>CM065423.1:7264378-8685468 GCA_033060865.1 Dorcus hopei | reverse complement strand
GGTGTCTTCCCGCCTAACTTGCTCGTGGGGCTCCGGTTGCGTATGTAGTTCGCGGTATACACCGCCTCTGCCCAAAAAGAGGCTGGCAATCCGGACTGGATCAGAAGGCACCTGGCCGTCTCCACGAGAGTGCGATTTCTCCGTTCGGCTACTCCGTTCTGTTCCGGGTTGTAGGCTGCAGTTAGACGACGCTGGATTCCTTGATCCCTCAAATATTGGTCGAATTTGCCGTTAACGAACTCCTTCCCGTTGTCGGACTGAAGACACTTCACTCTTTTTCCTCGCTGTGTTTCCACAAGGGCTTTAAAGCTCTCGAACTCCCTACAAACATCGCTTTTGTTCTTTAAAATCTTACCTCGCACCATCTCGAGTAATCGTCGATGAACGTGGCGAAATAGTGTGCCTTTCCATTTGACGGTACCCGCATGGGACCGCATACGTCGGAATGGATGATTTCTGCAACATTCGTCCTTCTCTCCGACTTCTTTTGGGAAAGGGGGCGACACATCTTTCCCTTAAGACAAACTTCGCACTGGAAGTCTTCGCTCGACTCGTCGATATCTAATCCCCGAATCGTTCCATTTTCAGCGGCTTCGCGCAGGTCTTTGGTGTTAAGGTGTCCAAGGAGATCATGCCATTCCTTCAGGCTCTTCTTGCCCGAAGTTTTCTTCGCGATATTTTCTTCTGCGATGTTTCCGCGCTCGGCTCCCCTTCCGGTACGGATGTAGTATAAGTTGTCGACGCGATCAGCCAGAAGCGTCACTTTTCCGTGCGGGTCGATTATTTCCGCCGTTTTATCCTTAAAGAGGACACTGAAACCCCTACTGGTGATCTTTCCGACGGATATGAGGTTTGTTCGCAAATCCGGTACGTAAAAGGCGTCGTGCAACCGTACCCTTTTGCTTGCTCCGTCGACATTGGCAACAAGCGTCGCGATACCTTTGGCCTGTATATCCGCGTTCGCACTGCTCGCGAGATTGAGTTTGCCGCGTTCGCGTGTCTCGATCGAAGCAAAGTCACTTATGTCGCGGCATAAGTGCGACGAACAACCACTATCGATGCACCACTTTCTGTCGCTTAGCTTATTCTTTTCAGGACACACGCAATCGTTTCCGGTGACGCGAAGAAACTCACATCCTCCGACTGGTTTGCAACTGGCCTTTTGCTTTTGCAATCGGCCGTTTTATGCCCGATTTCGCGACATCTGTGACACCGAAACTTGAACGCCTTTTCGTGATCACTTTTTCCGCTGTGGCTTTTCTTTTTAATATTTTTCTTGTTGAAAAATCTTTCGGCCGCCATAGCGTTTTGCGCGGCTCCGCGATTGTCCGCGTTCTTACGAGCGTCGTTTTCCTCCACGATTTTAATTCGCAACGTTTCCGGTGACGGCAACTCGTCACGCGATTCGATCGCGCACCTGAAATTTTCGAAGCTTCCCGGAAGACTGTATAGCAGCATGATGGCAAGCAGGTCATCGTTTATGCTGATCTCCATTTCTTGTAATTTGTCTACCGCGTCGAAGAAGTTCCTGGTATGTTCACGTATGTCGTCACCTTCCCTGCATTTTTGTAGCATTAATTGCTTCAGCAGTGTTGTTTTTCGCGCCGGGCCTTTTGATTGATATATCTTTTCCAACTTCAACCACACATCACGCGAGGTCACGCAGCCCTTTACCTGTTTTAGCTCCGAGGGTTTTATCGAGAGGATTAAATCCGACTTGGCCTTATTGTCCGCTTCCGTCCACGCTGTCTTGCCAGCCACAGAGGCGGATTGTTGGCGTCAGCTTCCGGCTTCGCAATTGAACCGTTTACGTGGTTCCACGCGTCATTTTTAACTAAGAGCGCTCGATTTGAATCTTCCACGTGTCATAATTTTTCTTTGTTTGTGGTTCGATTCGAATTGCACTCGCGGAACTCATTTCTGCACTGGTCGGAAAACACGTGTTCGCGTTGGCGCTAACCTAAAACCGATCACTTGTGTTTTTGTTTTTTTGTATTCACGCGGCACTTTCGCTTCGCGATACTGGGCCCATAACCTGTTGCGATGATATATGAGTGCCGTAAGGATCGCAGGAAATAAAACACACACCAACGGAACAAGATGACAATAGATATATTTCGGTGCTATGATACACGTGTAAACGCGACGACATCGGTCGTAAGAACTGGCCGCACGGACGACGCTCTAAGGGTAGTTCAGGTAGCGACTTCCGTATGGGTTGCTCTACGGGGTAAACTATCTACTCGATTCTAACAGTTTGAAAATTACAAAACACGTTGTATTCTTGAAAAACGGTTTGTTTTATTAGAGTTTCTTTTTTTAGTTTGAATTGATTATAAGGTGAACGGATAAATGATTTGATGAACTTTAAAATTTTAAAAAATAAAAAATTAAACATTAAACATCCAGTATTTTTGAAACGGTTTACTTTAGAACAAAACTTTATTAGAGTTTTTTACTTAGTTTGAATTGATTATCACGTAGGTGAAGTGGTGACATTACGTCACGGGACACCCTGTATACAGAGTGGAAAGTTTAACTGGAATAAATTCTGTAACTTAGAAAATTACCATTTGTAGCAAAATTCTTGGAACAGGTCAATTTTTAATTTTAATGGCGCATATTACAAAGGGACTTCTTTAACTTTTCAATTATTTGGAGGGGTGAAACAACCCCTAACTTTTTTTTTTTTAATGGAAGGGTATGTTCAGTATTTTTTTTTTCTTAAAGCTTGTTCAATTGGTAATACAGCTATGCTTTTATTTTTTAATTTTTCTTTAACAGTAAAAGGGAAAAAAAATAAAAAAAAAAGATTTTTTTTACTAAAACCGTTTTTCCCAATAGGTGGATAGGAAGAAGAGGACCGATTGAATGGTCAGCAAGATCTCCAGATCCCATCCCAGACTTTTCATGGGGGTATTTAAAAAGTTTATGTGACTAAACCAAACGACATAGCAGAACTTCAGGAAAGAATTCGGCATAAAATTAGGAGAGTAACGCCGGAAATGTTACAAAATGTTAGGGATGGAATTTATAATCGATTAGGGTATTGCCCAGTGAGAGGTGGCGAGCAGTTTGAACATCTGATACATTAAAATCGTTCTAGTCAAAATTTTTTTCTCCTTTTACTGTTTAAGAAAAATAAAAAAATAAAAACGTAGCTGTACTCCCAATTGAACAAGCTTTAAGAAAAAAAATTATTCAACATACCCTTCCATTAAAAAAAAAAGTTAGGGGTTGTTTCACCCCTCCAAATAATTGAAAAGTTAAAGAAGTCCCTTTGTAATATGCGCCATTAAAATTAAAAATTGACCTGTTCCAAGAATTTTGCTACAAATGGTAATTTTCTAAGTTACAGAATTTATTCCAGTTAAACTTTCCACTCTGTATACAGGCTGCTTCAAATTCGATCCTCACCATTGGGATCTCGCTTATTTGAAGAGATAGACGGTAGGTTCAAATTTGGCAAAGTTGCTAAATTTTATGAGTATTAATAATCCGCAGAGAAATAATTTCTATGTTAACACTTATTCGAAATAATTGTAAAAAATGAAAAGTTGTCATTTTCTTATTTTCTATCTTCTTTATTTGAAGAGATATAAAAAAATAAAAGTACTTTCTTAGGACTCTTTTGAATTCTTTACACACTGATGAATACCATTTTGCTATAACACGTTTCGTCAAATTGATATCATAATCAAGTTCATTTTTTCTTATAGGCGCCATATTGAAATTTGGTCGCAAAAGAATCTACTCTTCCTGCTGATTACGCCAATATACCACATGTTATCAAAATTCTTTAAAATAATGTAAAAAAAATAAGAAAATGACGACTTTTCATGTTTATTAATGCTCATAAAATTTAGCAACTTTGCCAAATTTAAACCTACCGTCTATCTCTTCAAATAAGCGAGATCCCAATGGTGAGGGTCGAATTTGAAACAGCCTGCATATATCACTTAATTTTTCAATATCAGTACGTTTGTTTAAAGTCTTCTTATTACAAAAAATGTGGCACATTTCTAGAAAGGTTCTCTGATTTAAGTTTGGTTCAATATCTAAAATTTTTGCTTCGTTAAAATTAATTTGATAATTTGTTTTATTTGTATGTTCAGATAACGCACAAGCTACTGGTATAAGTTTGATATCACTTTTGTGAGAAATTATTCTTGCATGAAGGCTTCTAGATATTTGACCAATATAAATTGAATCACAATTTAAACATGGAATTTGATAAATAGAATTAATCATTTGAAATTTACCAAAAGAATCAACTTTAGAAAATAATAATCTGATTGTTAATAAGTTTTTTGTTGCAATTTGAATGTTTTTATTTTTTATTATTTTTATTAATCTAGCTGTTAAATAAATTTTAAAGATATGTAAATTTTAACATCATTAGATTGTGAATTAATGGAAATTTCAGGAGCAGTATTCTTTGTCGAGTATTGAAAATTAATTTATTTAATAATGAATTATTTTCTAAAGTTAAGGGATCCTTTTGATAAATTTCAAATGATTAATTCTATTTATCAAATTCCATGTTTAAATTGTGATTCAATTTATATTGGTCAAATATCTAGAAGCCTTCATGCAAGAATAATTTCTCACAAAAGTGATATCAAACTTAGACCAGCAGCTCGTGCGTTATCTGAACATGCAAATAATACAAATTATCAAATTAATTTTAACGAAACAAAAATTTTAGATATTGAACCAAACTTAAATCAGAGAACCTTTCTAGAAATGTGCCACATTTTTTGTAATAAGAAGACTTTAAACAATCGTACTGATATTGAAAAATTAAGTTATATACAGGGTGCAGAATTGGTTTCCGAGACATAGGATTTTACATATAAAAATAAGGATTCTCTATTATTTCCTCTTCTAATAATTTTACAGCAAAATAGTTAAGATAAAAGTTATACTGAATTACAATTAGAAGTTGATTCTTATTTGTTTTCTTCTAACATCCCCTGGTACTGAAATAAAAAACAAAAAAGTATTTAAAAAAAATATTGAAAAGTAGCACTGGCTGTGGAATATTTGACTTTTACAATAAAAATGACCTAACATTTCAGTATTGAAAATTTTTATTTTAGTTTTGGAAAATTTGGTTCGGCATTTAATGAAAATGTACAATCGCGGCTTTAAAATATCGCATTTTAAACGTCGGATTTCAAATGTAATGTTAAAGTTGCAGTATCACAATTCCCAATCACGTGCTTTTTGAAAAAGAGATGGGTTTTGCAATCGCAAAATTAGAAGATGGTTGGTTGCAACTTTTATTCTGTTATTTCAGTTCTAATACTTTACTATCTTGCTGTTCTTAAAACATAACCAAACAATCTGACTTTTGGTTAAATGTCTTTAGTGTCAAAATTGAGGAAAGAGCCTGTTCTATAAAACTATAATTTAGAGAAATTCTGGCTACTTGATAAAAAATCATGCGAAATTTTAAGGCCCCGATAGTACTCTCGATATCATAAAAAACTAGGACAACTTTTAAATTTAGTAGCCATGCGTTTTCATTATTTTATTACCTATATTGAATCTTACTTTATTGTCAAGTCAGTAATTCATATTTATAACATGTCAAATTTTGATGTCAATAAACCATAATAACAGCAAGAATTATAAAACTATTGAAATGTTACCTTAGATATGACTGGACAGTGGACAGTTTGAAATAATTTTATATGGGCACTTTTCAGAATTAACCGGTTATTCCACCGGTAGACATTTTAAAATTCTAAAATCCACTGTAAAGCTATAATATGTTATTATAGTTATAATAAGTATATAATAGTAATACAGTTATATTAAGTTAATAACTTATTATAGGTAAAATAACATATTATAGCTTTACAGTGGATTTTAGAATTTTAAAATGTCTACCGGTGGAGTAACCGGTCAATTCTGAAAAGTGCCCTATTTATTTTATGGTCTGTAGCAGTTTTACATAGCTAAAAAATCTTACCCTAGTTTTTTTATGAGAGCAATAGTAAATTGCATCAAATTTATGATAGTCTATTGCAGCCTTTATACATACCGAATAACCGAATGACTAAAAAATATGTACAATTGCGGAATTTAAAAAAGCATACAAGTCTTTAGGCTAGATTTTGCAATATTAGAGTAGTGTAATTAGATCTCTATCTGATTGACGTAAATGCTGGTAATTAAATCATCTGAAGCGATACAATGCATAATTCTATTTTAATTTTTAGGAGCCAAGAAGACCACCTTGCTTCAATTAATACAATTATCTGCGATTTTTCGGAAACACTTAAATGGCGCACATTAATGTCGGTCTGTCACTTTGACAATTATTTTGACTTATGAAAAGAAAATAATTTTTATCTACGACCACTACTGTAAATGACGAATTACGTACAACACATAAATTAAGTAAGCGGGTGTTTACAAACGTCGTGCGTAAAGTAACAAAAACGCATCTACTTTACGCACGTTTATAGTTAGATCTACGTAGCCGCATTACATTAGATTGACAGTCGTCGAAATTGCAAGTGTCATTGCTGATTATTTTGAACTTGAATAATAAGGTAATTTTTGTGGGCGTAGATAAAGTATAGTACAAAACTCGAGTTGTAAAGCAATTACGCACTTGTGGAATTACTTGCATTCGCCGCTGCGCGGCTCATGCGCAATTTTTCCACCGTGCATAATATGCTATTTACAACTCTCGTTATGTAATATACTATTTCGTAACTATACCTTGACTAATGAAATAATCGTGAAAAGAAATAGCGAACAGAATTATTTCTTTTATTATAGAATTCTATCTAAATCGCTCACTTTATGAGCAAAATTAACACAATTGAAAATTAAATTCAGTTTTATGTTTTTAAGTGAGAAATTATAATATATAAGAATGGCAATTGACATTTTATTTTTCTTCAACAATCGTTTTTTATGTCCGCCTTGCTAAGGGGTAATAATAAAATCTAATTCATTATGTAGCGGAGTGTAGTGGACAAACATCATGCGACACGAGAATACGTTGTAGTAAAGTTATGATAATATTTATGAGAGTATTATTGTATTTCTGTGTTATGAATATACTAATTGTAAGTAGGTACACAGAAGCATGTAATGGTTCGTAAAGTTTAGAAATATTTCTACATTTTAAAAATTTCCAATTCGGCTTTCATCAGCCAGGATAAAAAACTAATATTTTGGAAGATTTAGAATGCACGTGACTGCATAAGAAAAAGTTTTTTCTTTTTATTTGAGGATGTGTTATAAAGTTATAACACTATTCGTATACGTTATTAATTATATCTTATGAAACACACTGTTATTATTGTGTATTACATACATTTTCAATTATTAAAATTTAAAATGAAACTCATTTCCAAGGTAATACAAAAATATACACGTATCAGATAATAATTATCAAAAAAATCTGAAAACATAAAAATATATAACGTACAATATTAAAAAAAGTAGAAATATCGATTGTATGATCTTCATTCTTAAACTCGTGTTAGGATTTGAGAGTCACGTCTAAAGCCGGCTACTCATTACGCGGTACTTGGCAAGTGACTTGACGTGACAAGTACTCGGCGAGTACTTGTGCAAGTAAAAGTCAAACTGTGCACATTACTCAGCTACTTCCGCGTAGCCAATCTGGCTGGGAAGTACAGGTAGATGCTCGGCAAGTAGGGACTACTCAACTGTGTCGATAAAGTATCGAACATAGAAACTAACTGATTCATATAACAGTTCAGAAATTTCATCACAGTGTCGTTATTCCAGTCTATTGTTGTTGAAGCATCAATTTCTTCACAACACGTGGTTGCCATTGCGCTAAAATAAACTCAAATAACGTGGCAAGTCAGACGAGTAGTGTAGCGCGGTTTTAAAAACACTTTGCAAGTAAAGACTCCTCCGTTTGACTTTGGGTAGTTTACCGACAACGCACGGGAAGTACAAGTAACGTGGCAAGTAGTGCCGAGTTGCTCGCCGCGTTTTAATACACACTACTCGGCACTTGGTAAGTATTGGCAAGTTCTTGCCAAGTACCGCGTAATGAGTAGCCGGCTTAACAGTGGCTTGAGGCGCGAACGTAACATAACAACTAGTTATTTTCCTTTCAAAGAGATCTGACATAATACGTCTGATCGCTACTATTCAACAAATCAAATGCCCCTGCCTCTTTGGCTTTAATTTTTGTCTGTCTACTTTCATTTATCTTACAAAATGTTATTTTCAATTTCTGCTCTGTGAGAAACTTATAAATGCGTACCTGAGCCGTCTACGGAGACTTCGTTCGTATGATAGTTCGCGAAGTTACATACAATATCATTCTAGATCACAGTATGGAAATGCGTACGATATAACAATTTTCTAAAGATTTTATTAATATAACTTCTTCCGTATTAAGCTTTTTTTTTAGTGGTCAATTAATTTGAAGAAAATCTCATCAATTTTTCGCAAAATGCAGCTAGGGTCTCTATAATTTTTTCTCGAATCTTGGTTAACAATATAAAATAATACATTCCCGTTACAGTTTTATCCTGTTCTAAGAGGTAATAATTATTCCGTCCTTGTCCCAAAAAAGCTAATCAGAGGATCTTTCCTGCCAATTTTTGGGCACAACTTTTTTTTGGACGGGGTGAACCAGTGTATTTCCATTATTTTGATTATTCTCCCGTTTTTAGATTTTAATGATGAATGTATGGATGCATGTTTCATCCATAATTACAATTTGATCCTCTTTAGAACGGCGATAAACCGACATCGAAGTTGTAACCCTGAGTCGTTTTTGATTAGCACTCAGGCATTTGCGGATTCATTTAGCAGAAATTTTTCTTATGTCTCTGCAATAAGTTTACACAGTATCAACATTTTTTGAAATGGATATTGGAACGGAAGCAGGTCTTCCAGTATGGAGTTCGTCTTTCACCTCTGCTCTTCTCCTCTTAAATTCTTCAACCCAATTTTTATGGTGGCATTCGAAGGATAATTATCCTTCAATGTATCTATCATATCCGCATAAATTTTCCTATTGGCCAACCCTTTCAAAAATGCAGAATCGAACATTTTAACATCAAAATTAGAGTAATGGTAACCGATTTTGTTTATGGGACAGGTCCCAGTCTAACAGGATATTTGCCATATTGCGTCAAGGAAAGTCGGCAAATGAACTTGTAACTTCTATATTTACGAGAGAAATTACGAATGAAATTGTAAAATTTGAAACGCAATTCGGTATTAATTGAAATTACATCCTTGACTTTAATTGACGTACGAATCACGCCTTCAGGGGACAATTAATAAATTCTCCGTGCCTGAATATAAGAACACGGAATTAATTTATTAAACCTAAGCGGATGATTCCGATGGCATTTAGCTTCGGTAATCTGGAACGTCCTTGGACATTTTCGAGCGTGCCTCCGACGCTTCTTGCTATTTAAGGATGTAATTTACGAATAATGGCATGTACGTTATATTAAAAATTTATAGTTCAGCTTCAAGTAATTGCTGTCGAAAATGATTTTTCACAACATGTTCTATATTTGCCATTTTAATTATTCATAGCGTGGGTTACATGAGCACCCACGCTCAGCTGCAGAAATATACGGTAGTGAAAGTGACAGACTTTCAGATTGTTAAAATATTTATTCTGTAGTTTTCATTGAAGCAGTTGAATTCTCAATAAGATTAACATTTTTTTATTTTTGTTCTTCCATTTGTGAACTGAAAATTTTGTTAGAATATTTTTAATGGCCAAGCTTTGGTAAATCGCATTACAAATTGGAAGAAAAGGATAATTCGAACAACACATTTAAAATGTTTATGTGGATTTGTGTAAAAGCAAAGGTAACGATTGTTTTATTGAAAAAGGGGAAAGAATTTCATTATATGACGGAATAGTATGTTTTTTGTGTGCTCGTCTAATTCTTAATTTCACCCGACAAGTTCGTGGGTGAGAATACTGATCAAGTAATCAGTCATCAAATTAACAAAATGAAAACAGTGCGGCCCTATTTTCTTGTTCATTATAAGTGATCAAATGGAAAATGAATTAGAGTTGGCAATGCAACGTTTCTACAAAGCAAGAAAACCGTTTTATTAAAAAAAAATTAAAGCAGATCAAACATCTCCGGTGTGTTATTTACGTTACTATTGATTGACAATTAGTATTAATATGACGTTATCCAATACATGCATTTAAATTCCAACACTTAAACCTAGAACACAATGGATTTACATAAGACATAAGACATAAGCCGTAAGAAACACATTTGCTTTGTTCTCGTTACGGAGCTATTGTTTTACACCGCACTTCTTTACATAGGTCGAATTATTGTCACGGCTTATGTCTTATATTTTATGTAAATCCATTGTGTACTGGCCCTTACCTTAATTCATTTTCATATCGATCGCTTGTTACCTTACACGGTTCTAACGAGTATCTAAATAAAAACCTGGTCAAGTAGGCTACATTTAGTCATTCTGCTATGTAAATGCAATGGATAAATTGTCGATCACAACCCACTTGATCAGGTTTTTATTTAGACACTCGTTATAACCTGTGAGCAAATAAAAATCAGATTAGAGCAGGCGGTGCAAAGAAAATGTATGTCTGTGTTTAAATAAAAAGTCAATAAATTTGACAGTCCATGAATGTATTACATTCATTAATTCAGTTAATCGCAGACATACATTTTCTTTGCACCGCCTACTCTAATCTGATTTTTATTTGCTCACTTTTTATTACGTACAATATTACCTACTTCAGTTTTTCAAACGTTACAATTTGTGAGGATTTTAAAAATATAAATACAGTGTTCTGATTGTAAGCGAAATTTCTGTGCACGTACGCATTCCATTGGAATTTCGGCAATTTCTTGAATAATAGAAATCCAATGTAAGCAAAATTTCTTTGTTTGTGACGAAGGTATTCAATTTCCCTTTTCGATTAAGGTACAATATGATTAAGATTCAAAATATCTTACTTAATTTCTCGAAATGTTTATACTAACAAAACAGCTGTCAGCTAAAAGTTACATTAATTATTTACACATATTAACACGGATTTCGTACAGTTGAAATGGGACGACGCGCGACTTTGAGAGACAGGATAAGCACTATTAGAATTCTTTACGAATCGCAAAGGAAATTAAGCAGAACGAAGTCCTATCGCCCAATTTCACCATGCTATTTGAGACAGCTTTTAAATGAATTCTGAAGAAAATGCATTATAATGAATGCATTCCAGAAGATACATAACATTATTGCTGAAATAGTAGTAAATCCTCAAATTGCTAGCATTTGTGATGTAAGTCAAAAATCAGTACAGAGAATTTAGAAAAGAAAGAAAAATTTCATACCTATAAAGTACAAATTCTTCACGAACTTACAGAAGAGGACACAGACTGTAGAATTAAGTTTTGCAAGCAGATAACGGAGCGAATAGTATTAGGTCCATATTCATAAACAAAACTTACGCTATGCGTTCACTAAAACATTGTGAATATCTATTTATGTACTGCAAAGATTTCTTTTATGGAAAGTAATTGATAAACTGAACTTAAACCCATATTAGTTGTACGTCCGCAACACGTTGAAATGCGTACAGATCATGAATTACAAGCGAATTATTATCGAACGCATAGCCTAAGTTTTGTTTATGAATATGGGATTTAGGGAATTTTTGCAATACCTTACTATAAAAATGTCATTACGTGAAAGGCTATTTTGCTAAGCAACCTTGTGGATTTAGCTAATCAGAAATCGAGTTTTAACGTTTAACGTACGTAAATTATAACGGAACATATTGCAAAAGCTCCCTATTAAATCCACATTACGTGGGAACACTATGTTTTAGTGACGAATGTTAATTTTACCTTAATACGAGCCCTAACAACTAAATGTTTGGACGAGAACTGGTTTTATAAAAATTGTTCTCTAACTCGTAAGAAAATGTTTAAAATTTTTAGTATAAAAATAATAAACAAAAGGACTGATTAACAGTAACTAATAATTTATTCAAAACAAGTTTTATTTTAATAATAAAAATACAAAGTAGATTTTTAAAGAAAAACTATAAATTATGCCGACAATTTAATGTTTGGACGAATCTAACATTTAATAAATTAATACAGGTTACATCACTTTTGGCTTTTATTGCACCCTGTATTCTTTCTGGCATAATGTCCACTAAGGATTCATAATATTGCGGGGTGAAGAAATACCATATGTCCTCTATTTTAGCCTTTAATCCAGAAATTGTTCGTTGCAATCTGCAGGAGGTTTCTTTCTAAAACACCTTAATATTTTTCTGCGTTTTTGGTACCATCAATAAACTGTAGATTGCCTAAACGTTTGCTATACATGCATCCCCAAATCATAACTCCTTGTGGGATTTTATGGTTCGTTAAAACAGTTTTATAGAAAGCGCCGAATTTTGTTCTGATCACTCTCTTCCAACAACCACCAATGCAGACATCAAACCCTGATTTATCACTAAAAATTACTTGGCTCCACATTTCTTCGGTCAATGTAACTTTAGATTTTGTCTAGTCCAGACGTCTTTTCTTTTGTGCTTCGATAAGCAGTCGTTTTAGTTTCGGCTTTTTAAAAATAAAATGTATTAAAATTTAGGTTTTTCAAATTTAAATGAGTATTGAGTGCTACAAATGATAAAAACCGTAGCCGAAATTGTATAACCATTGTTGGCAACATTCCCTAGATACAATTAGACCAGTTTCTTTATTCCATTGGGACTGAATTTTTTTTAAAGTACCCTGTCTTTTCCGTTTGCAAATTTTAGTGAGACTTCTTCGTTGTATTTCTATTACTGTGTTTAGTTTTCCAGAACTTTTGCTGCGAATATCAATGTTTGCCGTGTCTCCATATTCTTTTTATTATATCGCCAATTGTCAATTTCGGTAAGTTAAATTCATTCGCAATTTTTTTACGGTTTTATCCGTGGCATATTGTCGAATTATAATTGCATGTACTTCTTGACGAGTTGGTACACTACGGGCCATATTTTTCCTAAATATTTTGTTCTTAGTCTGAAAATCAACAATTAACTTTTATTGATAACGATTTATGGTTTGTGTTTTCAAGATTTTCTTGTTTTTAAAGCATAAAAAAGTAGTCGTCCAAACGATTAGTTGCCAGCAAATTTTATGAATCAATCAAATTAATTGTATTTTGTAGACACAATATAAACAATTTAAAAATTAGTAGATGAAATATTAATTAGGAAGTATATGTCTTCAAATAAATGTATAGGTACAATATTTTTTTTAGGCTGGTTTGTCAGTCGTAGTTTAACTTTAAACTCCTGTTTATTTCCATAGGAACGATTGTTTTTATAATTGCTACCATGGAAATAAACAGGAGTTTAAAAGTTAAACTACGACTGAGAAACCTAGCCTAAAATAATTATAACCAGAAAAATTAACAGATATTTTAAAATAACTGTCTGTCCAAACATTTAGGCCCGATTGTACAATTATAGTTTAACTTTAAACTTAGTTTTACATCTATGGAAACAATTGTCTTTACAATTGATGCTATGGGAATAAAGTGAAGTTTAAAGTTAAGCCATGATTTACAATCGTGCCTAAGTTGTTAGGGCTCTTAGGCTGGGTTTCTCAGTCCTAGTTTAACTTAAAACTCCTGTTTATTCCCATGGTAGCAATTATAAAAACAATTGTTTCTATGGAAATAAACAGGAGTTTAAAGTTAAACTAGGACTGAGAAACCCAGCCATAGTCACGTAAACATAATCCATTCACGATGTTTTTAGATTCAGAGTGGGCCATGTTAGGGTGACATTTTTGTTGGTACCTCCAAGTGAATATGTTCCATTTTAATTTGATGATTATATTTTTGAAAACTGACGCCGAAAAACATTGATGATTTTTAGCATTTTGACTTAGTATTAAAAAGTCACAAGTAATTATTTGTTTTAATGTTATTATTTTACTGAACATTTTAAGTAGCGACATCTTTCGATCGCTTTTTGACCTGACATTGCAGTAGGATTGACAAATTGAAGCCAGTTCGCTACATAATAAGTCATCCCATGCAAGGCGGCCATGCTTGCTGTCAAAGCATATGAGAATTTTAAAAAAATTTGTGCAAATCGGTTTTGATTATAGTGGATTTCTCGAGCAGGCTCTGTACAGCTGTTTCAGGCCTAGTTGGGCCTTCGTCAGCAGAACCGTAGCTCGAGAACTCCACTGCAAACCAAATCGATCTGTCCTAGGTTATTCGCCATTGCGATGTGAAAGTAATGAACATTTTAAGTAGCGACATCTTTCGATCGCTTTTTGACCGGACATTGGACCTGATATTGGTCAAGTGTACCTCGATATGTTGGAAAATCCTACCATTGAATCTATAATTCTTGAGATTGTTGAAAATAGTCCTGAAGAATTTGGCGATACGGAAATTACCTTCCAACAAGACGGCCCTCCACATTATTATGCACCAGTTCGAGAGTACTTGAAGAGACAGTACAAGGGAGGGTGGATCTGGCGAAGTGGTACAATAGAATTGCCCGAGCATTCTCCCGATTTATCTTCCTTAGAGTATTTCTTATGGGGTTTCTTTAAAAGTAGGGTTCATGTCACTCAACCCTGAAATCTTTTGGATTTAAGACAATGAATAATAATTAATAAATGTACAGCTATTTCAATTGACATTTTTCCAAATGTACTACCGTGATCAGAAAAACCTATGACACTAAATTTTAGTTAATTGAAGCGTGCTTCAAAATGAACTTTTGTCATCCTCCTACACACCATTCAGCTTTACCAATCTTGGTTTACAGTGCACACAGCACTCTCTCGAGGATGTTATAAAGTAATTACACCTGAAGAATTAGTATTTTTTATGTATTTTGATTTGGCTTTTGTCTGAACTTTGTATCTTATTTGGTTACACAATTAACAGGGGAGAAAGGATATTTCTATGTTGCTTGTTTCTGAAACCTGAAATACTGGGCCATAGTCTCATAATGAGTTAAATAAAAGGTTCAAGGCCCAGTTGTACAATGCCAGTTTAAATTTAAGCTGAAGCTTAAATCCATAACAACGATTATTTCAACAATTGTTGTTAAGGGTTTAAGCTTTGGCTTAAAGTTAAGCTGAAATTATACAATTGGGCCTAAGCCGTTTTTCTCTATTAGACGCTGGTAAAACTGGCATCGTTGGACTGCGTGTTCGTAATTTATCTACAACCGTTTTGTATTTTGTGCCTTTTCTTTTTATTTGTGATTGGTGCGGCTAGGCGTAAGCTGGCGTAGCCGCTTGAATGCGGGAAATTTGACCAGTTGTGGTTTGATGGTAATGAATAGAAAGTGGGGGACAAATAAATAATTTGTTGCTTTAAAAACAAAATTGCCGAAATTACACAGTCATCCATCTAATTTTTCTAATTGATAATGTTATGAATCCTCATTAATGGCAACTAAATTAAGAAAAGTCTAACTGCGGTGGCAATTTAAAAATTAGAAAACTGAATGAATTTATACCGAGGTATTTACCTAGCCTGCTTTATGACGGTTTTAATTTTTGTAGATGAACAACGAAAAGGAAGTTAATAATAAATATTTGCACAAAATTAGAACATTTCAAATAAAATATTAGTTTACTTTCAATTTTCCAATTTAACATAAATATTTCGCATTCTACCGTTTAGAGGATTTAATGAAAAAAAAAAGATTTTGTGTCTTTCTATAAATGAGCTATCGTAGAAAGGACGTTTATTGACTCATCCTCGATATTATGTTATAAAAGTCTTCAACTTCAGAATGAAAGAGGAAAATGTGGAGCTACAGTGAAAGTTTTCTTGCTAACTCAGCTTGACATTAAGAAAACATTCATTTATGAAAGCAGTTGCGAAAAAAGGGCGTAATAAACATCGTTCCCGGAGATAAATTTTTTCTCCACATAACTCGCACTTTAAAAAAAGAACCTTTGCGGTAGATCTATTCTCCCAGAATTGTAGTTTTACGACAGATTGATGAACGCGTTTATGTCATCCCAGCCTAAGCGATGCCGTGAAGAATCGAATGAAATAGTATAAAGCTCAAGAATTCTACAGTACACAATTTCTCTGGGATCACTCATGTAAATTTTGATAAATTCCACCGATTTAGTAAATCTCTGCCGAAGGAATTTTCTTTACTAGCATTTGTTGAATTTGTCAGTAAAAAATTCTAATCTAATACAAATCATTATTGATTTATTAAATTTACGTGTATTGTTAGAGATTAATGATTTTTTTGCTGATAATATTTCAATTATTGGACGGTAAAGTCGAGTAATCTTTGTGTAATAAATATGCTAATAATATTACCGTAAAAGCACACTACGGTATATACATACATACTAGGAGATAAATCCAATTATTATTTAATTAAAATTATTTTAATTATCGTCATTTCGTAGTTTACTTTTAGTTTCATATTACAAGTTATGTAATAATACCGTTATTATCATAACTAATACCCAACAAAATATATTGTGAAGGTTTCACAATTAATTTCCTGGTGATGCAAGCATTAGAAAGATATTTCTTGTGTATTATTTGACACTCAGCAAAAAAATATTTACAGATGCTCTCATACCATATTAGCAGATTTTTAATTGCTATTCAGGCTAGCTTTTTTTTTTAACACGAACGACTGTTTCAAAAATGTTATTAATGTTTAACTGACATTTTACATTTATTAGTTCAAGGATGGCACGCGTACATCCGTCGAAGCTTATCGTGGCAATATCACATCATGTTTTGTTGCTACACTATGTCGTGCTGGTATTTGAATATTTGTCGAATCGATTTGATTTGTGTTCCTTTCAATAGTAATGATTCACGTTCAGTGAAAACTGTTGCGAACTCATTCCATAAATACATTCTGTTGATGAATACAATTATCCGCATGCTGTTTCGAGCATCTGCAATTAAAAATGTTGAGAAATATTAGTAATCTCTTCTTTAGAAATTACCAAATACATTAGATATTACCTAAAGTATACAGGATGTTCCGTCACGATTGCACAATACTTTACAAAAACCAAGCAAAAACGTAGATTAAAGAAACCAATACTTTCAAGATTATCAATTTCAAAAGGACATGTGGAGACAATTTTCTTTTATAGTCGTCCAAGTTTTCTATCGGTTTTATGATCTTGCTATAAAAAACAACTTCAAAGAGACCGGCCTGCGGTCGCCTTTCTGTCGCTTTTTTTTGGCAGGGCAATAAAACCGCTACCAAACTGGGACGACTATAGTAGTTAGATACTACGACGAGATTCAAATATCGAAGCACAAAAGTCTCTGACTTCAAACCAAAATTTTAAACTGTAAACAAATTACTTCCTTTTCTTCTTTCTCATCCTTTTTACCAAATTTCTGTCAAACCATAAAAGACCCAAGTCGCAATTTCTTCGTTTGTGCTTTTCTGCATTGAGTTTTAGGTAGCCAGAAAGCGCTTTTTATATGGAACGAAATTTAGGTCTCTGGCCGCACCGCTACGTCTAATACAGGGTGACTATTAATTAACCCGACAAAATCAAACCACGACAAAAAGCGATGTCCGAGAGTATGGAAGCAATGTTAAAAAAATTCTTTCTACTTTAGTTTTCGAGAAATAATTAAATAAAAATTAGCCCCAAAACGAAGTTGCGCCCCTGGTTAAGAAGTCAAAGGGCAGATGAACGAAATAAAAGCTGTCGTAAAAGTTTTTTTACAGTTTCATGATACGGCGGCTTGGCTTCGTGAACTTGACCTTTAACTGGAGTTTCACA
Source organism: Dorcus hopei (assembly GCA_033060865.1). Taxonomy (NCBI): domain Eukaryota; kingdom Metazoa; phylum Arthropoda; class Insecta; order Coleoptera; family Lucanidae; genus Dorcus; species Dorcus hopei. Next base: position 8,667,664 of record CM065423.1, on the reverse strand, counting down.
ACTCCGTTTTCAGGTCAACGCCCGACGTGAAACACGAACTCGAAAATATTTACTTGACAAATGCATGCAGCAAATTACTTGAAGTAGGTTATTCCACGCAAAAGATTACAACAGCGACACTTTGAACACATGCCCTGTCAGGTAAACAAATGAATCAGTAAACTCATTCGTAATCTGTTTCGAATGTCAATTATTATAATTTCGTTTTGTGTGTGAGGAAATCTATTAAACAAAAATCTATTAAAACTTTAACAAATTCAAGACGCGTTTACAACTCCACATCCTATGTTTTTGGCGCACTGGTTGTAAATCGTTCCTCGTTCTACCGTACGCATTCTTTTCACTTTGAATTAAATTCTTAATTAATTATAAACTGTTCCTTAGAATTTTTTAAACTTGATCCCTTAATCTATTACATTCATTCACGTACGCGATTTAATTAGAAACTGTATGCATATCCCAACGACGTTTAAAACAGCTGTACATAATAAAGTTTTTATAGTCTAATAAACAAAATATGTAAGTTGTCGGCGATGAACTTCAAGTTTATTAAATCGTTTCACATTTTCGGAGAAAATCAGTTCGTTTAAGCTATTACATGCAAATGTATTCAAATAAGTCATTCTTTTGTGGCAATAATTATTTATTACCGATTAGACTTACGCATAATACCAGCGACGTTTAAAAGAACAGATTGTATCCTAATAGTTTTGTTGTCTCCGTGGGATAACGAGACGAACATTTTACTATCGGCTGCCTATCGGGCCGTGCATTTGACCCCTGCGATCACCAGATTTAAATCCTTGCGATTTTTTTTGTAGACGAAGCGACTGGCACATTCCGCTCTAGTAAAAAAAACCGCACGAATTAACAAACAATTATTGTTTACACAATTATTTGCGAATTTATTATTCGTATTTCATACGCAATTCCAGTTAATTTAGAATTTACTAATAATTACGTCGCGTAAAAGAAACTTCCGTTTCCCAGCTGTTAAACGTGTAATAAAACCAATTGAGATGTTTGTCAAAGTCGCATTGTGTGCAAGCGAGTAGTCAAAAGTTTATACACCTATTACATTGCCGCATTTATAGAACGTGACGCCGTATTTCGTACGCAGTGCCGGAGCTTGATTTTCGGATAAATTTTTCAATAATTATAAACTTTTCACAAGAATATTTTAAAGATTCTTCCCATAATCTGTGACATCGATTCTCTTATGCGTTTTTTGTCGCTACATTGTCATTTACCCTGTATGTATAATATACTGGGTGTTTCATTGAAGATGCATCAAACTTCAGGGACACGTTTCTGACATTATTTCAAACAAAATAAAAAAATTTAATCGGAGCAAGATGAAATTTGCATAATTTGGAGTCGATGTTTTTGAAATACTGTAGCGCGCGAAATCGTGAAACAAAGCTGGCGATCTAAATTTCATTATGAATGGCACACAGCTGCAGGGGGGCAATAAATCCATAGACAGCGAAGAAATTTATGACTAGATTTTGTTTTGCCCTTGACCGAAAGACTCGCTCGGTCATTCAACTTTACCAAACGTCGAATGTGAAATCGCGTGTATATTTAAACTTTAATAGACGAACAGTCCATCCTAAAAATATGCGACTTTGCTTTCCCATCGATTTTCTCGAAATTTATTCATTACACAGAAAAATTTACAGAGAAACTTTTCTTTCTTTTCCCGACATCTACCCGCATACAGCTGAATTAAAAAAAAACGGGAAATGATTTTTTTCCAGTTGTAAATTTGGTTCCACTTGTCAGTTAATTGTCTACTTGACAATACATACATATCTTTAAAAAAAATTAACCTATTTACCTATGAACTGACATACCGTCAAATAATTCTAACCTATTTTTAATAAATCCATTTTCACACTATGAAAATATTGAAAAAAACGTGTCGATTTATTTTGACATTTCCCGATTTTTTTGAATTCAGCTGTACCAAGTTTGATGCACCTTTAATGAAACACCCAATATAAATAATTTCAATTTTTTCAGTAATAAGAAAGTTGTCCAACATTCTGCCGGTCACTGTATAAAAATTAATTTTATCGTTAATTAAAATTAAATATTAGGAAAAAATAACTTGAAATAAAAATGAAATGTAGGACTTGGACTTAGGACCTTGTGGTATCGAGTGAGCAACTGAATTTTACCTCGCAGTTGGTCATGACTCGAAAACGTATGTCGTAATATAATTACATTCTCACAATTAAGGCCCGGTCTATTCATCTCTCAGTAAAGTGCCAAGTTATTACTTGACAGATTAGCGTAATGCGTTTACCTATCCTTAATCTATTCAGTATCTTACTGGCCACTTACCACAGAACATACTTAAAAAAGAAACGACATCCAATGTTATGAAAGTGCAAGTGAATTAATTGCGCCGTCTATGAATGGTTGCGTAAACTAATCGATTAAACGCGCCAGGTTTGAATTTATTTACAGTTTACTATAGTAATGTTAAATGAGCGAAAGATACAATGCGATCGAAAATGATTGAGCGTCCTTGAGAAAATAAATACCCAAAGGTGATCAAAACTACCTTCGGCCTAGAGAATTTTCGCGTTTTTGAATATGCATCTGGACACGCAAAATATTTATTGCGGATCGTTTTCTGATTGATTCGTTATTAATAACCAACCAACCTGGAAAATATTCGCAATAAATATTTGGGTATCCGGATAAATTTCCCGCTTTACAGTTTCAATTGCGGACAACAGTGACATCTATGAATGGTTGCGGTATTTGCTAAAGCCAATGCAAATCGCTCATAAGGTGTCATGGGACTGCCACTTACTAAGAGATGAATTGACCGGGCCTAAGTCTGTTTTGATATTTATATTATCAGCATTGTGATTTTCTAAATTTTGGAGCAGGAATTGAACTAAAATGGCATTTACGATAGTCCAAAAAGCTTTCATGATAGAAAGTTACTTTCGAAATGGGCGGAAAGTAGAAGGTGTTTGGACTTATTCAATTCATGATTGCATTGCAGAATTTCAAGAACAGTATCCAGAATTTCCCTTTATCTACGATCTGGCGATATGACTCCATGTGACTTTTCTTATGGCCTCATATAAAAAATTCAATTTATGCAACACCAGTGGAAAATTTAGCTTAACTTCAGCAAAAAATATTGAACATGATAAACAACATCGATAACTCGCCGGATCTTCTCACAAACGTGTACTGTTCAGTTAAAAGAAGAGTTAGAAAATGTTTAGAAGCAGATGGTGGTCATATTTCGCACATTTTGTGAATTAATATTCACAAAATGTACACTTTAAAGATTTTATATACGAGTACAATTTGGCAACAACGTGTTGTGTATTTATTTTAATATGAAAGTTTGGTAACCACGGTAAGATTTGATTCTGAAAAACAGCAGCACTATTCAGATCACAGACAACAAGTTTTACCTTCAAAGCCCACTAAAGGTAAAATTCAGTTGCTCACTCGATGTAACCATGGTGTAAATACATAAGATGAAACGCTAAAACGGATGCGCATTAGATAAACAATGAGGAGTCATCTAAAATGAGGAACAGGAAATACTGTGGGAAATACTAAATTTCGAAGGCTGACATTTGTTATGACACTAATGATCGATTGACCCGAGTGCTTTTTATAAACTGTCTCTGTAATTTTGAGTATTTCACTAATATTCAGTGTTTATTCTACGTAAGTGAATTTAATTAATCAATTACTGTCGTTTGACTTGCCTGTATTGTATATTTGCAAGTAAATTTTTATTATAAACTTTTTACATAATACAAATATACAGCTGAATTCAAAAAAAAACGGGAAATGATTTTTTTCCAGTCGTAAATTTGGTTCCATTTGTCAGTTAATTGTCTGCTTAACAATACATACATATCTTTAAAAAAAATTAACCTATTTACCTATGAACTGACATACCGTCAAATAATTCTAACCTATTTTTAATAAATCCATTTTCACACTATGAAAATATTGAAAAAAACGTGTCGATTTATTTTGACATTTCCCGATTTTTTTGAATTCAGCTGTACTTGGTAGATTTCTTTGTCGGTACAGTTCCACGTTTTATTTGTTGCTTCCCGGGCCTGAAATGGATGTCACATTTGATATTGTTTGTAACCCAATTGTGGATCTGTTCATTCAACCTACATTTGATAAACCTGTAATTACATAAGTTCATACAAAATTTTTCCTAATTTGTAATCTGGCAAATTTATCGATGTTAAATTACTTACTTTTTCATTTGATTTCGGAAGCGTACTTTTTGGAATCTTCCGATCATGATTTTCACAGTTTGACTCAGCACAAAATGAGCTAGATGAATAAAACGAAGCAAATGCTTTTACTTCAAATTTTTCAATGAAAACTACAAATATTTGAAGAAAAATGAAATTCTAAATAATTTTGCTTGTACTATAGTAAAAATTTTAATAAAAGGAATTGTATAATGATTTGCCATTGAATTCTTTTCCACGTATTTAAGCTTTAAAAGAAATTCTAACAGAAGTAAAAGCATTTGCTTCGTTTTATTCATTTGGCTCAATACATTACCATTGTGTAAATATTTCGTAAACTTTCGCTGCGTTTAGCTCATGTACCGTATGTCCATCTGACAATGAGACATAGGGATTTAACATGGGAAAACAGAAATTGCCTTATATTATCTACCTGAGTACATTTATATGAAATTCTGGGTTATAATCAGAAAGATTATTGCATTCAAAGTGTTTTGATCCTAAATTTGTGCAATTTTAGTTGTTAATTATTTAGAAATTAAGAAAAAAAGTTATTATTTTTTTCGGGACAATATTAGTGGGTATTTAACGAAGGCTTTCCAAACGGATGTCGTGGTCGAGTTAGCTTGTTCATGTTTCACAACCGTGAGGTCACGAGTTCAAATCCGAATGAAGACACTTTTTTTTTCTTTTTTTTAAATATATTATCAGATTTGAAATCACTCTTAAACTAGTTTATTATTGTATTAATAAGTTTCATTTTAATATTAATTATGTTCCATTTATGTGTATTTTTTCGTTTGCAAAATTTTATTATGTTAAAGTTATAACTTTATTTATTATGTTACATAATTAATATTAAAATGAAACTTATAAATAAAATAATAAAGTAGATTAAGAGTAAGTGATTTCAAATCTGAAAAAATATTTAAAAAAAAGAAAAAAAGTGTCCTCATTCGGATTTGAACTCTTGACCTTGCGGCTGTGAAACACGAACAAACTAACTTGACCACGACATCCGTTTGTAAACTCTTCGTTAAATACCTACTAATCTCGTCCGGAAAAAAATTATAACTTTTTTTCTTAATTTCTAAATAATTAACAACTAAAATTGCAAAAATTTAGTATCAAAATACTTTGAATGCAATATTCTTTCCGATTATAACCCAAAATTTCATATATATGTACTCAGGTAGATAATAGCTTTGTTCGCGGAACACATTTCGAACCAATTCAGAACGAGTACGGAACTAATTCAGGATTGTCGTAGTGCGCATGCTCGATTATGAACCGGTTCGGGATTTTTATTTACCGCGAACGATTTCGGAACCAAGAATGGGAACTCTGAATTGTTAACTCTATAAATGACGATAAATGATCTGACATTATGGCCGTACTCTAAAAATATATGTTTTATTAAGTGAAAAGTAAAAACATTTTTTAATTTACTTAACAATTACAATTCTAATCAATATCAAATTAAACCTAAATTAAACTATCACAAAAAAACTACAAGAGAAACCCAGAATAAAAACAAAAACAATCGTGAATATAGCCCCGCAAGCTGCGAATATAGCTATACATAAAATTGCGCATGTCTCGAACTTACGGTTCTTGTTGAATCCCTAGAACCAGTAGAACTAGTTAAGAATCGATCTCGAACCGAATCTGGCTGACCCGCGAACACAGAACTGTAACTAGAAGTTCGGAATTTTGTGATCCGCGAACGTCATTATTTCAACTGCGCATGCGAATAGTCCCGAATCAGTTCTGAATTCTTACCGCGAACAAACCTAATACCGGGTGTTTCAGTGAAGATGCACCAAACTCGGTATGTTGGTAGATATCGTGAAAAGAAATAAAAGTTTCTATAATATTTTTTTTTTAAATGAATAAGTTTTGAGATAATCGAAGGGAAAGGAGAATCGTATATTTTTAAAACGTACAATAGATGAGAGCGGCCCGAATTCTTAACCTGCCTTAACGTTCGTGTAATTGCTTTATTACCCCATAAACTGTCGCGTCTCAGATGCTATGATGAAACACATTTACTCCGTTCTCGTTCGCGTTGAATGGAAGAGTAGGTTATTAATCGGTGTACTTTATACTTTTCATTTTTTTAAGTTTATTAGTGTATGTTTGCGTATGTGTTGATGCGTTTCAAGAGTACGCGGATATGCATTTGTTATACGGGGAATGTCGGGAAACGCGCGATTGGCATCACATCTGTACGCGGAACTGTTTCCTAATCGTGAACGACATCCGCATTATCAAATGTTTGTCAGGGTAGCTCAGCGACTACGCGACACAGGCTCTTTTTTACCTGAACAAGGAGTAAGGAACAAATTTGATGTAATTACGGTTTGCATAAATGTTAGTGCGACGAAAACGTACGCTAAATGCACATTCTTTCAAAGTGTTCACCTTTAACACGAATTGCGGTCAAGGGCAGAGTTAAAAGCCTCTCATAATTTTTTTCGTTTACGATAGATATTTATTGTCTTCTTTCAGCCGCGTGCCATTCATAAAACAATTTAAATCGCTCGTCTTGTTTCACGGCCGCAGAAATTTAAATCGCTACGGTATTTATGAAAACATTGACTTAAAATAATGCAAATTTCAAGTTGCGCCGATTGCAAAATTGTATTAAAATATTTGGTTTGAAATAATGTCAGAAACGTTTCCCCGAAGTTTGGTGCATCATCACTGAAACACCCTGTATAAAGCAATTTCTGTTTTCCCATGTTAAATCCCTATGTCTCATTGTCAGATGGACAAACGGTATATTACTCATGTATCTGTCAACTAAAACAAATCATGGCCGCCTCGAATTGCCGCGCAAAAGAAAAACGCTTATATTTTTGAAATTGGCGAGTGCCCGTTTCTGATGACACTTCATTGGCTAGCGTTTCACTTATATGATTCCACCATTGGTACAACCTTTGAATATAGAGGGGAGGAAGGAGCATCATTAAAAGAACGCTAAACCCATTTTAACGGTCATTGATGATTATATCATTTGAGTGCGAACACGAATTATTCTATTTAACGTTGTAATAGCAGTTTATTTTGTATTTATAGGTATCTACTTTTCTTCCAAAATGTGTTTTTCTTTAGAATAAAGTTATTTATATTATAGGTTATAAATGCAACAACAGTCGTAGGCGTAGTTATAACGATGTGGAAATGTAGCGACAAAAGTTATTATTGCCATTTTCCTACATCGCCTAAATCGATTGTAATCTAACGCAGATGAATTTCTATTCAGTCTTTTATATCACTGTCTACACCTATCACAGCAAAATGTTGAATTGAAAACTCGCCCAATGAAGGATAACAGGTACGCTACTGCTAACCGGAAATATTTGTCTGCCATATGCAAAACCCATCGTGGACCAGTTTTATATGCGAAATGCTCCTTCCTCCCCTCTATATTCAAAGGGTACAACGCTCACACAATTCTCAGTTTGTAGCATTTATGTTGCGCAGGACTACATGATAGCTTCTTTCAATGAAAGTTAAAGTTTCTGGAAATAAAATAATAATCGATAACAGAAGGATGATTGGGGCTATAACTAACTTCATTTTTCCAGAAGAAATTTAGGCCGACCAGCGTATAGAACCTCAATTAACGAAGTAATTTTATTAAAATGTCTTGAGTCGAAACCTGAAACCGCATTCAGGAAATTCGAGTTCTTCTTTTGTACGAGATAAGTGGCATCGTGTAAGGGGGCAGTATTAAGTTCGAAATTGCAGTTTCATGAACGTCTGCTACAAGTTCGTAGAAGGAAGCAGAACTTTGTGATTTATTATAAAGCTTAGTCAGCAAATAGTTCGTGTTAAAAGTTTTACGAATGGAAACTATTGTTCTCTTAAATTGTACCAGGACAACTCACTTATGTTACGGATTGAGTTAAGTAATTTTATATGATTTGATATCAAATATTAAAAGTATTGAAATAAAAAATATTGAAAGTAAAAGAAAATATGTCTTAGTAGTTTAAGAATGATATAGTTAAAATTTCAAATAGAATTCGGGAAAATTTTGAATCTCGGGGAAAACAGCTGAGTTAAGCTTGAACTAATAAATTATTAGTATTTCATAATGTGAGATTAGGTTAACAATGACAGACATAAATATGAACCGCGGTCTTAAAATATTTCAGCAACTGAAGCCAGTAAATCAATCAGTACCCCACAGACATGGAAAGCTTCCAATTAAAGCGGACTTATTTCAAAATAAGTTTTTGACGTTAATACCATTCGATAAGGGGATGCAGAATGTGAAAAAAACAAACTGTTGTCAAATATTTATTTGATAAAAGTGCGTATCTCGGAATATTTTTTACTAAGAAAATATGAAGGAATGCATATTTTAAATTTCTGAAATTCATATAAATTAACAAAGAAAGTAATTCAATAGATAATATTTAAAGGGCAATTTATTTAACACATTGTAATGACGTAAATATAGATTTTACTTTAGAAAAGCCCTGTGCCTTTGAAAATAATAGTTCTAGATATACATTATTAATAAAAAGTAAAGGTAACTTAAAAGAATTGTAAATGATAATAAACAGGGTGTTCTATTTGGAATTTCAAAGAAAGAAAAACAACTTTCTTGTGTATTTATAATAATAATAATAATACAGTTTATTGACTGAATATTACAAGTTGGTGAAAAGGAGATAACAAGAATACAATAAAATATAATAAGTCAGTCAAAAGGGCAAAAATCAAGAATCCTAATCAGGGATTCCTGTTCTTCCTTCAGCCCTTGACAGCCACATAGTATAAAAATAGAAGCACACTGAAAATTACATAGTAAATCAATTTCCTTGAAAGTTCTGCTGATATTTCATATCACAATGGAGTTATTGAACTTTGCCACACTAATGTGCCAACTTGTATAAACGTAATTTTATAAACTTAAAAAATTGTTTTCGTAGGAGAAAATAATGAATGCAAAAGAGCTAAAAGTACAAAAAAAACTTGTCTGCAAACTTTAACGAGTTTCTCACATTAACACAGTTATAATTTAGGTCCGACAGCTTTCGAAAGTTTATAATCCGAATTCGTGATTAAGTTCACCACATTCAACCTTATTATTATGTAAATTGTATATTTCAATTACGTGTCTATCAGAAAGACGCTTCAGTTCACTCTATTACCGCGAAAAGACAGCAGTGCCTGGCATTTACGATAGTCCTGCCTTCGGTTTATTCCATCCAAAGGTAACAAAATAAACAGGGCGTTAAACCAGGACTGTTTACGTTACCTATCGTCTCCATTCTGCTGCGGACTTGTCCAAAAAGGCGGCGATTTATAGTTGAGATATCCATTAAACAATACGACAGACACGTTTCCGCTCTTATGTCCTGAAAGGAATGAATCTTATAGAAACGAATTAATGAGAAAATTCAGTCACGTTTTAACCGAAGTTTACCGTTTCAGGTAAAATCCTTTGATAGTGCGTATTTTAAGCCCTCTCTTCTCTCTATCATATTCATGTCCCAGTACTGTTAAGTTCAGTTATAATGAATCGAATGAAAATTTAACTCTATTTAAATACTTAAAATAATCGAAAATTCCACATCACATCAAATATTCTGTTAAAAAAATTCCGTTCGCTCCTCTAGCTGCAAAAACTTTTAATATTTTATCGCAATGCGGTTTTTTCATTCCAACAGATGTTTTACCAATACATACGCAATATTAATTCTTGTTTGATTTCCAAAAGCGTTTTTCTCAGCTGTAAATTCGAATTGCTTCCGGAGAATTGAGCATTACATTACACACATCATGACCACTTACAGCCTCACATTTCTGCGCTTATTTTAAAAACACCCGATATTTTCTCATAAAAAGAGTCGAATTAAAATATGAAATCAAACTAAGGTTTGCAAAATCTTTGTTTTGTTGTTGTTGTTGGCGGGACGAACCCTGGAGTACCTGAAAAACGGAATGTCCCACAAAAAATGGAAGAACTCGCTTTGTTCAAAACAATTAATGGAACAAAATTGTAGACCGTAGGGAATCGCAGGAACTTCATACGCCTTAAATCAACGCCTACATTTCCGAAACGTTTTGAAACAAATTGCATGTAAAAACGCTATAATGGAAACAGTCACCACAGAAACTTGCAATGAATCCCTTCGAACTAAAAAAAAAATACTTCAGATCGATGTAATGAAGAATCTGTAGCTAGACCCAACAACAATAAGTTAGACATCAACTGAATGTAAGTAGAAGGTATCAAATAACGATGTCAACAAGTAAATAATAAAGAAAATGTGAAGGGTTTTATGGTCTAAAAATATTGCCTCGATAAGTTCATTCGAGGACATTTTTCAGCCGAATGGGAAAATAAAGAAACTAAAATCAATAATAATTTAATAGCAGTGCAAATATTTTGCACAGTAACAGTACGTATTAAAAGGAAATAAAATTCTCTAATTTGCAAGTTGTCTCACCTTTGCATATTTCTTGTAGGTACACTGAGAAAAATGGAATTTTTCGATTTTGATAAAACATCACACCTATCGATAAGATAAAAGTATAATTAATGTAAAAGTAACATGTATTTTTTTTTAAATGCTATAAAGGTTGGCCATGAAAATTAAAACTCATGTCGTAGCTTGGCATCTATATAACACATGCCAAATCTGAAAATTTAAAGTAAATGAATGGAGCTAAGATATGAATTTTCTTTTCCACAGCCACCCCTTATGGCATTTTTAAGAAAACACATAGTATAATGCTGTCATGTTATAAGATCCATCTTACTTTAAATTAATCATGATTCTTAGCACAATGAAACTGTTTAAGTTTAAGAATGAAAAATTATCATTCTACATAATACATATTGTTAAAATAATAAACCATAATGAAATATTATGCTGAATAAATTTAGTAATAAAATGTCATGTCTGACTTCTTGTTAATTAATCATGACAAGAAATGATACTCTAAACAACAAACTACATAGTGTTAATTTTGCAGTAGTACGCTGAGTCGGTTTTTAACGAGAATCCGAATAAAATGTTCGGAATTCTTGTTAATATAAACGTACTCTTTGGTACTATTTTTCTCAGTGTAATATGTGGAAATATTTTGTTTTAGAAAACATATGTCACAGTGTTAAAATTGAACATAACGTGTTTTCGAGGCTGATCCGTTGTTTTTCTTCGGAAAAGAGGTTGTCTTTGAATATTTTATGGTCAATAATGACATCGGGGAACTCACCTCTAAACTCGTTCAAGCAGTTCGTTTCGTACTCGGTATACAAATGCCTCATCGATTTTGAACTATTACGAAAATAATTTTTAATAACAAATGTTTTCTGCTCTAATGTAAACACCATTTTGTAATTCAATAAATGTGAAGTAAATGAGTCTTGAAAATAACGTATTTTTGTATAAAACCAACAAACAACGCAAACAAACACGAAAACACTTACTCAACAGTTGACAGGATGAATGACAGTAGTGACAATTCTGTTTGCGGCGAGCTGCCTTTGCGAAAACAAAATATTTCCATAGTCAATGCTACCGGAATATTAAATGAACACATGATATGATGCTTATAGGCGTTTGATTTTAAGATCGCAGCGCTACCGTGGATAAATCTGAACCTCTGTAAGCTACACGGAATTTTTGTAATTCACTTGTTTAAGTGCGTACTAATACAAATAAACAAGTTGATTTAATGTGAATGTCACATATAACACAATCCTGATACATCATACACTCAGGATCGAAGGCAAAACACGATTTGTTGTGTAGCATACAAGGGTTTGTTTAGTTGACACCAGGTGGCGAACGCTTAGCTGCAAACTTAAGGTACTAAATCAACACTCCGTACAGGTAACGCAATCCCATTCCTGTCGTGAGAAGATTGAGAAACAAAGATAACAAATATAATTGTCGCAAGTGCAATAAGGAAGACAACAGTTTTAGGGAATTCTGTTTACCGCAATGTCACTGGTTTCGATTTAAAAGTGTATTAGGTTATGTCTAGTTAACTTATTTACCAATCAAAAAGTTGTTATTTTAAGAAGTGCAGAATTTTTCTTTTACGAAAAAGGCGGAATCATTAAATGTCATGCGATCGAAGTTTGGGATGCGATATTTACTAAATTATTAACTCAATTTTCTTAACCACTGACAGTAACTTTGACAAACGTCACTACAAATAATGTTTCCAATTGTTTTTTAACCCTAGATAAGAAGAATGTGCGACAAGGATAGATATAAAAAATCACTAAATGCGTTACCTCTATACGAGGTATGTTGATTTATTACCTTATGCAGACTCCTATAGGATTCAAACTTGTTACATAAACATAGTGGACATTTTTTTCTATACTCGCTTGTAATTATAAATCTATATAACAAACTGAATAACTAAAAAAAAGATAATTATTAAAGTTGGTGTATGTGCCTCAATGCTCGTTAAAGGTCATTTGTATCCGGAACTGATTGACTGATGTTACGGATGGTAGGGGATTACGGATAAAAGAAGTTCGTTCATAAAAGTGAAAATCACGATGAGATCCGACTGATCCGTGATTTAACACACTGACGTTTCCAGTAAATAAATTCTGAAAGAGTCGTTTGATACGGGCTTAATGTCGTTGTAAACAACATACAAATGCGGAAAATATTTTTTCATTCTGTAATACTATGGATTCAACCCTGTTGTGGTACTGTGAAATTATTTACATAACTAGATGAAATGTGTAATTTACATTTCATTTTTATATATTTTAGTACAGTTAATGTATATAATATTTTCATAATAATCGGCTATAGCACTTCAATAAAGAGGTAGGTATTTCATAAAAATCATATTTGTGGTAACAATTAATCACATAACAATTTTTACTTTATTTTTACCACTTGTCTGAAAATGACATGTTAAGTGTTGAAACTGTATAAAAAACAAGTGGTAAATACAAAATAAACATTGTAATCTGGTAAAAGTAAAATCCTAATAAATAGGACTCGTCAACGAAATTTAAATGTTGATTAAAAACTTATTAAGAAATATTGCAAAACTTACAAATAAAAATTCAATATAGTAATAGAAATTTGAGATTATAATTTTTAACCTGAACAACTTTTGCTCTTAGTGATTACATTGAAGATGAAAAAGACATATTTGGACATATCTGATATATCGTTCACATTTTTTTGTACAACAGTTCGAGAAAACCACTTTTAGATTATATATATTTTCCTGTAATATCTTTGAAAAAGTTGACGGATAAGTCGTTATAATGTATCAAACACGTTTCTAGACTATAAGAGACTAATGTAATTCTTCGTATGCGTACCTTTATTTATTAACGTTATAAATCACTTGAATTTGTTTTATTTTGTGCGCGATACGAATTATAAAAAATATCTTATGGTGATTAATGAAGCTCACAATACATCTATCTTATGCGTAAAGTTTTTATCGTTTTTAAAGAATTTAGCGCGAAGAAAAACAGGTCATATATTTCAGTTGGCAAAAGCGCCTTACTTTTTGCTCTCGGCTTTTTCGTACGCCCACAATTTTTAAAGTTCAATTTCAATTTACAGCAACTTAATAAGGTACAGTATTATAAAGTTTTTAATATAATTATTTCCAAAATAACGTGTAGGAGTAACACATTACTAGTTACTTGTACTTTACTCCCAAAACATAATACTTTCTTGGAGACGTGAATAAAAATTTGTAAGTTTACAATTTTCGATTTTATTTCTTTTTACTGCAAGTAGAGCTTGTAATTACTGAAACTGACGATACAGGAATAACGGAAAAATCGATGGGCAAATAAACGCGTTCGTTATGCGCTACCAATTCTCGGTGGTAATTGTTGTCAGAGAGGATTAGCACACGAACTATTTTTTGCTTTGAAAATAAATTGAAACTGCCCGTAGTTATTTACACTGAACTTAACTGACGGAAATTTAATTCTTCGTTCTGTTTGACCATGATATCAATAAATAGAGGTTGTTTACTTGCGTTAAATTTGTACATATATGAAACGCTTGCAGCGGTAGACTAGTAGACAATTTTAATTTCTAAACCGTCTCTTGCGTGTGAAATTCGTTCAAATTTTTAAATAATGTTTACAAAACACGACACAAGGTGATTTTGTTGTTTAATAAATCAAAATTTTGTTTTATAATTTTTATCACTGTTTTAATTAGAGACTAACAACGTTAGCGAATAAAAACAGTTGTATGAATATAACTGCATTTACTATGTAACCGGATTTACTATTTGTTGAAATACAGGGTGTTCCAGAAATGCATAGAAGCTTCAGGTAAACGTATTCCGCTATATTTCCTGAACCTAAAACTGCAAAAAAACATTTCCTTTGACAGTGTACTTTTCTTATACGAAGCTTCGAAAGACTATTAACAGAAGTAAATGCTACCACCAAAACTCTAAAATAAATTATTCCTGTTTTACTTACTCTTAAGTAGGTGGCAAGTTTGCGCTACTTTTCGTCAGCTGTTGTCCTAGGCAGCTCAGTGGACATGGGTGTGGTTTCTAAAGATGTAATATAGGCGCCAGGCTGAAGAAGTTAATGCGAAATATTGTTCCCAAGGTATCTCGCATTCGCAATAGTTTTCGCAATAAATCCAGGAGATTTTACTTTAGGTACTCACGGGCACGGTGAAGGTAGCAATAAATAAAAACAAAACAAAATAAAATAAAAACAAAAAAATAAATAGTTACAATAAGCAGCTGCTTTAATCAAGATGCATAGAAAAATTACTCTACGTCAAACAGAGTAATGATAGGCGTCAGGAGGTCGCCGAATACACCACGACTAAAACGATTCAAAAGTTGTACCCCTGTGTACAATTTAACTAAACAGTATATTCGACATTTCAAAACGCAAGATCAATCGAAAATTCGCTCTTTTAGAAAAATGCAGCATGACGAAGCAGTTAATAAAGAAATTCGATACAAACTCACACAATCCAAAGTATGTCCTGTAAGTCGAAGGTTGTTTATATTTCCGACGGGTTTTCAGGACGTTGACTAGGACAATCGTAACGAAACTGCTTCCAAGAAGGTCGGTTAATTAACCGAGGGCCAAGAGAGTATTCCATCAGATAGATCTGGCGAGCGCGGCGCCCACGGAATGTCACCTCGATTCGAGATGAGTCGTCCGGAGAACATTGCCTTAACAACTGTCATCGAAACTCTGATCGTGTGGGCCGTGACACCATCCTGTTGGAACCACACGTTTTGTAGGCGCATTTCTTCAAGAGCTGGCTCGAAAACACATCATCATCATCTCGAATTGAGGTGACATTCCGTGGGCGCCACGCTCGCCCGATCTATCGCCGTGTGATTTTTTTATGGGGTTACCTCAAGGCAGAGGTTTACAAACACCGCCCTACAACCCCGCTTCAATTGAAGATTCTAATTCGGCAGGAAATAGCCCGAATTCCGGTGGAGATATTAGAACGCGTAGAGAGGAGCTTCAGAAATCGGTTGCGTCAGTGTATAGAAAACGGTGGACATCACCTTACAGATGTTTTGCTTAAAACTGCATGATATAAAATTTGAAATATGTTTTTTCAATATAAAACAAAAAACATGCATATCAGCTACAATTTTTATTTTATTCACCTTCAAAAAAAGGAAGTTTCTAGACCCCACCCTGTACTATCGATATCATAAAAAACTAGGACAATTTTTAAATCCAGTAGCCAGGCGTTTCCATAATTTCATTACATTGAGGCCCGATTTATTCACCTCCAAGTAAATTTATCTGGTGATTTATTCCCATGGTAACAATTGTGATCACAATAGTTGCTATGGGAATAAATCACCAGATAAATTTACTTGGAGGTGAATAAATCGGGCCTAAATCTTACTTTATTGTCAAGTCAGTAACTGTATTTTTGTTAATGCCGCAATTTGCTGCTGAGCAATTTGTCTAACTGTGACACCCTCTTCTATGCTATTCTGCAACTTTTAAAACAACATTTACTTTAGGCGTGACTGACAGTGACAATTTCAAATTACGTTCGGGCAGCTTACACAGCTTAAAAAATCTTGTCCTAGTTTTTTTTATGAAAGCAATAGTACTTTTTCTGCACTCCGTTAACGTTATTTAATTAATCCTGGTAAATTTGCCAGTGCAGATGTTTATGGTGTCTAACAAGATTTTCAAAATTTTGGGCAACTAATTCCGATCCTGAGCAAATTCGCATGCTACATGCTCGATGTTAAGATTATTATCATGTTATTAACTTTAACTTTTTAAGATAGTAGGCATAGAAAAATAATAATAATACATCTGTCAAAAGAGAGCACAGAATAAAACGTAAAAAAGTAAAATACTTTGATTAAATCCGAACATTTGGTCCTTCGAGCATAAAAGAACAGCACTTGGAGACTGTAGGAAACATAAAAGAAACGTCCACAACGAAGATTGTACCCGAAAAAGAAAAAAAATGTCACTTACTTCACGAAAAGACAGAAGTACGCCGTCTGAGCTTGAGTTCAGAGGTTTCTCCAAGAATGAAGACGTAAGCGGTGAAGATAATAAGGAAAAAAAGGAAAATCCACCGGCTGCGGTAATCGGAGAGGCAAATTTAGCTCACTCTCAGAAAACAATTGTTACATCTTCTTCAAAAAGAAGATTATTAAGTATACAGTTAGAAGCAATGAAAAAATTAGTTCTTCTAGAGGAAAAAAAGATCATGAAGAAAAGGAAGAAAGAGAAAAGATGTTCCTAAGAAAAAAACAAATGATCGAAATGGAAATGAAACTAAAGATGAGTGAAACGGAAAGCAGAATGAATAGTGAAATTGATAATTCCTATATATTCCAAGAAGCAGGAAAAATAGAACAAGATAACGATATAGAAAAGGTAACCACTTGGCTACAGAAATCTCCACTTATGGATGATCCGAAGACGGAAATTAAAAAAAAAGCGGACATCGACCCACAAATGTATCAATGTCAAAATTTAAAAGGAAATACATTTGAAAATGTATTTATGAAACATTCATTTGGAAAAGAATTACCATCTTTCGCAGGAGATCCAGAAGAATAGCCCTTATTTTATTTACAATTTAAACGGACAACCGAATTATGTAATTTTAGTGACGAAGAAAATATTAATCAGAATACAAAGATGCTTACGGGGAAAAGCTAGAGAAACTGTGAAACCGCTTCTACTATCTCCTGCAAATTTAGAATCAATAATTGAAACTCTCGAGTTGACATTTGGAAGACCAGAAATAATAATTTCCATGTTAATTGAAAAGGCTCGAAAAATCCAATCACCAAAAGATGGAAAGCCCGATTCGATGCTCGCCTTTTCAAACATCGTCTCTAGTCTCGCTGCTTCAATGGAAGTGTTAAAAAGTGAAGGGCATATGTCAAATCCACAACTTATGGACGAATTGGTACAGAAGTTGCCGTATTTTTTGAAAATGGAGTGGGGTTCCCAAATTTTAGGACATGAAAAACAATTGAATTTGAAAGACTTTTCGAACTGGTTAAGAACAAAGGCCAGAATATCATGCATAATCGATACACAAGTGGTAAAGGTCGATTACAAGAAAAAAGAAAATTTATTTTCAATGAAGACCAGAAGTTGCATCGTGTGTGAGGAAGAGTATCACATTTTAGATAATTGTGAGAAATTCAAGAGCAAGGATGTAGACAATCGTTGGGAAGTTGTGAAAAAGAATAAATTACGCTTCTGTTGTTTTTGAAAGGAAATCATTCTCAAAAAAGTTGTAGAAACAAGAAGGTATGTGGTCTTAACAACTGTCAATTGCTTCATCATAAGTTACTTCATCGAAATTTTCAAAAACACGATAGACTAACAAAAAATGAAGAAAACTGTTTAGTTAATTAACTTCCAAATAAGGTATTGCTCAAAATGTTACCGGTAAAAGTAAAGGGTCCAGTATGTGAAGTAACCACCTATGCATTCTTTGATGAAGGCGCTACAGTTAGTCTGATCGATGCTGAATTAGCAAGAAAACTGCAATTAGATGGAGAAGAAGAGTCAGTTTGTTACCAGTGGACGAATGGAATCACTCATGAAGACAAAGCATTCTAAGAAAGTACATTTTCAAATTTCTTCTTTAAATGAAAAAGGCAAAACTCATACTCTTAACGGAGTAAGAACTTTGAAGAACATGATGTTACCCAAACAAACAATTGACGTAAAGAAAATTCAAGAAAAGTTTCCTAAAATTAAACAATTAAGTTTACTGAAGTCATTTTTTGAAGAACGTCCTTTAATATTAATTGGCCAAGATTACTCTCAACTGGCATATCCAAGAAAAGTTGTAGAACTTTCACGGGACGGTCCTATTCTGTCTAAAACTGCTCTAGGATGGGTACTACATGGAAAAATAAATTCAATAAAAGAAGCTGAAAAACAGTTTTTATGTCAGATTTGCAAATGCCAATCTTTTGATGAAGAAGTCTGCAACTTGGTAAAAGAATCTTTTAAAACAGAATCATTTGGAGTTAAATTGTCAAGCAATTACGGGAAAACTCCAGAAGTAGAAAAATGTGAAAAAATTATGAACAACACCACCAGGAGGGTTGGAGAAAGATTTGAAGTTGGATTATTATGGAAATTGGATGAAGTAAATTTTCCTGATAGCAAGAAAAATGCATTAAAACGCCTGTTTTGTATGGAAAAGAAAATGGATCAAGACAAGCAATTTGCAGAACAATACTGTCTCATAGTTGAAGATTATGTGAAGAAAGGATATGCTGAAAAACTGGATGAGTTAAAATCGAAAGAGATAAACAAGAAAATGTGGTATTTAACACATTTTGGAGTCGTCAATCCTAATAAACCTGGAAAATTAAGATTAGTGTTCGATGCTGCAGCGAAAACAGAAGGAGTTAGCTTGAATACAGAACTTCTGCAAGGTCCAGATTTATTAACACCATTAACTGAAGTCTTGTTGAAATTTCGACAGTATAAAGTAGCGTACACCGGTGACATTAAAGAAATGTTCCACCAAGTCTTGATTAGAAAAGAAGACAGATGTGCTCAAAGATTTTTTTGGAGAGGCATGAGGAGAAGCGGAAAAGCAGACGTATATGAAATGAAAGTTATGACGTTCGGAGCCACGTGTTCACCCAGCTTGGCTCAATACATTAAAAATAGGAACACTGAAGAAAATAGAATAGATTGTGAAGAAGCATGTCAAGCAATTTTGAATAAGCATTATGTGGATGATTATTTAGATAGCAAGAGGACTGAAGAAGAAGCCATTAACTGCATTGGACAGGTTATTAGAATGCATCAGAAAGGTGGGTTTGAATTACGCAATTTCATTTCAAACTCTGAAAAAGTTTTAAAAAGTATTCCTGAGAATTTGAGAATGCGGAGAATAAAGAGCTTAGAAGAATATAAAGAAAATTTCGTCGAAAAGGTTCTTGGCCTTCAGTGGGATTCCAAAAATGATGACTTCATTTTTCTACTGAATTTTAGAAAAGTTAATCCAAAAATTCTAGATGGTAGTAAAATTCCCACAAAAAGAAATTTTGAAGATGGCAATGTCTGTGTTTGATCCTTCGGTTCTATGTAATGTCCTTATAACTCTGAAAATAATTTTACAAGAAATTTGGAGATTAAAAATTGGCTGGGACGATGAAATTACAAATCAATTGGCTGACTACTGGAATAATTGGATTCAAATTTTCAGAAATCTGATACCATCTGTTACAATACCTCGATGTTACGGAGAAAAAATGGCAGATTCGGAAAATATCGAATTACATGAGTTCTGTGACGCAAGTGAAAGAGCATTTGCAGCAGTAGTGTATTTGCGATATGAGTATAAAAATAATTTTTACACATCATTCGTGTTAGCAAAAACTCGAGTTGCACTATTAAAACCAATTTCTATTCCAAGAATGGAACTGCAAGCCGCCGTGATGCTGAGTAGGCTGATGGACAAAGTAAAATCGGAATTAGAAATAGAAATCCAGAAATATTTCTACTGGACAGACTCAAAAACAGTTTTGTGCTGGATAAAATCGGATACGTCCTTATTTAAAAAATTTGTGACTCATAGAGTTGGAGAAATTTTGGAACTTTCAAAAAAGGAGAACTGGTACTGGATTACGACAAAAGAAAACGTGGCTGATGAAGCTACCAGAGTTTTAAAGCGCGGACAAATTTCAACAGAACGATGGTTAAGCGGCCCGCCTTTTTTGAAGCACGCCGATCTCTGTAATTTTACAAAAAATGAACCAGTTTATGAAATGAATGAAGAACAACTAGAAAAGAAGAAAAATCTTAATACCTTTCTAATTAAAAGAACGAGTGAATTTTTACCTGATGTAAATAGATTTTCAGAATATTTGAGATTAGTTCATACAACTGCTTGGATTCTCCGATTTATAACTAATATGAAGTTAAAAAATAACATGAAAAGAAAAATTACGAGAGAAAAGAAAATGAAGGAAGAAGAATTGAGAAGATTAGCTGAAATGAATCCACTTCGAGAAGAAGAGATTGCGAATGCAGAGAAACTATGGTATAAAGAAGTGCAGCAAAAATGTTATTCTGAAGAATTAAGCATTTTAAATAATTCTGGAGAAATTAAGAAAACAAGCAGAATTTTTAAATGATGAAAAACTACTTTGCATGAAAGGAAGAATAAACACTAACTTCTTAGACAATGAACCGGTATTACTGGATGCAAAACATAGATTCACAATTCTGTTGATAAAGTGGTACTACGAAAGAGCTAATCATCAAAATTACGAGTACATGATAAATGAAATTAGACAACGGTTTTGGATTCAAGGATTGAGAAATGCTGTAAAGAATTTGAAGTGTCAAGCTTGCAAAAACCGAAAGGTCAAGCCCTTAACTCCGGAAATGGGAATGTTACCGGAAGCTCGACTAAATGCTTACAGTAAACCCTTTATACAGACTGGAGTTGATCATTTTGGTTTCTTTGAAGTTACAATTGGCAGGCGACACGAAAAACGATATGGAATCCTTTTCACCTGCATGACTACACGAGCAGTACATCTAGAAATTGCAGCATCTTTAAATATTGAATCATGTATTATGGCTTTAAAAAGATTTATTGCCCGCAGAGGTCCAGTTACAGATTTGTATTCCGATAACGGAACAAATTTTCATGGAGCGGATAACGAACTTTTAGAACTCATTAAAAGATTTTCCCAATCTAAAATAACAGATGAAATGTCCGCTAAAAGAATTAGATGGCATTTTAATCCAGCGGCTGCACCACATATGGGTGGCAGTTGGGAAAGATTAATTGCTTCAGTAAAAAGAAATTTAAAATTAATTCTACGCGAAAAATATCCACGTGAAGAAGTTCTTCAAACAGCTTTTGCAGAAATTGAATTCATTTTAAATTCAAGACCACTCACATACGTAACTGTTGATCCAGAACACCCAGAAAGTTTAACACCAAATCATTTTTTGATTGGTACATCTGGTGGAAATCTACCTGGTTATGAAATACAAAATCATGAATTAAATGTGAAGAAACAATGGCATCGTGCACAAGCTTTATGTGATCAATTTTGGAGCAGGTGGGTAAAAGAATATCTACCAGAACTTAACAGAAGAGCAAAATGGTTGAGTAAAAGCGAAAATCTCAACGTTGGTGACATCGTAGTAATTGCTGACAATAATTTACCACGAAACACATGGCCAATAGGAAAGATTGTAAAAGTCTGTCCAGGAAAAGATGGTATAGTACGAGTAGCAGAGGTTACAACAAGTCATGGAAACTATAGAAGGCCAGCTACAAAAATCTGTAAACTAGAGATACAAGAAATAAAGTGAAGAGTCTTCACTAGGGGGAAGAAATGTTAAGATTATTATCATGTTATTAACTTTAACTTTTTAAGATAGTAGGCATAGAAAAATAATAATAATACATCTGTCAAAAGAGAGCACAGAATAAAACGTAAAAAAGTAAAATACTTTGATTAAATCCGAACACTCGACAACTCATTCCAGTGATCTCCTTTACCATTAAAGGGGATCACTGGAACAATTATCCATATAATTGTTCGATTTAATTTACAATCATACGATAAATGAAACTTGACAGGCATTTGACAATAGTTGCAATCGTAGTCGAAATGTTTACATTTTAGTGTTTCCCATTTTCATGACGTCATAGACTTAATTATTTCAAATTAATATTGGTTGAAAATATTGCAACGCCAAAAATGTCTATATATCATATTAATTTTAAAAGTCAAGTATCCCTTAGCCAGTGCTACTTTTTAGTATTTTTTAAATTCTTTTTTGTTTTTTATTTCGGTACTAGAGGATGTTAGAAGAAAATAAATAAGAATCAACTTCTAATTTTAATTCTGTATAAATTTTATCTTAATTGAACCGTGCGAAATTTTAAAGCCGCGATAGTATATTTTCATTAAATGCCGAACCAAATTTTCCAAAACTAAAATAAAAATTTTCAGTACTGAAATGTTAGGTCATTTTTATTGTAAAAGTCAAATATTCCACAGCCAGTGCTACTTTTCAATATTTTTTTTTAATACTTTTTGTCTTTTATTTCAGTACCAGAGAATGTTAGAAGAAAACAAATAAGAATCAACTTCTAATTTTAATTCTGTATAAATTTTATCTTAACTATTTTGCAGTAAAATTATTAGGAGAGGAAATAATTGAAAATCCTTAATTTTACATGTAAAATCCTATGTCTCGGAAATCAATTCTACACACGGTATTTTCTATATTAGGTGGTTGCGAAATCTCAAAGCAATATCTCACTCGCAATTTATTGCCCATTCAACTTTCATACAGATCTATGTCTGTTTGAAGTTTGATTAGGCCGAATAATTTATTACACACTTCGTTCAAATTACGTTTACAAATAAATTGCCTACCTATTTGGAGTTATGCTTTCCGTTTCACGTTTGTTTGTAATATTAATTTTGCCACTAAAACAAATTTGGTCAAAAATTTATACTTACTTATACAGGGTGTCTCAGAAAAACTATTCCTAACTTTCAGAGGTAGTAGAGGTCATATAATTAAGCAATATTTATTAATAAAGTTGTGGCCGGAAATGTTTTCGCGTCAAGTTAGAACGAAATAAAGAAAATGAGGACTAGAAATAATCTCGATGTAAGAAGTAACTTTTCCACCTCACAAATCGTTAGTTGCACTGTAGAAAATTGATGGGTTGGGGTTTGAATTGTTGGACCATCCAATCTGGCCTCGTCCAATTACTTTCTTTTCCTAAATTAAAAAAAGTATCATCTAAAAAGACAGAAAATTTGTCAAATGATGAAGTTATAGATATCGTAAATGAATGGTTTGCATTCCAAGATAAAAACTAATTTATTTGATTTAAAATAATGAAAAGTTTAAGTTGCGACAACCTGCGACCGCTTTTTAACCTAACATTGCATAAGAATTGACAAATTGCAGCCAGTTTAATTTAATTTAAAGGTTTCAAAATGTTGTATGAGCGTTACAAAACTTAAATGTGGAATAAATTGTGTTTCGTTTTGAAATAAGTTGCTTCTTTCTTTGTTAGGCCAGGAATTTATCAAAACCTCCTCGTATATTAAACGAGGAGCTTTTAGTTTTGCAACTCAAATCTAATCGGACCAAAGCCAAAGCTTCATTATCGATCTCAATTATGCTTGCAACACCAACATATCTTTAGCATGTTACCGTCAAATTGTCGAATTAGTACAGAGCAAATTGTTCATTTTGCATGTAATTAGTTTTAGTAGTGTGACAACGTAACTTTGCGCATTTGGGTGTTATCTCATCCTTCGAAATTCTCTTGTAATAACTTCTGCAGTGTAAACCCCGCTGCCTATTATGTTGTGGGTTGTATTTCCTATTGACTTGTCATTTTATTAGTAATGGCTCGACGATATCATTACAACGTGTCCTCTGGTTAACCTTTGCATTTAGATTAATTTGAAATTTGACTATAGTATAAATTTATTTCCGGTCTGCAGTTACGTTTTAAACAATATTTTATTAGTTCCCATTTTAAAGAAAGCCAGTACTTCACAAACCATGTAAAGAGCACAATTTAACGCAAATGTATAAAATATTATTGCCAGTAGTTCCATACAAACGGAGATTCTAAATTTAATGCACTTTATAGTATTTTCTTAAATATTAAACAATAGTGTACTTCAAATAAAACTTTGTCTTCTTATCGATAAGAAAGCTAATAAGAAAACAAACTTCATTTGCAGCAATCTCGGAATAAATTGTAAAATTATTACTTGAAATTAGTATTTTTTATTTTTCGTACAGTCAAAGGAAGTCCTATCTAACATTTTTGATATAATTTTCGACTTAGATTTGTCCAGAGAGTAACGATACGTAGATTTCAACAAGAAAACTTTAGCGTTGCATGATTGTTTTACTTCGACTCGTGTCTCCATTGCATAAGCGAATACTATTAACTATGTGTAACAAAACTAAAACAGTGTTCGTTCTAATTAATTATTTTCAGCTTGCTTCTTACGTGTTGACAACGCCACTCACAAAATTTTAGCAGCAAAATAACTTTGTCGTATATACCTACTCGTGTCTAGGAGACACGTCAAAGCTTATTAAATTTTAATGGAAAAGAGGTGAAGTACTTCGTAATTCTAGATTTTATTAAATTTACGCTCTTCAGCTCACTATTAAAATAGAAATTATAATGATGGTAAACTCCCAGTGGAGTAAATTGATGTACCTCTGACGAATACTTTTAATTATAATTTACTATTAAATACGAAATGATTCTTAATACATATATCGGGTGACTTCATGTTTTTCTGCCAAAAAGAAAAAGAAAAACACGAAAAGAAGCGACATTCGAGAGAATGAGAAAAATGTTTCTATTATACGTATTTTAGTTTTCGAGAAATAATTAATGAGGAGTTATATCAAAAACGACATACGTCCTTGGTTAAGAAAGAGCAGCAAATTAACGAAATAAATAGATAAAGGTATAAACGATTAAAGCACTACAACACGAAAACAATAAATCGCCGTGTCAAAAATTCTTAGAACTTTTCTTAAATTTTAATTTAAATTGTGGTGTAAATAAAGTTTACTCCTACAAGAAACGTGTCCGTCGTAAACATTTCGGCATATTTTTACGGCCCAATATTACGCAATATGATTCGCTTTGCATTTTAACCAGTCAGTTTTCTTTATTTTGTAAATATTCGGTTTATCGCTAATGTTTCAATGATAATAGGCTTTGCTAATAACAAAGAAAGTTTTAACTCTTTAATTGGTGATTACAACCAGAATTTAAAAATTTAAACGTATTCGTAGTCTGTTTCATTTGCTAATTATTAATTTCGTTTTGTGTGCGGCGAAACAAATTCGTTATCAACGACAAATATTTAACATAAATCTATCAGAATTCAAAATGCCTTTGCAACTTCCTGTTCTGTGTTTTTAGCGTACTGGTTGTAAATCGTTCCTCGTTTCATCGTAAGCGTTCTTTTGACTTTGAATAATTTGATTTTGAAGTAAATTTTTAATTAATAGCTGTTCCATAGAATTTTTTAAACATTTTGTCGTTATCTGTGACATTCATTCACTTACGCGTTGTTTTGTGTTTTGGTGAAAGAAATGATCTAAAAGCGCTTAACACTAGCGATGATTACAACTTATGAATTCTACAGATGTCTCTAAAGGTTTGTTCGGGTTCCAAATTTCAGAACGGTTCAGGGGATTGCGCAGAACTGTAAGCGCAATGAACAAAATTCTGAACTGTCTGAGAACGCGAGAAAATCCGATAAAACCAAAACGCTTCGTTCAGTTTATAAAATAGCTTGTAGATGGCGAAACTAGATACGCCAACTTTTATATTATTATTTCCTAAAATGTTCTATAAATTCGGCATCTCTTCTACTATATTTTCTACATAGTCCTCACTTCTTGTGTAGAAATGAATTACTTTTGCTAACTCTTGAAAATTATCTACACAGCTGCATTAAATTCAAAATGCGCAGGCGCCCCAGAATAGTTCTGAATCGTCCGCACTTCGGAGCAAGTACTGTTTCGAACGGTCCCAGAACAGTTCTGAACTATCCTAAGAAAAACGAAAACACCGGATTACTGGATCCGTGACTGTTCTGAAAAAACTCGAACGCCTTTTTGGCTATGGGCAAGCTCCTGACGGTTCTAGGACTATTTTTGTGCGAACCCGAACAAACCTTAAATAATAAAGTTTTATTGTTTTATGTCTCCATGCGACGTTCACGTCGGCGACAGTTTTTACAATCAGCTATAAGTTTGCATCAATAACGAATTCGGTGCGCTAGTTAATTAGTAAAAAAGTTGTCAGCGATGAAGTTCAGGTGTAATAAAGCGTTTTAAATTTTCGGAAAAAAACCGATATGTTTAAGCGATTCCTTAGAAATATAATTGCCGCGGTAAGTCTTTAATGGTAATTTTACCTACATGAATTTCCAATAATCCTGTCTGAGCTTCTGAGAACTTCAAACAGCTCCAGCAATTTAAACATCATTTAATTATATGTATTGTGTAAAAGAAACAACTCAGAATTTCGCTCCCAGCCGTTAAATATCGTCGTTGTGCATGCAAATTACGCTAAGTGCTAACATTTAAATTTTACAGTAGGAACAAGAAACTGTATGAAATATTAAATCATATTTTTTTGTCCTCTACTTTTTTAAGATATTATCCAATTATTAAAAATACCCAATTAAATAAAAATGTCTTCAATAAATTATTTAATGGCCAAAAATATATTTTTGTTACTCATTTTGAAAAAAAAGTGCACATAGCGCATTTTGCATGCACAACGACGGTATGTAATAAAAAGAAATTCAGATGTACCTATGTCAAGTTCACATTGTGTGTGTGTGTGTGTGTAGTCAATAAAATAATAATCATAAAACTTAGTGTTGCATTTGACGTATTTCGCAAGCAGTGCCGCAGCATGCTTTTAAGGTAAATTTTTAATTAATTATAAACCATTCCCTAGAATAATTTAAACATTGTTCCCGTTATTTATAATGTTCATTTTCTTACAATGTTTTTTTTTTTTGGTGAAACAGTTAACAGTTGCCCTGTATATAGGATCAAAAATTTCTTTCTTAAATTCTGCTTGTTAGAAAATTTAATAATTTGTAAACGATCTCTAAGAAATAATAGTTTTCGTTTGTCAGGTTAACGCCTCAAATGGCGTAAATTTAGTCCACGCAGTTTTGAATTTATGATAATTTTAACGAACATCATTAAATTCATAAATTTAAGAAATGAATTTTTTAAGATTGAAAATGTCACAAAAACTATCAGACGCCACCGAAAATTATAGAGATTCTTGTGTGTTATATTTTATATACAGGGTCTCCCAAATAGAGTGGCCTATTAAAAGTTTTCGGGGAAGGGAATATACAAAAATTCTGAAAATTAGTACACTGCCCTAAGGGAAAGCGATCACTTCCGATTATACCGGAAGTCGCCATTAACTTTCTTATTTTAAATGGAATGCTATACTTTTTATTGCAAATTCTAATTCTACACATTATTCTAAATAAAAAATGTCAAGGCTTCCCTATACCTAAATGTAACCGATTTTGAGATATCTTCAAATTTATTTAAAAAATTGTTTTGGTGACCTTTCATTTAAAGCAATGTATTTACGCCAATTTCAAATTTAAAGATTGAAGTGACATGTCGTTTAAAAGTATAATATTCAGACTTCCAAATCATATCCTAATTATCACTGAAAAATTCATAGGGTGGTCACAATACGGTGTCGAAGGTCATTATGTTTAACTTCCCAAAACTCAATTTTCGTAAATGGAACACCCTGTATATTTTTATATCATGAGATACAGAATCAAATTCTAGATCGATTGGAATTAGCATTCCCTATACCTATACCTTTTAGTTTTCTTGTTATTAATCAATCATATTAGTAAATGGAAAATTCTTACGTGTCCAGGTCACTACCTTCTTTCAATTACAAGTATGCTGCTCAGAAGGAGCTCAACATTTGACTGCAAAGTCTTGACTTTAAGTGCTGAGAGCTGAGGTTGAATGCTTGAATTACCCAGAAATCTCCCCTTTTATATACTTTTTAAGGCACAAAAACTTTGTAACCTTAATTATAAAAAAATTAAAAATCCTAAAATGAAAACAATTCAAAATTCTAATACACAAATAATATCAATCTTGTTTCGTAGATTGTAAGAATCAAGTTACATCTTGAAGAGGCACAGTCGAACAGCTTCTATCTTCGAAAGGCGGATTCTGTTTTGGTTTTTGAGTTTTAAGAATACGACGCCTTCAACCGTTCTTCTTATAGAAGTAGGCTCGAGGTTTGCTTCGGATTACCTCTTCTAGCGTCATAGATGAACTTGAAACGCCTTCCACGATGCTAGGATCGGCTCGTTCAGGAGTTTCGACCTCGGAGGACAGCATTTCATCCTTGGATGTCTCGGAAGTTGACTCTGTGACTTGGGTTTGCCTTCTCAAAATTTCTGAGCATCCTGAAGTACTTCCTGAAATTTGCAATTGAACCAGCCTTCGGTTGTGAGAGAAATCGTCCCTTCAAGTATGTCGTTTGACATATTCTAATTCGGACAGAAAAATGTTTTAGTTATTTGTGTAAAAATAAAATTGTTCTTTATGTTCTGGAATATGTGAAGGTATGTACAGCAGTTCTACATCTTTACTTTAAATTACGACCTTAAAATAATAATCTAACCTAATATATACAGGGTGTAAAATTTTAAAATATGAAAATAACATAGCAATATGTATTTATATTAAGTATACCATTTTTCTGCGTTCAAGGGATTACCTCTTACTTAAGCACTTCAAAAATTAAAAATATGTTAAATCTGAATTAAATGATGCAATTTGATTTCTGTTCAATCGACAACGTAAATGTTTGATTTTATTTTTTATAGCCATTTTATTTATTATAAAGTGTTCCGTAGAATTTTTTAAACGTTTCTCCCATACCTACGATTATTCTCTTCACTTTTTTTGAACGGAACAATTATGTATATATCAGTCATCCTGAGAAAATGTGCGAGGAAAAACAAACTGAGACCAAACACATAAATGGAAAGAGTCTTTATGAATAAAGAATTTCTTCGTATGTCATCCCGTAAAATTTACACAGCGTTTTATATTATGCATAGCTGGAGCATCTCTGTGTTCATTACCATTCGAAGTAAACTACGATACTTATTCGAAAGTGTTTCGAAATACGGACAGCAAAACTTAGATTTCTTTATTTTGTTGTTAATTATTTCTTAAGAAGGACAAATAAGAGTTCGATGCGTCCAAATGCCGATGGTAATTTTACTTTATCGCTCATCAAAATTTGTCACCCAACAGGAAGGTGTATGCATAAATATTCCAGCGTTTCAGTTCTGAAATTACTATCTTTTGTAACCCTGGTGAATTTTAAATTGATTTTATGTCCTCTGTACATTTACAATGGCGAGTTGTGAAATTTACGAGCACGGAAGTTTCGATGAAATTCTACATATGATTGCCAGTTCTGTAATCTCAAACGTAGATTTATAAATTCATAGCGGATGGGCTCATGTTAACGACGCATAATTAAAATAAGTTCTTGTCCATTGATTTTTTATAACAAAAATTAAAAATTATTTTAAAAACAAAAAATATTTTGAGAAAAGTAAGAGACATGAATTATAGTAATATATCAGTTTCATGAATTTTCTTATTTTATTAAAATTATGACTACATGAATTTACTGCATAATGTAATAGCACGAGGGCGTTTGCTTAAGTTATCTTCCTAACTATAAATAAAAACTCGCAGGGCTAGAAACATAGCTACATAACTTAACTACCATCTACAGTAATACTTACACTCAGTTTTTACAGTTTCTCAATCACAAGTTAACTTTAACCTTCAGTTTATTGCCATAGGAATAATAGTTTTCATAACTGTTGCTATGGGAATAAACAGATAGTTAAACTTAACTTGTCATTGATATATCGGCCCTTAGGGCTTGTCTTTCCATCTCTTGATAAATTAACTGACGGATAACTACCATGGAAACAATTCATAAACATCAATCAACCATTCATAAAAATCAAGTTATTCACCGGATAACTTTCACGGGAAGATGGAAAGGCCTAAGCCCAGCGTTTTTCGAGATGTTTCATTCCATCTAAAAAAAAAAAAGTGACTTTTAACTTATCTGTGGAAAATGTTCGGCTTCTGAAGTCTTTCTTTAGATGGACCTGAATGGACTATAAATTTGATGTTTTTCTCTAACGGCTTGCTCTAGGTTTTGGATCGTCATTCCCTAAACCTCTCCATTAATTGTACACCCTTTCTCCATATACTCATTTAACAAAATATCTTTGCAGTTCCAAAAAACGATAGCCATCAACTATTTAGAAGACAAGTGAGCTTTTGTCTTCTTTGGAGGTTCTTTGGAAATGGATGAACTCACTGCATCGGCTCCTGCTTGTGGGATGATCTCAACAGAACACCCAAGGCTCGTCGCTTGTGAAAATTCCCGAGAAATAACTCTTATAGCTCTCTAAAGCGACAAATGTTCTTAATAACTCTCTTCTCTTGCCACTTTTTGCTCTGGTGTAAGGAGTTTGGGGATCTATCGTGTAGATACTTTTTTTTTAAATCTTCTTACGAGTATTACAGTCTTCCTGATCTGGGGTCATTTTGAATTGAGTCGTGGCTCTATCGAAAATTTTACATCAAAATTTCACTTACCATATACCTGGGACATTCTTTCATGAATAACTTTTGGTCCATTTCCCTCTTTAGTTAGAAATGTTATAACTGCGCGATGCTTTAAATTACTTTCAGTCATTTTTTGAAAGCAAGAAAAAAATCATGAAAACTGCAAAACACAAGGAAAATATCGTCAAAGTACTTAGCTCAGCGACAATAACTTGACAAACAAGCAATTTTTTGTATAACGTTATTTTCATGGTTAGGTAAATCAATCAAGAAAACGCCCTCGTACATTAGCCATCGTGATATAATGCAAAACTGTTCATTAACGTTGACGCTAATAAATTAATTTTAATTAAAAGTAGAGAAAAATAAACACCACTAACATCCGTTAAGAAATAAACACACAGAAAATAGGTAATATTTTCTTCGTTTTAAAAACGTCATATTTTCTGACTACATTTCTCACTCACTGCTCAAGAAGATTGATTTTTCATTCAGTCATGTGAAACAAGTTTCATGTTAAGCTCTTGAGATTTGAACGTTTTCCGTGCTATATGAAATATGTACCCTGCAAGATTGTGCTCATAAGTTACAAGTTCGCGATCTTAACGCGCTTCGGCAATTTCCATAGTGCATTACGTTCTTCTCGCTACATCCTTTATCTATATGCATTGCAAATGAACTGTATTATAAATAACCATTATGCTATTATTGTTATGCAACAACTATAAAATGTTCGGTTTAAGGCAAATAGTGGTCTAAAAGCCCGTTCACAACAAATTAACGTAATAAAATTAAATTAAGGACATTAGAGTATTAATTGGTGTTCACAATAAAGGAATTTCTTGTTGATTGATTGTGCTTCATAGAATTAACCTAAAAGTGGAGGTTCTGAACTTAAGGAACGTAAATTAATAGAATTAGAGCACTTAAGTCAATTAGCATGCTTACATTTCTAACAGGCTTCCAACTTTTATTAAGTGATTAATTTTGTTACGTTAAGTGATTGTGAACTGGTTTAACAAATAAACGTTTAAAAAAATAAAATTTTAAATTTTTAAATTATTTGACCAAAAGTTAAAGTTAACTTGAGATTGAAAAACCGGAGCTTAGTAGAAGTACCAACTGTTTTATTTCATTAAAATTAAGTTACAACAAAGTTTCATCAAGTACCAATTGTTCGTCTATAAAAACGTCCTGTAATATTTCTTTGCGAATCTTAATTTTGGAATTGGATACGAATTTGAAGAGTTTATTAAACCAAACTATTGACTGATTGTGACGCAAATATTATACGAGTGATTAGAAAAAGGAGAGAGCAAACTCAAATACCTGTAAAAACAAAACAGTATTGAATTACACATTTATTTTACTAGGTCAATAAACAACTCCGTGTGTAATAAATAACTTGTTTGCGCAGAATATAAATGATACGAATATAAATAAATTTAAACACATTTTCACGTTAGCATATACCTGTCATAAATGAAATGGAACAGTACAGTCCATCACAAAAGTTTTGATAACTTTTTTATTTGTAAAGATGGAGATTCGATTAAATCAACAAAGATTCTCTGATTTTCATGATCAACGTTTCACCATCGGTTATAATAACAATGAAATGTTGAGCGATTGTGCAATATTTTAGTGTCTGTTAAAAGATTAAAAAGAATTTGTTATACAAATATCTATCGGACAAGAGTCTATTTTAGTTACCTTTTTATGGCTTAAATAGTTACATCATTATATTTATTTCTTGTTCTTACATACTTATTACTATAAAATTCAATTTGATTAATAAACATTTTTTATTCTAATAAAATGTATTGATTGAAATAAGCGTCTAGAGCTTTTTGTTTATGCAAAAAATAGTCTTTAGAATTATCTTGGTATTTCCAATTTTTTAGCCGCAATTGTAAGCAAAAAAAGGGATTTTGAGATGAACAAAAATGAAGTAATTACTGAATAGCCTGAACATGTTGATTTAAAAATTTTAATAATGCATTTCTTGATCTTGAGAAAGAATGGTCAAGTTGTTTTAATTCTCTAATAAGCACAGAAACAATGTAACAAGATAATTTAAATTTCTGAATTATGTATATGATTTATTACACCATATGATACTCTCTAGAAAGCTATGTTATTTGTCACTTCCAATATAATACTTTTGAATAAATAATTTCAATACATTCTAGAAGGTAAAAGTATTCGATAAAATATTGTATTTTTTACTGAGATTAATAACAATTAATTTCATTCGTTAAAGTTTAAATATCATTCACTTTATATTATTACACTATTTAACCGTGAGTGTACTATATTTTGTTAAATCCCGACTTCTTGGCGTCTGTAGTTCAAATATTCGATGCGGAGTCATAATTTTGTTGCGGTTCAGAAAACAACTCAACGTAACTTAGAAAGTTAGTAACAAACGTTAGACAAGCGTACATAACTATTTAACAATTCTCAGTTCTTATTTAATCCTTTGACGCCAAAGTGACTGTTTCTCTAATGTAACAAGCCTTGCAAGCGTAGGGTTTAACATTTGGATCTCATTAAGCGCAATCGTACTTTTCAGTTTTGTTCACTTTGGTTTGTTTTTTCAAAAATACGTCTTCCGACGGAATTTAGCAATATGCTGCTCGACTAATTAAAGTGCTTAAATGCTTGTCGAAGAGCCTGTAATTTTGTCAGGTGAAAGCAGAAAAGATGGTACTAAAAGTATTCTTCTTCCTTACGCTTTTTTTTTACGAGCGATCAGGATATGCCCATGTTAAACCCTTTCAGCATTTCACGTACGTTGGTTGAAATTCAGTTATTTACAGAAAAAAGGAAAGAAATTATTTAAAAAAGGTAAGAATGAATGCGATGAGCACTTTTTAACTGGTTGTAGCAACAAGCAAGCATGCAAAACGTAACAGAAACCGTTCCACAGTTCCAGCTGCATTCAAAGTCCAAAAGAACAAACGGTCAAGTAGACGAAGTAGAGCTATTGTGAAAGGCAATAATTTATAACTACCATACGATTTTTAAAATTTTAGATAAAGGGAGGCCGTGAAAAGCGTTTAGCGTGAATGAACTCATACATAACAAATTTGTTTGAATTGGCTTCCAGTTGGAACCGCGTCACGTTGACATCTAATGCCGACGTTTCGTTCTCCATTGCAAAAGAACTTCCTCAGGGCTGCTGCTGGTGGTGTTGCTGCTGCTTGTCGTTAGTCGTTGAGACTGACTAGTCTAAGCAGAGGCAGCCCTGAAGAAGTTCTTCTGCAATGGAGAACGAAACGTCGGCAGCAGAAGTCAACGAGACGCGGTTGCAACCGGAAGCCAATTCAAACATAGACGACGGCCGCGGAAGCCTTCAAGTTAAAACATAATAAATTTATTTTAGAATTTCATTAAAAAACAAACCAACAAATTAGTTGATAATTGTTTGAAGTAAATACACAACGCAACGCATTCATTAAAAGTTTTCAAGGAAAAAGTTTCCCTATTTCTAAATACCATAATTTTTGAGATAATTTTTTGACATGTGGAATTCAAAAACGTAACCAAAAATATAGCACCCCATTTAAAATAAACGAGTTGATAGCGACTTCTGGTATAACCGGCAGTGACTGGATGTCAATTTTATTTTATTTGGAAAGATCATTTTGAAGTATCTCTCCCCCGTAAATTTCAAATTTCTATCTAAACTTCTTCCTTGCAAACTTGTAACTGCTTGCGTGAATAACTCTGTATTGGAAATAAGAAAGTAATTATAATAACAAGGAAAGCAGCTACAAGAATGTCGAAAATGGGAACCATTCTCTCGTAAACACAAAGTAATTCGGTTTATCATAATGTCAAAAACTCTTTGTAGTTTTTTCGATGTAATATTAGTGCAATCTTCTGTAATCCTGTCAATCGATGTTATGAATAGGATTCTCGAAAATTGTGTTTTATAGATAGGGGAAAACAAAATAATCCAGTGGAGTCAAATCAGGGGATCATAAAATTATCAATAAATAATTATTGATTGTGGCAGCAGTGGCATGGGCAGTAGCTCCGTCTTGTTGGAAGTACCAGTTACGGAGCTCATCGTCATGAAGCTGGCTTATAAAAGTGTCTAAAATCTGCTCCTGGTATCGTTGGGCAGTGACAGTATTATAAAGAAGATATGGAGTCTAACAATCGTCTGCGAGAGACTGCAATCCAAACCAAATTTGATGAAACTGGTTCCTTAGCTAGAAGGAAGAAAATCAATGAGGATAATACGGAATCTCTGTCACACATGAAATTGTTGTATTTGCGTCAAAGAGCTGCAAAACTTGGTATTGGTAAAAGTTTCTTACCAAAAAATTTACAATGAAAATAAAATACGTCTCTACAAACATAAATTTATTCATACTCAAGTATTTCCGTTTAGATTAGACTGTTTGCCAATGGCGTAGCTAGGTGACCAAGGACCCCGGTGCAAAAAGAAATCAGGGCCCCTAACCAAAATAATTTTTTAAGGTTTTTACACGTATCTAGAAAAATAAGTAAAATTGTGACAATTTTTGAACAATTTTTCATGATTTTTACATGCAACTAGAAAAATGAACAAAAATTATGACTATTTTTGTACATTCTTTTGTGGTTTTTACACGCATCTAGAATGAATAAAAATGAACACAAATTATAACAATTTTTGTAAATTTTTCTAGATGCGTAAAAACCAATGTTTTGTTTCCAAAGCACAAGCACTTTTGATGATTTTGTAAAAATCCAAATAGCTTCTTTATTTATTAGTTTACGAAAAAAATTACAAAGGACAATTTTAATTAAGAATTTTATACTTTATCGATTGGTAAAGTAATATAAACGCTGTTCCATCTAAACAAGTGTCTTTTTGACTTTATTTCATAAACGCAACTTTCAATTGTTTTCCTGACTGCGTCAGTGTAATCAGTGTGAAAAGTATTGCTAGTTTGTTAATTTAACCGAATTTGTAGCTTTTGTAATAACAAAGTTAGTAATAGTGCCGACTTAAGTTTGAACAGAATGTATAATTATATACTTATTACATAATTTTATAATTTAAAATGGTTGAACAGAAACACACTTCGCTTCGGAACTTCAGGTTTGCTCGAGGGCCCCTTTGAGCCTGGGGGCTAGGGTGAGTCAAAAAACCAAACTTTGAGATAATCTTACCTAATAGCAAAATTATGTTGTCTCTTAGTGGTATTACGACACCTACGAAATATTTTTGGATTTAATTAATATTTAGAGGGTGCGCCTTACGTTTGAATTTTTGAAATTATACAAGAAAGGCCATAGAATATGCTATGAAAAATTCGTATTTGTAATAACAATAATAACAGAGTTATCATCAAAACTGTATACCAAAAGGGCAAGGGAAGGTGGTTAAAATTAAAACTCGAATCTCACAGCAATGCCTAAATTCGATAGCAAGAAAGATTTCAATATTGAATGATTTTCATTAATTTTTCTGTTGTATTATTTTTTAATTATTAATAAATGATTATTTTATTCTAAAAACCCTATTTTCCTTGAGACATTTATGCTATATGACTACCAGAATATATTCAAGTTATTCGTATTTCCAAGACAATCAATCAATCAATCAATCAATCACTTTATTGCTTTACCATCATATTAAATGACATTAGCTTAGTCAAATAAACTTACAATTAAAAGTACACTTAAAGACAACATTAAAACATCATTAGCGTTAGCTTAAAGTTAGCGCGCGTTCTAAAAAACATACTTAACTAAAAACATAAAATTGTGACAACACGGATAGAAAGCATTGTGTCACATACCGAGGTAATCATTAATGTTATAATAGCACCTATTAATTAGGTACTTTTTGAGCTCTTTTTTGAACAGAGTTCTGGGTTTACAGTTACGTATCACTGGCGGTAGATGATTGTATAGTTTGATCACAGAATACACCGGTGATTTTTCATATCCCGCGGTGAAATGTCGTGGCACTGCGAGGCTATTTTCATTCCTTGTATTGTAGTCGTGGAAACACGAATTTTTTTTAAAAGAATCCGAATTATCGTACGCGTACATGCAGCATTTTAATATGTATATCGATATAAATGTCAGAATCTCACTACTCTTGAAGCTTGGACGACATGATTCTCTATACCCCAGATTAAACATAAGTCTAATTATCCTCTTCTGTGCAACTATTACCCTTGTATTACTAGACGATCTACCCCACACAATAACGTTGTAAGATAAGTGCGGGTACACTAATGAGTAATAGATGTTCTTTATGGCGGCAGAGTCTATAGAGTTTTTAAGTTTAAGTATTGCAAAAAACGCACTATTTAATTTGTTTACAACTTTATCAATTTGTTTGGACCATTCTAGTCTACTGTCAATGTAGATACCTAAGAATTTGGTGTCGACTGTAAGTTGATCATCTGGTTCCGTTTTATGGGTTTTATAGAATTGCATGCGAACAGTTTTGTTTGCATTAAGGATTAAATTATTTTGTTGACTCCACTGCTCCACATCTTGAATAACTATTCTAACGCTAGCTTCCAGTTCTTCCCGGTTATTAGCTGTTATAACTAAATTAGTGTCATCTGCATAGTTGATCATGTAGCCTCCTCTCACATGTTGCCTGAGATCGTTGATGAATAATAAGAATATGAGGGGGCCCAATATCGATCCTTGTGCTACTCCTATGTTGATCTTATGGCTTTCTGATCTTTGGTTGTTTGCTTCCACCACTATTTCTTTGGGATAGAAACGATACGATTAGATCGAGCGGCCTCTTATGCCAATTGCGTATAGTTTGCTTTTGACGAAATTCAGATTAATTGTGTCGAACGCTCGTGAGAAATCGAAAAATAGTCCTGCTATATGTTTATCAGCATCCAGTCCTTTACGAATTTGTTCGATAAAATTAAATGTTGCGGATTCGGTCGATTTTGTTGGCCTGAAACCGTGTTGACATTCATTTAGGATATTAAATTTCTTAATGTAACTCCACAGCATATTGTATATTATTCTTTCAAAAATTTTAGAAAAAGGTGTTTAGTATGGCTATCGGTCTGTAGTTTTCAGGTTACTGGTGCATCCTTTTTATGTATCGGGATGATTCTAGCCCTCTTTAAAGCTTCAGGAAATTTACCCGACTCTACTGATTTGTTGACTAGGTAGGTGAGGGGTACTGTGATACTGTCCGCCATCGCTTTCACCACTCTGCATGTTACGCCGTCAATATCCTGGGAATTTTGTTTGGTAATGCGTTGATTGCTTGTTCTATCTCCTTTTCTTCTGTGGGTCTGAAGAACATTGTTTGAGGTTGTATCTGTGATGTTGTGCAGTTGTGCGAGATGTTGTTTCCGCAATGTTCTTTTAATTTGATGTTTGCAATTGTTGAGAAAAACTTTCCAAAACTATTCGCCACATCTACTGGGTCGGTTATGTTGCCCTCATCTTGGCGCGATGTAAGCGTTATATATTGTACTTTCCTCTCGAGGCCTAGTTCTGAACGTATTATATTCCACAGCACCTTGTTGGTATTTGCAGCCTGATTTATTCTATTACTGAAATAAACCCTTTTTGCTTCTTTTATTTTCAATCTGTGTTTCTTTCTTTCTGATTTAAATTGTTCTGTATTCTCTTTTATTCATAGTAATTGCTATTTTATTGCCAGAATTTTAGATTTGAGCTCGATTTTTCGTATGTCCTTATTGATCCATGGAGTGATAGTTTGGGTTTGTATGTTTTATTTTTCCTAATTTTGACTGGGCATTCTCTATTATAGCAGAAAAGAAATGTTCTAGGAATATATTAAAACTTGTGTCGATGTCGTCAGCTTCAGAGAAGTACCAATCTGTTCTTTGTAGGGTATACTTTAGGTTCATTATTTGTAAGTCGGTTACTTTCCGGTATGGGGTTTCGACTAGATTGATTATTGATTTTGAAAGTGTTTTTGTCTGTTACATTCAGTCTTTGAGCATAATGATCAGAGATTCCGGGGTTAAATACCTGGCATGTGAACTCGTCTTTGTGCAAGTTGCTGACCATACAATCAATTGCTGTTGCAGATGAGTTTCCTTCAGGCCTCGCTTGGACACGCGTGGGTTTATTAATTTTGTTTAGTAAGTTATAAGACTTAAAGATGTCGGTTAAAATTTTAGTTTTTGAAGATTGATCATTCATCATGTTTATGTTGACGTCTCCGCATAAGATAATATAGTCACTTATACTATGTGCATATTTTAAAATGTCAGTTAAAATGTTTATAAAATTGTCAATTTGATTTGAAGGTGGCCTGTAAACTGTTATTATGCAAATGTTCTTTCATTTGATTTCCAGAGAATACCACAACATTCAATCGACATTTCTATAGACATATTTTTATTTGTTGAACTTCTTTGTACTCACATCGTTCCTTTATGTAGATTATTATGCCTCCGTGTATGTGATCTTTTCTGCTATACTGCGTTGCCCTTCATATCCATTTAGTTTCATGTAGCAGATATTATCTTCGTTAGTCCAAGTCTCCGTCAGGCAAAGGATTGTTGTATCTTCTTCTTCGAGAAATACTTGCACTTCATCGACTTTATTTATGAGACTTTGCACGTTAAGGTGAACTACTGTTGATCCATTACTATTTGTGACATTTGCTGGTGATTCTAATGCTAGGCATTTACGATGTTCTTCGTTCTTTTTGTGAAAAAACCTAGTGATATATATAAGTGCCGTACGGCCATTTCTGAGAATCCATCGCTAAATCCAAATTTTGTAAGTCAATTGTCACTTTAAAAGCAGCATAGTGTTGCGGGAATTTAGATGCTAAGCAATTCACATTCAATTTCTGGAAGATCTTTTTTTAGATAATTGACAATGTTTTCTGCCTTTGTCGACGGTGCGAGTCTTGACACATATAGGAAGGCTTTCTTTGGAGCTGCTTTCAAGTAATCATTTCTTGAATTCTTGTTTCCGATAATTGCAACTCTTGGCTGCGTACGTCTATTTTTTACCTCGCGTTTAGCTACTGTGGCCCATGTTTCTTTTCCTTCGGTCGTTTGTTTTTGTTGGGGTTTGTTTGAATTCAAAGTTGGATTGTTTGTTTCTGTTTCTTGCTTATCATTTGCCGTGTGAGTCTTGGACTCCCGCGTTTTTGTGCTTGAGTTATTTCGTGTGTTGTTTACGTTTTCACTTGTAGGTTTCTTCTCCTTGATCACTTCGGTTTGTTTCGTTTTACAGTTGTATCCGATAGATGGATCCGGGTGTAATTTTTCGTTTAATAGTTGTATTTGCACTTTTAAGGATTGTATAATCTCGTCTTTGTGTTTGGTAATTTCAGATACTTATTCTCGATTTGTTCAGGTTTGTTGTTGTCCCCATGGTCGACAGTATCATTGGGAAAGTCTTCGTTCGTTGTGCCTGCATCGCCGGTATCTCTCCGATCCTCGCAACACATGATCACATTATTGTTTAATGGCACTACGTTTTTCAGTTTTGCTACACAGCTATTATGATAATACGTATTACAATTAGCACATATAACACGTTTCGTCACGGCTTTTGCTTTACAAACGCCACAATATTCAACTATTTGATTCTCGTCCGGGTCTGAACTATCACGGGACGCCATCGCGCTTGTATCGACAAAGTGCAACCTGAAGATGAGGTGCTATTTACTTCAAATTTTAGCATTACACTGTTTTCATGTAAAGGCAACATAATTTTGCTATTAAAAATCAAAAGCGCAATATTCGTTTTTTTCCATACAAAAATGACCCACCCTACTGGGAGCCCCGGTGCAGTGCACCACTTGGTCATATGATAGCTACGCCACTGCTGTTTGCTTGGGGGTTGGAGAAAATATTATGGACTATAAATTTTTCATGAAAAGTTTAAATC
This sequence comes from Dorcus hopei, assembly GCA_033060865.1. Lineage (NCBI taxonomy): Eukaryota > Metazoa > Arthropoda > Insecta > Coleoptera > Lucanidae > Dorcus > Dorcus hopei. Next base: position 8,626,780 of record CM065423.1, on the reverse strand, counting down.
GCGACATCCTGAGATCACTTTTTGACTTAACATTGCATGAGGATTGACAAATTGCAGCTAGTTCGCCACTTAATAAGTTATACAAGGCGGCCAAGCATGATGTCAAGACATATTGAAAGTTTTAAAAAAATTTGTTGTAAATCGGTTTTGATTGCAGCGGATTCCTCGAGCATCCTCTGTACAGTTGTGCAATGTCAGGTCAAAAAGTGATCGCAGGATGTCGCGATTTAAACTTTTCATTTCTATTACATCGCTGTTGCGAATAATCTCGGACAGGTCGATTTGGTTTGCAGTGGACTTCTCGAGCTACGCTTCTGCTGACGAGGCCCCAAAGAGGGCCCAAACAGCTGTACAGAGGATGCTCGAGGAATCTACTGCAATCAAAGCCGATCTGAAACAAAATTTTTATAAACTTTTCTGTTATAAAATTTTATTTTCGGATGAAACCAGCTTTTCTACAAATGGGACAGTATCATCTCAAAATTGCAGGTATTGGTCAGAAGAAAATCGAAATTTTAGAATTAATAAAAATTATTTATCAAAGATAAAAAAAATAAATGTGTGGTTTCTGATTTTGGTATAAGAAAATTTGATTCAATTGATTTATTTGGAAATATTACAAAATTTTGTTTTACTATGACTGGCGGATGTAAATTTTCAACAGGATGGATGACCTATACATTCCAATTTCATAATTAAAGATTGGTTGATCGGACGTTTTGGCCGGCTCGTTGATCAGACTTATTATCTATGGACTATTATTTTTGGGGACATGTGAAGCAAAAAGTGTATGAAGTGTATAACTTTGGAACAAATTTAAATATTTTAAAAGATAAAATGTGAAAGGTAATTAGTGAAATAGAAATTGGAACTTTAAGAAACATGTATTGGAAAATTAGACACAGGGTAGAAAAATGCATAGAGGTTGGTGGGGATTACATTGAATATTTTTTTCAATATTTAAGACAAATAAAAATTTTTGTAGTAAGAAATGTATAATGTACCGGGTGTCCCAACGGTGTGTATTTCTTCTTTGGTGCCTATAGGAATAACAAGGAGAAAGAAAAAGATTAAGAAAGTTTTACTAGACATCACGCGGCACATTCTAAAATTATTTTCAACTATACAGAGTGTTCCAGAAAGTGTTGGTGCATACAAAGCGATTTTTTTTAATGGAACACCCTGTATATTCTTATAAATTTGGATGTCTCGCGGAGAGATGATTACAATAATATAAAGATATATTAATTTCGCTCAGCTATTTTCGGAAGAAAAAAATTATTCTTCGAAAATTCCTTAAAAATTTACAAATTTTGAACTTATGTTGCTGACTATGGAGATGACACAGACTTACGAAAATATAACGAGATATTCTTAGGACTTTGGGCTTTTTGAAAATATGAAAAAAGTTAAAATATCTTTTAGCATTATATAGCGTAAACAGTAGTTGCGATGTACTCAGTATCTCATTTTTTTTAATGGAACGACCTATTTTTTATTTCAGAAATGGGTAGTTCTTAAACTTAGCTTTCTACTGATACCAGGTTATATACCTATATTTCTAGTATTTCTTTCATTAAAAACCTTGTTTTTACTACTATTCGAACATTTTAGCCTTCCATTTATAATTTTTGTATAGTAATTAAGAAAAAAGTAAATCCCAGAGTGTATTTATATCACACCTGAAGAAACGTCCAGGTCTACGCATTTAACGTTTTACAATACACACAATGATACGAGAAAAACAGGGAAATATGTGAACAAAAAATTTTCATCGTAGTCAGCCATAATTTCATATTTGAGATCTTATAACAATTCTGAATAACTTTTTCAAATAATATTTCTGCGTATCTTGGAAAATAAAGGTACTTTACTCTTATGTCCATTTCAAATATTTTTATTTCCTCGGTACGTGACCAGTGGTATTCGAATTTTGATATCTGCATTTTGAGTTTGGGAAGCTCTAGGAACTTTCAAATTTATGGTTATAATTTATTTCCAAAAATAAAAGGTTAAAAACCAAAAAATTCTAATGGTAGTAAAAACAATATTTCTAGTAAAGCAAATATTAGAAATAAAGGTATATAACATGATATCAGTAAAAAGCTAAGCTTAAGTACTATCTATTTCTGAAATAAAAAATAGGTCATTCCATTAAAAAAAATGAGATACTGAGTGCTTCGCAAGTACTGTTTGCTGTATAATGCTAAAAGATATTTCAACTTTTTTCAAATTTTCAGAAAGCCCAAAGCCCTAAAAATATTTTGTCATATTTTCGTAAGCCTATGTCATCTCCATAGTCAGCAACATAAATTCAAAGTTTCTAAATTTTGAAGGAATTTTCGAAGAAAAAATTTTTTCTTACGAAAATAGCTGAGCGTAATCAATATATCTTTATATTATTGTAATCATCTCTCCGCGGGACATCCAAATTTATAAGAATATAGAGGGTGTTCCATTTAAAAAAAATCACTTTGTGTGCACCAACACTTTCTAGAACACTCTGTATAGTTGAAAATAATTTTAAAATGTGCCGCATGATGTCTAGTATAATTTTCTTAATTTGTTTTTCTCTACTTGTTATTCCTATAGGCTCCACAGAAGAAATACACACCGTTGGGATACCCGGTACAAGGTCAATTTGAATGCGGTTTCAGTTTTTTAATAAAAACTCTTAAAACAAAAGACCACTCGACCATTGCAGAAAATCCGTGGATACAGTGTATTTTCCGACCTTTTCGACTAAGGTCATTAAATTTCACTTCGACGATTAGGCCAAAGTTTTCACTAAGTTTGTCCAGAAATTTATTGACGGAAATAGAACCGATTGACACTTTTTCAACAACTTCTTGAACAAGAATTTTTTCGACTTTTTCACTATCCGATCGAAGTTGAGATATTTTACAAAAAAATGTTAAAAATAGTTGTAAATCGTTCCTCTTTTCACAGTAAGCATTATTTTTACGACTTTAACAATATGTTGATTTTAATTAATTTCATAGTTTGATCGTACGAGTAATCGCATTGTTTTTCGTCAACTGGTTAACACGTCTATTAACTATCAGGGTCAAGTTGTACATGCTCTATTCTCTGAGTAAATATCATAAAACATTTATAACATGACACACTTACAGCTGTGAATTTTTTAATCTACACAGAGTCTTTTATACATTTTTCCTAATTAGTGACATTCATTCACTCACGCGTTTTTTTTCCTGGTGGAGGGTGACTGTTAAAACTCGTACGTTCTGCAGCTGTATCTAGAGGGTTTTATCGTTTTATGTCTCCATGTGACCTTCACATCGGTGCGAAAGCTTTTACAATTAGCTGTAAGTTTGTAGTTATGGCACATCTGCGTTTACTTCCAAAAGAGAAAAACGCTTTACAGCAAATTTTAAAATAATTATAAACTGTTCTGTACTGAATTTTTTTAACACTTTTCCTGTAATCTATAAAGTTAATTTTTTTAGCGGTATAATAAAAGTCAGTCACCTTATACTTTTCCTTCAGTTATAAAAAAATGAGTTTAAATATGTCATATATGCAAAGCTAACGCATTACATAAGAATGATCAGGAAATTAACGTGACTTGTTTCACCACAATATACCTTGCTGTGAAAAAATGCAGATAGAAACAAAATTTAATTGAAACTGGGTGCAGATTTTTGAAGCGAACGGTTGTCAGAGTAAATGGATTTGTTCCGACCGCATAATCTCACGGTTGAACGTAAACGCTCCACAAATTGAGATCGATATATCCCAATTTAATCTCGCACATGAGCGTCTTTTCGGCGTATTTCGGCTGATTTCTGTCAATGACTATGTACGGCAACCTGTCGACACGGTACGATTTGCATATCGTAATACATTCACGGCAACAACTTTATGTGGTTTTTCTGCATTCATAATTTACAATGTACAGGGTGCAATAAGAACATAAGCCGCTACTTCAGGGTTGTTGCTAAAATAATGAAAATTGTGATAAAACGTCACACAGATTGGTGAAAAGTGTTTACCGCAAAACATAAAACTGATGTAACTAACATGATGTAATTTACACTGCAAGCGTTGTAACAAGATCTCGTTTACAAGTCCTTTTACACCGATATATAACGACAGTTGTTATAGTACTGGTTTTAAGAATCCGCGTAAACGTAGTCATTAAGCACATCAATATTCAGATCACCTGTGCACGCAATTGCATATTGAACAAATAACTGATTCAAAATACCAGGAAATGATCTGCAATTTAAAGTAGAGATTCTAAAAGCAACTCCTATAAACATGTTATTGCGAGTTTTACATGAAATCATATTCCGCCCAAATACTGGGGACTATATGTATATTCAGTAAGCAAGTTTATACCGCAAAAAAATTAGCAATTCGTTGAAGCGTGCAATTGAAAATAATAATTTCATTCTCAATCAATCCAAGATTACGGCACATTACATATAATGGTGAATTCTCAAATAAGTCTCAGTAGAAGTCAGTATTAAAGAGTGCGAACGAGCGCAAAGATGTGGTACACGAAAAGGCAGGTCACTTAGCAATTCAGGAACGTAAATGTCCCCTTTTACCAGTTTGACTAAAACACCAACGAAACAATCACACGATATGTTTGAAGAGTTTTTAATTGAAACATGTTTAATGATAGAGTGCCCTCTCTGGAGGACGAAATATTCACCATTGATTCCGTCGTAAAATTTTGCCTACCTAATGTGGAAGTCTCAACTTGTTAAGACAAATAGTAACAAAGATACGAGGCAAAGTGTATTTTCTTCATCAGTATAAGTAGTTCCAGTGGCATGCGATGTATATAAATATGCCTCTGCAGAATTATTATCGTCTTCACAATAGAGTCAGCACAAAAGCATCTAACCCGTATATGGAATATGCTTCTGTACTGCCGGAAGCCGCACAAGTCCTTCTGGCAGGATAACTCTTATTTAAAAATAGAGTACTGCCGGCAGGACTCACGGGTTTGTCCAGGTGTCCTTCTGGAAGCTCCTTCTAGCAGTACAGATGCCTGGACGTTCTATCATTAAGAGACACTCGTGAGGAATTACTTGATTTGGATAATTGCCCTCCTATTTTAAAGATATTTCAAGAATTTGCGCTGAACTATCTCAATGTTATCAATGTGAGCGCCATAAGGTAGGATTCCAAACTAGAGATTCATACTCAAGACGAGATCTAACATAACTGCAATATAATTTTTTGATTGTAACTGTACAACTTTAAAAGCAGCATTCGTAATATTGTCAATGTGGCGAATGAATGTCAATTTATAGTCAAATGTGACTCCTAAATCTTTAATATTACCACAGCGATTAATAGTTTCGTTGTTAATTGTATAATTACGAAACAATATTTTTTCCCGTCCACTAAAGGAGACAACAGAACATTTGGATGGATCTAGAGCTAACTTATTAGGTGAACACCATTTTTTTTATCTGTGGTGGTTGCCCAACGGGGTCCTAAGTTAAAGACTTGTCAGGACCTCAGGAGCGGGAGTGTATTTGAGTGTGTGTAAAGTGTTCCATGGCTTTGTTACTTCCAACCTTCTCGCCGTTTAAGGGGAAGCAGTGTCGAATTTTATCTCCAACACTGAAGGGTGCCTGAAGTTGATACCGACCACCCCCGAGAAAAATCCCGAGTGCGGTTCGAACCGTCAACCATGCGATTGCAAGGCCGGTCCTTTACCACTGGACCGTTCAGGCGTTATGTATTGACAAATACTATTCAAAGTAGTTTGCACATTAAGACAGTCCAGAGGATTATCCACTTGCGAAAATAATTTAATATCTGCATACATAAGGCAACGAACTCCGACATCCTTAATAATATCATTGCTGAAAATAATAAATAACAGTGGCCCAAGTACAGAGCCTTGAGGGACTCCTGAAGTTGCTACGACTTCAGTTGATTTTATGCCATTATACTCGACAAATTGTTGTCGATCAGTAAGATAAGAAGCAAGAAGGTATAGACTAAATTAGAAGAAAAACCACCGGCATTTAGTTTTTCAAGAAGAAGATGATGATTAAGACGATCAAATGCCTTGATCAAGTCTATATAAACAACGTCACCTTGTTTGGAGCGATCAACACTTTCACAAAGAAATTGCGAAACAGAGATTATAAGTTTGTTACAGCAGATTTCTCGGGCATAAAACCATGTCGAATGGGTGAGATAAATGACGAAAAATGATAGCGTAGAATGGGTTCAAAGGATATGTTCAAAGATTTTGGCAAAGCTACAGATAATAGCAATAGGTTGATATCACAAAATCTTCTAAGCGGACACTAAATCGCGCAACTATATACTTTACGTTTCGCAATCGTTCGACTGCTTCGTCAGAAGTGAAAATTATGTTGTCAAAATAAACAAGGTTGTCAACGGAAACTGAAAAAGTAACTTGATTTTCTTTTTTATATATACTATATTTATTTTTTAATCTAAAAATAATTTGAACATTACAAATGTTAAAAAAATTGACAGATCTATGTTCTATTTAAGGAATCGAGAAAACTACAAAATGTATCGTTTAAATTTGCAAAATCAGTACGTTTATTAATAGAATTCGACGACATTTTTATTTTACACATTTCAATAAAACACATATTCAAAAAACACAATTTAATTTTAGCTAGCAAATCTGTAAATAATTTAAATAGTATTTTCTCAAATTTAAAAACCAAAACACCAAAATTAAAACAACCAAACGTAGTTTATGAAATTAAATGTTTCAATTGTAATTAATTGTAATTAAAAAATAATCAAAATAATCAAAATCATTCAATGCTTGTAGAACATTCATTAGAAAATGATCATAATTTTGATTTTGAAAATACTAACATTTTATATTACGAGTCTAATATTTTCAAAAGACGTTTTATTGAAATGTGTAAAATAAAAATGTCGTCGAATTCTATTAATAAACGTACTGATTTTGCAAATGTAAACGATACATTTTGTAGTTTTCTCGATTCCTTAAATAGAACATAGATCTGTCAATTTTTTTAACATTTGTAATGTTCAAATTATTTTTAGATTAAAAAATAAATATAATATATATAAAAAAGAAAATCAAGTTACTTTTTCAGTTTCCGTTGACAACCTTGTTTATTTTGACAACATAATTTTCACTTCTGACGAAGCAGTCGAACGACTGCGAAACGTAAAGTATATAGTTGCGCGATTTAGTGTCCGCTTAGAAGATTTTGTGATACAAATTTCATCGGACAAGAACCAACTGTAAATAGGTTGATAATTATTAATTTGTGACTTGTCATCTTTTTTGAAAACAGGAACAATTCGGAATAATTTCCAAGCATTAGGAATAGTGTTGCATTGTAATATTAAATTATAGATTATTATAGTTAATGGTTTAACCAAAACTTGTGCACGTTGACGGATATAAATGCAGGAATTTGGTCAGGGCCTGTTGTATTTGGGGCTTTCAAAGTTTTGATAGCTTTCAGAACATCTTCCTCGCACACTTGTTGAAGCAATAATGTGTTTGCATTATTATACATTTGTTTATCCATTCATAGAAGAGACTTTCAAGTCACTTGCAGAGTATGATTGAGAGAAATATTGTGCAAACCCATTAACAATTGCTTGAATATTATTCAAAACCAAGGTTACTAAAGAGACAAGGTTGCCTGGTAACTTTCAACGTCATCGCAACGTCACTCAGTAGGCTCATTTAATGCATGTACTCGAATAGATGGCCTACTGGATGACGCGTCACTCCACGACTTACCAGGCAACCTTCTCTCTTTAGTAACCTTGATTCAAAACAGCAATATATCATAGATGATGGCAGAGATTTTCCTTTAAATACAGTATTAATATGTGACCAAAAATTCTTAGGCACTTTGAGTATAATTTCTTCTATTTTATGCAAAAAGGGTTTCATTGCCTTATCAATATCAACTTTGATCTTACGGCGAAATTGTTTATATTGGGCATGAGTAACAGCAGATTTGGTTATACAGGATGATTTATGACATTGGGGAAAAACTTCACCGGGTGATTCCTATGAGTAATTTAAATAAAAAACTTCAAATAAACCTGTGTCCGATAATGCTTTCTAACGGAAGTGTAGCACTTCAAAGTTTATAACATGTAGCGTCAATCAATCAAAGCAATAGCGGTAGGCTTATTTCATTTGCTACCTATGAAAACAAAAATCTTTGTCACATATCTTTTCTCTGACATCAACATTACGTTAATTATGGATGAGTTTACAGTACATGAGTATCCTGATATAATTTTTATTTATGATTTTGTGACGGAAATTGATTTGAAGCTTCAAGACAATATCAGCGATTTCCAGATAGACGGCAAGCGAACCACAAAACGTTCGCTAAAACCTCTCAAACAGGAACTCCGGTTCCTCGAAGAATTGGTGCCCCCCAGTAAATAAATGTGCAGGGCGAAGATGTGATAGTGATTCCACAGTCAGCACTCGGCGCATCGCAAATAATTTGGAACTAATCTCAGTAAGTTACTCCATATTGATATTAGTAACCAAATACATAATTAGTAATAAATAATTTAGGATATGTCAGAGGTTACTAAGAAGAACGATGTAATGTTCAAAGAACTTTTATTCATGCCGACATGTTTCGATCACATGGTTGATCATCTTCAAAAAGGGCGAGGCGACTACAAAGTAAAGGGCAAGAGTCACAAATATTGTAAGATGGGAATATAGTAGTAACCTACCTTAATTTAAAACATAATTAATGAAAATTAAAAAATTAAAATTTTTTGTTTAAATGTATAAAGTAGGTAAAATGAAAATATGCGGGAACAAGACAAACATGTTAAAAACTTTTTAAGTGGCCAAAACGCACGGATGAAAATTATTAATGAAGTAACAAGAAGGAAAATGTTTGAACACAATATAAATATCAAAATACTGAAGCGACTGATAACAGAACGGCGGTAAATTTGAAATGTTAGTTGACAACAAGTATTTTGACATTCATGCCGAAGGAGGACACTTCGAACACTTACTTTGAGTTTAACCCCAGATGTTCTTTCTTTTTGCTTTAAATTAGTGTCTTAGCCTTGCGGCTGGTAGTACTAACGTTTTAAGAAGACCTTAAATTTAAGTCATGTTTAGATTGTGACATTTTTACTAGGTTTGTATAACATCAATCACATTCTAAACAGGAATTAAATTTAAGGTTTCCTTAAAACGTTTGTAATATCGGCCGTTAAAGTTGTAAACATTCAATATGTAATAAACTTTGAAGGGTTACACTTCCGTTAGAAAGCATTATCGGACACATATTTATTTGAAGTTTTTTTATTTGAATTACTCATAGGAATCACCCAGTGTAGTTTTTCCCCGACGTCGTAAATCACACTGTATTGTTAAAAGAGTCTGGATTTTCTTTTTATATCTTTTATAATGGAATCGGTGAACCATTTTGAGAAGCCCTTATTAGGAGTTTTCTTAAGTGGCACAAATGGTGGTTCAAATAAATTATTTAATTCTTTGTCAAATTCATCTACAGCAGATATAGGCGAACTATGATCAAGTAAGAAATCCCAGTTTGTGTTAAAAATGCTCTCATACAGCAAATTAAAATTAGCTCTCTTGTGGTGGATTTCACAAACGTTACTTAAATTTAATCAAGCGTTAAAAGTAAACGTTGCTATGGTTACATGTGCTGAAGGTATAGGAATGATTATTCTTAATCAATGATTAAATTTAATCGACTTTTATGAAACCCAGCATTAAAGTTGACACCATTGCAGCAATTGTGGAATGTTTCTTTTGGTTTGTGCCTAAATTGATCAGGAATTTGAATTTCGAGTGGGGGATGATAGCAGTCTACTGGTAATAATAACTGTGGGCTCAAAAACTGAACAGAGTACGTTAGAAAACAATAGGTCTAAGAACTTATTATTAGAATTATAAATATTATTGTACTGCTTAAAATCAAAAAAAGACGAAAAAATGCATAACTCTTAATAAATATTATCATGGACATCCTTATTTACAATTCGTCTCATTTGCTGCAAATAAGTGTACATCAAAATTATTACAAAAAACTTACAATATCAAAGTACAGACTTTCGGCAAAAGTGATTTAATATTAATATGACTCGCCTTCTTATGTGCATATTTTGTTAAATTTTTACACGTATAAAGCTGTTTCTTGTTGGGTATTGCTCCTGTTTCCAGATCCTCAGCGATAACTAATTCTGTTTCAAGTGAGTTCACCTCTGAATTCAGCGTGTTCCGCTGAGGTCGTCTTAGGCGAGCTCAAAAATCTAGTACATACAAGAATTTTTACAGGGAAATCATAAATTACTTCAACCCACGTGACCAATTTGAATTAGGTTTTGTTTTCTAGAAGTGGCAACACTGAAAAAGGTGAGGTTATTGTTTTAAATTAGCATGTATTTGTCATTAAGTTTCGTGGCTGTGGGTGTTCTGTTGCTTGTAACCACGTTAACCAAGCATTCCCAGATGCTTATGTAAATTACGATGTCTTCGTAAATCGCAGGCATTACATCCTCGAGTGATTTAATACACAGCACTGCATTGTTACCAACAGAGTACAACGTATTGCCTATACGGCGGGGTCACGTGGGTTGAAATCATTTGTGATTTCTCTGTATATGTATGACCATGTAAAACATCAGTTTAGATATGATCATATAAAAATTGGACGCGCTCTATTTCCATCATAGAAATTGATGACGCACGCGCAGTAGTAGTAATAATGTATTGACGAAGTGTACTTACGTTGGTATGGTTCTTTGTTGTTGTATGGTTTTCAGTTTGAACACGTCAACGCTAGTCATAATATTTTCTCATTTATGTGTTCAGCCGTAGTTCAACAGTATTTTTGCTGAGTAAGCTGATACAGTTGCGGACAGAAAATTTCGGATGTCAGTGTCACTCATCTGACGTATACATATAGGAATTCTTTAACTTTTACGTCAGTGGAATGACAGTGACATCCGAAATTTTCTGTCCGCAACTCGACCTAATGAAAATTTCAAATGCTATAAAAATTTCAAAAATCAGAATAGTCAAAGCAGTGATTATCTTGAATTACTTGATCGCATTAGACCGAAAATATACGATTCATAGCTTTCTAGAGTGATGAACAAAAAAGTTTTCTTTCATTGTCATGGAAACCAAAATTACCTAATGATATACATTCGGACTTGCAATGATCTGCAGATTCGAAATGTGTAAAAATGTATGTTCACTTTCGGCGAAACCGAAAATCCTACCGTGCTCGATAATATGTCAGAAAATAATTTTTTGATTAATTTATTCTTTCCAAATTTCATTTAAATCGATTAAAAAATTCTATAAGGGGATACCCGGTATAAACCATCACTTTGGTACTTTCCCTTAATGAAATTTTTGAATGACCATCACAGTCCTCCTTTAATACACCTATTCAATAAGAAGTAAATAGCGTAGAAATTGATATTAGTTTGACATAGTTTCTGGTAGTAGCGTGTAAACTGAAAGCTCTACTCCACCTATGAAGGCAAGAGCGAAAAATAAATGAAACTGATGGCATAACAAAGCAGGCATGTGTGGCATTAGTTTCCATTATACAGCTCTTATATGGACGATGAATTGATCAAAGATAAAGTGAAAAACGATGTACATCGCAGCGGCGCGGTTTGCCGCCGGTAACTGCACCAACCACTGCAAAAGCAATCTAAAAGTACTTTTCATAAAATGCAGAAATACAAATTCAACTTCTTTGTAAGTACTCTTCATAGAGTGTCACGTGTGTATCAGAATATTTCCAATTACGGCAATTACACAAACCAGAAATGATACATGGGCACTTAAATCAACCACAAATACAAAACAAAAATTGCTTTTCTGAAATTCAGAAGAAAAAGTTATGGAAAGTTGCACCCAATTTTTCTTTGTATATGGAAGATGAAGTTTTTCTATTATAACTAGAGAGTCTTGGTTTTAATCAGTTTGATTTATCACAAGCGTACGCTTGGCAAGAGTGGGATTGTAAGCAGCATACGATGCATAGATAACAGTGGGCGAGCCCGACGACGCTGCGAGTGCACGGAGCCGAACAATGCGTTACTGCATCGAAGCTCGCGGAAAAGATATGCCGTCTCCGCTTGGTCGACTAACGCGCATAAAAAAACTGATTTTATTTTAGACTCACTAATTATAACTCTATGAATGTATGAATGTTTTGTCACCAGCAAAATTTTTAGCGGGAGAATATCTGCCGGTTCCGAAAAGAACCCTCCAATTAACGTATTATATGTATGCATACAGAGTGATTCTTGAATAAACCGACAAAAAATGCTGACGAAAGAGAAGACTTCCCAGGATGGGAAAAATGTTAAAAAAATTCTATACAACAATTTATAATTAATTAAAAATTTACCCGAAATGCACGTTACGCTCATGCATAAAATCAGAATCAAAAGTTTACTCTTTATAAGCGTGCAATAAACGTTTATGCTGTTACGCAGAGAATCGTTCAGTCGTAAAACTTGACCATGAATTAATACCACACAGTTGCACAACTGATGAATGTGTTTTAAACCACCTTATAGTAAATTAACGCCTACTTCTAATGAAAGGCTTAATTAAACTATCCACCTTATAGTAAATTAACGCCTACTTCTAATGAAAGGCTTAATTAAACTATAACGCTAATTTGTCAATTTATTATTACCTTAAAAGGTAGCCTTTAATTCCTTATACACGTGTATTAACTGATGTGAGATTAATTAAAATCAGTTACGTTTTCAAAGGTGTACAAAAGTCGAACAAGGCGAATAACAATTTACGACAGGTAAATCCGTCACTTTAAAAAATAATACACCGAACACACGTTTTGAATTTTGTACAAATTTATGTTAATAATAATTAGTCTTTTATAAAAATAGGATTTGTTTCTCATTGAACGGCGTACATAAACCAACATTATAATAATTAAAAAACCAAAAAAATTACGAATGTGTTTACTGATCATAATGTTTTGAATTCTGGTTGTCATCCGAATATACGACATAAAGAAAACTGTCTGATTAAAATGCAAGGAAAGAGTAACCCGTAATATTGGGCCATAAAAAGAGGCCAAAATGTTTATGACGAACATGTCACTTGTGAAAATAAATTTTATTTACAACACAATTTAAATTAAAGTTAAAGAAAAATACTAGGAATTCTTAACATGGAGATTTGAATTGTTTTCGTGTTGTAGAGATTTATTTGTTTGCCTGTCAAAGCAGGTTTTCAACGTGCGGCCCTCGTTACCCTTATTTTATACAATTTGTACAGAATAGTTTACTTCAGGTAATTTGCATTCATTTCTCAAGTAAATATTTTAGAGTTCGTATTTCAGCTGATAACGTTATTTTCGTTTAAAAATCAAGTTCACGTCCAACGTCGCGCCGTAACAATAATAAAACTAGAAAACACTTTTATAAATGTATTTATTTCCTTAATCTGCTGCTCTTTCTCAACCAGGGACGTATCGTCATGTTGGCGATAGTTTTTCTTTAATTACTTCTAAAAAATTAAAATACATAAAATTTTTCTCATGTCCCCGTTCTTTCGGTCTATTCAAGAATTATCCTGCATATATTCTGTCACATTCTTATAAATTCGGATTTATCTTAGAAATTTTACTAACGTGGTATGTCTAAAGATAACTTAACTCTTCACTAAAAATTTATTTTTAAGAAATTACCTGAATTATCGGTATGCGTAGTATAAATTATTTCCTTTTGATATTGATGAGCCTATCTTGTCCATTAATTAAACACAAATATTTCTGTCATAAAACTGTAGCGTGCGACTGAATGTCGATTTTAAATTTACCTAATTAAAACAAAACATTTTGCACAAAGCGCCTTATAAATCAATTGCGATTTGACATTGTTTCCTTTAATTAAAATGAAATTAATTCCAGAAACAAGATTACGCGAAAGCTCGTTTATATCTACGCAAAGTAAACAAATTAATATCTCAAAGAACGTTTACTTGGTCTTTTAATTGCAATTAATGTTTATTAATTGAGATAATGAAAGAAAAAGCCTACTAATATTTTCTAATATATTTCTAAATAATTGTCGTTACAAAGTTTGTATAGATAATGATAAACTAGTATTCATATACTAGAAAAATATAGAAGACTTTTTGAAATTAATAATGAATTATGAAATTAAAACAAAATTTGAGATATTTAGCAAATTCTTACTTAGGTATTCATATTATATGCTTTTTTTCTCTGTACTAGACTCTACGGCGCAGCTCATGTTAATATATTGAGAACTTTGTTATAGTTATCTTAAACAAGGTGCCTAGGGGAAAACTAAATTTGGCAAGTCTATACGAATTACTTACACAAGTTACAACTATTTAGTGCAAAGTTCTCGGATATTTAATTCAAAGTTTCTCCGATGTTTTACCTATGAAAACCATATCCAAAATACATTTTTAAATAATAAATCTATTTATACAGGATGGGCCAACACACTGAGAAAAATAGGACCAAAGAGTACGTTTATATTAAGAAGAATTTCGAACATTTTATTCGGATTCGCGTTAAAAACCGACTCAGAGTACTACTGCAAAATTAACACTATGTGGTTTGTTGTATCATTTCCTGTCATGATAAAATTACCGGAGTAATTAACAAAAGTCAGACATGATATTTTATTACTAATTTATTCAGCATAATATTTCATTATGGTTTATTATATTTTAACATTACGTATTATGTAGAATGATAATTTTACATTCTTAAACTTAAATAGTTTCATTGTGCTAAGAATCATGATTAATTTAGAGTAAGATGGATCTTATAACATGACAGCATTATACTTTTACATTATACTTTTACATTATGCTTTTATTTTATCGATAAGGAGTGATGTTTTATCAAAATCGCAAAATTCCATTTTTCTCAGTGCAGTGCGTGGGCTTGAAGATTGTGGCGTTACTATCGAAAATTTTTAAAATTTGTGTACACTTTAACATACATATCGGTTAGATGCACAATCTAAAATTATTTAGACATATACAGGTGTCCCGTTAGTGTGCGTGGTAACCCTAATTTGTATTTTCTTAAATTAAACACTCTATATATTATTACAAAATTAGATTGCTCATTATGAGTGGATGAAAATAATATAGAGTTTTATTGATCTAAAGTTTATGGTTCTCGAGATTTTGATAATGTATCGCTAAGAAATGCCTACATTTTTTATTCTATAAATTAGTTACTTTTTAAATATTTGACTTTTAATTTTGAAAGGCACTTGCAGACCGAAATTTCATTCAAAACCTTACACAATATTATAATGATAACGGTAGAGAGCGACTTAACCAAAAATTTCTAAATAAATGGATAGGGCCCGTTGAACCCGTAAGTTGGTCAATCAGGTCACCTTAGACATTTGTTTCTGGGTTCTGGGTCCATATTAAAAAAAGTGTTCTATTAATATCGAGGATATGAAAATTAGATTAGAAATGCATTTACATTTACTACTCCTCCAATGTTAATAAATGTAAAGAACTCTTTCCGTCGCCGAATTCAAAAATGCATAGAGCAAGACGTATGATCTCACATGCAGTTGTTGGGGTTGACACCTTCACCTTGATACGGTGCCTCAGTAGTATAAAGGTGCGTCTAAACATGTATCGTATCCGCGTATCCGATCGTGTTCGTATATCATGATCAGCCAAGTGTGGACGTATTGCCCTGACGCATCCCCGTATCGTTTCTTTGTATCATTTCGAAAGCGGATACGATACAACTACGTCACACTTGGAGTCGGAATTTCGCCGAAACATCAAACATTGAATGGATAGGTAGCAGCAACTAATTTCACAGTGACAAACGTGCAACGTCGAACAGACGATACAGTAGCATCAAGTCGGAAAATAAACGCACACACGGATATAACAAAACGGATTCGAGCCGCAATTAAGTATGGGTGCATCATTATTGCGTATCATATCCGATCTTTCGATCATGATCGGATACGCGGATACGTCACATGTTTGGACGCACCCTAATATTCGCTGTGAGTGGTGAAATCAGTTATGTAAAATTGCGAATTTTTCGAATGCGGAAAAAATGAATATGGGTCTACTTTATGTAGAACCCGAGTATACGCCGTGCCCGTCAACTGTGAATGGAAAGGTTTCCCTTGCGTCAAGTCTCACGTTTTACAACGTTTACTTCCATTGTACATCTGCGGGATTACAGGAAATTTCATCCTGCAGGACTCCTATGACCAGTCAAGCTTGTGCATCGAACATTAAACCGTAAAAGGTAAAACCTGTGCTCTTTTTGTATTTTTAAACGATAGTTTCACGTGCTGATAATCTTATTGAAATTAAGTTATTTGACAAATTAAAATAATTTTAGTAAAATCACACCAAATAAATGTTTAAGAGCATCCTATGAGCATCCGATTGGCGTCCTATGATTTACGAATTTTGTAATTGGTATATTGCAATATTATTTTATGTTTAACTCATACACAGTATTAATATTATTGCTTTCCCATAATAACTCCCTTTTATTATAAATTTGAATACAAAAGATGCCATAATATACCAATGAATTAATTTATCTTAAAATGTAAACCGATTTAATATTTCCCCGTCCGACGCTCATGAAATCTGCTGCGAACTCGTTTATTTCTTGCGCCGAGGCTTAAAACAATCGCACTGCAATATGTTACGTATATTTCGATTGATTCGGAGCATCACTTCCTCTGGTCCGCATTAGTCATACAAGCAACCGTATTCGGTTCTACTCTTCACACCGGCGCGACGCTGTGATTAAAATTTGTCGGTCTATTTTAAAATCACCCTGTATATAAAGGAAAGATAACGCCTAAAGGGCCCCTCGTTCTTTTCTGGCCTGACGGTTAACCGTCGCGTCGGTTAAAACGGATTGTTCAAAACTGCCACAAAACCGAGGTGTATAGGCAAAAGCCGTCTGTTTGGAATGTCATTCAAAATATCAGGCACGGCCTGATTTTCGTCAGTTTTCGTTCCATCCATTCGGGATGTAAAAACGAAGTGTGTGGACTCAGCAATCCGATCGTTCAAAGTTTTTTGCAGTGGCGTTCTGGTGTAGGACGACATTTCTGTCAAGACTTATTTCCTCAGTGCAATTATGTCTGATTGGATCGTAGCTCTATTTATTAGAATAGATGTGCGATAACGTGCTGCGTTTAAGCAACCATCCCTTAGTCCATCTCGATCGAGGCTTTCTGTTTCCACTTTCTTTTTCTTTTACGGTCAAAGCCTCCGCCACTGCCAACAAGCTCCCACGGTTTATCGTGATAAACTGACGCGAAATAAAACCGATGTGTGTGCGACCATCCGGCTTCATTCCCTGTTCCAACATTTTTACCCGACGCGACGGTTAAAAAGGACAGAAAAGAACGAGGTGTGTGGGGCCCCTAACATTGGGCCGTAGAAATATACAGAAATGCTTATGACGGTTACATTGCCTGTGGGAATAAACTTTATTTATAATACAGTGAAAATTAAAGAAAAACACTAGGAATTCTTAACACGCTGATTTGAATTGTTTTCGTGTTGTAGAGTTTTATTTGTTTTTCTGCAAAGCAGGTGTTCAATGTGGAGCGGGACGTTGTTATACTTACTTTTTCTATTTCGCGTTGGTAACAGAGCTATTAATGCACCGAAACGAGTGCTTTAATAGAAAATTTGAGTGCGTTAATGGCATTGGTGTAATTAATTTATTTAATGTTGGTAGTACTAATTCCAAGTAAGAAATAAACATCAAATGTCAAACGATATCAAAAACTTTTATTTCATTTAAACGATAACCACCATGAAATGTGCAATTATTATAAACGTTAACGATTACATTGGATGTGTCTTTAGAATTTATGCTAATGCCTGGTATGTTCTGATTTGATACAATAATTTTGTGGAGTGCATTATTACCTTCAACAGTGGTTTTATTATGCGAGGCAGCGAGGCGCAATCAGACTATGATCCAGTGGAGCAGCTGGGCAGGTTAGTTTGCTGAAATCCATAATGTTGAGCATTTATATTTTTTAATATGCGTTTAAAATTGAATTTCCCACTGCCTACTTAAATGATGTTAAATAAATGTCACCAACCACCGCAAAATTCCCTAAATTTTAAAATATCGCTTTTTTCTTTAAAAAGGGGCAAAATAGAAAAAATAGTATAAAATACTCGTTACAGAAGGATTTTCAAGCACTCGTCCGTTCCATCAATCGCCGCAAGCGGCTCGTGATGGACTTTCGGACTCGTGCTTGAAAGACTACCTTCTGTAACTTGTGTTTTAATATACTATTATACTGATATAGATCGGCCGTCGTGATTATAGCGATTGCACCGTCAGACATAGTAGTAGGCGTTTTTGTTGTTTATATAAAAAAATAGAATATAATGTTTGATTTTTGATGAGATTAAAAATCCTTTTTCATCTTAATTTAAAGTGTAAATTAAGAATCTACATCAATTGGCGGCCCAAACGTGGGGCTTGTGCTCTTTAATGGAAATTGAAGGACCCAAAAGAAGAACTCGTGCAAGATCTCATAGTCAAGATATCTCTTCTGGGAGAGATAATAAAAACCCAGTGGCGCCCAAGACTCAAAGCGACAAGAGAATGTTATCGGAGAGCGGAGATCAGTCGCAACCCAGTCTCCCATCACTCCCTTTGCCTGTATTTTATGGAGCCGACGAAGAGGATCCAAAAGATTTGATTGGCCAGATGGAGAACTGTCTCACTTCTTTGAAGCTACCAAATAGATACTGGATCCAAAAAGTCGAGAAACAACTAGAAGGAGAAGCCAAACATTGGTGGTCCAAATATAAAGATTGCAATCGTTGATTTCTCATTTTTGCAATGAAGTATTTAAATCACGAATTCTAGTACGAATTCTATCAGAAGAACAGAAAAAAGGTGAATTATCAGAAGCATTGTTACTGAGGAAAGGTTGGTTGGCGGATAGAATTGTTTACAAAGATAAAGATACGTTGATGGTAAACAATATTAAGCGATTATTATTGCCTGAGTATAGGCTCAGTTTTGAAATTCCGGTCCTGCTTTCTTACGAAGAAATGTTGAACAGAGCTGTGATTCTCGATAACGTGGCTTTAGAGTCATCACCATTACAAACAACCATGGCTCGGGATTCGACAACGAGAAGTCGCCTGAGGAATGTCAACCGCCTAAGTGTCAACATTGCCCGGAATATCATTGGCACCGCGAATGTCCCATAAAATTTGGTTTCCGTGGGAAATCTCAGAAAAATCAGGAAAACTGATTACAGGCCGGGGACATCGCCCTTCCCTGGTCGTAAAATCTGATGGCGAACCGAAATCTCAAAAGACACCTGTCATAGTGCCGCAAGTGAAAAATAGTTTAGTTTCGGACAAATGTCAAACGTCAGTCTCCAATTCGCGAAATACACCCCTCAAAGTGCCGCGACCAAATACTTTTAAATGGGCACGGACGCACTTGGAGCGTCCGTGCCCATTTTCCAGACAATATCTCCAGAGTTATCTTCCGATTTAGGTCAAAATAAGAGCTTCTCAAGTTCGAAATGTTCCAACTTCGATTTACGCACGATTACGGGAAGATCTCTACCTCGTATTCGTCTGCAGATTGGCGACAAATTAATTGAAGCGCTTCTAGATACCGCAGCAACTCACAATTTTGCCCGTGCTTCCCTTGCGAGTAAAATCTATCCAGAGCAGTCAACTCGTGTTAATCTAGCTGCAAAGGATACATACCTTACTTTGTTAGGACAAGCCGAAATTTCCTATCAAATAGGATACTGTGAATTGTCGGATACATTCATGATTACAGAAGAACTACGTGACGACTTGATCCTTGGATATCCATGGTTTGAAAAATATGAAGCTATGCTTGATTTCGCCAGAAAAACTGTACATTTTGGAATGGAGAGACGACAAACAGTATTTTGGCAGGCAAGAATATCGCCGATTACTCGGCCAACCACTTCTGTCAACGAAGTACAGCATCAAGTACCAGCTGACCTCATCGAAGAATTCAGTCAAATGCTGACAGACTTTCAGCAAGTATTTAATCCCGGATCGTCCCAAGAAACGACCAAGACCATCTCTCATGAAATCCGGCTGTAGGAGACTGCTCCTATCCGACAGAGGCCATATCGATACAGTGACGAGAAGAAACGCATTATCGGAGAACAGGTAGAACAAATGTTAGCTGCAGGAATCATCGAGCCGTCCACGTCACCCTGGAGTTCCCCAGTTGGGTTAGCAGCACGGAAGGACGGTCGCCACCGATTTTGTGTAGACTACCGCCAGCTTAATGCACGCAATGCCAGCAATGGACGCTCCAATCTCACTGCCCGTAATTCATGATGCTCTGAGAGATCTTGGAGCTGCCTGCATTTTTACATCTCTCGATTTAAAGGCAGGATATTGGCAGATTCCAGTATCTCCAGAATCGAAACCATATACCACATTTACGACATCTGATGGAGCCTCATACCAGTTTCGAGTTATGCCCTTCGGCCTGAAAAATGCTCCCTCCACTTTTCAGAGACTGATGTCTCAGGAAGTACTCGCCGGTTTATTTCGTAGATGCTGTATTGCATATTTG
Source organism: Dorcus hopei (assembly GCA_033060865.1). Lineage (NCBI taxonomy): Eukaryota > Metazoa > Arthropoda > Insecta > Coleoptera > Lucanidae > Dorcus > Dorcus hopei. The sequence continues at coordinate 8,606,114 of CM065423.1, read as the reverse complement.
GATGACATTATAATTTACAGCAGCTCTTGGAAAGAACACATGAAACATTTACGGATGGTGTTAGAAAGATTACAAGCCCACGGCCTAACTTGTGCAGTCGAAAAATGCACATTTGGAGCTTCTTCGTTAGTTTATCTTGGCCATCGCATTGAAAACGACTGTATTATTCCTAAAGATGAACATATACAACAAATTAAGAGTATCCAAGTTCCCAGAAATCGCATAGCAGTTACGTCGCTTCATTGGATTGTGCAACTGGTTACGAGTACGTACCACGATTTGCTGAGATAGCCGCACCTATGACGGACATGCTCTCATTCAAGAGGAAGTGGAGGTGGACAGACTATGAAAATCAAGCTTTCCAACAAGTTCAGGAAGCACTGACTCGTCCCTTGAAATTACATCGACCTTTGGCTGGACATCGAATGATTTTACAAACCGATGCTAGTGGCATCGGAATTGCAGCGGTACTGTACCAAGAAGTAGAAAATAACAAGCGCTTCATAGCGTATGCCAGTGCCAGACTAACACCTGCAGAACGTAATTATCATGTTAACGAACAGGAGTGCCTTGCTGTTGTTTGGGCCATTCGCCGCTATAGACCGTACCTAGAAGGTACTCCATTTCTACTTTGTACGGACAGTAAAGCACTGACATGGTTAAATGCGATGCGGGATCAACGAGCTAAACTTACACGTTGGGCACTGTTATTGCAAGAATATCAATTTGAAATTCAACACTGTCCTGGATCACAGAATGAATTGCCCGATGCTCTTTCCCGGAATCCAAGTCAAGAAGATTCTGGAGAAGATCCGCCGTCGTGGGAACGTATGTTGCCACCAGAAGGAAATAATCAACTACTGGAAACTGAAATTCCAGCACTCATGGCTATACACTCTTTATCCGACGAAATCATGACAGTCCAGAGGAGAGATCCTTCAATACAACAGTTAATACGAATTTGGTGCGAACTTGAAACTAGCGACAATCCTCAATACAAGTCCGGTCAACAAAAATTCCATCAACATTATCTAGTACATGATGGTTTACTTTGGTGGAAACATGATTTTCAACGGAAGCTGGTAGTTCCCAGAAATCTTCGAGTCAAGGTGTTAGGCAATTTCACGACAGTTCAACAGCAGGACATCAGGACGCGATGAAACCTTACGTGCCATTCGGACGCGATACTACTGGCCTCGAATGTGCCAGCTGTAGCAAGCATGTTGCGGCATGTTTGCTTTGTATGGCATGCAAGAAGAGAACTCGTCGGGCGGCAGCTCCCCAGAGACCTCGCGTTCCTCGTCATCCCCTAGGGAAACAGTTGCAGTAGATATTATGGGACCATGCCGGAAACCAGAACAGGGTATCGTTACATTCTTGTGGTGACGGACATCTTCACGCGATGGTAGAAGCATTTCCTCTGCGTAATGCCACTGCAAAGGAAATAATTCCATGCTAGAAAATGAAGTTTTCTTCCGATATGGTTTTCCTGGAAAATAATAACTGACAATGGACGTCAATTTATAGCAGGAAGGTGGGTTCAAGCCTGTCGTGCATGGGAACCGAACCCTACTACACGCCACCTTACCACCTCGCGCTAACCCTGTGGAGGAGACGTAACCAAGAAATAAAGAAGGGTCTCCGTCTCAGTCTCCAGGGTGATCGCCATAGGAATTGGGACTGCAAATTGTTTCAAGTTTTATTTCAAATACGATGTCGTCGCAACGCTGCCACTGGTTATACTCCAAGTCAAGCCATGTTGGGTTACGAGTTACCTCGACCAGGAGAAGCTGATATTATGGGAGGACACAGACTAAAATCGACCATGACGAGCGTTTTAAACGAATTCGCCAGCGTCAAGCCCATTATCAGTCAACCTATGCGGGCCGGAACAATTACCGCGCTATAGTGTTGAGATTTAATCATGATACGAACACATCCGATAGCCCAAGGTAATTCTGGAATTACTCCTGCATTTTACCAAAGTGGGCTGGTCCATGTACTATCCGTGAACTGTTGGGAGGTTCAATGTATCTTGTAGATCGAGAAGGAAGAATGACGAGGGTTCATCAGGATCAGTTGCGTCTAGCTCCTCAGCAACATCGACCCGATCAAGAAAATAATGAAAGTTCCAGAGGGCCAGACAAGACCACGCCACTGTGAATGATGAAGTTATAAAGAATCGGAGGATAATTGATAATCTTGTTATTTTATTAATTACCGGTGTCCCTGGTGCAATCGCTTCGAAAGCGGGGCGGATTGATATAGATCGGCCGTCGTGATTATAGCGATTGCACCGTCAGACATAGTAGTAGGCGTTTTTGTTGTTTATATAAAAAAATAGAATATAATGTTTGATTTTTGAAGAGATTAAAAATCCTTTTTCACCTTAATTGAAAGTGTAAATTAAGAATCTACATCAATACATTTCTCGAAAATTAAAGTACAGACTATTTTTTTTACTATACACTGCGTTCGTAAAGTATGGAATAAATTCATTTTCTACGAAATAAACGATTTTTATGTAAAATCCTGAAACAGGTCGATTTTTAATTAAAAAATGACACTATTTTAGCGGAATTTTGCATCTCCCCCTCCAACCCCCTCCGAGTGACAGTTGCCCCTTTAAAATTTTTAAATGGAATGGGGGGACATGTGATACCTCATTTGAAAGGACTTCTCATTCTTTATTCAGTAGTATAAGATTTTTTTTTAATCCCTATTTTTTCTAAAAAGAATAATACATTTTAAAATCAACACACAAAATTTAAAAATGGATTATTTGGATGACGTTTTCCCCAATAGATGGATTGGTCGAAGGGGGGGCAATTGAGTAGCAGGCTGAATCTCCTGATCTAACATCTCTCGATTTCTCTTTATGGGGATTTCTAAAAAGTAAAGTCTCCAGAACTAAACCAAACAGTCTTGAAGAACTAAAAGACAGAATAAGAAATGAAATATCGACAATAATTTGCATGAGTTTGAATTTCGTCTTGGTTATTGTCAAGAGGTAGGAGGAGGACATTTTGAACAGTTTCTTTGATATTGGTATTATTACTTTTACTTCTACGTTGATTACTTACATTAGTATCTACAGTTTCTATTCGTTTTCATAAGAATTTTAAAAAAAATTGGAATTAATCAAATTACCCTGGAAATGAAATGTTTTAGATGAACATCAGCAACGTTTGTACTATTGTCATTAATCAAACGGTTCCCAGTTCGAACATTTCATTTAAATTATTTCATTTTAAAATTTTGTGTGTTGAGTTTAAAATATATTATTCTTTTTAGAAAAAATAGAAATTAAAAAAAAATTCTTATGCTACTGAATAGAGAATGAAAAGCTGTTCCAAACGAGGTATCACATGACCCCCCATTCCATTTAAAATTTTTAAAGGGGCAACTGTCACTCGGAGGGGGTTGGAGGGGGAGATACAAAATTCCACTAAAACAGTATCATTAATTAATTAAAAATCGACCTGTTTCAGGATTTTACATAAAAATCGTTTATTTCGTAGAAAACGAATTTATTCCATACTTTACGAACGCAGTGTATGCCAGAAAATATACGACGAAATGACGTGACTTGGCAAAGTTAGGGGAAAGTTAGGAGATAGCTACATAAAAATTCATTCACTTATCCATCGATCGATCGGCATATAGAAAAAAAATTAACTGTAAATAGAATTTTTTAATATTTTTCCCATACTCTCGGATATCGCTTCTTTTTCGAAATTTTTTTGGTGAAACCCGGTATAAGTACCTAATTATTTTATAGTTTACTCAGTAATAGTAGATTATATTATAAGTGAGAGAAATGCAAAATTATACATGAGTGAGAATAGAGTGAGAGACAATTCTCACGAGTGTATAATTGCATTTCGCTCAGGTGTGATATACGACGTTTTGTCCAACAGTTGCATTTTTTAACAACAAAGAATCTTGAAAAGATATTTTTGAAGTGACATTACTTAAAACGTCAAGCAGTCATGGTCGATCGTCATGGATAGTTGTTGATTTTGCTAGTGATTGAAATTTGATTTTAGTCACTCAAAACTAACGTATAAAACACCTAAAAACATGCAACTGTTGGACAAAACGTTTTACAAAACTTATTTCATAGTGATTTTTCTGGAAACTATGTAATATTAGACAGCCGCAAATATCTTTCATTTATAAAACGTCATCACATTTCATAAAGAATATAGAAAAGTTACAGTCTGCTCCCTTTTACACCGCTTATTAATTAATCCGCTAATGCGTGAATACCCCATAGGCTTAGAACTGTGACATAATGCACAAAGTTCGTTAAGTGTAATTTTATAATATTAATGTAGCCAGTGTCAGCGAAACTTCTGAAAATTTTCGAACTTTTATCAGGCATAAATTCTCTCGGCACTGTTACGGCACTATTAAATTTTGTGTATTTAATTTAAATGAGGACCTCTTGATTTATATTCTGAAAGGCACGTGGGCAGTTTATTCGCCGAATATTTTACTTCATTGATTCCATTTTGTTCCTTTTTAATTAATTTGCAGTTGCTAGGGAAAGTTAATTAAAAAATCAGGAGGAATTTTAAACGTAAATTGTTAGCGAAAATATTACGTATACATATTTATTAAGGGATTTACTGTCCTTGGAGAAACACTCTGGTAATTCATCAAAATTAATTTGAAAAGATGATTTGACTTGATTTTAATGTATCTGTTTTAACCAGATCTAAAAGCTTCTTTTTTTCTTTTACATTACTGTGTTGCACTTGGTAGGAAATAAGCATTTTACTCAAGTAAATGAATTGCATTTTATAATATTCCTGAGGAAATTGCTTAAAGATACAATGGTGGAAACGGAAATTATTCACTTGACATTTTCATCGTTTTAAGGCTACATTACGAATAAGTTTTGTTCAATTTCACGTATTTCCTGTTTAAATTTAAGGAAGTAGGCTGCCGTTTTTAATAAAATAAATATGGGAAACAAAAACCGGTTATCGTTAAACAATTCTAGTTAATTTGTGACTCAATTTCTACTCATGAATAAAAGACTAATTAAAGATGATTTGCTGATTATTATAATTTTATGAGATAAGATGAACTAAGTATAAAGTTTGCAACTGTAGTTGTTAAATAAGTAAGAAACCACTGTTAGATGTTTAGTTGTATTTCTTTAATTTGCCCTCTTTTTAGAAAGTAACTCCTATGTCCATATAACGCATGATCAATATCTTTTCTAATCAAGTGGCCTCTGGAAAGAAAATCGTATGTTTTTGATTAATTCATTTTTTTCAAATGTCATTCCCATTTCAATTACTTATAACTGTCAGTAAGTTTAATGCATTAACAGAAATCTTTGTTCATAAGAGCTTATTGTTACATTGCGAATAGTTAAATAACAACCCAGTAATCCTAGCGAAGGTTATTCACGATTTAAAACGCAGAATTCACTTGTGTTTACAAAAGAACGGCGGACATTTTACGCACCTTCCATGAACCAGTTCTTCGTTGCTCTTGGCGCGTGCTTCCTTTTCTGGGAAATGTGAACTTGGGATTTGATGTCCAAATTTATAAAAAAAATATAATACATAAAACGGCAGTTAGATTTTGTATAGGAATGCAATATAAATAATTCAAATGGCATTATAACGAACTAATGAAGGACACACGATTTTATTTCCATAGGTCACTTGATTAGAAAAGATATTGATCACTCGTTATTATGAAATCAATGCAAAACAAAGGCATTTAATTTACAGAGCAGTCTACACGTAAGTTAATTAAATGTACGGAACCGTAGAAAAGAAAAATCCTGCTTTGCTTACGTTTCATAATTAAATTTTAAGCCGAAGGCGATATTACTGTGGACAGATTTAATCAGACTTTGAAATTCATGTTACAAATCAATTGTGTTTCATGTTACAAATCAATTGGGTTTCCAAGGGCTGCCTGCCTTCATATACATAATCATTATTCGCGATGCTCGCAGAATTATGAAATTCAATTATCGTTTTATTTTTAAAACAAAAAAATTATATTTGCTTCAAATATATGCTTACATATTTCTCTCCTGCTTTTCGAAGTTCTTTGAAGGTAACCACGACCTGTTTATGCGTATGAAGCTGTCTTACATTTAGACTATATTTTGATATTAAAATAATTAGTTTGACATTATTATATTTCATGGCTAATTAATGTAGTATAGAACGTTAAATGAACCAATTTTGTACAACGTACATAGTTTGTACATTGGTTTTATTTGAATTATTAATAATGTCGACTTGGGTATTTGGGTTTACTGACATAAAATTAATTTTAGTTACATGTTTAACTTCATACAAAATTTTCGTGATACAAAATTTGTGCCAAACTAATTATATCTGTATAATTTTCAGACTGTGAACTGAATTTTCCTAAAATATTATAGTTTCATCTGATTCTATTTTATATCGAAACTATTTTTGAATACGTGGAACAGACTGTGGATCATTGAAAGTACAAGTGAGACAAGAAAGAGTCTAAAATCACCGAATGGCTGTGAAAGAACATGGCGAGGACCTTGGGAACGATTTGCTCCTTATACAAGTACGTTTTCCATTTGGTAAACGCTCTATAGTATTTTGGAGAGGAATTTCATACGACACTCGCACGGAGCTAGTAGTGATACGTTGAGGCTTCTATGAATGCAGAATGGTACTTGGAAAATGTTTTTCTAAACTGCGTCGTACCTTTCGCACCTCTAATTCACCTCTTGGTGAAAAATTTTGTATTCATGCAAGACCGCACGTTGCGCTGTCACAACAGTAGCAGATTATCTTTATAAAGGACTGGTGTTAAAAGATAAAAGAAAGGGCATAAACTATCCTTTACATTCGAAATTATCAATTTACAAGGCCTCGACGAGATACTTTTCTCCTCTAGGTATCACGACGTGAGTGAGAGACAGATTTTATTTTTACGCCTAAAGTCTATAGCTTAGTTCAAACTTACGCGGAAGTAAATAAACTATTTCCTCTTCTTCTCTTCACTGATTTACCAAAATTTTAGTCAAACTATAAAAGACCCAAGTCGCAATTCCATTCTTTGTACGTGTCTAGTTTGAATTTTAAGTAGGCAGATATTGCTCTGATCACCACTTTTATATACCGTAAATTTATTTTAACATAAAACATTGCTGTTACGTACGAATTTGAGAATCCATAGCAACATTTACAATTTGTAAATTAAACTGTCCTTTTTAAAATAGAACATGAGATGACAGCTGTCATGAATCTGTTCTGTTATTAGTGGTTTCGATATACTTGTACTACAAAATAATAGCGACTCTTTCAATTACATTAGATAAGTTTATTCTTGTTAAAACAAGTAAACTTAAAACATAAGGAAAACAGAAATTCTTTAATTCAAAACAAACATCACAACAAGTTTTCAAAAAATGTCTTGATTTACCTCCATGCAATATCCTAAACGATTATAAAAGTTATTAATTGCATTAGTTACTTGTCTAGGGGTAATTCTTCCTGATATATTTTCACATTCTTCGTCTGACAGATGTTCCAAATTAAAATGGACAAATTTTATTTGATATGACATTAGAAACCCTAACGACGACGATCATGCAACGACATTTTTAAAAATTGGAATTAGTTTCCGCAGTAATATGAACAGCAATGTTTCATATTAAAATAAAATCATGGTAGAATGAAATTTGGAAAGCTAATTCAATGATCTATCAGAAACAAGAAAAAAGGGAGGTTACTATTAAAAAAAAATCGATGAAATTATGACTATAAATTTATTAAAAATTAATACATTTTTAATAGATTTATCAAGCATACTTACTTCAAAATTTGTTTATCACTAGCGCTTATCTGTTAGGAATTGACGAGCAGCTCTGCGCCGCTAATTGAATCCTCTCCCCGAAGGTATACATATGTATGGATTTATGTGCTGAAGCGAGGGACCAACGGCATAATATGTGAAAGGATCTGCAGGCTGCATGAAATTTTACGACCAGAGAGAATTGGCCGTTAAAGCACGATTCATATTCGATTTTGAAAGCCAGTTTCATGTTTTGTTTGTTACTTGTTGCTTTCCTATCGATTTAGTAACTTACAGTCAGTTCAGAAAACTTACGCACCTATATATACAATGAAATTTTTTTTTAACTTAGTACGTACATAGTTGTAAAATACGTTATTTTGAAATATTTAGTAGTCCTACGTGCATTTTATGACAAAATACGGTATAATACGTGTAGGGCAGTACAAAATAGCGAGTTATCGCAACCATTACGTTAACTTACGGTAAACGTTAAGATCATGTGATCCAATGGAAAATGAATGGGGCCACGGAATTTTAACATTTACCGTAAGTTAACGTGATGGTTACGAAAACTCGCTAATATTTTAAACTACCGTATTTTATATGTATCACTAAACATACATACAGTTTGTTAAATGGATCTTTTTACGCACGTCATTGACAATCGTCACTATTAAAACCAATTTTTATAAGTAATTATTGTATCTAGGTACATCACTCGTTAGGATTGAAAAAGGAACTTCTTTATACAAATGTCTGCAAAGTAAAACTTGCGATTTATTACTTGGCTTAAAAGTATTGATGTGTTTCATACGGAAAAAATCAATGACGTGCGCAAAAAGATCCATTTAACAAACAGTAATAATGTACTATCGCGGCCTTATGATTTCGCACGATTTAATTTTCCGCTGTAAATATGGCTTTCTTTGACGGCTTGTCAAAAATAATCATTTTAAATGTCAGATTTCAAATGTAATGCTAAAGTTGTAGCAACACAATGCCAAATCACGTGCTTTCTGAAGGAGAGAAGGGTTTTGCGATTGCAAAATTAGAAGATGGCTGGTCGCTAATTTTATTCTGTTATTTCAGTTCTAATACTTTATTATCTAGTTGTTCCTAAAATATAACCAAACAATCTGACTTTTGGTTAAATGCCTTTAGTATCAAAATTGAGGAAAGAGCCTGCTCTACAAAACTATAATTTAAAGAAATTCTGGCTACTTGATAAAAAGTCGTGCGAAATTTTAAGGCCTCGATAGTACGAGTAGGTATTATCTGTGATGGTTGCCCAACGGGGTCGTAAGTCAAAGACTTGTCAGGACCTCAGGAGCGGGAGTGTATTTGAGTGTGTGTAAAGTGTTCCATAAAATATATGTAATGTATTCAGACTAAGCAGAACTTAATCCCTCAATCTTAAAATAAAATTGAAACATTTTTAGTCCACCACACCTCTTGTAACATCCATCCTGGGACACACTGTATATTCAACGAATGAAAGGATACAATCGGTATCGAGATTTTCTCGAATTACTTGATTGCATCAGAACGAAAATACGAGTTTTTCTTTCGTTGTCATGGAAACCAAAATTATCATATGATACATATTCTGACTCGAAACGATCTGTAGATTCCAAACATGTAAAAATATGTATGATGTTCCATTTAAAATAAGAAAGTTGACATCACTTCCGGCGAAACCGGAAGTCCTACCGTGCTCGATAGTACATCGGAAAAAAATTTTTTTCGTTTAATTTATCCTTTCCAAATTTCATGTAAATTGATTAAAAAATGCAAATTTTGGAAGGGTGAGTGTATGGCATGGAACAACCGATATATAATTTTTGTTTTAAATGAATTTTAATATTTTTTAATGCAAATATAAGAGTTTTTCGATTTAAGATATGTTTTTTCTTGCAATAGTATTATGAATGTTCCAAATGAAATGCAGAGTTTTATTCGATTTGATTTTCAACAAGTTTTACTGAAAACGCCTTATTGCATTACCCTGAGATTTAAAAATTATCAAAATGAAAAAATAAATTTATTTATTGTACGCTTCTAGGTTACTTGATTTGATGCAATGATTTTCTCATTTACTGAAGAAATATTTTTCTTGAATATACGAAATATTTATTTGCGTATATATAGAGGGGTAATTTTCTAAAAACCACAAGGGGGGTTTTTCTATGTTCCGCGGATAAAAATCATAAAAAATATTTGAACGCGAACTTGTGTAATTGAGGGCAGCTTACGACCGTGTTGAAATGTAAACACAATAAGGAGGTAACTGATACGTAAATGTTCATATTTCATAATAACACATCAGCGGAATTTATTACAAACGGGGCCACGCGCTTATACGCGCGTATACAAATGACGCAAACGGACACAAAGCAGGTGATGAAAAAATGCAACGCGCGACTAGGCAAGAAACGTGTATTTAAAGTGCGGGCCAAAATTAGGAAGGCAGTCGTTTTCCACCGGACCGACTCAGGGGGCACTAGTGCCAACCAACGAGGGGACGCCAACATTGCCGCCGCCAACGCTCAACAACGCCGACGCCGCCGCCCGCTTCATCGTCATCGCCACCCCAGCATCAGCATTGCTGCAGCCCCCATCATCTGTCACTGCCGCCGACAACATTGTCGTTCGTCCTAAAGAAGTACGAGGACCATCTCCCCCGCCAGCTGCCGAGAGAAGACATCACCGTAGTTCTACATTGGCCGCCGCGGTTCCAACCCGATCACCCCGTAGGCTGAGCAAGGACGTGTCGTGCTCCAGCCAAGGAACATTGAGACCAACCACGCAAGTCGCGGACCGGCCTTGAACTTCGGCAGTCTTCCCGGCTAAGGAAACGTCGCCCGCTGCTCCGTCTTAGTCGAATCAACAACCCCAGTCGCCGCGAACGACCCAGGACCGCACCCCAAGTTTCACGGACAAACCACCCTCAACCAAATTAATCATTTACGTAAATAAAGAGGTATTAATTTTGTAAATCATTGTCTTTAAAGCTCTACCCTCTGATAAACCTACGCACCCCAATCAACCAAGGCTAAGGACACACCGTCGCGACATAGTGGAGGCTTAGCGCGACGTGGTGAAGGACCTAATCGTGACATGGTGGAGGCAGCCGTCCTTCATCGCGACAATAGGAAACAATGATATACTCAATACAAATAAAGTTTATTTAGTATGAACATATATTTTTCTGTGTGCCCTATTGTAATGATTTGAATAAAGTTTTAATTTATTATAGAAATTTTTTTAAGGCTTATCTCAGGTAGTAATTTTTTTTTAATTAAGAAAGTCAAAACTTTTTATAATTGTTTGTATGTTTGTTGAAAATATTTTATAATTTTATATAATCGGTTTAAATACTTTATTTACGATCCTTGCAAATCGTTGTCTAAGTATTCATTGACTAAATTAAAATTATGTTTATCTATGCATATATGTATATACAGAGTGGCCCAACGAAAACAGTCAGACTGAATATCTTCCAAGAAAATTTTTGTTTGAAAAAACGCAAAAACAGGTCGATTTATAATCGAAGGGGGACACTTTTCTATCCTATATACAAGTGTCATACGTCATCCCTCTCCCTTCCAGCTCTCTAGCCAATAGAATTTAAATAGGGAATGTACTATGAGTGGCATATCATTGAAAAGGTAATTTTATAGAGAATTCAGTAATGTGAAATGAATATCCGAGAAGTTGATTTTAGCGCCCTCTTTCGGGGAAAAAATTGTTACATAATCCAAAGAGTGACAACTCATATGAAAGCTAATTTTAATAGTAACTCAATGCGCGAATTGAAATTACGTAAAGATATTGAAAACTAACTAAAATAACTAAAAACAAGGATATCAAACCTGTTAATCAGTTTTCAATATCTTTACGTAATTTCAATTCGCGCATTGAGTTACTATTAAAATTAGCTTTCATATGAGTTGTCACACTTTGGATTATGTAACAATTTTTTCTCCGAAAGAGGGCGCTAAAATCAAATTCTCAGGTATTCATATTCACATTACTGAATTCTCTATAAAATTACCTTTTCAATGATATGCCACTCATGGTACATTCCCTATTTAAATTCTATTGGTTAGAGAGCTGGAAGGGAGGGGGATGACGCATGACAGTTGGGTATAGGATAGAAAAGTGTCCCCCTTGTATTATAAATCGACCTGTTTTTGCGTTTTTTCAAACAAAAATTTTCTTGGAAGATATTGAGTCTGACTGTTTTCGTTGGGCCAGTCTGTATAATCTGTTCAATAGGTTTAAAGTAAATTGTTTACAATCCTTGCAAATCGTTTACACTTTATTTTATTTATTGGCACAGGTTTTATTTGGATATCAAATTGAATTGTCAATTAATCGTCAAAAGGTACTTCTATTCCAATATTAAAATTAATTCAAATAAAATTCTTAAAAGTTTAACTGTTATATTAAATAAAACTTAGATAAAAACACGAACTGAAACAATTACAGTAGACCTCGGTTATAGCGAACCTCAAGGGACCATCAAAATCAGTTCGTTATATCCGAAGTTCGTAATAAGCGATAATCCACAAATATAGAGAAAAATGACGGGACTTGAAATGTATTTCGTTATAAGTGGTGGATCGCTATAACCGAGGCCGTTATAACCGAGGTCTACTGTAAATCTGAGAAATTAGAACTGTTGTTTGAATGATATAACGAATGAAATGTTTCATAAATTATAAAAGTCAAAATTATATTAAGTTGTGAAGAGTGAATTTGTTACGACGTTATCTTTGTGAAGGGCAAAAGTATTCTGAACTTTCTCTTTGTGAAATGTTTATTTACACCTCGGATAATTGTATAGGGCCATAATTTCTAATTCTGAACAACTTTTCTTAATAACATTCTGCCGTATCATGAATAAAAAGACTATCTGAAAAGAAAATAGTTTTTGGCTTCAGTGTCATGGCCGACTTGTTTCTCAAAAAATGAAAATATTCTTAAATTGTACACATCGATGGCCCTCTGGAATAACGGCACAACTCAAAAACTGCTCTTTTTGAGATATTGCGCGTATTTTACTCCTTTTGCAAGTATATTTTATGTGACAAAACGTCACATCGTTATTTACATACTGAACCACTACGCGACACACAAGTAGAAAAGTGTTAGCTTATTTCAGCGTAAAATGGTATATTATATGAATTTTTTTAAATTGCTTTCCTGAAAATTTAAGTTTTGAGTTGTGCCATTATTCCAGAGGGCCATCGACATGTACAACACACTATATTCAACGAATGAAAGTATATAACCGGTATCGAGCAGGGTCCAGATTAAGACAATTAAAGGTGCATCCACATATGTATCGTATCCGCGTATCCGATCATGACTAGACGATCGGATATGATACGCAAGAACTTAGTTGCGTTTCGTATCCGTTTTGTTATATCCTTGTGTGCGTCTACTTCTTCGACTTGTTACAACTGTACCGACTGTTCGACGTTGCACGTTTGTCACTGTGAAATTAGCTGCTGCTACCTATCCATCCTGTGTTTGACGTTTCGGCGAAATTTCGACTCCAAGTGTGACGTAGTATGTATGTATTTGTATGTATTTACTCATTCAAAATATCAGTGATATAGAACATGTTAAAATATAAAAAGTACATAAAAGTGAGCAGACAAAAACAAATAAAGTACATATACAGTGTCTTTCAAAAAGTATGCTACAAGAAAGCACAAAGTTTTGGATCGCATTGAAATAATTTCCCAGAATCAAATGAAATAATTGAGAAATAGGAACGAATTTTGTGTTTTCCTGTTCATATTATTTTGGCGGACACTTTAATCCAACCAGTATTTCCTAATGTAGTGTGTATAAAGAGTGGTTCACAATAAATTATATTTTTTATCTTTGAGATAGAAGGCTGTAATTTCATATTTAGCTATAACTTTTAATTCTGAACAACTTATTCTTATGACATTTTGCTGTATCTTGTAAAATAAGGGTACTTTACTCTTAAGCCGTCTTCATTTCCCGGTGTCCACGCTGCATACCGTTCAAGATAAATTTCATCCGACATTTTCCAATTTGACTTTAAGGGATGCAGAAGCGTTCTGCGTCAATAAATTTTTAAAAAACGGATAATAAAAAAAAATCCCATATGTAGCACACTTTTTGAAAGTCACTGTAAGTATATGCATAGGTATAAGGAATTTAATAATATCAAAACGATGACGTCATCCCGTGAGGAAATCATCGACCGAATAAAATACATTATTAGTGAGATAAACTTTCAGTTTTCTAATAAAGCATCTACGAATATTTTCACTGGAAATGTCAGAAGACAATCTACTAAAAATTTTAAAGCTAAAATTTAGAAAACATTTTTCGTAGGGTGCTGATTGAGGTATTGTTAATCTTATGTCGTCTTTGCTGCGTGTTGGATAATCATGTATCATTGAACTAACTAATTATAAGTTATTGTAACGATAATCAAAAGCGTGTATGCAGCTTTCAAAAAATGAATAAATTAATAATGGTCAATATTGATCTGTGTCTGGATTACGCTACTGAAAGTAGGATTCAAAAAGCCCAAAATTCTTGTGTGCCGTTTATTTTAGGTTTGGTAGACGTGACCATATCTCGCCTGGTATAAAATCACTTAATTGGCTAAACATGAAAAACAGACGACAGCTTCATTTAGGTTGCATGACACATCAAATTCTGAGTACAGGCACTCCACCATATCTACTTGAATATCTAATTCTAAGGGGTTTCGTACACTGTCGCGAATTGCGTAACACAGATAATTTGACGATTCCTCATCACTCAACTGCTATTTTTACTAGATCTTTTGCTTACACCGCACCCTCTCTTTACAACAAAATTCCTGAAAACCTGAAGACCATGACTCTGTTGGCTTTCAAATACCATTTGAGGAAGATAACTTTTTTGGAGCAGGGATAATTTAATTTAATTTAATTTAAGATAATTTAATTTTAAGATAAGGGCATTGATAAGGGTAAGTGAATCTAACTTAAATTAAGTAACTACTTTTCCAACCATGTTTGGCGCGAATCATTTTATAAATTGTGGTTAGATGGAAGAGCGCTCAGGCGAATCTCGCCATAATATTTTCTCTTAATCTTATTTGTATTCCTTACTCTAATAAACACATTATTATTATTATTATTATTAATATGCGTAAGCTTTTAAAATGCTCCCTACATGAGACACGTGGAAGCAGTTGTTTAATGATACGAATGCACTGTTTCTGCAATTTCAAAATTTTATCTAAGTTAAAACGATTACCCCAATAAAGCAACGCATAACGCGCTACCGATTCAAAATATCCATGATAAACTGATAATAATGACCACTGATTACAAATGGGTTTGAGCCGTCTCATAGTAAAAACTGCTGCATTCAGTTTAAGGCCGAGTTTATGATAATGTTCCTTCCAACAGAGCTCGTCGTCGACGACCAAACCAAGGAAAGTACTTGCATGTAAATCCGTGAGCTTGAAACCTCCGTGTGCTACAGAGAAAGATTCGAATTTGTGAAGTGGAAAAACTACTACATTTGTTTTTTCTACATTCAATTTCAAATTATTAGCAGTAAACCGTACAATAAGTTCTTGCAAAGTACGTTCCACGTCAGTTTTTAAAGAAGCTTGATTTTCGGCTGATACACAAAAACTTGTGTCATCAACGTATAGAGTAAGTGCGCTATGTATGTACATTAGATGGAAGATCATTCATGAAGACTAAGAAATGGACGGGGCCTCAAATGGATCCCTGTGGCACACACTTCTCAATTTCGAACATATCTGAATATACAGTTTTCCCATTCTCTCGATTTGACGTCTATTTGTTAAATACAGGGTGGGACCTAGAAACTTCCTTTTTTTGAAGGTGAGTAAAATAAAAATTGTAGCTGATATGCATGTTTTTTTGTTTTATATTGAAAGAACATAATTTCAAATTTTATATCATGCAGTTTTAAACAAGCACATCTGTAAGGTGATGTCCACCGTTTTCTTTACACTGACGCAACCGATTTCTGAAGCTCCTCTCTACGCGTTCTAATATCTCTACCGGAATTCGGGCTATTTCCTGCCGAATTAGATTCTTCAATTGAAGCAGGGTTGTAGGGCGGTGTTTGTAAACCTCTGAAATCACACGGCGATAGATCGGGCAAGCGTGGCGCCCACGGAATATCACCTCGATTCGAGATGATGATGTGTTTTCGAGCCAGCTCTTGAAGAAATGCGCCTACAAAACGTGTGGTTCCAACAGGATGGTGCCACAGCCCACACGGCCAGAGTTTCGATGACAGTTGTTAAGGCAATGTTCCCCGGACGGCTCATCTCGAATCGAGGTAACATTCCGTGGGCGATGTATCGCCCGATATATCGCCGTGTGATTTTTTCTATGGGGTTACCTCAAGGCAGAGGTTTACAAACACCGCCCTACAACCCTGCTTCAATTGAAAAATCTTATCGGCAGAAAATAGCCCGAATTCCGGTGGAGATGATGGAACGTGTAGAGAGGAGCTTCAGAAATCGGTTGCAACAGTGTATAGAAAACGGTGGACATTACCTTACAGATGTTTTGTTTAAAACTGCATGATATAAAATTTAAAATCATGTTCTTTCAATGTAAAACAAAAAAACATGCATATCAGCTACAATTTTTATTTTATTCACCTTCAAAAAAAGGAAGTTTCTAGGGCCCACCCTGTGTGATTCAAATAAAGCTAACGCATTACGTCTAACACCATAGAAATAATAGTTTTTGCAGCAAAATATTATGGTCAACAAGGTCGAATGCTTTGGAAAGTTCGCAGTTAAGGCTGGCTACAATAATTTTCTCATTGATGAGAGTGTATATATGTGACAAGATGTTATTTAATGCCGTGTCAGTGGACCTTCCCAAGCAAAAGCCATGCTGTGTGTTATCCATGAGATTATGTTTTTCGAAGAAATCGAGGCGGTTTTAATAACAGTTTGGAATATTTTTGAAATAGCTGGAAGCATTGCTATTGGTCTATAATTTATTACGTCGGGTTTGTTTAATTTTTTGTGTTAAGGTATTATTTTCGATATTTTAAACTGAGCAGGGTATTTTCCTGTTTCAAAACAAGAATTAATAATATTTACAAAAGCATCAACTATTAGATCTATCGTAAATTTATATACTATGGTAGGTATGCTATCGATGTCGGAAGCCATCGTATTTTTCAGTGATTTAACAATACGTTTTACTTCATGATTATCTACAGGAGATTGAAATAGTGAGTTATTACAACAATTTTTGAAATTATGCAATTTATTACGAAACTCATCTGTACTTAGCTTATTACAAGGTAAAATATTCTGAACTGACACAAAATGATTATTTAAGAGATTACTGACTATTTCAGGGGAAGATATGGTTTGATTATCGACTACGAGCTCTATTGACGTGTCAGAACTACTGTTTGGCCGAGTTCGTTTTTTTATAACATTCCAGGAGACTTTAATAATATTGTTAGCATTTGAAATTAGCATATAATTGTGTATTTTTTTAGCAGCTTTTACTATTTGATTCAAAATTCTGGAATATTTTTTATAATATGCATCGAGAGTGGGATTTGGAAATACGCGGAGAGTATAGAAGAGAGATCTCTTCGATCTCTTCGTTTTTGAAGATACAATAATGCCTTTAGTTAACCAGCCTTTTCTAGTTGCTCTAGTTTTACATTTCACCGGAAAAATTGTATTGAAATGTTTCTGAAAGATAGAGTAGAATTGTGTCATCTTATTATCCAGGTCTGTAGTATCCGTAGTTGTATCGTATCCGCGTTTTAAATGATACAAAGATACGTTATGAGGATGCATCACGGCAACACATCCATACTTGGCTGATCATGATCGGTTACGTGGATACGACACATGTTTAGACGCAGTTTAACAGTGGGATACGTTCTCAAACTTCCAGAAAACTCACTATTATTTTTATCTATTTCGAGAAAATAACTTAAGTGCTAAACTAACAAGAATGAATGGTATCGATAGTAACGAAACCCGTGTACATAACGTCCCTTTTTTTAAATTTCTCTTTGTACAGTCTTTTTCTATTGCTTTTCCTCTTTTGTCAAATGGGTTTCCTAATTTGTCAAATGACTTTCCAATCCGTTCAAAGTATAGTAGGCCTGCGGATTGGAAAGTCATTTGACAAATTCGGAAACATAATTGACAAAAGAGGAAAAGCAAAAGAAAAAAACTGTATTGATATTTGTTTACTCTCAGGCTCAAAACGACGGTTCATCCCCTATCAAGATTTTCTTAATAAAGTTCTGTTCTTGTCCTTCAAGGCGTACTCAACTCAACTTTCCGTTGTTTATCGAAGGAAGTGACCAATCGGGGCACCTGTCTTGCGCTCAACTTAGACATTCTTTTCCCGCTAATGTTAGTTAGTCGTCGATTTTCAAAAATTAATTTCTCGATTTTTTATTGTTTTCTGATGTTGTGATAGACACGATATATACAAAGAGGAAATGCTGCAGACGTGGCGCGAATGTCGGACGAAGACGTGTCGTGAATATGACGTGGTTAAAGCAAACGGAAGAGGCATAAAGTTATGCGACCTGAATGTATCAACATATTCTCGGACTCAAATGATGAAGATGCTCTGTTTTTGTGCAAGGTGTCAATATTCAGCAACGAAAAAAATTTTGGGTACACCTTTAAGGCAGGCGGCCACTGGAGGCGAAACTAAGCTAAGCTAAGCGAAACTAAGTTTTTTGAAAATTAGATCCAACGTAATCTTACGCGAAAGTGGCAACTAGAGCTAAGGGGAGCGAAGTTAGGATAGCAAAGATATAAAACAATGTTTATCTTTGCTCAGTTGCCTCGACCGCGTAAGATTAAGTTGGATCTAATTTTCAAAAAACTTAGTTTCGCTTAGCTTAGCTTAGTTTCGCGCGCAGTGGCCGCCCGCCCTTATGGTTGAAAAAAGGAAGAGAGTATGATATATTCGACGTAATGGAAGAATTACATATGTATCCTGATCGATTCCAGAATTTAATAATTCTTCATGTGTGTTTTGAATCAATTCAAAAAAATATATACCTATTAAATTCTACATCGTCTCGCATTTTTGCCCAAGGTCCGATGGCATACACCACTTTGATGTGCCTCTTGAGATTGAAAGAAACGAACACATCGTCGCCACGTCTCCTCTGTTTACATTGTGCTATTTGTTTACATGGTGATGATTAAAAAACGTGCCACGTCTTCGCCAGTCGTCTGCGCCACGTCTGTAGCTACTATATACAAGACAGCTGACTCGTTCACCGTTTTGGAGCCCAATGTGAGGTTATATAAATATGTATATTATTTTTATGATGAAAAGAAATTACTTGCCTGAAAAATTTGAAACCATTGCGTGAATGATTTGAACAATTAGGAGCTGCACATCCGGTCATATTTTAACAAATAGGTATGTTAACCACTATTACATACACAACACCAATTGACTGAGCTCCAAAAGGGACGACGAGTCAGCTGTAGCCACGTCCTTTCTGTGTGCATCGCGCCTAGAGTTCGGGCGTCCACTGTGAGGGTAGTCTTCTAAAAGCTCCCATCCCATTTAAATTGTTTAGACCAAAATTTTACAGTTTTATAAGATGGAGAAGCTTCACTGTAAACCGCAGACATCCTATCATGTATTCTCTTTAGAATATTCCCTTTTTTTGTGAGAAATTTTATTACTGCTCTATATTCGATTTTGTCCATGATCATAATTTACACGCACCAGTAGTTTTAAAGAACTGTAACTTCAACAGTAATCATGCCATGCGAACGAGACTTGGCACAAATCTATTGATAAACAAATGTTTTAGATTTCATATCCTCCTTCATAGTCAGGTACCTTAGATATTAATGCCCGGTTGCACCAACTTTTTAAGCAGAGTTTAAATTTAAGTTATGTTTAGAATGTGACGTTTCGTATGGTCAAATACATAATGTCAAATACATTCTGATTAACATTTAAGCTTCAACTTAAGTATCAATTAGAATGCGACTAACAGTTTGTTAAATCTATAAATAATGTCACACCACTTAAATTTAAGCTGTGCTTAAAAAGTTGGTGCAACCGGGTATTAATGTCCCTCGTATGTAATTCTTATAGAATGGACTTTTTCAGCAAATCGAATTATGCGTAGATGCATTCTTTAAAAAAACAGTTAAAATAATAATATATTATTATATATTATAAATATATAATATAATATACAATTAATTTAGTTAAAAAATTTATTTGAAATAAAAAAAGTAAATATCTAAATTCCAGTTTTATTTATTTAGTAAATCCTGTTAACAAAAAAAAATACTGACATCTTTACACTTTACAAGTTAGGAAAATTCTGCTTCTTCAGCAAGTGGATGGGAATTAGGATTCCACCTGCATGGACGGTGGCTATTTCTCACTTAGAAGCTTCGCACGGGACAAAAATATTTAAATTTTATTGATTTACACACTTACAAGACCCGATAACAATGTTGCTTGAAGTTCCTGAAGTTAGCGTGACTTAGGCTCAGTATTTCGGCTTGAACCAAATAATTTTAGTTAATTTTTGGTTTAGAGTTAATTTTTGGTTTAAGCGTATCTCCATGGCACGTTAGGGTTTAATTCATTCTATTTAATCAGAAAATTTAATGCACAGGCAGCAGATTCTTAAACCTAAAAGGAGATGCAAATTCAACAAAATACATCCGAAGCTTTTCATCGACTTTTTAAGTATTTGGATTATGGTTTAGTTAATTCAAAATTTAACTCATGACTGAAATACCGGGCTGAAAGGAGAAATAAAATAAATACAACATTAAAATATAACAATTTATTACATTTCTACAGTTGCATTCATAAATTTCTAGATGAGCAAACAAGTTTAATAAACAATAAAAATCCGTCCGTTTATTAAGTCAATTAATTACAAACTTACTAGCTTCCGTAAGCTTTAACGAGTTAACAATAAAACTATATTAAACAATTGATTTATGTATATCTACAAAACCGTTTTTGTTTCTCTCGATCACAGTACATATTTATTATAGAAATAAATATATTTTATGACAAAGCGTAATTAAGAAGTCGGGCAATTCTTAGAATTAATGACTACGTTTAAAGAGTACCTTATTAGAGAAGAAATTTCTTTGTTTATATATAATGTACATCCTAATATGTTCAAAATCGTCACGTTCGCTTCATAGTCATGGGCTCTATGACTACGTAACGAACTGGACTTACATAATGGAATGGTTCTCATTCATCATCGATTTTACTGTAGACAGACGAATGTCAATTTCCTATTTTACATAACACAGAAAAATTGCACGGGAAATTAGCCTGTAGTTGTCGACGGATTTTCGTACACAACACATTTATTTACAAACGTTTCATTCAGTTCTTTAAACTAAAACATTAATTTACATTTATTTATACAAATTCACTACGGTTAAGGTCGCATCCCTAATAATTTTTTGAAAGCTCGTCGGAAGTCCAAATTAAATATTGTGTATATAATCGGGTTTAGAGCTGAATTTATGTAGCCTAGCCAAGTTATAAAATTTATTAATTTCGGAGACGGACAACAGCCACTACAAAAGGGGATAATTACATACATGAGAAAGAATGGTAACCAGCATACCACAAAGACTCCCATAATAATACCTAGTGTCCTTGCGGCTCGCCTTTCTTTTGAGAGAGAGATACGCTGTTTCTCTTCAATAAACTGGTACACAATTCCAGGTTTTTTATGAATTGCGTCGTTGTAAATTGTCTTGTTCGGATGTTTTGATTGTGACTTTGAAATACCTGTAGTGTTTGTATCTTTAATATCTGATGTTGATGGGATCGAATTCTTCCGATGTGATCCTGACGATACTTCAGCGTTATCGGTAAAAGAATCTTCGTGTACTAGCACCGGCTTTAAAAACATTCCCTTTTCATCATTGCTTTTATCACTTCCCTTTTTTTTCTTTTTTGATTTTTTACGTTTTTTATCTTTTGGTTTTCCATTTGCAGATAAGTCTGCAGCCGTGGGATTCTCGTTATGATTTGTTTCGCTACTTACAGACTCTCTGTCGTGGTTGCCTTTATCGTTCTGGAAAGCACCTTGATTTCTTGATACGTAAGCGTTTATTTTTGATGCTTGAGCACGTTCGCGAAGACGTCTTTTAGTAGCTATAAATATTTCTACATAAACTATGGTCATTATAAATAACGGTATAAAAAAGGAACCTAACGAGGAATATATAACGTAACCTTGTTTCCCCGTTAACTGGCAGACTTCTCTTTTTATAAATTCTTCCGGTTCTGGCCAATCATTCCATCCAATTAATGGCGGGGAACTTATAAGCAATGATAATACCCACACTCCTCCTATCATGAGAAGTACTCTCTTTAAGGTTCGTTTTTGGGCGTAATTTATGGGATCTGTTATCGCCCAAAAACGGTCCAAAGCTATAGCACATAAGTTAAGTATGGATGCGGTGCAGCACATCACATCTGATGTTAGCCACATTTTGCAAATGTGTATACCAAAAAGCCATCTGCCAAGAATTGAGTAAGCAACATTCAAAGGCAAGACGAGTACGGCAACTGTAAGATCAGCGACTGCAAGCGATACAATGAAAAAATTTTGAACAATTCGCAGTGGTTTGTGAGTAAATACACTGAGGATTACTAGTACGTTTCCTATGATGGTGAGGAGTATTATGAGGCTAAGTGTAAATGTCGTTAGCAATGCCTCCCACTGCGGCACAGCAGATTTAAATCCAAAGCTTAGAACATATTCTTCTTTGTTTTCAGGGCAACTATCATTTTCCACTGCCATTCTGGACTAGATGTCGCTTATTTTCCAAGACTCTTCATCTGCAATAGAAGAAAATGTAAATAATAAAATGTATTTACACAGGTTGCAAAAAATTCAAGATTTCCCAAAACTTATATACATATGATATATTTAATCTCGATTAAAATATACTGGGTGTCACAAAAAAATATTCCTAACTTTCAGAAGTAGTAGAGGGCATATAATTAAGTAAGTTTTACAAATAAAATCGTGGCCGGAAATGTTTCCGCCTCAAGTTATAAGGAAATAAAGAAAATCAGGAGTAGAAATAATCTCGATAAAAAAGTAACTTTTGTATTCATTTCTAGTAGCTATACAATTTTAATCAATTTCAATTTATTAAGAAAACTTGAAAAATTATAAGAAGTGTTTAAAAATAAGGCAAGAATAATTCAAGAGACTAATTCTTCTTCTGTATTGACAGGTGTTGCATAGACGATCGATTTAATATGACTCCAAATGCAAAAATGAATAGGAGTCATATCTCGCGATCGTGTCAGTCAAGGAAAAGGATTATCTTTAAAAGGACAATCGCTGAATTGGGAGAAATGGTCCTTTTCCTGCATGTCGTGCATTTTTGCATTTGGGGTCATATTAAATCAAACGTCTATACATATATCAACTGCCAACACAGAAGAGGGATTAGAATTCTTGTTTATGATACCATTCGTGACCGTCCTCGGATATTTCGAAGAATTCGTCGTTCAATCATACGTCGTCGCTATACATAACTTATGCATCCAAAATGGTGGCCTTAATTTTGAACATTTCTTATAATTTTTCAAGTTTTCTAAATTAAATTCAATAAAATTATGTAGCTACTAGAAAAAAAGAAAATAGGAAAATTTCTTTCTTACATCCAGATTTTTCTAGTCCTCATTTTTTATCTCGTTTTAACATGACGCGGAAACATTTCCGGTCACAATTTCACTAGTAAAAATTGCTTAAATACATACCCTTTACTAATTGTGAAAGTTAGGAACAGTTTTTCTGTCAGCTTGCATAAGGGACAAAGAAAACGCATTATCTAGAAAAGGGCCAAACGATAATTTATTGAAGATCATTATTCTCAATTAATTATCAACCATCCTAAGAAAGAAAATCAAGGAAAAAAGAAGTGGCTTTTCGCGAAGGTGTGTTGTCTTTGGTGGACAATGCACCTGCATACAAACTGCACATCGCCTGAATACCTAAAGCCCGGATCTTCAGGCAATTGCCTAAAATTTTATTTCAGAAAAAAACATAGGCAATTAAGTTTTATACATTTAGATTGCAGTTTTATTAGAATGAGCCTAAGTGTCTATTTTTACACGATTTCAAGTATTTGTCTAGTTTTATAGCTTAAGCGCTAGAAAATTTTTTGTTGCCTATTTTATGTATAAAATGGGTAATTACTGTATAATTAATTTTTATGAATTGTTTTTTTCTGTGAAGGGAACTACGTAATTTGCTTGGCAAAACATTCTAAAGACTTTGGGCGTGTTCAGCTAAACTCAACGCTGCAACACTTTGGTAAACAGCTCAAAATTATTGAAAACCAAAATTTTTAAATTTAAATAAAATTACTTCAGAGTTATTCATGAAAGTATTTCACGCTTAATATAAAGAATCTCAGGCGACAAGGGGCCCAAGCGACAAACTTTAGCCAAAATACTGACTCTCGTTTCGATAAGTGGCCATTAAGATACGTTAAAGTAAATAAGCCACGCGATAAAGACCCTGAACGAGTGAGAACCTCACCCAGGCAACGTAGTGGAACCGATCCAAAAACACCTCGCAATCACTTGAGGGTAGACAACTTAAGTCATTCCAGTGACCTAAATGAGCGGGACCAAAAGGGGGACTGGCACAGATGCCGCCACCTCGCAGACGCAAAGTACAAAAGGGGCTCGGGTTGCGTTTCACATTCATGTAATTTTTATAAAATATTTGCCGAACCCTTTTCGTGAACAGAAGTATCTCCCTTATTATTTTATTTTTATATCTTTTATATTTAAAAACTGTCATTTTTGCTTCTTTTTTAATTTTATCGTCGACCCCTTTTTGCGAGTGGATATTCCAATTTAAATATTCCTGGTGTGGGTGATGTGATAGTACACGAAAAAAAAAACCTTTCACTTAGAGCTCATAGAGAAATAGAAAAGCCCTGAAAGGGAAAGCTGTAAAGGGACCCTTTGTTGCTGAGCCCTCGAACTACGCTATTAGGTAGGAAATCATCTTATGTACTGTCTGGATTTTTTTGATTTAAACGCCGATTTATTGCCCCTACTATGTGTTTAATTCACTTGTCCCATAAGCCCGGAAGAACCTCCCTCCAATTTCTTAATAAAGGACCATGTAACTAAAATAAGCATTAATATATATTTTTATTATAAAACGGTGGAAAAGGAGAAATTATTAAATGCCTAAATTTTTGAGGTTGCCTTAAAAGTGTGCCTATTTCTTAAACATTAACTGCTTATTTGCCTGCCTAATTCAGTCTTCTTAAGAGTCTAAAAATCCAGGCTTTAATTTAACTTGAAGGTTCTGCGGCCGTCGTCCATGTTTGAATTGGCTTCTTGGAACCGCGTCACGTTGACTTCTTCTACTGCCGACGTTTCGTTCGTTCGTATTTGGAAACTTTGTAGGTTGGTGAGTTAATTGCGATGACTATGGGACGTAAAGGTATATCGGTTTTGTGGATTTTAGGGAGACCGTAAAGTCTGGGAATTCTGGAGTCACGGGGGATTAAGACTTTTTGTGTTTCTGGTGGGATGGAAGAAGATTTTATTAAGACCGTTACGGTACTTTCTATACGTGAGGTTGCATTGCGCCGCAAAGGTTGATAGCCAGGGTCGTCTAATCTAATAAAATCTTCTATCCCACCAGAAACATAAAAAGTCTTGATCCCCCGTGACTCCAGAATTCCCAGACTTTACGGTCTCCCTAAAATCCACAAAACCGATACACCTTTACGTCCCATAGTCAGCGCAATTAACTCACCAACCTAAAAGTTTCCAAATATCTAGCACAGACCCTCAAACCGTTTGCAGGTAAAAGTGAAACCTTCATCCTCAACTCTCAGCACTTCGTCCAAAAAATTCGCGAGATTGTCCTTAGACCCTCAGGACATTCTGATCAGATTCGATGTAGAATCTCTTTTCACCAAAGTCCCAATTCCCGACACCGTCACAATCATCCAACAACTGTTCACAGTCCATAACCAACCCGAAGACTTAATTCCCTTAATAGAATGTTGTTTAACCTCAACTTATTTCATATTCCGTGATCAATATTACGAACAGGTCTCAGGCACAGCCATGGGCTCTCCTCTCTCCCCAATAGTAGCAAACATTTTTATGGAGGCATTCGAACAACAAGCCCGTACTTCTTTCCCCCTTAAACCCAAGTGTTGGTTCAGATATGTTGATGATGTTTTTGCTATTTGGTAAGGAATCCCTAGACAACTTCTTTGAACACCTAAATTCTCAGCATCCTGACATTCGCTACACTTTGGAATACGAAACTGACGGCCACTTACCTTTCCTTGATATCTTAGTAAGCCGCTTCCCTAACGGTAGATTAGGACACTCTGTGTATCGCAAACTAACACATACTGATCGCTATCTGAATGCACATTCACACCATCATCCTTCTCAAAAACAGTTTTTAACTCACTAGTCAGCCGCCCTATCAGAACCGTCTTTACTTCAAACTGAACTGAACCGCGTAACAAAAGTCCTACTCAATAACAACTACAAAAACATGACATCCAAAGATCCATTTCTCGTCACCTCACCCCAATTCCACCACGCCTTGAACCTAATACACCTCCAGTCGCTACAGCTTATCTGCCCTACATCCACACCATAACAGATCGAATCGGCAACATTCTCAAAGAACAGAACATCAAATCCATTTACTTATGACGAAACTTTTAGACTGCCTACCCTCCACAAAAGATCACATCCCCTTACAATCCGAAGGTGTGTACCGAATTTCATATTCCCGTGGGCGCGTATATATCGGTGAAACAAGACGATATGTTAGCACTTGTGTTTCTGAACATGAACGCTGTACTAGACTACTAAAAAAAACTGGCAAGGCCCTAGCTGAACACAAAATAGAAACCGGTCACCAAATCCTATTTTCCGACACAAAACTTCTAGCCCATTCATCTCAATCGTAAAATCCGTGAATTCATAGAAATCCTCAAACACCCCATTAACGTGAACCACGATACTGGCTTTGACCTCTACAATACCTGGAAATATCTCATTAACGATCCGTCACGCCCCAATAGACCAATCCCCGCTCACCGTTCCGATCCACTACCCCCACCGACCACTATAAATACCATGACAATAGACATACCTAGTCTCAACTACTAACGAGAAGCAGCAGCAGCCCTGAGGAAGTTCTTCTGCAGTGGAGAACAAGACGTGGGCAGAAGAAGTCAACGTGACGCGGTTCCAACCGGAAGCCAATTCAAACAAATCCAGGCTTTAGCCACGAACTCAATTCTGGATTTAGGATTTGAATTACCGAAACACCCACTTCATTATCCGGATCTAGCCGCCTCAGACTATTATCTCTTCTCTCGGTTGAGTCTAAAGCGACTTAAATTTTTGTGCAACGAAGAGGTAATAGAGGCTGCGGAGGGCTGGTTTGCAGAACAAGAAGAAACATTTTTATTTGAAAAGATTAGAGCCATTGCGAGCTCGCTGTATTATTACTACGTATTATAATATTAATTTAAGAGGAGGTCACATTGAATAATAAAATATTTTGAGTTTTTAGTAATCTAAGAACATATTAATGCCCCCTTGTAAAATTGAATTTATTTAACAGTTTTTTTAAGGAGTCCAACTGTCCAACCAGAAAACTTTTTATTTATGAATTCGCAGAAATATTTTATTTTAACAGAAGGGAGTTCTGTTGCAGATCGCATAAACACAAGGGATTTAAAATGATTGCGCTACTGAAAATAAACCAAGTCATATTTCTAAAGCAGAAAATTAAAGAAATACTTGCTTGGGAAAATCATAATTTCAACTTTCTTCCCAACGAATATAAAAAAGTAATAATCAAGGAAATTACATCCAACGAAACGAAGGCAGATAATTCTAACATTTTAGTGAAAGATGAAGTTACTCGCAGATTTCATTTAAAGTTATAAACTGCACAAAAAAAAACATTTTCTCGTGAAAGCAGAAATAAATTTCGAAACGATGTTCCTATGCACCCCAAAATCTTGTTATTAAAATGAAACGAAATGAACAAAGCGAAATAATTCGGGACGCTATCAAAAACTTTTGGACGTAAACTCAGTTTACTTTAAAGATGCTTTAATTACCGAAATAATTGCATTAAAAATTCCATTTGTGAGGAGACATCTCGCCGTCCGTTTTGAAAAGCAGTTGCAAATTATATTCACCTTATAAAAGTTTAAGATAGCTTTATCTCGTTTTTATTTACTTCACTTTTTATCTTTACTAATTCATGAAGTTTCTGTTCCCTGATAAAAACATAGTCAAGACTTTTAATGAGTTCAGCGCTTAATAAATAAAGCACTCCATATTTAAGAACAAATTCTTGTAAATTTTAGAAAAAAAAAGTCAAATCATTGTATAAATGTAAGGGTTGTGTAACTGGAATGTAGTATTTTTTTGCTAGTTTAGCTACAAAATAAACAATACCAGACCATACATATTGTAACGATTTTTATTTTTATTAAGGTCCGTTTCTTATTTTTTACAAATCATACCGTATGATTTTTTAAATTTTAGATAAAGGGAGGCCGTGGAAAGCAAAACGTATAGTTTCGAATAACTTCTTTAATTCTTATTGTAGGTCTGCCACTTCTTTTTTCTTTTCTTTTTGTCCATACTATCAGCCTCTCGGACTAAATTTACTGTATTTTGCCTTTCATGATTAACCTTTATCTAAAATTTTAAAAATCATACGGTACAATCAAGGAAACATTTTTCTCTGGATTTAAAAAATCACATGCACTTGGCTCTTGGAAAGGAAACATCGACTACTGTACGAAGCAGGTTAAAAGAAGTTAAACTGACTACCAGACAATCTACAACTGGTCCAATTCTTATGGTGCCGCATGAAAGAAATTATTTGATTTTTTGTTTAAACTACCAGGAATGGGAAGAAAGGCAGTGAGGCTCGGTTTTATTCTCTGATGAGTCCCGATTCCATCTTTCCTACAAGATCGTCGTGTTCTCGTTTTGCCAAGCTGAGGTGAGGTGCCATGCAACTTTCGAGGAGTTGAGCAATTTGGCGGAGGCTCTGTGATAGTATGAGGTGGGAAAAGTTTGAATGGTTGTAGAGAGTTAGTTATTGTGCACAATGGGTCAGAGACCGCAGCAAGATATAATATAGGTATACCTCATGTATGTACATGTATGCGCCCTTTATGCATTTTTCTCAAAAAACAACTCCCTTTATAATCGCAAGGTGATGAAAACTGAAATAATTAAAAACTGCTGAATTAATAAATAGTTATGAAAGTTATTTTAGAAGTATTTATTACCCAACCGAGAATTATAAAATTAATGTATTCAAGAAAATGGCCGACTTGCTGCCAACTTTAAGATAACTTTATGTATTCTAGCTACAAAAGTAAATAATTAATATTTTAAAGTTATTAATAAACAATGAAATTTCGATCCTTCTTTGAATTAGATGGAAAATATACTTGAAAGTAAAATCTTACCAGTCACCTGTTAATTATTTACAATAAGCTTCGATTACAGAACCCTGGCTTAATAATCTTCCCCAGATTATATTGAGTTTATTATTAAAGGCAATCTTTAATGTACAGAAAGGTAGAAAATATTATGTAAAAGGTGTATTTAGAATATAAGAGAAACTAAACAATTAATGTATGTATGTACGTAAAATAGATTACATCTTACTTTATGAATAGATGAGTATCAACAAAATTTAAAGCTATTGTACCAGTGAAACATGGAGTAATTTCCGCTTAACTAATTGAAAATTACTTAAAATTAATGAGCATTACATAATTAATGGCAGACTGTTAGCAAACGTCACAGATTTGTTGCTCGGAACAAGTTAAAGAGTAACGATGATTAATGTTACACCTTCGGAAATTTATACCGATATGCTTACGTATTTTAATTAATGAGCCACAAATTAGAAATTCTTAATGCATAGTACAATTACAAGACGGTAATTAACGAGAACATTCCATTCCCGAATTAAACATACCTTGAACAAACCTAAAGGTTAATCAAATCGTTGAAGCCAACTATGGTTACAATTAAAAAATTATTGCAAAATATTTTACATTTACGTAGAAAAGACATACGCATTCAAAATTAAACTTTATTACGGAACTGGTCAATAAAATCAGTAACAGAATTAGCATACACGTTCGTGGAATACGTGAAAGTTGGTTATTTTATGGAATGGTATTGGGATTACGTGTTACAGTCTTTTATCTTTTGCAATTTAGATTTAAAGCAGTCGGCACCAACCGATTTAAAAAACAAACGAACCCAATTATTTCACAGTATGCGATCCAATACGTGACGCATCGCATTCTAATTGAATTATTTTTTCGTAGTATTAATGAATTACCCATCTGAATTTTTGCACTGCACTGAGTTCTATTCAGTTCTCAATCATGAAACCATTTCTCCTTGCAAATTCCTCAAAAACCTTACCTCCTCATCCATCACCAAAGCCCGGATTTTTAGACACTTAAAAAGCTGAATTAGACAGGCAAATAGGCAGTTAATGTCTAAGAAATAGGCACACTTTTAGACAGCCTAAAAAAATTTGGTGTTTAGTAATTTCTCCTATTCCATCGTTTTATAATAAAAAAGAATTATTAATACTTATTTTAGTTACATGATCATTTATTAATGAATCGGAGAAAGGTTCTTCCGGGCTTATGGAACTGTACAAGTGAATTAAGCACATAAATCGCCGTAAGGGGATGTATTGTAAAAACATGCTTTAAATAGGAACCATAATCGACGTTTAAGTCAAAAAATCCTGACTGTACATAAGATGGTTTCCAATCGACAGGGTAGTCCGAGGGCTCAACAGCAGAGGACTTCTTTACAGCTTTCCCTTTTAGAAGTTTTCTATATCTCTATGGGGCTCCAGGCGAAGGGTCTTCTTTTCTTACACTATCACATCACCCACACCAGGAATATTTAAATTGGAATACCCACTCGCACAAAGGGGTCAACGATAAAATTAAAGAGGAAGCAAAAATTACAATTTTTCAATTTGAACGAAGATATAAAAATAAAATAATCAGGGGGACACTTCTGTTCACGAAAAGGATTCGGCGAACATTTTATAAAAATTACATGAATGTGAATGTGAAAATTGGAAACGCAGCCGTTCGCGAAAATGACTCGGTGAACATTAATAAATTTTTTTAATCCTCTCTCCCTGCGGAACCGTATTGTTTACGTTTTCAAAACCCGAGCCCCTTTTGTAATTTGCGACTGCGAGATAGCGGTATCTGCACGAGCCCCCTTTTGGTCTCGCTCATTTAGGCCACTGTGTGACTTAAGTTGTCCACCCTCGAGGGATTGCGAGGTGTCTGGCTCCACTACCTTGCGTAGAGGAGGTACTCACTCGCTCAGAATCATATTTATTGTAACGTATGTTATGTATCGTAAGGAGAGTCAGCATTTTAGCTAAGATTTTTCGTTTGGACCCCTTATCGCCTGAGATTATTTATAATAACAATAAACAATAAAGAGTGTAATTATTTCGTGAATAACCCTGAAGTAATTTTATTTAAATTTAAAAAAATTGAATTTCAATTTTCGGCTGTTTACAAAAGCATTGCAGCGCTGAATTTAGCTGAATACGTCCAATGTCTTTAAAATATTTTGGCAAGCAAATATTGATAAGGTTGAAAAATTCATTTAAGTTATTCATAATAATATTCGGCAGTCGCCCTGTATTTAAGCGGGAAGTAAGTGTTCACGGCGTCTACGTGCCGTCGTCACATTTCTCAATATTTCACCACCACACCATACGCTGTTATTTAGTCCTATATCATCTCTCCATTTCACTATGTCGCCCGGCTAAAAGCTGATCTCAGTCGTAACAATCCCCGTCTCAACTTATGGTTGGGGAGAACGCTGTGTTCCGCTCACATTCAGTTTTCCTCTACAGCTCTTTGCGTACGAATCGTTTATTTGTGACTTTGATCTTTGTGCTCCCTTTCACGTGGTTCTGTGAATGAAGACGGAACCGGAATCACTCCGAGATTTGTGCAAACCTACGTTGCGAGATGTTCAAGCTCGTTAAACAGCTTTTCGAAAGCCTGTCTTTGAAATAAGGAACAGGTATGTCTTGTTGGCCATTTTGTGCGAATGTTCTGTGAGTAACGCACTATTAGGCTTCCAGTGGTAGTTTTGCCCATCAGAGAAAACCTTTGTCAAACCTTTTTTGACGGAAGGAAAGGCCGGAATCGGAGTTTGAAACTAGTTGAACCCCCGGCAACACGGCTCACCCTCCACCCATGAAAGTGGACCTGACCCATTGACTCGATGCCACTAGGTGACGTAACATCTGCATCGAAGTACGTGATTGACTGCGCTTACCTCCGTTGGAGGGCGCTCCCTCACTGTTGACAGTTGTCTGTCATTACGCCGGATTCTGGTTACAAGGTCGGAATTACTCTAATTATATTTAATTACTCAATTGTGTTAATTCACCTTTCCGTGGCGTTGTTATTTTTATTCTCATTTAGTTGGTAATCAAGTGAATTTCTTTAATCACCTTAAGCGTTAATTGTAAACGAAGAGCAGATCTGCTGATCGGAAAAAATCTAACTTGTTTTTTTTTTATCTGGGGTCCTAAGTCAAAGACTCGTCAGGACCTTAGTTAGTTTACTTAATTACATTTCGTATTTTTTTCATTGGGACCCCCTTCTGGGTCGCACGCGATACTTGTAAATTATCTTCCTATTCGTTAAGTATTTTTTAGCGTTTTTAAATACAAAAACAAGTGTGCTCAGCTGGTAATTTTTATTTTATTCTTTGCCCACCTTTTCCTTTGGGGTTCCATCGAACGGTCCCATCTCCAAGAGCTTAGCCGAGCGATGCTGGAGAAACGTCAATGACACTCGCACAATTTGCTGGCCTTCAGGTAGGTAGCAATATATTTATCCATACTCAGAAAAAAAAAACAATTAAATAAAATTAATTATACAGTAATTACCCATTTTAGGCATAAAATAGGCAACAAACATTTTTATAGGGACATAGGCACGAGAAAATATACATCTCATTCTAATTAAACTTGTAATCTAAATGTTTAAAACTTATTTTTTTTTTAAATAGAATTTTAGGCAATTGCCTAAAGATCCGGGCTTTTCCCATCACAATCTCAACATAACTCAGCACAAGACAGCTCATCATAATTTCACATTTTATGTTTACAAATCATTTTCATAAATTTTGTGAAAATTTTTAAATAATTTGGAAAAGAGTTGCCAAAAGATATTGGGTTATCCATGAGATTTGTGACTAATAATCAAATAATTTGGAAAAGAGTTGCCAGTGGTCACAAAAACGCTACGTCGAAAAACGTTGTATATTACGTTAGTTGGTACAAGAGTTGTTCATAGATAACATGTTTCGGTTTAAGAAAAAACCATTTTCAAATCTACAAGCAATGAAATTGCGCTACAAAACGAAGTTAATACAAAATTGTAAAACAAACCTGTGAGTAGATTCACACTAGCGTGCGGCCATTTTTACTTAATCAGAATGACATGAACTGCAAGAACCTAAATGTGGCGAACAAATTCCCTAACTAGTACCAACTTAAGGGTAAGAAATCACATTAACGGCTGATGGCAGAATTTACAATACAAATTAATAGTAACAAAAGAAAGCTGAAGGCGAAATAATACAAATTAAAGGCTGAAGGCCTTCACAAATTTTGTAAAAATCCCTTACTTTTAAATGTATAAGTGAAATATCCTTTTTAGTGAAATGTAAACAGTTTTATAAGGTGATAATATATCACATTAGATAATTATAAAGTATATATGTACAGTCGCGATCATATAAATCGAGACCGATCGAGAATTTTGTGACCCTTGCTGCCAGCATCAATAAGGACAAATTGCCATTTCAGCGGTCTCGATTTACTTGATAGCAACTGTATGTAGATAATATACCTGCATGTAGGTACTTGCCAAAACTGGAATAAGGATAAAAGTGTTCTGAATTAAAACAAATATGAATCTTATCTGGGATTTGAACGTTTTGAGTGATGTACTATTAATTTCAGAGAAATGTATCAAATTTATTTTTGTACTAATTTAAGTGATGATGCTATTGTAAGAAACTTCTAAAACCTAAATTGATTGTTAAATTAAAAGTATTTGGTAAAAATGTAGACGTCGCGTCGTAGCCATTTGACGTAAAGTAACATTTCATGTAAAGACTAGACACTTCGCGAAATTCAGACAAATAGCGTAATATCCAGCTTCAACTGAATTTTTGCACCAACTGTCTAAAATATTTAGCCTTTTCGTGAAATGCTACCAGTCATTAGGTTTATGCTATAACCACAGAATACTAATCTAAACAGAAGCGTCACTTGAAAAGGAGGTTAATAATTAGAAAGAGTAAGAAGTGCACTACCAGTTTAAGTGTCCACTCGGCAACACTCGCGCGTTTCCTTCGACGCCTTGCTTGAAGGCGTAACGCGAGAGAGAAAAAAGAATGCGTTACCCTCGAGTTAACACAGGATGGATAAATTTGCCTATGCAGAAGCATGGCGAAGTAAAGTTTCGTAACGAGAACTACCCAAGTGCGACCTATTTAGTCTGCGTTAATTCATGCTGTAAGTTATATTTTAGTTAGCCAAGGTAGGCCATAAAAAAAGCATTCATTATAATTGTCAAATAAACAACACATAAAAAAGTCATAAGCTTTTACATTTATTACATATTAATTCAAAGATATGTAACATGGTGGCAGCGGTTTAGTGGAGAACCAAGAAAATAGAATTTACACAAAAGGAGGGAAAAGAAAGCAAGGTTGAAAAAACTAAAAAACTTCGTCCTTTCCTTAAAAATGGGTTTCAAACCACCAAAACCATTTACCATAGGAGAAAATCCGGCAGGAGAATGGGAAAAATGGAGGCAAGCATATGAAATTTTCGTGGAAGTAGCTGAACTCGGTACCAAGCCCATGTCACAGCAAAGAGCTACATTACTGCATGTATTAGGTCCCACAGGACTGGAATTATATAATACTTTTAGTTTTGTGGATGAACGAGGGGAGCCAGCCACAGGTGATAAAATTACTGTTAAGGTAATCCTAGATGCCATGAAAAGACATTATCAACCTTACAAAAATACTACTAACATAAGATACAAGTTTTTCTCAGAAGTGCAAAAGGAAAACCAACCAATTGACGAGTTTGTAACAAATTTAAGAATATTAGCTAAAGACTGCGACTTTGGTGCAGTGTCTGACGACCTGATAGCTTTTAGAATTCTTTGTGGTGTAAGAGAACAAACTACTCGTAACATACTATTAAAGAAGAGAGATCTAAAACTAGATAAGGCAATAGCTATCTGCAGGGCAAAAGAAATTGCGAAAGCACAAGGAAGGGTCATGTCTGCAGAACCGGAGAATCAGATAAACCTAATAAAAAAAAATCGAATAGTTCAAAAGGAAAAGAAAATCAGTATTACTGCAAAAGATGTGGAGAAAACCATAAACCCAAAAGTTGCAATGCGTGGGGACAAACATGCAAGAAATGCCGAAAGAAAAACCACTTCGCAAAAATGTGTCGAACCAATAAGAGGGTAAATGAAATCGAACATAAAGAAGAAGAAGATGATGAAGACAGCGATTACGTAAGAACCATAAGAGTTAGTAACCTAGAGGAAAATGTATTTGCCAGGGTAATAAGAGACTGGTATGAGAGTGTCGAGATAGGTGGTAAGACATTTAAATTTAAAATGGAAACAGGGTCACATGTCAACATACTACCTAAAAAACTATTTGATACCTTAAAAATCAAACCTAAAATTAAGAAGACACACAGAACAATTTCAAGTTATACAAACCATGAAGTTCCAGTTGAAGGAATAGTAAAACTAAATAGGAAGTTACGTGACAAAGAAAATATTTTAGAATGCTTCGTCACACCACATAACAGAGCACCAATATTATCACTACAAGCGATGGAGATTTTCAAGCTCATCCATAGAGAAGTGGCTGAAATTAACTGTCCAGTGAAGAAAGCAGAAGACATTGTCGAGGAGTTCAATGATGTATTTAAAGGGCTAGGAAAGTTACAGAAGAAATATAAACTAAAACTAGCTGAAAATGCAATACCAACAGTAAGTTGTGCCAGAAAAATTCGTAAACACAACAACACTCCCAAGTATAATTTAGCTTCACCAGCAGAATTACTAATGGGACGGCGGTTAAACTCTATGCTGCCAGTATCACAAGATCTGTTAAAACCAAAATTCGACACCGAACAAACCATCGAAGACCTACAACAAATGCAACAACGTCAAGCTAGATACCAACATCATACTAAACGACTCAGTGAACTGAAACCAAATCAGAAAGTCATCGTTAAAAAAAAATTAGAGAGTGGATCCCTGGAATCGTACAAGAGAAGACCGAAGGTCCTGGATCTTATAAAGTTGAAATAGAAGATGGTGGAGTAATAAGAAGAAATAGGATCCACTTACGACCAATACCAGAGAAACTGTCACATACAGTTCCAGATAGTAGACCGTGTGAATCGAAGCCATCTCTCCCACGTACGGTTCGAGAGAAACGCGCACCGGCATACTTGAAAGACTATATTACTAATTAATACTTAAAAAAAAAAACGGTAACATGTAATATCGGCGTTAATTCATGTTGTAAGTTATATTTTAGTTAGCCAAGGTAGGCCATAAAAAAAGCATTCATTGTAATTGTCAAATAAACAACACATAAAAAAGTCATAAGCTTTTACATTTATTACATATTAATTCAAAGATATGTAACAGAGTCGAGAGAAAATTTTGATAATAATTATAACTGAATAACATTTACAATAAAAATTTGTATCACAAAATCTTCTAAGCGGACACTAAATCGCGCAAATATACACTTTACGTTTCGCAGTCGTTCGACTGCTTCTGACGAAGCAGTCTTCTGACGAAGCAGTCGAACGACTGCGAAACGTAAAGTGTATATTTGCGCGATTTAGTGTCCGCTTAGAAGATTTTGTGATACAAATTTCATCGGACAAGAACCAACTGTAAATACAATAAAAATGTCTGAAACGAGCGATGAACGTGTAGCAGAGAAAAGTAAATGGGGTACCGCTTGTGCGTACAAGGGTTGCGAGTACAAATTTTATTCCAAAAAGATGGAATATGTTTTATTAGGTGCATGAAAATAGGTCTGTTTCTGCAGCGTTCCGGACTAGTTTGAAACTGTTAAATTTACATGTTCTGATGTGTAAACAAATGTGTTTTCACAGTTGTTTTTATATCTGAAAGTGACTTTAAATTTAAAGTCTCCTTAAATTCGATTATGAAACTGGCAAGTTAAGTTTAACTATCAGTTTATTCCCAGGGTAACAATTGTGAACACAATTGTTGTTATGGTAATAAACTGCTAGTTAAAGTTAACTTGCATTTATAATATCGGGCTTAAATAGTCTCTCAGAGTTTTTTGCAAGAAAATCTTGAAGGGCAGTTTAAGCAGCTGCCGAATTTACATCTTTATATTTATCCCACTTGACTCTAAACTTTAATCTAATATTTCATTTCTTCACCATCTTATCCCGAAGTTAAATTTAACTGATAGTTACAATATGACATGTCATTATATTGCGTACATATCTCACTCTTAAAATGTCTACTTCAATGTTAAAGCAAGTCTTTGAATTGGTGGAATAGGTGTTCTATTGCTTTTTTGTTATGTAATTTTCAATTAAATTTAGTAAATAATTAAAATCCATTACTGTCATTCTCATGTAATTAAAAAAACATAATCGGATCTTGAAATAATTCCTTTAACAAATGTTCTCCATCCCCCTGGTTTGGCCTGTTGGAGTATATCGGTCTGACCCACCATCTTCTTGGTTTTCTGTTATGATATAGGTTATAAGAACAAAAAGCTAGAGAATTATAATTTTATTTTTGTGATTTTGTAAAATATAGAATAGTAGTTAATTTATTATTAAAGAAAACGATTTATATTTTTTCATTGTTTTATAATAAACTAAGTTTAAAACTAGGATTGTTTAATTATGTGTTCTAGTAACAATAATATCTTGCCATTCACAACGGTATACTGTATTAACATAGTTATTTAAATAATATTTATAAGCAATTGCATCTCTGGTTGCATTCCTAGACCCCATTCGCTGATGTAGAGTATTTAAAGTTAACATTATTGTCTCCTGTTCAGTTCTCCATTCACCAAGTGTTACAGATCCATTTGGCTGTTCTGTGTCAGCATAACGCTTATTGCAGTATCTTCTTTCAAATTCAGGTCGCTCTTGCTCTCGAATAATTAAAAAATTATGTAGTGCAACAGTGGCCTTCATAATGTTGTCTACATTATCTGATAAAGCTGCAATTGTTCTGCTATATATTTGAAATCGAGAAGCTAAAATTCCAAAGGCATTTTCGATACAACGCCTAGTCCTTGACAGTCTATAGTTAAATACTTTTCTTTCATGATTTAAGTCTTTTCCACTATATGGACGCATGAGATCTTGCCGAAGTGGAAATGCTTCATCCGCTACAAAATAGTAGGGGACTGGTAAATCAGTATCAGGTAGAGCGATGTCTTGAGGGATATGTAGATTGTTTTGAAACAACTTTTTACCAAAAGAGCAGTTGCGCAACACACCACCATCTGACTGTGAACCATAAGCACCAATATCAACATAGAGAAATTTGTATTGAAAATCAGCTAAACCTAAAAGGACTACACTGTAGTTTTTTTTATAATTAAAAAATTGTGAGCCACTATTTGGAGGACATTTTATAGTGAAGTGTTTCCCGTCCAGGGCCCCCATACAATTGGGCAACTGCCAATGCTGAAGGAAACCTTTGGCACTTTCCTTCCAGTCTTGTTCATCAGGAAATTTTATATATTTTTCTTT
The DNA here is from genome assembly GCA_033060865.1 of Dorcus hopei. Lineage (NCBI taxonomy): Eukaryota > Metazoa > Arthropoda > Insecta > Coleoptera > Lucanidae > Dorcus > Dorcus hopei. The sequence continues at coordinate 8,567,252 of CM065423.1, read as the reverse complement.
TAGTACATTCCAAATAGCCTCACAGGTTTCGTTTACTATTTTACAAGCTGTGGTTTTTCCTATTCTGTAGGCAAATGCACATGATTGTAGATTGTCACTAGTCGCCAAAAATCTAGAAAATGAAGTCAAGTGTATACACAGTACAAGGTAAATTTTAAAATTTCTACCTCAATGTTAAAGCAAGTCTGTGAATTGGTGGAATAGGTGTTCTATTGCTTTTTTTTGTTATGTAATTTTCAATTAAATTTAGTAAATAATTAAAATCCATTACTGTCATTCTCATGTAATTAAAAAACATAATCGGATCTTGAAATAATTCCTTTAACAAATGTTCTCCATCCCCCTGGTTTGGCCTGTTGGAGTATATCGGTCTGACCCACCATCTTCTTGGTTTTCTCCGTTTACGTTTTAATATCCTATCATTCAGTGACAATAAAGCACAAATAGTCCCAGTTAACGCACATATATAATAGTAATAATAATAGTAATTTTATTTCCATCCTGATTTTATGTACATACATTGTATAAGTATACTGTATAATATGGTATGGAAAAAGGATAAGTTCAGCTGAACTGCCAGGACAGTTCTCTGTTCTCCCACTTACCCTTAAAATAATAAGTATAATAACCCTATATACATATCGATGGTTAATGTAATAATACACATCTGTAATAAATTTTAAATTAAAGAATTACACAGTAATTAATAGTATTCAATTTTCAATGAATGAATGAAAGAATATAAACACAAACATAAACCCATTTAAAAGCTCTGCTCTCGAATTAATTTCTTTTTGAGTGCGAATTTAAAAGAGGTTTTAGACAACAGTTTTAAGCTATTCGGTATATCATTATAAATTTTAGCAATGTTATAACTAAAGGATCTTTCAAAAATGTTGTCTTATGAGAAGAGGCGTTAGCAACCCTTTAAACCGAATATTCAGATGATGGACATCACTTCTAAACTCGATTTTATTATACAAATATTTTGGAGCCTTTTCCAGAATAACACCGTGGTATAGACACGCACAATGCAAATATCTACGATTTGACATATTTAGCCATCCAACTTCAGGTAATTTATGAGAAATATGCTGATTTTTACGAATTCCAAAAATTAATCTTAGGCATTTTATGCGCTTTTTGGATCCTCAATTTATCCGAAGAATCAATGCATGGGCCATAGACAGTATCACAAAAATTGAATTGGGAAAGTACCAGTGCTTCACAGACTTATTTTCATTTTTTTAGTCAGAGAATATCTATGGTTGAAGATTACTTTTAAATTGCAAAAGGCTTTTTGAATGCATTTAGTTACATGACTTTTAAAACGTAAGTTTTGGTCCAGTACAACACCCAGATTTTTTACTGCATCTGTGATGGGTATATTAGTACCGTTAATATTTACATTTATTAGCGGTAGAACTCGTTCGCGCAAATTTTTAGAACCGCATATAATTACAGATGATTTTGTGGGATTAATATTTATTGAATGATAGGTAGCAAATTTAACTAGATTATTAATATCGTAATTAATTTCAGCACACGATTGTAAGACATTTTCGGGTTTAAACTTTAAATAAATTTGCGTATCGTCGGCATAGAAATGAACATTACTATGCAACAGTTGAGTTGCAAAACTATGAGTGTAAATAGAATAAAGTAAAGGACCAATGCCGAGCCCTGAGGAATACCCGTAACACCACGAGCCGCCGACAACTGTCCATTGACCAGAACACGTTGACATCTACCGGTTAGAAAATTGCGTATTAATTGCACACTATCACCATGAATACCGATATAATGAAGTATCGATAATAGAATTTCGTGATCAATAGTGTCGAACGCTTTGGAAAAATCTAACAAAACCATAATTGTCAATTCTCCGTTATCAGCGGCCCTACAGATATCATCAGTAATACTCAACAGGGCCGTGCTACAACTGTGGTACTGTCTAAAGCCTGATTGAGTTAAAGGTAAAATATCATTGTCTATTAAATACGTTCTTAATTGATATTCAATAATCTTTTCAAGTAATTTTGATAAAACAGGTAGCACACTAATCGGTCTGAGGTCCTTAAATTCTGTCGGATTATTAATTTTTGGTAGCGGTATAACATTTGCAACTTTCCATTGAATAGGAAACACTTTATAATCTAGACAATAGTTAATTATGTGCAAAATGTAGGGAAGAATAAACGGACAACTGAATTTAATTATCTGTAAACTGATTCCATCTGAACCAGTGGCATTTGATTTGATTGATAGTAATAATTGGTATACAAAATTTTCCGTTACAGGACTAAAATTAAAAGAAGTATTTATAATCTTAGCATTACTTTCGTAGAAGTGAATTAGTTGGCCTTTCCTAATGTTATTTTGAACAGGAATAGAATCAGTGAAATAATTATTTACTGTATCAGGGTCTGATAGATGAACAGGCAAATTTTCTCCATTATTTTTACCGAAAAAATATATTTTTTTAAGTTTATTCCAAAAGTCTCGAGTATTACTAGTATTAAATGATTGAGATAAGAAGGCCTTTTTTTCTTGTCTTATACAAACAGTGGCAAAATTTCGCAGTTGTTTATAATAAACCCAATCTGTTGACTGGTGAGTTAATTTAAACTTTTGAAGAGCTTTATCTCGTAATAAAATGAGATATTTTACATTGTCTGTCAACCAAGGGGAAAAGGGCTTGTTGACACGACTAGTTTTAAAGGGAGCATGCAGATCCAGGAGGGCTAACACGTTAGAAGTGAATATAGAAACTTTATCATCAATGTTGTTACAACTATATATATTACGCCAGGGAATTGAGTGTAAATCACTATTAAATTGATCGCAATTAAAGTTCTTGAAGTCACGATACGTTCGGTTTGTATGCGCAGTGTTTTGATGTGCAAGAACAGTTTCGCACATTATAAGCTCATGATCTGAATAATCATGTAGGCTGATTATTAACGAAATTAAAAATATTATTATTTGATACAAGTATTAAGTCTAAAATAGCTGATGTTGTCTCGGTAATTCTTGTTGGTTTATTAACTATTTGTACTAGATTATAATCCTCCATTATGGAAGTCAATTTAAGCATAGAATAACTATTTATGTCCAACGTGTTAATGTTTAAATCTCCCATACACACAAATTCATCACATAATGGTGCTATTATAGAAAAGGTGGAATCTAACTCATTCAAATAGTCATTGTAATTGTAATTAGGCGGTCGATATGTAACTCCAACGGAAATATTTAAATTATTGATGCATAAATTGAACCAAATTTGCTCTATTGTGTCCGACACCTTAATCAATTTAAAGTGGATATTGTTTTTTACGTAAACTGCAATGCCACCTGCTCGACGTAACCTGTCTTTCCGTAAAAATTGGTAACCATTTATTGATACCACATTAGAATCTATTGAAGAAGACAACCACGTTTCTGTTATACCAATTATATCATAATTTGCAGACAGCACATGATTTAAAAATAAATTAAAATTAGAACCTAAAGAGCGAGCATTTAAATGGGCAAATTTTAAATTTGTAACTTTCACCGTGTTATTATCAAAAGAAAAGTGTAGCAGAAAAGAAGAATTAAAAATATATTTTACTGTTAATTAAATTGAATCAAATTTCCAGTAGCAAAAATTACGTATGCTGCGACCGTACAAAAGAAAAAATGAATTGAAATTCACTGTCGTTACTAACTAAAGTATTTTCAACATTTCGCATAAGAAAAAAAAAAGAAAAAGAAAAAAGCTAACACATAAGCTTAAACACATCAAAATTAAAATGAATAGTTTCATTGTACCGTATTGGAGAAAGAACAGAATTCTAAGTTAGTGGGAACAATGTATGTAACAAATCATCAACAACCTCGTTGACATCCATGTTAATTACACTTCTACAAACAGGCGTACCCTGTAATTCGCACAATCTTTAAAAATTTTATGTAAACACTCAAAAATTGTGCACGGCATTTCTCAGCACGCACACTTCTCCGATAAAAGTGTGTCTGCCGTGACAAGCCCAATGTAAACGAGCCTTTACAGTCGCAATCATAATTCATGAAGTTGCGGGAAGCTACAGAACATTGTACCAATCTCCTTCAAAACTATGAACATAGAATGCATGCAAGTCTTACTTCTCAAAAATTGAATCCGGGATGTCAAGTTATTTTTTGCTTAAAAACCACAAATAACGTACTAAAGATACAGATAATAATTTACACTCCCTCATAATAAAAGTTACACTATCCATGCGTGGCGTCACAGTCAATTTCGCAAAAATTGAAAATTAAAGTTCAACCTGGTTACGAGTTCAGACAGCCTAATCTTGTCGATGCGTTTCCTATTAAGATTCAACCTATGAAATGTTTCCTGTGAAAAATAAGTTTCTGCTGATTTATGTAAATTAAACAGGAATTTGATTTGCAAAACACTGAAAATAACAGCATTACTGTTTACGAAAATAATGTGTTCGAATTGATTTATTTGCTGTTGAATCAATATCGGCGTCCGTCCGTCGCCGTTGATCGGACTAAGCAATACTGTAGAAAATAATTTAGAACATTTTTGGATATTTAATGAAATTTTTTTTAAACCAATTAATTTTGAAAATTCTGAATGTGACAATAAAATAATGGCACTCATTCTTCGGTTGGCTTAATTTAACCGGAACGAGAATTGGTTCTTTGGACTAATACATTTCTTATGTATTCCAGTTGATTTTTAATATTTTTTACTTTGGTGGACTTGATATTGTAATGATTCATCGACACCAGCGTCACTGCCGCCTAGTCGACGCGCCTTAGGCGAAGCCCAGAGAATTCTGACGGCGGAATTAACTAGAACAGACAGTGGGCCGCCTCCAGAATGTTCGAGATAAACAACCCCGGCTTATAAAACACGCGGCCGGTAAACGGAGATTCATTCAATGTTAGATAGTTCGATTAGAATGCAACGTGAGACAGTTCGAAATTAAAAGTGGCCTGTTAAACTTTCGCACGGCTGTTGAAATAAATTACGTATAAGTCTGTAAATAAATTATTTTTAAATGTTAGTGTTAAATTAATTTGCTTGTAAATAAATTAGTTATTAACTATTTCGTGTTTTGTTTTAAAATAAAAATTAATGAACCTTTAAAATCGTCACATCTTTGACTTTTTTATTAGGGAAACAAAATTTAATGGTTTTCTTTTTTGAAAAAATGTATATAAATTATGTCCACGTATTTTTTGCAAAAGAGGAATAACTTTCAGAATGGAGTTAGTGGCAAATAGCGTCTGATATTAGTTACGGAGTTTACCTCTGGTTTTGTAGCTAGGAAGAAAATAAGAAAACAATACAGAGAAGATGTTACGGTAACTCTAGCAGGTTTGGCATCAGTAGATGAAAATCTATAATTGTCTTTGAGTAAAGGAGCCGCAAAATTTGGTGTTAGCAAAAGTTTGTTACAAAAAATTTACAGGAAAGTAAGATACGTCTCTATAAACCTAAATTTATTCATACTTTGGATCCTCAAGATAATGCGTTTAAATTAGAATTTTGCTTGTGGGTTGGAGAAAATTTTACGGACAATCAACTTTCTTGTCATAAAATGTTATTTTCCGATGAAGTCTGCTTTTCTACAATAATGGGACAGTATCATCTCAAAATTGCAGGTACAGGTCAGAAGAAAATCCAAATTTTAGAGTTAATATAAATAAAATCTAAAAACCTAAACGTGTGGTGTGTGATTTTGGTAGATAAAATTATTGGCCTCTATCTTTTTGAAGAAAATTTGTATCAATTCAATTATTTGGAAATGTTACAAAATTCGATTTTACCATCACTGGCGGGTGTGAATTTGGGAAACATTTATTTTCAACAGGACGGATGCCCTGCACACTTCACAAATTTAATTAAAGTTTGATTTGATGATTATTTTCCCATACCGCGGCCGCATTTACGTTTAACGTATCGCCTAACGTGATTTTCAAAGTCTAATTTGACTAGTTTGGTGTAGTTTTTACTCGTGATAAGATAATATGGAAAAGAAAACAAATTTATAACGAGTAATTTATGTGTAATTTGTAGTATGTGACCGCGGCACCAGAAAGCGGATCATTATATTGGTCGGCTCTTTCACCAGACTTAACACCCATGGACATTACTTTTGGGGATATGTGAAGCAAGAAGTGTATGAAAATAATAACTTTAGCAAAAATTTAAAAGTACCTTTGTGTTTAGAAAAAATACGAACGGTAATTGAAATAGAAATTGGAACGTTAAGGAACATCTATAGGAAATTTAGATACAATTATAAAATGACATTTAAAACACAAAAGTAGACATCTGTCATGCAACTGTCTTTCTATTTGATTTTTGCCCGTTGAAACCCGACAATAAACAGCGACGCCGTACTCCTTTAGGCTCCTTTTGGATTCAGCCTGTATACCAAAATTCAAAGCCGGAACTTTCAAAAAGAATTCAAAAGTATGTTTCGTAGATTTAAGCGTATGTTTCATATTATCATTTCAATAAACAAAATTTACTTCAGCCCAAATACGAATAATTTGGCACCCTAATTTTCAGGTTTGGAACTGCACCGTGAATGAATTTTCAATTTGCACTAATACGCTCCTTTGATAACTATGATATTAAATTTAATTTAGTAGGAAATTAATTTTCGTTATTGCAAATTGAAACGCCTGAAAGGATTTTCCTCGATTTTAGCAATATGGGACCACATTTCTAATCTACATCGAGGATTTTGTGGAGGGACGCTTGCAGAATCTGAATTATTCTTAATTATAATATCAACCAATATTATTAATATGATGATTTATTACAGAAATTAAAAGTAGCTAAATTATATGTGTTTTTTTTTTAATCCTGAAATTAGTTTCTTAAACTTAATTGAAAGTAATATAAAGCTGCAACCGTTAGCACCAAGGCAATTCAGAGAAAACATTCAGTTCTAAAGCGCAAATTCACTTAGGAAGTTAAGCATAATTTGAAGTCGTTTAAAACACAATAATAATTTCATTTATCAAGTGCGTGTTAATAAAGTTAGAACGGGATTTTTCGCAACTGTAAGGAAATGGAGGACGGACAAGGAAATTAAAACGATATCAATTCTAACTTTCCGTTTTAATTAAATGCCAAACAGTAAAAGTAATTTCCAAATATTCCAGCTAGGGAGCAGAAGAGTTTTGACTGAAGTGAGATAATTATTTCAGAAGAAATTGTAAATATGATGAACGAAGCAATGTCAATATTTCTGACAGAAAATTATATTAATTCTGTATTCAATAAAAAAATTTTTTTCAGGATGTCACTGAATGACTTGGCCAAACTTTAGCGTCGTATTCTACTCTTCAAATTAATGATAAAAATTCTGATAAACATCGTTCGGAAATTATTCTTTAAAAAGTTATGGTCACTTGAAATTTAAAAAATGATAAAGTGTAAAAATGTTTTTTAAATATTGTTTTTAATAGTATTTGTAATATTTATACAGGCTGTCTTACAAAAAACGCCCCAAGCCATAACTCCTTTATTTATGGACTAATTTTAAAAAACAAAGAGGCAAATGAAATGAGACTAAAAACATTATAAAGGGTGGTTAGTTAATTTTTTTTTTAATTACCTTCATGGTCAAACGACTATCAACTTTTATTTTTTAAATGGCACTGTATATTTTTTATTATTTTATCTCGTAGAGCTACTTTTTCTAAATTCAATAATGTGCAACACTTTTAAGTTTTGACTAGCAAATATTGCAGAAAACATTAATGAAAGAATTGAGTGTGCAAATGTAAGTTGCTATGTGAAAAAATCGTCTTGTAGGCGTTCAGTCGAAAGTTCATGGTACTTTTGTTGGTTTAAGGTACTATCTATGAAAAATGGTCCAATTAATTGCTCTCCTAAAATGCCACACCAAACATTTAGACTAAACCTTCGTTGAAAATTAGTTTCTAAAGAACTCTTGAATTTTCTTGACACCAATATCGATAATTGTTTCTATTAAAGATGTCATTAGTGCCGAAAGTGCACTCGCCGGACCAAATAATTTTTTGAAAAAAAAAAATTGGATCCTCTTGTATTTTGTTTAAATAAAAATTATAAAAAACCTGTCTTCGCTCAGGATCGTTTCTTTCTAAACCATGTACAGGGTGGATCAATTTCGATGTCTCTTATGGACAACTCTGTAACTATAAGAGATAGAAAAAAACTAATGGCCAAGTCTCGATCTCTTTTTTAGAGATAAAGTCAATAGTGTAAACAAAAATTGGCTATTTTCTTTTGTTTTCGAGTTATAAGCCAAAATTGAGATTTTCGAATTTTCGTCAATCAGTCATATCTCGTTTATTTTTCCAGATATTAAAAAACTGTTTTGACATTATTAGGACAGTTTTTGGAATACAATTCAGTGGTGTAGTTGGTTTTTTGATATTTAATTAAATGTTCGACTTATAGCATAAAGTTATATTTTTTTAAATGGAAATCATAGTTGGCAATGACATCATTAAATAGAGATTTTTTTTCTGTTTTCAAAATATATACTTTGTTGGGTTTATTTCTTACAGTTAATAGAATAAAACGCCTTTTTATTATTTTAGGGTGCATTCTTTTCTTAGGAGGCTAGTTTCAACAAAAGCCGACAATTTTCTTTTGTTTTTATTAAATATTAACAAAGATTTGAAGATTGGGTAGCACAAGAGTGAGTGGTATTGCGATAAACATAAGAGACAGAAAGCTAGCACCGATAGAGCTGGGTTGGGTTGCAACATGAGTTGGCTGTGTATTTTAGCGCGGCAGTATTGAAATTGTGATTTATTTTGATATTATTTTCTAGGTTTTAAGTTATTTATTGTGATATATCAAGAGTTGTGTTTATTATCTACTTACATTTCAATATTCTTTAACTTTTTCTGCAATAATTTCTTATTTTTAAGATGTTTTTAATTTATACGTATAATTTAGTTCATTATCCCATGAAATGCATATTTGATCGAAAAAATGCGTTTTAAACTTATATATTAAATGAAGTTACATAATTTCGAATTTCACCCAAACCACATGGTATCGGTATTGTTGTAGTCTTTGTGACTCTTGGAGGATGCTCGTTCTATCTTTCTTTCTCTTTATGCGGTTGCAACTGTCAAAATATTAGAACAAGAGTTGATATTTAATAAAAACAAACAAAAAAATTGTCGGCCTTTGTTCAAACCAGCCTACTAAGAATAGAATACACCCAAGAATAATAAAAAAGGCGTTTTATTCTATTAATTGTAACAAATAAACCCAACAAAGTATATATTTTTGAAAACAGAAAAAAAATCTCTATTTAAAGGTGGCATTGCCTACTATGATTTCCATTTAAAAAAATATAACTTTATGTTATAACTCGAAAATTTTATTAAATATCAAGAAACCAACTACACCACTGAATTGTATTCAAAAAAGTGTCCTAATAATGTCAAAACAGTTTTTTAATATCTGTAAAAATAAACGAGATACACGTGATTGACGAAAAGTGGAAAATGTCAATTTTTGCCTATAACCCGAAAACAAAAGAAGATAGCCAATTTTTGTTTAGTCTATTGACTTTTTCTCTAAAAAAGAGATCGAGACTTGGCCACTAGTTTTTTTCTAACTCTTATAGTTACAGAGATGCCCATAAGAGACATCGAAATTGATCCACCCTGTACTTTCTATAGAGTCGTACTGCTTGACTGCTGTTCTTATTGCATTCAAAATAAACTTGCAATAAGTCAGTCAACTGATTATTTATTATTCATTGTAACCAACAACTTTTAACGCTAGTGTTAAAAAAAAGTTGACAGTCGTTTACTATGAAGATAATTAAAAAAACAATTAAACTAAACACACATTATGGTGTTTTTAATAATCGAAATTGGTAGTTTGACTGGAATATCAAAAGTTACTGTGCAGAGTGTTTTGATAAAGCACAAACTTCATCTCTACATTCCTCAGAAAGTACATGGTTTAGAAAGAAATGACGTGAATTTTTTTCACATAGCAACTTAATTTGCACACTCAATTCGTTCATTAATGTTTTCTGCAATATTTGCTGGTCAAAACTTAAAAGTGTTGCACATTATTGAATTTAGAAAAGGTAGCTCTACGAGATACAATAATAAAAAATATACAGAGCCATTTAAAAAATAAAAGTTGACAGTCGTTTGACCATAAAGGTAATAAAAAAGAAAAATTTTACTAACCACACTTTATAGTGTTTTTAGTCTCATTTCATTTGCCTCTTTGTTTTTTAAAATTAGTCCATAAATAAAGAAGTTATGGCTTGGGGCGTTTTTTGTAAGACACCCTGTATTTGTATTTGTATATATTTAATAGAATAATAAGTAAAGCTCGATTTATATGCAGAAAATTTTGCTAGAATATGCACATACACTGTATTGATTCGTTTTTCAGACATAGGGAAATGGCATGTAAAATTAAATAATTGCAAATATTGGCTCTCCTACAAATTTTGGAGCAAAACGGTAAAGGAAAAAATTGTTCAAAATTCTAAAATATACAGGGTGGGCTAAATTTGACACTTTTAATGGGAAACTCCTATTTATAAAGGATTTAGATAAAAACTAATCTCGGTGCCAGGAGCTCGATTTTTATTAGAAAATGAATGGTGAACACCGCATTTTGATATCTTATACCGTTTCAGAGCTACAAGGTGTTTTTCGAAACTCTATAATTTCTAAAAACCATCGTTTGTTTATGAAAATTTCTGATTTCTGTAGACACTTTCTTAAGGCACTTCAGTACATCTGCAATTATTTTTAAAACCTTTCATTATGCATAAATACAGTAAAACCGAAATGCGAGATATCCATTTTATTTATGGACAATGTTTACAAGAATGTTTATTATTAATTTGAAGAGTAGAATATGACTCTAAAGTTGGGCCAAGTCATGCAGTGATACTCTGTATACTACTCACCCTATATTAGAAGTTATATCTGTGTTGCTTTCCTAGTACTTTGTGTAGATGGTGGGGGAGCCATAATCTGAAATAACGTTTTTTATTACTGACATGTATTAAAGTTACTTGGAAAGTACTTTTAATGGATATAGATTCAACGGGGTTCCGAGAAGTCGATTGCAATTACATGATGCCGCCGTTTGTGCCTATTTTTATACGTACTTGTCTTTTGTGCTTTAATAGCAATTAACTTTAAATGTAATGTGTTAAATTACACATTTAAGGTCGAAGTCACCAACATTGATTAAATTTAACTAATGATTAACTTCGTCGATACTTTTGTTAAAACTCTATCAACAATTATTTCTAAGAGTTAATTAGATTTAAATAACGTTTGTGAATTCGGCATTTAATGTAAAACTTTCAAACTGCACCTTTGTACTAGTGTTGGCTAGTGAATCCTGATTCGATTCACGGATCTCTGAATTAGATTCAGGCGAATGATTCACTTACTGAATGAATCGATTCATTCAGAGACCAAAATCGTGTAAACATTGAAAAAATTTTGCTAGAAGCAACGCAAAAAGATACTTTCATTAAATCAATGGTCAAGGCGCTAAGCTTAGAAATTAACAATATGATTACGTTAGCTACTGATAAATTGAGTAAGGAAGTAACTGGCTTAAAACGAGATATCAAGCAATTACATACTGAAAATAATGAATTAAAGTCTAGAAATGATAGCCTTGAACAATATACAAGGCGCAACAACCTGCGTTTTTTCGGAATCAAAGAAACAGAAGGCGAAAACCCAGAAGAAATAATACGAGATCTCATCATCAATAGACTGGAAATTTTGGATCCCATTGAAATAGAGCGTGTCCATCGCACAGGAAAAAAGTCACTTGATAAAACAAGAGCAATAATAGTCAAGTTTTTAAACTACAAGGACCGTGCAAAAATTTACGGAGCGAAGACAAAATTACGAGGTTCAAAAGTAGTCGTAAAAGAAGATCTAACCAGGATTAGAATAAATTTGTACAGAGAGTGCTCAATAAAATATGGTTGGAAGAAAACGTGGACTCGAGATGGTAGTGTATTTTTCAAGGATGGAAATGATGTTCCGAAAAGATACATCGCGTCCAGTTTACAAGAGGATTCATCACCGACGGAATATGAGTAGACTGAGGAGACAATCAGAAGACTAAAAAGGAGCGACGTCGTAATTACTTACACTTATTTTTTTTTTTTTTTTCTTTTTTTTTATTTTATTTCCGCCAATATTTATAATTGCGTAATATCTTTTTAAAGGAATTGTAAGTTTTATTTCCAAAATTTCACCTTTCATGTATAATAGGTAGTTGCTCCGTCAACCTGTTGACAAGTTATGTTATTTGTTATTTTTAGTTTTTCTACTTGCACTTCCTCATTTTCTATCATGTCTTGGATTTAACTATTTCAGTTTCAGTTATTTTCAGTTTATGTCTTTGCATGAAGTTAGTTATAAATTGTAGCTACCATTATTTTCGGTTTGGATAAATATTAAGTATGGAATTGGTAGCTGTGACTACAGCTGATGTTTAATATTATAGATGGTCTGGATGATCGAATCGACACCCATGTATTCCAGGGCGCCCAGGACTACTCCAACAATTTTAATAACACAGATACATGCAATAATTTGAAACTATACTTTGTCTCAACATTCGGAGTCTACAAGGTAATTTTAATGAGTTGTTGGTATATTTACAGTCTTTTGGTAACATTTTATATGATTGTATAGTTTTAACAGAAACGTGGAATATAAAAAACACAGACGCATATAATATTCACGGGTACACGCTGATATACAATGCTGCAGAATTTAATAAGTCAGATGGCACGCTTTTATATATAAAAAATAATTTATGCTTTGAATCAAAGATTATACAATTGACACAAGTTAGTGGTATTCGTGTTGTCATACGACTACAAAATATGAAAATCGGTATAAGCGCTTTCTATAGACCACCCAGCTCAAATATCTATTCATTTTTAAGAGACGTTGATATATCTTCAAAATGTAAACGAAAAGATTGAATTGCTCTGTGGGGACATAAATTTAGATATTTTAAAACACGATGATAACAACGTGGAACAATACCTTACAACGTTAGCTTCACACGGTTTCATATCTCAGATTAACAAACCTACCCGAGTACAAAATGAGTCCGAAACTTGTCTAGATCATATCTTTATAAAAGGGTCCTACAAGCAATTATCTTTCCCATTTGTTATAGAATCTAGTGTTACGGATCACTTTGCGGTTGGTATGAATATAAGATTGGGTAAGCTTTATAAATCTGCGACTACAAAACAAAATATTGCTACAAAAATTAATTTTTCGAAGCTAAATGAGCTTTTATCTACTACATCATGGAATGATGTTACTGCGGAGGAAAATGTTAATAAGATGTATAGTAAATTTATTCAAAAGTTGCAAAATTTTATCAATTTGGCTCGCCAAGAAAAATTCATTAAAAGCAAATCTAATAAAATTAAACCTTGGATTACTGCTGGACTGGTTAATTCTATCAACATAAGAGATAAACTCAAAAAGAAAATAAGCAAAAACCTAAATGATCAAGATCTTCGGAATAGATATAAAAGTTATAGGAATAAATTAAATTCGTTGATAAAATTTACCAGGGAGCAGTATTACAAGAATAAACTTGAAAATTGTAAAGATGACGTCAAGAAAATATGGAGAGTCATTAAATGTGCGACTAACAAAAATGTGGACGATGTTGATATAGATATACATGATGAAAATGATGAATTAATTACATCAGATAAAGGAAAAGCTAATATCTTTAATAATTATTTTATTAATATTGGGGAAATTATGAATGCGCAAATTCCTAATTCTCATTGTAACCCTAGCCTTGCCTCCTCCGATAATTGTAATTCACTCTTTTTGTCACCAGTCAGGAACTGCCATGTCATTTCTGCAATATGGTCATTAAGAACACACTGCTCAATGGGCCCAGACGGTATTCCAGCGGAGGTACTAAAAAACTGCCACATGTTTTTGGTAGAGACCTTAGTCTACATGTTTAATTACATAATTGAAAAGGCTACAGTACCTGATGGAATGAAGGAAGCCGTAGTTGTGCCAGTTTTCAAATGTGGAGACAAGAGTAGGATTAACAATTATCGACCTATTTCCCTGTTAAGTAACGTTGCCAAACTGTTTGAAAAATGTATAAAAGAACAACTGATCGGTTTTTTTCAATGAAAATAGTATTATCCATGAAAAATCAATTTGGATTTCGTACAGGTAACAACACGGAAAGCGCGATTTGTAAACTATACCAATTTATACTACATTCATTTGGAAAAACAAACCTTGTGCTACTTTATTCTTAGATTTAGCTAAAGCATTTGATATGTCACACCCAATTTTGTTAAAAAATTGAGTCAAATGGTATCAGAGGGCACTCTCTTAAACTATTTACAAATTATTTACAAAATAGGCAACAGGTAGTTAAAATAAAAAATGACATAAGCGACAGAAAATTAGTTTCAAAATGGGAATCCCTCAAGGAACAGTTCTGGGTCCTATTTTATTCCTTGTTTATATGAATGACTTACTTAGTTTGCGATTAAATGCGAATATAATATCTTTTGCGGATGATACGGCTATATTTTTACAGGCGATACGTGGTTAGAGGTAGAACAAAACATGTCACACTCACTTGGAATAGTTAAAAAATACCTAGATGCAAATAAATTATCGTTAAATCTTCAAAAAACTAAATTTATTACGTTCAAACGAAGTGCGAAATCTGATTCATCTTTTCATAAATTTATATTGCACACTGATAATTGCAATCCAGTAGCTCCATGCTCTTGTGTTGGTATAGAATCAGTTCACAGTACTAAATATCTGGGCATCGAAATTGATGAATATCTTAAATGGAAACAACATTTGCTAAACTTAACTAAACGTTTAAGATCATTGTTACCACATTTTTACAATCTCCGTAATTTATTAGAAGCTAAATCAATGAAAATTTTTTATAATTCAATAGTAGAATCAATTCTGCGGTACGGTATAGTGGTCTGGGGCGGTGCTCATACAAATGCTATAATGCCATGTGAGGTAGCGCAAAAGTCTATCATCAAAATTATGGGTAAGATTTCTATTTTTTATCCTTCGGAGTTACTATTCCGGAAGTTTAACATATTAGATATAAGAAGCTTATATATTGTGCAAAGTATTAAATACATACATAAGAATAAACATCATCAATTGCTTCCTCCTCATGATCATAATACTAGAATAAAAAGTCATTACCGTGTAGCCGGAAATAAAACTTCAAATACTGTAAGATCTGTCTTTCATTTAGGAATTAGGCTTTACAACATTGTCCCCACAGATATATTGTCTATCACAAAAGACGCCATCTTTGCAAAAACCTTGAAGAAATATGTCTCAGAAAATTTAAATAAATTTAGAATAATTTTAAAAGAATTTCTTTAATCATATAAACATTTCTCGGTATATCATTAATTTACTTACATTTTCTCTTGCCAGCCATCATGACTCTACATTAAAGTACAAGTATGCGTGAATGCATTAGTTTAGTTTAGTTTTAGTTTTAGTATAGTTAAATTATATTTCTATATTAGGTGCACAAGACAGGCGCTTGCCTAGGTGCACCTCTTGTTTGTTTTTTTTAAGTTTTAATTAATTTACTTTAGAATAAGGATAATTATTGATTGATCTGGATTGCACGGGTGTTGGTTCGATCACAATTATATGTTATCACATATTTAAATTGTGCAGAGTGCTGCTACTTTATATGAAATAAATATTATTATTATTATTATTATTATTTGCTGAATCGGTTCATTTACTGAATCGATTCATTTGCTGAATCAATTCATTTACTGAATCGATTCATTTACTGAATCGATTCATTTACTGAATTGAATCATTTACTGAATCGAATCATTTACTGAATGAATTCATTTACTGAATTACATTTTACTTTGTTTTCCTTCGTCTTGGTAAAAAAGTATCCCATACCATAAATTAACACTTACATATTTTAAGATTTGAGATATATAGTACAACCAACGTGAATTCATTATTATCAAAAAAAATATTTAATTATTAGATAATATAACCAAATATATAAGTTATAACATTGAAACGCATTTTATTACCTATATTATGCGATGCAGTTTATTACTTTATAGGCATCATTCATCGTTTAACTCGCTTCTCCACCTTATGCGCATAAATTCGTGTGACGATTTTTCCTAATGCATCATTCTTTTGTTAAGCAGGGCCGTGAGATGTGTTCTACTTTGTAAAAGGTGAAATATTATTACAAATTAATTATTATTAATTAAACTGAACTAAGAAGATTCATATAGGTAACGGATTTACTTTTAATATAAATTTTATATAAAAGGAGCTTATTTGTATAATATTTTAGAAATATATTATTATTATTATAATATAACGGAAAGTTTAACGCCAGGAAAATACAATAAATAGAGAAGTAAATAACGGCTTAGCTGGCAAGGAAAAGTAACTGTCGACGTACGTTTCGGTCTTATTAGACCTCATCAGGACTGATGAGGTCTAATAAGACCGAAACGTACGTCGACAGTTACTTTTCCTTGCCAGCTAAGCCGTTATTTACTTCTCTAATTATTATTATATACTTACATATAAAATGGCACCAAAACGTAGTACGGTATGGGATTTTTTTACAAAAAAGGAGGATAACAAAGTAAAATGTAATCTCTGTTCTGCGATTATCTCTTACGCAAGCTTTAGTACTACAAATTTAAATAGACATTTAAGATTAAAACATCCCTTAACAAATGTAAAAGAAACTCGCATTCAACGGCAAGAAAGTGTATCATCATTATTCGATGAAGGTGGCGATTTGAATGATCCTCAATCCAGTACGAGTACTTCAACAAGTAGCATAAAACAAGTTAACAAGTTCTCTTCTCATGCGAAACCGTTAAGGCAGTTAATAAAAACGGAAATTGACACTCAGTTATTGAAGATGATAATTGCAGACTACGAGCCGTTTAATATTGTAGAAAGGGAAAATTTCCAAAAATTTGTTAATTTATTAAATCCCCAATATATTTTACCTAGCCGGAAAACATTATCCAACAGTATGCTAAATGCTTTATTCCAAGAAGTTAAAGGAAATGTAGAAAAAGAAATGCAAAATGCTTCGCATATTTGTATAACAGTGGACGGATGGACTTCAAAAGCAAATGAAAGTTTTTATGCCGTAACAGCCCATTTTATTACCCATGAAACTGAATTAAAATCATTTTTACTTTCATCTTTCAAATTTTCCAATAGACATACAAGTGAAAATATTTCTTTCGAATTAAAAAGAACTTTGAATGAATGGGGTCTTGAAAACAAAATTGAGGCATGTGTAACTGATAATGCTGCAAATATAATGAAAGCAGTAGATTTATGTTCATGGCCCAGTATTCCTTGCTTTGCACACACGTTAAATTTAATTGTGCAAGAAAGTGTGGAAGAAATGTCTGTACTTAAACAAAAAGTAAAATCTATTGTCGAGTATTTTAAAAGGAGTTCGCATGCTATGGAAAAACTAATACATACACAGAAGCAATTAAACTGTCCGCCATTAAAATTAATTCAAGATTGCCCAACGAGGTGGAACTCTACATTCTACATGTTTAAGCGAATATTGGAGATCAAGGAACCATTATTAGCAACAGTAGTTTCGTTAAAAAACAACTTAGAAATACCAACAACGGAAGAGTTTAATACTTTAGAAAGTGTTTGCGACGTCCTGAAGGTATTCGAAGAAGTAACTAATGAAATATCAAGTGAGAAAAATGTGTCATTGTCAAAACTTGTTATTTTATTAGGTGGCATAAAAAATCATTGTCAGAAATTAAAATATCAACATAACAGAAACTTAATTCTAACAAACATTCTTACAAACATGGAAAATAATATAGATAAAAGATTTACGAGGAAATATAAAAATTTGGAAATTCTTTGGGAAGCAACTTTTCTTGATCCTCGTTTTAAACATATTGGATTTGGAGGATTTGAAGATAAATTGGAGATCACAAAGGAAAGAATCAAACTGCAATGTATTACTTTCCAAAACAATATGTTGCAAACAAGAGAAGTAGTTTTAACTCCAAGTGAAAATGAACCTTCAAGTTCTAGTTCCGTGTGGGCTGATTTTGATGAAACAGTAAAATGTTTAGTTGAAACTAATGATCCAGAATACACACTTGCAAATGAAATTGATAAATATTTGCAAATGCCCTTATTGCCAAGAACACAAGACCCTCTTCTTTGGTGGAAACATAATAAATATATTTTACCTACACTTTACGAAATCGTAAAAAAAAGGTTATGTATAATGGCATCATCTGTTCCTTGCGAGCGAGTTTTTTCAAAGCAAGGACAAATTATCACTGAAAAAAGGAGTCGGCTATCAAGCAGTAAGACAAGTAAAATTATTTTTTTAAATTTTAATATGTCGAAGGTATAAATTGTCTAGTTAGATATTTAAGAATTTCTGTTTTGGTTAGTGTTTATTTCGTGTAAAAATTATTCTAGAATATACTTTTGTACATTTTTATTAAATTTCTGAAATTTTCAAATTTTTCTATTTAATACAATAAATTTGTTAAAATGTACTTTATTTTTTCCCACATTTTCACAAGCTTTCTAAATCCCACATTGCTCCACGATATTATTATTATTATTATTATTATTATTATTATTATTATTAATTAAACTGAAGTGAACCGTTTCGTTTAAAAATAAAAGTTGTAGCTCTTCAATTGCTGTCGAAATGGAAATAGTTTTATTGGATACCTGTTTAATGAAAAGTAAATTTTGTAACTGCTGTAGATACCTTCAACTTAGCTTGTAACAGTACCACAATATCTGCTTTCTAACTTTCTTCGTTAATGGAATATTAATTATAAAAGTCACATTTGAATTTTCCGAAAACCATAAGTAAAGCCTAATACCTTAAAAACCGTAGAGAACCCTTATTAAACTTACCCTAAAATAACCTGATAAACTCAAATTCGATTCGATTCGAATTGTCTAATTGAGACAACCTGTATATTTCAAAATTATTTTAAATTATGCGAACCTTGAAAGAATGATACTTTTGTATAAAACATTTTTCCATATATTCATTAGGAACACCGTTATTGAATAGACCCTGTTAAATATGTTCCTATGAACTTTTTTGACGCAATTACTCGGAGAATAAGCCCTTAAAGTTTTTCGCACATATTAAGAATCACCCTGCATTTTTCATTATATTATTTAGCAAAACAAACATTTCCGCTTTTATGTTTAATGTTCGGTAAATAATTCCACTCTTAATTATTTTTAAAAATATATATTTCGTAAGATACAAAACGGTACTACATGAAGACTACAGTAGGACTGCCCTTCTTTATTCCATGATATTGATAATTATATATTTAGTAACGTGAATAAATTTATTCATTTGCCCAATCATTTGCGCAATTTTATATCAATACCGATGATTCACTTATCCGTTACCTATATGAATATTCTTAGTTCAGTTTAAATTAATTTGTAATAATATTTCACTTTTTACAACATAGAACACATCTCATGGCCTTGTTTAACAAAAGAATGATGCATTAGGAAAAAATGTCACACAAATTTATGCGCATAAAGTGGAGAAGCGAGTTAAACGATGAATGATGCCTATAAAGTAATAAACTGCATCGCATAATATAGGTAATAAAATGCGTTTCAATGTTATAACTTATATATTTGGTTATATTATCTAATAATTAAATATTTTTTTAATAATAATGAATTAACGTTGGTTGTACTATATATCTCAAATCTTAAAATATGTAAGTGTTAATTTATGGTATGGGATACTTTTTTACCAAGACGAAGGAAAACAAAGTAAAATGTAATTCAGTAAATGAATTCATTCAGTAAATGATTCGATTCAGTAAATAATTCAATTCAATAAATGAATCGATTCAGTAAATGAATCGATTCAGTAAATGAATCGATTCAGTACATGAATTGATTCGGTAAATGAATCGATTCATTCAGTAAGTGATTCATTCACCTGAATCTAATTCAGAGATCCGTGAATCGAATCAGAATTCACTAGCCAACACTACTTTGTACTGCCTACTTTTAATGCGTAATTATACCGATTCATAATTTGTACCTTACCGACATCTCTTGATTGAATATTGTAAAGGATGAAATAAATGAATATAAGAATAAGTTTAGTAAACTAGAAGAATGTCAACTTCACATGGACACCATTTTAAAATAAATAAGGCTTTATATGCGCAAAATGAATTTAGGTATCACATAAAAAATCTATCTGTGTGGAAATTTCTTCATAAAAGTACTAGAAAATAATATTTGACAAATTGAATTGTAAAATATGGCGTAATATATTAAAAGCTCCTTTATTTTGAAAAATACAGGAAAATGCCATAAGAAAATGTTGTTTAGAATTAAAAGTTAGTCAAATACAACACTACAGCCTCCTATCTTAAAAACAAAAAAATCGCCTTTGTTACGAATCACTCTTTATATTAGCAAATACCGGTGGGATTAACATATTCGCCAAGGTAACAAGATTGGAAAAAGACTAATCTTGTTGTTGTTTCTCAATTTTTTTATTTGGTTCTGAGTAATTAATTATGCGTTCCGAAAATTTGTGTTTCCTTGTTGCATTCATCCATTTGAAAAATTACAATACATTTAAACTAATTGTAAATGAATTTTAAATGATAAAGCTTATAATTTATAGTAGTTTTTACAACTTTTACATTTAAAATGCCGCACCCTGTATATAGTAAATGAATTGATTTTGGAATTATTAAAATGTAATTTCATATACTCCTAAATGAAACTATTTATTAGATTCTCCTGCAATTGAAATACAAGAGTTAAAATATAAGTAGAATGTTACAGAAATTTAATTCTTATTTATTAAATAAATCCCATTACGAACAAAATATATGACAGCAATAATTGTTTTATTAAGAAGTACCGTTCACTTTTACAGCGACGTAAAAGGAAACTAATAATAAATCCACATAATAAAATAGCGATTTGATATCTACTGTACACTTATGAAGTATATTATTTTCTTAATAAAGAAAGAGTACCTATTAAAGAAAAATTATGAGCAATTTTGATCAAGACTGCTGCAGAAACTAAAATTTTAAATTGTTGATAAATTATAATATAAATACAATACAAAATATAGTATGCGCCAAAACAAAGGACATTGAAAACTAAGGCCATTTTTAACATAAAAATTATAAAACTTTCAATAACCTTCAGCATCTCCAGGGTATAAAACATGCTCAATGTGCTCGCTGCTCCATTCCAGGCAACACTCGTAACGATCACAAAGTTCATTGACAATTTTCGTAAAAAGAGGTTGTAACATGCGTTACAATCTTTTTACGTAGTTCATCAGTGGTTACCGGTGGATTCTCTCGAAAAACGGCTTCTTTTACAGGGTCGGATTAACATAATAGGCAAGAACCTACGGGTATCCCCACATAACAGCTGTTGTAAGCAAGCGTTTTTGTTAAAGAGAAAAATAAGTAATTATGATAATGCAATCACTTACGTGATTTTGCACCAGAAAATTTTTCACTATAATTCAGAATTTTTATAAATCCTCAGGCGCTCCTATGAATTTTTTGCCCCTAGGCAATTGCCTACTTTGCCTATTGGTTAATTCAGCCCTGTTCTTTTAGCATACCCCGAACGTAAGCATCAAGAGGTGTGCAACCACTAACAAACTAGGTCCATTCGACCGCCAAGTTCCGGACGAGCGAGAATAATGCTCAACAATAAAAATGTTTCTTCCTTTGTTAGCACCATTTCGAATTCTTTCAACAATACATTCGATTAAACATATTGTTCAGTTTCCGTAACAACCATTATTACATATATCGCTTGATGCATTTATATTTTGTAGATTTCTAAATTTCAATCTTTTGTTTTGGCGCATACCGTTCTCGTATTTAATGCATACCAGAGCCCTGCACGAGTAAGTAAAAATGTATCCGATTAATAATCGCCGATTACCTTACGCGACGATGCGAGTATGTAATCGTAAATACAGCATCGTGACATCGTCGCATCGCAGGCATCGTCGAATCGTACGGCAGGCATCGTTACTCATCCAGGAAATGGAACAATATTTCTCCTACATTTTGTTATTCATAAGTTATTATTGTATTATATTATAAGTTGTTTTTATTGTTTTAATTATTGTAATTATTATTAAAATTAATAATTACAATTACACTACATTTTCTGTTTGAGTATACATTTAAACTATCATAAACATATCTTTGTATGATATTTATTAATTCTATGATTGAAATAAGATATGTGGTTATATTTTGAAAAAATTGTGAACACTGAAACTCAACAAGTTCAACCGTTTGTAATATGTCAAGCATGCGAAAACATATTTAAGTTTGGAAAAGGATGAAGCCCTTCAAATTTAAAAAAAAGCATCGATGCTACAATTAAGCGCCAAAATGACAAAGAAAATTTAACAAATGTAAGAAACAAAAAATCTCTCGTTACTGTGAGTGACCAACTGACAACTCTGCTCCTGACGATGGCGATTACTAATCATAACGATGCTACGATGCCGATTACTATACTCGTCACGGACGTATACGATTATGCGTATTGCGATACGCATCGTTGTAATCGTCAAACGAGTATTCGTATCTGTACTCGGACGATTCTGTACTTATTCGTGCAGGGGCCCGATTCTCGAATCGTGCGAATTCATTCGTATGCGAAAATGACGTCAAAATGACGTAATTTTTGAACAATTTGTATAGTTTTGTACGAGAGTCTACGTCATTTTGACGTCATTTTCGCATTCGAATCGTCTCGCATGGTTCAAGAATCGGGCCCCAGGTCTCTAATGCATTCGGAAATTTCAGTGATTCACTTCAAACTTATCGCAAAACCATCATGAGTGTCTCTGCCGTCTTTCAACTAATGTCGAACTATTCCAAGATGCATCTCTTAGAAATGTGGTATGTTTGGAGAACAAAATATTCCAGTCCCAAAAATTAAAAAAATTGGGAAACAATCACCATACGTGATAATTGCTATTTACGCTGAATGGATATCCAGCGTAGTCTTAAAATAATTTCCATTACATCGTTCAATATACATAGTTTCAAAAAGTTCAATTAAATTAATCGTTACCATAAGCGAAGAGCAGCTTATTGCCTTTTGGAAAAAATACACTTGACCTCCAAATTTTAAACTGACTTAAGTCACTTTGGAGCAAAACTTTCTGGGTTTACTTACAGATATTTGAAGTGGATTGAAATTTTCATCAAGTAATGGTTGAAATGTCACTGGGCTAGCATTAATATTTTTTGCCATCCTAGTTACGTAGTTCGTCAAATAAAGAAGGAAACTGACCAAATTGATACGATACTTCAAAAATATAACACATGCATAGGGTACTTTGAAAACATTTTTCTCTTTTTTTGTGAAAAGAAAATAACCACAGGAAAACATATTGGAAGAAGAAGATAGACAAACATTAAATGAATTTATTTTTGCAGTAAAAACCTCTTCATTGGATACCATATGAGTCAAGGTATTGTCAGCAAGGAAAGATCGGCTATCTAAGTTTTTTTTTATGTAGACTACAGTATAACCTCTCTTAGGCGGACACCCTTCGTGACTGACAGACTGTCCGCCTAATAGAGGTGTCCGCCTAACAGAGGCTTTAAAATTAACGTTAAATAAACACTAAGCAACTATTGAAATATTTATTAATTTTACTTATATATTTTGAAAATAATCACCAATTTTTGTTTGTTTACAATGACTGAATTTTGTTTTTGCAATTTGAGATTCCACATAAGTTGTCAAATTACTTGATAATAATAATAATAATAATAATAATAATAATAATAATAATAATAATAGTAATAATAATAATAATAGTAATAATAATAATAATAATATATTTATTGTCGTATGTTTCAAAGGAATTTGACAGTGTCAGGATTCACAAAATTCACATACATTCAATAAAACAAAACAAATATTAAATTAATTATTATCAGCACCAGCGGAAAAGTATTCATCCAATGAATATAAGCACTTATCCATAAGGTATGATTTAATTTCCCTTTTAAATGTAGTAACACTATTTAAGGTTTTGAATTTTTCGGGTAGCACATTGAAAGCTTTGATACCCATATAGTTAGGCGATTTTTGCGACATGGAGAGCCGGTTTAAAGGCAAGCAAAAATTTTCTTTATTACGTGTACAATAATTATGATAACGTTCATTTTTAATAAATTTGTTTTTATTTTTAAAGATATACACTAACAGCTCATAATAATATTGGCCCATAGAGCGTTAGTATGCCATATTTATTGAAAATCGGCTTACAAGTAGTGTCAAAGGGTACTCCTATTACTCGCAAAATTCTTTTTTGTGCTATAAATACCATATTGCTATAAGAAGAAATGCCCCATAAACAAATTCCGTAAGTCGAAAGAGATTGTACTTGAGCATAATAATAAGATAAAATTGACTTCTTACCGAGAATATCCCTTAGCACTCTTATCTGAAAACATAAAGGACTAATTTTATTTGTAACAAAATTACAGTGAGTTTTCCATTCTAAATCTTCTTGAAGATAAATACCTAAGAATTTTTGTACGTTAAATTTATTGACGTTTATGTTATGATCAGTTAAAGAATTTTTGTTACGGGAAGTACAAAAAACTGTGCAACTAGTTTTATTAGGATTTAGATATAAAGAGTTTGCGTGAAAATATTCATCTAACAGCTTTGTTGCATTAGATAATTTTGTTTGGATATTTTGAGAAGTTTCATCAGTGACAAGTACGGAAGTGTCATCGGCATATAAAACAAGGTCGCTACATACCACTCTGCCCACTACATCATTAATATAAAGTAGGAATAACACAGGACCTAAAATGGAGCCCTGTGGTACTCCCACATCAATAGATGAAACATTTGATTTAAAATTAGTAATAATTTTGTTATGTTTATCAAAATGTCTTAATGTTACATATTGGGATCGATTTTGTAAGTAGGTTTTGAACCAATTGTGAACAATTCCACGGATGCCATAACATTCTAGTTTATCCAAAAGAATAGTATGATTTACACAATCGAATGCTCGGTTCAAGTCACAAAATAAGCCCACTGAGCATTCGCCTTTATCTAAATACTTAAAAATGTGATATAGCAGACAAAGTGGAATGTGCATTTCTAAAACCGTATTGTTTATCAGTTAAAATGTTGTGTTTTTTAATAAAATTGTTTAAGTGTTGCAACATCGCGTATTCAAATATTTTCGGAAATCCCGATGTGAGAGATACCGGTCTATAGTTTTCCGCATTTGTCTTGGAGTCCTTTTTAAAAATTGGGCACACTTTCGCTATTTTCAAAGCAGAGGGAAATTCCTCTTCAACAAAACTGCAATTAATCAAGTGAGTGAAAGGTTCCGCTAGAATGAAATACAAATCTCTAATTATTTTTAAAGGAATATCATCCGGACCACTTGACCATTTAATAGTGAGTTATCGCAATCATCACGTTAACTTACCGTAAACGTTAAAATTACGTGGGCCCATTCATTTTCCATTGGATCACATGATCTTAACGTTTACGGTAAGTTAGCGTGATGGTTGCGATAACTCACTATTTTTCAATTTTAAGAAAAAATTAATCACTTCATTTTCGGACACGTGAAATGCAGACATACTATGAATGTTACGTGTTATGTTATGTTTAGTTTTCGATGGTATTTGGGGAATACTATTTATTACATTTACAGGTGCTTGAATAAAAAAATTATTAAACGTATTTGCAACAGATTTCGGGTCGGATATTAATTCACCATTAACATTCAATGCTATATTATTCAGGCATGTGTGTTTCCCACTTAAAGAAGTTACAATATTCTATGCCGTACGTTGAGGATTATCTGAAGAATCGATTTTATTATCATAATATTTTGTTTTTGTTTTTTTCATAAAATTAACATGTTTAACTTTTTCAGTTTTATAAGTTTGCCTTAGACTGCTGTGGACTTTTTGGAGTTTATTAAATTATTGTGTGAAATCTTGATATCAGTGTTAATCCAGTTATCCGACGTGTTCTTTATCGGTATTTTTTTTAATGGAAAATGGTAATTAAAATAATATTTAATAATGTTGTAGAAATAATTAAACTTCTGATTAATTGATTTTAGAGTGTAAATATAGTGCCACGATTGTTGAGTTAATGCATCTTGAAATCTTTTTGTTTTGCCCATTGAATAATCTACTACATTTATATGTAGGATAAGCTGTAACGTTAAGACCCGTAGATAGTAGAATCATCTTATGGTCCGAGTAATATACATCTCGTAAACCAACAAAAGTTGAATTATGGTTATTGGTAAATACGTTATCTATAGCACTAGAGGAGCCATTACAAATTCTAGTGGCTTCATGTACTAGGTGTTTCATGTCGAAGGATAGCATCAGTTCTTGCAGCAACGATAATTCTGTCGAAGTTCCGTTAAAATCAATATTAAAATCGCCTGCAAAGTATATTTTGCAATTTAGGTGTGCGACAGAGTCTAACAAATTATTTAAACTATTTATGAAAATATTAAAATCGCCAATTGGAGCTCGATATATACAAAAAATAATTACTTTGACGTTAGTATTTATTGTCCAAACTATTCCACAAACCTCAAAATTTTTTTCAGAGCAAAATCTTTTAACGTCTAGCGGAACCACATTGGATGTCTGATTTGACCAAATGCCAACACCTCCTCCTTTGAAATTTTGTCTGTGATTTTTCAGCGGTAACAAAATAAACAAATTAACAACAGTAACTGTATTTACTAAATTTTTAAGAATACAAAATTAAGAAGGGAATATCGACCATAAATATTTATTTGGGGTCATAAATTCTTTCTAACAAATACTACGAAGCAAGACCGGCACCAGCACCGATAGCTCATTTTATAAGTGTCTGTGTGAAAGAGGTAAGTTTCCGAAGAAAATTAAATTTTTGCAACAAATGTAATGTCCGTGTCCGTCTTATAGAGGTGTCTGCCTAATAGAGGCGTTAATGCATGTAAATTACCTGCATAACAATTTGGGGAATTAAAAATTGTCCTTCTAAGAGAGGTGTCCGTCATGAGAGGTTTTACTGTATTATCAAAATGTTAAGAACAATTTTGAAACAAATTAACATTGTTTGAACATACTTATAACTTTTATAATTTTTTTTTCGACTTAATTCGATAACTCTATAACTTCAAATAAAACAGATTTGGGTCGTATTTTTTTTGCCAAATTGTTTGAACATATCTATAACGTTTATAAGACTTTTTCAGCCTAATTCGATAACTCTATAACTTCGAGTAAAGCAAATTTTGGCTTGTATTTTTTGCACAGAGAGCACAAGAAATGCGTCAAAATCTGTTTTTCAATTTCGTTGAAGGCTTTTAATTCAGGACGACGATTTATATTTTCTTTGTGTAAACTGTATATACATACATAGGTATATTTTAATAAAATAATTCGAAAATTATAAATTCAATTTTAATCATCGAGCCGTTATAGCTTCTGCAAGATACACTACGATTATTGAAAAATAAATTTTTTTTCGCATTTCATACAGTAATATATCATTAATATCCTTAAAATCGTACAGTAATGGGTTACTTTACAGCATGGCAACCATTACTGTATAGCAAGGTACTAACTACTATTATTTTTTATTTTCAACGTCCATCAATTGTGACAGTTATTAATGTGTCAATGATTAATGTCACTTCTAATAAATATTAATAAAATCAATTTTTGCATGAAATGCGAAAAAATAGTATATGCAACTCGTTATAAAAGTGTTCTTTAAACTCGTACGGCTTTTCAAGTTACTCGCTCACTAGGCTCCCTCGTACTTAAACAAGCCAAACTCGTTTAGTAAAACTTCACTTTTCTAAACTAATTGCGTAATATACTATTATTTGTCTCAACTTCGTGACAAAAGCATTCGAATAATATCGGCGAATAATATCTATAGTAAACGATTTCAATGACAAAGAAAATTAATTTTCATCTAAGTTATTATTGATTTTTCCCCTATGATTACATAACAAATTTTGAGTACCATTTGTGGTTTTAATTAATGACATAAGTTTAATAACAATCCGCGTAGCTATGCGTATAATTCAAGCATATCTTAGAAGAAAACAACTCTGTCAGAATCGTTTGAAACTCCCAGTTTCGTTTTATCCCGGCATAATTATTTTCAAAGGATGCTGAAACTATGCCATAGCAGATAAAGTCGAAATTTATTAAGGAAGTCGGGATGGTGAGCTTGGTCGCTCGCGTGCTCGTTTCCTAATTAAAGAAACAAATGTGTAAACTTAAACTTTCTTTCTTGAAGTTTTATCTTGCATTGCAACAATACACATAAATTTCTTTAATTAGTGAACAGGTAAGTGCTTATCTTTTAGTTGAATACTATTAATTATTATCCAATCCTTTATTAGACTTTTTGTTTAATTTATTTTGATAATAATGTAAGTTTTTTAAAATGAGAAGTGTTTTATAAAAAAAAGTAGGTAATAATAAAAATAAATGGAAGATGTTGAAGCTTTACACGTATGCAATGGATATTACACACAAAAATTATACTCCCGGCATTACATTTAAGCAATTTCTGTGTAGTTTCAAAGAAGGGTAAACATTTCTGAATGTAAATATTTAATAATAATAATAATAATAATTCATTTATTGTCTGTAGATCTTATAAAGACATAGACATTGTCAGTTTGCTACATAAAACATATTAAAATTAGTATAAAAACGAAATACATAGAAACAGAAACATACTCGTACATGTAAACTACGGTGTTAGAAAATCTTTTAGTGAGTAGAAACATTCGTTTATAAGCCAGCACTTTAGCTTCCTCTTAAAGAAGCCAAAAGACGACATTTCTTTAATAATAATAATTCATTTAATGTCTGTAGATTTTATAAAGATATAGACATTGTCAGTTTGCTATATGAAACATATTAAAATTAGTATAAAAACGAAATTCATAAAACATACATGTATGTAAACTATGGTGTTAGAAGATCTTTTATGAGTAGAGGGCACGTTAGATTATATGAGTTTGAAAATAGAAGCCAATACAGCTTACAGCTAAAAACAGAGGACCTTAAATACGCTACTTACAAGTACATAAATTCACAAATTCTGAAGCTGAGTACAAAGTTCTTTTTAAGAGAAATGATTTAAGTTTACACTTGAAAATATTTACAGTTGAACAAGTTCTAATATAGTCCGGTAACAAATTGAAATAATCTATGCCTATGTAATTCGGTGAGCTACGAACTACATTCAACCTGCTGAAGGGTGGCCGAAATCTATCCCCGTATCTCACACATTTCGAATGAATATCGCTACTTTTTACAAGATTTGACTGATTTTGAAAGATATAAGACGCATAAGTCGAATATATAAAGGGAAGTAACAGTCAAAATCTGAAGATTGCTGAATATTTTCCGACAAGACGTGAATTTAGAGGCACCTGTTAACACTCTAATAATTTTTTTTTGAGCAAGAAGAACTCCCTGAAATGACGTTGAGCCCCCCCAGAAGCGGAGACCGTACCGAAGACGGCTCTCGACCTGAGCGAAGTAAAGACACTTGAGTTGATCAATATTAAGAAAAAGTCTAAGATTTCGGAAAAGAAAAATGAGAGAATTTACTTTAGATATGAGTCGTGCACAGTGTTGCTTCCAGCAAACAAACTCATCTACAACTAGTCTTAAGAACCGTTGTTCATCTGTAGCGTTAACAGAATTATTATTAATTGTTAATTTTATAGGAGGAATCCTACGTTGCCGATTGTGGAAAACAATGAATTGAGTCTTTTCAGCATTAAGAAGTAGATTGTTATCTGAAAACCAGTTGTGGAGTTCTGTTAAAAAATGATTACATTCAAGAGTAGTTTGAGACAGAGAATCATGGGATACAATCACAGACGTGTCATCGGTATACAAAGTAAAGTGGACGGAGTTACTAATAGTAGTGATGTCATTGATGTATAACAAAAATAAAGTGGGACCAAGTATTGAGCACTGCGGTATACCAATGGATATATTTTTGAGCGACGAGCTAGACTCGGATTGAAAGTTATTATGGGTGTGTTTAAGAGTAACAAATTGAAAACGATCAGTTAGAAAAGATGAGATCCAGTTTAAGGCCACGTCCCTTATACCCATGTGGTATAGTTTCCTTTTCAAAATGTTGTGATCTACACAGTCGAAAGCCCTGCTGAGATCACAAAAGATCCCAACTGGGCTCTCACCTGCGTCGATACAACGTAAAACTTCCTCGTGAAAAGACTGAACTGCAGAGGTCGTAGATTTGCCAGACATGAATCCATGTTGGGAGTGAGAAATTATATTAAAGCGAGAGATGAAGTTAGTTAAACGAGTTAAGAATACGTATTCGAAGATTTTTGAAAAAACCGATAATAGGGCTATTGGACGATAATTTCCCAGCTTATGGGGATTACCTTTTTTAAACACAGGGACAACTTTATTGATTTTTAAGTTACAGGGAAAATCACCCGATGATAAAGATATATTTATGATATGTTGTAGTGGATTGCAAATGTAATCAGCAACGATACGCACCAGAAACGGAGGGACATCATCAGGACCATGAGATTTTTTTTGCTTTGATCTTAGTTTTCAAGATATTTAAGACTTCAGCAGCGGTACACGGTATTAAAAACATTGACGATTGACTAGGCTGAAAATTGAAATTATTGATGGTAGATGAGCAAGTTTTAGAAATTTGACTAGCAATATCTAAGGGGGCTTGAATAAAGAAGTTATTGAAAGATTCAGCCAGAACATGTGGATCGTCCGTGTTGTGATCGTCTATATCAATACTGAGATTATTATTTTGGTTGTTACCTGCAAAAGACAATCTTTTAATGACTTGCCAAGACATTTTGGTAGGATTTTCAGAAGCAAAAGTCAGTTTTTGGTAGTAATCCTTTTTAGCATTCGAGATGAGATGAAGGTGATTACGTTTAGCGATTTTATAAAAGTATTCCAAATTAGTAAATTTGCATTTCAATAGATACAAGTCTTTTAGCTTTTGACTAGAAATTATGACTTCATTTGTTAACCACTTTTTAGAATCCGGGCTATGCTTATGAGTGCGTTTCACCTTGGGGAAATTCTTATTGAAATAAAAGTTAAAAACGGAATAAAAGTAGTTAAAAGCATCATTGACATTCTGAAGACGATATAGATTATCCCAATCAATAGTTGATAAATCATTTTTAAAATTGGAAATATTAGTATCTGAAAACAAGCAAGACAGAAAAGTGTCTTGTTTGTATTTGAATTGTTTTATTCAATTAACACATTGCCGATGAATTTGCGCACAATATAAATTACGTTATGTGAAACGCCTTTTATTTTATTTTTTATAAATTGCTATGGTCTCCGTAAACGTACAATTTAAATTAAAAACGTCTTGATGAAATTAATCAGAACTTCAGAAGTGAACTCTCAAATGCACAAAAAGGTAATTCAAATAAATTCCCTTCATCTATTATCCAGATTATCCTACATTATTTTAGGACAATAACTTTACTGCCACATGATCATAAATATATATTTTCTTAGGTTGGTAATTTCAGTGCGCCAACGAAACAATAAATCATGCGGTAAATGAAAACACAGTTTTATTAAATTTATTAAAACGCGGAAAAGGTAATTTCCCATTCTAATTTAAACCCTCTCACTCGAAATGTTAAATTGCGAGGATTACAAACACGTAAGTTCTAAGCAAGATTAATCATCGGTTATCAACGTTGATATCTAAATGTTACCGAATATGCGTTGGGATTTATCGGCTCCAACCTGCGAGCGAAATTTAATTTGAAAGACAAATTCATACTTAGTATAACATTACCCTCATAGGTATTCTAATTATTGTATGATGTGCTAAATTTTGTGTCTACTAAATTCCAGTGTTTAGAAATTCTGTACTTTTTAAATTTTGTTATCCAAGAATTTTGCATCACGTACCTACCCGTTCTAAAAATACAGGGTGAAATCAATAATACACGCTAAAAAAAGCGAGTAAGAATCGGTGTTACAGATTACGGGAAATTGTTTAAAAATTCTAATTGGTAAATTAAAATGAATTGAAAGTTTACCCTAAAGTCATGTTCCAACTTTGCCTAAGAAATACATCACGACGTTCTACAAATAAAGCAGTAAAACTGCATCAAAATTTTACAATTACAACTCTTTTTAGCGCTATTTAGTGATATTGACCCCTGCTATTGCCTTAGCGATGTTAGCTGGGTCCGAAGAATAAAATCGATATTTTTTTATGCAATTAGTGCTTGTTAAAAGACCAGCCCGTCAAGGCCCGTATAAATTAGCTAACGTAGTGAGATCGCCTTAAAATTATTTCGTATTTGTTATTTTATTAGTGAACATAAATTTTATGAGTGTTCTACGCTGCGTTCTTTTATCAATCAACAACTTGTGAAATCTGCACTTTTTCTCCGTTGCGTTTTGTTTCACCGAAATTAGATTGGTGTTCTCTTTTTCCCAAAAGACGCTCGCCGCTCGTCTATTTGAGGCCTTAAGCTGTAAGTAATTAAACGATTTTTAAACATATTCACTAATTGAATTATTTGGAAACAAGAATTAAGATAAACTGCTAATTATACTAGAGTCCATAGTGTTTAAATTGCAGGGCGAATCTACACTTTATTAAATTTACGCACGTCATTGATTTTGTCAGTATGAAACACATCGTTACTTTCAAGTTAATTAATAAATCGTAAATTTTACTTTACAAACATTCCTATAAAGACGTTCTTTTTTCAATCCGAACGAGTGATGTATCTAGATACATATAAAAATTGGTTTTACGAATACATTTTTTCATATTTTTATAAGACAGCTGAATATTTTGAAATTCGTATACAGATTGCGAATCGCCGCTAAGGTCATACCCTTACTTCGTTCTATAACTTGGAATGGGGGCGGCTTAGTCAACGCCTCCGTATCTGCTTTAGCTTGTATCAAGAGGTTGATATGCAGACGTAACTGTTGCGTGGCCCATTCGTTGTTTCTTTACAACTTCTCTGTATATTTATATTATTTTGTTTCCTCAAATAATATTGAATTATTGTATTCTAATTTGTTACCTGTTTTTTGAAAAACTGGTTGCTGTGAACTGAAGAAATGTTGCGAAAAGTTGAAAATTTGGTACTGCAAGATCGACGTGTGACGGCCTCTGTTATTGAGAATAAAGTCTGCAACCAGTATCGAATATACAGATTCTGTATATTATAGAGACTCTGTATATTCGAAACAAGTGTCCTGAAAATTTTACAAAACGATTTGGGTACCAAGAAGGTGTCTGCACGGTGAATTACTAGATTGCTCCAATTGAGCAAAAAGTGGTCAGAAAAGAGATTTCTTAAGAAAGTTTGGCCACATTGGAAACGGACAAAAATTTTCTTTCTCGAATTATTACCGGGGATGAGACTTGAGTATATCACTGACACCCTCTCGCTAAACAGAATCCATGCAGTGGGGTTCATAAAGGCTCCTCACCAAAAAGAGCCAAACCGTAGTTTTCTGGAAAATTGATGGCAACAGTTTTCTGGAATGCTGAATAAGTGTTGCTTATTGAGTATATGCCGAGGTGGTCTAACATAAATGAACAGATCTATGGAAACACAATTCAAAATTTAAAAACTGATCTGGAGGAAAAACGCCCACATAACTATTCGCAAAAAAATTGTTGCTTACACGACAATTGTCGAGTACATAAGGCATCGACCTTAAAGTCCTGAACTAGCTCCGTCAGAATTCTTCTTTATTCAAAAACTTAAAAAGACATCTCAGGAAAAATGGTTTTGTATCTAATGAAGCACTTAAAGAAGTCGATAAACAATATTCTGCAGAGTTGGCGAAGGAATTTTTTTCCTGAGGGTATGGGACAATTGGAAAAAAAGGAAGAATAAGTGTTGAAGGGAGTTACAAAAAAAAATCAATGGTTGTTATTTTATTTAGTTCCACTGGTATTTGGTTTTAAAAAGGATTAAAATTATCAAGAAAAAAAACCAACTCGGCAGCGATGGGATTTGAATCCATGCCTCCGAAGAGACTGGTGTATTAAACCACCGTCTTGACCGCTCGGCCACGCTAGTATATAGAACACCGTGTTTTAAAACATCTTTAATAATTTTAATAGTAACTCAATTTTAATATTTTTACTTCGAGAAAAGGAACGTTTGTGTGATATTAACAAAATTAATTATAATGTTGTGTAGGAAAAAAAATAATGTGTAAACCATGGCGGTAAAGCAGTTTTCGAGGTCTCGAGAAGTGGCCAGGCTCGGCTCCGCCTCGCCTGTTCATATCTTCTCTCGACCTGGAAAACAAGCACTTTACCGCCTCGGTCTACAATAAACTATTGTTTTCAATGATCTTTTGGGACATTTTGCGTTATGACTTACGAGGATAAATTGAAAAGCCTCCGGCCTAACCCA
Organism: Dorcus hopei; assembly: GCA_033060865.1. Lineage (NCBI taxonomy): Eukaryota > Metazoa > Arthropoda > Insecta > Coleoptera > Lucanidae > Dorcus > Dorcus hopei. The sequence goes on along the minus strand of CM065423.1, from coordinate 8,532,571 downwards.
GATAGGATACAAATTTGCGCAATGTTTTTACGGCGTTATATTGTTTCAAGATTTATCAGTCTGGCTGTGAAATAACAAAAAATTCTGGCAAATAATAATTCTTTAACCCTTCTCAAAAACCCTTCTCTTTAAATACACAAACTGAATTCCAGTACCTTCAGATATTAAACAAATTCAATTTCAATTTTTAACTTGGCTTTTGTCGGTTCTATTGTTTTGCCTTTAGCCTGAAGATGTCTCTCATCACTACATTTCATTTTTACCGTAGCTTAAAGTATTTCTCTTTGCCGGCAGACACTGTCAAGCGATTATCTAACGTTGCTCGTAAACACGTGCTCGTTCATTCTAAATTTTAAATTTAAATTTTCCTTGTGAGAAAATGGTTATCATGGTAATGTATTTCAAGTCTCGGCTTAAATGAGTTCTGCTGAACTCCCTCCTTTATCAAAATTTCTTCATTCATTCAATTTTGTTTAAAATGTTACTTTTAGGTAAGTCAACTTTTCAATTTTATCAAACTTTAAAACTTACAATTTGTAATTCTTTTAGCCTGATGATGGTCTTATGTTATTAGCTAGACCGAAACATATGTACATGTAGCGCATTCATCTCTTCAAATAATAATTGTTTGACAGGCTGTAAAATTTGCTATCGTTTTGCATGCTGTAAGAATGGAGCAAGTTGAAATTCGTGCAGTTATTAAATAGTTTCATATTAAGGGTTTATCCCCAAAAGAAATAAAAGCTGAGTTAGATAGCACATTACGCGAATCTTCCCCTTCGTACACCACAGTTAAAACTTGGGTTGCGGACTTTAAACGTGGTCGTACGAGTACAGAAGATGCATCGCGTTCAGGAAGGCCAAAAATAGCCACCACAACAGAAATTATCGGAAAAGTTCATAAAGTTGTCTTGAATAACCGGTGATTGAAGTTGATGGAGGTAGCAGATACTGAAGGCATTTCAACAGATCGGACATATTATATCCTAACTGAAGTTTTGGGGATGAGAAAGTTATCCGCGCGATGTGTGCCGCGACTGCTCACACTGGAGCAAAAGCTGACACGCAAAACAGTTTCGGAGGAGTGTTTGAACTTGTTTAAACGCAATCCAGTAGATTTTTTGCGACGATTTATTACAGTGGATGAGACGTGGATTCACCACTATACACCAGAAACGAAGCAGCAATCGAAGCAATGGACTGCCAAAGGAGAACCTGCTCCGAAAAAGGCGAAAACAGTTCCGTCGACCGGAAAACTTTTGGCTTCAGTTTTTTGGGATGCCAAAGGTATTCTTTTTGTGGATTATCTTAAAAAGTGTGAAACAATCAACGGGGCATACTATGCTACTCTACTTGACCAGCTAAAAGAAAATATTCAAGAAAAACGACCCGGATTAGCAAAGAAAAAAATTCTGTTTCATCAGGATAATGCACCCTGTCACAAGTGAGTTATTGCCATGGCAAAAATTAATGAATTGCGATTTGAATTGGTACCCCATGCCCCCTGCTCGCCGGACTTAGCCCCTCATATTTCAGTTTATTTCCAAACTTGAAAAAATGTCATGCTGGAAAGAAGTACGAGTCCGATGAAGATGTGATTGCTGCCACAAATGCCTATTTTGACCAGTTGGATGAAAGGGCTTATAGAGATGGAATAAGAGCGCTTGAACATACAGTCTGTGGCATTTAACCGGGTTTCTTCATTAACGCCGTTCCTACTGAATATATGGAAGAATGTGTTATACAAAAGTATCATCCTTTCAAGCTCCACATAATTTAAAATTATTTTCAAATATACAGGCTGTCCCAATTTGGCTGTACGATGCATAACTTCGTTGTTTTAAATAGAACACCCTATGTTTTATAACGAATTTGAGCTTGTCAGGTTATTTTGGGGTAAGTTTGATAAGAGTTCGCTATACCTAAGTCCTATGGTTTTTGAGATATTAGGCTTTGTTTACGGTTTTCGGAAAATACAGATTTAACTTTTATAATTAATATCTCATTAACGAAGAAAGTTAGAAAGCAGATTTTGTGGTACTTTTATAAGCTAAGTGGAAGGTATATACCGCAGTAACAAAATTTTCTTTTCATTAAACAGGGATTCAGTAAATCTATTAAAAGCCACACTCTGATGAACCAAGTGCATTAAACTTGACGGGGATTACATTGAAAAATAAAATTACTGTTTACGCGATATTCTTTTGTTTTCTTGTCTAGGCCGGAGACTTATAAATTTATGACAAATACCTGCAAACACATTTAAATTAAATACATTTGCCATGGTAATCATATATTAATTACATTTTACTTTCTTCTTAAATAATTCAGAACATTTCGCCAGCCAGCCGAAAGACTTGTCTGATACGATTAATATAATTTACAAAATATTTCTGATAAAGCTAAGAATAGAAATTCAATTATTATATTTGTGTTTCGAGTTAATGTTTCTAGATTAAATAGTATTCAGACTACACAGTAGCTTTAGATAATGCCCATAAATAACGAAACGCAAAGAGATACAGGACGGAAGTGAACGGACGTTAAGGCGATTACATGAATCAATCGGCAAAGTCACGGCTTAAATCATGATAAATATTTATGAAAAAGAACAAGCTTTTTGGTATTCCTCTGGTAAACAAAGTTAAAATAATAAATGATTCCTCTTGTCAACTTCAATTTGTCAAATAAACATGAAATTTGACGAAGTAATTGATTACATTTTCGTCTTTTCTTTAAATATAACTGATTCATTCTAAGTATAGTTTCTGCATTACGATGCAATGAATATAGTAAGTACATAAATATGTTATACGTATTATTTGTATGTTTGTTTGCAATTTTAGATATTCCAAAATAATTCTGCATTGTTTTAATTAAAATATAGTACAGCTCTTGATTTATGCGATTCAGTTTTGATAGGCAATTTCACATTCAGTATCAGAATCGGAATTTATTTTACTTTTAAATGACAAAAAAAAGGCAAGATCAATATTTTAATGTACCTTTCTTTTAATTTATAATAAATGTTTTAAAATGAAACGGTACGTAAATATTTTCTTTTTTTAACCCATTTCCGGCCAATGTTGCGTATACGCAACCCTAATTTTATTTTATTTTTTAATCATAATTAGACGTCCAATCACGAAAATCTAATTAGACATGATTTAATTAGGTATTCACATGTGCATAAAAAATTATTTATCGCATTTGATAAGTTATTCACTCCTGAAAAATTTTTTTGAAAATGATCTAATTATGGAATGTATGCAGATGTATGAAAAAGTGATAAAAATTGGTAGATATGTTTAACAATTTAGCAAATTCGTCTTCTTGTTATTCGTTTGAGAGTGTATACTTGCGTTATTTTGTATAAACTCATCAATAAAAAAATAACTTTCACAGAAAAAAACTTTGAAAAGATTGTGTTGCGAATACGCAACGTTGGCCGAATGTGCGAAGTCAGCGGGTAAATTCCTGTGGAAGAATATTTCGTTCGTTACACGTAAAGTTTCTTGTTCATTTCTTTTAAAGATTTCTTGCATGCGGATTTTTATTATTATTGCTCTTGCTTTGTTGGAGAGGGTGTTTTCTAGTGTTACTACTTACAATGGCTGGAACTAAAATTTTAACACAAAAACAATTACAGGAAGCTTTAGAAGAAGTGTTATTAGAATTAGAAGAGAAAAGAAATGATGAGTTTATTTTTCTTTATTTTTGATGTGCTTGACATATAATATGTATAATGAAACACAAAATATACTTTTGTATAATTTATATATTATTTTCTGAGTTGTGAATGCAGTCTTCCTGCCACCTGAAGTTGATGATCTTACAAATAAGGAAGATATAGATGTAGATAATGCAGTCCAAATTACTTCTCCAACAAACCCAGGGAGTTACTTTACATTATATGGCGAAAAAAGATATGATACATAATCATCTAGTAGAATCGAATAAATTTTACAAGAGCTGAAAGGGAAGTTGGCAGGAAAGTCGCCATTAGAATTATTTTTTGTGTTTTTTGACGACGATCTGTTGACAATGATTGTCGATTACTCCCTACAATATGCAAGAAATAATTATATTTGAAGCCAAACAATTTATTTACTTAAAAATGCAATGTTCATTTACATTCAAGTTGTTTGTATCAGCTCCATAACTAAAGAATAGAGTTCATATGTTCGGCCAACGTTGCGTATACGCAACGTTGTTTATTTGCAAAAATTAATATTTATTTTGATTATTTTTTATTTCAGTGTCTCATTAATATTATTTTATCAACAAATATTCATAAAAATTAACAATTTTTCTTCTTTGTATATGCTTGGCCGGAAATGGGTTAATTCAGTACAAGTATAATATTTGACGATATTTTTGAAATAGCTCCGCGCCAACAAAAATTTATCGATAATAGGACAATTAAATTTTGTCTTTTGATAGAGGCTTCAGCGAAACGCTTAGGAATTTTTAATATAACGCTGCGAATCTTATTAAACTGAATTATGGACTAAATCACGTACAGTTATGAATTTTAAATTTTTGCAGACGATCGTAAATTGATGTACGCGCAGTTCTTTATTTAGTAAGTTCGATGGCACCTAAAGAATTTATAAGCCGGGGGAATGAAATTTTATAATACGTAGAATTTTAAAGAAATAAGTATATGTGATTAATGAATTGTGCTTATAACATAGAAAATTTGATTTTTGATTGATGTTGCTGCTGATGTTCCCGCTGCTGCTGCTTCGTAGAAAAGTTTTACAGAGCAATGGCTGCGGTAAAGTTTCTATAACACAGCAGCGGTAGCAATAAGAAGAGTAAAGTATGATTTAGAATTGACTTAGTACTGAAAATTAGTGCAAATCGGTACTGCCGATTGGCCGTGCAAATGTTTGACAAATGTATTTTGATGTATCTATTCACAATCAACTTAGTGCAAAACGTCTGTTGATTGTGAAGAGACACATCAAAATACACTGTCAAACATTTGCACGGCCAATCTGCTGTACCGATTTGCACTAATTCAATTCTGGCCGAGCCTTTACTATAGCAACACCGAGGGAGTCCTTTAACAATAAAGACAAAATGTTGGTAAAAGAATAATAAAAGCGATGCGATTTATTAGGAAACTATAAAGAAAAAGATTCGTTGTTATTCCACACAATCAACAGTTGAGAGTGAGTGGTTGTTCAACTTAATGGAAAATGAACAATAAAATGATTTAACAGATTAAAGGTTGCTTCTGAATTGAAGCTCTTCTCAAGAATAACTTGGCATGTCATTTGAATGGCAGACTAACAGCAGTTGTGGGTAGCTGCAGTAAAACTTTGGTAGCGAACCGTTCTTCAAATGCCGTCGCATTCATGTCCTCATGGTACTCTCCTGTGTGTTTCGATTCAAACAGTAAAGCTTGACAACAAACCCGCTATTACTACCAATGTGGGTGACCATTAATTGACACCCTTTGCCTGTTGGAGCTTTAATCCTGTGAATAATCTCTCTAGAATGCCTGACGTTTCATCTTGACACACTTTTCGCGGATATGTCCTTGGTTTACCCAGGTTTCATCAAAGTAATAAACTGTCCTTCCTTTCTTTCCCAAAATTTGCGAATTTATTGTATACCGGGTGTCCACTTTGATTACGCACTATAGAAATTTCAATGCAATTTTTTATAATTGTAAATTTCTGCTTCCCTAAGTTAATGTTAAAATAATAGCAGACTGAATATCTTTCATTTTACGCCTGCCCTGCCCTCTAGTAAGTAGTAAAGAAAATAAGTTACGTTGAACTTTTGTAGAAACCCACAATCATGCATCCCCATAAAATGTATTTTAAAGATTAGCTATGTAAATCCCCGAACAAATTACATTATTGGTTTTATAAACGGCTGACACAAAGAACCAAAGAACTTTGTGAGTCATTCGTTCTTGTGACTTGCGGAAGTAACACGATTTAGTTTCTGAGGTGCGGTTTTGAAAATTATTGATTTTTTTAAATTGTGGCTTATGTTTATAAGTTATTAAATAAAACATCGTAATGGCACCACCGAAAAGCAATACATATTAGTAAATATTATTAGTTCTTATGTTATTCATTTCTGTGCGAGTATATTAAAATAAAATCTGCTTTGCTAATAAAGTGAAATCTATTAAATATGCTGGGACTTATTTTTATTTACCTTTTTTTAACAATCAGTTAAATATATCGATATATGAATATATCGATATATTTCTGACGATATATCGGATGTATCGATATAGATTTAACGATATATCATATGAGTCGATATATCGATATATAAATTTTTTTTGCCATCCCTAATCACAATGCGTTTTACGAATCAAATATAATTCGGAATCTTGAGGACTGATTTGGAAAAAACTAAAACGCATTTCAAAAAACTCTTTCACCCAAACAAGTTTTAGACGCTTTTCTACAATATTAAAAAAAAATAGGCATATTTAATTTTTTTGGTTCACCCTATTCGCGTTAAACTTTTCTCAACTTCGTCCGACTGGTAGTTCTGATATTTCATCTTTTTACGTATTTCTTCCAAAATTTTAATGTTAAACTTTCATTTCTTGAAACCCATTGATGTACTATACGTCAAATTGTATTTTTTTAAGTCATCTATAGTTATTCCTAAAAAAATTGTTCTCGAAATGAATTTTGGGTAACAAAGAGTTAAAATTTTAATTTATGATTTTATGAAACATGACCGTAAAATGAAATATTTTTATTAGCCGGCACTTGAGCGGAACAAAATTAGGTTTTTAATAAATTTGCATTTCGGACTTGGGCGGGGCAGATATTCACTAGTAAACGAACGCCGTGATGCTGCGAAAATTCGATAAAACATGCACATTCGTTAGCAAAATTAGTCAACCAGAAAATCGTGATATGTGCAAGCAATACACAATTTGTTATCGAATAACGATTTCTTAAATTTGTCAGATTTTGTGCAAACAGGCTTCGTTCGATCATCCTTGTATATACAAAGAGAGGAAAAAGTTACGAAACACGCTCATAAATTTTTTATTATCGATTTTAGAAAAAAAAATTTCCAGTAAAAGTTGCTAGGTTACAGCTTCATATCAATTAACTTTAATTTATCTTACGTCATCACGTCTAAGCGCTACAACATTAAACTTCAATTTTTTAAATAGCCAGCCATGATTTTTTACATTTCGTAAATGGCCGTGTCATGGTGCACTTGGTGGTATAAAATTTTGCTAGCTTGCATAAGCAATTTTCTAAAAAAAAAGTTAACTTTTAATTTCAATAATTTTTTATTGTAAGAAAAAAGAATATCACACAACGTAAATACAAAAACTAATTTAATAAATGTTCAAAAATTTCTCCGTTAACTACCAAATCATGTCCCAATCTATCCTGAAAATTTCTTAGTATTTGTTCTAATGGATTATTGCGCGACCAGTATCGATAATATGTTTGTTGATGGATCCGTTGATGACATTTTTTTTATTTAAGCAAATTTATAACAGACATTATTATGGTTATTTTTCAAATTTTGTCGAAAAATTTTTTCGATCTCCCAATCTTACCATTATCAAAATATCTGTTTTTTCCCTTTCCGTGTAATGCATCACGCAAGGCCATTAAGACCCAATTACAAAATTACATTTTAAGTAGCGACATCTTACAATCGCTTTTTGACCTAACATCGCAGTAGGATTGACAAATCGAAGCTAGTTCGCCACATAATAAGTCATCCCATGCGAGGCGGCCATACTTGCTGTCAAAGCATATGAGAATTTTAGAAAAATTGTGTGCAAATCGGTTTTGATTGCAGCAGATTCCTCGAGCAGGCTCTGTACAGCTGTTTCAGGCCTAGTTGGGCCCTTCATCAGCAGAACCGTAGCTCGAGAAATCCACTGCAAACCAAACCGATATGTCCAAGTTATTCGCCCATGCGATGTGAAAGTAATAAACAATTTAAGTAGCGACATCTTACAATCGCGTTTTGACCTAACATCGCAGTAGGATTGACAAATCGAAGCTAGTTCGCCACATAATAAGTCATCCCATGCGAGGCGGCCATGCTTGCTGTCAAAGCATATGAGAATTTTAGAAAAATTGTGTGCAAATCGGTTTTAATTGCAGCAGATTCCTCGAGCAGGCTCTGTACAGCTGTTTCAGGCCTAGTTGGGCCTTCATCAGCAGAACACAATTTTTCTAAAATTCTCATATGCTTTGACAGCAAGCATGGCCGCCTCGCATGGGATGACTTATTATGTGGCGAACTAGCTTCGATTTGTCAATCCTACTGCGATGTTAGGTCAAAAAGCGATTGTAAGATGTCGCTACTTAAATTGTTTATTACTTTCACATCGCATGGGCGAATAACTCGGACATATCGGTTTGGTTTGCAGTGGATTTCTCGAGCTACGGTTCTGCTGATGAAGGCTCAACTAGGCCTGAAACAGCTGTACAGAGTCTGCTCGAGGAATCTGCTGCAATCAAAACCGATTTGCACACAATTTTTTTACAAAATTACAGTTCAACTTTAAGCCAAAGCTTAGAAAATATTGAATAATGAAATGATTTAAAGCGGCATTGTAAAATTGGACTTAAATATCGTTTTTGTATTGGTCAAATATCTAAATTGGAAGCAATTATCTAAGGTGACCAGATTCAGTGAAGTACATGTTCTTGAACGGTTTTCTCGCAAATTTGCTTAAGGAGTCTACTTAAAATTTGATTACGTTAGAAGTAAAAGAACTTGCTGATTTCAAAGGGATGAAAGAATATAGGTTGCTATTTAAAAAATTGAGGTTATGTTGAGTAGGGCTTAGACATGATATCGTAATATAAATTAAAGGTAACTAATATGAGCACTACATTTTATCTTCCAGCTTTCATTTGAATTTTTTTCTTTCTGTGCCCAATAAAAAAAACGTTACAGCCATGTTTCGTTACTTTTTCCTCACACTGTATGTAGCAAAGTGGTATCTCATGTATCTGCAAAGGAAAGTTTAAGTCGCGACATCCTGCGATCGCTTACATGTACAACCACAAGGTTTTTTTACGGGAATTTCTGACCATTTAGCGCAGTATGTACAATTAAACCTCAATGCAAGTTTGAATTCAACACAATATAAATTAATGAGGCGTTTTCAATAACAACGCAATCAATGAGTTTTGTATTGTTAATGTCAAAAGAATCTTTCAGTGCACTTTTTTCGGAAAACGGTACTAATGAAAATTTTAAAAATTTCCTTAGCATTTTTATGTCATACTTTGATTTTCACTTTCCAATGTGTACAAAGAAATGTTAACGTTCAAAGCAAAATTCTTGGCGAAATACACCTGAAATTCGTGAATGCAAGGATAAATTAATCATTTATCAGATGCTATCTATGCATATTCCACAGCTGAAACCATTGTGTGTAGCGCATCAAACGCATTACAACAGGCTTCTAAATTATACTAAAAGGAAATTATTTGATCATAGAATATTTAATTCCAGCAATAAGTCAAAAGAAATGTGGAATTGCGTGCAGGAATAACTAATCAGAAAAAGAATTACTCCTATAAATTATCAACTAGTGAATCTTCGGAAATTATTGCTGACAAATTTAATAAATATTTTTCATGTTCTGACAAAAATATGATAGAAAATTCAATTAGAAGCAGTAAATATGTTTGTGATATTGATATGAATGAGAAATCTTTTTTTATATCATGTGACCTATCAAGAACTGGAAAGTACTATTGTCAAATTCGGAAATAAAAAATGTTCTGGCATTGACGAAGTACCCATGTTTCTTGTAAAACGCTGCCGAGATTCAATTGTGGGGCCTCTGTGCCATTTGATAAACGAATCTTTTAACACTGGTGTTTTTCCTGAATTACTTAAAACCGCTGTAGTAGTCCCAATCCATAAAAAAGGTGATGCCGAATCAATTGAAAACTACAGGTCTATTAGCCTATTATCATCGTTTTCCAAAATTATTGAACATATTGATTAATAAAATTCCTCCGGAAAAACAATGTACTCAGCCGTACGCAACATGGTTACTTAAATGGAAAATGTATAGAAACAGCTCTCTGTACTTACTTAGAATTTATATTATCTACACTTGAACGGGGAGATATTGCTGGTCTGTTCCTAGATCTGTCAAAGGCGTTCGATAGTATTGACCATAGCATATTGTTAACAAAGCTTCATCACATAGGTGTACGAGGTATAGCAAAAGATTGGTTTAGTCCTATTTCTCCAATAGAAAACAGTTAGTCAAAATACAGAGTGACAATAGACAGACGTTCTCAGATCTGGTTTCGACGGATCTAGGAATTACACAAGGCGGAGTTTTGGGTCCGTTGTTATTTGTTATTTTTATGAATGACATAAACAAGCGCTTAGGCGATTCACAGCACACAATATTAAATTATGCTGACGACACTAATTTGCTTATTAAAGGAAAAACTTATCAAGACATCACAAACGAATGCAATATTTATCTCAATAAACTCATTACCTGGTTTAACTCTAATAGACTGCTACTTAATACTAACAATACCAGCTGTTTGATTTTTAGATGCTCCTATTAATATTAAACTGGACAATTGTACAGTGAATGTATCAAGGAACACTAAATACCTTGGAATATAGTCCATTCACAAAACTCCCGGTGACGTTTACATTTTCATATTGAAAATTTGGAGTGTATTTGATAAGAAGTAATGTATTTAAGAGTCAATATCGACGCTATTTAATAAAGGCGTCGATATTGACTCTTAAATACATTACTACTTATCAAATACACTCCAAATTTTCAATATGAAAATGTAAACGTCACCGGGAGTTTTGTGAATGGATTATACATATTGATGAATGTATAACTGCATTCATTACACTCTATGTAAAAGTTTGGGTGGTGTATGCTACGCTTTGAGAATTCTTAAAGATACAATGAACACAGATACCCTAAAGTCTACTTATTACCCCAATTTTTATTCAAAACTGAGATTTGGTATTGTGTGCTGGGGTAAATGCGCAGATAGCAATCGCGTATTTACTATGCAGAAGAAAGCGATTAGAATCATATTCCATCTAAAGGGCAATGCAACATTTCAAATGTTTAATTGCAACATTTCGTAAAAACCAACTGCTGACTTTTCATGGCCTTTACATATTCGAATGCCTACTATTTCTACAAAAGTACAAAAATTCATATATTGAAGAATCGTGCACATTCGGGCATAACTACAGTACACGAAACAAAATGGACTATCGCTATCCTCTGCATAGGCTTGCAAAAACTGAAAAAGGACTATTGTACTCGAGTATGCGTTTGTTCAACAATCTTCCTAGAGAAATAAAAACTGTAACCGATTATAAATTGTTCAAAAAAACTGTATTTCAGCATCTTGTCAATATAGAACCATACTCTATAAGGGACTATTTGCACGAGTAATATTTTATGTATTTTACTTTGACGTTTTCTCTCACTTGCATGCACTATTATATTGTATATTGTATTTGCATATGACGGAAATAAAAATATATTATTATTATTATTATGAAAATGCTGTATAAGATCGAGATTAAAGGAATTCATAGATAAGAATCCTTCTGTCGGAAAATACATATTTTGACCAGACATAGCAACTTCGCATTACACTGCTCGTATTATTGCCGCTTTCGATGAGTTACAAATTCCATTTGTTACGAAGTCAAGAAATGATCTCAACTGCGACCAGTTGAAAATTTTTGGAAGAATTTAAAAAGATATACATACAGTAACGGCTAGGGGCTTCAAATTTGGATGAGCTGAAACAAAAAAATGTGCCAAAAATTGCGGCAAACGTTAGATTCACCATTTATTAATTTAACGAACTGTGTAAAAACAAAAATTCGCAAAGCCAGTCGTTATGGTGCCGATTCTGTAATTAAAAGTGTGTTCTTTTACTTCCATATTATAAGTCGTATAATAGTTTTTTGGTAATAAACTTGTTTCTTCTTAACATTTGTGCCAATTTTTTATCTCTACACCCGGAAATTCAGATTTTTTTTTAAATCTTAGAATTATTATTTATTTCAAGTAGGTAGTTAAAACTAAAAAAATATTATTTATAGATTTATTATTAACTTTTAAGCCCAGTTGTACAATTCTAGGTTAATTTTAAGCCAAAGCTTAAACCCTTAACAACAACTGATGAAATAATCGTTATTATGGGTTTAAGCTTCAGCTTAAATTTAAACTGACATTGTACAACTGTGCCTTAAAAGTATTTTTCTTTTATCTACGACCACTATTGTAAATGACGAATTACGTACAACACATAAATTAAGTAAGCGGGTGTTTACAAACGTCATGCGTAAAGTAAGAAAAACGCATAACGCACCTATTTTACGCACGCTTGTAGTTAGATCTACGTAGCCGCATCACATTAGATTGACAGTCGTCGAAATTGCAAATGTCATTGCTGATTATTTTGAATTTGAATAATAAGGTAATTTTTGTAGTCGTAGATAAAGTACAGTATAAAACTCGAGTTGTAAAGCAATTACGCACTTGTGGAATTACTTACATTCGCATCTGCGCGGCTCATGCGCAACTTTTCCACCGTGTGTAATATGCTATTTATAACTCTCGTTATGTAATATACTATTAAATGCAAGTCAATCGTTTTTCTTTTGAGAAATTTATATTCTGTTGTATACGTAACGATGTTTTCTATTTAAATACGTATGAACTATATCTAATTTCGAAGAGAATTATTTTTGTTATTTAAAAATATGAACTGCATTTATATTTGCAATTTCATATTTAAAGCATTTCGAATGTGATCTCGTCAAATTTCACTTGATGGTACTACATGTTTATATGACAAAAAGTGCTCCACGTATAAAATTCGCAAGGGAAAAATTTAGTATCATAAACGTACATGCTCCAATAGAGGAGAAGGATCCGGAAGATAAAGGCTAATTTTACGAAGAAATAGGAAATATTTTGAAAAAACCTACTTACTTATATGTATACGACGCGACGTAAGGACCTACATGTAAAAGTAAGGTCGTCCCGAATACAAGGAAAACAATTTGAGAATAATGAACACAAACTTTGAGCATAAGAACATAAACAAATGCTGCGTTCCAGAATTACCTCCACATTGAAGATCAGAGCGAGTAGATGTGGAGTAGATATTTGATCACGGAGTTAGCGAGCACTCAGAGTAACCAGCGATTAAATGAACGTATTAGAGCAATTTGGGTAAAAATTTGAAATAACGTCTACAAGCATGTGATAGATGTCAAATTTTCAAATGACCTGAAAGCTCATCTATCATCGGAGCAACTGGAGTACGCTCCGTTAGTTTCAAAATTTTTAAAAGAACGCGATCTAAATTCGTTTACTCTCGATGCAATAAAAAACGCTCTAGAACGAAAAAAGCTAAGAAATCTAATTCTGGAACGCAGCAAAAGAAATTTGGATTTCTCCAGACGGCCCGACTAAGAATCAAATAGATTATACTTTGATAGAAAGCAAATATACCAAGTCAATAAATGATGTACGGAGCTATAAGGGAGCAGAAGCAAATTCGGGCTATTTTCTGGTTATAGCGAAGATGCAGAGAGAAGAGTTAAGAAAGAAAACAGTAACAAAAATATAACATAAGCAAATTACAAAATATAGAAATGACAGGAAAGTTAGAAGAAGAAGACCTAGCGTTAAGACTACATAGAAAACCAGGCTCAAAAAGAGGACGAGCAGGAAGAAAGGATACGATGCTTAACGATCCTAAGCGAACGGAGTAACGGAGATATGGTGTGGAAACCCGGGAGCGATTTGATGTGGAATATAAGAATGCATTAACAGGCAGAAGCGATATAAGCATGAAAATGATTAGGACAAATCACTTGAAGATAAAAAAGAAAAGCTTTGAAGTTGAAGATGGAGTAAGGCAAGAAAATTGTCTATCCACCACTTTGTTTAACCTTACGCTCGAAAGTGTCCTAAGAGAATGTGAAATAGAAAGTAGTAGACTCATTTTTAATAACAAACAACAATGTGTAGCATATGCTGATAAAATAGTGCTAATAACGAGAACACGAAATGAACTGGAAAAAATGTTCATAATATTGAAAGTAAAGTGTTTTCTTGACCGGTACTGTATTCTTTGAAATAAAACTTCCTGAATCACGGTCTGAGTGTTTGTTATTAATTGTTTAACATAAAAATTGTGAGTCTCCTCTCCCTACGCTCGGAGAGAGGAGACTCACAATTTTTAACACTGAGGAAGAACCTGGCCAGGTTCGAAAACGTTATGTTAAACAATTAATAAAAAACACTCAGACCGTGATTCAGGAAGTTTTATTTCAAAGAGTTCATAATATTGGAAAGATTAGCTAAAAAGCACTTCAATCATATACAAAATTGTACCTAACATCTTCATTGATTATGTATAGGTATGCAAATTTGCGTCACATTCATTTTGTTACAAAGCTCGTTATAAAGCGGATGCAGTTGCTATTAATGCAGCAAAGAGATAAAGCATAATTTCATTTGTTGCAAAGGTGATTTTATTTCCTAGTCACTGTTATTATTTTATAGAGGACTATGAACGACGTGAAATCCTTTCATTGTATTTTATCACGTCACGTAGACGTAATGAGATTTTAGAGACAAACTGGGTTTATTATATGCTGTATTGTACTCGGAAATATAAATGAGACACTCGCAAATATGACATTATCGGGCAAATTAAGCTTTATCATAGTTAAGCCAATTATATATTTCCATCTTTAAAATCAATATTGAAATTTTAAAGGTATATTAATATAAAGTTTGTATCGTTAATTATCTTTTTTGCATCCTTATAATAGCTGTCAAGGTAAATAGTAAATACATAAAATTATTTCTGTTTAAAAAACCTGCGTCTTCACCAAAACAAAAAGCAAATTGGCCGCATAAAGAGGGTATTGTCATAGAGTTGGACAAATAAACACTGTTATGCTGGTTTGCACATTTTAAGGCCAAAATAGTATATTGTAGACCTCGGCGGTAAAGTGCTTGTTTTCCAGGTCGAGAGAAGTTATGGACAGGCGAGGCGCAGCCGAGCCTGGCCACTTCTTGAGGCCTGGAAAACCACTTTATTGCCATAGTTTACACATTATTTTTTTTCCTACACAACATTATAATTAATTTTGTTAATATCACACACACGTTCTGAAGTAAAAATATTAAAATTGATTTACTATTAAAATTATTACTAATCTAGATGCTTTAAAAACAAGTGTTGTATGTGCTAGCGTGGTCGAGCGGTCTAAGGCGCTGGTTTAAGGCACCAGTCTCGGTGCGAATGTATGAGTGCGAATCCCATCGCTGCCAAGTCGACTTTTTTTTTCTTGATAATTTTAATCCTTTTTAAAACCAAATACCAGTGGAATTTAATAAAAAACTTACGTTTGTTAATTTTTTCATGTTGATGAGAATGCATTTCAGAAATTATTGTTGCGCCACTTAGTGGTAAGGCTTCGTGAATTATTTTCTCGGCTAGGCTTTTATGTTCATTTTGCCGGGCTAGCCGTGGAAACGTTTGCTTTCTCCTCTCTGATGAGGCGGTAAAATTGAATTTTCTACTAGTGTAGAAAAAAAAATATTTTTTTCCATATTTTATGAGGACAATCAGATTATGAGGAATACTTTGCGAATGGAGTCCTATAAGTCCATTAGAAGACCCTCAAGCGGTTACTTTTATGAAAACACGTTCTAATTACACTGGTTCTTTCAAAAGCTCCGCAGAAAGTTTTAATGTATTTTTTTTTGCACAACAGGATATTTTGTTATCGATATACATAAAACGCTTCTTTTCAAGGTTATATGTATTTAATAAAATAGACGAATTAAATCTATAGTGAATACTTTTCTTAATATATTTTGTAAATAAATTATTTTGATTTTTTAAGGTGTAAATACGTAGAAAATAAAGAGAATTGTAAATATTAGGAAAATTAAAATAATTTGTAATTGATGATGAAGGAAACTCTGGGTTATAGTAAGAAGTTTGGAAAATAGACAAGTGAGGGCGCTGTGTTAGTAGTTATCGCGTGATATTGTAGCCCGTATAGCGACAAAACCGCCCACGCACGGAAACCGATTTAAGCAAAAAGCAATAAGACACGAAACGTTTGTTCGACACGTGGGACGAAAGAGGGGCGAGTTATAGTTAAAGGGAAGGATTTACGAAAAACTGAACTATAATGTAAGTTTGTGCTAATGCTTAATAATAATTAGTTTGTGAAAATTAATTATTATTTAATAAATTGTTTACATTTTTCATTAATTTACACGTACAGTTGCGGACAAAAAAAGTGACCCATCACATTGAAATTTAATGACGCTTTGATTATATTTACTTACTCTGTACTAGCCTTGCAGTATTGGAGGTTATACTAAACGTCGCTTTTTACAGTCGTTCCCGTACCTTCTGAATTAGTGGCAACACTCACACGTTGCACTTCACTTAAGTAGACCATTATTCAAAACAGCAAATTAAATGTGATACAATATGACAGCTCCAATAATTTACTACTTTGACAGATCGAACACAGATCGAAAGCCAATTTACAATACAAAAAAAGAATGAATCAATTTTCATGTCCGCAAGTTTAGGTACATTAACACTGACACCAGATATTTTTGAATATGAAGACTGGCGAGTGAGTATATTCAAAATATATCGCATAAGTACAACAAAGAAATTGGTCTATAAGATATACTGTAAAATTCATCACCAAATAAGAGCCTTCGAGAGGAAAATCAACAAGTAAAAGAAAAAAGGAATTAATTATTCGAAAAAACAAATTACCCTGAGATTTACACAAAAAGAGAAAATTTGGAACAATAAATAAATAAATTGGCAAGCGTAAAAATAAAAAGCAAAGAATTGTCCAAAATACCCTGAGATAATAACAATAAGGGCTGGATTAAAACGAAAATCAAACGGATTCATAAAATTTTAAATAAATAAAAAGGACAATGAACAGAAAAGACAAAGACAAAAAAGGGATACTGAGATTGATGAAAAAAGAGCAATTGAAACAGAAGAAGAAAAAGAAGAAAGCAGTGAGTTGGAAGAAGTAGTAATAGAAAGAACACAGGGAGACATACAAATAAAAGAACCCGAAGAAAGAAAAGAGGAGGAAGAGGATACAAAAATGATGGAAGAAATGAAAAAGGCCAATATTAAAATAGAACCAAAAGTAGAAGAAGAATTAGAACAAAACAACGAAAAAATAGAAGAAAAATTAGAAAAAAGCAATGAAAAATAGAGAACAAATTAGAGGAAAACAAAAGAGAAATAGGAGAAAAATAAAATAGGAGAAAAAATGGAGGAAACAAATAGAAAAATGGAAAGAATGAATAGGAAAATAGATGAGAACAAAGCTGAAATTTTAAGATTATTTGAAGAAAAAAACAGGAGGGATACAAAAGATTATAATAGGAGAAAAAATAAAGAATGAAACAGATTCAATGGAGGAGAAATTACATGAAAATACTCTAAATTTTGAAAAATAATACAAAAACATGCAATAGAACAAACAATGAAATTAGAAGAAAAAAATTAACTACTGTTGATAATAAAATCGTTGAAGACTGTGTTGGTAGACATCTTCTATTGACGAATAAAGTAGATAATTGTCAATATGAATAACAACAAAGTTACTAAGAAATAAAAAAATATATAGAAGAATGTGGACAAACACAAAATTTGAAAATCGAAAAACTTAAACAAGAATATGAAAACAAAATCAAAGAGGTGTAGGGAGAAGAACGATTACCACAACAGATTGTTCAACATTTAAGGCAGGCGGCCACAGAACGCAAAACTAAGCTAAGCTAAGCGAAAGTAAGTTTTTTGAAAATTAGAATCAACGTAATCTTACGCGGACGTGGCAACTAAAGTTAAGGGAAGCGAAATTAGGATAGCAAAGATATAAAACAATGTTTATTTTCTCTCGGTTGCCTCGTCCGCGTAAGATTACGTTGGACCTAATTTTCAAAAAACTTAGTTTCGCTCAACTTAGCTTCGCTTCGCGCGTTGTGGCCCGTCGCCTTTATGTGGAACAAGGAAACACTACCAAAATTTTATGGAGATGACAGGATAAACCCGGTTGAATTCTTGCAAAATATCAAAGAATGTATAAGAAATGAGAGAAGAAAAATTTTAACAGTAAGGAATTGTCTAAAAGAAAATGCAGAAACCTGACTCAATATGAGGTAGGAAGACATAGAAACTTTCGATGATTTCGAAGAACTATTCTTAGAACAATACTGGAATACTAACGAACAGAGGAAAGTGAGAGAAAATTTAATATTTGGAAAATATAGAACCGGAATGAGAATAACGAGAGAAAAATACGTTATAAAAAAAATATAGCATTGCAAAATACTTAACGCCGAAGTTGTTTGAAGAGGACATAATTATACAATTAGTCCGGGCCCTTTGATCAAGAAATCATACAAGCAGTGGCGTTACATAACATAACGACCATGACGAATTTTATTAATTTATTAAAAAGGGTTGATACAACACAGGAAAAAACAAATACACAAAATAGGACAATAAATAGAATACAAGCAAGACCAAACCAACGAAATAACAATCACAATAATAACAATCATAATAATAACAATCACCATAATAGCAAACAAAATAATTACAAAATAAATCCAATAATAATAATAATCATCAAAATTGACAAAATTTAATAGAAACAATAATAGTAATTACCAAAATAAAAGTAATAGAAATTTTAATACAAACCAAAGTCCAAGACAAGATCGAGAAATATTCAGAGCAAAATTTGAAGAATCAAAGAATCAAGGTTTCACGAATCAAAGACTGCGAAAGAATGGGAGCAATACCGAAAACAAGGAAATCAATACAACACCCAGACAAAGCATTACAGTAGCGGAAGTATATGTATGACCAATACAACAACATCTACATTTAAACAACTGCATTCTAGATTTTGTAGATGAACGTTTTATAAATTATGAATTGCCATACATCAACATCCAGTTAAACAACATCAATATCTGTGCATTAGTTGATTCTGGAGCTGAAATATCTGTAATGGATAAGAGAATTGTAAATAAACATAGTTTGAAAAACGTCGTACCAATAAACAAAATAAACTTATTAACTGCTACAAGGAAGAAATTAACGGTTACTGATAGAATCCTGATAACAACAATGAATATCGAGGAAAAGGAAGTGGAGATGGAGTTTGTGATAGTCACCGGCTTACGAAATAAATATATCTTAGGGATGAACGCATTAAATAAATTAAATATAGAAATAAATGTAGAAAAGAAATTAATAATAATTCATGGAAAATCAATGAGATGGATAGAATCGCAAGATGATTCAAGAGAAGAGGAAGAAAGTAATTATTAATAATATAGAAATTAATAAAAAATTCAAAATCCAAGAGATTGAAAATTTAGATCTTAAATGTGGGGAAGAACAGAAGGATATTCTGTGGAAAATACTTGCGAAACATTTCCCAATCGTAAATGACAAACCAACAACGGTTGCAAAAAGATACATGCATAAGCTAGAAGTAGACGACACAACAGGTTTCAACTGCAAAAATTGTTCTATTCCACAAAAATACGTAAATCAGATTAACCGGGAAATCGAAGAGATGATAACAAATGGTATCATAGAAAAATCTACAACAAATTACATAAATCCAGTAGTAGTAGCAAGAAAAACAGACGGAACGATCAGACTATTGTAAAGGATTTAACATTATACGAAGGCCCGAACCCGCTAGTGATGTCATCGTCGATATGAGCCGTATAGTTTATGGTGTTTATAATACGGCGGGGCATGGGTGACGGGCTGTCGGGAACCAAGGGCATTCCTAACTTACAATTCGAGAAGAGTGCATTATCGATTCTTTTGTATCTGAATAATTAAGTTGAAGTTTTATATTATTATTATTATAATAAAGTTTAATTATCTAAAGTTATTCTAACATCAGAAGTGGGATAGTGTCCTGTGCCTTGTTAACCGCAATTATTGCAGTGTATCGGCAGTGGCATATGGAAACTGCACCGCGCCGCAGACATCCGATGAGCGAAAAAGGTTGATGAATTGGATGGCCGAACGCGTGGACGACGGCGTCAACGTTTTCGTTCACCCCGGAGCGAGCCCTCGCAGGGAGACGGCAACTCCAGGGATAGTGATAGGAGCCGATCACGAAAAAGGGGGACACCCTCCCGGCTGCGTCTGCAGGTGCTTTGGCTGATAGCGTATTGCAATTTGGCACTGCAATGGTATCCGGGATTGAAAGGTTGGTCGAGAGAAGGATATCTGGCCTAAGTAATGTTTCTGTGGCTACAAACATTATTTCTGAGTTCAATCCTGTAATACATGATGTGAATGAGTGGTTAAAGTCTGTTAATGAGTTTGCTCTGATAGACGGGTGGGATGATAAAACAAAGTCTCATTTAACTTTAGCAAAATTGAAGGGGACCGCTGAAGTATGGTTTAGGGGGCTCCCAATGCGATTGTTTACGTGGGCAGAATGGAGCGCTGTGGCTTCAGGAAAATTTTTATCCCAAACGCGATCTACACAGATTATTGCAGGAACTTATATCCTGTAAGCCACAATAGAAGGGATATGTACTTCGCAAATTAGCCCTTATACATAATCTAAAAGTATACTGTTAAACGATGGGGATCGCGTTAATTTAATAATGGGAGGTATTGACGATGAGCAAATTTATGGTCGCCACGGCATACGTTACGGACCCAGATGTCCTTGCAACTCATTGACGACTTATTGATGTCAATAGAAATTTAACAAAACAAACAACTGTTCGTTTTGCCTTAACGAAATTACGAAGCTCCGCGGAAGCTTAGTTCAAAAGTACGGAAACAGGAATCCATTCATGGGTTGAATGGAAATGTTTGTTGTTGGAAACGTTTGCACCAAAACGAGACATTTGTACTAAGCTTTTACAAATGATCAACTACAAATCATGTGACGTAGATGATCTAGATGATTATTCATTTCAAAAGTTGGTTTTAATAAATTCATTAAAATTTATTTTCGATTCAAGATAAGGTAAATTTAATAATGGGTGCAATTAATTGTATTTATATTTTAGAAACTGAAGGCATTAATAATCTATCAGTATTAGCAAAGCTTTTAAAATCTTATTCTAAAAAGTAAAGCTTGAAAGGAAAAATATATTTATTCTTCAATTTATTTCCTCCGTTTAAAACTTAAATATTTATGTCAACAAAATATAACTGATACAGGTAGGTTTATCTGTAGGTAATCTTATAAAAAGAACCCAACAACTCCTCGATTATTTTATTTGAAAGGAAATTCTCTTCAATTCAAATAGTTTTCTCAAATGAAATTTATAAAGTTACAGATTGGTATTAAAACTGATATTTTCATTCAATATTACTTTTGCGGTAAAACCAAACAGACAAAAAAAATTATTATAAAAATTGAAATAAGAAAGTAGGATGTATGAAACAATGATGTGCTTTACTCAAGTTTATTTTATTTAACTGAAATAAATACTCTTGTATGTGTGTGCAATGTGCGTCGCCTGAATTCTTGTCGCAGACGCGACGTTTGTTGCCAATAGCGGTCATGAACGTCGGCTGTTAAGTAGGGAATACACGATACAACATGTCTTAACACATGTACGCGCGTACATGTTCGCTGAACATCAACGTCAAATAGTACCATACTACACACGATCGAACATGTCTTATGACATCATAGTCCAGTTATCAACCAGGACGATGTCCGAAGAGTTATGTTTGGTGGCAGTGGCGTGCACCTAATAATAGGCGTCAGCTATCTGAAAGTGATAAAGCTGTAGTAAATCCCCAGTTTAATAGTTCCAATTGCAGGATCTGCCACCACACATTGCTGGAAAGTTATTTATTAAAAATCATAAATTGGCTGTTTTGAGGTGCTGTGGAAAAGTTTAAGCACGACGCCGACCTACTGCATTGAATAAGTCCGTGGCGAACATGTGCGTTTGGCAACCACACGGTCGAACATGTACGTGCAAACATCAACGCACGCACTTGTTTTCAGGAAAACCAGAAAACAAGTTCGACGGACTTTTTGTATGTGCGTACATGTTCGAAGCGTTTTTTGGGCCAACACACGCACGTTGATGTTCGGCGAACATGTACGCACGTACATGTGGGATCGTGTATTTCCTGCTTTATGCATGCAGCCACGAGCGCAATTAAGGCCCAGAATATTTTTTAAACACCCGAAGACCAAATCATAATAAACAACAGCGGGCTCTTGATTACTACATCAATCTCATTGGTATTAAGAACTCAAATCATACAAGGCCCTGATCTACCTTGCCGGTATTGAAAAAAAAAAAGAGAAAAGCGTTGAAATGTTTGTGGTTCCTGATAACGGCCATGTACTTATTGGGCAATATTTTATCGAGCTTAACGATATTCAATAATGTAAACAGGGTGATGTTTTAGAATGTAAGGAACACTGAAATTAAACAAGTTGTGTTATAGATTTAGCAGAAAAGAAAATTGGGAATTGATGATAAACAAGCCATTACTAATTTAATCGAACTATTAAATGAATTCAGGTATTGTGATTGCTTTGGATATGTCGGAATTGGGAGAAATAAATATTATTAGTATAAAATTGACCCTTATAAGATGCCACATGAACCACGATAAATTAGGTCATTTTGTATTCAATAGAAATTACAATATTATGACTTCTAAATTTTGGTACTCAAAAAAATGAGAAATTTTATCGAGAATAAATATGTATTACTAATTGCCTAAACTACCTATGTTTCAAAACGACTGATGGACGTAAGCCTGAGTTTCTGCATCCTATTTCAAAATCGCTCATTCCGTTCCCTATGATTCCCTACGATAAAAAAAAACAGTCTGCAATTAAGTCTCACCGATAGCTTTAAAGTTTTTGGAATTCCGCAACATTTTATTAGTGATGCCGGTTCATCTTTTACCTCCCACAGATTAAAAAAATTGGGAATGCCCAAGTTAAGCAGTATAATCGTACGATTGTCGAGGCATTAGTCGCTATGTGCATGACTGCAGAGTGGAATGATACATGTGGAATTGTGGGTGACACCAAGCGAAGCACTGATGGGTTATCGGGGCGTTGACGAACCCAGTTTGGAACACTTGGTGGATGTGATCGAATTGCGAGAAACTATTGTTGGGTTAATAAGGTGCTAAACAATCACAGATACCATATCTGGGCATAGCCAGAGTGAAAAATACGAAACCATGATTGCGAGTATTAAAAAAAACTTAAAAATTTGAGATGGTAAAGTAAGCGTAACTCCAATTCTCTGTGTCAAACGTAAGTATGGATTTTAACTTGTCATCTGTCTGCTCTGTGACCCTGCGAGGTCTTGACGGTGACTTGTCTGTTCTGTGAGCCTACGAGGTCTTGACGGTGACTGTGCTTGCAAGAGTTTGATTTATTAGCAGCATTTGTCTGTTCTGTGACTCTGCGAGGTCTTGACGGTAACTTGTCTGTTCTGTGACCCTACGAGGTCTTGACGGTGACTGTGCTTGCAAGGATTTGATTTATTAGCAGAATTTGTCTGTTCTGTGACCCTGCGAGGTCTTGACGGTGACTGTGCTTGCAAGGTTTCGATTTATTAGCAGCATTTGTCTGTTCTGTGACCCTACGGGGTCTTAACGGTGACTATGCTTGCAAGGTTTTGATTTATTAGCAGCATTTGTTTGTTCTGTGACCCTACGAGGTCTTAACGGTGACTATGCTTGCAAGAGTTTGATTTATTAGCAGCATTTGTCTGTTCTGTGACCTTACAAGGTCTTGACGATGACTGTGCTTGTGAGGATTTATCCTATTTTCCAATGAAAAAAAAAGAAGGCTTTTATGAGGGTAAACTATTATGTTTTTTTATGTTTCTCATTTCCCATTCCAGGACCCTGTTGTCTAATTGAAAAAGCAGCGTGTAGAGAGAGAGAATAACTTAATTTGTATTCTCTTTCTCTTTTCTTCCAGAAGTTCCGTATTATTACGAATCAGATTTTTCACATATTTGCACTAGACCTAGTGTTACTTGGTTTGTTGTTTATAAATGAGTAATCTTTTTCTTTATTTACCTAGATCGAGGACGCTCTAGTTTTGTCAGGAAAGGCCGTGTAAAGGATTTAACATTATACGAAGGCCCGAACCCGCTAGTGATGTCATCGTTGATATGAGCCGTATAGTTTATGGTGTTTATAATACGGCGGACGGGGCATGGGTGACGGGCTGTCGGGAACCAAGGGCATTCCTAACTTACAATTCGAGAAGAGTGCATTATCGATTCTTTTGTATCTGAATAATTAAGTTGAAATTTTATATTATTATTACTATAATAAAGTTTAATTATCTAAAGTTATTCTAACACTATGTTTATAGTCAAGACATCCCAATAAAATTACGAAAAGCAGAAAAGAGGCTCCACAAACGATAGAAACAAGCACATATGGTAATTCAAGAATTTTTACAAAAATTAATTTAAAAACATCATTTTGGCTTCTACCTTTACATCTGGATTCGAAAAAATACACAGGATTTATGATAAACGGACTAGTATATCAGTACAGAGTGCTTCCATTCGGTTTGAGTTCATCAAGTGCAGTATTAGATAGCGCGATGCAAATAATTCTTGACCGATATGAAGAATTTTGATAGACGAATTAAATCTGTAGTGAATACCTTTCTTAATATACAGGCTGAGTCCAAAAAAACGCCTACGCGAAGAGCGTCGGTATTTATTGTCGGATTTGACTGGTCAAAAAATCAAATGAAATGGCAGAAAAAAACTCTACAATATACCATATCTTGCGTCTTTAATACATTTAAAACAGCTGCATGACAGCTGTCAACTTTTGTTTTTTTAAAAGCAATGGCATAATTACTGTAATACATTTCGAAAGAACTTTTTTTTCTGCGTTCAATGATGTGCCGCAATAAACACTTATTCTTCAAAATAATAGAAGAAAATAAAAAGAAATAAATAAATTACCGGCAAACAAATAATGACAACTGTCAACATTTCTTTTTATTGTCAGGAAGAACAAAACAAAAATATTGACTGTTATCGTCATTTGTTTGCTTATGAGGAAGTACTTGTAGACACTACACTATTTACCATAAAACAGGTATCATTTATTGTTCGGCAATTGTTTATTACGTCATTTCATGTTAATAATTTATTTATTTCTTTTTATTTTCTTCTATTATTTTGAAGAATAAGTGTTTATTGCGGCACATCATTGAACGCAAAAAAAAGGTCTTTCGAAATGTATTACAGTAATTATACCATTGCATTTAAAAAACAAAAGTTGACAGCTGTCATGCAGCTGTTTTAAATGTATTAAAAATGCAAGATATGGTATACTGTAGAGTTTTTTCTGCAGTTTCATTTGATTTTTTGATCAATCAAGTCCGACAATAAACACCGACGCTATTCGCGTAGGCGTTTTTTTGGACTCAGCCTGTATACACCGTGTCCACCGAGTGTGATTTTCTTTTCTGGTGTCTAAACTATTTAATATAGAAAAAAATTTCAAACTCTATCATCCTCTAATAAAAAACTCTATACGCTAAATTTATTTGCAATTATACAGCGTGTTCATTTTACAAGTGTCAGCAAGTACCTTTAATATTTCAAATGGAATGCCCTATATCTTATTTCGAATTTTGATAGATCTATCAATTTGAAAACTATTTTATTAACATATCTCTATACCTAAACCTAGTATTTACCGAGATAAATGCCATCAACGAAGAAACATCTTAAATGCAGGCCCTTATTAAATTGTTTTTAACTTGCTTAATTGAAGAATCTTTATTATCAGTTATTAGCGTGTAATTACACATGCTTTCAGCTAAGTAACACTATATTAAACAAACCTGAAGACTACGCAGATTGTTGGTGGCTGGCAGTTCTTTCTGCTGAATTTACAACTGAAATATTTCAAGTTTTTCTTATGGAACACCCCGTACCTATAATCATCGACCGATGTAGAATTAAATTTACTACCTTTTTTACCAAAAAAGTCCTATACCTAAAACCTACAGTTTGTGAGATAATTCTGGTTTTCATTTTGCTTCATGATTTTTGTCATTTTTAGGGTGCCATGTAAGTTAATATTACACTAGTCAACAAATTAATATTTTTTTTTGTGACTGGTATTGTAATAAGTGATTCTTAATATTCGAAATACACTATTTGAATCTGAAAGTAAAAAATTCTATCACGTATAAACTTTGAGTTACGGATTATGCCCAAAAAGTAAAAAAAATCCTGCAATCGGTAATTTTTTTTATTAGACGTAAAACATATAAAAGTAGTATTTGAAAACAGTGAATAGATAAAGTACAGATAAAGACATTTTGATGTGTAAACAAATGTGTTTTCATATTTGTTTTGACATCTAAAAGTCACTTTAAATTTAAAGTCTAAGGGCCGTTTTCATAATAGTGCTAAAGGAGACTTTAATTTAAAGTCACTTTAAGCATAGGAAAACTAATGTGTTTTTATAGGTTAAAGTCACTTTAAATTTAAAGTTCTATTATGAAAATGGCCCTAAATGCCAGCTAAATGTCAGCTGGTTTTTAATAATTTTTCTTAATCTTTTGTTTCATGGCTAGGAGATAACATAAGAATACGCCCTTGCATATATTTTTTATTGAATTTATTATTAAAATTCAGTACCACTGCAACGTTGCTTTAGCTGCTTGTAAATGTGTTGATAGAATAATGAAATAAATCGTTATCGTTTAGATGCCTGTCTTCACTATACGCTGTAGCTGATATAATAATCCCTAGCACTGATTTATGCTAAGGGTATTTGTGCGCCGGTAGTGCTAGCTAGTAACAAGAATTACAAGACTCTCCAATAATCTAACGTGATAACAGCTTCCGCTCATCGATTTTTCAATAGCACATTCATGACATTAAGGAGGTAACACTTTGAAAGCATCATTTGTTTCTAGAATGATAATGTTGCTTGCCTAACTCATTTTTATGATCAAAATTAGCTAAAGCGTTTTACAATTTTTTTTATACATTGGCAAAACCACGACCTACTAAATTTTACGAGACAACGTAACAACCGACAACCGACCTGGGCAATTTATTAGTTTAAGTGTTTCTCCGCTGGCGCTACTTACCTAAAAAATCGGAAGGGAAAAACCGGAACGTCATTTCACTGCATCATTTTCAATTAACGTCAAGCTCACGCAGTTCATGGCAAGTACAGTTGTATTTTCTTGCTCAAATATAGTTTTCTTGTGCTTTTTTCTTTCGTTATTTATGGTATTTGTTATTTAGGTAACTAGCGCCAAAGCAAGGAAAATTTGCGTGAAATAAAATTTTGCCCGGACCGGTTAAAAGCTCTGTCTCGTGAAATTTAGTAGGTCGTGAAATGAACAATCTTTAATAAAAAATGTAACTTATAATAAGTTCTATATCAGTAAACTTCTTGCACATATAGAGTGTTTTTTTTTAAATCTAGCGTCCAAGTTGGCCATGAAAATTTCATTATGAATCATCATCGTCATGAGAGTTGTTAATTCGACGTTTGAACATACAAATTCTAACCTTGCTTTCGAGGTTTCGAACTTAACAGTACGATAGGACAACACAAGGATGTAATTTATTGTAATAAACGAAAAACGAAAGAATGAGATCTGTTGTAACAATCAAAACAGACTATGGGTGGTATGCATAAAACGAAGTAGATGCTAATACTTCTCAAATTATTATATTCTTCGAAGTATCTTCTATTACATAAAGTACCTACTGCAGCTCTGAAGCATATACTACGAAAGTAAAGTTTATACTACAGCACGTAGTAAATACTACGCTGCAGTAGTATTTACTATTAAAATGAATCTGAGGCTTTGAAGTAGATACTACAGTAGGTGCTTCTACAGCGAAGTAAAAACTTCTATGTGCTCTTGTGCTCTAGTAGTCTAATATCTACTACATAGATCGCATGGTAAATACTACGTTACTATAGTAGGTACTTCACTTTCGAAGTAGAAATAAGAAAATAAGATTTATAACAAATAATCAAAATTGTGGTGCGTTCACAATAAGCACCTTGTCACGGCCAATTCGTCGCCAAATTAAAAAAAAAAAACGCACGTTACATATAAACTAATGTTTTTCTTTATTAACCAATTGCGGCTAAACTGTGAATATTTAAAGAAAAGCATTCGTGATCTATTGGCTGTTCCCGTGTCTAAAAGAATTGAAATATAGGAATACTTTATTCACACTTAGGCCCAGTTTTACAATCATAGAATAAGGACGGAATAACTGTTCGCCGAATATCCTTTAATGTTCCTTCATATCTACGTCACACCTACGTCACGTTATTCTAAGAATAATGCTTATCCGATGACTGTAAAATCGGCCCTTAAAGATAAAAAATATTCTTTTTAACTAATTGTGAGCATCAAGTATAGTAATTTTACATAGTAAGATTCTTGATATACTTATTTTAAGACCTATTGCATTTTAAAAATAAAGTTTTCCCAAAAATTTTAAACGAATGTTTTAATACATTTAGAGCTTATTAAATTTCTGTTCTAAAACAGTTACCTACACTTTAAACTAGAATTTAATACTTCACAAATCATATCTCCCCACCACACTGAAAGACCACTTTCAGTCTAGTGTGATGATGTCCTCATCGCGAACGAAACACATGTTCGCTCTTAAAAGTGTTTACAAAGTAATAAAATAAAATGACAGTACAGTTTCACCGTTCGATTTCCAAAATCAAATAATTTTTTTTTTGTAAATTCAATATGCTCATTGTAATTGGCATATACAACGTAAATCGCTACATCTCCAGGAAATTAAGTTTTTCATAAAACTTTTTTCATAAGCTGTCTACTGGTTGTATTCGTCATAAAAGTATGAAAAGATCAAACATTTCGAATTTCATTTCACATGCAGGAATAAAGCTCCTCGCTTTTGTCTCCTCTGTGCAAACAGAAAGAGACAAGTTCTGTGGGACTAAAATATTTAACATGTGTAATAATGCTGAGCTGTATAATGAAACTGCATGTGGCAGTAAATTATATTTTATCCAGAGCAGTTTATATTCATTTTACTTCGTTTGTTTAAATGTAATTTAATGTAAATGTGTATGAAATACTCAAGAAAGTGTGCAAGAAATTACATTTAACTTACTACATCATTTCCAACTGTAATTCAGAAAAGATCAACTTTATTTCAGAAATTTTCAAATGTAATTCAGAATTGTTAATTTAATTTCAGAATATGTCATTTGAAATTCAAATTTATCAAATCAATTTCAGATCGTGTCACTTGTAATTCAGATTTATCAATTTAATTTCAGAATGCGTTATTTGTAATTCAGATTAGTCAGTTTAATTTCAGAAAACATCAATTGCATTTCAGAAAGTATGAAATGGACTTCACACTATATTAATTATTGTAATTGGTCCCGAATAAAAATTGACCATTTCTTAATTACAATTGATGTAATCTCAAATTCATTTAATGCTTTCTGAAATTAAACTGATTAGTCTGAATTATAAATAACGAATTCCGAAATTAAATTGATAAGTCTGAATTTCAAATGATACATTCTGAAACTAAATTGATAAATCTGAATTACAAATGATATATTCTGAAATTAAATTAACAATTCTGAATTAATTACAATTGGAAAAAGTGTAGTTTTAAGAGATAAGACTTCTAAAACTTCAGTAAAGAGACATAATAAAATTTCTCTTTAAATTTAATGTCATTTTGCAGCTCTTTGCGTTCCATTTGATAATTGGTAGATAACATGTTTATGTCGACTGAACACGTGTTTTAGCCAACATATCGAAATTCATATCCAAATCAAAATTTCAGTTTGATTTGGAACGCTGTTATGGTTTGAAATATTGAAAATATATAAGTTGGGTTTCATCTTGAAGCGCTTAAGAACTTTGATCACTATGCCACGTTTACTTCGTTGTATACTGTGTTCACAAGGTTCACATAAACATCAAAGGATTTAAGTGAAAGAAATCACTATGAAATAGTGTAATGTGCATGTAATGATTTCGCAATTTCTGTTATCAGATTTCTTTGCCACTGCAATGATTCAACATTTTACTCCGATGGAAAGAAAGAAGGATACCAGCGTCTCCTGGCAAGATTTGCACTCTTACTACTCCTACATAAGTGAATAGGATTAATAACTAGACATGGAGCATTTCTTGAATGATATATCGGATAATATTTCATCGTCTACACGGATAAAACGCAATTTCGAGTTGTCTTGTCAAATTAGCCGTACTGTAAGAATTGCTTCGCAGGAAATGCATTTTATAAGAAAAGGATTCTTAGACTGCACGGAACCTGTTAACGGGACTTATTACCTGTCGTTTCAGTAACGTGACGTCTCGAATGAATAATGCTCTAGCGGTTATTACAAAATGTATTATAGGAGAAGGAGGGGCTTTGCAATATTTTGTTATCTTTTTATTCTGTTTGACTTTAAAATTATATTTTGCTGTAAATAAAAAAAAATTAAGTTACTGTGTATATTTTGTGTGGAGATTTTTTACAAAATAATCCTTACATAATAACATTAATTTATTCCCTTAATTATTAACTTAAGGAAATAAATTAAAACAATAATCATGAATCATATCTAACAATAATGATGAATGATTGGAAAAAATGCATCTTCCCTTAATTAATGATTTTATTACTTTATTACGTTCAAACTACAACAAAATTCCGAAAGATCGTGCATTCAATGCATTTTCTTTTCTGAGTATGCAGGTCACACAGTGTTGTAATGCAAATTAACTAACAATAACATACATTTTATCAAGCAAAATTAATAAATTAATAAAAATGAATAAATTGTGTGTTATTTGTTTACAAAGTATGGAATATCATGATGTAATTATTGTCGATTACACTGTCCAACAGTCAAAAAAACCCGTCAGGTTTCTCGACTGTTTTTAATGTTTTTGGGGTCGCTGAATACGCATCTGCAAACAGTTGTTTTGGGTCACCTCAGGTTCTCGCTTTAGACACCAATAAAGAAGTCGAAGAAGCAGTATACTGAAGACAAACGAGTTCTTTGTCTTCTAGAGCGAGAACCTAAGGTGTACCAAAAAAACTGATTCGTATTTAGCGATTCCAAAAACATAAAAAACAGTTGAGAAACCCGACAGGTTTTTCTTTTTCTTTTGTCTTCTGTATACTGCTTCATTGACTTCTTTACTGATATCTACAACGAGAACCTGAGGTGACCCGAGAAAACTGTTTGCAGATTCGTATTCAGCGACCCCAAAAACATTAAAAACAGTTGAGAAACCTGACGGGTCTTTATTTTTTTTTAATTTTTGTTGTACCGTGTTATCTAATGAAACAGATGGTCGAAGATTACAATACTTTGTTTTATTGATGTACATAAATTACAAGACTTTTAAGAGCAGCAGTCGTATACTGTATTAACAATACGTAAGGATTGACTTAAAATTAATTAATTCAGTAATCAACGCGAGTTAATATTTAGAATTTTCTTTCGTTATTGAATTGCATGTGCGGGCTACATTGACCGAGCGACCGTGAAGTTTGTTGGAGCTTTACTATTTTACAATGTATTTATAAAAACCGCAGAAGCATGTGTATCTACGAACGAGCAGAGGTTTTCAAACAAAGGACCCAGCGTTCCTGTGGTAGGACAGTTTTTTATTTTATTTTTGAGTACCTTAGACCGTTGATATTTGCAAAATTAATTCTCTTATGTGATAAAGAACTTACAATATTAATAAGTGAAACTTATTTGATTACACCCTGTATAGTGAAGAGAGTTGAGAATTAAAAACTAATTTATTCTTTGATTATAAACTGAGAAGTTGTTCATGTGAAAAGTTTAACTGTATATTCACGTAATATAGTATGTTGTATTAGGTGCTCTGCTGAAAATAAATTGGCTAAGTTGTTTCAGTTATGGAATATCGATAACGAAACTTTCTCCTTATGGGATTTATAAGCAAGGGAGTACAATATTTGCTACATCAGATTTATCAACAAAAACATCTCTGCGGCATTTCTTCGTCATAACGAGACAACTAACTTTTTATAGTTAAAATTGAAAAGCCTTTCTTTTTTTCATAATAAGATACGAAAATTACTAAGCATGTGAGTATTAGCTTCTATGAAATAAAACTGAAAAATTTCGTCGTTTATTCAGAAATTCTACGAATATATCGCCAGCAGAAATTCCAAGTAAATTTACAAAGGACTGGAATTCTCTCCAGTATTCACGTACGAAGTTCCAATTACCCGTTTTAACGAATAAACCGCGCTTAAACGAGCAGTACGGTCAGTTCTTTGACTTCAAGTGGAGTGTCTTTCTGAGTTTTAGAAGAGTTAGATCAAAAGCTTGCCGGAGGTTTACTTTACCTTCGTTATAATAAGCGATCGATATAAAAATGAATTAGGGTAGGCGTTGGAATCTAAATGCATATCTTGGATAACGTGATATTAATTCTAATTGTCAATAACTTTACTCACGCAGTTATTATTACAGTTCAAACGTGTGTTCATGCAGCAGGCAGTGATCATTTTACGCATCTGCTTTATTATTATTATTTTTTTAAATAAAACTGTTTTCTTGCTTTGTAGAAACGTCAAAGTGACTGAAGGAACTTTCGATGAACTAAATGCACACATGCGTGTTTAGTTGCATCGCCAACTCTTATTCATTTTTAATTTGATCACTTCTTATAATTATAAAGTCTGTCAATTGCATTTATTTATTTTCAGATTCTTGGTATATTTCCTTCATGAAAATGAAAAAAAAAACACTTGATTTGATCATTTTAAACTTTGCATAGATGTTCGTTCTCAGCTAAACAACGGAGTATTGCTGTATATTGTATACTAATGTTTATTTTGGAATTCCATTTAAAACAAATCGATAAGTTAGTTGAAAATTATGTTTAAGAAAATATTGAAAATATGAAAGTAATTATAGTTAAAAGAAAGGGGGTATGAAAGGACTCCATTGCTGTTTGTAGTCGTGTTGAATGCATTAAAAAATAAGGCTACGTCGAACTACAATTATTTATTTATTGGTCAGGCTACTGATTTCGTCAAAAAGACATTTTCAAGCCCTTGCAGAGAAGTTCTTTACAATTTGGTCCTGTTGGTTTTGGGAGCCATGATGTAGAAGCAGGTTCTTATTCATTATTAAGATTATTAACTGACAGTACCGAGTGCGTCTATTTAAATCTGGTGACAACAGTTCATGAGTCGACTGAATTTTATTAAGGAAAAAATGTAGTTCTTTTCTAACAATGATGATAAGCAAAGTAGGATATACTAATTTCCTACGCAACACATCTCAAAGATTTGGTAGGTTCGTTGACTATTATCTCTCTCATATCTCAACTTCTGTTCTTATTGTGGGTCTACCGATTTCTTTATTTCTGTCCACACCACCAGTCTCTCGGAACATATTAACTGTATTTCGATTAGCATCATAGAAACTAGACTCTGGAAAAACCTCTTTTGGATATTTTTGACGAAATTCTTCTAGATAATGTCTTACAGAGTACTCGTACACCCATTTCCATTTAGAATAACACCACTGCGGAAATATGATTCAATTTATGAATAACTTTTGAAGTTTTCTGGTGGTTTTCTAAATACCATTTTGAATTGAACTGTATTTGCTTGGTAAATTTATATGCATTTTGCTTTTCATGTTTTCCCTTTATCTAAATTTTATCTCAAATTTTAAAAATTATACATCATTAGGTACTTAAATGAGTAATATCTAAAACTTCATAAGAACTTTAGGTAAATCAAACAACTGAAATTCAAAAAAAGTTTATTCTAGATAACTATTTTGCTTTTCAAACGTCTCATTTTTTTGTAAATATTTATATGAATTGCACATCATTCGTTTAAACAGGCGAAAATGAAATTGTATTCACACGAAAAGGTGTTCACTTCGAAAACGGTACGTGCAAAAATCATCCGCGGAAATTTTATCCTGTTTTAATTAAACCAAAGCAGAATTACGAAACGCAACACAACGCCTCGTACTGTTATTTTAGGTCGTTGTTTTATCGCCAGTAGATAAATTTCATGCGCGGAATATATTATCGAAGAGCTTAAAATATCGAGAAGAGAAAATTTCACGCTTTCAGATTTCTGCTTTAAAGAAATCCTAAAATAATTAATGTAGAAGCTCGAACTGATATTGATCTTCGAGTTATGGATTCGACGTTTTAAAAAGCCTTTGACGTTTTATAATTAAATTGTTAATTAATTAACTTAATTACGCAGTTATTTTACTTTTCTTCATTTTTAATGTGGAACTAAATATGTATAGTGAATAATCAATCTACCAAAATAATTTTGAAACGAAGACTAATGCGAGATGATGATAGATGCTCTCACGTTGTGTGCTTTCATTTATACTAATACTATAAATGATTACTAATCATAAATACTGGATTCACTTCGTGCACATTTATTCGTAACTTTTATGTATTGATTCTATAAAAAACGAAGGAATGAAACTCATATTTCATAAAATGAACGGAAGAAAGTTACGAATAAATGTGCACGAAGTAAATCCAGTATTTATGATTAGTAATCATTGGTATGAACGAAAGCAGCTATATTTGTTGCGTTCCTTTTACAAAGAATTGAGGTTAAACTAGACTAGGTGAAGTGTGAGTGACTCACATCACATAAAAAAAGTAAGTGAAAATATTCGTCTTAAAGGAACACCTGAGGAAATTCTTACGTCAACATGTTATGTGAAAAAATTTCAAGTCAAATTGAGAGTGCTTCATGTAGGTAAGTCATTTACCTTAGCATCACTTACAATTGCTAGCGTGGTTTTAGAGCTTAGTAAGCTGTTGAATTTCAGTAATCTAATAATCTCCTGATCTCTTGATCTCCAATTATCACATAGAGTTAAACTAGATGAGAATACTATGAGAGTACACTAAGACCCAGTTTTACAAACATAAATAAAGTCAGAATAACTATTCGCCGAATGTCATTTAATATTCTTCCATATTCACGTCACGTTATTACAAGAATATTGTTATGTCCAGTTTATTCGACGAT
Source organism: Dorcus hopei (assembly GCA_033060865.1). Lineage (NCBI taxonomy): Eukaryota > Metazoa > Arthropoda > Insecta > Coleoptera > Lucanidae > Dorcus > Dorcus hopei. The sequence goes on along the minus strand of CM065423.1, from coordinate 8,497,356 downwards.
TGTAAAATAGGGTATAAATCAAAAAGGCTGTATTGATTTACCACGTTATGCAATAGGAAATGTTCCTATGTTTTCCGAATATTTCCAACAGCTACACCATTTCAGCTTCGATTCAATATTCACCTAAGTTTCTTTTTATTTTATGCATATGCATGTACCTATTGAATCGAAAATATCAAGCTTTTATTTAGAATGCTTGCTTAATAATTCTTCCGGTTCAATACAGATAATATAGAAAATTTAATATTCAAACGAAGGAAAATATCGTGTCCTTTGGCGGATTTAGTGTTCACTTTGAGTTTACGGATTTTAAAAAGAATATTTGTGCAATAAGTTTATTTAACGAGAGGTAAGCTTACAATCTCTGTTAGCTTTTATATATGCAAGAAAATCTCTTAAAACTCTTCGATACTGGAACATTTGTGAATTATTTTGTAATTTACATGCGCAAGAAAATTGTTAAATTTTCTAGTTATTTAAAATTATTAAGACATATAACAGAGAGTTCCGTAAAAATAACAACTCTAACTTTTTTTAATGCAATTACTCTATGGCCCAGTATTTCATTCGGAGTTTAACTTTAAGCTTCGTTTTATTCCCATAGTAATAATTGTAAGGACAACTGTTTCCGTAGAAATAAAACGAAGCTTAAAGTTAAACTCTGAATGAAATACTGGGCCTATAAGGCTACAAAATTTTGGTTTAACTTAAACTCGACTTATTTACGAAACTAAAATACACAGGTTGAATTAACCTTTATAAAACAAATTAAAATTGGAGTTGTAAAGTAACAAAACGTTCACTAAGGGCCAGTTTCATAATGGAATTTAAAGGAGACTTTATCTAGACACTCAGGACAGAGCTGTTTATCCCTATCGTACTGTAATACTCGTACGTTTAGCTCCTCCCATCTTCCGCATCTTTATTTGGATACGTTAACCTTGACAAATACACCGACGTAAGAATTGTAACGCTACGTTTGACTTAACGCGACTTGGTGTATCTCAGAAAGTCGGATTATGTCTATATTTTACACCTTTGATGAAACTACATATCTTGTTATTTCGTTGTTTCGACGTTCACGTATTAATTTCCAGTAATTTGGAGTTGTTAAATTTCCAAACACACATAATTTTCTAGAGAAGAATCTGAATTGGTACAAAGAAGTGTAAATCGACATAATTATACACGTACTTACTTTTAAACTTTGTAATTTATACTGTATTTTGTGTAAGGAATAAGGATATGTTTTGACCCATACGAACCCGTTAAATATCCAACGTAAAACTTTAACCAAACTCCATGGGCCTAACAAAACAACTGAGCCGATCGTATCCGTAAACGTACTACTGACAGATTTATGTATACGTAATACGAATACGTATACGTAGTGTTTGTCCTAAGTGTTTAATAACCTCTGAGCAAATAAAAATCAGATTAGAGCAGGCGGAGAAAGGCAAAGAAAATGTATGTCTGTGATTAAATAAAAAGTCAATAAATTTGACAGTCCATGAATGTATTACATTAATTAATTCAGTTAATCACAGACATACATTTTCTTTGCACCGCCTACTCCAATCTGATTTATATTTGCTCATTTTTTATAAAGTCGCTTTCAGATGTCAAGACAAATACTTCAAGCAAAGTGTGTCTTGAATTTATGACTTTCTAATAATTATCGTGATTCTATTAATACATAATATATTTCTATTACTTCATATTTTTATTGTAAGTTTGAGACAGTTATACAGGCTGTCTTACGAAAAACGCCCCAAGCCGTAACTCCGTTATTTATAGATAAATTTTAACAAACAAAAAGGCAAATAAAATGAGACTAAAAGTACTATAAGGTGAGTCCAGTTTAAATTTTTTTAAAAATTAACTTCTTGGTAAAATGACTGTCAACTTTTTTTTTTATAATGGCTCTGTATATTTTTTATTATTATATCTGGTAGAGATTTTTTTTCTAAATCCAATGATGTGCGACACTTTGACATTTAAAAAATATTTTTCGTAAAAGAAAAATGAACTAGTCTATTACGCAAAATGTGCTTTTCATAAAAATGTTAAAGTTTGTCGTGAAAACAATGTCACTGAGCGTTATTTTTCACAGTTGTTTCAAGTTGTCAAGTTATTCTCTTTGTATGATTCATTGTTTCCTAAAAAAAGCCGATTATGGATAATACTCCGTTGATTGACTTACTCCAAGCATATTTTGAATGCAATAAAAACACAAGCAGTGCATCTCTATAGACAGGAATTTTTTCCCAAAGCAACTTACACAGTTGTAGACTTAATTTTAATTATTTCATTAATGTTTTCTGTAATGCTTGATTGCTGTTTTTATTGCATTCAAAATGTACTTGCAATAAGTCAGTCAGGTGATTGTTATCCATAATCGGCTTTTTTTTAGGAAACAATAAGTCGTACAAGTAGAAGAACTTGATAGTTTAAAACATCTGTGAAAAATAACCTCAGTGACATTGTTTTCACGACAAACTTAACATTTTATGAAAAGCACGTTTTGCGTAATAGACTAGTTCATTTCTTTTTTTTACGAAAAATGTTTTCTAAATATCAAAGTGTTGCACATTATTGGACTTAGAAAAAAAATCTCTACCAGATATAATAATAAAAAATATACAGAGCCATTTGAAAAATAAAAGTTGATAGTCGTTTGACCTTGAAGGTAATTATTAAAAAAATTGAAACTGGACTCACTTTATAGTACTTTTAGTCTCATTTTATTTGCCTTTTTGTTTTTTAAGATAAGTCCATAAATAACGGAGTTATGGCTTGGGGCGTTTTTCGTAAGACAGCCTGTATAAAGGAAAACCTGAAAAGCTTGAGGTCAGATAAATTTAGTTCTTGTACTAAATCGGAAGTAATACTATAACGAAATTAAATTATATCACAAATTCTTTAAAAGGACACTGAAAATGCGCATTACTACTTAACGTTTCGCTGTCGTTTAACAACTTCGTCAGAAGTGAAAAAATTTTCATCGGACAAGAACATACTTTAATTGTGAAATTAAATTAATATGAAAAGCACACTTTTCGTAACGGTAGTATACTGGTTCTGTTTTTTTCAACTGAAAAGGCATCGACAAGCCACATATTAATACTGTTAATATTACATATGTAGATAAACAGCCAGTAATCGACAAAAGTTTCTATAGTTCAAAAAATAAGCCTTTAGAAAATATTATAGCACTTTTTTATTCCCACAGATTTCAGATTCAGTCATAAAGGGAGGTTTATAAAGGAGCCTGTATACTCGTACTAAGTTATGAGCAGAGACTCGCAAATTATATTCAGTTTTCATTGGCATGATATGATCGCGATTAGCTACGAACAACAGCCCATTGAGCAGTCCATTCTTCATTATTCCTCATACAGCACTGAGCAGCAGGCAGTGGTCATTTACGCATCTGCTTTAATTTTTTTAAAATGAAACTGTTTTCTTGCTTTGTAGAAACATCAAAGTGACTGAAGGAACGTTCTATTACCTACCTTAAATGCACACACATGCGTGTTTAGTTGCATCGCCAACTCATTTTTCATTTGATCACTTCTTACAACCAAATTTATAATTGGAAAATTTCATTTCCCGTTTTTTCTTTTATTTCAGCTGTATCATAATGTGTAAATACGTACCATGTGCATTGTGTACCATTATGAAAGACAGTTCCTTTTAACAATCTATATAATTTATTCCAAATAGTCAGGTTAAGTATTTGTAATGTTATAACTCCACAGAGTAATTCGTGAAAACTCAACATAAACTCGACTCCTAGAAAGAACTCTTCTGGAGTTTCATTCACGAATTGTGAAAATGCTACTGTTAACATTTATAGTAATGATAAAAAACAGTATGTATATTTCAATAAATTATACGAGATAAAACGTTTCTTCCAGTATTATTTTCTTGTATACAGCCTGTGGGATTTAACCGGGTTTCTTCATTAACGCCGTTCATATTGAAATAGAAAAATGTTTTAAACAAAAGTATCGTCTGTTCAAGTTCCGCATAATTTAAAATTATTTTCAAATATACAGGCTGTTCCAATTTGGCTATACGATGCGTAACTTCGTTATTTTAAATAGAACACCCTATGTTTTATAACGAAATTGAGCTTGTCAGGTTATTTTAGGGTAAATTTGATAAGGGTTCCCTGTACCTAAGTCCCATGGTTTTTAAGATATTAGGCTTTGTTTACGGTTTTCGGAAAATACAGATGTAACATTTATAATTAATATCTTATTAACGAAGAAAGTTAGAAAGCAGATATTGTGGTACTGTTACAAGCTAAATGGGAGGTATCTACCGCAGAAACAAAATTTACTTTTCAATAAACAGGGATTCAGTAAAACTATTTCCATTTCGATAACAATTGCAGGGCAATGACTTTTGTTTTTTAAATGGAACGGTGTTATTTTTTGTTATTTTTATGTCTTTCGCTTTGTCACAGTAGACTACTGTCAACGTTCAGCGCATTTTTTAAAGCGATTGTGAGATTTCTTAAATTATTTTCTTAATAAGTCAATGCAAAATGTACGAAAATTATGAGAAGTACGATATGTTAAAATGCTTTTTCTATTTTGCGTTGGTAACAGAGCTATTAACGCACCGAAACGAGTGCTTTAATAGAAAATTTGAGTGCGTTAATGGCATTGGTGTAATTAATTTATTTAATGTTGGTAGTACTAATTCCAAGTAAGAAATAAACATCAAATGTCAAACGATATCAAGAACTTTTATTTAATTTAAACGATCACCACCATGAAATGTGCAATTATTATAAACGTTAACGATTACATTGGATGTGTCTTTAGAATTTATACTAATGCCTGGTATGTTCTGATTTGATACAATAATTTTGTGGAGTGCATTATTACCTTCAACAGTGGTTTTATTATGCGAGGCAGCGAGGCGCAATCAGACTATGATCCAGTGGAGCAGCTGGGCAGGTTAGTTTGCTGAAATCCATAATGTTGAGCATTTATATTTTTTAATATGCGTTTAAAATTGAATTTCCCACTGCCTACTTAAATGATGTTAAATAAATGTCACCAACCACCGCAAAATTCCCTAAATTTTAAAATATCGCTTTTTTCTTTAAAAAGGGGCAAAATAGAAAAAATAGTATAAAATACTCGTTACAGAAGGCTGTTCAAGCAAGCGGCTCGTGATGGAATTTCGGACTCGTGGTTGAAAGACTGCCTTCTGTAACTTGTGTTTTAATATACTATTTTCTACTTTGCGTTCACAATGAACTCATTGTGACATCAAAAACAGTTTCACAATGAAGCTCATTGCGAAACTGTTTTTGGGGAAATTTTAGTCAATTTTTAATTGAAAATATTTAATAGATTTTACAAAATAATTCATTATTTATTTGTTATGTAACAGAGTACTCAAAATGAAGCTGGATAAGAAAAATTAATAACTTGTCAATGTGATTTTTGTTTAAAACGAAAGGTTGTCAGTGTTGCCACGCATTACAACTATAATTCCCCATATACTAACGAGATCCGATTTTTAACAATATTTTTCATATTTTTGTTCAATAAGTGACGCAAAGTAGAAAAAATAGACTTGCAATCTCTACCAGGACGATACCTTGAAAGAAGGCAACTCTTTAGAGACATTTTCTTCCGCGTAAAAATGATGGCAACCCTTTAGAGACATTTTCTTCGGCCTAAAAAATAACTTAATAAATTTTGGATCATTTTAAAGCGGAAGAAATAGTTTCCTATTAAAAGTGTCAAATTTGGCCCACCCTGTAAGCATAGGCAACAAAATAAATGAAAGAAATCATCGATAGCAATTTTCTTTAAATTTATATTAATTATAATGAACAATATTCCATCTCATAGCTTACAGCATAAGCTGCTTATAATTTTTATGCAATGATATTATTTTGCAAACAAATTCAAGAAATTGTAGAATGAGATGTGGAAAATTGTTCATTTTGATTAATAAAAATTCAAAGGAAATTGCTATAGATGACGCTTTCCTTTATTTATTTGTTATTTACATGCATATTAAGGTAGATATCATTAGTCAGCTATTTAGGCAACTTGATTTTATACATGAACATGGCCTACATATTTGAAAACGACTTTTTTTTATTTATATCGTTATTTTATAAGCAAATTTAAGAAATTTTGATATCGCTCTAAAGAGAAAGATAATCTCTGCCCAATGAATTCCAAAAATTGCCACGTTGCTATTTAAAAAAATTACGCTTGTACAAATATTTTGACAGCTAACAGTGCATTTTTTTTTTTCATTTAAAATTCAGAATTATCATGAAAATTAGAGAATCTCTGCTAATTTTGCCGATTTTCTGTGTTTAAAAATAAGAAAGTTAATAATGTACGGGGCCCGGCGATAGGTACTGACGGTTTTGTGAGCGCTGTGGTGTGAGTACCAAAATAATCCGAGGGAAAATATAATGCGAAAATCTTTCGGTATGTTATGCAGTTTTAATAGCCATGAATTCGTAGCCCGTGCAGCAATGTATTTTTTGCGTTACGGCGTTCATTCAAACGGGACCCATAATCCACGTTCAACGCCAATTTCGACGAGAATCTAATATTCCTCGGCGTGGTAGGATTTCTTCGCGCAACACAACATTTCTGTCTGAATGTTTAATGCTGTTGCTTGACGCGCTGCTGAACGCGTTGGACTTCGAGTTACCGCTTGACGTACCCTTTCAATATTTTCTGGCGTACGCACTGTTCTCTGAGTACCGCCGCAAATGTTGTTCACGTTTCCAGTTTGATTAAACCGTCGATACCATTGCCAAATTATGTTGCGCGAAGGAATCCTACCACGCCGAGGAATATTAGATTCTCGTCGAAATTGGCGTTGAACGTTGATTATGGTTCCCATTTGAATGAACGCCGTAACGCAAAAAAATACGTTGCTGCACGGACTACGAGTTCATGGCTACTAAAACTGCATAACATACCGAATGATTTTCGCATTATATTTCCCCCCAGATTATTTTGGTACTCACACCACAGCGTTCACAAAACCGTCAGTATCTATTGACGGACCCTGTAGTACGGTTCAAATTGAACACACTGTATGTTTCACTGAAAATAAAGTAATAAAAATATTTTATCAGTTACGTAAATTAATTTGGTCACTGAACGGTGGTGAATTGCTAATATACATACAGTGACTTTCATAAAGTTCGTAACAAATGGGAAAAAATTTTATTATTGGTTTTTGGGAAAAAAATTTACTACAATTAGTTCGTCCACCAATCAAAATAAAAGGCAACACAATTCCATCCAACCAGTCATTTAAAATATGGCTGAAAACTTCAAAAGTAGAAAGTCTCGAAAATGAAAAATTGCGATAATTCAAAAATTATTAATCTTTTTCTTTTAGAATCGAGACACTCAGATAAAATTAAGTGTAATCAACAATTTACAGTGTCTAAATATAACATTTTACTAGAATTATTACCAAAAATCCATTTTTTTAGAATTTAATTTTATGTGATTTTAAAATTAAAATGCTGTTTTAAATCCTTCGAAAACAAATATCATCTCGTTGCTTGATCTGTGGATACTAAGACAAATACCACTAATCTGAAAATATTACTTTAGATAAGACGCTTTTTACAAAAAATGGAAATTTCGCATTAAAAAACAAGTTTTTGTTACATTGCCTTTTTAACAAATAAAAATACATAAAATAGTGTTAGCCGTGACGTGAATTTAACGTCAAGCGAAAATATCACTTGGTTCGTAGATATTTCTTGTTCATAGCAAAGTTAATTTTTATACATGTTCCGTTAAACATGCCGACAAAGTTGACGCAACAAAAAAACATTATTTTAGAATATTTTTCAAAAGACCAAAAATATGCATTTAATATGCTGTAAATGACATTTTTTGTACAAAAAGAGCATATTTATATCTTGCCTTTCTATTTTGGAAAAAATAAACGGAAATAATTTATATTTAGTTCTTAAAAACTCAATGTAACAAAGACGTGTTTTTTATAACGAAATTTCTATATTTTGTAAAAGGCGTCCGCTCTAATGTAATATTTTCATATTGGTGGTATTTGTCTTAATAAACACAGATGAAAGAAAGAGGTGGTATTTATTTTTGCAGGTTTTAAAACAGCATTTTAATTTTAAAACCACTAGAATGAAATTCTAAAAAAATTGATTTTTGGTCAGAATTTTAGCAAAATATTGTACAGGGTGTTTTTTTTACTGTATGCAAATAAAAAAACCTCAGTATAAGTACATGAAATCCTACGCGTATTTTCGGGTGGATCCTGTACCATAGTCAAAAAATTTCGGAGGTACCACTTGTTTGGAACTGCCGAAATGTGCGAGAGAGAAAAGTTATATTTAGCAAAGTCAGTGACCAATGTTGACCTACCTTAAACGCGTCACTCGGAGGCGGCCGCCGGGCAAAAAATTGCCGCGGTAAAATGCATCAAAAGAAGTTATAACACCGACACCGCACATCAAAGGAGTGTCGCAAATGGCGCAAATACATTCCGTAGCATTTCGTAATAATATGGTATATTAATTATTTTATTTAAAATTTGAATTCAATTCTCCCTTGCTAATCTCGTTGCTAGGCTACGAAAGTATTACTTAGGCCCAGCTTTACAATGATGGTTTAACTTTGAGCCGAAGCTTAAACCCTTCACAACAATTGTTGAAATAATCGTTGCTAAGGGTTTAAGCCTTGGCTCAAAATTGAGCCGCAGTTGTAAAACTGAATCTCACGGTCCAGGGCAAAAAAATAAATGTCAAGTCTATTAAAATTCATATGGAATGTGAAATTACAATTTATTTATACCTTTCTTTTAACTTGTAGGGCACAAAAGAAACACATACGATATTCGCAGCTTCTTGAATTGCACTAATTTTTAACGGAAAGAACGTTTTTTCATCAAATTATGCAGACATACGAAGAACATCCTCCATTCTCAAGTCAATGTGACGTAGGGATATTCAATATACATCGATGCATCGAAAACATCGATATTTGAGGTTCGATATATCGAATCAATCCGATGCATCGTAGGGGTTTATATTTATTCGATACATCGATGTTTTTCAAGCGATACATCGAAAACAGGAAACGTAAATTATTATGTATTTATTTAGTTAAAAGAAGACGAATTCAGTATTTAAACAAGCAATTAAGGCCTGGTTTATCAAACACAAGTTAACTTTAAGTTAAAGTTAACCTTAACAACAATAATTGTCTTCGTAGTGGTTACTATGGGAACAAACCAAAAGTTAGAGTTAACTTGTGATTGATAAACCGGCTCTAATAAGATTATAACTACCTTTTAACCAGTGGTAGATACCAACACATTTTTGCGTCAACGTTATGTTATGTGTGTTAGGTTTTATTTTGTTAACTGTTGAATTTTTTTACAACAGAGTAATGAATCACTTTTACTGACTTTTATTGAATTATTGTTTTTAATCAATTTGATTTTAGCTCCAATTGATTCACAATGGTATCGACAAAAAAAGTATTGTCTGGAAGTTTTATGACAAAATTTACCATAATTGTTGTTTTTATTTATTTTAAAAAACATCCTTTGAAAAATCGATGTATCGATAAACATCGATGTTTTTTTGCGATGTATCGAAAAACATCGATGCAATATTACGATGTATTACATCGGAAAAAACATCGATGTTTTTTTTTTAATGTACATCCCTAATGTGACCGACTGACATAAATTCGCGTCAGGCGACCACGTTACGCGTACGAAAGTTCTCAAACGGTTTGCTGAAAATCTCCCAATGCATTTTTCTCGAAAACTATTAACTTTTTGTTGAGGACATATGAGTTCAATCGTTGCCATTTATGGTGATGTATTACGGGTTTAAATATTTGCATACAGTACAAGAACACCCGGTATTTAGACGCTGTTGGTTGTTGATTACACTTAATTTTATCTGAGTGCATCGATTCTAGAAGAAAAAGATTAATAACTTTTGAATTATCGTAATGTTTCATTTTCGAGAATTTCTATTTTTCAAATTTTCAGCCATATTTTAAATGACTGATTGGACGGAATTGTATTCTTTTTTATTTTCATTGATACACAAACTAACTGTAGTAAAAATTTTTGGCAAAAGTCAATAATAAAAACTTTTCCCATTTGTTACGAACTTTATGAAAGTCACTGTATATATCAGGTGATTATTTAAATTTTTTATCAACTCTTGCCATGAAATTTGGACGGCATGTCGTAGCTTTACTGTAAAACAGCATAAAGGAGTGCAATGGCGTACTTTTCTCTTAAGCTAAGACATGCCGTCCAGATCTCATGGCAAGAGTTGATAAAAAATTTAAAAAATCACTCAGTATAAATAAGCCTTAATTTATTTAGTGATGGTTCTTCCACAATAAGAATTACTCCAAAAATATCAAAAGTACCGTCGAAATTGAAAAAAAGGAGACTAGTAAAAAATGGCTTTCTAAAAATTTTTTAGAACTTTTAAATTAATTCGAAACTGCTGAATTAAAATTTAAACAAAAGCTTAAAATTACATAATAGTTGCAAAGAATAATTCTTTAGAAAGCTGCATGTTGTCACAGATATGTATGTGGAAACAGAATAAAAGATTTATGTTATTTTTGCCTACGAACGTCTGTTATGCAGACTGATTTATAGCCATGCTTATTGAACACATCAATATACAATACATCATGAAGAGAAGTTTTTGTTTGTTTTCTTAGATTTAGCTTCCGAAGAAATTACAAATTTCTGTTCTCTGGTTTCGTTGAAATTAAAAATAAGATATGCAAAGGAAGGTACCTTATAACCATAACAACACAGTAATATTAGCACTAAAAATATGCAAGACGTATTGATAAGTGTGTTAGAAGATGTGCTTTAAGTGTACAAAACCATTCAACTAATAATGTACCTGTACATTTATTCGAATTTGCATGCCCCTGACTTATTTCTTGCTCTCTTTTTTTCAATTTCGATTAAGATTTTGGCTATTATCATTTCAACCCTTTATAATATAGTAAATTATGATCAGTGGAATTCGACCTTTTTTAGGTGGCATCGTCGTTTAAAAAATCTGCGATGTCATAGTAGCCCTTACGCCGAAGGAAATTTTTAACTGAATGTTTAAATAACTTTAGGTCCAAAGACCTCACCGATTTCGGAGACAGCAAAATTGCTTCCGGAAATAAACTCGTATGTGTTCAATGGGATTCATATCCGGAATACAAGCAGAAGACATAAACTTTGAATCAGTTCTCCTCGAAGAAGGTAATACAATACGGCCTATAATATTATATTATTAAATGCTTATAAAAATTAAACTGTATAGATGCGAAAATTTGAAATAAAAGACTCGTAATTAATTCTTGGCAAACTGAACATGTACCTAATATTTATAAAGTTGATAATAATAATTTGCACAATACCAATTGCTGATCGACTTGCACACATAACTGTTAGATAATTCAGTATTTGAATAATACAATGAAACCATCTTATTTAAATATAAACGATTGTCCATTATTCAAATTGTGCAGTTGAACAGTTGGACTGTATCCGCTCCGAAAGGTAGCACTTCGAGTTAGGTGTAGCTCTATGGTAAGCTGGCACCGCTTTGTCACAAAGGCCAAAAAATTCACTAACAATAAAGAAGAGTTTAACAATTTACCGTGTTATTAAGCTCGTTTGTCAAACGGCGCTGAAACTAGACTAGTTAGATGAAAAACTCCGTCTTTCGAAAGCAGTTAGTAATTACTTCCGGTCGCTATCAACTACATTATTTTATTCTATACTTTTTACTGAAAATTTTAATTCAACTCATTGAATAAAAAGAATGATATTTTCCTATACTTAAATGTAACCGATTTTAATATACAACATGAATTTAATAGCTGTGAGAATATTTCAGCTGGCTCTATAATACCTTAAATAAAAGCTAATAGTTTGAGAGAAAATACAGATTAAATAATTGTACCAAAAAAATGTAAACTCACTCATCAACAGCAGAGAAACACGTCACGAATTCAGCCAGTGACGTGAAACAACGCTAATTCGCTACAGTATATCGATGTCGTCATCAACAACGGGCGGCACTAGGAAAAACACGCCACGAACTCGACCAGTGACGAAAGACAACTTGATTGGCCACGGCGATGACGTAAGACAATGTGATTGGCCACGGCGAAGCCGTAAGACAACGTTATTGGCCACGGCGATGACGTAAGACAATAGGAATCAAGTGACGATGAGGCGACACCATCAGATGATTGGACAGGCGATCATTCCACATAAATTAATTACCCCACGGCCAATAAGAAGCACCCAGGAAGACCGGGCATCACAGGGGCGATTGCGGGGTAAACCATATAAAAGCAGGCGACCGCGGCAAAATTAGTTGCTCTCCGACTTCGAGCAGGTCTGCGCTGCCAGTAAACACACACACTCGAGCAAGCCTCGTGGCGCCTATAAACACACACTCGGGCAAGCCTCGTAGCACCCATAAACACACGCACTCGGGGCAAGCCACGTAGCGCCCATAAACATACATACTTAGGCAAGCCTCGCAGCAAGCACTCCAAACATATTGTCGCGATAGTAAATAAGGTATTTAAAACTTTAAATGTAAAAAGGAATTCGTAAACACTCCGCGTATTGTGTAAACATAGATTCAGCGAATCGCGACAGTGAGTAGGTCATCAACATTAAAACTGTGTGATGCTAAATCCGCACAAATGATGTGTGTCATGTTGTTATTTATGTAACCAACGATGTAAGCATTATATTTACGAAAGTGTTACCGTTTAATAGGATATGTAGGACATGTAATCTTTACGTAGCTCATCTAAGCAATAATTGAGTATAAAAGGCCAGGGGAAAGTTCCAAAAACCAGTCGTCCCCGACTCACAGGAGTCGTCCCAGACTCACGACCGTTGCCGTAGCCGTCGCTCCGCTGAGGGTCCCCGAACGCCGTCGCTGTCGTCCCGACGCCACCGTTGACAACATCCCGCCGCTAGACACCGCTCGTCGTCCCAGCCGGACCATCTCATCAGCACGACCAACGCCCACTGAATAATAGGCCTGCTCAAAGCAGTGGGAGAATACCCCGAGAACTTGAGACAATGCCGCGCGCGCCGCGCCGTTACCTGACATATTATTTATCTAATGCCGAATGTGTAATGCGGAGTCAGAGTTGACTATAAATTTATTATTGTAAAATTTAATATATTCATAAAACTAATTCCAACATGTTAAAATATATACAATGCACGTGTGTGGAATATAATTATGTAAACTCACGAGCACGAGTTTAAAAATAATGTACTTAATTATTTTTGTTGTTTCCAATATCTTTAAATTAAAAAAAGAAATAAATCATTTGAAACAATTGGAAATATGAACGATATAGCGATATAGAGTTAGCTGAACTACATACAATACATAACCTGTGAGCAACTAAAAATCAGATTAGAGTCGGCGGTGCAAAGAAAAAGTATGTGTGTTACTAACGCGGCGTTAGGCTGATCTGACAGTTCACGAATGTATTAGATTCAATCAATCACAGACGTACATTTTCTTTACACCGCCTACTCTAATCTGATTTTTATTTGCTCACTTTTTAATAGTTCTAACTACTATTGTCTAGGAGTCGCAGCGAGGACTACTATGATTCTTAAAAAAAGGAAATTTTTAACAATGTTAAAAAATAAGTTCTCTTAATAATTAAATACGAGATGTGATAATAATACATAATTAAAACAGATGAGTTACTTTCACACTGCGGTACTGAACATGAAGTGACCATTTTAAATTCATCAGTAAGCCCATTTACGTACGCGCTAACAGTTCAACGGCGAGATGCGTACTGACCGAGTCCCCCGAAAATCTTGGAGTCCCCCGAAATCTCGATGTTCCACACTATCTAACTTCGGCCTATGTGAAATGGGCGTTGCCACGACCCATTCCAGTCCGGAGGACGCCACTGCAACGACGCCGAGCCCAACAAACATCCACACGCTTGACGCTGTGACTTCGCAACATCCAGGCCGACAACGCAGTCACTCCGACTGGCATACCTTGGTCGAAACCCATACAATATTCTCCCCCTTTAGGAGTAATAAAAGTATTCATTTGTAACCCATCTTTTAGCTCTACCAACCCCCGAATCCTGTGCAGCATTACGTATTACAAGAAAAGGCCCGAACCTTCCCGTGACATGGAGAAGGCCTTTTCGTGACATGTTGGAGGCGCCGAATTACATTCCGCCCTCTGTTCGTGACACGATGGAGGCTTGGGCTTTTTCGTGACAATATATATATACAGGGTGAGTTATTAAGCGCCCTTTCTTCCATAGCTCATTTATAGAACGAGATAGAATTTTTTTTCTTTCACATGGACATTCTACCTATTGAGCACTATAACCTAAAATTATTTTGGTACATACAGAGTGTTACGTAATGTAATGGCAGCATGTAGCAGGATTGTTTTAAATGGAACACCCTGTGTATTTTCTTATGGAAAGATATAACACTTGATCCTCTAAACAGTAGCGCATAAAATATTTATATTTAAGTAACCAACTAAGAGTAAATTAATATTTTATTGAAAACGGTCTGATTTTCAACTTCTCTTGAAATACTAACTGTAAACGTATTGCTTGTCGTACGGCAATAAAAATCGATAGTGTTATAAATTAAACTGTAAGGAATAACCTAGACATAAATTCTTTTAGTCTTACTTGTTTTTTCAAATGTTCAAGCCTGTGTAATTGTCAGAATTTCAAACTGCCGTTATTAAATTTTTTTAAATGCAACCCCCCCTATCTCATTTCACGAATAGATAGTGTTCATGTTCCTCTTCAATTTTGTTATACCGTATCTAATCCTTACAGTTTTTTTGCTATAATAAACTTTTTACATTTTTACTCTGAAATCAATATTAAAAAGTTATTTAACGTACCGTATTTAAATTTCTTTAAGACAACGCCATAAAACAGATGGATCATATCAAGTTTACAATTGATTACAGACTCTTATTACATTATGATAATCGTATTTTTGTTATAATACAGTTCTTTTACTTTGTTTTAATTAAGAATGCTTTAAAATTGATTCGATGTAATTCCTAAGCTTCAGTTGTCTTCATTAACATTTGATTTAATAAAATCTGAATACTTGAACAAAAGAAATTCACCGATTTTCATTTATTTGTTAGTTATTAATTTATTATTTGTATATTTTTTTTGAAGTACAACAATTTTTACATTAAGGTAATTATTTGCAAACACTGATGTTTTCTTTTGTTGTAAACCACATCGAATCAATTTTAAGACGTTAATTACAACAAAGTGAAAGAACTGTATTACAATAAAAATACGATGATTATAATGTAATAAGAGTCTGTAACCAATTGTAAACTTGATATTATCCATCTGTTTTGTGAAATAGAGGGCGCTGTCTTAAAGAAATTAAAATACGATACGTTAAATAACTTTTTAATATTGATTTTAGAGTAAAAATGTAAAAAGTTTATTATAGCAAAAAAACTGTAAGGATTTGATGCAGAAGACCTATAACAGAATTGAAGAGGAACATGAACACTATCTATTCGTGAAAAGAGATAGGCGGGGGGTGCATTTAAAAAATTGAATAACGGCAATTTGAAAATCTGACAATTACACAGGCTTGAACACTTGAAAAAACAAATGAACCTAAATGAATTTATATCTGGTTTATTCCCTATACTTTAATTTATAACACTACCTATTTTTATTCCCGTACGACAAACGATACGTTTACAGTTAGTATTTTAAGAGAAACTAAAAATTAGTAAAGGAGACTGTGGTTTAAGGAATAATTGAAATTAACCTCCGCCCACAATAATTTTATATCCGTAGATACGTATTTCGGCAGCTAAGCTGCCATCTTCAGTACAATTTAAAAAAAACACTACATGAAATCTAACAGCTACCTACCTAGCTACCTACCTACCTGATCATACTATCTATACTACTAATACTATCTAAAAAAAAAAACCCAAAAATTAACACTAAAAGAGCGACTGTGGTTTAAGAAATAATTTCCGCCCACAATAATAACAGTCGAAACCTACCAAAAAAGCAAATCAAATAAAACGGAAACGAGTATTGGTCTATTATCCGAAAAAGGTTCTTATTCTCCCGAATAAAGAACTTTTGTAAGCATTTAATTCCCTGTTATTTGATCCCGCTTGAATTTATCCCTGAAAAGAAATTATATACCTATATATGTATATAATACACCTATATATACATGCACAAATCGCCAAAAAACAACCTACAGATAAGAGCAGATCACACCCACACACTACAAGTTAAGAGCACTTTACGATATTTATCTTGGAGAATCCTCTCCTTATCACATATCCAGTGCAAATGCGCTTAACTGTCTCTAACACCCCTTTATATAAAATTTAGGTCGCGACCTCTTGCGGCTGACTTTTGACCTAACAAAACGACATCTGGCGGTCGATTCCTGACTCAAACATATATATACACACATACACTACTAATACTATCTAAAAAACCAAAAAATTAACACTAAAAGAGCGACTGTGGTTTAAGAAATAATTTCCGCCCACAATAATAACAGTCGAAACCTACCAAAAAAGCAAATCAAATAAAACGGAAACGAGTATTGGTCTAATATCGAAAAAGTTCTTATTCTCCCGAATAAAGAACTTTTGTAAGCATTTAATTCCTGTTATTTGATCCCGCTTGAATTTATCCCTGAAAAGAAATTATATACCTATATATGTATATGTATACACACCTATATATACATGCACAAATCGCCAAAAAAAAAAACAACCTACAGATAAGAGCAGATCACACCCACACACTACAAGTTAAGAGCACTTTACGATATTTATCTTGGAGAATCCTCTCCTTATCACATATCCAGTGCAAATGCGCTTAACTGTCTCTAACACCCCTTTATATAAAATTTAGGTCGCGACCTCTTGCGGCTGACTTTTGACCTAACAATAACGACGTCTGGCGGTCGATTCCTGACTCAAACACATATATACACACATACACATACATAAAAATATATATATGCACAAATCGCCAAAAAAGCAACCTACAGATTAGAGCAGGTCACACCCACACACCACAAGTTAAGAGCACTTCACGATATTTATCTCGGAGAATCCTCTCCTTATCACATATCCAGTGCAAATGCGCTTAACTGTCTCTAACACCCCTTAATATAAAATTTAGGTCGCGACATCTTGTGGCTGTTTTTTTGACCTAACAAAAGCGACATCTTGCGGCCGATTCCTGACTCAAACACACACTCATACATATATATATATATATATATATATCCGCACATAAAACCTACAAAATTAAAGTAAATCAAATAATACGGAACTAGGTATTGGTCCATTATCTGAATTCATTAAATTGTTTTTATTTTTTTGAATAAAAATACTTTCGTAAGCATTTAATTCCCTATTATTTGATACCGCCTTAATGAGTTTTAAATTATCTTTAATAATAATGTGTCCAGTATTGTAATTATGTTGGGCAACACTTGATTTCTCAAACCTATTGTACCTATAGTGACTTAAATGTTCCTTAAAACGTGTTAATATATTTCTTTTGTTTGTCCAATATATTTATTAGCACATTCATTACACTTAATCTCATAAATTCCAGATTTCTGTTCAACATCAACTTTATCTTTCGGGTTTCCCAATAAATTCTTTATGTTATTGTTGGTAGAACAAGCTAATCGTAAGTTTTGAGTTTTAAAAATATGATTTAAACCTTTAGTGCAAAGTGCATCGAAAGGCATTTTAACAAATTTTTCTAGAGATGAAGTTGCCGTTAGAGTGCTAGAATTCTGGACTTGTTTCCTGTGACTAATCTTCCTAATTATATTATCAACTATTTGGGGAGTATAACCATTATGAACCGCAACATTTTTAATATATTTAAGTTCTTTGTCATATCGGGATTTAGTAAGTGGAAATGAGAGTAATCTATTTACTAAAAAATTTAGAGCCGCGAGTTTGTGTTGTACAGAATGTTGTGATTCGTTAATTATAAACCGGCTAGTATTTGTATCTTTACGATAAATGTCGATTTCTAATTCATTTTTGCTGTTTCTAATTACACGAGTGTCTAAAAAGGGAATCGCACCGTTTTCTGCCGAAATACGTATCTACGGATATAAAATTATTGTGGGCGGAGGTTAATTTCAATTATTTTAAGAGAAGTTGAAAATCAGACCGTTTTCAATAAAATATTAATTTACTCTTAATTGGTTAAATAAATACAAATATTTTATGTGCTGCTGTTTAGAGGATCGAGTGTTATATCTTTCTATAGGAAAATACATAGGGTGTTCCATTAAAAAAAATCCCGCTGCATGCTGCCATTATTTTATGTAACACTCTGTATGTTTCAAAATAATTTTAGGTTATAGTGCTGAATAGGTAGAATGTCTTTATAAAAGAAAAAAATTCTATCTCGTTCTATAAATGAGCTATGGAAGAAAGGGCGCTTAATAACTCACCCTGTATATACCGGCTGTTTCAAATTGAATGTGCACTGAAGGGATCTTCTAAACCGTAAGAGATACAAATTTGGTTAAATGGAAGAAAAGTTGCACAAATCAATGCCTAATTCGTATTCATTCACACAATAAATTTTTTCTTATTTCTTCTTGAGATATTGATCAAAATGTAAAAATGTCGATTTTCTTTTTTCCTCTGTATCTCTCGTATTATAAATAATTTTGAAATTCTGATTTAACTTTCTACAGGCACTTTCTTATTCTACTTCGAATAGAGGTGGCAGAATTGAAGTCAAACGTTTCGTCTCTCCACGACTATCTTCAGTTTCGATTTTTTAAATACAAGGTATATCTTTTAATTATTCTATTCGACAGCATTTTTTCTGCTGATTGCAGTGATGTATAACAATTAATACTTTTTTCAAGTAAAGTTAAAATATGATAAAAAAGAAGCTTGATACAGTTTCGTCATGATTTATTTAATAAGTAAATTTATTCCTTAGTACTCTTTTTACTTACTAAATATTAATAACTAACATTTAAATGTCGGAAGAGGAAAAATCAATCAATCAATCAATAAAAAATCAGAGGGCTAATATTTGGTGATCTTAGAGGCCACGCGACAGGTCCATTTGTATCTATCAGGAAATGTTTGATTCAAATAATTTGTTGTTATTTCAGCATTATGTGCTGGTGCTCCATCATTTTGAAATTACAATTCCCTAATATGATTTAGAGGAATGTAATCTAAAATGTTTTCCAATGTTGTCCTTAAAAAATCGATGTAACGATCAGCTGTTACATGATTTTCGTAAATGATCAGACCATGGCCTTCTAAATGAAAAGCGAGTTCTATCTGGCCTGCGCAAAAGTGCAGTTCAGGCATGCTCCGTTAAGCACTGCTTACAGGGCGCTTTCTTAACCTAAAATCTTGACAGTTCTGACACATGTGAATGGTGGATGAGTTCGTGTAAGAACAATTAATGTTATTATTGTAAAAATTTGAGTATACTGGATATTATTTACGTTGGAATAAGGTGCAGAATTTATGTCCAATTTCGACAACTTAATTTAGCATTAAACTATTACGGTTTTAGATGAAAATCTTACCTGCATATACTCATAATTTCTGTGGTAAGTTACAACATGTACAATAAAGCTTCTTTTCTCATTTTGCGTAATTATCAACGCCTTTTTTAACACGTTTTACATTATCAAAAGTCGAAACTCTTTTATGTAACTTGTTGTAATTATTCATAACACGAAAGCTTTTTAAAGTGCCAGTCTTTCTTTATTGCGCAAGCGTACTTCACTCCGACGAGATCAAATGATTTGTGCATGAATCTATAAAGTTTATACCACATAAATTATGTTGTATTACGGTAATTACAATATTAATTAATTTTGTGTGAACTCACTTTGATTGACAGTAATGACAGTGCACTTCACTCATTGCCGTCAGTGCCCCGTAACCAGCGCGACTTTTGGCGTTTTCTCGAGCACAAAAATTCAATGTAAATTTTTCAAAACGCCCAGGCCAGTTAGAACTCGCTTTTGATTTAGAAGGCCATGGATCAGACCATTAATTCTATTATGCCAAATATCACACCAAACATTTAAGCTGAATTGTATCTGTGGTCACACTTGTTGAAATCTTTTTTGATTCTCCCTGAACCAATATCTATGTATATTTCTATTAAATATTCCCTTGTTTGTAAAATTAGCCTCGTCAACAATTATCTCGTATAACAAATTCTTTTAACGGATACTACAAATGTGCACTATCAGTGTCCGTTAAAAGAATTTATTAGACAATAACTAAAGAGACAGATATTAAATAATTCATTGAAATTTACACTATACCTAAGAAAATGAACTAAATATTTGAAATTATGTATTAAATAAAATTTTCATATAAAAATCTGTAGTATTGAAGCTTCAAATTAATATAAACAATTAAGTGTGATATACCATTACAATCAGGAGAAAAAATGAGAACAAATACGATAATAAAAAGGTATACATTATATTTAAAAAATGTAAACTGAGGATGGTCGCGGAGAGACGAAACGTGTGACCACAATTCTACTGCCCCTATTTGAAGCAGAATCCAAAAGTACCTGTAGAAAGTTAAGACAGAATTTTTAAATTATTTTTAATAAGGGAGTTACAGAGGAAAAAAGAAAATCGATATTTTTACATTTTCACCAATATTTCAAGAACAACTAAGAAAAAATTGATTCTGTTAATGGATACGAATTAAGCAATCACTGGTGCAACTTTTCTTCTATTTAACCGAATCTGTAACTCTCATGGTTTAGGAGATCCCTTCAGTGCACACCCAATTTGAAACAGCCGGTATATATAGCTATTCTTAATTATTTTAATTTGATTAACGGTTATTAATAAATAAATTTTGTTGGTCAATATTTCTAGCACGTTTTATTATCAGAGAATAGAAAATATTATCTTTTATTTGAATCGTATTAGAAATTGAGAATTTTGAAGTTGATGTTAAACAAAGATTATTTATTTATTAATCTTTGATTATTTATTTATTAATCTTTGTTTAACATCAACTTCAAAATTCTCAATTTCTAATACGATTCAAATAAGAAAGGAGAAATAAATTATTTTCACCTTCACAATTTCTGGTCCTGATGAAGTAATAAAAACATTACGAAATATTGACCAACAAAAATTTATTTTATTTACAATAGCCGTTAATCCCCGTTAATAAAAATAATTTAAGAATTGGTTTACCTAACAAGTACGGCATTACTTCCCTACGAATTATATATATATATATATTATATATAACTGGCAATTCCTTGTGGAATTGTAGCTCTTCTGACTTTGTTAGTGGGGTGGTTCGTCACGCCTCTCCACTTTTCTACTTGTTTATGTTTCTACAGGTCCTTGTGCTTCTTTGCTTCATCTGCTATTTTTTTCCATTCCTTTCTGCCCTTTATTTTTTCTCCACTTATTAATCCTTATAGCCTTTATATCAATTCGTAATAGATTTGCTTACATTTTTAAAATGGACCAAGCAGTCACATGAATTACGACAGACGTTATTTTTTTAATTCAAATTGAAGCAGCAGCAGTCAATAACTTTAAGAGTTCTTGGACAAATTCCAACACCTTTTAGTAAAAAAAAAAACAGCCTGTAGCCTGTAATAAATTCCTTCCTTTATTTTCGCGTTATTCTTATTCATTTACTGCAGTTTATTTTATTCATTTTCTTCAAATTAATAACGTATAATCTGAAAGATATGAAACCCTTAAATTTAAGATAATAATCTTAACAAAGGAGAACGGAATGAAACAAATGTAAAAACATACAACATTACCTGAACTATTGCACAGTTACTAAATGTACTAAAAGTAATGAAGATATTAGGCTTGTATTAGGGTTCTCGCCAGGACAGTCCCAGAACCGCCCTAGAACGTCCAGGAGTATGCGCATAACAAAAAAGTGCAGTTTTTTGTTATGCGCATGTTGCTGACGGTTCTGGACCTGTCCTCACGGGAACTCGAACAAGCCTATTGAGGCTCTGATCCAATTCGCAACTAGCCATAGTCTGCATATAAACGCAGGCAAAACAACTGTTTCAATCTTTGGACCCAAAAAAGCTCGAATTGCAATTCGCCCAAAAATTAAAGTATTAGTAAATGGAACACAAGTCAGCTGCACCGATTGTGTTAAGAATTTAGGATTACATCTGGACACAGTGCTGCGTTTCAGGGTTCACGTTGCAAATTGTTTACGCTTTGCTTATTCCGATTTAAAAAGTATTTATGACAATAGATATTTCCTTAACAAGAAAACAAAAATCTTATTATGCGAATCCTTAGTTTTGTTAATCATTGCTGTGTAGTTTATGGTTCAACCAAGAAATGTGTCAAAAAATTGAAGTGTTACAAAATTGTTGCCTTCGTTTAATTTGTGGTATTCGTGGTAGGCAGAAAATTTCATACAAACTTGAGGAGTTAAACTGGCTGAATATCGAAAATAGACGTCTATTTCGGACTGTGATGAAATTACTACTGGTTTTAGTATTGAATTGATTTATTAACGTGGAAAAATTATTATTGACAACTTGAATGTTTAGTATTTTATCAACAACTAACTGCAATCTGTAGAGCTGCTTGGATCGCATTTTCAACAGCCCCATTCGAGACAAACTGTGGATTCTTATTTGCCATGCAATTATGTAACTAACATTCCAATTATTTCTAAACATCTTCTGTGTTTTGCTATTGGTAATCCCTTGGTAAGTACATCGGCTCCCATCTCATCTGAAGAAACATGTTCTAATTTGATCTCGCCGGTTTGCAGTATTTCACGCACAAAATGATGCCGAATATCGATATGTTTAGTTCGCGCATGGAATATCGGATTGCCTGCAAGTTTTTGAGCACCGATAATCATTATAAATCATTACGGTCTCAGAATAGTCCAAATTTTTATCTCAGTTAAGAACTTTCTTAGGTATATTGCCTCTTTGGCAGCTTCTTCCAATGCCATATACTCAGCTTCCACAGTGGACAATGCTACAGTTCTCTGCTTTTTAGATTCCCACGACACGATGCCTCCATTAAATATGAAAGCATATCCCGTGAAGGATCGTCTGTCGTCTAGACAAGCTCCCCAATCCGAATCTACATATCCTCGTAATGAATCCTTGCATCTCTTAAAGGTGATTCCGATATTTATGGTTCCCTTTAGGTAACGCAAAACTCATTTAGCAGCATTCCAATGACTATTTCCAAAACAATCTGCAAATTGTCCTAAAACACTAGCAGCATGGGAAATGTCTGGACGTGTGGCTACACTGAGAAAAATGTATATTAAAAACCGTGTTGTAAAAAAAAGTATCATTAATAATAAAATAAATTGTTTTAAAAGTAGCAAAATTGTTTAAGTAAAGCAAGTAAATTTTTCTCTTAAAAGAATTGATAATGCGATTATATTACATTAAGCATATGATTTTGTAACATTTATGAGTTCGGCCTGCAGATATGATGTTTACAACATAAAATTTGTAGGTCAAAAAGCGATCGAAAGATGTCACTACTTAAATTGTTCATTACTTTCACATCGCAATGCCATATAACCTAGGAGAAATCGGTTTGGTTTGCAGTGGAGTTCATAGACAACACAACATAACATAATATATTTATGTTTTCTATGGTGGAGTTCTGGAGCTACGGTTCTGTTGATGAAGGCCCAATGAGGCCTTAAACAGCTGTACAGAGCATGCTCGAGGAATCCGCTGTAATCAAAACCGATTTGCACAATTTTTTTTTACAAAATTTGTATTTTAATATACGTTTTTTCTTAAATCGAGTACTTATTTTTTTTGGTGCAGCTGCAAAGGTTGGTGATCGTGTGAATCCCGTAGCTTGTTATCTGTGCGTAGATATAAATGTTAAAATATAAATATATTAAATGATTTTATATTTTAGCCATTTTAGAATATCTTTTTATAAATTTAAATATATAACAGTTAATACAAATATGTTTTTAAGTTAATAAAATGATTTTGCTGTCACATATAGTAATATAAATTTTTGTAAAAATTACTATATTTATATTTACTTTTACAACGTAATTCTCT
The DNA here is from genome assembly GCA_033060865.1 of Dorcus hopei. NCBI lineage: Eukaryota > Metazoa > Arthropoda > Insecta > Coleoptera > Lucanidae > Dorcus > Dorcus hopei. Next base: position 8,473,135 of record CM065423.1, on the reverse strand, counting down.
CCGTGTACTGATAAATACATAAAAGCTCCTACTAATTCTCTGTAAGGAGGTTTCTTTCCATCATCATCATTCCAAACATCGGACTTCGTCAGTTTTGTGTCAGCTGCCAACGGAGTAGAAACTGGGTTACATTTACGCATCCCAAATCTCGGAAGAATGTTAATGTAATTCGCTTGACTTAATGTTATTCCCTCCTGGTTTCTATCGAATTTTATCCCAAGGCGATATTTTACTTCTCCAAGTTTCTTGACGTCAAAGTTATTCTTCAAATGGTTCCCAAAATTGTCGATTTTTCTTATGTCTCTACATGATGCTATGATATCATCCACATATATTAAATTATAATTATAATTGGTTCATTATCTTGATCAGCCACGTAAACACATGGATCCGATTCTGTAGGTGTAGCTCCGAACTGCCTCATTACATCATCCAGGCGTTTGTTCCAACTTCGTCCTGCTTGACGTAATCCGTAGAGAGCCTTTCTAAGATGACAAACTTTTTCTCCAATTGACATTTCGTTTAACATAGTACATCTGGCTTTTTCAATAATATCTGGAGTGTCACATTGGGTTTGCACAATGAATTCAAGCACCTCTCTACTATAATCAGGAAGTTTCATGTAAATGTCTTCTTCTAAAAAAACATTCAAATATGCAGAGGCTATGTCGAACTGCTGCATATGCATATCATGCTGAATAGCAAAAGCGGTCGTTAATCTAAATGAGCTCAATCGAGCCACAGGAACGAAAGTCTCATTAAAATCAGTTCCAGGTCGTTGAGAGAAACCTTTCGCTACAACACGAGCTTTCTTCTTCACAATCGTTCCTTCCGGACCCTGCTTGTTTCGGAGCACCATTCGGCTGCCAATGATTTCTTGATTATTGGACGCTCCACCAAATCCCAAGTGTCATTCTTCAAAAGAGAACAGAACTCAGCCGCCATAGCTTTCATCCATTCCTTTGACTCAGAGCTTGCAATCGCAACATCTACCGACACATCAGACATGAAAGCAAAATCAGCTTGTTCTTCATTTTCCTGAGGTATCACGTTATACTATGTGTTTTTTTAAAAATGCCATAAAGGTTGGCCATGAAAATTAAAACTCATGTCGTAGCTTGGCATCTAACACATGCCAAATCTGAAAATTTAAAGTAAATGAATGGAGCTAAGACATGAATTTTCTTTTCCACAGCCACCCCTTATGGCATTTTTAAAAAAACACATGTTATATCTTACGTGGACGCCCTCTTTGACCTGTAAACATTTTTCTTGGCCTACCTCGTCCTTTCTTGAAGTCATCTTGTAGCGGTTGCTCTATAACTTCTCTTGGTTCTATTTCAGGGTTGATTATTCGCTCATCAACTTCAACTTCTTCATCTTCTCTAGTTCGAATTAATTCGATATCTACATGCGAATGAACTTTATCAGCATATTTTTTGTATTAATTTCATTTTCCTTAGGGTAAAATTCCTCATAATTGTTGCCGTTTATTAATGGTTTATGTAGAAATTTTACATCCCTCGTTATTTCTATTTTACGTTCTTCCGGTATCCAAATTCGGTATGCTTTAGACTGCTCTGAATACCCGAGGAAAATTCCTTTTCTTGAACGTGGTTCAAATTTTCCTTTGTTGTTCGATCTATTAAGGCAGTAAACTTCGCAACCAAATTCTTGAAAACTAACCGACTAACATCTAGAGACTGTCCCAACCAAATTTCGTGAGGCGTCTTTCCACTTAATGCACTTGTGGGGCATCTATTTCGCAGATAATTCGCCGTTGAAATGGCTTTGGCCCAGAAACTCGCAGGAAGGCCACTTTGTAGAAGTAAACATCGGGCGGTTTTCACGAGTGAACGGTTTTTCCTCTCTGCCACCCTATTTTGTTCTGAATTATGCGGTGCGGTTAATCGTTGCTGAATTCCGTGACTATTCAAATATTCGTCGAATTTTCTGTTCACGAATTCCGTACCATTATCCGTTTGTAAGATTTTTATACGTTTGCCTTTCTGTGTTTCCACCATGATAGGATAATTTTCGAATTCTTGAAGCACGTCACTCTTTGGACGAAGAAATCTAGTTTCGCACCACCTAGAACCATCATCAATAAATGCAACAAAATAAAGAGCGTTACCATTAAGCTGGACTCTCATGCTCAATTGCACCAACTTTTTAAGCAGACCTTAAAATTAAGTGGTGTTTAGACTATGACATATTATTTGTAGATTTAACAAAATGTCAGTTACATTCTAATTGATACTTAAGTTGAAGTTTAAACGTCAATCAGAATGTATTTGACATTAAACTGACCATAAGTAAATGTCACATTCTAAACATAACTTAAATTTAAGCTCTGCTTAAAAAGTTGGTGCAATCGGGCATCATAGGCCCACAAACATCAGCATGGATAATGTCGCACAAATCCGTTTTTCTTCCGGAACTTTTCGAAAATGGCAGACGTGACATCTTTACACGAAGACACACTTCGCATTCTTATTTTTCATTTGTATTCTCAATGTTTAGCCCTTTGATTGCTCTAGATTTCACAGCTTCCCGGAGATCCTGAATGTTCAGGTGCCCAAGACGTTTGTGCCATGTTTCCAACAGACTGACTTTTGTTTGATTAGTTGAAGTAATTGTTTTACACTCAACTTTTGCCTTTTCTCGCACATAATACAGTCCATCTATACGAACTGCAATAATTTTTACGTTACCAGTTTCGTCGACAATCTTTGCGCCGTGTTTATCAAATATTACTCGAAACCCATTATCGGTAACTTTTCCAACTGAGATTAGATTCGTACGCAGATCTGAAACGTGCAAGGTGTCATTTAAACTTACGTTTGTAATTTTTCCTTTGACATCTCCAGTAAATGAAGTTACACCTTTTGCACTGACATTTGTAGTCGCGTTATTGGCGAGATTTAGCTTACCGAGATAATTCTTGTCGCACTTGTTAAAATTTGTCAAATATTTACATAAATGGGAAGTGTATCCACTATCAAGGTACCAACTTCTTCCTAGGAGTTCATCTTGCACTTGAAAAACATTCTCTGAAGTAGTTTTTGATGTGACATTGAGACTCACATTTTCTGTTTTGTTAGCGTACTGCTTTCTATTTGAACTGTAACATTCCGAAGCTTTGTGCCCAAACTTATGGCACTTGAAACACTTAATTTTATTAACAGTCTTTTTTCGCGCTTTTATCTTTAGTATAACTCTTATTTGAAGATCTAACTGTCAACGCATTTTGTATTGAACACTGCCGACTTTCATTCTTTCTTGCATCATATTCTTCCGTAATTTTTACTCGAAGGACATCGGGTTCTGGCAACTCGTCTCTTGACTCTATGGCGCATCCAAAATTTTCGAATGATGTAGGCAAACTGTAAAGAAGCATCACGGCTAGCAAGTCTTTATTTATTGTAATATCCATATCTTCTAATTTGTCTACCGTATCAAAAAACATTCGTAAGTGTTCCCGCAAATCTTGTCCTTCTTTCATTTTATGTAAGGTAAGTTGTTTCAAAAGTGTAGCTTTTCTTGCAGGACCTTTCGATTGATATATTGCTTCCAGCTTCAACCAAACATCCCGTGACGTTGTACCGGGTGTCCCAACGGCGTGTATTTCTTCTGTGGTGCCTATAGGAATAACAAGTAGAGAAAAAAAAGATTAACAAAGCGATTTTTAAGGTAACACCCTGTATATTCTTATAAATTTGGATGTCCTGCGGAGAGATGACTACAATAATATAAAGATATGTTAATTTCGCTCAGCTTTTTTCGTAAGAAAAAATTTTTTCTTCCTTAAAAATTTACAAATTTTGAACTTATGTTGCTGACTGTGGAGATGACACAGACTTACGAAAATATAACAAAATATTCATAGGACTTTGGGCTTTTTGAAAATATGAAAAAAGTTAAAATATCTTTTAGCATTATATAGGGCAAACAGAACTTGCGAAGCACTCAGTATCTCATTTTTTTTAATGGAACGACCTATTTTTTATTCCAGAAATGGGTACTTCTTAAACTTAGCTTTCTACTGATACCAGGTTATATACCATTTCTTTCATTAGAAACCTTGTTTTTACTACTATTTGAAAAATTTAGCCTTCCATTTATATTTTTTGTATAGCAAATGAGTAAAAAGTAAATCCCAGAGTGTATTTATATCACACCCGAAGAAACGTCCAGGTCTACACATTTAACGTTTTAGAATACTCACATTGATACGAGAAAAACAGGTAAATATGTGAAAAAATAAATTTTTTCATCGTAGTCAACCATTATTTCATATTTGAGATCTTATAACAATTCTGAATAACTTTTCAAATAATATTTCCGCGTATCTTGGAAAATAAAGGTACTTTACTCTTATGTCCACTTCAAATATTTTTATTTCCTCGGTATGTGACCAGTGGTATTCGAATTTTATTATCTGCATTTTGAGTTTGGGAAGCTCTAGGAACTTTCAAATTTATGGTTATAATTTATTTCCAAAAATAAGAGGTTAAAAACAAAAAATTCTAATGGTAGTAAAAATAATATTTCTAGTAAAACAAATATTAGAAATAAAGGTATATAACCTGGTATCAGTAAAAAGCTAAGCTAAAGTACTATCTATTTCTGAAATAAAAAATAGGTCATTCCATTAAAAAAAAATGAGATACTGAGTGCTTCGCAAGTACTGATTGCCCTGTATAATGCTAAAAGATATTTTAACTTTTTTCATATTTTCATAAAGTCCAAAGTCTTAAGAATATTTTGTAATATTTTCGTAAGTCTGTGTCATCTCCATAGTCAGAAACATAAGTTTAAAATTTGTAAATTTTTAAGGAATTTTCGAAGAAAAATTTTTTTTACGAAAATAACTGAGTGAACCCAATATACATTTATATTGTTGTAATCAGCTCTCCACGGAACATCTAAATTTGTAAAAGTATACGGGGTGTTCCATTTAAAAAATTCTCTCTCTATACACCGCCATTTTCTGGAACACCCTGTATAGTTAAAAATACTTTTAAAATGTGCCGCGTGATGTCTAGTATAACTTTTTTTCTACTTGTTATTTCTATACGCTCCATAGAAGAAATACACACTGTTGGGACACCCGGTACATCCCTTTATTTGCTTCAGCTGGGAAGGATTCATCGACAAAATAATATCCGATTTGGCCTTACAATCTTTGTCAATCCAAGTCTTCACCGCTGTCACCGAAGTTGCATCGCCTTCAATAAGTTCTGGTTTTACAACAGCTCCATTTACATAGTTCCAAGCATCATTCTTGACTAATAAAGCCTCCATCTGTATTCTCCACGTGTCAAAGTTATCTTTATTTAACAACTCGATACGAACTGCACCGCTTCCACTCATTTTTCAAGTTCTACTTTCCTAGACACTTCAAATGATACTCTTTCAATCCTTTCGCCACTCTGGGCCCGTAACCTGATGAAATTACTACTGGTTTTAGTATTGAATTGGTTTATTAACGTGGAAAAATTATTATTGACAACTTGAATGTTTAGTGTTTTATCAACAACTAACTGCAATCTGTAGAGCTGCTTGGATCGCATTTTCAACAGGCTGCTTGTCTTTTTTACTACAAAATTATAAAATCTTAAGCACCTGTTTACCTCTACAACAAAATTACATTTAGAACAGATGTCCAAAATATTTCTCCTCAAAAGCATATTGCCTCAAAAACGTTGCGATTATGTACAAATATTACTTTTCGGCAAATAATAAAATTCTAAAGCAATAAATACCTTTCTCTACTTTTTTTCCAATTACAAATCCTTGAAGTTTTCATCCAAAATTATTTAAAATTTAAAATTAAGTTTTGATATGTGACCTCTTTGCGGAAGAAAAAACCTTATTTTCTGGCCTTGAGATTGTTCACTAAGCTAAAACTAATACACAGTAAAAAAAATCAAGTTGAAATCTTGATTAATTTCCAAGAAATAACAATTTTAGGATTTAGTCAATTTCGAAAATCGCTATTTTCTAACTAAGTAAAAATCACTCTGTATATCTAATAGGCGCTAAATATATTTTCAAACAAGCACAAATTATTGCCGTAAAAAGTTTTTTCGAAAAATCAGGAATAAAAATTGTTCCCATTTGATGCCGACTTTTTGGCGAGCACTGTACATTACCTAATCTGCACAATCTTTCGGAATTTTGTTTCTGTAGTCCGAAAGTAATAAATTAAGAGGTGGCGAGTATCGGCGTGCTTTTTTTCCAATAGTGTGTACTTTTAAAAAAATAGGGCCTCTATAGAATTAATTATTATCGATTCTTTTCTTAATGTTAGGTACGATTCTTGATTACTGTTTTAATTTTAATTAAGGAAATAATTTAATATTATTATGTAACAATTATTTAGTGAAACATCTGCATTTTTATTATTTAAATATTCAGAAAAAAATAGCTATTAATCTCCGTATTGTTTCTTATGGAACTAAATGACCTGCCTTAACGTTTATTGTATGACATCTTCGGGTTTACTGCCCTATCATTTATTGCACATAAACTTTGTGGCGCATTTAAATCACAGCCAACACTTCTCGAACGTTTTATGTAAAAAGTAAATGTATAAATATTTTTCCGGAGTTATTATTGACCTGTCTCATACGCATACTTTTCTTTTCTTGTGTATTAATAGTGGTTACAGTAAGTGAAACTTACACCATGTATTATTGTGTTGATGTTAACTGAACTATTTTCTTGTAACTTACGATTTTTTAAAAACATTTTCGCTTTATTATATTCCTTTTATAAACAGTGAAGGAAAAGAGGAAAATAATCGAAAAGTACTAATTAAGATAATTAACAGCGTAATGTAATTTTCCAGAAAGTGAGAAGTGACAAACAAAAATTAAGAACGAGATTACATACTGTTACTCGAAGTCAGCATTAGATTATAACGGAAATATTTTTTCTCACTCTGTATTCCTTCTAGCAAAATAAAGTACTATTATTGTATTTTATTTTAAGCAATGGTAATGTCTGTGTATGAACAAGTTACACCATCTTAAATTTTCGTTCTAAGATTTCAAAAATCAACGTTCTTATTCCTCGTGACTAGTTGAAATACAAGATAGCTTCTGAGCTATCGATACACTTCAGTTAAGTTATGTGGAAACTGCGGAAGTTTCGAATTGCTCTTGTTTCCTGTTCCGTGTTTTCCTATGTCGTTTCCGAGACAGAAACTTTGGATTTGAACTATCTTTTTGCGCCAGTGGTATTCCGTAGTTGTACTGTCAATATATACCTGCATAACATGAACTCAATTAACTAAGCAAACTAAAAGTTTCTCGAGAACATGAGCTTAGTCTCCAAAGTAGTTGGAAGGTTTTCAGCCAATGAATGGGGCCGAGAACTAATTGAAAACGTGTTCTTTGCATATTTTTAAACTAAATTACTTTCAGTGTTTGAAGTGGTTTACATTATAAATATGAAAATTGTTGTCGTAAATGAAATGTGTTTCCGTAATTGAGAATCACAATCGCAACAATATCGATACTAGGATATCTTTTCTTACACTTACTTTTCAAAAAAAATTGTTCAATCACTTCCTATCTAACTAAATTTGTTTACAATCAACTAATCAATTTTAGAATTGGAAATTATCTTTGGTAATATTGTTAACATAAGCAATTCTCAATTAAAGAATTTTAAAACAAGAGTTAACTTATATTGTTAGGCAATAAAGTGTGATTTAGGAACACTAATGTTTTACGTTCTCGACGGAAACGGATGTTAGAATAATGAAATTTTATTTCAACAAATTCTAAACAGGGTTATGGTATTTTCAATTGTAATTTCAAAGTTAGTAGGAACTGATGAATGTGAGTATAATTTTTATTCCCCCACTCATAAAAATTGAAAGCTCATTAGGCAGTTTCACGCTTTTTAATGATTGTTGACGAAAAGTTTTAAGTATTTAATGACGCAGCAGAAATTTTCCTTAATACGTCGTTTAATTGGAATAGCCAAATTTCACCTACACGTTCCTTCTTGCATGAAGAAAAGTTATTTTATTGTACGAAGGAAAGTTTTTTTTTATATATTATTCAGCAACATCTAACAAGCAGAAATAAAATATTCCGTAATAAATATTTCTAATTACATTAATAAAATTGTTATGAAAACAACTGTAATTATTTATTTAGAAATGTGATTTCATTCGTGCAGTTTTTTTCTTATCGTTTCACATGTGTTAAAACCAAAGCATTACGTTTACTGATCAATAGAAAAAAGCCCTTTTCTTTGGAAAGCCGAGTTAATGCGGCTGCTAAAGATTTTCAATTCCTTGGGGTGGATTCCGACTGGCGGAAATTCGTCGGGCTTAACAGATCGTTCCTAAAGTTGGGCGAGAAAATAAAATTAACGAGAAAAATATAGATAACTTGGCTTCAATAAGATAAATTCTCTCAAAACATTACGAACTTAGTTGCTATAAGTGTGTTTAATGGATCTATTACACGTCAAATTATACTTCTGAGATGTTTTTTTTTCCTGTAGGTACACGGTACAGTATTCGTAAATACAAGCAACACAATATTTCTTATAACTTGAAATATAGAACACGTATTGCATACAGAGTGTTTCACCAGATATCTGCCAAACTTTAGAAGATGATTTTAGAGATATTCAGTAAGGTGTAAATGTTGACTTTAGTCATGATAGAAAATGGCCACCGTGGCTCCGCTGGCAGGTTTGTACCCGCTCGACAAAATTTGTGAAGACCTTTTGGAGTAAAGGCGGTTGGGTTTCATGAATGTTGCGTTCAATTTCCTCCTTGAGTTGTTAAGTCATCTTAGGGTGATTCACATAGACCTTACTTATCAAAAAATTCTCGAGGAAGAAGTTCGCAACTTCTTGGCGCCTAATTTTGTCTCCAAAACGAGAGATGATATGACCTGTGAATTTCGTTTGCAATCAATGTCATAGTTTTGGTTGCGGTGCATAGTGTGGTGTGGTAAGTCGCGCCATCTTGATGAAACCATATCATATGTACATACTATTTACATCCATTCCATCCAACTGGCGCCAAAAATAGTTTGTCAACATGTCAGGCCAATGATAGTCACGGAAGTACCTACATTATTTTCAAGATAGTACGGTCCGGTAATCCCTCTGCCCACATAGCACACCAAATTGTCACTTTTTGAGGATGCATAGGAAGCTCTTGCAAAGCATATGGATTTCTGATCTCCAGATTCGAAAATTCTGCTTGTTGACGTGTCTATTTAGGTGGAAGTGTGCCTCAACGCTAAAGATGATTTTGTCATGGAATGCATCGTCAACGTGTGAACCTACCCCATCTCATTGACTAGCCGGCGTGGGACGTAAGTTAATTTCCCCATCCACATCTTGCTGCTGAGAGTAGGTAGCAATTTGTTAGGTTTTCGATCGTTTTTGTTTTATTTTTTAGTAAATTTTGGCGGTTCCGGTAAATTCTAAAAAAATTTGTATTTAACATTTTTTTGATGTCTAATAATAAAATGTGTAGATACCGTTCAAAATATAAGCAAAAACCCTGTACAGACAAACTTGAGTGAAATAATTTGTTTAACAATGATACGTTTAAGTAAACTTGAGCGTATAGAAATTCTTATGACGATGATGATGAATGAGTACAAATTTGTCTTATTGAAGACTCTTTCTAATGAAATTCATCCAAATCGAGAACCGATTTCCAGGACAACAGTTTCAAAAAAGTCACAGTTTTCAAGAAACTAGTAGCGTTGAAAAGCGTGCAAGACCTGGACGACCAAGAATTATTACTAACGAAGAAAATGCTTTCAATGTTACACTGAATATGGTAGTAAATCCAAAAGTTCAGTACAACAGTTGCACCACAACATGAGTAGAGGATTCATATAAAAAATTATGCAGCGCGAAAAATATCAACTTTACAGAATTTACCTGATGCAACAATTAAGTGGAGGTGATTTTGACCGCAAAGTCGAATTTTGTGAAACTATGATTCACAGATTATCAAGATGGCAACTTTATGAATCACGCCCACTTCTCTGATGAGTCAACTTTTAGTCTAAATGGACATGGAAATTACTTTGTTTTTTTCGTTTGTTGAAGCCAATTTATTGCTGTGTATGCCACACACATTTGGTGATAACTTATTGCTGCGTTCTTAGGGTCTATTATTTTTTTAATATTTTTGTTTTTGTTTTTTGAAATTTATATACAGTGTCTTTCAAAAAGTGTGCTACAAGAAAGCACAAAGTTTTGGAACACATTGAAATAATCACTCATAACCAAATGAAATAATTGAGAAATAAGAACAAATTTCGTGTTTTCCTATTCATATTATTTTGGCGGACACTTTAATCCCACCAGTATTTCCTAATGTAATGTGTGATTCACAATAAAATGTGATTTTTTATTTTTGAGATAGGAGGCTATATATTTAGCTATAATTTTTAATTCTGAATAACTTATTCTTATGATATTTTCTTGTATCTTGTAAAATAAGGGCATTTTACTCTTAAACCATCTTCGTTTCTCGGTGTCCACGCTGTATACCATTCAAGATAAATTTCATCTGACATTTCTCAATTCGACTTTAAGGGATGCAGAAGCGTTCTGCGTCAATAAATTTTTATAAAAATCGATATTAAAAAAAATCTCATTTGTAGCAACTTTTTGAAAGACAGTGCATATCTCTCCCTTTTGTTTATTTAACAAAGATGTTTGAAAATTTATTTATTAATGTTCGGGGTTCTTCTTTTGATGACTTCAGCCTTGGATCTTATAGACAATTTTTTTGTTGTGGAGTGTAAAGTGTGATAATTTTGAATGTCTCGGCACTCGCAAGCCTTTTCATTCAAAATATCTTGTGTCTTAGTTAAATGTATGTGTGTGCATGTGAATAAAGAAAAATGTCATTGAAAGCGTAAGTAGTGTATTGTGACAATCATTCCTTAAATTAATTTTTCGCAAAATCAGTTTTAAATGTTTAATTAGGTCAATTTTTCGCAAAACCGCCTATTTTAAAAATAACACTAACTTCTCACTTATATAATGGTGCTGTATCTGCTTAATCTGGACCTGAAAGATCTGATGGATAACTCGAATTCCGCAGGTAGGTTATTTATTGTCATTGCCTGTACGCTAGCGCAATAGCGAAATAGCGCCATCACTCAACTTCTTACTATTTTTAAATTAATTTTTCCTAATATTACATTTATAACCCTAATTTTTATGTATTTACATTCTTAAAAACCTAAATAATTTATTTACAACAAATGGTTTACTTAAAATTAATTTTTTCTAAAAAAATGTACGAAATTAAGTTTAGTGTAACATAACCTCACTTTTTCACTCGTGCTGTCATTCCTAACTGTCTTTCCAGAAACGTTTACAATCTAAACCAACATCCTGGGCCACGGTTGATTACACGTACTCTTCCGCCATCTTCGAGGTGCACAAGCCTTCTTTTCTTCTTACTGGTTTGTAATGAGCCAGAAGCGTGCAGTTCAAGGATGTTTCGGCTTATTCAAGTACTTGGTCAGGTAATTTTCTAACTTGTCCCAGCTATCCTTTGCCAACTTTTGTTTTACCCACTGCTTTTCTTCTTTAGTAACATTTATTTCCATCGCCTCCATGGCTCGCCTTAGCATAATGACGGCAATTTAGTATTGTATGTTTTCTGCGTTCAAAGACAACTCTTTGTGCTGATTGTCTCCTTTTCAGGTGAGTGTATTATTCTGTACATTTGTTTTTTTTTTGTATTTAATGTGTGTGTGTTTTTAGGTTTGGTTCATTAACACCGCATAATGCATAGACTTCGACCCGATTTTACAATCGTCGGATAAACTGTGTCGAACACTACTCTTGGAATAACGTGACCTAGATATGGAGGAAGGTTAAAGAATATTCGGCGAATAGTTATTCTGTTCTTATTCCACGATTGTAAAACCGGACCTTAAAGAAATATTCCTAAACCACAGAAATTTAAATATACCAGCAGAAACTATAGAGTTTCAACAAGACAGAGCACCGCCCCATTTTGATTGTCAAGTGCGCCCATATTTAAATGAAATGTTTCCCGATAGATGGATAGGCCGAAGGGGACACTGAATGGCCAGATAGGTCTTCTGATTTGACCCTACTTGATTTTTTTCTGTGGGGTCATGTAAAAAGTCAAGTGTATGTCAACAGACCATTATAAATCGAAGACCTACAAGAACGTATAAAAAACAAAATTGCCAATATTTCTCCCAATTCTTTGATTGATTCTTTCCAAAATTTTGTTCAACGTATTCATTATTGCCAGAATGCCATGAAGCAAATTGGTTACGCTTTGCGTTGTTACGCTTTGCAAAGCTTTGGTTACGCTTGCCCGGCGCCTCCACCATGTCGCGATGAAGGACGGCTGCCTCCACCATGTCACGCTAAAAGACCCAGGCGGCAGCGGTAGATACTAAATTCACCATGGCAGTGATGGATGACGGCGGTGCGGGCGACGGCGATGATGCGGGGGGCGGCGTCGGCGTTGTTGAGCGTTTGCGGCGGCAATGTTGGGCGTCCCCTCGACGACTGACTGAGTGCATCACTACTTCACTCCCCCGACTGGCTTCCCAATTTTTGGCCCGCACTTTAAATACACGTTTTTTGCCTAGTCACGCGTTGCATTTTTCATCACCTGCTTTGTGTCCGTTTGCGTCATTCGTATACGCGGTATAAGCACGTGGCCCCGTTTATAATAAATTCCGCTGATGTGTTATTATGAAATATGAACATTTACGTATCAGTTACCTCCTTATTGTGTTTACATTTCAACACGGTTGTAAGCTGCCCTCAATTACACAAGTCCGCGTTCAAATACTTTTTATGATTTTTATCCGCGGAACATAGAAAAAAACCCCTTGTAGTTTTTATAAAACTCCCCCTCGTGACATTATGTTATTCTAAACAGACACATTTTTGAAAGTTGACTAACTTGTTTCATATGAAGTTCTACACACGTGGTGATAAAGTCCCGCAACGAGCTCATAATTTGTTTATTTAATGTTTTTCGTGAAATCCTGAAATAGGTAAATTTTTAATTTTAAAAAGACACCTTTTAGTGCAAAAATCTTTTCTTAATCGGCATTTATTTTTCCGCTGTGACGTCATCATAAATTTTGGCAACCCTAACTTTTCTATGCAGATTTTGAGCCCTTCTTGTCCGCAAAATGGTGATGTAAAAAAGTTAGTATGTACTTTCCACGATACATTTTTCGAAAAAACAGACATTAGAATTCAAAAATACAATGTTATTTTATTTTAATGATAATCTTGAAATTGAAAACCAAAAACAAGTAAAAATTAACGAAAATGTTGGTTTTCTTCAATTTGGAAACAGCAGAGTTTGGTTTTGGTTTAGTTTATTGAAAAACGTAAACGTAATGACGTATGTATATAAAAAGTGCGGAATTGATATTATTATCTCTTCAATTGTTGTCAATCTCTCTAGCCACCTACATAGTAACACTTATATACAAATTGTCCATCGCTTTCAACACTCCCACTTGGACAATTGGCTTTTAAAACTTGTTCGACAAATCTTTTAAAATTTTGACGTTCCAGGGTCTTTGTGAGGAAGTCGGCAAGTTGATGTTCTGATGGAACGTATTTCATTTCAATGCGTGCACTTTGCACTTCGTCTTTAACAAAGTGAAATTTATTTTCGATATGTTTAGTCTTACGGTGAAATTCTGGACTCTGGGCATATCTAATATCTCCTTGATTATCACACAACAGAGTAACAACTTGCTCTTCTTCATTAATTAATGAAGAAATAAGACGCCACAGCCATATTATTTCTTCTTGGATAGCAAGAGCTGCTGCTACATATTCGCTGTGAAGACTACAGGTGGCATTTGATTCTTGCTTTCTTGACAGATTTACATTTTTGCCACTATTAACAATGTCATTGTGCTTTTAAATACTGAACGATGCGTTTTGCTGCAATCCAATGGAGACGACCCTGATTAGACTTGAATCTGCTTAGTAGGTTCACGGGGAACGCGACATCAGGTTTGGTAACATTTACCAAAAATTGTAAAGACCCAATTAATTCATTGTAAGGAATCTTTTGCATTTCCTTCTTTTCTTTTTCTTTCCTTTCTTTTCTTCTGGTATGGTTGGACCCATCTTGCTACTGTACTGTTCTCCTTTAATCATAGGAATATATTGAGGTTTTGCATCAACTAAACCGAACCTTTGGATTACACTTCTAAAGTATGTTCTTTGATATAGTTTTACCATCTTTTCTTTTCGATTTCTTTCAATTTCTAATCCAACAAAATATTTTGGTTTGCATATTTTCACTTCAAATTCGGATTTTATCATTTATTAAGTCTTCGAGTACCTTTTCTGAGCTGGACATCACCAATCCATCGTCAACATACAATGCAAGATACAGTCGATGACCATCTCTCCAGCCGACATAAACGCAATCATTTGCTGGAGGTTTTTTTTAAATCAAAACTCTTCAATACTAAATAAAATTTTCTATTCCAACAATTAGAGGACTGCTTCAAATCGTAAAGAATTTTCTGCAGCTTTACAATTTTGTTCGCATCTGACCATGGTCCATCGGTTAACTTGGTCCATATATTTTGTTTTAGTTCACCATAAAGGAATGCCATCTTGACATCAAACTCCGTCCATTCAAGATCCAGAGCTGCTGTCATGGCAAACAGAACTCTGCAACTTTCATACCGGACTACCGGTGCATATGTTTCATGGAAGTTAACTCCTTTGCGCTGAACGTAGCCTTTGGCCACTAACCTTGCCTTGAACCGATCAGCTTCTCCTGGTGTTTGCTCTAATTTAAAAATGAGATTGGTCTCAATCACTTTTCAACCTTCTGTGAGTTCTTCATCAACCCAGGTTTCGTTCCTCAAGAAGCCTCAAATTCTTCATCAGCTGCTTTTTGCCACTGCTGTGCAAATGGACCACTGCTGGCTTCTTTCCAGTTCTTCGGTTCAAGAACTGCTAAACATGCGCTAGTGTTACCCTTTTTTGGTGCTAGCAAACAGGTTTCCGATGTCGTAATTCGTACGGTGCTCGTGAATCTTCAAATGATTCGAATCCGTATCTGTGCTCCCACTTTCTTTGGTGAGAGTGCCGTTGTCATTTCCACAATGCAACAGAGTGAACTCATACTTTCCTGTTTCATCTGTGTCAAAATGGACAGTAGCTGCCGTAATTATTTTACGTGTATCTTCATTATAATCAAGTACATTTTCAGATTATCCTTGATATCCAACGAAGATCCCTTTTTCTGCCTTTTTGTCGAGCTTTAGACGCAATGTCTTTGGTACTTGTGAGTAGCATGTCGATCCAAATATTTTAAACTTGGACAAATTAGGCAATTTACCATGCTATCGTTCAAAAGGTGTTTTCTCTCTGTCCTTCTTCGTCTTCACACAATTTAACACTTGTACAGCATATTTTACTGCTTCAGACCAAAGAAACTTAGATACATCTCGTCCATACAGCATTGATCTTGCACATTCGGGTGCTGATGTTTCGTGCCCCTATTATTGAATTCTTTCACCAATGTCTCGTTGACAAATTCTCGACCGTTGTCAAATCTGAAATATTTTATTTCACAGCCAAACTTGTTCTTCACCTTATTGCAAAAGTCAATAATTCTTGATGCCGTCTCATCCTTGTGACATAAAATATATGCTGCCGTGTACTCACTTGCGTCATCCTTCAGAATCAAGAAATATTTAGCACCCTTGAGTCCTGACCATAGGGTGGGTCCTGACTGATCCATTGTACCTACACATGTCCATTCGTCCATGTGTATGAATTCTCCCGGATTTGTATCAGCATGTATCAGGAACTGACGTTGCAAAGTGTCGTCGAGACAGCTTGCCATATTGATAGGCTTCGCAGAAAAATGAACTTTAACCAGAACTGTTTCCGATTAAACTAACTAACTGAGTTTCAATTAGTATTCACTCACGCAGTGGAAGCGTGCTGGGCCCATAACCTGTTGGTTTTCTGCAATTTGAAAACAGCAGAGTTTGGTTTTGGTTTAGTTTATTGAAAAACGTAAACGTAATGACATATATCATGCGTCCAACAATTATTGTAGTCCTGGGTGGCTGTGGTATCACACATAAATGCCGATTTTTACTTCGTATCGTTGAATTGAAGTCTCAAATATTGACTGTTAGACAACAAATAAATGTTTCTTTACGTATTTAATGTTTTAATGCCATTTAAAACAATAATTAGTTAAAAATGTTTGACTTTACAGCCACCCAGGACTACAATAATTGTTGGACACACGTTATAAAAAGTGCGGAATTGATAATATTATCTCTTCAATTGTTATCAATCTCTCTGGCCACCTACATAGTAACACTTATACACAAATTGTCCATCACTTTCAACAGAAAATATTGAAGCTGTTCCCTAGGAACCAATTGTTCTGATTTTCATTGCAGCATAGCATAATTTTTTCAAAAAAATTCCAGACGATGATGGTCTGAATCATGTCTATTTTTCTTCGAAAAGTTATTGCGTAAGGTACTATTTTTTATATCACCATTTAACTGACAAGAAGGACTATCAAAATCTGCATGAAAAAGTTAGGGTTGCCGTTTGAAAAAATTAATGATGACGTCACAGCGGAAAAACAAATGCCGACCGAGAAAAGATTTTTTCACTAAAAGGTGTCTTTTCAAAATTAAAAATTTATCTGCTTCAGGATTTTTGCGAAAAAACATTAAATAAACAAATTATGAGCTTGTTGCAGGACTTTATCACCACTCTATATTTGCAAATTTCTAGCTAAAAATAAATATACTAAATGAATTCAGTTTTCATATTTTATTAATTTTCAAGTTAATTCTTTATATCCCTCCCCTCCAATCCGATCCTGAAATTCATTCCGCCTGTCTACAGCGACAAGCTTAAAAATGTAATTTAAAAAACTTGTTTTCGTTTTTTGTTTTTTAATAAATAAAATCAATATCTTTGTTACGAAAGTAAATAGAAACTCAAGTGTTGTAACACTGTATAGTGTTTTGTGTCAAAAACAATATTGGAAAACACCGAAAAAAATTATATTCTAGTATTATTCGATTGATTGTGGTATTAAGTATATTGAAATTAAACTAATAACTTACTGGAGCTCAAGTTTAAATTGTCTGACGGTTAGAAGAATGTTGTAACGGAGGATTGCAAAAAAATTAAAACTGATTTTTTAAATGTGTTTTAAAGTGGTTGTCGTTTATCACATGAACAAAAAGAAAACATATCGAATATGTACAACAATAAAAATAGTTATGCGTGCATAAATTTATTCTCATATAATAGATTTGTTTTAAGTGATTTCATAAATAAATAATTACACTTACATAATGGTGAAGTAATTAAAAATAAGAAACTGAGTTTTCGTCCAGCTTCATTTCACTAGTTTCACGTTTCTTTAATAAACAAATTCAATTTCGGTAGTATAGAAAATCATTTGGATGTAGTTAAATGTTCCCATAAATTCGATCTAATCTGCAATTACAATCTATAACTGTCTATTAAAGGGGATACCTAATGAACTGCAGATCACGAGCAAAAAATTAAAATTTACTGCGCAAATTCCAGCTTTTATCTTGCGTCGGTTCGGGCTTCTGAAGATTAATGCCGGTTAGTAGGAGTTGAACGAATGATATGTCACGCTTGCGAATGGAAATATGCGATGATCGTACGTGGAAACGATGCCAATCTATAGTGTTGCCGTGAAACCTGGTGGGTACATGATAAACTTTGTTTCCGGAAGGGGAGCACTTTTAAAATACGCTCAACGCGGTTCTTACTAACGCTTTCCGATTTATTTAAATCTGCTTTATAGAATTTTGAAAATATGTATAAGGAAATACACGGTGCACGCAGATAAATAAATTTCATGTAAGTTCATGTCACTTGCAGATAAACTTGCTTCATAAATACGAAAGATGTAGTTTTCTTTGAAAATATATTTGAAATTAGGAAAACTACATTACGTAACAATATAAATTGAGTGTTCGTCTTAGTTTGTGATATCAAGTGTAGAGTAGCTTCAGTACTTTTATATTTACTTTGCATAAAAGAATTCTTTATGTTATTGCGTATTTAGGTTGCAAACATTCAAATTTAAATAAATTAAAATAATTTACCAGCTACTATATTTAATAAATACAGGGTTTCTGAAAAGACTTATATAGGAATTTTTTTGTATATTTCACATAAAAGTAGAGTTACTAAACTTTATCACGCCAATGTGCCGCCCTGTATTACTCTGGTTGTAACAATAAACCTAGTACATACCTTCAATTTCAATTATTAAATTTCTTCTATTATCTGCACAGAAAATTTGATGAAAATGTTACACAGAAAAAAAAAGAATGGTAAAAAATAAAACAATTGTAGTTCAAATAGCTCCAGAAACAAAATGTATTAGATACTCACACAGTTGTTTGGCATTTCAATATTCTTGTAGTAAAATTACAAACATTGAATTGAAATTTTACTACAATAACACTGTTATGCCAAACAGTTGTGTTTACACAACTATTGAATTGTTTTACTTTTTACTATTCTTTTTTGTCTGTGTATTTTAACGAGTTTTTATTAGAAGAAACGTTGTTTTGAATTGTATAAATTTTCAAAATAAAAATCTGTGATAATTAATTTCAACTCGGAAGGTTCCAGGTTAACAATTTGCTTTCAGATGAAAGTAGAAATACAGGGCCCACGCTGCCTAGAAACTTTCTTTTTTGAAGGTGAATAAAATAAAAATTGTAGCTGATATGCATGTTTTTTTGTTTTATATTGAAAGAACATAATTTAAAATTTTATACCATGCAGTTTTAAACAAAACATCTGTAAGGTAATGTCCACCGTTTTCTATACACTGACAAACCCGATTTCTGAAGCTCCTCTCTACGCATCTAATATCTCCACCGGAATTCGGGCTATTTCCTGCCGAATTAGATTCTTCAACTGAAGCAGAGTTGTAGGGCGGTGTTTGTAAACCTCTGCCTTGAGGTAACCCCATAAAAAATCACACGGCGAGAGATCGGGCGAGCGTGGCGCCCACGGAATGTCACCTCGATTCGAGATGATGATGATGTGTTTTCGAGCCAGCTCTTGAAGAAATGCGCTTACAAAACGTGTGGTTCCAACAGGATGGTGCCACGGCCCACACGGCCAGAGTTTCGATGACAGTTGTTAAGGCAATGTTCCCCGGACGGCTCATCTCGAATCGAGGTGACATTCTATGAGCGCCGCGCTCGCCAGATCTCTCGCCGTGTGATTTTTTTATGGGGTTACCTCAAGGCAGAGGTTTACAAACACCGCCCTCCAATTCTGCTTCAATTGAAAAATCTTATTCGGCAGGAAATAGCCCGAATTTCGGTGGAGATGTTGGAACGCGTAGAGAGGAGCTTCAGAAATCGGTTGCATCAGTGTATAGAAAACGGTGGACATCACCTTACAGATGTTCTGCTTAAAACTACATGATATAAAATTTGAAATTATGTTCTTTCAATATAAAACAAAAAAACTTGCATATCAGCTACAATTTTTATTTTATTCACCTACAAAAAGGAAGTAACTAGGCTCCATTCTGTACATATGAAATTTAAAATAAGTATGTGTATTTACCTTGAGCACTTCCACATCAGCGTCAAATATTTCTCGCAATCTGCAACAACACAAATTAAATTAAAATCCTGGTACATGACGATAACATGGTTTCAGCATAATATAAAGCGCAACAATTTCTTGTTTGTTGACAACTAGAATAATGGTTCGTTTGAAATGCAAACAATTCTAAATTAAATTTTTTACAGTATGTTATCTGGGACCATTTTATTTGCAGGCCCCTAGCCTTGGAGCTTTGCTGCCAATGCAAACTCGCAATCAATACAAAAACAACCCAATCTATTAACTCAGCAACACGAACAGTAACAATACAAATAGAGTTTATGTATATTCATTAATCATTATGTACAGATATTCTTTAAATTCGCATAAAAGTAATATAAATGAATAACCAATAAATTTTATTGCTTTAATAAATAGTTCCTAGGTATATTTTAATAAAGGAATCACTGCTAAATACGTAATTTGGATTAGCGTAAATAAACTGAACCGTCATTGTTAACTGAACCGTCATTGTTTTCTCTTCAAATAGTTTTTACACCAAACATTTTTTTGTTAAATTCACAAACACTTACGAATGTAAACCACAACAAACATGAAAAGACAAAATAAACACGTACGTATTGGCAAAGACATACTGCGAACAGTACGTGTTTCTGTGAAAATTTCAGAAGAGATAATTTTGAAAAGTAATGAAATAAAATATAGAATAGCGTGTTAAATATATTTTAGCACATTCGTTTGAGAAATAATTTAATTCAAGTGTTTTTTTCAAATTTCTTAATATTCTTAGAAATGATCATATTAAAATTAA
This sequence comes from Dorcus hopei, assembly GCA_033060865.1. Taxonomy (NCBI): domain Eukaryota; kingdom Metazoa; phylum Arthropoda; class Insecta; order Coleoptera; family Lucanidae; genus Dorcus; species Dorcus hopei. Next base: position 8,452,641 of record CM065423.1, on the reverse strand, counting down.
CTATTTATTATAAATAAATTATTTAGATGTTTTAAGATGTAAATACGTAGGAATTAAGTTAGAATTGTAAATATTAGGATAATTAAAACAATAATGTGTAAAGGAAACTGTAGGTAATAGTAAGAAGTTCGGAGAATAAACAAATGAGGGCGCTGTGTTAGCGGTCGCGTGAGCCTACGACCTGACGCGCTATGAAACCACTGGCGGGCGAAATTCGATTCATGCAATGGAAACATACCGGAACGAAGGTTTTTTGAAAAACCTAAGCTAACCGAATGTCTTCTTCCGGAGTAATAATTAATTCGTTTCAATTAATTGTTTAAAGTTGTACAATAAACTGTGTTTTACGTTTTGTTTTGTGACAATTTTTTTATTTATTCACTCACACACGTACACACACCGACGTTAGATTATTTTGAATGTGAAGGCTTGCGAGTGCCATCTACATCCAAAATTTACCACACAATAAATACACTCTACAAGCAAGAAATTGATCTACGATATACACTGCAAAATTCATCACCGAAGAAGAGGTGACGACGTGAGAAAATACAACAAAGTAAGAAAGTAATATAAAATAATAACAAATCAGAAAATTTACAAAATACCCTGAGAATAGGGCATTAGATTAACACCCAAACTAAGGGCTTAACACAGCATAAAATTGGCTCATCAAATTGGGGGCCATATCACTGCAATACGTTCTTCCGATTAAGTAATGTCATAGACGCCTGCGAGAAGGAATTTTTCTTTATAAACTTCGCTTAGAATAAATTTTATATTTGCAAGATACATTCAAAAATTAATTTCATTTCATCATTTCACTTTCATGTATTTTAAAGCCCATAATATTTTTCCTCACCAAAGTCTCCGATTATTCGCAAAAGCAATTTAAAATACTTGTTCAATTTGAAATGCTGTCACACTCAGGCGATCGGAGTTATATGAAAATAGATTATATGGACAAAAAATGAAAGTCAAATTGACGGGCCTTTTAGTTAATAATTTTGGAAATTAAGATCCTTTATCTTGATTTCTTTATAAGAGACTTGCCTCTAATTAATTTCAATACATAAAGACGTTAATATTCTTTAGAAAGAGCAATTTAGAATATACTTCATTAATACTAAACCTAAGTCGTATACAGGGCGTCATCTATCTTGGGAATTACTTCCATACATATAAACAAATATATTGATTAACATAGAGAGAGTTAATGAAAACCAAGTTTTATTTTGCAACCCAGCTTTTGAGAATGTCTGATACAATTGACCTTACAGATAATGTTTGAAATTAGGTATGTCATGTCCGACGTAACCACGACTCGGTGTACGTTCGTATACCATAGCTACTCCGAATTATTTCAACAGTATGCTCTCTCTTAATTTCACTAGTGTTTATTTCTACACTGTACATTACCGATTTCATATGGCCTTATAAGTAAAAGACGATGGGTTTAAGTCAGGTGGCCGATGGGGTCAAGAAATCGGACCTCCTCGACAAATCCGTCTATGTATAAACGTAAGTATTAAAGTTTGTTTCAACAGCAGTTTCCGACATTCATCAAAGCAGTACACTTGGTGGCGATGTTAAAATGAATAATTACTTAATTTTGATGGCTCCAAACTAGTCAGAAACTGCTGCTGAAACAAACTTATCATTTAAATGTTTACTCACAACACGCCTATAATGTGGGGGGACACTTGTACAGTTACTAGACGTCCTGGACAAGGCAGAAGAAGAGTATTTACCAACAGACAGGATCGTTATGTCACAAATTTGGCGCGTGGAAATCCTACAGTTATGGCTATGCCACTTCGAAATAATTACTAGAGCAAATGTAACTCCTAGAACCATTTGAAATCGCTTACACGAGGTAAATTTATATTCAAGGCGCCCATTGATAAGGATTCTCCTCTAAGCACAATATCGGCGAAACGGACGCAGAAAAGGACAAAATGAGGACAAGTAAGTCATACAGTATTATTCTCCGATGAGTCTCTATTTGCATTCCATAACGACTTTCGGTTTGTAGGAGTATCGCTACGACCATAGGATCAGAGAAATAATCAAAGATTTGTAAATGAAATTCATCTAAGTAATTCATCTAAGTAAATGGTGATATATCTATAATGGTATGGGGTAGTATTTGCCAAGGGCACAAAACCCAGCTTTATGTCTGTGAAGGAACTATGTCTGCAAGAACATACCGTGACGACATAATTTTAGGAATAATTACACATTGTAATGCAGATATGGGACCATATTCATGTTTAGATGACAATGCGAGAGCACATCGAGCTGCGATGGAGCTGAAGGAACTAAGAAACGAACAAATTATACATTTGCCTTTGCCTGCCATATCTCTTGACCTAAATGTAATTGAAACATACTTGGCACATAGTGTAAAGAGCAACCGATAACCATCAATCACCTTCCAAAAACATCCAAGGACTTCGAATTTTATTATCTGTATTATTGGATGGACTGGAACAAAAAGCCCTTGAAAATTTATTTTGAATGTATCCTCTTGGTGACCAGCAGTTGTAAACTCCAGAGGAAGGCATACTCTCTATTAATTAAACGTAGTTTGGAGAGCCTCTACAAAATTTGAATTCCCAATGCTAGACATTTTGTTTTCAGAATAAAAAATGTTATTTTAATTATTGTTATTTCTTAAAAGATAAATTAATAGTAATTTGGATTTCTACATACTTTGTTTGTTTTATTAACAAACCCTAACGAACAGCAAAAATTTTGACAATAAAAATTGAATTTGACTGTTTCTTAATATCCCATAATTAAAGAAAACCGACATTTTAATAGTTTCATCTTGATCTTAAGAAGAAGCAAGAAAAAAATCGATTGTTGCAACATTCTTCCATTTAACAGAATTTGTATCTCTTGCAATTTAGGAGATCCCTTCAGTGTAGACACAATTTGAAACAGCCGGCATAAATACAGAATATTTGTATATTAATATGCAGGAAGATAAATGACGAATGAACGAGGTTTTTCTAGCAGACTATCAGAAAAGGTTTACTCAACTACTTTTTTCAATAAAAACGGTAGAAGTGAAATAATAATTAAGGAGTAGACTCGGGAGAATATAAGCTTTCAGAAAATTTACGACGTAAAGAGATACTTCTTTCGGGACATTTCAAATGATGGATGATATTTAATTAAACAGGAAATTTATTAAAATGACAAACACATTTTTCACGGTATGCTTTTAACAATAATTTCTGCTTCAGATAAGAACTCGGAAAAAATATTTTCAGCAGGTCAGACATTTAATTAATTCATTCTGAACTACGATAATATTTTCTAAATACGTCACACGTTTTCAATACTGAGTAAATATACCTATTGATCGTTGTACGTTGTAACCTCCTGCTTCTTTCGATTTATAAGGTTCTATTAAAATATTTTGTTCGGCTTTCCGATACAAATATACTTCCTATACCGTCTCCCAAATCAAATGTAAATAATCCCCTATTCTCCAGTGTTTGCAGATGACCCGACTTATCCAATATCTAGTGTAAGTATATATTTTGAATTTAAGTAACCATAACAGAGGGCCACGTAAATATGTTTCTTTTTTCTGAACATCTAATTCTTGATCTGCTACATGAGAAATAATGGCTGCGTTCAGCCAAAGATAGCGCTTACATTTCGCTATTGCTACGTAGCAAAGCGCTAATTTGTAGCGTATTAGCTAATTGAGAAGTAGCTGAACGGGTTTTTCGTTTTTCTCCGTTACTTTCACATGTCCAAATTTTCAGATAAACAGTAGCCTGTTATTTGTCCTAGGATTCTAATTTGTGCAGGCTATTCTCAATTAGTTCCGATTTTATAATTGAATTAATGAAGAATTAAAATTATTGTCGCTTTTAACTTATACAAATTAGAACCCTAATACAAATAACTAACTGTGTTATTACAAAGAAGATTTGTTAATAGGAAAACTTATTTCAATACTTACTGCAGCAGCATCAACTAGCAATCATATGCTCAGACATAACTTGAAACAACAACGCTACAGCTAGCGCCAGCGACGTAGCTTTTTAAAAAAGCGATTTAAAACATGGTGGCCGCTACGTTTATCGCTCTCCCGCAGAAGTTTCGCTTCGGCTTGAACACATATATGATGTCACGCGACTGGTGCAGACGAAGTGCTTCGTAACTTTCTGTCAGGCTGAACGCAGGCAATGTTTTAACTTGCATTTTCACTTACAGTGTACGGTGTTAAGGGAGATTCTATACCCCCCCCCCCCCTTTACTACATCCAGCATTGTGCTGGTTTGTCCGGAATTTTAAGTACTGGTTCAGCAAATACAGTATGAGCATAAATGTTTGAGGACAAGTTGAATTTCCCGCCTTTCAATATTTTTCTTAAGTTGGTCAAATGCATAGGTTACAAAAAAAAATAGGCAAGTAATTTGTTTATTTTAAATACAAGAAGCGGCAATAACTACTGACAGGTACATTAGGCAAACGCGCCCCATTTTGTCTTATGAATTCTTGGAGCCGGCTGCAAAATTTACACAGGCGACACTGAACAAAAATTAATTTCTCAGGACGGCCACACACAAAGAGTAAAAATTACTAGATAGAGACGCGGGAAATTCAACTTGTCCTCAATCATTTATGCTCATACTGTATACTTATTCAGCAATCGACCAGCATTAGGCAAAAAAGTTCATACAGTCACAAAAATTCTTTTGATGTACCTTGCGGTATACAAAAAAAAATAGAAATGGTGCAACTTTTCATAACTTTATCAAAAGTAAAAACATTTTCTTCAGATTATAAAAAAAAAATTGTAACTTATTGTATGGAATTGAGTCGCGGCTCCATCGAAACTATTTACACCAAAATTTCACTAGAAAATAAGATAGAAAGCAAGCAGTAAACAATAAAAATTGCAGATAAGAAGCTATCAACGTACAGCGAAATTAAATTTACAATTTTGTGATAATTTTTAACGGACAAGAAAGCAGTTTAATAAATTTAATTGTAGGAGCGCGAAGAATTGAACTGATTTAGGACAAAAAAATAATAAAAAAAACTATATTTACAGTTGGTTCTTGTCCGATGAAATTTGTATCACAAAATCTTCTAAGCGGACACTAAATCGCGCAACTATACACTTTACGTTTCGCAGTCGTTCGACTGCTTCGTCAGTATTTCCAAGCAAAAAATGGCTAGTTTCAAACTGCTTTAAGCACGTCTTAATTATTGCTACTTTCCCACAAAGTTATAAAGAGAAAGAATAAGAGAAACAAGCTGTTTTTGACGAAAAATGTAAATTTTGTATAAATTGCACATAGCTGAGGATGAGATATGAATCCTTATAGTATCCCAGATGCTAACTTGTGAGGAGTGGATACCATATGCACAATTGGTACCTATGCATTCCAATGCAAGATTAAAATGCATTAAAATTGCTAAGTATACAGCCTGTATCATAATGTCCGACAAATATTCACACCACGCGATTCTATGTTGAAAACTATATAGAAACTTATAATACCACTTTCCTCTTAAGTCTCTGGTTGTGAAGTTATTGAGAGTGGAAAATTGATTTGTGTTTCAGTAAGGAGCACAAATCTAACTGATTTCATCAAGAAGTACAAAAAGCATGCAATAGATTTGTTAACTAAATAATATTTTCACCTTTTTTCCCCCCGGTTTACTTCTAATTTACATTTAACTAAAGAAATTGCATTTTATAATCTGGGAGGATGTTGCAACTGTGTAAATGTGTATCCAGGTAACTTAAAAATCAGTGTCAAATTTGAAGTGTATTTTCGCAGAATTCTTATGCTTCTTACTGAAAATCAATCCTCGAATAGTGGGATTAAATTGAATTAAATGTGCTGTTCTTTACACTGCGTTGCCATATTTAAAAAACTTTGATCGGCTGTATTTTGGAAACTAAACGTTTTTGGAGAAAATGATATTATATTTATCGATACAGTTTTTAACAGAGAATCACGTCGTGTGAATATTTGTCGGACGTTATACGATACAGGCTGTATATCATAGCATTTAGCATGAAAGGCTTTAATGTAAAAATGGTAAATTTAATAAAAGTATTTATCTCAGAAGTTTGAAACTTTTTAAGAGAATTTATTTGAGCTAATATATTCTTATAATAATAAAATTTTACCTTGGGCATTATGTATAATTAGTTACGGTTCATAATATTTAAATATAATATTAATAATGATTTATAACTTATGTAGCTCTCAACACACTAGTTTAGCGCCAGCTATTTTTACTTTTAATTCTGTGAATTCGCGCACAAACATAAAATTTTGGTGCGTTTGAATATTTAAGGTCTCAGAATAATTGAGTAACTTTCTGAGAAATTTCTGGAGAGTACACAGAGAAAAATATGATCACGGCAGAGGGGCAGGCTTCTCTCAACGGAAATTGCTTTAAAGTGCTCTTGGTAATTCCGATACGTTTTTTCGGTTTCTTTTTATTCAAAGCGCTTAAAATTGACATCAAGCTTCAAAAGTTTCCAGTTCTGATTTAGATTAAAAACGAAGGGCTTTATAAAAGGGTGTAAGGGTATGAAATCATAAAGTACTTGTATTTGCACCTTCTTGGATTTGCTGAAAGTAATTTATTTTAAATCATATATGAATAGAGTGGCTAGCGCGATGGATCCCTTGATAATAATTAACTTCTTGCTAGTAAATGAAACAAGAATGACAAGAACATGCAAAATTCAGGATGTGGTAGCGTGAACTCATCTCTCGCAAAACATCATGGAGGTAATTCGTCTCTCTCTCTCTCTATTGTTGCTTGTTTCATATTGTGCCGGAAAAAGTAAATATCGGATACATAACATCCTAGCTTCCAAGGTTCATGCATTTATTGTTCAACTGTTAACCTTATTTACGTTAAGTGACGTTCGTTTCTTCCGCAAACAACCTCATCCTACCGGTTCTTTGTTCTCACATAAAGTAAGGGTATACTGCTGCAATAAACGATATGTAGTAGTGTATATGCCAGCAGCGTTATTTATATTCGAATAATGATGAAAATGACTAAAATATTGATAAGGTTTTCTTGTCCGATGAAAATTTGTATAACAATTTCGTAATAATTTGTCAATGGATAGCTTAAAAATCGTAGTAAATCTCAATGTTTCGCTATAGTTTGGTAATTATTGTCACGATATAACGAAATTGTTGTATAAAATATTTATATAAAAGTGATTACTATAAAAAATAAAGTAAAACATTTACGCTGTCGATTGAACAGAAACCATATGGCATCATTCGATTCAGAATGAACACATGTTTTAATTTCGAAACTTCTAAAACAAGTAAGAGGTAATATCTTGAACACAGAAAAATCGTAAATAGAGAGACCAGCAAAATGTATGGCCTATTTTCAACATTTTATAAAATCTTGTTTAAGTATTAAGTTAGACAAGTACTCAGTTATACGTATACGTACTATGGGGATGGGAGTTTTATGTTTCAAAAATGGTATACTTTAAATGACCATCTTCTTCAGCAAGATGCTCTTCTAAATGCTTTAATAGTCTTCTCAATTTTTCTAAATTAATTTTCAAATAGTTCGGAAGAAAGAGATTAGCGACTGAAAGTTCCGGGTTATCTTGGAGGTCAAAAAGCTGCACCCTTTCTTGACACCAATTTGTTATAAAAACTTTTCCGTAAAACTCCAAACTGTTTCTAGTAGTATGACTAATTGTTGAAAAGAATATTTTTTAAATTTTCCTTGACTTTGTGGAAGAAGGATTTTTGCAACGTTTCAGCGTGTTCCTGTGCAATGGCTCTTACCGTCTGATTAGTTCAAAAAATTAAGGTCCAACAAACCGCAACAAACAATCATATAACAAAACAATATGTATCTCCAAGGCTTACTCTTTAATTTAAAAATATTACCGTAGCGATTACTTAGTTTGCATTTTACTAAAAGAATAAAATGAGTCATACATTTTGTCGGACCCTGTATAACTAGATACGTTCTTAAATTTATTATGTATCTCATTTGGGTTGTATAATGAGACTTTATACAGGCTGTCTTACGAAAAACGCCCCAAGCCATAACTCCGTTATTTATGGACTTATTTTAACAAACATAAAGGCAAATAAAATGAGACTAAAAATACTATAAAGTGAGTCCAGTTTCAATTTTTTTTTAAATTACCTTCAAGGTCAAACGACTGTCAACTTTTATTTTTCAAATGGCTCTGTATATTTTTTATTATTATATCTGGTAGAGATTTTTTTTCTAAATCCAATAGTGTGCAACACTTTGTTATTTAGAAAACATTTTTCGTAAAAAAGAGAAATGAACTAGTCTATTACGCAAAACGTGCTTTTCATAAAAATGTTAAAGTTTGTCGTGAAAACAATGTCACTGAGGTTATTTTTCACAGTTGTTTTAAACTATCAAGTTCTTCTACTTGTACGACTTATTGTTTCCTAAAAAAAAGCCAATTATGGATAACAATCACCTGACTGACTTATTGCAAGTATATTTTGAATGCAATAAAAACAGCAATCAAGCAGTACAGAAAACATTAATGAAATAATTAAAATTAAGTCTACAACTGTGTAAGTAGCTTTGAGAAAAAATCCCTGTCTATAGAAACGCACTGCTTGTGTTTTTATTGCATTCAAAATATGCTTCGAGTCAATCAACTGAGTATTATCCATAATCGGCTTTTTTTAGGAAACAATAAATCATACAAAGAGAATAACTTGACAATTTGAAACAACTGTGGAAAATAACGTTCAGTGACATTGTTTTCACGACAAACTTTAACATTTTTATGAAAAGCACGTTTTGCGTAACAGACTAGTTCATTTTTTTTTTCACGAAAAATATTTTTTAAATGTCAAAGTGTTGCACATTATTGGATTTAGAAAAAAAATCTCTACCAGATATAATAATAAAAAATATACAGAACCATTTGAAAAATAAAAGTTAACAGTCGTTTGACCTTGAAGGTAATTTTAAAAAAATTTGAAACTGGACTCACTTTATAGTATTTTTAGTCTCATTTTATTTGCCTCTTTGTTTGTTAAAATTAATCTATAAATAATGAAGTTATGGCTTGGGGCGTTTTTCATAAGACAGCCTGTATAACACTAGTTATATACTGCATGACATTGAAAATGCAACACCCAGTAAACATCAATATATTGTAATAATTTTTTGTTAGTAAATTGGATATATGTAATATTTACAGTTGGTTCTTGTCCGATGAAATTTGTATCACAAAATCTTCTAAGCGGACACTAAATCGCGCAACTATACACTTTACGTTTCGCAGTCGTTCGACTGCTTCAATTTTCACTTCTGACGAAGCAGTCGAACGACTGCGAAACGTAAAGTGTATAGTTGCGCGATTTAGTGTCCGCTTAGAAGATTTTGTGATACAGATATATGTAATGTATTAAATGATCAAAATTTGGAAACGATTAAAAAAGAAATCAAGTGGCTGTGAATAATTCCTTCATAACAACATAAGCTTTTGTTCCTCCTGTGTTTGTGTCAGATTGCTGTGCATAGTTAGTTTTAGTGTCGTGGTTGCTGTACAAACAGTGTTTTCTAATGCCTCGAGTACGCAGACGCAACAATTTCCGCCAATTAAGCGAATTTGAAAGAGGAAGAATAATCGGAATGCGTGAAGCAGGAATGGGTCTTCGGGAAATTGTTAATAGGGTTGACAGAAACGCATCTACCGTAATGCGATGTTGGAATACCTGGACAGAAGAGCACGGACATCAACGCCGCAGAGGTACTGGAGCTATTCATTAATCGTGAAGAACGCCGCTTAAGAACAAATACCCTTAGGGATCAGTTCAGCACCACCAGGTCCATTGGGAATGAATGGTTGGCTACTATGGGACAACAGCTCTCTATCAGGTCAGTTTATCGCAGAATAAGGGCTTTTGGTCTACAATCCTATCGACCGCGCTTCATCTTGCCATTGACTCAAAGGCACACACAGGAGGGACTCCAATGGTGTCAAGAACGCATCCAATGGAATCAGGAATGGAATCGGATTGTGTTCAGTGACGAATCCCGATTTTGTCTCTGGGCCAACGATGGACGTAGAAGAGTCCGTCGAATACGTGGAGAAAGGCGAGCGCTTCAGTTCTGCGTGGAACGTGAAGTTGCGCTTGCCCGAGGGCATATGGTTTGGAGTGCCATAGCATATGGAAGCAGGTCTCCTCTAGTCTTCTTGCAGGGAAACTTAAACGCCGAGGTCTATATTCACAGTGTCTTGGAATCTGTTACATTGCCCTATCTTCAAGAACTAGAAAACCCTATTTTCCAGCAGGTTAATGCTAGGCCTCATACTGCAGCTGTCACTACGAGGTTCCTTCGTGAAGCTAATGTCACTATTCTTCCGTGGCCAGCTCGATCACCTGACCTGTCGCCCATCGAACATGTATGGGATATGGTGGGCAGAGGGTTAGGTCGATTACCTGCTCCCCGATGGATCTACAGCGCCTCAGAAATGAAATTCAAATTGCTTGGGACACTATACCGCAGGAACATATCGACAACCTCATTCAAAGTATGTCCCGTAGAGTAGGCGAATGCATAAATTTAAGAGGCGCTCCAACTCATTATTGAATTTTAAGGCAAACGACTTCTTCAAACTACATCAAATTTTAATCATTTAATACTCTACATGTAACCAATTTATTAGCAAAAATATACTATAATATCTTCACGTTTGCTGGGTGTTGCATTTTCAATGTCATGCAGTATACAGGCTGTCTTACGAAAAGCGCCCCAAGCCATAACTCCGTTATTTATAGATTAATTTTAACAAATAAAAAGGCAAATAAAATGACACTAAAAGTACCATAAGGTGAGTCTAGTTTCATTTTTTTTTTAAATTACCTTCAAGGTCAAACGATTGTCAACTGGCTCTCTATATTTTATATTATTATATCTGGTAGAGATTTTTTTTTCTAAATCCAATAATGTGCAGCACTTTGACATTTAGAAAATATTTTTCGTAAAAAAAAGAAATGATCTAGTCTATTACGCAAAACGTGCTTTTCATAAAAATGTTAAAGTTTGTCGTGAAAACAATGTCACTGAGCGTTATTTTTCACAGTTGTTTCAAACTGTCAAGTTATTCTCTTTGTATGATTTATTGTTTCCTAAAAAAAGCCGATTATGGATAATACTCAGTTGATTGACTTAAGCAACTCACACAGTTGTAGACTTAATTTTAATTATTTCATTAATGTTTTCTGTACTGCTTGATTGCTGTTTTTATTGCATTCAATATACTGGGTGTCCGGTAAAGAATGGGCCATACTTCAAGGGTGGCTTCTTTAGATCAAAATAAATCGATTTAGATCAATTTATCTTAGTACAATTTTGCTTCTTTAAAAAGTTATGGCCTTTCAAAGATAATTTTTTATATCAATATTTTAGCAAAACTCGCTCATTTTTGGAGACATTTAATTTGGTATTTAGAGGTTTCTTGAACTGCTGAATCTGAATATCTGCTTATTTTTAACGTAACGTATAGAGGGCGCTCTAGGGACCCTGACATTCTCTTGTTCACTGTCGTACTTTTTCTTACGTGAATATTTTTAAAATATGTTTCGTTTTCTTGAAACGACATTTAATTTACTTTAAAAAAGGCATACTTGTCACATGTCGCTAAAGTACACCAGTTTTGAGAAAATTGGCTTTGAATGTGAAAATGTTGAATACTTACTACACCAGTAACGCTACTTCGGGATGAAAAGACAATTACCTAAATTTGCACTACTTCGTAATTCACTTAAAATTGGAAAAAAATTACAATTCCACATTTAAAGCAACGATACATTACGTAAAAAAATCTTATTATGTTTGCTATGGCCGCGTATTACACTCATAGTTTAACTTTCAATTCCAGATTACTCCCATAGTAAAAATTATAAAAACGGTTGTTCCCATGGAAATAAAGTGAAGATTAAAGTTAGACTGTAACTGAAATACGGGTTTATGTGCCTGATTCAACGTAGACCTAAAACAGTAATATTCAGCATTATCATATTCAAAGCCATTTTTCTCAAAACTGGTGTACTTTAGCGACATGTAACAATATCCTTTTTAAAGTAAATTAAAAGTTCTTTCAAGAAAATGAATATAATTTAAAAAATATTCACGTAAAAAAGAGTACAGCAATAAACAGAGGAATATCAGGATCTCGAGAGCGCCCCTTATATGTTACGTTAAAAATAGGAAGATATTCAGATTCAGCAGTACAAGAAACCTTTAAATACCAAATTACAATTAAATATTTCCAAAAATGAACGAGTTTTGCTAAAATATTGAAATAAAAAAATTATCTTTGAAAGGCCATAACTTTTTAATGAAGCAAAATTGTACTAAGATAAATTGGTTTGTATCGATTTGTTTTGACCCAAAGAAGACACCCTTGAAGTATGGCCCATTCTTTACCGGACACCCGGTATACTTGCAATAAGTCAGTCAAGTGATTATTATCCATAATCCATAATTTTTTAGGAAACAATAAGTCGTACAAGTAGAAGAACTTGATAGTTTGAAACAACTGTGAAAAATAACGCTCAGTTTCATTGTTTTCACGACAGAGTTTAACACTTATAAAAAAACACGTTTTGCGTAATAGACTAGTTCATTTCTTTTTTTTACGAACAATGTCTTCTAAATATCAAAGTGTTGCACATTATTGGATTTAGAAAAAAAATCTCTACCAGATATAATAATAAAAAATATACAGAGCCATTTGAAAAATAAAAGTTGACAGTCGTTTGACCTTGAAGGTAATTTAAAAAAAAATTGAAACTGGATATATTTTATAGTATTTTTAGTCTCATTTTATTTGCCTTTTTGTTTATTAAAATTAGTCCATAAATAAAGGAGTTATGGCTTGGGGCGTTTTTCCTAAGACAGCCTGTATAATGAAAAAATGTATTAGTTATTATTATGCAGTTACTATGGATTTGCGCTATAACCAGACTATTGCGATTTTCGCTTACTGATGGCTTCCGACAATATTTTTTTAATTAATAAAAATAAAAACCATGTTGCAGGCATAGATAAAACGTTGTATATTACAAGTGGGATAGTGCATCATTATAACATTCGTGCTCTTATCCTGAACTCGGGCTGACGCCCTCGTCAGGATAACTCATCGCACTCATATTATAATGATGTCTCTATCCCACTTGTAATATAAATAACTATTAAATTGCTGGAGATATTTGAAAATCACAGAATTTCAGATAGGATTACTAGAAATTCGCTGGTACAATGCCCTTAGTCTTCCATAGAACTTTTGATTATTAGTTTCACCGAAAAATAAAATAAAATAACACGTAAGTGAATGAATGTCACAGATTACGAGAAAACGTTTAAAAAATTTAAAATTAATTAAAAATTTGATTTAAATTCGAGCAAATTATTCAAAGTCAAAAGAATGCTACGGTGAATCGAGAAACGATTAACAACTAGTAAGCTAAAAAACCATAGAGAGTTGCAAACGTGTCTTGAATTTTGTTAAACCTTAAATGGATATGTCTTAACAATTTGTCGTTAAAAATAACGATTTGTTTCTCATTGAATGCCGCACAGAAAACGAAATTATAGTAATTGACAAACCAAACAGTTTACGAATGTGTTTACTGATTATTATGTTTTGAATTCTGGTTGTCATTACCATCAAATAATTAAAAAGTAAACACTTACTTTGTTCTGATCAAAATGCAAAGAAAGAGTAACGTGTAATATTCGGTTGTAAAAATATGCCCTAATGTGTATGACGGACACGTTGCTTGCGGGAATAAACTTTATTTACAACACAATTAAAATTAAAGAAAAATACTAGAAATTTTTAACACGAAGATTTGAAGTGTTTTCGTGTTGTAGTGCTTTATTTGTGTACAAATTTTATTTATAATTTTTTTTTACAATTTATACAGAATAATTTATTACAGGTGATTTGCAGGCATTTATTAAATAATTTCGGAGCTGGAATTGCAGCTCTTTAAAGGTTAAGTTCACGTCTGACGCGGTAGCATTCGTAAGACTATAAAACATTTTTATGACTGTACCTATTTATTTCGTTCATCTGGTATTATTTCTTAACCAGCACGTATTGTCGTTTGGGGTATAATTTTTGATTAATTATTTCTGGAAAACTAAGGTACATAGAATTTTTTAATAACTTTTAATTTGAAGGACGACGAATGACTTACGTTCATGTTTATTGCTCCGAGGATTATTACTTTCAAATAATAACACTTAAATTGTAAAAACACTGTGTTACAGTGTGAACTATTATAATCTATCACCATTATTTATTGAAATAAGATGAATCTGTTAATAAGTAAACTGCTGAAGAAGCGCACAAACAAACATTCCTATCTACCATATGTTGAAAAACAATAAATAAATGTAATTACATTCCGATTCATATTCGAAAATTTATGTTTACAAAGAAACTTAACGTAAATAAAACTTGCACACGTACGCTTTTTTGCATTTTATTAAATATAAGTTGCCCAAACAACATTATAGGTTTGTTTGTTATCCTGAACTGGTGTACACCAATGATACTTTTTCACAAAATACGCTTTAATGCAACCTTAAATGTTTGTGTGGTATGTCAGTATGGATGTGTATGATTTGTATTGACACATTATCAAAGAATTTAGGCTTCATTAAGGCATGTTTCGTAAAAAAAGTGTGCACTAGTGTACACCAGTGCAGGATAACAAACAGACCTATTATAACTAAGCAGAAGTTTTAATCTTTTGAGCTAGATCATTGAGATTTGGAGGATCAATCCCTTATGTGATGGGGAATTTACGATTTTAGTAATGACTTAAGCTTAGTAACACTTTGTATATTCCTATGAATGAGTTTGTATGTATACATACGCATATACATTTACATATACGAGTATTTCTCAGAATCCGTATCAAAAGTTATTTTTATAAATGTAATAAGGAAGATGTGGTTTTATTCTTTTTAGGCACATCGATAAGGTTATGATAACATCAAAATCCGCCGTTTGATTATTAACCAACCAACCTTTCAAATCTAAATTTTATCTAACTGTGAGCGTGTATGTATGTACAATTTTCCTGGGTGATTATTAAGTCAAATAGGAAATAAAATTTAATGTGTTACAGTGAGTTACACAGTTCAGTTACTTATAATTATTACTATAATTATTAATGATTTAAACTATTAAAACTAAAATATTTTGCGACGTTTCATTAAGAAATTCACAATTCGAAAGAATGTTTTAGTTAGGAAATATTTTAAGAAACTCTACGACAAATTGCAGCAGAATTACAGGATCTCTTATTCATAGCTCGTAAGCTAACCGATACTGACTGAAATAAACGAGTTTTTCAGCGTCATTGAATTAATCGATTACTTGAGAACATATTCATAGACGAGAACACCATGGACAAAATGTATTACTTACGGACGAATCCCAACGAGAAAATTTCGGTGGGGACTCAATTACGTGTGAAAAGGAATAAATTTCAAGTGCTCCTGCAGAATAGGTTATTCTTAAAGGAATATCATAAAACATGTTAGAAAGGAGACCGTGAAATACGTTGTCGTATCAAGAACGCTCGTTAAACTAAAAACCGCTTTACTTGAAAACGGAAATTAACAGATCAAAATCACATTCGGAACTTAACACAAAATAAATATCTTACAGAGTTTATAAGAACAAACTATTGAGAGTGTCATTTACAATAAATATTTAAATTTTGTTTTTATCTCAAATAATCGTTTGATAACCATGCTAAATCATTTCTAAAAAATAGGTAATCACTAAAGTTCGGATTTTATGAAAAATGCATATTTTTGCATTTTTTGCCTATTGTACCTGTTTTTGCATTTTTTAACGTGCCGTGCATAATTTGTCAATTTTACAATAAATTTTGTCCGTTTCAACAAAATTCACATTTCTTCGGACAAGTAGAATAAAGTTTACATGTCATCTAGAACTGGTAGGAACTATCACCGTACCTACCAGTCCTAAATGTGCGTAGGGTTTTCCTTAAATTTATTTATAGCTGGAATTCTCTACTCTTTTAAACTTTTCGATACAGCAGCAGTCTTATGAATCGTGATAGCTTCGTCAGGAGCTATCAACCGATAGTGAAACGTTGAATGATTGTGGGAATTTTAAGTGCACATTAAAAGAATTTGTGATACAATTTTCATCGGACAAGAACTTACTTACTATAATTAAACTTATTAGCTTATTTATATCCTATCACCATCATCATCTGCATTATTTATCAAAATATCATTAGGTAACGCTTTGCCATTTCAAAAAGAAAAAATCAACACACCTTCAATAAAAACAAAAATTAGCCGATAAATGGGTACATATTGATGTATAATATGCATACCTTGCAAAAATCCTGCATATAGGTACCTATATGTGCATATCTAGCAACATTTTCTGTATAAATCCGAGCTTTAGTAATCACATACAATTGATTGAAACTTTAATCATTAAGTAATCATTAGCTAGCCAAACACGAGCATTTATTCATGCCATTCTTTCTTTCGACGATCTTTCTCTTCAAGAAATTGAAACGAAACAAATCCTGTTCTATCCCACTAACACGAACTGAATCTTGGAAAGAGTGCAAGTATAAACAAGTTTACACGAAACTGAGTATTTATCGTGTCGGTCAGGAACGTCGGAACATCCCCAACATGATTCCCGAATGAAGTAAAGAATGTTGGCTAGCCATCTCATACTTCCCTAACGCACGTTCATTCCGTCACGATTGCACTTTCCGGCGGGAATGAATGGTCGTGTATGGCCTAGCTATTGCAACAACTGGTGCGACGATTGTGGCGTGACTTTCAACGATTTAATTGTCTCCTAATACCAACAGTGAAATTACTTACTCTTGCAAATTTCAACAAAATTCTCTAAATAGTTGTTCCACACATTAAATGCTTCTTCAGATTAATCGTAAACTGTCTCACTAACTTTCACAGCATCCAGACACAGAAGCGCGGGAAAAACGAGATTTTTTTAAATAAACCTAACTGTGCGCTTTGCTACATTAACTTACAAATACTAATATCTGATATTATTATTCAGAATTTTACACGGATCGCCTGTTCCGGAAATTAAGTCGGGATACCACCGTCTTGTCATTTCCTATTCCGGCCGTAGAACTAATCTGAAAGTGAGAAACATTTCATACTTCTGGTAAACATGTATCGGACTAAGAACAATTTTTGACAGAATGCGCATACATACGTAGTGAGATACTGAAATTTTTATGTGTTTATAGTAGAAATTGGCAATAAATTTTTACAGACTCCGTATGAAAAACAGAAAGTCTAAATAAATAAATCACTAGTGCTCTTCTGCCACAAACAGTTCTTGAATAATATATCTTACACTTTTCGCGAATCACTCTCGGATTAGCTGTTGTCTGCTTTGAAATATGTATATACGAACGCTTTCAGTTGGAATGCTCGGAACCAAAGTTTTTCTTAAAATCAGATAAACATTTAAATCCGGAAACACACTTCAATGCGTTTCAACTACTACCCACCAAATGCGTTCATAACATGAAATGAAATTGTTCAAAGTCTGAAACGATTGCGAAAGTTTTATAAACTTAAATTACTTTTACTGTTTTCGTAATAAAAAATCACTAATTTGTAGTTTAGAATGTTCTAACTTTCGCTCCTTAAATGATAACTCGAAGATTTTCAAGAATATTTTATGCGAACTCATGTACACCACGTCAGAATGTACAACAACTTCAATTAAAGACACAATAAATAAAGTATACTATGTACAGTCTCAATCAAAATTCATAACGATTACAAAAAGCTTACAGAACATCGTACCAATTCTTTTAAAACTATGAACGACGAATGCATCCTGAGGACATTTAATTATTATAAGATGTGTACTGACGAGAAATGACTCTTACTACTTAAAAGTGAATCCGAGATGTCTTAAATTATTTTTGCTTGGAAACCACAAATAAAATGTCCACGATGAGTGTTTCTCTAAAGGTTACGTCATGAATTATGATTGCGACTGTACTCTACGAGAAAATAAGGTATTTATTATCAAAATACCCCCGGTTTTCGCAGTAAAACGCATACATTTTACGCAAATACATCTGCTTGCGATTATGATACTGTGATTTTGTCTGGAACATGGCTTAACGAATCAGTATACGATAGTGAATTATTTTCTCCACTTTATACAATATTTCGTCGTGACAGGAAATATGATCTCGTCGATCGGAGCAGAGGTGACGGCATTTTCAATGCTTTTCGCAAAAAATTATGTTTTGTTGAGTTATTGAATACTTGAATACACAGTTTGATACTTTTAAGGTTAGATTAATATCAGCGAATCACAACAAACAGAAAATTTTGTGATTTACAGGGGAAAGGGGATTACCGAACATTTCTGAAGCAAATTTCTGAGCAGGCGGAATGAATCACAGTTCAAAAAAATGTGATTCGATGGTGAGGAATATGCTTTGAGTTGATCTGAAAGATCGATAAATGCTTTACTGTTGTTATAATCGCAAATAAGTGTAGGTTTTTCAATTTCTTCTTCCCTTCTTTGGATTCGTGTTGTCTCATCTGTGTGTTTTGTGCTTAGACAAATTACTTCACGCTTATCTTGCCATTTTAGGACTACTACACCGGTGTTGCTTTCTCTTGCAATTAAGTCGCCTTTTCTAAGATTTTTCTTTGTAACCTCTTTGGGATTCAATCGTCTATTTTTTCTCAAAGTACCCACTAAGTGGGTTTTTTTTCTGAGCAATTCGTGTGCAAGACCAACACTAGTATAAAAATTGTCCGTGTACAAAATTCTACAGTCGTCTAAGAGAGGTCCCTTAAGATCCAAGACAACTTTTGTAGCAGCACTTAGATTCGGATCTTTATCTTTCCCACAGTAAACTCTCAAATCAATAGTGTAACCATCTTTGCAGCAAATTTTATACACTGCGTTCGTAAAGTATGGAATAAATTCATTTCCTACGAAATAAACGATTTTCATGTAAAATCTTGAAACAGGTCGATTTTTAATTAAAAGATGACACTATTTTAGCAGAATTTCGTATCTCCCCCTCCAACCCCCTCTGAGTGACAGTTGCCCCTTTAAAATTTTTAAATGGAATGGGGGGTCATGTGATACCTCATTTGAAAGGGCTTTTCATTCTCTATTCAGTAGTATAAGAATTTTTTTTTAATTCCTATTTTTTCTAAAAAGAATAATCATTTTAAAATCAACAAACAAAATTTTAAAACGAAATAATTTAAATGAAATGCTCGAACTGCCCCTTGGAATTGACTTGAATTGAGTTGAGTTGATTTCATAATCCATGGAAACTGATGTTAATAAGTAAAAAAGAACACAAATACATATTTTTTGACATGTGCGCTATCAATAATTAATGAAAGTTTTTCATTTAATTTTATTGAATATTATCTGCTTCCGTCTACTAAAAAGTGAAGTATAGCGCATCTAACAGAGAGAGAGAGAATTGAGATTTTGATTATTGGTGTCATTACTTTTACTTCTACGTTGATTACATACATTAGTATCTGCAGTTTCTACTCGTTTTCATAAAGAATTTTTAAAAAATTTGGAATTAATCAAATTACCCTGGAAATGAAATGTTTTAGATGAATGTCAGTGACGTTTTTACTATTAGCTTTGTTCGCGGAGACATTCCGAACTAGTCCGGAACCTTGAAATCCATGCATTCATGAAAGTTGTACACTTGAAAGTGTTGTTAAAATCGATCATTATTTCGATGAGCATTTGATTGTAACCGTTCCGAACTAGTCCGGAACGTCTCCGCATGAATCAAACGGTTCCCAGTTTGAACATTTCATTTAAATTATTTCATTTTAAAATTTTGTGTGTTAATTTTAAAATATATTATTCTTTTCAGAAAAAATTGGAATTAAAAAAAATTCTTATACTACTGAATAGAGAGTGAAAAACCCTTTCAAATGAGGTATCACATGACCCCCCATTCCATTTAAAAATTTTAAAGAGGCAACCGTCACTCGGAGGGGGTTGGAGGGGGAGATACAAAATTCCGCGAAAATAGTGTCATTTTTTAATTAAAAATCGACCTGTTTCGGGATTTTACATAAAAATCGTTTATTTCGTAGAAAATGAATTTATTCCATACTTTACGAACGCAGTGTATAATTTTATTCCAAACTTAAATCTCTTATTTTTCATAAATTGTTTGAAAGCCAGACGTCCTCTGAATGGAACCATCGTCTCATCGATACAGACTTCACGTTCTGGAATATATACTTCTTTGAATTTATCAGTCAAAAGTTTCAGCAAAGGACTTAGTTTAGTCAAACGATCATTGGCAATTGCAACTTCATTATTGGAAAAATGTAGCATGCGTAGAAGTAATTCAAAACGATTTCTGGACATTTTTTGTGACAACTTGTTTGAATACAAATTACTTTTCTTCCAGTAATCTGCTATTTTTGGAAATCTGGCTAACCCCATCCACAAACAAAGACCAAAAAATATAGTTATTTCATCTGCATTCGTTTCTTTCCATCTATGAAGACGGGAGTTTTGTGGAAGTCCTTCAACAATTTTTTGTTGAGCATAACGATTGGTTTCGGTGACAATAAGATTTGTAACATCTTCGTTGAAAAATATTTTTAAAAAATCAATGGGGCTTTTTTCTAAGAAATTCTCGTTGATGTCATTTGTAGGACCGACAGAATCAATCAAAAAATTAAAATTTCGTAAAGACAATCCGGTAACTGGCGACCATTTTATATTTTCTTCTACATTACTTTCTTCATTTTCACTGTCATTTTCGTTTCCTCCACAATATCTGGATATTACAGCTTCGATAGTGTCTTCTACAGAACGTGTTACTTGCAAAATTTGTCTTGATGTTGCAGCTATTGCGATGTCTCGGCTAGGTCCAAGATTTTGAGCATTTTCTGACCTAAAAATATAAATCTCTAAAATGATTATGAAATCACGATAACTTTTTTATTTGTCAGCATTTCTTCTTTATTCCAAAATACAAATTTATTTTTTGTAAACATTCACAAACCAAACTTACTTTTTCAGTCGTTTTGGCTGGAAGAGATTTTCCTCTGACGAATTTGAACTTTCAGAATCGGGCATATACTCTTCTGAAGAACCCCCTTCAAACGGCTCATTATTTGATTGCTCTTCTTCGGAAAGAAATTCATTCCATAACTTATTTAGAAGTTCTTGTTCTCGTTCATAATCACCACTCATTTTGAATACAAACGTTGTATTGTTACGTTTAGATACAGAAATGCACTGGCTCTAATACCCGTTGCAATCACGCATGTACAAAGCAAGTGCTTTGCAAAGTGTGAGAACCGTCTTGTGAGTCTCAGGGCCTATACCGTGGAGACGTTCTGAGACCCATATGCCATGTCTCATTTTGAAAAATGTTTTTTTTTAAGGTAAACTTTACCGAAATACACTTACACAACTACCTACTCTTTTTTGAACATGAATTGTATGAAATATAAGGAAGGAAAACTTAAATGGGCCCTGGGGATCATATATTTTTAGTACATTTGGGCGATTAACGTGTTAATAACTTTTTTTAGGTTATGTTTAATGTACCGACCGCATGGACCATCTTTCCTCGGTGCAGTTCGGTACACGTGGTAAATTATCGAACGCGGTACAAAAATAACCGGTTGAATTATCGAAAGCATTCGGTTTATGCGGTGTTCACCCGGTGAATTTTCGTAAATGCCTTATGTCATCTCAAAACTCCACCGTCTATAGAAGTTCAATTAGACATGATCTACGGCTTGTTACATCGGAAAATTCGAAAAGGTGTAAGACGAGAGGACGTAACTAATTTTGAAGAGCTCTTATAAAGTCTTCGTGAAATTGAACAGCGACTTAGAGAATCTAAAGCGTCAAAGAAAATAACGAAGCAAAAAGCTCCCGTTATAGAAATGAAAAATTTACCACGTTGCACGTTTTGCAGAAATTTTGGTCATATTGTAGACGACTGCCAAATTAAAATGAAAACAGCAGCGAAACCAATTCATACGGATACATCCAGTACAACAACCATCTTACAAATCAAATGTTATGGTTGCGGAGCGCCTGGAAGAATACGTTCGAAATGTGGGACATGTAATCCGGCCCTGGTGAAACCACAAGTTGCTTTAAATTACACAAACATTTTGAAAACATGTACGAATAGCACATACAGCCAAAAATCATTATTGCCTTTCAGTTTATTTGCATGTGAAGGCATTGCTTTCGCTGACTCAGGTGCTCAAGCAAGTATTGCGGATCGCCAAGTATTTGATTTTTTAACTAAAAGAAATCAACCGTTTAAAACAATCACGACAATCACTTACGCAGATGGAGAAGGAAAAGTAGAAGATGTATTGGTTGCAGATGTGAACATTGAAATTAAATCGAGAAGTGTTCCAATAAGCTTAATTATTTTACCAAAACTGCAAAACAATCGTACTCTATTGGGCATGGATTTTCTTCAAAAAGCAAGAATTGTTGTGAATTATGCAAAGAGTATGTGGAGTTTTGCAAATGAACCAGAAAATGAATACGAGTTTGCTGAGGATGTTGTCATTACTTCTGACATCACAGTTGCTCTTCAGGAAGCCCAGACTTCAAAACTGAATCTTCGTGTAGACGAAGGACAGAATTTAACGACTGTACAGCGTCAACAGTTGAACTATTTGTTGGAAACATATGCACAAGTTTTTCAGAAAAGGAGTGAACCAACCCCTTTTGCAGAGCATCGAATCGATACAGGAGACAATGCACCCATTTCGGTACCACCATATCGTATGAGTCCTGCGAACAAAGAAATCCTTCGAAAAGAATTTGATTCAATGTTAGCGGAAGGAATTATAGAAGAGCGTGAATCACCGTGGGCAGCACCATTAGTACTAGTGCCTAAAAATAATGACACTGTACACGTTTGTGTTGATTTTCGACGACTAAATGCTATAACAAAGAAAGACAGTTATCCTATGCCAAAGTTGGATGATTTATTACAAACCAATAAAAATACAAGTTTTATCAGTACCTTAGATCTTAAAGCTGGATATTGGCAAGTGCGAGTACGGGACGAAGATCGTGACAAGATAAGATTTGTATGTCCACTTGGAACTTACCGTTTTACGAGGATGCCATTCGGACTATGTAATGCACCCATGACCTTTCAGCGTTTAATGGACCATTTTCGTGCGGGATTAAGAGAATGTGCCGTTTCAGCTTACATGGACGATTTAATCGTAATATCGAGTACATTCGAGGAACATTTAAATGATCTAAGAGCGGTGTTTGACAGACTAGAATTTTACAAATTACAGGCCCATCGTGCGGTTTTGCTAATAGTTCAGTCAAATATTTAGGACACGTTATTTCGACTGAAGGTGTAAGTGTGGACAAAGTTAAAGTGGACACAATTTTAAATATTGCACCACCCAGAAAAGTAAAAGACGTTCTAAGTTTCTACCAGATGTGTTCATGGTACAGACGGTACATACAAAATTTTGCAGACGTTGCGAGACCTCTTTCATCGTTTACTAAGAAAAATGCTACTTGGAAATGGGGAGACGAAGAACAACGAGCCTTTGATACCCTTAAACAACTATTGACGAAAGCACCTATCCTTCGACAAGCGAATCCCTCGAAGAAATACATCTTACGTACAGATGCGAGTGCTTAGGCATTGGGAGCTGTTTCACTGCAGGGGGAGGCCAATGAAGAGAGACCTGTGGAGTATGCAAGCAGACTGTTAACTCCAGCAGAGATAAATTCCTCCACTACAGAACGAGAAGCTCTCGCTGTTGTATGGGCAGACACAAAATTTCGGAGTTATATTGAAAGAAGCGAGATTCTTGTGATAACAGATCACCAACCGCTTAAATGGCTGCTTTCATTAAAATCGCCTAGTGGACGCCTTGCACGTTGGGCACTTCAGTTGCAATCTTACAGACTTCAAGTAACTCATACACCATATACAAGCTGATGCTCTTTCACGACTGCCAAAAAAACATACGACGAAAATGCCAGAAATTAAGTTAGTAAGTGTAGATTTGCCTAGTAGATCAGCAAAAGAAATTCGAGAAGCACAACTTCAAGATCCAGATTTACGAAAAATAATCGAAGCATTTGAAGGTCAAGACGATACTGCTAATATTCGTTGGGCAGAAAGAGGATACATAATGACTTGTGGAGTGTTGTATCATTATGAACAAGAAGATGAAAGTGAAACTTCTCAACAAGTGGTAGCTGTTCAGGAGCGTGCTTTAATCTTGCAAGAGTATCACGATTCACCATTAGCTGGTCATTACGGAATCGATCGAACTGTGAAAAGAATAGTTTCACGATATTAGGTCCGTTCCAACCACGCTTTGTGACGGTTTCGAAACCGTCACAAGCATGCACTCATCAAAGTTTTACACTTGACAAAGTTATCACCATCGATCATTATTTCGATGAGCAACTGATTATGACGGTTTCTTAAACGGTCAGAAAGCGTGGTTGGAACAGAGCTATTATTTTACTGGGATGCGAAAATATGTAAGTGAATATATCTGAAAATGTGTGGAATGCCAGAAGTACAAGATAGACAATATGAAACCATCAGGTTTATTACAAACTCCGGTTGTATCGAGAAGATTCGAAGTTATTTCAATGGATTTATTTGGTGCTTTAACGATAACAGCCTCAGGACATCGATGGATATTAAGTATGGAAGATACATCATCAAAATGGGTAGAACTCTTTCCACTCAGGAATGCAACGGATGAAAATTGTGCAAAAACCCTCGTAGAAGAAATCTTCCTGAGATATGGTACACCTAGGAAGGTCATAAGCGATAACGGACCGCAATTCGTAGGTGCAGTCATGCAACAAGTGATGCATTGTTTAAACATCCGTCAATCACTAGTTCCATTGTATCACCCAGAAAGCAATCCGACTGAACGCAAGCATCGAGACATAAAAACCCAACTCGCCATACTCGTTAAAAATGAACACGACAAATGGGATGAACATTTAGCTGCTGTATGATTTGCTATAAATACGGCAAAATGTGAATCCACTGGATATTCACCGGCATATTTAATTTTTGCAAGAGAACTTAGGACACCTGACGATGTGAACCGAGATCTCCGAGCGATTATCACGGCTGATAATTTTGTATCAGAAATTACCCCATATCTACGAAACTTTTATAGAGTTCTAAGAGAGGCGAAAGAAACCACGGAAATACAACAAGATCGACGTAAATTACAAGCAGATGCATTAAGAACACCTAACAAGGATTTCCAGACTGGGGACCTAGTATTTGTCACTAGCCATACGCTGAGTGATACAGACCGAAAATTTACATCAAAATTCACCCCAAAGAGAGATGGACCATATCGAATATCTAGACAGATCAGCTTAACTACGTATAATATCGAAGATATGGAAGGAAACCCTGTGGGCAAGTTTCATTGTAGTCATCTGAAACATTTCCATTTAGAAGACGAGCCAACAGCAGTAGAAGCTATTATACCCAGAAGAAAAACGAGTGGACCGCCAAAGAAACCACTGGCTTCCTCGCCAGGTCGTCGTCGGAGCCAGAGGGGGAGTATGTAGCGGGCGGCAGCGCAATTAATAAAAACTCAAGTGTGCGTTAGATTTGTTATAAATAAGAATTAGTCAAATGTTAAAATATAGACATAAAAGATTGAATAAAAGCGCGAGATTATTATTTTTAGGCTAAACAAAGATCCCAACGTTAAAATCTTGATTACTTGATTGTGATCGATGGATCACAATCTGAAGTTGTTAGCGAAAGATCACGGCTTAGGTAATGAAAACGTAGCCACAAGTCGTTTAGCGCGTTTGAGTCATGTACCGGTGGGTGAGTGACTGGTTCTGTTAGCGCTCTCATGCGCTTAAATAGGCTGGAGAGTGGTAGAGAGCCCCATTCTGCTGGAGCTCCCACCCAAATTAAAACTTTACTTCAGCGTAAACATATCTTAACTAGTATGTACAAAAATGGTAACTAAAAAGTATTTTACCCAACAAAAATAAAAGTATCTTTAGTAACAAAACGGCTACTTTGTTATATAGTTAAGGAGCTATTGAAGAAATTCATACCAATGGTGCACCCTGTATATTCATTATGTCTTTTAAACAATCACAATATATCAGATTATATTTCACGTAATATTTTTATCGTTTAAGCATCTTTATTTGAAAAAGAAAATAATCAGATCGATAAAAGTAAATATAAATAAAATTATTGTTAATACAAAATACGTGATACGTTATACGTAAAATCATTCAATTACAAAATGACGTTCACATTTAAAACAATCCCTCGATAAATGTCTGACCTTCCTGGAGTATCATCATGTGCTTATGGTTAGGCCATGGTCCGGAAATTATGAGGGCATTTATGAATTCATAAGCTTAACCACCGTAAACTTTGCACAGTTGGGACATTTAAACTTCATCTAGTTTTGCTCAAACGATTTTTACAATAAAAAGAAATAATTTTTACTAACTTTATTAATGTTTTTGTTCCTTAGTAGCGTAACAAATTTTGCTCCTTGAATACTATTCGTGGTTTCAGTGAATGATTACTAATTAATTAGATACGTTTTTAATGTCACTAAATTTACTTTACTCTTATCTTTCTTATGTTTCATCTTCACTTGTAAAAGTCGCTCATTAAAAATTTAATAGCAAAAATGTTAAAGTATATTTATTATTTCCTTTTTATTGTTGCTGTTACAACATTTTAGAGTTTTAAAAAGTGTAGGGTATTAACATTAAGAAATAAAATTATGTATATGCCTATTTGCGGTGAAAAAATGACCAGCGCTCATTCACCTCTGCGCTGGCACTTACTACATCTGCAATATATCATAAACTGGGGAATCTAGAATGAGCTCTCGTGCTTTACGACCCACTAAACGAATTTATTTCGGAGGTAACCTAACATTTATAGGGCATCACCTATTTATAAACACGAATTTATTCTGTAAACTTTCAGAGAACATCAAAGATGCGAGGATAAATGAACGAGCATGTCGGCGTGTCGTTTCTTTTCTGGATGTCAACATTTTCCGAAATAAAGTACACAAAAAAACAGGTTGCTGTTGAAGTTATATTAAAAAAACAGCATTAACTTGGAATTAAATTAATTGGAATAATAAAAAAAATAACTTTCTCACATTCCTTAACAAATATTACAAAAATATAAATATATCGGGTGCTCAATTCTAATTGCTAACTTTTTTATTTTTAAATCTCACATAACATTAGGTAAAAGATCGGTCGTAGGACAAGTCGATTTGATTGTAGTGAAGTTCTAGAGCTACGCTTCTGCTGACGAGACCCCAAATAGGGACCAAACAGCTGTACGGAGGATGCTCGAGGAATCCATTGCAAACAAAATCGACTTGCAACAACATTTTTATTTTGAAAGTTAGATATTCGGTTAAATTAGCAAAGATTTGGTGTTTTCACTTTCATCTGAATTTCTATTCAAAAACATAATCGCACAGTTAGCTGACTAATTATTTGTACATCCCCAAAACAAGTACTTCTTCCCTCTTCTCTCTTTCTTCCTTTCCTTCTTTTCTTCTTCTTCATTATCTTTGTTCAATATCGTATTTCTTAGTATTAGGGTTTAAGTTTTCCGGTCTTGGTGGTAGATCAGGGAACTGTTTCAGTTCATCTGAACCATGACCTTTTAAGCAAAACAGAAATTTTTGTTGCGTTTGTATTTTCTTTTTCAGTTATGTTGATTTGCTTAATAAATATGATTATTATTATTATTGTTATTATTATTAAATTTTGTAAATAGCAATGTAGTAATTTTTGTAAAACATTATATTTGTTCTAGGTGTTCACTTTGATTACGCACCATAGGAATTTCAATGTAATGTTTTAAGTTATAAATCCCTGCTCTCTTATAGAATGTATCATAAAGCACTAAACGGCATAATAGATTTGTTAGTATATTTTTCAAGTACATGAACTTTCAAAAAAAAAAAAAAATTAAATACGCAGATATTTTTTAATATCATACTTTTGATTAAGCAGGCAAACTTTTAATTGACAAGTTTTATTGATTTTTAAAATTTTGTAATAAAAAATAGAGACATCAAACATAATTCGTACAGAAATATTTATTTATAAACTAATAGGTACTCAAATAATTCGCCATTTACGGTCAACCTGTCATAGAAGCTTCTACGAACATTGCTTAACATTCGAGAAGTAACAGTTGCGATTCTACCTCTCAACTCGTTCAAATCGCAAAAAGGCGTCTGCTAAATTTTCGATTTTACATAAAGCTACAAGAAGAAATCGTTGGGTGTTAAATCCGGCGAATGTACAGACCCTCGAGGATTAACGAGCCTGCATTCAGTATGCTGCTTTTTTTAACAATACTTCAATAGGGAATCAGGAATTTACAATTATAAAAAATTGCATTCAAATTCCTTTGGTGCATAATCAAAGTCGACACCCGGTATAAAACCATTTCAACGTAAACGATTTCGTTGAAATATGTCCCAGACAACTTTTCCAGCTTGGGATCTCACTTATTATAGAGGATACGAATTCGGTTAAATGGGAAGAATTATTCCTAAGTATGAGGGTAATCATAAACTATTTTGAAATTTAAGAAATTCCATGTGGTTCAGGAGTTATAACCAAAAGGCAAAAATTTTCAAATTTTGTCTTATTGTAATCAATACATTTTCGTTATTTATACTTTCAAATGAAATCAAATTATCACTTCAGCCATTTACAAAACGGATGTGATGGGTCACAATAAAAATAAAAAAGTAAAACAAAAACCTAACCTTAGTCAAAAGGAAACAACATTGAAAATACCTAGAAATAACATTAGTCTAACCTATTGTCTAGGAAAATCTGATACGCTATAGTACCCTTTCTCGCACAGGAAAACTTTTAAATTACGGCCACAAGATGCATCACTTTTCTCCTTCAGAGCAGCGGGAATGGCATTATATATTTTTGTATAGGCGTACATGGGACCCTTCTCGTACAAAGAGGAGACATTCGTATCATACTTGAGCACCCATGAATGCCGTGTATAATAGTCATGGTTTTCAGATAGCGTTTTGAAGCTGCTAACGTTTCTTCTCATATACTCGTACATTGCTGCTTTATAAATAAATAGATGGAACTGTCAAAATTTTGTTACGTTTAAAAAGCAACTTACAAGAGTCATATGGTTTTAAGTCGACAATAAGTCTTACTATACGTTTCTGTAATAAAAGGATACGGTTAGCATGAGAGGTCATTCCCCAATATAGAATACTGTACTGCAGATGTGGGAAAAATATACTGTAATATATATTTACCAAATTAGGAGTTGACATATATGGCTCAAGTTTAAGGAGAGCGAAATAAGACTTACTAAGACTTTTACATACAGTATAAAGTTCCGCAAACAAATTCATTATTCCGTAATTAAATTTTTTTGTAAAAAATCCTGAAACAGGTCGATTTTGTTTTCAAAAAAGATACTTTTTGACATAAAATATTTATATCTAACGTCATTGGTTTTCAAGTGATGACATCATCAAACATATTTTTTAATGACAACCTACATTTTTCTCAATCAATTTTGATACATTGGCTCACAAGCTAAATGACAGTGCAAAAATATTAATACCTTACATAACAATTTTTTTGAAAAAATACACATTAAGTTCAAAAAGTCCAAATTATATTGTTAAAAAAATTAATCTATAATTATGAAATCAAAACAACAAATAAACACTAAAAGCTTTCTTAAAGAATAATAAAACTTTTTAAAAATAAATTTAACGTAAATTAGTTCCCATTCTGTGTTTGACACATTCCTAAACGTACATAAACACTCTCTACTGCACTGCTAATTGTGTCCGGGCTGATATTCCGCATTTCTTCTTGAATTCGCTCCTTTAGCTCTTCCAAATTTTGGGGTCTGTTAAAGTAAACCCGTGACTTAAGATGACCCCAGAGAAAAAAATCTAAAGGTGTTAAGTCGGGTGACCGCGGGGACCATTCCAACGGTCCTCTTCTCCCTATCCATTTGTCAGTAAATGTATTATTTAAAAAATTACGAACTTCTACGGCGAAATGTGGTGGAGCCCCATCTTGTTGAAACCAAATTGTTTCAAGGAGTATGTCGTTATCTTCGGGGTTAGGAAATAGTACGGTCAAAGCAGGAAGCAAGTCAAATCTAAAAAAAATCTAGATACCTGGCGCCCGTTAAATTTCCATCAAAAAAGAAAGAACCACACATTAACTTTGTCTTGATGTTGGCTATGGGATTCTTGGGTCCAGTGAGGATTTTCCCGAGACCAATATCTACAGATCATCTTTATTTAGCTCGTGAATTAATTGAACCTTGAAATTTTTCTTTTTTAAATAATTTTATGGTTAATGTTTGACAAATGTTATGGTTCAAGGCAATATTTCTTGTGGAATCATGAGGATTTTCTTCAGCTTGAAGCAATACATTTAATTTAACTTCCTCGTTTATTTTAGGTCGACTACTACGCGGTAAATCTTTAACACTTCCAGTATCTTCGAATTTGGCAACTATTCTACTGACTGACTATTCTACAGGACGTGTTTCATTAAACAACACGCTAACTTCTTCATAACTCCTTCGTCTATTCCCATAACCAACCATTATTAAAACTTCAATTCGTTCTTTTTCATTTAAACGAGCCATTTTACCAAATTGAAGAACTTAGTTTTGATCATAGAAAATTTTTAACAAACTGTCACAATTGAACCAATTGTCATATTTATTTGTTGTCTTGGTTTTATAAATTATGCATTAATTTACTTAAGAATACAATCTAGACTTTTTGAACTTAATGTGTATTTTTTTCAAAAAAATTGTTATGTAAGGTATTTAGCTCGTCAGCCAATGTATCAAAATTGATTAAGAAAAAAGTAGGTTGTCATTAGAATAAATGTTCGATGACGTCATCACTTGAAAACCAATGACATTAGAAATAAACATTTTATGTCAAAAAGTATCTTTTTTGAAAACAAAGTCGACCTGTTTCAGGATTTTTTACAAAAAGATTTAATTACGGAATAATGAATTTGTTGCGGAACTTTATACTCACTCTGTATAAGTTCAGTGTTATTGAGCCAATTTAAGTTTTTATCGATTATTGTTCCCAGATATTAGGTGTGGTCACTTGTAATCAATTTCGCGTCGTTCAATTTAAGTTTACATGTAGTTAAAACAGACTTTCTATTATAGAAATTTATTGAAACAGTTTTGTTGGTATTTAAAATGAGGCGGTTTGAACTGCACCAACGTTGGAGTTTTTGGAATGTTAGAGATATTTTGTCTTGAATTTTCTTTAAAGAATCGCCTAGTATCACAACCGAGATATCATCAGCGTACAAAATAACATTTCTTTCAGTGAGCGATTGTGGAAGGTCATTAATAAACAGCGTGAAAATAAGTGGCCCCAGAACAGAGCCTTGTGGTACACCCACAGTAACATCAAAAACTTTAGAAAACGTGTTTTACCTGTAACTTCCGACCCGTCAAGAAACCGTGTAACCAGTCCAACGCTGGGCCCCTTATTCCCACGCCCTCCAATTTCTGATCTATAATATGAAAATTTAAACTGTCAAAGGCCTTTGACAGGTCAAAAATAGGCCAATTACCAATTTATCTTGATCGATACCTTTATTTACTACATCAAGTAGTGCAATTGTCGCGTCCTCAGTTGACTTGCCCTGTCTAAAGCCATATTGACCATTATATAACAATTCATTCACAGTTAAGAAGTTGATTAATTTATCGTCAAATAATTTTTCAAAAATTTTAGAAATTGTTATTGGTCTGTAGCTAGTTACATCTGATGAATCTAGCTTATCACATTTTTTTATCGGCACAACTCTGGCATTTTTTAGTGCTTCTGGAAATATGCCATCTTTAATGGACATATTGGACACATAAATTAGAGGGGCGAGAATGTACTCCTTAACACATTTCAACACATCGACACAAATCCGGAGCAGACTTGTTTCGTAGATTGTTTATAACAGAAGCAACCTCTTGTGGGTGAACTGGAGTAATAAAAATTGAACTTCTGTTGATTCTCGATGTAGTGCAGTATGTTTCTGTTTCGGAACCATAGCATGACGTAATGTCTCTAGCAACATTTCATGTAAAATAATTGGTGAATTCGTTGGTAACATCCACTACGTCTGCAATTTTATGGTCTTCCTTTCTTAAGACAATTGAGGTCTGTTTTTCATCTCTTCCCAATATATTATTTACTGTTTTCCATACCGATTTAATTATATTTGGAGAGTCTTTCAGGGGTTGGTTGAAGCAAAAACTTTTAGCATCGTTCACAATCCCCCTGTGTTCACGTTTCAAATCACGATATTGCAATCTCAAAGCTTCATCGTTCGTAATTTTTAACAGACAATATAGGTTTTTTAACCTTCGCTAGAACGAATTACATCATTTGTTATCCAACTTTTATCTGAACCTCCAGGGGCAATTTTTTTAGTTATCTTAGGACAAGCCATATTGAAATAGTGGAGAAATATATCCATGAAACTATCATAGCATTCGTTCACGATTCTTTTGGCATACTTGTCTTGCCAAGATTCATGCTGTACATAAAATTCTAGTGTTTGAAAATTTGGTTCGTTTAGTTGTCTTGTGTTTACAATTTGCTTTTTTTGGGAGGCCTGCTATTGGGCCGGAACACGAATATTTACACTCTGAGTAAAATGATCTCCGAAATTACAATCAAAGACTTCGTAACCCGATATAGCACTTATACAATTTGTTGCGACATAATCAATTGCTGTTAACGAAGTTTGCCCGTTCTCATGAGTACATATTCGAGTCGGATATTGGACTAAAGCTGCCATTTGATAACAATTAAATATATCCTGCAGTAATTTTCTGTTTTGGGAGTGAGTAAGCGCATCTACGTTGAAATCACGACATAACACAAAGCACTCACATTGTTTACTGATTAAGTCAAGTACTGATGATAATTTCTTTAAAAATATCGTATAGTGACTTGTTGGACATCTGTAGACAGTCACAATGCATAACTTGAAGGTTTCTAATTTTACCGTTAAGCCACAGCTTTCGAAATGGTATACTTCTGAAAAGATGTCTTCTTTGGAAATTATTTTATACTTTAGAGTATTTTTAATGAGGATCGCAGATCCTTCATGTTGCGATTCTTTGCGGCAAAAATAAGTTGCAATTTTATAGTTGGAAAGTTTTATGGCAGTCTTAAGGCGCTTTCTTATACAGAGTTTAAATGTGCTTTTAGATTTTTGTTTTTTACTTTCCATTTTCGAGTTTTCGCTCCCAACTTCAGTTTTTCTTATAGACCGTCAAGTAGGCTTTGGAATAATTGAATGCGCTTTTTCTTCATTTTTATAATGATATAACGCATGTAATATTTATTTTCGACAGATAATGAAAAAAAACTTAAAAAAGTTTTTCTCCGCAGACCTAAGTTTTGTTTACTGTAAAAATAAACAAATTTCCTAACAAATAAATGGAAAAATTATTTTAGAAGATCCTACACAAGAAACAAAAAAATTCATTAATAATAAAAAACAAATGCGTAGTTAAATAAAATACTAGACTATTTACGGAAGATGTTCGAACAGTTGACCATTACAATTGTCTCCTGCGAATCGTTGTTCTGATTACATTACGAAAATTACGACGTGTAATATTCAAGAAGATCTTCAATATTTTCAAATACTTGACCACTTTCTTTTTGACGTAACCCCAAAGAGAAAAATTCAAAGAGGTTAAATTTGGAAACCGCGAAGGTCATAAAATAGGTCCACGAATTAGAGAACCGGTTATTACGTTTGAATTATGGGGTGGAGCTTTTGAACCGAAGGATGTGGGTTCGAATACCAACCTAGCCAACCTACTTTTTGTAAATAGATATATTTTTTTTAGTAATTTTAATCAATCCCTTTGATATATTAATTTGTTAAAAAATTTGTTTATTTTTCTGTTGCAAACAAAGCATACGTTCGTCAAGAAAACATATTTTTTAAAATTTTCTTCGTTATCTGTTAAAATAAATATTACATGTGTTATAACAGGTGATCAATATTTTTTCTAATCAAGTGACCTATGGAAATAAAATCATGTGTCTTTAATTAGTTCATTATTTCAAATGCCACTTGAATTAGATATTTATATTGCATTCTTATACAAAACGATAGTAATGCAATAAAAATCAATGAAATAATGAACCAAACAAAAAGACATAATTTTTTTCCATAGGTCACTTGATTAGAAAAGATATTGATCACGCGTTATTATAGTAAAGAGGAAAAAAGAGCGCATTCAATTATTCCAAAGTCTACTTGACGGTTCATAAGAAAAACTGAAGTTCGGGGCGAAAACTTGAAAACGGAAAGTGAAAACAAAAACTAAAAGCATAAATGCTGCATAAAAAGTGCCTTAAGGAAGTACAAATAATGAAAACGTATCGATTGCAATAAAGAAGTTATTACAAAAAAACAAAATTTGAAAATTTTTGTTTTTTGGCTCCTGAACCACAAGGAATTTCTTAAATTTGAAGGTAGTTTATGACTACCCTAATCCTTAGGAATAATTCATCCCATTTAACCGAATTCGTATCTCTTATAATAAGCGAGATCTTCATGCCGGAAAAGTTATCTGGGACATATTCTATATTTGAAGGAAGACAATAACATAGAATTCACTTTATGCGTATTAATTTCTTTCAAATTGTTCGTGCTGCCTTAAAGAGGATTTGAGGGAGTTTTCTCGAGGTAGGGTAATATGCCAACCACGAAACAGTTCAGCTTTGTGTTGCGGAAATGCGTTTTAAATTACGTCTAGTACGACGTTTCAACTAGAGCGGAAAATCTGAAAATGCCGAGAGCAAGGCCGGTTTTGTGAGTACGAATTATTAACCTGTTTACAGTCTCGATCAAGCATAAAACCCGAAACTTCTAAAATAATGAATGTTTGGAAGCACGCAAACGGAAAGTAATGGGTATATAATATTTGTTTTTGAATTCGATGATTTTGTTTTACTTTTATTTGCATAAGCAGAAGATTAATGGATCTTTATTAATATATTCTACAAGGCATTTCTCTGATGATTGTGATGAGACTGATGAGTCGCCACGAAATCCTCATAAATTTTCTCTGTAAATATGTAATATAAAGCTGCGTACAGATTGGCCGCAACGCATCTTTATTGTAACGTTGCAATACAGATGCATGCTCAGTTTGTACGTGATACTGATGACAAACCACTAGCGCATCCCTTGTGAACCTCTCGATGCGATCCACTCCGAGTCTGTATTTTTGCCAATCACAAAGAGATTCGCAAGTGCAGTGTGGACGGTTTGTGACGCGATTGAAAGTGCGGCGAACCTACTTTACTTTGTAGTACGTATATTTTGTATATACCTATATCATTGTTACGGTTGTTTAATTTTTGCTTTTTTTAATTAGCTATTAGTAATAAAGAACAACTACACAGTAACAGACCCAATGCTTCACCAGAATTTGCTTGAAAAGATCAAGTATAAAGAAGTGCGCTTAGGTGTTTGCACCTCGAACGCACCAATGGTTCGCTCGAGGTGCATGACGGGTGCATTAACTTTTATTTTCAGCGAACCTGTATTGCAATGTTGCAATACAGAGGCGGTGCGGCCAATCTGTACTCAGTTTTACATGCGTGAACATTTAAATTTTAAATAATACTTTTGGTGATAGATTTGGTTCGATTTTTTTACTCATCGGTCAGCCGACTTAAACCTCATCGACTTTTCCTTATGGGGCTATATGAAATCGATAGTGTACAGTGCAGAAATAAACATATCAAATTATGAGATACGAACGTACACGCAGCCACGATTCGGACTGCGTCGGGCAAGATTAAGCGGGACCTTAACTTCAAACATTGCCTATAATATGTACCGGGTGTCCACTTTGATTATGCAATTTTTTTGAATTGTAAATTCCTGCTCTCCTCTCAAATATATCAAAAAGCACTAATTGTAAATGGCATAATACGTAGCTTTGTGTTATGTATTAGCTAAGATTAATTTTAGTAAGTTTTTTAAATACATGGGCTTTCAAAATTAAAAAAGAAAAATGTAAATAAGCAGATATTTCTTTATTCCATCAAGCAGTTGATCAATTTTATTGATTTTTAAAATTTTGCAATGAAAAATTCGTATTGAAAAATACTTATTTATAAATTCATAGGTACCACGGAAAATGTTCCAATGATTTGCCGTTTGTGGACAACCTGTTCTTAAAGCTTCTACGAACATTGCTTCACATTCTAGAAATAATAGTTTCCCATTCTTCCACGATTCTACGTCTCAACTCGTTCAAATCGCGGCAAGGAGTGTGATAAATTTTTGATTTTAAATAAGGCCAAAAGAAGAAATCGTTTGGTGTTAAATCCGTTGAACATGCAGACCATCGTGAACCCACAAGCCTGTATTCAATATGCTGTTTTTTTTATAATAACTTCAATAGAGAAGTAGGAATTTACAATTAGAAAAAATTGAATTGAAGTTCTTATGGCACGTAATCAAAGTGGACACCCAGTATACTGCTATATTATGAAACTAAAACTTTATTATTGTCTTGTGGGATTTATTTTATTATACAGGATGTTAACGAATCTATTTCGCGTAGCCTGATTCTTTGTTTCATTTTGATTCTTGCTTCTTTAGTTTTAATGAAATAGTTGCTTATTATTTCCATTAACATTTGTATTTTACTTAGTTTCCCAGAAAGCGCGTATTATAAATTTATTCCTTTTATGGCTTTTACTTAAAGTATATGTTGTACATTTATGTGATTGAACTGTCGTATTTTAGGAAACAAACAAAAATATATTCATTTTCATTTTGTTTCACTGAAATTAATAGTACCTACCCGAATACATACTGGCTACATAAACAGAAATAACTAAAATATTTATAAAGTCACTATAACAAAACAAGTGCCTCAAATTTAAGAAAACAGAAAACTCATGGATCATAAAAAGTAATTTTACACGTACGAAAGACTAGTTCTAATCAAGTGCAGTTGATTTGATTTCAAGTTAATTTTTGGGATTAGACATAATAAGCAAATAACTAGAATTGTTTCCTTTGGTGAAACTAATTCGTTCATAAATTCAAAAACTGTAAGTTCCAGGCGTCATTTTCTTTCTTTCGGATACTTTCTAGACGGACTATAATAACCTATTAGATGCAGAAGCTCACAAAGGCACGTCTTCCATAACCACGTTACAAATAAGATTTCCTACCCTTCAGGTATAGCGGCTAGGTTTGATTAGTTTGCGTTAAGACTGCTCCAACAGGAAATACCTCTTAGTGTGGTCGCGTTTTCTATTAAAGCAAATATAAACATGAACTGCCGCTGACAAGATAAATGTCAGATAATTATTTCTTACTTTTTCTGTGGTAAAAATATTATACCTTAGAGCTTAGAGTTATATTTTAACAACTATTATGTATACCCATTTTTATTCAAATAAAATGACATTAAACCAAATACAAAAAAGAAACATTTAGCAACGCACCTGTAAACAAATTGTCAAAATTTTACATGTCTTACATGTTATTAGAAAATATTAATGGGGCCCTAAAAAATGGAACATTTAGTGCTATTAATTACGACTTAGAAAATAATTTAGTAGCTTCTGTTCAATGCGTTTTTCTTTTTAGTTAAACAGACATTTCTTTAAATAATGTTAATGTTAAACTCTTCAACAGTAAATAAATTGGTTTTTAAATGAATTCAATAAATTCAAGAAAACTTCTGCAGCAGAATATTCCTAACTTTTACTAATAATAAAGTGTACTTCAAATGAGATATTACTATTTCATTTCAATTTTTAATGAGCTCATGTTTATATAGTTTACTTTTAATGTTAGAGATGATTAATTTATTGTAGTCAATTTACAGCTTTGCTTTAATGCCAATTGTTAATGTTTTAACAGCAAACAAATTGAATTAAGTTAAATAATAAAACTGACTCTACCATTGCAATTCACGATGTGAATGATAACGTACCGGCGTTTTTCACCGAAACTCGATATTCTAGACACAAGGTTCATATAAAAATCAATGATTTAAGGCAAGATCGAGTAAAATAATGCGCATACGTTTTCAAGTAGTAATGAAACATATAGTATGTAGTACATATAATATAAGGTGCAATCATACCTATAAAAGAGGTTCGAGAATCTATACTTTCAAATATTTTCTTTTTAAATTATTATACGGATATCGTTACTTTCAGCAAAAATAAATAAGGTACATAAATTTTCAGTTGATCAAGAGACTGCACCGTACGATATGTGCAAGGGATATTTCAGGACACTAGAAGCCCGCAAGGATCCTAAAATACTCCAAATCCCCAGTGTAGAAACCTACGTTTATGTATGTGACATACAGTGCTTAATATAATTTAATAAACTTAAATAATAAAGACCGTTTATTATAGTTTTATGTATTAAGTTGCATTCCATAAAAATTAATTTATTCTGCGACCATTTCCACTATGAGACAATAATTTTCAATTTTTTTTGCTGAGTTTCATGAGCTTGTGTTATAAAATTAAATATTGTTGATTCATTTAGTTCATTCGTATGTTCTTATTAAAAGTTTTAACCATAGTAAATGAAATGAGTGAAAAGAATTTCGACCGAGATGTATGTAAATGGTAGTTCTAAAGACAGGGAAACTTTAAAGGTCGCGTGAGATCTATGGATCCTTAAAATTGCAAACAAATTGATCACAAAACATTATAATCTTGTCAGGCTTACCACAGTTGCGTTGCCTTATTTAGAGTACTCTTTACAATCAACTTTTAATATGTGTACCATAAGCAATGAGTACAAGACCTTATCCGCCCTGACAATCAAACAAGAATGATACTCTGTCGGAGGTTCTTAGGGGAAGATATTCACGATATAGGAATAAATTTTGCACAGTTTTACTTATTTTTCTGCTGCCTCCTTTGCACAGTTTCTTGAAGTATTGTGAGCTTTTAACGTCTTCCCCTTCTTTTCGTAATTTAATTTAATTAGTGCCCGATATCGCTCTATCAGTCACAGTTCGAGATTAAGTACCAACCTTTGGTTAATTTCAAAGACCATGTTACTTCTTTCTATTACAGTACTCGTCATAACAAAAAAATTGTAAATGAATTCGTTTCCCAAGAGTTGTGAAAAAATATTAAATAACATTTCTAGCAAAGCTACTAATGATCCGACGATCTGAACATTAAACTTATTTATCTGTGCTGCCCTCATACTGTGCCTTATATTACACATATTATTAACTTTTGTCTCGAACACAGTGTACACAGTGTATTTCCTTCATGTTGGAAAGAAGCTTTAATTATTGCAATTCCAAAAGTCGGTAAATGTAATGAATACCAACATTTATGCCCCATTAGCATTCTACCAGTTCTTTCCATAGTTGTGAAATGGATTATTAATGAACAGATGAGATCATTTTTGAATTAATAAGGTACAATATTTTTGCCTGACCATTAATCCTGTTTTAGAACTAGGTACTCCTAGGTACTACTGATGACATAATCAACTCTAATGACAAGAAATTCTCTTATCTAGTATTGTCACTCGATTACTCTAAAGCATTTGACACGTTAGACCATGATATTTTGGTCTCCATTCTACCGGGTGTCCCAAATTTAGTGTTATCTCCCTTAAATGTCAAGATAAAAAAATTATTCAAGTTTTGTTGAAAATAGCTTGGAAATGTCTAAAAGATAGAGTATTTAAAAGTAACATCTAGACAGCAACCCTCAGAAATTATAGTTTCTTTATTCTTTAATGAAGTATTTTAGATCTAAATATAAGTATAAGTAATTTTCTCTTAAATTTTAACTGAACAAAAATTATGCCTCTGTTAACTCTTAATGTTACAGCTAATCTCGTACAAGGTAGATACTTAAAACAATTATAGAAGGTAAACAGAACAGAGTAGAAAATTCATGAATCTAAAATTTTTAATTTTGATGAAAGTAATCCCATTTTGCGATACCTACATATGCCTTTATAAATATAGTAATTTCTTTCGATTAAAATTTAATAGAAAATTATTATTACTTATACTACTTTATTTAGAATCTAAAATACTTCATTAAAGGATAAGGAAGTTATAGGGTTGCTATTTGAAAAAATTGAGTTGGAGGTAATTTCTGAGGGGTTGCTGCCTAGATGTTACTTTTAAGTACTCTGTCTTGTAGAGCTTTCCAAGCCATTTTCAACAAAACCTGAATAACTTTTTTATCCTGCCGTTTAAGGGAGGCTGTAACACTAAATGTGGGACACTCGATATAACATGTTGGCATGAGTGATAGAGTCATAATTTTTTTCTGCCACTTTCTTCAAAATCGGAAGCAGAGAGTAAAAATAAAATTTCTGATTCTATTTCCATAAACTGTGGTGTCCACAGGGAAGTATCGGCAGTTATATATTTTATATACTTCCTGTTTTACTGTTATCCATTCACGATCTTTTTGCACTCTAGTAAGCCATGGTTGTTTTTTCGTTAGGTTACGTGCATGTATTTTGATAGAAGCCAAAATCTGACGCGAAAAAAATTATTATATAGCTGCATTATTAACTGTGTTACCAAAATGTACCTCACATGGACTGCGGTAGCATGATTAAAGTAAAAAGTAACTTAAACTTAAATGTTATTTAAATTTCCATGTGTGTAGTACTTTTTTAATGAAAAAATAAAAATTTGTCAAATGTTTGTTCGGGACAAAACTTCTCGTTTTCATGGACAGCACAGTCAAGGTGGCAACAATATTTTTTAATGATACCAACACCCTAACATGGACTACTCTACTAAAGTGCAAAGAGATCGTGAATAGATTATACTTGTACTCGTCACTCCAAGTTATATTCTGATGCAGATGATAATCAGATTCTTTTTTCTTTCCCAAGTGGAAACCCCATCAATATTGTTAACTGTGTTAATCGCAAACTTGAACTCATCAAGTATATTTTTTTGTTCCTGTTTACGCAGTACAATTATTTTTCTCTACCAAGTCAATTTTGATTTTTTTTGTTCAATGGCTAATTTCAGGCTTAGGTAGTTGACTCGCCTCCAACCTGAATCTGAGCCTTTCGATCTTCACATTCTTTTGTTACGAGATTACAATACATGTTTGTGTATTACACTGTGGATCAATAAATGTATTTAGGGCTATTATGCTGACTTATGGTAAAAGCCGTCTCTCTGAACACTGAAGTATACACTTTCGTATTAATAGAGCCTTCACAAGAAAAGCATTTGCTTCTTTTGTAGCACTAAGATATTGCCTGTCAAACCAAGACCTTGTCCCGAAAATTTTCAATAAATGTGAATTTCTCTGAATCAGGAACACTGTTTTTATCAGTTGCATTACAAAATTGTGGCACAGGTAGTGTAGAAAAATCAAACTTAAAGTGTGATTCTTCGTTCATTACGATGCAATGTTGGTATCTATGTCAATCAACAAACAATACGACTGTTTCGATCTTTTAGGGGGACGCCACACCTGCGACTTCGCCGCTGCGGCCACGTCGCAAGTTTTGTTTTCTATGGTCTCTTATGTGCCATGTCATACTAGTTACACCGGTGGTTTGACACTTCACATAAGAGAACATAGAAAACAAAACTTGCGACGTGGCCCCAGCGGCGAAGTCGCAGGTATGGCGGTCGCCTAAATAGCCGTATTTTGTTGCTTTATCACTCTTTTTGATTTCTTTTTTCTTTTTATATTATGTTATGAAATTTTTTTTTTGTCGAAAAAAAGCCCCGAGTCACTATAAATTCTGGGTTAAATTTCCAAATCTGTTTATTAATCAATCATCACACTGACAAAGTTGACTAAACTTTAGAGTTTAGAAATGGCTACGCTTGCGGATTCGACTTAAATAGTTTTGATAATGGAATTTGTTCCGAAACTAGTCAACTAGTCAACTTTAGTCAACTTTGTCAGTGTGATGATTGATTAATAAACAGATTTGGAAATTTAACCTAGAATTTATAGTGACTCGAGGCTTCTTTTCGACAAAAAATTTTTCAAAATTTAATAGTCACTAATATCATGGATAATCCTTTGGTTAATATGTTATATTAAGTAATTTTAAAAATCGTGAAAAACTTTCTGGGACAAGCCTTAGGTAGAGCAAGGGATACCGGCTTAACTCATTTAGATTCGACTTGCAATCTTATCGAGAATCAAATTCAGCAAAGTTGACAAACAATTCGAGCATAATTCCTTCCTGAGAAAGTATAGATTTTGTGTTAATACGGAAGGACACTATTTCTTGATTATTGTGTTTAGTGGTTCAAAAGGAAAAGGAATGTCGGTTGCTTAGCAGAACCTCATATATGTATTATTAAGTGTTTCAATATTTAATACTTACTTTATTTCAACACCTTGTATATTATTATATTTTCTCGTTAGTGTTTTTAATTAAGAAGTGGTTTTTAATATATTAACTGATTGCATCTGTTTTCTTGTTAAGTTACTTAATGTACTAGTTTAATGTTATACGTGTGGGAAATGTTTTCAAAGTGAATACCATTTTAGGATACATGGAAAATCCTTTAGTCGTTTTCTCCTTTCCGAAAGTGAACAGTAGAGCGAAAAATCACCGCAAATTTATCATGCCGCCGCGAACCACCTTTCGCGGTGTTCGCCGCAGAAATTTATTGCTCAAGTTACCGAACATGTTGGTAACATCAGTGTTTCTTCAATCGTTGAAGATATGTCTTTCGCGCACAACATATATTCATTGAATTTCAAATGTGGTTTGAACGTACCTGCATTTCAAATTTCATACACGTTTGATTTCACTTACAAATAATAATAATTTATCCGATGGCTTTAGCACTCTTTACAAAATTTATATTATAGGTGAAAATACAGTTACAATAACTATTTAATATAACATTTAATTTACTTTTATTTAATTTAATTTTTAAATAAAATATGACTAATCTGTATAACCTGAAGTCCACCATATCGTCTAGTTCCATTTTATTTATAAAACTTTTACAAAAAGGCTAATTTCAAGTGCGCTATTGTTCTTAAATATTTTCTTTTCTTAAGTTGGTTTCATTTCGTAAAGTAACCTAAAATCTATTAAACAGTTAAATTTCTACAGAAAATAAAATAAAGTTATGAATATGTACCTACTTAACAATAGTTCTGAATTCTCTTGAAAAACACATCAAAAATGCACAAACATCGGCGTATAGAAATCAAAAGACTGAGAGGTTTTGATATTAAGCAAATATTAGACTGAGAAAATGGCTCAATGTATCTAGAACGTGGTGAAGTGTACCATTCATTGCCAACATTTTCATCTATTTTTGTCACAATTTTTTTACGTGGAAATAAACTCATGTAAATTTTTGTTACAAAATTTGTCTGCAACTTTTGTATAAATTTGAACATAAATTTTCTTGTAAAATTTAACATCGTGTCGTATGAACCTAAAGAAAGTACGTGTGCATTTGAGTAATGTTAATGAAAGTTTCATGAAAAATAATTGGGGAAAGGTATTCCAAATTTTCAATTTCTTTTTTGCAAAAGTTTTAACAGGTGTTACTACCGAGTAGATGTGAGATCATCAGATTTCATTAGGCAGTGAATCTTTCAAATAACTCTTCATCGAAGTATTTACCAGCAACTGACAAGGTTGTTGAAAATTGTTCTCTCAATAGTTAATAGTCAATAGTTTTATACATCGATCATGACCACACTTGCT
This sequence comes from Dorcus hopei, assembly GCA_033060865.1. Taxonomy (NCBI): domain Eukaryota; kingdom Metazoa; phylum Arthropoda; class Insecta; order Coleoptera; family Lucanidae; genus Dorcus; species Dorcus hopei. Next base: position 8,408,681 of record CM065423.1, on the reverse strand, counting down.
CTTCTTTTCTTCAAAGCCAATTTTCTTCAAGCCGATAATTTAATTCCTGTCAAATTCGTTTACTCAAAGGCACTCTTACTCTAAATAAATATAACAAATTAAATTATGAAAAGTAACAAAAAGCGAACAACTAGCAGGAAAATAAAATAAGAAGGGTAGATAGGGTGAATTTTTATTACATACTTTAGGATTTGTTTTATAAAAATTAGAAAGTAGCATAAATATATTTTACCAAACGGTTTAATTAATTGACTTTTTATACCTCAATGTATTTGTACTCCAACTAATTTTGTTTATTTCAACTCTCAATGATTTTTCCTAATGTAAATAATTTTTTATCGTTACATTTTTGTAGCATGAAATAAAGTTTCAATTTTTGCGTGAGTATGAATTTATATTTACAAGTCGAAATTAAAATAGAATTCAAGAGTGCCAATGTTTAAGAACGTAATATATAAACAGTTAAATTTTCAACAAACTACGCAAACGTTTTCGACGTAAAGTAGAAAATAAAGTTCAACTCGCCGTAAAATCGTCCATTGAGCCAGCGAAGTGAATCGATGAAGGTTTCACGGTTTTTAAATAAACGTCAATATTCCGGCGGAAATATTTATCTAAAAGTTAATCTGCAAAAGCGAAGGCCGAAACCATACGCTTATATTATATTACGATTTGAATTTCTCTTCGAGTGTTGAAAAATGTTCGGCAGGGAGAAGTGCTCATGTCTGTCGTGGTGAAATATATTTGTTTGCTGTCTGCAAAAACAACCGGGCTGCGTGTCAACAATAATATTTTGTTTTGTCGGACTTTTAAAAATTAAAGCAAAACACACCGTCTCAAGCTATAAATAAAATACACGAGGAACGTAAAATATACACATTCTTCTAGGTTTAGTAATGCTTAAAATTTTTGCTCGGATAACAAAATACATTCTGATAATTATACTTTTACATTAATAATAATTACGAAAGTGAAAAGCCATTCATTAAGTTTCCATTCTAGGTAAGTCATGAAATTTGATCAAAATCAATCAAAATTAATATTGCAAAATTATTGACTGAATTAGAGAATCTTGTTCATGCTTTTCCAAAGGAATAAAAAAAAATGTAATTAGATTGGAATTTGTATACATATTAAAGGTTGATAAGGGTTCTATCACAGTAGCTACATATGATGAAAGAAAATTATAAAAAATAAAAAATGCCAGTGTAAAAATCAGAAATAGTGTGATCAGAGTCCTACTGTTTCTAACTTATTCTCTCTGTATAAGTTGAATAAGTTTGGTTGGATATCCGGTTATCCGGCCAAATCACTATCCGCTGCATCTCTGATAATCACTGTTAATAGCAAAAATGCTAGTAAATATCATTAATTTGATTAGCATTGAAAACGTAGATAATAATTTGATAGGTATTTATATTACTATTAACACTGTAACTAACAAAAAGTAGTAATGAATTTCAAGGATATATAACAATGTTATTGACATGTTAGAACAATGTTATTGACAGTGTTATTAACAATATTATCGATATTTCTATCAACAATGTTACTGAAAATTATGAACATGCTGGTAAATTTGATTATTTCTCGATTATTTTGTTGTTTGAACAAGTTGCTATTGCTGCTGCGCATGTAGTAATTTTCGGTAAGACTCAACAAAAACAAAGAAAAAGAGAATCTGGGTTCGAACTTGAATACAAGATAGAGACACAAACGGACTAGAATAATATGACTAACAAAGTAGGGAGATGTGTTCAAAAGTATAAATCACAAAAAACTCGACAGTCTCCTGGAAAGCAACGAAATGTTATCCACACGTTACTAACATCTTATTTCCAAATAGTATAGCATGTCAGCAACATTTTGCTAGCAACAAACACTCTTTGATCTAGACCGCTTTAAAACCGATCGCAAAATATTAGCTACCAATAAAGTTATTACCACGTTCATGAAAAAATAGCAACATTTCTTCGGTATTTCTTCACATGTTAGTCGCAAATGTTGTGCTAACATTTCAGAAGTGTGCTAACATTTCAGTTTTTAAAATTTGTTAACAGCATTCCTATTAACAATATTATCTCCTGTGTAAAGTCGGCTTTAAGTTTACGAATTTAGGTAAAATCATGATTTTTTTCCCCAGTGTTTTGACACCCATTTTGACATTCAACGATCATCATTTATCACAGACAAAATTACACTGGCGTGCAATAAAATCGCGTACACCTTCAAAATCAAGTAACAGAGTTTTTACGTATTTTCGGCTTTGTAAATCGGTATTTTGTGAATTTTGACATACTATCAAAAATGTAGGTTATAAACTGAGAATTTAAGATCCTTGTTAGGATTTATTTAAGCATGAATTTGTTATTAAAGTATCAGGAAACAAACGTAACAGAGGTGCATTTAATTTTATAAAATAGAATTTATGAATAAAGGAAATATAAAGTTCAATATTTTATCACTTCTCTATCAGCTTCTAATACTCGATTCAATCTTCCAGGCATAATATGAAATAAGATTTCACCAATAATTTTCATCCTGGCTTAATTCTTCCTTATCATGATTCAAGTAAAATAGAAAGCGTAACAGCTTCTGTTCTTCCATCAATACTATTTTTTGGCACTTGTCGAATTCTTTGAATCAGAATTTATAATCCTTCGACCAGCAGTTGACCATAATGTCGGAAGGTTTGTCACAAATAACGAGATCTCCTATTGTTTGAGATAGATTTTACCTCAAATGATTAAAGAGGGCTTCATCTTGCTCATGAGTTGAATTTTTTTAACGTCCCAAAGCTGCTTTTCTACTTACACTTTCTTTCTCTATCTACATCTTCTCTGTTCGTGTAAAAGTGCTTTTATTTAGACCATAATTATCCGCCACTGCTTTTATTCGTCATGCATTCTCTAAAGGCGTTTTCGGAAATTCAGTCGGAGCAGTCAGGTTCGTGGAAAAGCGTTCGTAAATTAAACCTGGTTACTTGTTCTGCTTTCGAAAATTAGTATAGGTACCCGACCCAAGTAACTCTAGTCATTGAGTAAGGTTACTAGGTTCTGTTATGAGGTTATGTTGATCTGTTTCCTGTTTCCTTTTTTTGAAGTTTGGGTAATTTGAAATGTGTGACATGTACTAACGAATAATTTGATCTGTTCTAATTGAAGTATTTAATTATTTGTCAATTATTTTGCACAAAATGACGAGTTTACCAAATTTGGCCAAACGTGGTTATTCTGAATTCTGATACTGACCTGACAACTACATTCGCGTTCGATAATTCACTAACCTGACGACTAACCTGCTAGGGTTAATCTTTTCAATCCGAGTTATTTTCCGAAAACGCCTTAAGAGAGTATTAAAATTGATTCTGTTTGTGTCAGTTCGGCATTTTTATTGTTTGACACTGACAGATTATAAATTAAGACCGACAATACAACAAAAATTGGATGTACGCGATTTTTTTGCACGCCACCGTAGGATTCATCATTAATAAAGATAATATAATCTTAAGGGTTAGTTGTCCCATTGCTATATTTCTTGTCATCCAGGAATCTGATGACCTCATGAAATTGCACTAATGGTAGATGTCGGTATGGCCGGGAGGAAGAAAAACCAAACAGTGCTATACGAACGAAACCTATCCCTTATGGCCGTTTTACACTATGACCTTTTCTATCTAAAATCTGTTACAAAGTGACTGAGAAGTGCCAATTCAACCAATCAAAATTCACTGTGGTAGCCCATCTCTCTCACTTTGTAACAAAAATTGGTATCAAATTTAACAAATGTAAAACGGGCTTAAGAGTTAGTTATTGTTATGTCGTGAAATTTGTCATAAATATACGAGGGGTAAACCACTGGGGATTTCTGGTGTACAGGTTTGGGGATGTCTGGGGATATTTGAGGATGTCCTAGGAATTCTAGGGATGTCCGAGGATATCTTGAGATGTCTTCGGGATGTTCAGGGATGTCTTCTGAATGTCCGGGGATGTCTTCGGGATGTCCGGGGATGTCGCAGAATTTTTCCGTGGAATTTCTAAAATTGCAGTATCACGCATGCGCGTAGAATTTCGCGCAGTTTATATTTTGAGGTTAGATTATGTTGCTTTATGCAGTGGTTTATGTACCAACATAAATTTGTTAACAACAACGAAAACAATATTAATGTAAGGTAATTGCAAGGGTAAGTTGCTTCATATAATTTCTGTTAGTTTTCTAGCACAGAAATCAAATTTGCACGTACCGGTATCCTAAATTATATCTGTCACTATTTTTTTAAATGTATCTAACAGTGACAGAGATACTTTAATCGTATACGCTACTCTTACGGGACCTAACGCGAAAACTCTATTATTAAAAATCGATCAGTTACATTCTTAACTTGTAATTTTTAGTTCATATTATTATAACCTGGCTTGTATGGATTGTTTTGAAGAAGTTCAATTCAGTTAAACATCACCATTCCGGACTCTTTAAAAACATTCTTAAGTTTAATGGATTTGATAATGGGCAATTACTCGAACGGTTTACAAAAGAAGTTATGCCTTCTGTGATTCCCGAAAATCAGCATAAAGATTTTCTTGGCATTTTCCACTTGGATCCAACAAAATTTAAGTTTATACCAGGACATAAGCGGCTTCCCTATGCAATTTCCAAATATTTTAAAGATATATTTAATAAGAAAGCACCACCAAAGACAAGTCAAAAGGTTCTACTTCAGTTAATACTAAATTGCTCGAACTATTTGCCCTTGCTTTCCTAAATCAAAAACTGTTATTGCCGATGGAGTTGAAGATGAAACAGAAATAAATTATGATGACCAAGATATTATTTCCAATACACAAGTTAGTGAAAATGAGAATACAGAAAAAAATACAAATAAAATGTTAAATTACATGCCAGTGCTTAAAGAAGACATTAGCAGAAAGGATTTCCGACATTTGAATTCAATTCTTTCTTGAGATTTATCCAATATTTCACTCTTAGGAGTTGGTGATGGTTTAGCTTTTAAAGATTTTACCAAGGATAGAATGAAACTGTTTCTGAAACCGGACGGTTCGTGAAAGTAACAATAGGCGAGAAATCGGCAATTATTAAAAAGTCAGCGCTTTGCTGATTACTGGAGAAATCTCAAGCAAGGGTCAGTCCTGATCGTTTACGTAGATTCATAAATACTCCATCTTCGAATACTCCTTGCAAGTATGTCAAAAATATCCGGCCACCAACTTCTGTTAGAAGAGATAAAAGAAAAAAAAGCAAATATAATCAACCTTCTTGTGGCTCATCAGAATATTCCTCCTCCAGCAGTAATGAAGATGAAATAATAAGTTTTGATGATAGTACCGATACAGAATCATTTGATGAAAGTGATTTTGAGGTAAATGAAAATTTTGAAACAGTATTATAAAAAAGAATTGAAAAAGTAGAAAGTTGTGAAGTTTACCAAATTCGAGAAATGATTCAAAGTCAAAAAAACACCGAGGACTGTAATAGTAATCATATAGATCTCATGATAAAACCTTCGATAATGGAACCCAAAATAGATTTTGTGGAAGAACATCAGCCGAACAGAAAATCAAGTGAAACATTTGAAACTGAAAATCATTCTATCCAACTGGAACAATTTTATGCTGTGTTTGATGAGAAGTGGTATATTGGACGGATTGAAAAAACATTCAACGCCAATGTATTCACCGTAACATTTTTAAAACAAATAAGAAAAGAGAACACTTTTTTTGACCGACAAATCAGGACGTTGAAGACGTTGAGAAAGGATTTTTATTTTTTGGTCCTCTAATTTTGAGAGAATTAGAACAACCCACCACGTCTTCCGATAAAACTTCGGATTCAATCAACTACAATTTAAACGAAACCATTTATAACCATATAAAGGCAATGTATATTCAACTAAAATCTCGACTAAAATCAAAATAAAACGATTTGTCGAAATTCAAGTTTTGTTAGGTTTAATAAATAAGACTATTTTTAGTTGTTTTTGTTTTTTGTTAAGAATTATTGCTCTGTTGTTTATTATTGAATTTTTATTATTTGTTTTTTTAATAAATATTTCTTGAAATGGTTTCTTTATTTTTTTTTTCTGCCCGAATCGATTAAATTTCAGATAACGTGGTAGGTCTGTAGAGGTCATAATGGATTAAAAAATACTCAAGAGGTACGGAGACAAGTAGGGATGTCCATGGATGTCTGAGGATGTCTAAGGAATTCCGAAAATATTCGGGGATGTCCGGAGATGTCTAAGGAATTCCGAAGATGTTCGGGGATGTCCGAAGATGTCTAGGGATGTATTCCAGAAAGGGATTGTTTGGTGTACAAATTTTGCTCAGCGGTTTACCCCTCGTAAATATACATTACATACAGGCATGTGTTTTAAAGTGGGAACATAGCTAATATAATAGTCAGAAAGCGGTACAGGCAAAAGAGATGGAGGAGGCCTTTGTACGTTCGAGCCCTTTGCGGAGTAATGACGTTTTTCTTACTCAGTAACCCTTTCATATTTCATAAATTTCAATCTTCAATTACTTGCGCTATTTGTTCTCATTAAAGTTCTATATAAGATCTCAGTTCAGTCAGTTACCGGTATAAGAACGTTTTAATCTGTCCCGAAGGAAGTCTCAGAGTATAAAATAATTTTGCCGTGGAGAGAGTTTTAAGGATCAAACAGAATGCAACGCCGTTACCCGCCGTTGCAACGACGCCAACTGTCACTTCAAAAGACGTGCACAGATAAAGCGGCGTGAAATGTCTAACATAAAAATAGAAATAACTTGTGTCACAAATGGATAAATTTCAAGTATTTATATTATTATATATGTATATGTTACACCTGATGTATTGTATGTTGAATTATTCACATATACAAGAAATTACCAGATGAAAATGCGATGGTGGGACATATTTAGTTATGTATTATGACGTTTGACGCCGCTAAAGTTGAAAGTTGACCAACTTTTCGCGTGCTACGCCGCTTAACGTCGTTCATTCTGTGCAATGACATTTGAATCTTTGTATTTAACATTCATTTGACAGCTAACGGCATATAACGGCGTTGCATTCTGCTTGAACCTTTAGGTACAAATCTAATAGACTTTCCTTGAATATTTTAGAAGCTATAAAAAACAGTCGCATTGAATGGACATCTGTGTATTTTGTCTTTTATCTACGTAGCTGTTTTTGAGCTTTTTGTTTATTTCTTTAATGAATTTAACGATGACTTTATGCTCTCATAAAAAATTATTATTTGAAGTTTATATGTTCAAATAACAATGTTTGTTTCTGCAGTGAAAGCTTTTATGCGGCTATTGCTGGATTTCACAAACGTCACTTAAATTTAATCACCGATTAATCATTCCTATACCTTCAACATATGTAACCATGGGAACGTTTACTCTTAACGGATGATTAAATTTAAGTAACGTTTGTGAAATCCGCCATTTAAGAAAAAAAAGCAGTATTAATTCACACGGTGTTGTTCGAATAAAATAATTTTGTTTTAGGAATCTGTTCCAAACGTTCTACGCCTCATCTGTAAATGTAAATGAACTATTCCAAGATTTTATTGATACGTCACAAAATAAATTAGTTTTGAAATAATTACACGTTCCGTCGTTAATTTATGGTAACACAAAGACTTAATAATTACTTTGTTAATATCACATTTATTTCTCACACAGTGACTGCAGTTTCAACACTACTATGTCATTTTTTCACATAAATAAATTTAATCAAAATGTAGTCGCTATAGGTACTTATGTATACACAGCTGGTCTAACCAAGACTAGGAATGCGTTTCTTATGAGTAAATGAAGGATGGAATAGTAGAAACCGCATGAGTAAACGAAATAGCTACATCAATCGACGTTGCCGATTGATAACACGGGCTACGCTCCGGCCGCTGGCGCCGGTCGAATTCCTAGCTTCTTACGCAACATTGTAATATCTCTATTTCACTTCCACACAAGTTTCAATGAGCCTCTCCTTCATTTACTCACAATTAAGCGTATCCCTAGTCTTAGTCAGGCCAGCTGTGTATACAAGATGAATATAAAAGTTGTGCAATTATTTGAACTGATAATAGATAACGAGAACGACAAAACATTACGATTTGGTCAACAATTACTTATAGAAAACTTTCTTGAATGACCGCGCAATGGATTTTTAGTCATTCCAGTAGAAATTCATAATGCGACAAGTAATTCCAAAGAAATTTTACTGAATGACCAAAACTGACCTAATGTCTTCAACCTTGGAAGTTTGTAATAAAAAATTCCTCCGAATGTTATGCAGTTCTAGTCAATAGAAATAACATATACTACTTGAAGTTTATTTGGCAACAAATGTCATCGGTGTATATTTATTAATCAATGTCACGCTGTTTATAGTAAGCGCTGTTGTAATTTCTTACTCATTTATAGTTTGCTTGTAATTTTTTCTTTCGTTATTTATGGTATTTCTTATTTGGGTAACTAGCGCCAAAAATTTGAGTTAAATAAAATACTTCCCAGGCTGGATAAGAGCTTTATATCGTGAAATCTAGTAGGTCGTGATTAAAACGAACATATAAAAATTAGTAAATAATTTTTATTGAAAAGAATAACGCAATTGAGCACGAAATTACAATTTAAAACTCCGCGGGCCAGGCTTAGTATGACAAGTTTGGACTATCGTGTCATTTTGTGCTTTCATAGTAACGATGTTACCTATGTAACAGTGTCATCAATTAAATCTCTTGTGAGATGCGAATTACAAATAAAGGTAACAGTGTTGCCAGATTTAAAATTCTTAAATTGCTTAGTGTTCAAAGAAGAAGCAGCAGAATAGGTTTCCAACTACAGATTCCCCTTATATGCAACCCAATGATTAGTGCCTTACACTGTACACTGTACACCCTGTACATAGGTTTAACTTACTGAATAAATGCATATCGGCAACATTACCAATAACTAAAATTATTCGAAATTTACAACATATGCGGATCTAAAATCAACAAAATTCACTTGAAATAAAAGAATTCACATTTATTGAAATTTTTACTGTGTTTGATAAGTTTGCCAATTTACGTTATATGTATTATAGATGAGAGATAGCTTATTGGATGTACTTTCTATGTACGTTGTTATATACACCAGCAGAATAGTTCTCTTATAAAAGAAATTTAGATGATCCCTAGAGATTTGTCTACTTTCGTTTCGACTTTGCACATGGGACTCGTTACAAAGCTTGCTCGAAGCGATCATTTTGAAAGCTGTCACGAATATATTTTTGTTTTATTACATTTTTTTGTTATACACTCAATACTCTAGTTGAGAAACACGAATATGAAAAATTTACATTTTCCTTTGGGTACAGGGAGTATCCGCTCTTTGTTACATTTAGCAATTAATTCAACTGCAAGTGCATAATGCCATTTATAATGGAATGCACTTTAAGTTTAGATTAATGGGTTATATTCTGTTTTGAGAGCATCAAAGCTGCATAATTGAAGTGACTTGATACAAAGTTCTGGTCGCCATATAATTTGCAGTTTGAATTAATTTCACCAGTAATACCAGTAGTACCACTTATTCGTCGACTAAATTACTTTGTTCTCGTCTTTATTTATATTGTCTTATCTCTTCGGAATTAGAATTTTATTGGACGATTTGACAACATACAATTTTTCTTTTCTAACTACAGTTATTTTTGTGAAATATTTCCGAAAATATTTTTATTTGATAATATCATTTGCTATTATTTAATGGTGATCATAATAGACTTCAATGATGATTCATGGAAAATGTGTATTGGCTAAAATCGGTACATTAAAAATAAATTAAACATATACATACATCAACGGAATCGACAGATAAAATATATTTAGAGGATAAGCGCTTTTATTTCATGCTATAAATAAAATTATATAACAAAATGTAATAATGGAGGAATTTGATGAAATTCCAAAACATTTTCGCAACGAGTACTTATAATATTCTACTTGAACCACTTTTAATTTGTGTGATGTATTAAATAACTATTAACTTCTCTCCAGCAAAACTTGTAGAGAACTCCTGATAAACGCAAGCTTAAACTTTGCACTTTATCCCAGAATAAAGTGCATTTGAGCTTTCAAAGGTTTGTAATAAATCAACTGAGTTTAATATGGGAAATTAAAAGTCGATGAATAGAAATGCAAATAAACGTATATATTGTGAAATTCTCTGTAATCGATAGAATGGAGATTATTTTAAAAAGTTCTCAGAATTTTGATTAATTTCGTTTTGTAAGTAAATATGCAGTGAAGCTATAATTTCGAACAGGTACATGAAAAAATGCCGAAATATTATTATATTTAAAATATTTTTATTTATTTTGTTTCAATAAATTATATGGAACAAGGATTTCGGAAGAGAAAGAAAATTTGAATTTCCAAGATGAAGTTGTTACGGTTGAAAAATCCATTCAAGTTATTCATAATAATTTTCCATACACCCTGTATCATCGTGGGAAATTTTAACGTTCACACGGCCTACGTCTAAATTCAAATTTCATCATATTTCACAATGTGGCGTGATGTTAACTATCCGCTGTTACTTCAGGCATTCTACATAGCTCCATCTCACTTGGTTTCCGGGGTAAATCTGTCTCGATCGTAACGACTTCTGTCTGAACCGGCGTTAGGGGAAGAACGCGGCATGCATTCGCAGCAGTCGCATATCGCAAGCTCTCCCGTTCGCATCGTTCATTTTGTGCGTAAGTGAGTACAGCTCCTTTTTGCTTCTTTTTCACTGGATTTTGTGGAGGAAGTGGTACCGGATTATTCCGAGATCTGTGATCGTACGAGGAGAGAATTTTAAGCTTGCTAAACAGCTTTCCAAGCCTGTCGTCCAAATACGAAACAGGTATGTCTTGCGACTTTGTTCTGACTGCGAAGAAACGTAACGCATATTTTCTTCCATTAGGCTTTGAGTACAAGTTTGAGTACAAGTTTGAGTACAAGTTGAAGTACAAGTTTTAGTACGAGTAGAGGCTTCCTGTTGAAGTTTAAGTTTGAGACATTAGCCCCAGTTCAATTCAGCTGGCGGAGGTAGTTCTATTTGGGTGAGAAATATCGTCGTCCCCTTGGGTGCAGAAGCCCGGAGTTGGCTTTCGTCAACGAATTGAGCCACGCCACCTGGCCTTCCCCGTCGTTGAGAATAGGCTCGCCCTGCAAGACGACGTCATTTCTGGCGGTTTTCCCGCTTACCGCAACATTGGCCCACTTCGCTAACCACCGCGAGAGGACGCTCCGATCTGTTGATGTTGAACAGCTGACTGACATTGACGCTGGATCTTAGGAGGCCAAGGTCGGAATAGCCCTTTTATTTTTTTTTGTATTTGCGGGGTTCGTTTATTGTTACCCGAGTCTGAGTATCATTAATTGCGTTGTTCGTTTAAACTGCGTGTGTAACCGAAGCACAGATCTGTGGTACGGATTTAATTTAGCGTGTTACTTGTTTATTGATATTTATTGTTCATGTTTGAGTTATAGTTATTTAAAGTTTGAGCAAGCGAAATATAAACAAGTGTGCTCAGCTGGTGCGTTTTATTTTAAATCATTTTTGCCCACCCTTTTGCATTGGGGTTTCGTCGAACCCTCCCTTCTCCACGAGCTACCCCGAGCGGTGTGGAGACTTAAGACATTCCGCACACAATTTGCAAGCCTACAGGTAGGTAGCAAAGTCAGTGAGCGAACAACAGTTTTAGACGTAACAAATAGTTCAAAAATAACTGTTCCAGCTAGATGATGAAGATTCTTCCAAATTTGAAGAATGGGGACTGAGCGGTTCAAAATTGCATTAAGGTGCACAGTTTCACCTTTAGAAGATCAAACAAAAGTTAGTGTTGTCATGAACAAGCCAAGTTCAACGGCTTAGAGTGAGTACAGAAAATTTTGCTTACCAAAGGAAGTAACAAGTTTCACTTTCCAAGAAACTTTAAGAAGATTTAAGCAAATTATTTTCACGCTGTCAATCAATTTTTGTCAACCGTTATCAATGCTTGCAAGTCATCATGGTTGAAAATGAAGATTTTTAGCACTTCATAAATCGATTCAAAAACATTTTTAATAAAAGTAAATTTGATTGTATAACAGAATAAGAATTGAAATGTCTGTTATTTTTAACGGCACTAAAATCTCTATCTATGTCAGTTATACAGGATTGTTACAGTTGTCGAAATATCGATAGTTTTCGATTATCGATATAAGCAACGACATGAGATGCAAGAATTGTAGAATAACCTGCATTTAGTGACGTCAATAGTCTCAATAAGAAGACCCTAAGAATGAAAAACGAAAATTCTAAAACAAGTATTTCTTATCACCAACCTCAGAATGAGTCAAGTCTTCTCCGTGTTTTCGCTGTAACAAAATGCATTGATATAAAGATTGCGCACACAGAAATCACAAATGTACAAGCTGCAAAAAGATAGGGCATTTGGAATCTCAATGTGAAACTATAAAAGCGTTCTCAAGGAAATCGAAACGAGTGTAATCAGTTACACTAAAAACAGCCTTCGTAAATTCAGCCTCTTTCAATCTCTTGAAAGGAAAATTTCTGGTAAACGGCAAGTCAACTGTATTTTACCTGGATCCTGGATCAGAAGTTACAATAATGGCTAAGCGTACGTATGAGTATGTTGGAAAACCAGTAATTGAACCTTGCAAAGTGAAAGCTAGGAGGCTCTTTGAACAAACCAACATACGCCTTCTTGGGTAAAGGCAAGTATGAATTCGAATTCAAAGGAAAAAGAATTATAAATGATTTCTACTTAGCAAAGCGCGGTTCCCTAAATTTGGCTTTCTCGGTGAAATGAAGAAAATGCTACAAGACGAATTTCAATTTGTCAATCAAGTGAAGCGTATAAATCAAGCAGATAAACCTTCTTCAACCACCACTACAGTAGTTACCAATCAAATGCATTTGAAACTAATCAATACGCTTAAAAAACAGCTTGCAGACGTCATCAAGGTAGGTTTGGGAAACTGTACAAAGGCACGTCTTATTCTGAAATCAGACTCTTCTCCATTATTTCGTCTGGGCAGCACCCATCATGGTTGTTTCAAAACCAAATGGAACAACACGACTGTGTGTAGAGTATTCAATAGGGCTTAATAATGCTCTTCAACTTAAAATGCATCCACTTTCATTACCTAATAATATTTTTGCGACGTTAAATAGAGGACGAGATTTCGCAAAGAGATTTGTCGGACGCTTATCTTCAAGTAGAGCTCTACGAAGAAACTAAACTATTGTGTGCAATGAACGCACATCGTTGTCTATACAGGCTGTATTTTAACTTCATACAAAAATGAAACCAGTGAAAGTTGACAATTAAAAGTGAGAGAATGAAGCAGTTTTTGTATAACAATTCATTAATAAATATTAGAGATAATAAATGTTTTCGGCGAACAATAAAACAGTTTGATAGACTCTAACTTATTTTTATTACGTAATTAAGTAATCGGAGAAGTATGCTGGTGTTAGCATCGACTGTTTAAAGTGGGTCAGTTCTCAACTGCACTTCGTCACAGATAACAGTGTTGAAAACATGGCCGAATCGCAGATCGCCCTTTGCCAAGTAGCAGATCCTTTGTGTCAGTTGTGCAGCGAGCAAGGGATACGGGAAATTTGTTCTTTGGCGAATTATTCGTGAGGAACAATTATACTCGTTCCATTTTCAAAAAGTGCAAGCTCTGATGCCCGCAGATTACCTCCAACACATACGATTTTATCGGTGGTTACTCCGAAAACAGACGGACAATCCGAACTTTGTTAATAACATTCTCTTCACCGACGAATCAATGTTTACAAGGTATGGTATGTTTAATTTTCACAACATGCATGTGTAGGCAGAAGAAAATCCTCGTGCAATGCGGCGCCGTAGTTTTCAACAACGCTTTGCGATCAATCTGTGGGTAAGTATGTTAAATGGCACTTTAATCCTTATGTTTACGTCTCGCGCAGGGGGGAACTTCGAGCACTTATTGTGAGTGAAGGTCACCGTTCGTTGCATACATTTCATAAGGAATTGCCGGATGTCAGTATGAATTTTTTCATTTTTCTTTGTTTTAATTTTGGTGCATTCGTGAGAATATCTGTTATCAAATACGCCATTAATTTTTTGTACGACCTTGAAGAACACCCTGTATCAATATCAAAGATTACCGTTCGGGATCAAATCAGCTCCTCGAATTTTTCAATCAGTAATGGACAGTAAGGTATATTGGCAGGATTACCACTTGCAACAGTATATTTAGACGATAAAATTATTGCAAGCCGTAACGTAAAGGATCATGAAGCACACATCACAGAAGTGTTTCAGCGCCTAAAATATTTTCGTTTAGAAAAATGCTCGCTTTTGATGGATAAAAGCAAGTACCTTAGTTTCATCGTAGAGAAGGACGGTAGAAGGCCAAATCCGTTTAAAATACAAGCGATTACGGAAAGGCCTACGCCAACAGATCTAGCCCAACTCCGATCATTCCTTGGTTTGGTAAACTGCTATCAGTCTTTTGTTCCAAACATGCGATATAAGCGAAAACCGATCTTCTAAACAAAAGTGCCAAATGGAACTAGGCTGATAAATATCAGACCTCCTTTGAAACGCTCAAGAGCACACTTAAATCAGATTTACTGCTTATTCATTACGATCCTTCGCTAGAAATTATAGTAACGGTAGATGCTTCAAAATAGGGAATCGGCGGCGTAATACAGCATCGTCTTCCAGATGGATCCATTAAAGCAGTACACCATGTCTTTAGAGCGTTGACTCTGTCTGAGCAAAATTACAGTCAAATTGAAAAAGGTCTCGCGCTAGTGTATGTTCCACAAAGTGATCTATGCTCGACATTTTACTTTGGTAACGGATCATAAACCACTTTTAGCAATTTTTGGAAATTATAAAAGTATTCCAACCTACACTTCAACGTTGGTCTTGGGTATTAATTACATACGTCTTTAAAATTGAATACCGCAACACAGTTGATTTTGGTTTTGTAGATGCTTTATCTCGTCTTACTGCTATTAATTCAGAAGCAGATGATGATAAAGTTATTGCATCAATTCTAGAAATATCTGATTTCATTTCTTTGAATATTGCAATTCGAAAACTTCCAGTCACTTCTGAGGACATTCTTGAAGAAACAAAAACAGACAATGTTAACTAAAGTGAAACAATTATAAATAACACATGGAGTAGCAACGACCCAATATTCGAACCATTCAAGCGGTAAGTCACAAAGAAGTGTTTTCAATAGTGGACAATTGTTTAATGTATTACGAACGAGTTGTAGTTCCCTAAACACTCAGAAAAGAAATTTTGAAGTCAATACCTAGTTGATACCTAGGTATCAAAAGAATGAAGACCCTTGCACGTAATTACATATTTTGTCCCAAGCAGCACGTAGTCCAGTCACGGCAGAACTTCATTCCTGGCCGAAAGCACAGAAATCGTGGTCTCGAATTCACATTGACTACGCTGGCCCTATTAATGGAACCTATTTCTTGGTTATTGTTGACGCATTCTCCAAATATCCAGAGATATTTTAAATGAAGTCAACGACATCACAAGCAACAATTAGCCGTTTCGATATACCTGAAATTTTAGTTAGTGACAACGGTACACAATTTTCATCAAGTGAATTTCATAAATTTTGTGAAACAAATGGTATCAAACACAATAAATTAGTGAAAAACCAGATAAACGTAACTAAAAACTGTAATATCTTTTTATTTTTATATAACACTTTATTTGCCAAACAATAGTAATATTTCGTTACTCAAGTGACAATAATAAAGAAACTCAACAGAAATAATTAAGAAAAAAAAAAAAACAATTTGTCAGCAGTCAATAATTTTAAGAACAATTGAAGGCATTATTCCAAAAACCAGACAAGTCCAAAATATCTGGTTTACAAGTTGTCGCTATTTTATATACGTTAAGACAATGGCTGTCTAGTGGTATAATTTGTTTCGCTATGAAGCAGACATGTCCGACGATTTTGCACGGAGAAATATGTGCGATTCTATAAAAACAAGGCAAATCCCACTTGTTTCCTGCAAAAGCCAGACAATTATCATTTTTCGACTTGTCTGGTTTTTGGAATAATGCCTTCAATTATACTTAAACAGGTGTATAAATTTAATATCAAGTATGACCCCCATGAGCTTGAATAGAAGCTTGGCATCATCGTAGTATACTTTCCATTAATCTTTGGATGTTCCCTTGAGGCAAGTTAACCCGGCAGTTCTGTTGAGTTTCTATATTATTGTTACTGAAGTAACGAAGTATTACTATTGTTTGGCAAATAAAGTGTTATAGCAGCCATGCAAAAAGTTTTAGTTCATTAGTAGGGATCGGGGAAATTTAAGTCAACATCATCTCATCAGCGGCGCGCCTGATGATCGCAGGCTCGCAGCTCGATGCGTTATTTTAAATGAATAAGTTATAATTTTTTCTTCGTAATTTTGCCAGGAAATTTTATTCTTCTACGCCTATATGGTTCTGATGAAATTGTATGGCAAATTCAAAGGTCAGGGTACAATTGATCAGCACTGTGAGTTACGGAATAACTCCACTTTGTGAAAACAAAATTTTACTGTGCGACTGTAATTGTTTTACGAGCCACATTTATGACTTAGTTCGCATCATTATTTTTTCGTGGCAATACTCAATTAACACGCTAGGAGTGTCTGCTTGACTTGTCTGCTGCAGCATAACAACTTTGCCGTTGCATTAGAATTTGAACCGCGCAAAATATATGGCACCGATCCGTATTCATTACGTTAAGGCAATAAAAAGATATTTACAGTTTTTAGTTGAGTTTCTCTGATGTTCCTCTAATTTATTGGCGCAGTGTATTTTCTCCGCCTTATCACCCATAGTCAAACTGACAAGCTGAACGTTTTCTAGAGATGGTTAAACGTTTGTTCATTAAATTGAAGAGGGAGGGAAGTGTGTCTAATGTACTTGAATGTTTTCTTCCTAATTATCGTACAACTCCTCGTTTCAGCCTACCAGAAAATAAAATACCTGCAGAAATGTTTAGGACGCAAGATACGCACTACACTCGACTTATTGCTTCCGTCCAATAAAAGGTGTACGAGATGAGAAGATGGAGCAGCAATTTAATAGGAGCCCAGATGGTTTTTTTTTTAAATATCGGAGATGCTGTTTACGTACGGCATCACGGTAAACGATCATGGCAATCTGGTATAATTAATCGTGTCAAAGGAGTATTGTATGAAGTCAGATTCTCGATGGACCGATAAAGACTTATCACATTAATCAAATAAGAAGTCGCGCCTCTGATGTATATAAAATTGTTAATGAAACGTTCGATTTACAAACATTGTCAAGCAATAGTACAAAAAGAAGTGAAAAAGAGCAAGAATTTGAAAGTGAAGCAAAAAACTTCGTCACTCGACAAGAAATCGTGTGCCCTCTTCGTTATTACAAGTCGATCCTAGGCGCAAATCATATCAACAGACTACCAGTACAAATTAATTTTTTTTTTTCGACGGGGAGGTGTTAAGATGTGGCATACATACTTTCACCTACAGAATCACGACAACCGAGAAAGTAAAAGAAAGGAAATCAACAATCAGATTACAAAATAACTGTCACTTTTTTTTCAATAATATTTAATTAATAACATATTTATGTACTCAGTTTTGAAATAAAAATAATTATTAACCAAGTGATAATTCGTTGAATATTTGCCCTATTTTAAACAAATACGCGACTCAACAATTCTATTAAACGAAGGCTGAATATTTCTCGTTGCACGTAAAACAATAACTAGTATTTTTTTTTCATATTATCGTTGTATAAAAAAAGCTCTCGACAAATATAAAGTCAAATGGTAAACAAGTAAATATAAAACGACCCTGTGAGCGTTAGCTGTTCTGCCACTGTTTGCGCAACCTATTCGACATAATTATTAATTATAAATCATTTACGCTTCACCAAAAGGGCAAATGCGTTTTCAATTATGCGTTCTTTCAGAATGTTGCTTAATAAATCATGTAATTCAAACCGCTTTTAGGGTGAAATGCGGAATTTATCAAATTTCCGTTACCACGGATTTTGACGTCTTAATGTAGTCTCTCGCTTTTGATAAATTAAAACCTCTCGTTGATTATTTTCTTGAAATGGAAACGACATTTTATTTTCATTTCTACGTTGAAAAAGTATTCTTATTACCGACTGAAAATAACGAGCTCGGCATTATCTGCCTGATCGAAATTTTATTAAAAAATATTTTCGGGCTTCTATACATAATTTTCATATTTCGCGCATAGAAATTTTTAAGCGAGGCTTCTTTTCTTACTTGTTAGTTTTCTTTAGTGTGTCAATGTCATTTTAAAACCTATTTTCTGAAAAAAAAAATTTTTTCATTTAGTTTAGGATTTAGTTTATACGATGAATGCGGAATTTTTCATAAAATACAAAAATAAATATACGCTAGTACTGTGCGACCTAAAATTATTTAGATAAAGCTAGCTTTACACGATGCCTCGTTTCGTGCGGCAAAGCATGCGCTAAATGCATGCATCTAGTATGCAATAAGAGGCAAGAAACGCATCCCTGTTTAATTATGCTTCAAAGTGTATGAGAAAAAAGCGCGCTAAATTAACGCATGCAGGCAAGCATGAGACATCGTGTAAAGCTAGCTTAAAGGGAGGCTAGGAAAAATAAAATCAGAGTCTTAGCTTAATTGATACAATTAACCTACCCAGCGAAAACACGTACGTGCAAAAAACGTTGTAAAATAACATGTAACCAAACGTTGAATTCGTGTGGTATTGTTACGTTGAAACAACGAAAAAATGTCGCGGCAATCAATTTCTTTTAAACGTCTCTGTCCACGTGTAAGAAACGTTGTACAGTAACAATTAATCAACGTTGAATTCGTGTGTTATTAATACGTTTTAACAACGCTCGAATCAACTTCTTTTAAACGTCTTTGTCCACGGTATTTCAACGTTAAATCCCAGTGCATACATACGTATAAAAAACGTTGTGGAATAACATGTAACAAACGTTGAATTCGTGTGTGATGGTTACGTTTAAACAACGAAAAAATGTCGCGGCAATGTCCACGTGTAACGTTGAATCAGACAATTACGACGTGTATTAAAGCTGGCTCTAAATCATTAGACTGAACAAACATACATGGCTAATGGTGGAATTCGAACCCACGCCAGGCCGCCGAATGACACGACTTTCCAAGTCGGCTAGGCTAGACGCCACTTGGACACCCCAGTTCCATGACTGATTCGTAAAGCGGGCAGAGGCAGTGGTAATAAAGCCGAACCGAGGATTTTAACTTACAATAACTATGCGCCGCCCTCACTCGTTCAATTTCCGAACTCTTTACTACCTACACTTTCCTTCTAACATCCATATTATCATAACATCATTAAATCAATTTTTCTAATTATTACAATCCTAAGCTTATTTTCTTTGTATACTATACATTTCAAAAATTCTAAATAATTTATTTATAATAAACATATAATTCTAAATCGCCTATTTCTAAAAATATTTACACTCACTTAAAATATTCGACAAAACACATTTAATACAGTACTCTCAATTTACTTTATTATTTACAAAATTATTTCTTTATGAAAATTGAAAAAAAATTACATGCTGCTCATAAACACTGCAATATTGTCACGCTCTCTTCGCGCTTGCAATAAATTCAGCTGTTGGGGTAAACGTAGCTCTCGGTAGATAGTTCCGTCCAGGTATGGGCTAAAGGCACCTGGGGGTAGTTTACCCGAATAACAAAGACTTGCTTATTTTGTCCCGGTTCTCGACTCTAAAAAGGAAGGCCCTCTTCAGAAAAACCACCGCACCACTTTTAGGCTTTATTGAGCACCCTGAACACCCTTCGCTATTGGGCCCGCTCGGTCCCCAATCGACTGTCCCGCGCAATTAATCCATTATCCGTAGTTCAGCAAAGTGACCCCATTAACAATTATACAGAGTGGAAAGTTTAACTGGAATAAATTCTGTAACTTAGAAAATTGCCATTTGTAGCAAAATTCTTGGAACAGGTCAATTTTTATTTTTATGGCGCATATTATAAATGGATTTCTTTAACTTTTCAATTATTTGGAAGGATGAAACAACCCCTAACTATTTTTTTTTTAATGGAAGGGTATGTTAAGTATTTTTTTTTCTTGACCCTTCGTCGGGCGCACGACTTTTCGAAACGTAAGAAGTCGCGCTGTATCCCTCAAATACATGAGGTTAATAGTATATAATTTTAACTATTCACATGAATTTATTTGTTTATTATATTTATTTATTTAGATTTGTCTATTTAAAACAAAATATTACTGTATAAATAAATATAAATATTAATATAAATAAATATTGATGTAAGTCAAGCTGTTTCATCCTACTTAGGCTTAACTCGCATGTACCACTTTTGCTGCGATTTTTGTATGGTTATGGTGTAGTTATTTTAGGTCTGACCATTTTGATAACGAAAAGATATGAAAAATGAACATACTTATGACTTACGATGAACAAATATGACCGGTCGCGTTGTATTCACTACACACAAAGTGCATCTACTGCTTCATTTGCTGCTCTAAAACTAAAAATTTATAAACCGCAGTAGTTGTCCTTTGTTGTCAAATGATCAGAGATAGCATACCTAGAAGGGCAATGGTATTGCACACTATGAACAAAAATGACAGTAAAAATACAAAGCTGTGTATCTGTGAGATACATGCACGCCCGACGAAGGGTTAAAGCTTGTTCAATTGGGAATACAGCTACGTTTTTATTTTTTAATTTTTCTTAAACAATAAAAGGCGAAAAAATAAAAAATAAATTTTTGACTGGAAGGATTTTAACGCATCAGATGTTCAAAATGCTCGCCACCTCTCACTTGACAATACCCTAATCGATTATAAATTCCATCCCTAACAGTTTGTAACATTTCCGGCGTTACTCTCCTAATTTCATGCAGAATTTGAAGTTCTGAAGTTCTGCTATGTCGTTTGGTTTAGTCACACAAACTTTACTTTTTAAATACCCCCATAAAAAAGTCTAAAGGGGTGAGATCTGGAGATCTTGTTGGCCATTCAATCGGTCATCGGTCCTCTTCTTCCTATCCACCTATTGGGAAATCTTCAGTGAGGTAATTAAAAATTTAGCGCATTGCCAGCGCCATCTATTGGCTGCACGCAACAATACGATATCATATGGAATGCTTATTTCTTTTTCTCAAATAATAAAAAATGGAGTTCCTGAATTTTTGGCATTAAAAACGGTTTTAGTAAAAAAATTCTTTTTTTTGTTTTTTACCTTTTACTGCTAAAGAAGAATAAAAAAATAAAACGTAGCTGTATTCCCAATTTTTTCAACATATCCTTCCATTAAAAAAAACACAGTTAGGGGTCGTTTCACCCCTCCAAATAATTGAAAAGTTAAAAAAGTCCCTTTGTAATATGCGCCATTAAAAATAAAAATTGACCTGTTCCAAGAATTTTTTTACAAACCGTAATCTTCTAAGTTACAGAATTTATTCCAGTTAAACTTTCCACTCTATATACAGCTGTCCCCAATGAGTATTCGTGACAATATGTATGTATAATTGATTGACTATTGCATTCTTTAGTATTTTTAATTACAGATTTTGGGCATCAAATTCAAACTAACTTTTAAAAATTTGACAGATTACGTCAACTTAAAAAGGGGTTATGGTTGACTCGTATGTGCAAATTAGCAGTACTTTTCGTACCTGTTTCGTTTCATTTCAAAGCTGCCAAGCATGGAGAAGAACCTCATATTTCATAGATTTTTAGTAAAATTAGAATTCAAAGGTGTGAAACACGATACACAATCACTGTAAAATTAAGTGTTTTCTAACGTCATGTGCACGTTTTGTAACGCATATTTATTCGGTATACGTTAAAATAACGTTATAAAACGTGGGTTAAAAATTTAGTTGTAAATTATGATTTATCTAACGTATTAGTTTCGTTAATTTTTTTCTCATTTATTACGTAGAATAGTAGATGTTGAATTAACGTTGAAAAGATATGGTAATCAACGTACGGTAGATACATCGCATTTACTCATAGTATAAATCACGTCGTAAAAAGACAAAATTATTACATATTTATTTCACGTTGTAATTACGTTCATATTAAACTAATCGTTAAAAAACACGTTATACAAACGTGGTAAAATTATGGTTGCTAATTCAACCCAAAAACAACGTTGCATTTTTCAACGAATAACGTTATTTCCACCGTAACAACGTGAAATTAACGTTGAATAAACGTACATGTTTTCGCTGGGTATTGACCATCTGTCAAAACTGAAACGTCAAGATACCTACATACAACAGTAGAAAAAAAATCTCCTAAATCTTCTAATTGAATACGTAAGGGTTTGTTAAAACTCGTTAATATGATAACGACCAATTTCAAATGCCATGGGATTGCTTGATGACCAGGGGTGCGTTCGTAAACTATTCCAGAGTACACATTCTGTAACTCTGTAAGAAATTTGACGTTCACAGAATCATAAATTGTTACATTGGTAATTATTACTGACGTTCACAAATATTACTCTGTAATATCAAATCGTTACATTCGTTACCGCGCTGACGACCGTGGTAACAATTACCGAGTTTGCGCAGTTATGTCTTGTAACCTAACGTTTTGTGTTCTTAATGTTCTTAACCTAAAGGTCTTGAGCAAAGATTATACATATAAAGTTTTAAAGCTAATAATGACCGACAATTATATTTTCGTGATAGATAGTTCCGGACAACCGGTCATTATTACCGAAAAAGTCTGTGTGAAAAGTTTAGCAGGTATAGTAGCGAACAACAAAATCCGGGCAAGAATTTGACATGTCGCGCGTATTTCGACAAATTTGGTAAATCAGGCTTTTATTGAGGTTATATTTCTGTCAAAATAAATAAGTAAAATTTATATTAAACGTCAAAAATATTAGTGATATTTTGAATATGCATTAAACGTCAAAAATATTAAAGTAAGGTTTACATTGTACAAATGATATGCCCGGATTTTATTGTCCGCTACTGTACAGTTTTATATTTTCACTATATTTTACTACTAGGTAACTTGAATGTTTCTATAATCTATAATGCTTTTCGTCAATTATGTACTTAAACTATAAAAAAAAAACGCTCTCGTGGTATGTAAAATACTGTTACCTGACTTTTAAACCTAGTGAACCCTACTTTGAGTAGTTCAATTACATCACGCAGCGCGGCGTGGCGATCGCTGGCGCTAGCGAACAGCTTTAGGTCTGTTCGATAGCTCTGCACTTTTCTACACTTTTTGCACCAACTGCTCCTGAGAAAGTGAGATATATATAATATAATGTAAGTAGGAGTGACAAAAATAGAGTAAAGGTGTTAAAAGTGTAGAAAGTGCAGAGCTATCGAAAAGACCTTTTATTAACGAATGTCTAAAAGTTACGTCTTTAAGTATTCTCACGTCAAATTGAACGACAAGACTGACTCGCTTTGGCAAATTGTAAATGATCTCAAAGATATGCATGCATACGCCTATGCGAATGCCCTTCTACACTTGTGAGTTTGCAAATTTGAGCGTAAATGTGGGAGCAGAATTAGAATGAATCGTTTATCACTCACATTTTGTCGATTTGAATAGATATAGGCATATAATTATTAAGCAGGCTACGCTTGTTTTTGTTAGTTAATCAATAATATTTTTAATGTCAACATTTAATTACTGTATAATTTTCTAGGCCTATTCCAGGCCTATTCACGCAAACCGTTCATTAATTATTTTCAAGGAAGAAGTTCAGCTAGAAATTTTAAATTTACGGGGCAGAGATATTTCAAAAGGATCTCTTGAAATAAAATAAAACTGATTTCCGGTTAACTCGCTTTTTTCAAATGGCATGCTACATTTTTGAATTTTACATGAAAAAATATGAAAAATGGTAATACATTTCCCTATCTCTAAATTGCACCGTTTTTTAAATATTTTGAGTTTTCTTAAAAATCTGGATTGTGTAATCTGATTTTCAAAACATATCACAGCTATTATTAAAACAATTTTATTTGTAGGTAATAACTGATATCTTATGGTCCGTTTTCATGCTCGAGCAATTTGCGCAAATGTGCTTGTGCACACAAATTTGTACAAGGAAGTCGCATGAAAACGTATTTTTTTTTGCTTGCACATGCTAAAAAGTTTGGTAAAGCCATTTGCGCAAATTGCTTGAGCGTAAAAACGGACCATTAGTTGAGGCTTTAAGGCTCTTAAAAATTCCATAAGCATAATCCATTAAGTTGTCTAAAATATACCACTCCAATCGAAGATTTTTTTTTTCATGGAACGTCCAATATATTAATAATATAATAATAAATTTAACCATCGTATGTGGAATTAAATGCTGCATCGATCTATAGGCTGTTTTTTTACTGTATGCAAATATTTAAACCTGTAATACATCACCATAAATGGCAACGATTGAACTCATATGTCCTTAACAAAAGTTTTACACAGTTCGAGAAAATCGCAGTTGAAAATCGGGCAATTAATCGCCCGTCTATGTCTTTGAGGTAGGTCAAGAAAAGGAAATTTTATTGCGACCGCAGAAAGCATCTGTTGGAACAACAAACAGAACTGCAATCGAGCAGTGACCCAGTGACCTTTGCCGAAGTCGGGCGGCTAATAAAAGCATTTTTTTAACGTCGCAGTAAGTCGTATCGTAGCCAAGGAATTTGCTTCACTTTTTTATGATTATGATACACAATTTATTGCTCCGTATCCTTTGGGATCAACAGTTTAGTTTGTGAAAAATGGTTGAACGAGTTAAAGCTAAATACGATTACTATTTTTTGTGCTTAGTATTACTTTTAAAATGTCGCAATTCGCGAACGGCGAGAGAACAGATGCTCCTCATCTACGGCGAAGCTCGAGAAACTGAAGAAGCACGGCGGATTTATGGAAACACATTTCCAAATCAATGCAAGAATATTTACAGCTAATGTCCCCGCATTTACGCGATTATGGAACGTTTCGAACGTTTCGTGTGTGTGTCGCTAATGATGGATGCCACTTTGAACAGTTGTTATAAACATTCCTAAATTATTGTAGTGAACGTTTGAATGTGTTCTTCCACACAGATATTATTCGGTGAGTGAGTGCGCCTTTGCATATTAGTCACGTTTATTGCCTACGATCAGCGAAGCAGGTTCCATAAGTTTTTTGTTGTTTCATGACCGTCGTATAATGGGCGGATAAAATAATTTTCCCCCCTGTTATGAAATTTTTTTAAATTTTTTCTTGTTCTATGTGGTCTCACGGTAAAGTGGTTAAAATGTTTGCACTTATTTTACAAACACCCTGTATATTAGCATTTCGTATTTCTATCTTTAACAGTTTTTGAGTTATGAAATTTTTTTTATTTAATTCATAAAAATTTACAATTTTATTATGGACATACATTCAATATTTTTAATCTTGTTTAGATAGCCATGGAAATGATAAAAACTGGCATTTTGATGTTTACTGTTACTCACAAATTTTGTAGTAAAGCAAAGAAAATAGTTTCTTTAATCAAGAAATTTCCGTCAGGTTAAACTTCCACAAAGTAACGGCCGCCAGTATATTCCATTTTTTTTTCTATAATACTTGTCAAATGTTTCTGATACTTGTTACCTGAATGTTAGAAAATTTCAAAAATGTCTGTTCTAGATTTAGAGTTAAATGCAGGGTTCCAACAGAAACCCTAGAATTTTTACACTAACAGGTATTATAGAAAACAAACAAAGTATTGGGGAATTCAAAATTTGGTCACGACCTCTCAGGTATATTATGGAACTAACGTTTTACGTAAACGTGTTGTGACATTTAAACGGCGTTCGAAAAAATTGTAAAATTGCTGAAATTCGAAATATGAAAATAACTTGTTTTGTTGTGTAGATTTCAACGTTTGTTTTACGTAAAACTGTCGGCGATCGCAGTGCCACCATCAGAAATTTAAGATGCCAATACTAATGGAGCGATTCTGCTCATATCTGTAGCAACCGTAAGATCTGTAAACCTGTAAGTCAATTGTTAGAAGGAGGAATTTTGAAGTTCTATGATACGTTTTCTTGTAAGTCTATAAGATAATACCACAGAGACTTACGAGTAATCCCTAGGGACCTAAGAGAAATCATACCTTCCACAAAACTTCAAAATTCCATATTTTAATAACTGAGTTACAGATTTACAGATCTTACGGTTGCTACAGATACGAGCAAAATCGACACATTTCTTTAATGTAAATTCACAAATTTCAATTTCTCTTTGATCATCCTTTTCTTGGAACGCTTGTAATCTTACAAAAGAATAAAGGAAGCATTTTACTACTTTGAATTGAAGAATAAAATAGCCGCTAGTTTGCAATTCTCTGGGTTGGGGTGAAAGTATTTTAAAACTTTTGCCTGATTATCTTCATCATTTGTCACTGTATATACGTTTGGAGTTTCTTGGCTGCTGTTGTTGAATTCGGTAATCGAAGTCCCCATCAAAGTACAAAAATTTATTTAACTTAAGCAAAAAAATATTTATCCACGATCACTATTGTAAATGACGAATTACGTACAACACATAAATTAAGAAAGCGGGTGTTTACAAACGTCGTGCGTAAAGTAAGAAAAACGCACAACGCACCTAC
Source organism: Dorcus hopei (assembly GCA_033060865.1). NCBI lineage: Eukaryota > Metazoa > Arthropoda > Insecta > Coleoptera > Lucanidae > Dorcus > Dorcus hopei. The sequence continues at coordinate 8,381,942 of CM065423.1, read as the reverse complement.
TTTACGCACGCTTGAAGTTAGATCTACGTAGCCGCATCACCTTAGATTGACAGTCGTCGAAATTGCAAGTGTCATTGCCGATTATTTTGAACTTGAATAATAAGGTAATTTTTGTGGTCGTAGATAAACTATAGTACAAAACTCGAGTTGTAAAGCAATTACGCACTTGTGGAATTACTTGCAACTTTTCCACCGTGCGTAATATGCCATTTACAACTCTCGCTATGTAATATACATCGCCAGTATTCATAGTCCCGTCTTAAGTTATACCTACGACAAGTTTCACTTAAGTTCAAAGTGTAACTTACTGCTGGGTTCTGTTTCATAAACAACTTGTCGGTTATTCTCGGTTATTTTCTAGACTGAGACCAATCTAGTTAAGATAATACCTATTCGAGTTGAAGCGCGCTATTTCGCGAAACTTCGTCGTTAAATTTGCACGTCTGGCGCCTAATGACATTTTCGAATTTTCGATATATTGGCAGCTGATTGGCAGTTTGATGTTCGTTAGCATTAATTCATCGTGTTTTGTTGATATTGACCGTAAATGGCTACAAAAACCAAAATAGCGTACAATGCAAAAGAGAAAATGTTATTAGCCGAATTAGTTGGGCAATATAGCAGTACAATAGAAAATAAAAAAAACATGCGGCACCACATGGGCTCAAAAGCAGGTGGCTTGGGAGGTTATTTGCGCCCAGTATAATTCTCAACCAGAAGTTCAAAATCACAGAACGTGTGAACAATTAAAAAAATTATGGGCAAACTTAAAGCAGCTGTAAGTATAAATTGTTCTTTTCTTGGCTCTTAAATCATTGTTTATTTAATTGTTTTTGATTTTTCATAGAAGGCGTAAAGAAATTACAGCCCAAAAACAAGATATGTTCAAAACGGGTGGTGGAGAACTGAAACAAGTTACAACAAAAAAGAATTGTTGGAGAAGGTTGAAGTTGTGGCTCCACATTTAGATTTTGAAATTGATGCCGGTAATTGGGATAGCAACTGTGAGTTATTACAAAGATGTTTTGTTTATGGTTTATAATTCTAAAATATATTTATGTTTGCAGCAAGTCCTCTTGAAAATTCATTTGATTTAATCAAAATGAATGTAGAGGCTACCCAACAAAATGATGCTACACAACAAAGTGATGCTACACAACAAAGTGATGCTATTACACAACAAAGTGATGCTACACAACAAAGTGATGCTATTACACAACAAAACACCCGTAAAACATTGGTCAAACCACATTCTCAAGGTGAGTTAAAAATAATGAATAAATATGGCAAAAACAAATTGAACCTAATATACCTAGCTTGAGGATTTCTAAAAGTTATTCCTATTTAAAATTAACAATAAAACTCTTTATACTTATATTTATAAACAAGTATTATTTTCTGTTTCAAAAAGTGGGTACAATCCAAAAGCAAGGTACATAGACAAAGAAAGGCAACTTCGTGTCACAAAATTACAAGATGCTATCGAACAACAAGCAGAACTGCATCAAATAAAAATAGAAATGGCACATATGGAAGCTGAATGTATAAAAATTAGATTAGAAAGGGAGAAGCTCCTCTTACAAAAAGAAAAAAGTTATTTATTATAATTATTTTATATATCTGTTGTAGTTTGTTTTCAATGAAAATATTTTTTTCGTTGTTTTATTTTGTGAAGAGTGTTTTTGTTAATGTTTATATTGTTGTTATGAAGAGTGCGTAAGTTTGTTAAATTGATGTATTTCTTGTTTTATTTAAAATGTTTTTTTTTCTTAAATTTGTTTAATTTTTGTTTTATTTAAAATTCGTTAATATATTATATTGTATTTATTAACAGTGTGTTTTATGGCAAATACTGAATTTTATATAAAAACTTCAATGTTTAACAGTTTATTTTAAAGAAATAAGTATTTTAGAAATGGATTTGCACAAAATTTCTTCTGAAATCTAATCCATTTCGTTGATCTTGCACATTAAAGTTCTCTTCTACTTCAATTTGTGGAGGTACATCTTCATTTGGGATGTCTTCATTCAGTTCTATGGTTAAATTGTGAAGAACTCCTGTGGCACATATAATTGCTACGCTTGTATGAAGGTGAGTTCGCAGAGTCATTTTTAAACATGGAAAACTTTGTTTCCATAACCCAAACAACCATTCGACAATGTTTCTTGTTGCTATATGTGCCCTATTTTCTTCTGCTTCTCCATTTGGATGAAGAAATGGTGTTAGAAGAAAAGGACGACAGGCATAGCCATTATCTCCCAACAATAACCCCATTATTTCTCCATTCTGAAGTCTGTGATGAAGTCGGCTGCGTTGAAAAATTGTGTTGTCATGGGCTGATCCCGGATGGTGAACCACAATGTCCAAAATTTCCATGCGTGGACCAGACACCACCTTTACAAGTTAATAAAAATGAATCCAATATTATGCAGTAAAAGATAAAAATTATTTACCTGAACATTTAAAGAAAAATATTGCTTTCTGTTGCGGAATATTTCTGCTATGTCTGTGCCTGGATTTTTGATTCTTATATGAGTGCAGTCAATGCACCCAGACACAGACGGAAAATGGTTCATTTCATAAAATGAAATAATATTTCTTCGCTGTAATTGCTGGGTAGCTGGGAATTTAATCATTTCTGGCACTCTTTCAGCTAACCCAATTGAAACAGTTTTAATTATTCGGGACACTGTAGCTTGACTATATCCTCGGAGGTCACCATGTACTATCTGCATATAAAAGATTAATTTTAGTACAGATGTTTTTTCAAAGGTATGGTTTCCTCTGTTGGCTGTAGCAATTAATAGTATATCGCACTTCTATAATTATCAAATGCTAATTATAATTCTATAATTCATAGAGCCAGTGGTAAGTCAGTGCATCATCAGTTGCGACCACCAGCAGCCTAAGGAAACCACACTTTACAATTTTACTATTTAAGAACCTGAAAACTTCCTGTTGCATAAAATCGTAAAGATATTAATACAGCTATTATCGATGATACTGGCAATCTTCTGTTATTTATTTTTTGGTCTAAATTTGCCATTGGTAAAATCCTGTTCCTTACAATTTCTTTATTAAATCGATATCTTCTTCTAAATTCAATTGGTGCATAAAATTCTAATGGATTTTCTGTATCCCTGATATACCGTTTAGGTAACCTAAAAAATTCTTCAATTTAGACTCTGACAGCAAATATAGAACCAGTAAAGCACACTTTACCTGTTTTCACCTAATTCCTCTTCCTCAACATCAATAAACTCAAAAAAATCTTCTAAATCTTCCATTTTCTATGTAATAAAAATTAAAAATATTCTCGAATGGATTTATATCAAACGCTGACACATTTGTTGCTTATCAGTTATCAGGTATCACTTGTTAAGTTTGACTTAAGACATAGATGGAGCCGACTTGGCATAAAGTACAACTTAAGTTGTACTTGATCAACTATGAAACAGGATTTTTGCATTAAGTGAGACTTGACGTTCAAGTTGAACTTAAGATTTGTCTATGAATACAGGCGTATTAAATATAACTCAAGCTTTGAGTATATTAAAATGTTCACCTTACGAAATCAAAAACCACTTACGTAGAATGAAAGCATTTTCTAAAATAATGTAGGAATTTATTATTCTAGGGATAATATTGACGACAACTTTAGTTGAATGAAAGTGTCAAATACTGGGCTTGTATCGTAAGTAATGTCAGTTAGTCTAAAACATTATCAATAGAATAATTATCTGCAAAGGACCATTAAACTTAAATTAATTTAATGACCGACATAGGACCGGTATTTAATAATAATAATAATAATAATAATAATAAAAATTTCGTTTATTTCCATATACATATAAAGGGTTTTTCATTAAGAGCGACGCATTTTATTTTTAAGATAAAACACAGATATCATGAAAAATTTAAAATTATTTTTAGTTCGGTATAAAGTACAGTTAATACCATTTTTGATGGAACCACAAATCATTCAAATGTTCTCTACGGAAGCGCTGACAGGAATGAATCCGTTTAAATATGATTTAACTCAAGTTTCCATGAGTGAATTTTTTGGCCCGAATTGGATGCTCTGGACTAGGACGTTATGTGGTTTCAACAAGACGATGCCACTTCCCACACTGTCAATCAAACAATTGACTTATTGATAGAGAAGTTTGGTGAATCGACTATTTCCAGAAATGGACCGGTCAATTATTCTCCTCGCTCATGCGATTTAACACCCCTAGACTTCTTTCTGTGGGGTTATGTTAAGTCGTTAGTTTACACCAACAAACCAACAACATTATACGATTTGCAGACCAACATTGAACGTGTCATTGCTGATATTCGACTCAACTTATGAGAAAGTCATGGAAAGTTGGATTAAACGGATTCTTTCCTGTCAGCGCTTTTGTGAAGGACATTTGAATGATGTCGTTCCATCAATAATGATATTAACTGTACTTTACACCGAACTAAAAATAACCTTAAATTTCTCACGATATCTGTGTTTTATATTAAAAACAAAATGCGTCGCTCTTAATGAAAAACCCTTTACAATGAGAATTACGGATACATTTATATTTACGAACAAAAACATATGTAAATATGGAAACCTCGGAATGTTGTTCATGTTGCACATGGTCTACCACAACACCCTGTTTTTAGAAAAGAAAAAGAATTCCAGCACCCAAGAGAATGTGCAGAAATTGCAAAATTATGAAAATGTATTACAATAAGTTCACAGAATAAAGATACTGAAAATGGTGTTACGTATAAAATTACAGTTGCTGCTGCCAAAGTGTTTTTCATTTTTTTCTTAAAATAGTACAAGTTACCCTGGTGCAGATAAGTGGGTAATTTATTGTAAAAATTGTATATATTGTAAATAAAACTTCTCTCAAAAAGTGCAGTTTTATGTGGCGACAGCGAAATGAGCCCCTTTAACCGAACATTAATTTATGAATGTCTGTACCATATTTAACTTTGCGAATTAGATATGGAGGGCTTTTGGTTTGTAATATTTTATAATAACAAACGGAAGAAAGTAACTTCAGTCTATTTTGCATATTTAACCAATGTGCATGGGTGAGCCTATGCGATGTTCTGTCGTACTTCCGCACTCGATACACAAAGCGTTTAAGTTACAGTTTAACTCTAACCTTCAGTTTATTCCCATAGAAATAATTGTTTTGATAATTGTTACTATGGGAATAAATTAAAGATTAAAGTTAAACTGTGATTGAAATACCGGGCCTTAGGTCCCGCTTTTCGACCACAATTTAACTTTAATCTTCAGTTTATTCCCATTGCTCCCACAGCAATAAACTAAAGATTAAAATAAATTAAACTGTGATCGAAAAACCAGACCTTAGTTTGTTTATCAAAACTGCAGGTGATTCAGTTTCCTTACCTTTTAACCAATTGTTAACGGCATTTTTTTTTAGAAAAAAATAATGAATTTTGTTAAAATAGACTTTCTAGTTTTCAAATCATATTAGATTTTGGTTTTTTGGTAAAATTGCAAAATGCAATTAGTTTCAAAAATATGTCGAATAAGAAGTAACTGTCAAGTGTAAATCAACAAAATTTGTCCGAGCAAAAAAAAACGTGTTATTGTGAAATGAGTAGCCGAAAGATTTATTACAATAGAAACATTTTCCGTGATTCCATGCAGCTCCAAAAAATTCAATATACCAAATATTTACTATACAGTTCGTTCTGTGTTACGATCATATCGTGACACATTATTAAATTCCGTGAGCTCGAACCGGTGGCATTTTTGCGTGGGCAAGGAGCAATATACTTTCACTGGTACGCAAAATGCTAAAATCGCTTTGTTATCTTCCGCAAATAACTTGTCTCTGTTTTTGTTTGTTTTATGCTACGTACGATAATTTCCGAGACGATTTCGTTCATCAATTCATAAATTGTTTTTAGTTTCTTAAAATTACAATTCCCGTGGTTATTAGTTAAAAAAATTATAGCATTAAATGATCAATGATTATTTAAATTTTGCTCTCATTTTTTTAATGTTAGAAAGAAAATTATATTAAGTAACTGGAGATTATCAAGTTGCGAAACTTCACCCATTTGTAAGCTTTATGACGATTTAATTTTAGGTGGTCTTCAATAGTAACGAACACTGAACTCAGGAATTTAATTAATGAACGGCGGGTTATATTTTTTCGGCATTATTTTTAAGCCGGTTCAAAAGAATTCGCAGCGAGAAAGCAAGTAATTTCACATTTTAATTTGCAAACAAATTATGCTCTAACATTTACCTCTGGATATTAAGCTAAGAAATTTTGTACGAAATCATCTCAAGTTTTTTTTCTTTAATATACATATTGCTGTATTATCGGGCTGTTGTATAATTTTTATTTATACTTAAATCTTCTTTATATTTACAATCCAATTAAGCAAATAATATTTTTCTTTTTCAATTAAATTACAAATTTCGTATGTGATTTTGTAATTTCTTTTCTTCTTTTCTTTATTTTGTAATTTTGAATACCGGAAAAACGAAAACAATGGCCCTCAGTAAAAAAATTGTAGTTATTAAAATAAAACAGAAAAACCAAGAAATAAAACAAGTCTCTAGTTACTGTGCTTCCCAGATACTTAATCTGGAAAGCACAGTGGATACCAGAGGGAAAGCAGAAGAAGAAGTAAACAATAGAATACAGGCAGCTAATAGGATATACTATGCCTTATAGAAGAAATTCCTGGGAAATAAATACATATCCGAAAAGACGAAAGTATCCAAATACAAATCAATACACATGCCGACACTGCTACAAGGAGGGGAGAACTGGATACTGACTGAAAGATAAAAAACGGAGAATACACGCCCAAGAGATGAAATACCTTAGGAAAGAAGAACAGATATGATGAAAAACACAGAAATCAGCGAAAAATTAAAAGTGAAGTCAGTCAAAGAAATAATAGAAAATAAAAAGCTGAGCTGGTTTGGACACTTAATTAGGATGGTTGGCAATAGACAAGTGAAGAAGATATGGAAGCAAGGCCGATAGAAAAGAACAAACGGGGAAGACCAAGAAGAAAATGGGGTACTGAAATAAAAGATATCCTAAAAAGGAGGGACACACTGGAAAACAGCTAACGAAATGGCACAGAACAGAGAACGTTGGAGGAGATACGTTAACTCGACACCCTAGAGGGTAAAAGAGGACCAGATTATGATGATGATGATAGAAGAATTCCGTGATTTTGGGGAAGAAGGAGATAAGTCTTCTTTTTGATCAAAATGAAATGCATTTAGCGATACTGATTTTCACTGTTCAGATAAAAATAGCATGCCTAAATGGTTACTAAATGTTGTATTTAGCACAAATAATTACCATTTCTAAGATTTTATACCAATTTACATTAACCGCTTAAACTTTAATCAATTCTCCTGAAAACAATTAAATTCCGACTTATCTCCTTTTTCCCCGAAACCACGAAATTGTATTTAAAAAAACTGTAATAATACACAGGCATTAAATAAATCAAAATTCATACTTAGCTAACTGATGTAACAATGAATGAAATGATAAACGGAAACGACTGTTCAGTATCCAGTTATTCGTTCAGTGTTTCCTTTGAATTAAATTCCTACGTGGAAAATTTGATATATTTGCAATTTTAACTTTGTACCTAAACGCACAAAAGAAAATCTTTCGCAGTATTAAGTTTTATCGTTCGACGTACCAAAAATCCATATTATGAAGTAAGAAGAAAAAACCCGAATAGAACGTTCGCCGCTAAATTAAATTTTTTTGCTACACAAAAATTTTATGTATTCACGCGACGATGAAGCGAATCATTTGTCTTGCGTTTCGGTGCTTTATATTTTCGCTCACGTTGCACATTCCGACATTCGCTGGGATCATTTAGATTCGGCACAATGGAGATGGTATTCCGAACTTTTCAGTAAGAATGGCTGCGTCTAAATGACTTTATTTATTTTCAGTTTTTATTAATCGTTTCCCATCATCATATTAATAGCCCACTGATTATTTCCATTGGGTAGAGTTGTATCGATCGTTTATTTGAAACTTTAAAGCTTATAATAAATTTACGCACAGGTACAGCCTCAATCAAAAGTAATGAAACGTTCAAAACCTAAACGCTCTAGTCCGAGTGCAACAGTGCCGAGTCAGAGAGACCGCCACGTGTTGTGGGGTTCCGAAGGACTTCGGAAACATTCGTTCGCCATAAGGCTTCATCTCACTGGGTATCATCTCTCTCTGACTACAGCGTTTCGGTTTTGAACGTTTCATTACTTTTGATTGAGGTTGTACATGGAGGTACATACAAACATGACATTGTAAAATAAATCTTGTGAAAATATATACGTATTGCTGTGATATACACCTGAAAAGGAGAAAAAAAAATGGTTTAAGAAAACCAAATAAGCAGAGTAAAAACGAGCAACTACCTGTATAGAGGTACAGATAATTCAAGTACTACACACAACTGATGTCGTGGAATTTTTGTTGATAAGGTGCTTCTGGAGGTAGCAGAAACTCATCATATAGCCATAACGACGCGACGCGACGTACAAAGTTACCAACCGGTGAAGCTAGGTCCGCGGCAGGTGTAATAAGTGCTGGGTGAGGTGTATTGTGCGGTTTTAAAAGTGTCGTTGCGCAATTACACGAACATAAACATTCTAAAAATGATTAGGAAAGAGTTGAAAGTATCGATTCAGTTAGTTTACAGTAGATTTTTTGCTAGAAAATGAAGAAATTTAGTTTAGTTAAGCAGGACAAATTTAGGAAGTTAGGTAATAAAAGAGTATTAATAGTTAAAAAAAAAACAAAGAGATTTTTAGTTAGGTCAAAATTTAATTTAACAATTTCTTTGAAAATCAGGAAATTTAAATTAATTTTAAGTCACAAAATCTTTTAAGCGGACACTAAATCGCGCACTATACACTTAACGTTTCGCAGTCGTTCGACAGCTTCGTCAGAAGTGAAAAATATAAACATGTTGTCAAAATAAACAATGTTGTCAACGGAAACTGAAAAAGTAACTTGATCTTTTTTTTTTAATCTAAAAATAATTTGAACATTATAAATGTTAAAAAATTGACAGATCTATATTCTATTTAAGAAATCGAGAAAACTACAAAATGCATCGTTTAATTTTGCAAAATCAGTACGTTTATTAATAGAATTCGACGACATTTTTATTTTACACATTTCTATAAAACGTCTTTTGAAAATATTAGACTCGTAATATAAAATATTAGTATTTTCAAAATCAAAATTATGGTCATTTTCTAATGAATGTTCTACATTTGCATTGAATGATTTTGATTATTTTTTTGGATATGATATTTATGTTGGTCTAGACTTTTTTTAAATTTTGGCTTGTTTCTCCAATATAACATGAATTACAATTTAAACATTTAATTTCATAAACTACGTTAGGTTGTTTTAGTTTTGGTGTTTTGGTTTTTAAATTTGAGAAAATACTATTTAAATTATTTACAGATTTGCTAGCTAAAATTAAATTGTTTTTTGAATATGTGTTTAAATGTGTCTTATAGTGGTTCAATGTAAGGTAATGATATGTAATATCATCGACGTAACGAAAATATAAAGTTAAATTGAAAGGTAATGAGTTAATGACACTTTTTTCTAGTTCCTGCATGACAATTTCAGCTAAAGCAGGCGAAGCTGTCGAACGACTGCGAAACGTTAAGTGTATAGTGCGCGATTTAGTGTCCGCTTAAAAGATTTTGTGATACAAATTTCATCGGACAAGAACCAACTGTAAATATTAATTTTAAGTGTACAAATTTAGAAAGCTACGTTAAACGATGGATGATTTGATTTTATGAAAAAAATTAATTTACTTGCAGACTAGAGGTAGCTAAAATATAGTAAAACAAGTTTTTCTAAAATACTTACGTTCAATTTTGGTGGGCGAAATCCGAAAATTTGGAAAAATTGTGGAAATGCTTTTTCAAGTAAACAGACTGACAACATAGCCTATTGGGAAATAAACTGACCACGGCACGTGTGAGGGAGCCACCGTGGACAAGTAATGCGTTTTGTTTACGTTTGATTTATTTGTGATAAAACGTTTAGTTAAACAACATTTAAGTGTACTTTTTCTAAAGAAAATTATCGTTATTGTTTTGCAAATTATTGCGAGTTCATTAGCAAATAATATTCAGATTGATTGTTTCTGCAGACCACGGTGCTTCAGACTGTAACGTCTATACTTTATTATCAAGAGATTTAGAAGTTCTGCTTTTCGTATTTAAACTTTTTGGAAAGTTATATTTTCCAAAAGCAGTGTGCGCGTTCAGTGAACAGCAGCTGTTGAGTTGCTAACTCAGCAATCGTTTGTGATTGGCTATTACCTTAATGTGAACCAATCACAAACGATTGCTGAGTAAGCAACTCAGCAGCTGCTGTGCGTTGAATGCGCACATTAATTATCATTTGGTAAGTGCCAACCATAATATTCCACACTAGTTAAGCAAAGTAAAACAAATTTGTAGGTTAGTGCGAGAACCTCCATTTTTCGTCGAAAACAATAAATAAGAATGCAATGCAATCGTTATTCTTTCTAGAATGGCAATTAAAAACACAACAGTTTGTGTTATGCACTGTTTTAGGAGGCACTTTTAAACAACATTAACAGAAAGTGTAACACATACGGCGTATTAGTTTTAACGTGTTTTACCTGATCTGATCACTAGAACTGCTCGTAATGACCTTGCGTGTTCTGCACGTTATATTCTTTGCGTTCAGTTTGGTCAGATAGGTCAGATAAAACGAAGTCAGCTGTAATCTAACGTAAATAAATACAAAACATTGACCATTACTTGTCTGTGGCAGTTCAAGTTATGACCACCAGAGGGAGAGCAGTTTACTGAAATCGCCAATAGCAAATTGACGTGAGTTTCACCGTTATTCCAGGCGACTGCGATCGTGGTTGCACCACATATAGCAGAAAATGGCACGCAATATTAAATTGCAAATTAATATATTTCTCTGTATAAATACGGATGCAAAGCGCATCCACGATGCTTTTTAGTTTGTGCTCCTTGAAGCGTTAAAGTTTCAGTCACCAAATTAAATTATAACAATTGTAAATATTGAAAAGAAATTATAGTGAACAAAGACAAATGGAATCGTGAGTTATTTATTTATTTATTTATTTCAATTCAAATCAATTTAAAATAAAAGTTAAATTAATTTTTGAAAATAATTTATTTAAGAAAACTAATAATTGGAGTCGGTTGCTGTACAAACGCGCCAAATCCTGGTTATTTAAAAAATAAATAATACTCTCGTCACTTAATAAAAATAAATTAAATAGAAAAGGGAATGTAACTGCTGTGCAAACGCGTGACTTTACACTTTAGCTACTTAAAGGAACTATTATCAGATTGTAACAATCATGCGTACATATCCAAATCACAATGAATGTTTCGAGTGTACTATAACTTTGATTGTATACATATTTAGTTTTATTGTACGACCGTATCGTTCGTAAATTCAATAATAAATGTCAAAGTTTTGCAGTATGTTTTACAGCTTTTGCGGATATAGTATATAACGGTATTAGGCCGATATGCTTGATATAACGAATGAGGATAAGTTCTATGGCCGAGGTGCCAGCCGAGGCTATAAATTATCCGAGTTTGTTCTAAGCATATCGGCCGTATGTTGTTTTATACTTTTCGTAATACTAAATGATGAAATAAATATTTATTTTGGCAAAAACATTCATAATAATAAACTTCGATAAGTAGGCAGAATTATGAGTGTGATTTAGTTGTAACCATAGCAACGTATGAGATACTGAGCAAATAGACGGCCGTTAAAATTTAACAGGCTCATGGTGGATTTCACAAACGTTACTTAAATTTAATCAAGCGTTAAAAATAAACGTTGCTATGGTTACATGTGCTGAAAGTATAGGAATGATTATTCTTAGGGCCGGTACTTTGAACACCGATTAACTTTAACCTTTGGTTTATTCCCATAGAAACAATTGTCTCTACAATTGTAGCTATGGGAATAAACCAATGGTTAAAGTTAATCGGTGTTCAAAGTACCGGCCCTTAATCAATGATTAAATTTAATCGACTTTTATGAAATCCAGCATGGTTGTTATGCATGGAGACAGTGCAGTTATAATGAAATAACATTCAAGTATTACGAAAAATATTTTTCGTAATATTTGAATGTTATTTCATTATAACTCCACTGTCTCCATGGTTGTTATGCTATCCATAACGGGCGTCTATTTGCTCTGTATTTCATACGTTGCTATAGTTACAACTAAATCACACTCATAATTCTGCCTACTTATCGTAGTTTATTATTATGAATGTTTTTGCCAAAATAAAGATTTATTTCATCTTTTAGTATCACGAAAACTATAAAACAACATACGGCCGATATGCATATAACGAACTTGGATAATTTATAGCCTCGGCTGGCGCCTCGGCCATAGAACTTATCCTCGTTCGTTATATCAAACATATCGGCCTAATACCGTTATAGGTATACTATGTCACAAATTTAATAACTGACAGATATAACATTGCATATTAAATGCACTGTCAAGTCAAGAGCGTTAGCAACATGCAAGTGTGATAGCAATATCCGAAAATGCGAAGTACGATAAAGATATACCTATATTTTGCATTAACCTAGGCAACGTAATTAAATATTGTACACAATTTTGACAATGTCATGTTGATTTTTATATTATGTAGCAAAATAGACGTACAAAACTATTTGCCTAATAACTTCCGTTGTCAAATACACCAATTTGGATTCTGCCATTCATCACGTGATCAGTGATCCATTACCCATATTGGGACCTCTCTCTCTATAATCAGTTTAGTTATTATAAATATACTACGTCCCAGTTTTATAAAAACAAGGCAACTTTAACTATCGATTTATTCCCATGGTAACAATTAATTGTGAACACAATTGTTATGGCAGTAAACTGGTAGTTAAAATTAACTTGTGTTTATAAAACCAGGCCTTAGGCTGAGTTGCACCAACATCGATTAAAGTTAATCTCGAATTAAAGCGAATAAACTCCTATGTTTAGTTAACAACGACGCGACGTTAGTGCGATATTCATCCTGAAAAACTGTTAAACCTTTGAATATATGTAGAGTGGGAGGAAAGAGCATTTCGGATATAAAACTTGTCCGCGATGGGTTTTGCATATGGCCGACAAATATTTCCGGTTACCAGTAGCGTACCTGTTGACTTTCATTGGGCGAGTTTTTTAATTCAGCATTTTGCTGTGATGTTCTTTTGAAAACAACTTCTTAACGAGTTGATCTTCTTTTTAACATCCTCTGTCACAGCATCTGGATTAAGTTCTTTCAGTTTCTCCAAAAGAACTATATATGCCTCTTCCCTTTTACTTTTGTTCATATACTCCTTAGATTTCACCTTCCACAGACATACATTTTCCCTGTATAATTCTATAAAGTCTCTTACAAATTACTGTTTCTCTTGTAGACATTTTTCATACAAGTAATTATCTTATATTTCCAGTAGGTATATGTGTATTGCCAGATCACAATAGTGAAAATGAAGGCTTGACGCGCGAGAAGCATACACATGTTCGAATCTGCCTGCGAGCCTCTTCGAAAAATCAAGAATCGCCAGATTGCTTCACATCGCGCCAAAAGCCTCAAAACGTTCAGTTAGGCGCGAAGGCATGCCTCACCGTGTGTATGCCCATTTAGATTAAAATCGATTTAGGCGATGTAGGAAATGTAATGACAAAAGTTGTTACTACATTTCTACATCGTTATAACTACGCCTATGACTGACCGTTGTTGCATTTATAACCTATAATATAAATAACTTTATTCCAAAGAAAACCACATTTTGGAAGAAAAGTAGGTACCTAATTATAGTACTTACTGATGAAACGTTATTTCTAAATTTAAAATAAACTGCTATTACACCGTTAAATAGAATAATTCGTATCCGCACTCAAATGATATATCGTCAATGACCGTTAAAGTGGCTTTATAAGATGGCTACTTCCGTCTAGCTTTCCTTCAATTATGAAAGTAATAAATGCTCCTTCCTCACACTCTATATTCAAAGTGTTAAACGTAAAGACAAGAAAGTATTTCAATTTGGTTTTATTATTTATACAGGGTGTTTCCCAACTTTATATAAAAAAAAGGAACTAATGAAAATTTGGGTGAAAATTAATACAATGTACCCTTTTTTGAATAACTAAATATTAATACATTTTAAAGATATTACATGTTTTTTGCGAAAGAGTAAACAGTTTGATGGTCCCTGTCTTATTTTTACAACGTCTGTGGAACAATGCTTCGTCGGCGGTTAGGGTTAGTCAGCTCTTAAGTAATCGAGCGTTTAGTTTTTATGTTAATACGGTTACACGTAAATTAGTGTTACAAATCTGGCAGAATTTTCAAATAGTGAAATTGTGGGTATGGTTTTAATTTATAATGGAATTATTGGTTCTCGGTAAGAATCTTTTTTATATTGGTGCATTCATGAGACCATGGCATATACAACACACCACATTTTTCTTGTGTGAACTTGAGAAATACCTTGTATAAGTGTCAGGGACTTCTATCGGTATGAGGAATACCTGTATTATACCGGTATTTTATTTCACTAGTTACTTTCACCGAAATTATTTTGATATCGGTATTTGCAAACATCACTAATACCGTTATCGTTAAATTACCCATATCCTTAAACCGAAATTATATTTCGATAACGGTATTTAAATACCTGTAAGTATTCGGTTATATTGGTAACCGATTACCGAAATAAATACCGGTATTTTATCGGTAAATGTGAAATCATATACATGTAAGACTTTTCAGTAACGAAAAAAATTATCTTTTGTTTTTAATCATCTTCAAATTTTTATCTACAATTGAGAATACCCTCCCCTGTGAACATTTCCGAAATTTTTCTGTTGTAGCCCAAATGCATCCTTATGCACCACCATTTTTAACTTTTGCCCATGGTTAGGCTCGAAAAAAAATAATAGAATAATAATAGAAACCTAGCTAATCCCCCATTGAAAATTGTGTGTAAAATGTAAAAATATTGGTTCATAAGCGCGCATTAGGGGAACGACAAAGCATAACAGCACACACATAAAAATTTTTGGGATAAAATGTTCTCCTCCTAATCGGTGTTAAAAAATACGGATAGAGTTTTACTTGAAAAGTTGTAAAGCTCATCTCATTTAGTGATATTAAAATCTTTTCCTGATTAAAATGCGTCTAAAAATAGGTGTTAAAAAATTATGTATATATACCGGGTGTCCGGTAAAGAATGGGCCATACTTCAAGGGTGGCTTCTTTGGGTCAAAACAAGTCGATATAGACCAATTTATCTTAGTACAATTTTGCTTCATTAAAAAGTTATGGCCTTTCAAAGATAACTTTTTTATTTCAATATTTTAGCAAAACTCGTTCATTTTTAGAGATATTTAATTGTAATTTGGTATTTAAAGGTTTCTTGTACTACTGAATCTGAATATCTTCCTATTTTTAACGTAATATATAGGGGGCGCTCTCGAGATCCTGATATTCCTTTGTTTATTGCTGTACTTTTTTTTAACGTGAATATTTTTAAAATTATATTCATTTTCTTGAAAGAACTTTTAATTTGCTTTAAAAAAGGTATACTTGTTACATGTCGCTAAAGTATACCAGTTTTGAGAAAAATGGCTTTGAATATGATAATGCTGAATATTACTGTTTTAGGTCTACATTGAATTAGGCACATAGACCCGTATTTCAGTTACAATTTAACTTTAATCTTCACTTTATTTCCATGGGAACAACTGTTTTTATAATTGTTACTATGGGAGTAATCTGGAGTTGAAAGTTAAACTATGAGTGAAATACGCGGCAATAGCAAACATAATAAGAATTTTTTACGTAATGTATCGTTGATTTAAATGTGGAATTGTAAAATTTTTTCAATTTTAAGTAAATTACGAAGTAGTGCAACTTTAGGTAATTGTCTTTTCATCCTGCAGTAGCGTTACTGGTGTAGAAAGTATTCAACATTTTCACCTTCAAAGCCATTTTTCTCAAAACTGGTGTACTTTAGCGACATGTGACAAGTATACCTTTTTTAAAGTAAATTAAATGTCGTTTCAAACGAAACATATTTTAAAAATATTCACGTAAAAAAAAGTACGACAATAAACAAGAGGATGTCAGGGTCTCTAGAGCGCCCTCTATACGTTACGTTAAAAATAAGCAGATATTCAGATTCAGCAGTACAAGAAACCTCTAAATACCAAATTACAATTAAATGTTTCCAAAAATGAGCGAGTTTTGCTAAAATATTGATATAAAAAAAATATCTTTGAAAGGCCATAACTTTTTAATGAAGCAAAATTGTACTAAGATAAATTGATCTAAATCGATTTATTTTGATCCAAAGAAGCCACCCTTGAAGTATGGCCCATTCTTTACCGGACACCCAGTATAATACATACATAGAAATAACTACCGCAAGGATACTTTTGTAGATCACGTTAACACTTTCTAAAGTTAAATGTCCTAACTCCGTTTATTTTAACACCAAAAACGGGTGGACGCGAGGAAACACCAGACGCGAGGGAACTCCAGATTTTTATCTGTGCATAAACTAGATAAATCAAGTCGTCTAAATAAGAATTACCGGTAAAATATCGATATATTATTTCGGTATGAGAATTACGAAATCAAAATATTATTTCAGTATGAGAATATCGGTAATAGGTATAACGATAACGGTTTGGGGACGTGTAACAAATACCGGTACTGAAATTAATTTCGGTAAAAATATTCCTTCATTTACCGGTATTTTTATAATTTCGGTTTCAAGTCCCTGATAAGTGTGCTAATTTTGTAATCAATTTTATTTAATGATTCCTGAAGTATTAATAAAACGATGTAATTAAATCTCTTTTATTGATATTCTACTCGACACAGCAGTGAATTATGTATATCTAAAATTCAACCTTGTCAGAACAAGATATATTACCATTAATACATTTTCGTGATTTCTCCCACCCGCTAATTATCATTGAAGTTCACCGTACTATGTTTACCTTTAATGTCATAAATTTTGTTGCCTGTTAAGACCTCAGATATCGATCATTAAAAAAAAACTTATTATCAGTCTTATTTCACGGTGAAGCAGATACGCATAAAATACGAATGTGACATATTTGAAACAAACTGCAGGCAAAACTGTATAGACATTATTCACTAACAATGCCTACTTTCCAACAGGAACTACAATTGAGATAATTCAATTTTTTTTGTATATGTATTCGATAGAAATTATTCCTATACTGTAGGCAGTATAGGTTAGAAAACATTAAGCGACGAAAAGATATTGCCGGAAGCATCTATAAAATTTTAAATACTTATAATTTTCGAGTACGGTTCAGAAACTTCATCATTTTGAAATTGTGCACGTTTTCATTTATGTATTTATTGTCTTATTTGATATATTTGGGCAAAGGGTTTCAGATACGTGTGAACGTGTATGAAGACTTTTATAGCTTTTTATAACTTTTTACGACAATTCTTGTGTTCATTCAGACAACTGAACAAACTTCTCTACGGTTTTTGCATTAAACCAACTGCTATTGCATCATATTTTTTGAAAGATACTGACAAGTACTTTTATTATTGTGTTATCCAAGAGCAAGGCATCATACTTATACAGAGTGAATCTCTAAGCGCCCCTTTTTCTCATTTATAGAACGAGATAGAAATTTCTTTCTGTAACAGAGAATTTCTGCCTATTGAGTACTGTAATCTAAAATTATGTTGACATAATACAGATTGATTCAGTAATCAGGTTTGCGGGCGCGTGCTTCGTATGTATTCGGGACGGCCTTAAATTTTCGAGTAGTTTATAAATATTGACACGTTTTGTTGAATGATAATAATTTTATTGACATTATAAATAATACTTTCTTATTATTAAGATTTGTAGTACATTTCAAGAAGAATTATTAAATATGCGCTCCTCGCTTCCCAATGCTTGCACAAGGCCGTGCCGAATACATACGAGGCACGCGCCCGCCAACCTAGTTAACTGAATCAATCTCTCTACAGAGTGTAACACAAAAAGTTGGCAGTATCCAGCATGATTTTTTAAAATGAAATACCTGATATATTTTGTTTCGGAAAGACATAACATTATTTGATCATCTAAACAACAGCATATGAAATATTGATGTTTATTCAACAAATTTAGAGTAAATTAACATTTTTGTTGAAAACGTTATCACCTACTTTAACAAATCTCTATCTTTTTTAGTCTTTGAAATATTCAAATTTATTGTAATCACTGCAACGTCAAAATTTTGAGAAAAGATTGAATATAGTCAATACAATGCTTTTTAGCACTGATGTAGAATTGAACAGAGATTCCAAAAATGTAATAATACACGTTATGTCCCATTTAAAATAGGAAAGTGTTGACTTCCAGTGGAACCATGGCCGATTTTGTATTATTTAAATAGTTCGTCATCTATTATTAACGGTACAAATTTTCATTGACCTGTAAGGCCTAGTTTCCAATATATTCTAATAGGCCACTCACCATGAATATCCCTGTATAATTATTAGTTGGTAATAATGAATTCGAGAAACTTTGAAGTTCATCTTATTATCAATCCTAATAACTTGCAAAAAATTTCTAATAGTAAATAGCAAATGAAATTGCATTCTTTCTCGTCCACGGAATTAAATATTTAATGTAACGAAATAAAATTCCTATAATGCGATTTACATTTGAATTTATAAACGTTTTTGAAGTGGAATTCGTTTTTAAAGGCGGCATATAATGCACCATTTTTCATTTTGAATACATTTTCCGTACCAGATTCAATGCATTTTATAATAGCCGCTATAACGCATATCTAACTCCATTATAAACGGAGGCACAGTCTGTAATAAAATGTTAATGGTTTCTTTGGAATTCAAGGATGCTACTCGTAAGTGAAATTTTATATTAAGAAATGAACTCTAATCGCACCACACAAATTAATTCCGAGCACATCACAATTCCAGATAACAAGAATAAGTTGGTGCAAAACTGAATTCTCTATTATTATGGTCATTATTAATATTATAAGTGTATAGTGCGCAATTTAGTATCCGCTTAAAAGATTTTGTGATACAAATTTCATCGGACAAGAACCAACTGTAAATATTAATATTATTATTAGTCAAATATAGGAAATCAACGATTCTAATTTTATTACCTGCGTTACATTTTAAGTTATAATTGAAATTCAAAACAACAAAAAAATAAAATTTACAGTAATTTATTTCAACTAAAGACCAAACAGAATTCGCTGACGAATAACTTTGTACTAGAGAACAAAGCAAACAAAACCAACTCGAAGCAGAGGATGCAGAGAACGATTGAGATGTGCACATCATGCAATTCGAGTTAATGGGCCAGCATGGTCCGCGTTTACAGGAAGCTGCTTTTTACGGCTGAACTGCGTTGCAGTTTCGAACATAGAGATGAAAAAGAAAATGCTCCCCGGCGACCTGCTGCTCGTAAAGACGCCGCGTTAAAAGCATCAAAAAGTCAATGATCGAGTTCATCAAGTTCAACTCTTCAGTTTTACAATATTCCCCGTCTTGGATATGATAACTGAGGGTAATATCCTTGTGAAGTACAGTTTGATTAAGATTACTTTTTAAAGACACATTGATCAGTATAATATGCACAGCAAAAAACGCTTCAGATTTAAGCAAACAAATTTAAGAAAATATAATCAAATTTACAAAGAAAAGTCCTGATATTATTTCATTTGCAAAATATTAAATCTGTATTTTAATAGAACAAATTGAACATACTTATACATACCACGTATGTAAAATGCTGTGTTTTGTTTCCGCTGTTGACAGTTGGTATGTACATTTAAAGTTTCTGAAGACGAGGGATTTGTGCAAACCATCACTCCCTTAGCTTACATGTTCGACAAATTATATTCCTCTAGCAGTGAAATGTCATCACATAGGCATCTAACTTTGACGTTATGTCTTTGAAATTTACCGTGTGTGTCTTTTCGCGTGACTCCTAAGTCCCTTAGCTTTGCACGTCCTGCAATAAACTTCGGGAATTGTATTCCCACAGCCGACAAACGTTGAAGTAACGGATTACTCCTTGGTACTGATCTTGCAGTTGCGGGAGTTGTATCTTTCTCTTTTTGAAGTACTATTGCACTGCTTCAATATATTTTTTGATTCAGTTTTGGTAATAAATAGCAATGCTTACTTCTTATTTTACAATATATCTAAGACGTTCATATTTCATATTTTAATTAAGGGCATGTGTAATATAACTGAAAGAGAGAAAAATATATGTACAAGAGAAGTTATAAATGTTATTACCATTCCTAGTATTTCTACATTGGCTCATCCTCTACAACAGAAAAACGTGTCTAGAAAATTATTATTTTTTTAGTAACACTACTAAGTTTCTTATTTGTACAATGATTGTTCGTTTCATTCAACTTTCGATTCAAAGTAATTTTGACTAACAATAATAGTATGCTGCAAGCAAGGAGAGGATACAAGAGTATTTGGTTTCACAATTTAATTTCTTAGAACGTACCGTAGATCATCCTACAATTTCGGGTTTCTTTAATATTAGATATGAGAGGATTTCACACATCATATTGTCAATTTTTTGGAGCAGTTTCCATGTCAATCTTTGGTGATCTTTCTTTTATTGAGGTGTTCTTGTCTAAGCATTTGCATGAGCATCTGTTAGCGAGTTACTAATATTGTGTAAACCTTTCCACTTATTTCCCTGCATAAATTGCTCCGAGTTTAACACTAGGGTCTGCACTTTGATACATATTACTTAAACAAACACCTTTGAAAGGCTTTCATTTTTCCTTTAACCTTTAGGTACTGCAAACGAAAGTATGATTCCTTACAATTATCCACAAACCTATTCAGCATTGTCATTGTAGAAGTTAATTATCAATTTCTAATCCACACAAATTCGAAATGTGTGAAATTACGCGTCCTTCTCTGATTTTATAAAGGTTTAGAGAGAAAATAATCGAGGAGATAGATGGTGTGACAAATCTAAAAATAGTCTTGTTGGCGGCACGGGATGTAACGGTAGTATAGAATGTACAAGCGATCAGTATAAAAATGAATTAGATAGGCGTTGGAATTTAAATGTATGTCTTGGATAACGTCATATTAATACTAATTGTCAATCATTTGTAACACAAATAACACCCTGGAAATATCGTTTAAGTTATTCATAGAGTTCAAACGTGTCTCGATGCAGCAGGCATTTGACGCATCTGCTTTAATTTTATTAAAATAATAGTATATTATACACCTAGGTAGAGAAGTCTAGTGTCATAACCCGAGGGTATGATTACATCCCGAGGCCCGAGGGATGTAAAGGAGCGAGGGTTATAAGACTTCTCTACCGTGGTGTATATACTATTTTTTCCACTACTAGTGCAAATGATAATTTTAATTTGAAGAAATATTTATTTCAAATTACGAAAGGTTCACAGTTTTCTGTATTACGGATATGACAGCTGATTTAAATTTTTTAATTTGTCACAAACATTACGTCGATCTTTTTGCCAAATCGTCAATTAAATAAAGTAAGTACGGTAAACGATGTACGGCGATTTAAATTGTACGCCGTCTGAAATGCGGGAAATTGCCGGACAAGTGGCAAACAATCTATTGCCTGAAAAATCAAAAGATTTGTACCTGAAAGCGTACCTAACATTGATGTTCATTATTTACCGGTAAATAATAAAATTATTTACCTCAGGTCGAGGAATTGTTTTTCACAGCAACCTAACACATGTCAAAATGACAGGCTATAGTACTAGTAGTGGAAAAAACGGTTCTCCTGCTTTGTAGAAACGTCAAAGTGACTGAAGGAACGTTCGATGAACTAAATGCATACATACGTGTTTAGTTGCACCGCCAACTCTAATTCATTTTTCATTTGATCACTTCTTATCCATACCATCCCATTCCAAGTCATGACTAAGTTTATCTCGCACTTTCAATCTGATTGAGATTTCAAGTGGATTCGGAATCTGAACTGTATTTGATCATCAATCTGCTTGAAATATTGCTAGTCATTTGGTATTATAACATGTTTATATAACATCAAGTTAGCCAAGCGGCTTTGTCAATCCAATCCCCATTTTCAGAGGGATTGAGCTAAGTTCTCAATCGGCTTGAAATGACAAACTAGATAAGTTTATGTCGGGATTTAAACAATATTATTTCAATCGATTGAAATGTCAGTCGGATTGAACGTGCGAGATAAACGTAGTCAATGAAGTTTTTACGACTGGACCAGAAAAAGCCATTTGTTGGTTGCATTCTCCTTATTCAAATCAAACAATCCTCTTATAAAATGAGATCTAAAATCTTTAACTAAAAATTTTGCTTTTAAACTACAAAGGGAGATTCAATAATTATGTATTTAGCCATAAAACAAAAAACTACGTTGTTTATTTTTAACAATTATGAATTGACAAGTTCTTGACACATCTGTGTAAAAATTCAATTCATTTGACCGAACACAAAACAGGAGTTATTAAACTTTTAAAAGTGCAAAAGGTGATTTAAAGTTCGAAGTGTAATAAAAATTTTGACTAAAGAAGAGGATATTCCTAAAATATCCGTAAGAGAATGACAGGCAGTGTATAACCCTGATTGCCCACCATATTTTCAACTCATTTTTCTAGTCAATACAGTTTCGTTGGGGTAAAGAATCCATTCACGACAATCAAAGAGGCGGAAGAAGTTCGAAATATAGAAATGGTAAAAAAGTTGAAGGACGAACGTCTGAAAGTATCGTTAATTGCTACAGAAGTTGGAATATCTGAAGTTTCAGTTTTAAGAATATTGCACTTAGATTTAAGGGCTTAGCAAAGTATCTGCCCGCTGTTGACACCAGCGGCAGCTGGTGCAGTGAGATTGGGAGTGCTCCAGACATACACGCTCAGCGCTAGCTCTGTCTAACACAGACGAACAGAGAGCAAACAATGCGCAGCGTACATCGGCAGCACTCCCAAATTCATATGTACCGGTTGACACCATATCAAAAATTGTACCGCAAGAAAATTTCAGCGCAAAATTTAGCCAATTTAGAGGCGAATCCAAACCTATTTTCACCAATTATCACAGTCGATAAAACTTGGGCACATTTTTGGGACTCAGAAGAAGAATCTGTGCAATGAATGCGTAAAGGTTCTCCACTCCCGAAAAAGGCACGGACACAAAGCTTAGCAGGAAAATTGATGACTAAGATTTTTTAGTATAGAGAGGGTATCCTTCTAATTGAATATATAGCAAAATGCTCAATAATTAATGCAGAAATTTCTGAAGTACTCTTCAAAACTTAAAGAACGACTCTTGAACAAAACTAACCTCTTAAGCTTTGTAAAGAAATCTTTCCCTTGCACGAGAATAATCGCAACGCGTATAAAGTAAGAAAAGTTAAGAAATTTATCGATGCCAACGGCTTTATTGAACTGGACCATCCTTCATATAGTGCAGATCTGGCACCCTCCCAACTATTACCTACTTCGACAACCTAAACAGAACCTGCAAGGAAGGCGATCTTTTTCAGATCAGGATTTAAAAGATGCTGTAGACACTTTTTTGCTGAGCTCCCAAAAGAATTTTTTCCAAGTGGGTTAAAACAACTGGAAGAAAGTGACACATGTGTGTAGACTTAAATGGAGAATATATTGAAAAATAAAAATGTTTAAATGACCCCCTATTTCCGTTTAAGTTACTAGGTAGATAATTTTTGAATTTTATCTGGTAATAAGTTAGAAAAAAACTTTAACACAAGACCCTGTTGCTATATCAGCTCTGGAAACTTTTTCTTAATACGTCAGCTTCCCTCGTTAGTTTCAACAGTGATACATGTTATGAAGCTAAAACTATGTTAACTATTAATGAATTAAAAATGTAAGCGCTATAACTCATTTATCTACAAATACTGCAATCTAATTGCATAATCACGCAGATTTGAAATTTGATAATACATTCAGCGTGCAAACTTCTTTGAGTCATTGCTTTTCGGGGAGTGATCCAAGTAATTTTACCTCTAATTTGCGAGACACGGCCAACTAGAGGTAGGAAATTGTAGCAATTCCAGGCACAAGTTTTATTTTTAAAGCCCACTAGAGGTAAAATTACTTCGATCACTAGATATCAGGTACCACAGTACTTGATTGTATATCTTTGAGTTCTGTTCTATTATTCGGCTTATTTGTTTGTTTGTTGTTGTTTTTAAGTTCTTATTGTTGTTAAGGTTTTGTTTTTGATTTTGTTGTTGTTGTTGTTAAGTTGAATAATTATGAAGGTCTTTCACGTCAAAAATCGTTATTTTCAAGATGACAACATTCACAAACCGTGAATATGCCAATATTTAGTTTATTTATGAATTTTGTAACGGGAACGCAGTTGCAGCCCTGCGAGAATATGAACGTCGTTTTCCAAATAGGAGCGTACCTCATGTATCTGTACTCGGTGTAACCTATTGATCCATTTCTGAAACTGGGAACGGTCGAATAATTGAACAAGATCCTGGAGTTCATCACTATAATCCTGATATGGAAAGAAATCTTAGAGAAATTCGTTGAAGATCCAAGAACTAGTACCAGGAAGCAGCCACTGATCTGGTTGTATCTCAGTTTAAAGTTTGGTCAGTTCTCCACCAAACAGGTCAACATCCGTACCATGATACAACAGTTCAGTAGCTACAGAAGAGCGATCCTGCTCGTAGAGTTGAATTTTGCCAATTCATTTTAAATGCAGCTAGAATTTTGTGGACAGATGAGTCCAAATTCAGCAGAGAAGGTATCACTAATTTTCATAAATTACACTATTGGGCGGAAATAAATCCACAATTAACAAAGGCAGACTAATTTTCCAACAAAATTTTGTTAGTATGTGTGGATTGGGGTTATTAGAAATAATTTAATCGGCCCACCTGATAACTTTTTAATAGTGCATCATATGAAGTTTTTGAGCAACAAATTGTTTGAATTGCTGGACAACGTTACCTTTAGCAAATAGTTGTAAGATGATATTGCAAAGAGGGGTTCCACAAGGAAGCATCTGTGGCCCTTTACTCTATATCTTGTATACTTGTTGTTTTAGCACCATTACTCAGAACTGCAAACTATACTCTTATGCGGACGACACTCAGTTGATCTTCTCGTTTTCCTCTGTTGACCCTCATGATGCTGTAGCTAGTGTTAATCACGAATTAGAACATATTCGTATTTTAACTTCTAATCACGGTCTCAAAATCAACCCTTCTAAATTCGCAGTTTTAATTTTTGGTTCCAAAGTGCTTGCCGATACTGTTGTCAACGGGGCCGATATCAAATTAGGAACTGAATCGTTGAATTTGACTGATTGCGTCAAAAATCTTGGACTTTTAATTGATAATAAATTACGTTTCAAAAATTACATTAGTTCACTTATTCGTAAGTCCTATTCAATCTTAAAAATTCTATTTTGCAATAGATACCTCTTAAATCAAAAATTAAGATTATTACTTTGTAATTCTCTTGTGTTATCGCGTTTCAATTACTGCGATTGTGTTTACGGTCCTTGTATTGACGCATCGGATAAGGCTCGTATACAGAAAGTCCAGAATTCTTGTATGCGTTTTGTTTATGGTATCAAGAAATATCAACATGTTTCCCATGCATTGAAAATCGCCGGTTGGTTAAACATGATAAATAGGAGATATATCCACAGTGCCTGTACATTTCGCAATATTTTACTTTTTAAAACACCCGCCTATCTCTACAATAAAATTACTTACCGTACTGATGTACACAATGTCAATATACGTCACAAAAACGTTATTACAATACCTCATCACTCCACTACTCTTTTCAGACGTTCATTTTCTTATAACATTGCAACGTTATGGAATGCTCTACCTTTGCAACTTAAAGATCTGTCATATGCCAGTTTTAAACGTCAATTAGTGGCACTGAAGAAGAGCGAACATTTGTAGCATTTGTAACATTTTTTTTTTTTTTAACTTTTATAATTGATATCATTATGTCATACATTTATTTTCCTACTACACCATATTTGTGTTTTCAAATTACCTATTGGCGTTGATGGAAGATCAGCAAGTCGGCTCGCCGATGGCCTGAATCTACGCCGTTGATCTACTCATATCGGTTATATAATTTAATTTTCTATGTATTCCTATGTATCTTTGTAGTAGATCAATAAATATTATTATTATTATTATATTTCAGCATGACGGATGTGCTACACATTATCGTCACACATTGAAAGAGGAGGGCCGATAGCCTGGCGTGCCAGGAGTCCTGACCTAACGCCCTTAGGGGCAAATGAAATAACACGTCTGTGCCACAGAAATAAACACAAGAGCCGAATTAATTAATAAAATACAAGAAGCAGCAGCAATAGTACAGAATAATTTATCTGACAGGATTACTAAAACAGAAATAAGAAAAAGGGCTCATGTTTGCATACGAAACAGAAGAAATCATTTTGAAAATCTATTATAAGTTTTAAGTAAATAAAAATTTAATAAATTTATTTAATTTTACTTAGCCCACTTCAACTTTAATAAAAACGAGATTGAAGTCCATACCTACGTCCAATATAATTGTGTTATTTATGGAACTAAAAGATTTTTATTGAAACTTTATATCTAACTCGAAAAGCAATGAATCAGAGAAGTTTTAAAATAATTTGCACGGTGAATGTATTATCAAATTTCAGAAATAAATCTGTGTGAATATGCAATTAGAATAAGTTATCACAATATTTAAGGTGTTTTTTATTTCATAACATGTATTTCTGTTTAAACTAATGAGGAAAACTGTAATATTAAAAAAAATTATACACACTTTTCAATAAATGGCAGTAAGGAGTACATTTCTAAGAAAGTTAAATCAATTGCATATGAGCTCTACTAACACATCATTGAAGGAATATATCGACTTACCAATCATCCTGTTTATTTCCTTATATGGTAAATTAATTATTCTCCTCTTAGTAACGCATATTAACACTCTGCTAAACTTTAATTATTTTATAGTACTGTTTTCGTAACTTATAGAAATAACGAAATATATTAAAACATCATTCGCTATACAACCTTATCAAGATAAAAATTTAAATTACTGTGTTTCAGGAAATTTTATATAAAGTATTGTCTTATCGTCATCCGCGATCGACTTTTTACTTTAACTTTCTTGAAATTTTATATAATTTTGCCAATTATTTCGTACGACAAAAATGTGCGATTCTGTTATTAAAAGTTAGAAACTCCTTGTTTTCAATGTTATGTCGTTTATAAAATTTTAAATTGCATCCACATGTTTCAATTTTGGAGCAAAGAAATACTTGTATATGTATACAGCGGACTGTGAAATAGACCGTCAAAATGAAACCGATAAATGAATCGTTATCCGAAATTATGGGAAAAATTCCATGTACTTTCATTTTCGAGAAATAATTTAACAAAAATTAAAATCACGATACGCTCCTGGTTAAGAAAAAACCAAATAAGTACAGCTATAAAAGTTTTTTTATAGTTTTATGATTGTAAAGGTTACCATTGACGTGTCGATTTTCAAGCGATCCGGTTGCTACAATCTGAGCGTTGGGGATGACACCATGCCTCAATAGTGTAATATTCGCTGTGAGTGAAACGAGTTATGTAAGATGGTGAATTTTTCGAATGCAGAAAAAATGGATATGCTTTATAGGGAATCCGGATGTAGTGCATGCAGTGCTCGTCAACTGTGGATGGAATGATTTCTCTTGCGTCAAGTCGCACATTTTACAACTTTTACTTCCGTTGTACAACATCTGCGGGATTACGGGTATTTTGAAACGGCAGTTTCACGTGGTGATAATCTTAATGTAAGTTTGTCGGTCTATTTTAAAGTCACCCTGTATAGAAACAATAACTTTTAATACTATGAAAACAAATTGTGCAAACTCAACGTGGAAGTCTGTTAATGATTACAATTAATTTTTCTAGTTTTTCATTTTTAAAAAGCGATTTTGTATGTATTCCAAACCATATTCCTTATTTTTTAAGATATAGATAAGTTTGTGCAATAAAAAGTGTATGCAGAAATTAAACTTATGGATAAAATTAAAGGACTACCACTTTACGAAAATTAATAAAATTAAGAGCAGTAATTATTTTATAATTTATTTATCTCTGTAATAATATTTCTGTCAACTTATAAGGCAAGCTGCTGTTAGGTACAGTTTTTAGAGCACTTTTAACTTTTCACTAAATTGTGAAGCTACACTATTAAGTATTCTCCAGATTTCCTGGTTCAGCATCCGTCACAACAATCGAGACAGTCCGCAAAGTAGTACCGCAGTAGAAGAATTTACAGCTCTCCAAATTGTCTGTTTTATTTTCAGATCTTTTTATATTTCAATTAAATGTATTCGCATTTTCTGGTTTTAACCGTATTCAGAGTCGTACAGAGTTAGTTATAGTACGCAATGGATCACTGACGGCAGCAAGATATATGGACGATATTATTGTAGCCCATATTGTTGCAGGCTTTATTTTGATGCACGATAATGCAAGACCGCACATTACTAATTTTGTAACAACTGAGAATGGACAGCAAAAAGTTCAGTTCTAAATCCCATTCAGCACCTCTGGAATCAGTTGGTATGATGCGACGTGTTCCTGGGCCGCCCGTCTGTCTAACTTGCTTATACAAAAATGACATCAGATAATAGCAGAAAACATCGAAAGTCTAATTAGGAGTATACCAAGAAGGGTGGAAGCGTGTACAGCAGAAACACGTGTTATTAGTTCATGTTAATGTTTTCTTTTGTTGATTTTTTTTAATTTACTATTTTTCAAAATTGTGATTTTTTTTAATTTAAGCCAAATATATGTAATTTATTAATTTTCTTCTTTGACCTACCAGTTAATTAATGTAGAAACCATCTGACTATGACATTGTTCATTTTATTAAGTTATAAGAGATTTTCATAAATTAATTTTGGTTTTTGTTGGTAGTCTTTTAATTTTGTCCAGTAAAGTTACTGGTTAGTAGTTGCACAAAAGTTTTAGAATATTAAGGGAAATTTTATGATTAAATAAAATATCAATATTTGATTACTAAATTAAAATCCTGAAATTAGAGGTATGTTTCGCCGTTGCGTTAAAATGACTGAGGTTTGAAATAGCAAAGCAGATTGCAGCAATTCAGTTTAATCCAATAAACTGTTTCAAGTCAGCGCAAAGCAAAAATATCCGATGCAAAACAAAACACAAAACCGGTAATTTGTTTGAGGCACGCCAGTCATGAAGTAGAGCCACAATTGTTTAACGAATACGTTCTGTTCGCTGCGAACAAACTTAATGCTTTTAAAAGTCGTAATGTTGCTCGCGAACTAAACCGCCATTAACTAAATGAATTAAAGTTTTGAAATCCTTTTTAATGTATGATAAATTTTTACTACTGTACTTAAAAGTATCGTTTAGATAGAACTGTTTCAGTGTGCATGAATGATACAAACAGCTTTTAAGTTCATTTGCATTGAATTTAAATTATGAAGCAAGATTTTAAAATAAATTAAAACAATGGAAGCTAAATCCTCAGAATGTTTGGATGAAGTTTGTTAAGCAAAGTTAATCAAATTAATTCCGTTGATTATTCTGTGGGAGAACTTTGTCCGATAACTGGCGCTCATATTTTTCTTTATTTTTATTTTAAAAGTTACAAATAAATCAGCTTATCCTTCGATAATAAAGCCGTATGACATGGTATTAATTTTTGTGTAAAATTTGTTAAAAACTAAGATCAAAGTATCAAATTAAACAATAAACATTCATTGTCTCTCTCACTTTGTAACAAATTTTCTTTCTTCAATAATTTTTTTTTTTTTTTTTAAATATATTGACATAGTATCTTATAAATACAAATAAAAACATTGTCGCAAATGATATTATTTTATATAGGTATTAAGAAGGCGCATATATTTGCAAAATATGTTATTAGAGTAACATATTGATTAACTGACACAAAAAAGTAATCATTTTTGAATTAAAATATCAATAAAAAGTTTTGATATTTCGTGGTCGACTGTGTAATCTATGTGCCTCTCAGTACAAGAAGAAAAAAATTCACACCATTTTATGGTTCTTCGAGCCGGATTACATTGATTTCTAAGAGTAAGCAGTCGACCAAAAATTGTAGTTACTACATTGGAAAGAACGAACGGCTCGTACTTCGAATTGGAAGTCGATTTGTATAACCGTAAAGTATTTCCTTTTATAAAATATTCAATAGTTTAACAAAATCTGAATTCGGCAATCTGACCTTTCATGAGTGAAGATTTACAAAAACGTTTGCGTAGCTTTCATTACAGGCGCGGCGCGTGCACTGAGAAAACGTTTAAATTTGCATAACAAATTTATTAGTGAAGTCAAATTTAACAAGACGAAACCAGATTATTTTCCAGAAGCTTTCTTAGCTTATGGATTAAAACATACAGGGTGTCCCAGAAAAATTCATCCTTAACTTTCAGAAGTAGTAGAGGGCATATAATAGGCCTATGTATAGGAAAAGGACAATCGCTGGATCGGAAAAAATAGTCCTTTCCCTTGGCCAGCACAAACGCGAGATATGACTCCAACTCATTCTTGCATTTGGGGTCAAATTAAATCGATCGTCTATACAACACCTGTCACACACACAGTAGAGGAATTGGTGGCTTTAATTATTATTATTATTCTTGCTTTTGATACCAATCGTGATCGTCCTCAGATATTTCGATGAATTTGTCTTTTATTTACAGTTGGTTCTTGCCCGATGAAATTTGTATCACAAAATCTTTTAAGCGGACACTAAATCGCGCACTATAACACTTTACGTTTCACCGTCGTTCGACAGCTTCGTCATTTTGACAACATATTTTTCACTTCTGACGAAGCTGTCGAACGACGGTGAAACGTAAAGTGTTATAGTGCGCGATTTAGTGTCCGCTTAAAAGATTTTGTGATGAATTTGTCGTTCAATCATTCTGCATTCAAAATGGTGGCCTTAGTTTTGAATACTTATAATTTTTCAAGTCTTCTTAATAAATTGAAATTAATTAAAATTGTATAGCTACTAGAAATGAATATAAAAATTACTTCTTACATCGAGATTATTTCTAGTCTTGATTTTCTTTATTTCGTTTTAACT
Organism: Dorcus hopei; assembly: GCA_033060865.1. Lineage (NCBI taxonomy): Eukaryota > Metazoa > Arthropoda > Insecta > Coleoptera > Lucanidae > Dorcus > Dorcus hopei. The sequence goes on along the minus strand of CM065423.1, from coordinate 8,350,642 downwards.
TGACGCGGAAATATTTCCTCCTTTTTAAGGGGTAGTTTGAGGAGGTGATTTTCGGTACTTTATAATAACATAATGCAATAGGTGTATGCTAACTTTTAACACGTTGACTGCGTTACATGTCCCCGGAGTCCTGTATGCTTCTTTACGCTATAGCGGGAATGAAATTCACCAAACTTACGTTCTGTGCGGAAGCCATAACTTGCTTATTTCTTAACCGATTTTGACTTCAAAGGTATCATTATAATTGTTGTACTCTACACAACTTAATTATATACATTTTTTTGTACATATCGCCGGGGATATGTAACGCACAGTAGTAATATTAAATTAGTCCTGTGCGGAACATGCCCCCGGCGATATGTACATGAACTCAGTAAAACGATGATTAGTCGTGAAGTTGGTAAAAAAGTTCGTTGTCTAATAATAATAAATTGCTGCAACGATTGCCTAAACAAGCCAGGGTTTGCTGCCTTCCACGTTTTAATAAATATTCCACATAATTAGGTGCTTTTTGTATTCTTCTCGATTTTTCTTTATGAATTAACAAAATTCTTCTGTTTTGGATTTTCTTTCAAAGCAAATAAGAATTACATAAGTAATCATTGAACGGAATTATAGTCAGTAATCCTATTTTAATAATAAAGTCCAAAATGCAATATATTTTTTATAATTTTTTTTTTAAATTTATACTGTGGCCGTTTAAGTTCCGGTTTAGAAAATAAGTAAATAGTAATATTACCTTACAGATTTCTCAGTCTAGAAAGTCTAATATTTATCTAACAATGAACTAGATGGTACCTTGTTGAATACTTACCTACATATCCCCCGCGATATGTATCGCACAAAAATAATTGCGCACTACAGTACCCCGGCGGTATGTACCGCAGTTAACGACAAGGTATGGTTTACATCTCCCGCAGTCAACGTGTTAAACCTCAATTACTCGAAAACGGTTCGGATTATCAAAATACAACAAGAGAGCCTTTTTGTGCCAAATAATCTAAAGAATATTGTCTTTGTAAATTTTTGATGAAAATATAAAAAATGAAAAGTTAGGGATAAAATACTGAAAAGTCGCTCCCTAAAAGTACCCTTTAAAAAGGAGGGAGGATCTAACAACTGTAAATTGTAAATGCCCAGTTAGGTACCTTATACCTGAGTATCAAAATATTAGTTTGATAACTTAAAGAATCCAAAAGATATTGCCAAAGAAACAATACTTTCCACCCCTCTTTCAGGCTTATAACTCCCTTATTATTGACTTTTGGAAAAAAAATTATATGAAAAGGTTACCTTATTTTTTAATGTCTTATTCACTCTTTCAATCTCCTCCGTACATTATGAGACACCCATAATATACTGTGTTGACGATAATTTAATATACAAGGTTACAACTAATTAAAGGCCCACCAAATCTCGTAAACTATAAGAGATTCAAATATGGTTAAACTACGCTATTTTGGGGTCTAAACAATTTATTAAAAAATCTCTTCATTCATCTCTGAAATATCATCAAAAAACCGAAAATTCGAAAATTTTGAATATTTTGTTTATCGTCGACAAACATGTTTGACACAATTGCTAATATTTAAGGAAACAAACCAAAGTCTTTGGTATTTCTTAACTATATAAGTGTCTTGATTATTATGAAGCAAATTTGGATATTGTTCATTGTTATCAATTAGAAATTTAAAAAGTTCAGGTCAAATCTATACTCCACTCGTATTAATATATAAATAGATAATTTGGCTGCAAATCGAATTTCACCAGAATTACCTTTCGTTACCTGGCGTTGATTACGCTGGGTCATTTGTGATTAAAGACAGAAAAGAATGTGAATGTAAAATGACTAAAGGATACATAACCCCGCCTAGAGTATAATACTGCTAAATCCAATTCTCTAATAACAGGATAATTACTTCACAATACAGGGATACAAAATACCCAAAATGTGTAAAAAGTGAACTTGGCAGATTTACACGTTTAACTGACGATATTTGCTTTAGAGTGTCATAGTGAATATGATAAGTTTCTGAAGTTTTTTGTTCTCCTGTAAAGTCATGTAAATTGGACTTAGCAGTATCAACTTAGCACTAACAACATTTTTAAAAAATTCTACTGAGAAAATCTATGAAACAACTCCAATAGAGGGAATACAACGGTCATTTATTCCATCTCGATCTCCGCATTTTGGAAACTGGAATCAAAAGTGCAAAATTTCACTTAAAATGTATATTAGGTAATGTACACTTGACTTTGGAAGAATTCAGTACACTAAATCGAAGCGATGTTGAATTCACGTCCTTTATCTCCAATGTCATCGGACCCCACTAATTCCATCTCACTTCCTGATTGGAAGAGTTCTTACGTTAGTACCTCTTCCAAGCTTATTGGGAATATCTGAGAATCGGTTATCTTCGTATCAGCGATTGAAACAACTTCGTCAATATTTTTGGCAACGTTGGTCTCCAGGATATATAGGGTGTGGCATTTAACCGGGTTTCTTCATTAACGCCGTTCCTATTGAAAATATGGAAGAATGTTTTATACAAAAGTATCTTCCTTTCAAGCTCCGCATAAACTAAAATTATTTTCGAATGTACAGGATGTCCCAATTTGGCTGTACGCTGTACTACTTCGTTATTTTAAATGGAACATCCTATATTTTATAACGAATTTGAGTTTGTCATGGATAGTTGTTGATTTTGCACTCTGAGTGTTAGTGTTTGAAATTTGATTTTAGTCACTCAAAACTAACGTATAAGACACCTAAAAATATGCAAATGTTGGACAAAATTATTTTATTCGTTACTATTTAACTTATCACAAGCCTTAACAATTAATCATGTCTTTAACAGAATTTTATACAACCTGGACTTAAAAAACTTAGCAAATTGATATTTTACTTATAACACATAAACTGTTTCAGTAAATACTCAGTCCTGCTTTTAATTAAAATGTTGAAATGTAGAAATTATGAAATAATATTAAATATCTTCTGAACCGTCAGTAATTGGTGTAGGGAAGTTTATAGCTAATTGAAAGATAATTTTATGGGGCATCTAACGACGATATAAAAATAACATCGTTCCATTTAAAAAACAAAAGTTATTGCCCTTCAATTATTGTCGAAATGGAAATAGTTTTACTAAATCCCTGCTTAATGAAAAGTAAATTTTGTTACTGCGTTAGATACCTTCCACTTAGCTTGTAACAGCACCACAATATCTGCTTTCTAACTATCTTCGTTAATGAGATATCAATTGTAAAAGTTATATCCGTATTTTCCTAAAACCATAAACAAAGCCTAATATCTTAAAAACTATAGGACTTAGGTATAGGGAACCCTTATCAAACTTACCCTAAAATATCTTGATAAGCTCAAAGTCGTTACAAAATATAGGGTGTTCTATTTAAAATAACGAAGTAACACATCGTACAGCCAAACTGGGACACCTGTATATTCGAAAATAATTTTAAATTATGTGGAGCTTGAATGGCTGAAACATTAGTATGAAACATTTTTCCATATTTTCAATAGGAAGGGCATTAATGAAGAAACCCGGTTAAATGCCATATGAGAACTTCAAGTTCGTCGCAAAAACCAGAGTTAAGGTAAACTTAGCCTAGGTACATTAGTACTCATCGGAGAGGACAATATACCCCCTATGTACTGGAGACTAAGGCGCATAGTTCAACTTCACTTTGGATTCGACAGACAAACAAGACAAGAAATAATTCAACGAGCCACTTTTATACCCACTGTTATACCGAGTATCCCAGAAATGCATATAAAGCTTCAGGTATTTCCTTTCTACATTCCATAAGGGTCTCAAAAATGCAAAAATTAATTCTCAGGGTTTGTTAGTTTCAGCATACGAGATAAAATACGAGGCCAAAAAAAAAATGGTAAACTTGGCAACGTTGCTTACATACGCAGTTAATTCGAATTATAGAAGGGCTTCAGACTAAAAAAATTTCAAGTATGTAGTTGCAAATGCAACGCCTTAATTAAATATTTATTTTACTGTTCTCTGCGCTGTTGTTTTTAACAGTAACCCAAAAAGCAGTCGTAGGTAGGTGAAGTGCGTTTTAATTAAGTTCTGTTAATGATAGAGACTTGGTTACTGAGTTAATAGGTAACATTTTCCGTTCCGTTTTCAGTCGTTTACTTCGCAGTTTTCTGTTAAAAGTACTCTATTTGGAGGGTTCGTACAAGAAAAGTGCACTACCCTGGGAACCATTTCTTGCGGTTTTAGAATGAGGAAATATAGAGGAATAGGTTTACCTGAAGCTTTATATGCATTTCTGGGACACGGTGTATACATATTAAGAAAGCGTGTGCATTTGCAAAATCTGTTATTAAGGTAATATACAGGGTGGGCCAATAGTGCGTATTCGGAAGATAGCGACTTTATTATTGCATATTCTTAAAATCCGTGTGCGTTAAGACTTAGATGAGATATAGCTGCATGATTTAAAATTAGTTACAATTATACAGGCTGTTTCGTCTGGATGTGCCAAACCAAAGTTATGTTTTTTTGAATGGAACACCCAGTATATTATGAGCTCATCTGATTCGCCTTTAAAAATGGAACAATTTTCTATAGATGATTACGTACCTAAATGTAATACTTTTCGAGATATTGGCATTTAAACGTAAAAATACGGTATGTTTTGATAAGCTGTAGATACGTTGTTTATTAAAATTTTATTTTGTAATTTTATAGGAATATTACATGACTTGTTGACAGTAAAAAACTGGTCACATACTTTTTATATGAATCATAACTCGAATGCCTATTTTACTCTGATTTTTTAAATGGAACACCCTGTATATTATCATTAATTCTGACACATCGTAGATTAAGTTTTCAGTAATATGCGGTTTGGTATACGTTACACATAACGACACTTCAAATTCGAAACTCTGTAATGCGGCGTTTATTCCGACTTCTAACGGATTACTTCCATGACAAATCGTTCATTTTAACTGAAAATTATTTTAAAAAGTTGTATTCAATCTGATTTTAAGTTTTTAGTTTGTTAGAAATGAACATTTTCATTTGAATTGCTTATTTTATGTACATTCCTTAAATAATTAAATCATTAATAACAATATGATTTTACATTAAAAATAAAATTAACAATTAATTTAATAAATGTTCGAAATGCTGGCCGTGTTGTTCTTCACACAACCGTATCCTCTGTTGGATGGATCCATGAACATTTTCCAGCATTTCCGCATTAATCATGGCAAATGCGTTAGGATACAGAGGATACAGTTAATTACTTTTGACTTTTTAATACTGAGTCAAAATGCCAAAAATCATCAATATTTTTCGGCGTCAGTTTTCAAAAATATAACCATCAAATTAAAATGGAACATATTCACTTGGACCAACAAAAATGTCACCCGAACATGGCCTACTCTGAGTGTAAAAAGATCGTGAACGGACTATACACGGTGATTCAGAATCGTCTCCCGATATCTTCAGGATGAATAGAACATCAAAAAATAAGGTCACCTTTTTATATAATTTTTTTTCCAAAAGTCAATAATAAGGGAGTTATAATCCCCTGAAAGAGGGATGAAACGTATTTTTCTTTTGGCAATATCTTTTGGATCCTTTAAGTTGTCAAACTAATATTTGATACTCAGATATAAGGTACCTAACTAGATATTTACAACGTATTTGTCAAATCCTCCCTCCCTTTTAAGGGGTAGTTTGAGGGGATGATCTTCAGTGCTGTATAGTAACGTAATGCAATAGGTGTATGCTAACTTTTAAACCTCAATTACTCGAAAACAGTTCGGTTTACCGAAATGCAACAAAAGAATGTTTTTGTGCCAAATAGTCTAAAGAATATTCTCTTCGTAAATTTTTGATGAAATATGTAAAAAATAAAAAATTAGGGATAAAATACCGAAAAGTCACCCCCTAAAACTACCCTTTAAAAAGGAAGGAGGATCTAACAAATACGTTGTAAATGCGTAGTTAGGTGCCTTATACTTGAGTTTAAAATATTAGTTTAATAACCTAAAGGATCCAGAAGATATTGCCAATAAAACAACGTTTTTCACCCCCCTTTCATATAACATATAACTCCCTTATTATTCACTTTTGGAAAAAAAAATTTATTAAAAGGTGACCTTATTTTTTAATGTTCTATTCACGCTGAAGATATCGGGAGACAATTCTGAATCACCGTGTATAATCTAAGTGTCTTACTGTTAGTAAAAGAAGAGGTATTCACAAAAAATATCATTTATGGAATTTGGAATTTGTGAGGAAAATTAAACTCTTTATATTCCTCCTTTGGATTGTGATTTACGTCATAATTTATCTTACATCTGTTCATCGAAAATATTTTTGTACTATGTGATATGTGCAAGTTAGGTGTTCAGCTGCACTACTTTAAGAAAGCTCGCTATTAAACGTAGCTACTTATATAAAGTTTTATTTGGGTGCGTTTCCTGCCAAAAGTTCTTCGTATACTCCAAGGCGCCAGATTTACTTGCTAATGCGATGTTTGTTTTCACAATTAGCGAACGCAAACCAACAGTAAGAGTCTGTTTGTCCGTGATGTATATACAGAGAAGGTAGGTACCGTCTTATAATGAATTAAACTGGAAAATATAATTTGTGAGATTTGCGTATATATTTATAATACTTATTTCATGATTATAATTATTATTGTTATTTTCAATGAATAACTTTCATGTTACATTGTAATTCCAACATATAATATAAAGTGCAGCGGTGCTGAAGATTTATATCAGTGATATATTCAGAAGTATTAAGATATGAAGTTGTGACATTGATTTCCTGGAATATTGTTAGTTCTTTTCGTAAACAGATTAATTAACTTTCAAAATGTTTACAATAAAACAAGGTTTATATGCAATTGGGTGCTGCGTGAACAGAAATATGAATACGTACGTATATGTGAGTGGGAGATTTCAAAGTGAAACACGAACGTTTGGCTTGTAATCGTATAACTTTCAAGTATTTGACTGTGTTTACGTGGATATAAAATCCACTGCGGATATATTTTTATTGCACTTGCAACAGAAATGTCCAACAAACTCTATAAAATATATGCATAGAAGATCAAAACAGACAGCGTTTGACAAAACTGCAAAGAATATGTGGGTACTTTGTGAAAGACTGCGCGATTTTTATTTCGCAAAAATAAGGTTCAATTGCGTTTATTTGAACATCGCTCGATAAAGCAAAGAACGAGCGGAGAATAATAGAGAGACCGATAATGCAATTTTATCGTTAAAGTGGTAATTTCTGTCACTGTTCCGCAAATTAATATGTAGTGTTAAGTTAATTTGTGTACAGCCTGCTGAAAGTATTTAAAAGGTCCTACATTTCTACAGACATGCACACGATATTACAATTTCCAGATGTTAAAAATCATCCGTGAAAATTAAGTTATTTTATACTAGAGGTCCCTATTTCGTGTAATGTAATACACGAATCATGATCTTAGGCCGTGTAATTTTGAATACAGGGGTACCCGTGTATTTCAATTTCACGAATATACGCGCATTTAGATTACACATATATTGCAATCAGACCGAGGGTACTTCGTAGGATTGTACAGTGAATGACCTAATTAGAGCGCAAACAATGTACAAAATACATAAACAACGTGGTGGCGAATGTCGCCTGGAGCTCGCTAACTGAAATAAAATAACTATCCACACGTAACTTTATGTACGATCAAGCGCGCGCCGCACCTGAGTAGGCGTTTAGACTTTGGACCACACGACTGTCCCGCCGCATGATTATAATACAAAAACACATCCGTTGCTAGGTACCTTGGATTTAAACGTACCGAACGGATCCGTGTATTAAAATACTCGTGTAATTATATCCGTGTACACGGAGAATAAAAGATAATTACACGTGAATTAATAACACTTACATTTAATTCGAGAATATAGTTACATGAATGATTTATTGGGTGGAGTACATCCAAATCTCATAGGTTCGGTATTTTAATCACAGTTTAATTTTAATCTTCAATTTATTCCCGTAGTAACAGTTGTAAAAACAATTGTTCCTATGGGAATAAAATAAAGATTAAAGTTAAACTATAACGGAAATATCGGGCCATAAAGTTTGTGGGGACTCACACAGTACACGTCTTGCCGTTGAGCTGTTAACATTTGTGTACTAATTTGTGTTTATAAAAAGGTTTCAACTAAGTAGTTCCTCTATTAACGTTCATATTTTAAATTTATTCAACTAACTATTAGTTCCACTATTAACGTTCATATTTTAAATTTATTCAAATGATTTATTTCTTTTTTGATTTAAGTATATTGGAAACAACAAAAATATTTTTTCAGCGTCACTTAAATGTCAGTGTCAAAAAAGCGGCCACACTGTTTGATGCCCTTATGGAAATGTAATGCAATTTACAAATCGGTAGGTATCAAACAAAATGGCAAATGTGACAGTCATACTCCAGTGACGCCACTGTGTAGGTTCTTATACCGTGACTACATTATGAAACCCATTTGGTGTCATTAAGTAGCTCATTAAAGCATCTGAAATTTATTTTGTTAGGTTGGCGGCTAAATTTGTTCACATTTCAAATTATAAAATAGTTTCCAAATTGACACATATCTGTTGGCATTTCAAATTATAAACATAACTGAAACATTTTTTTTTTCTGTTGAAAATTATCACAAATTATGTAATTATAGTTCGTTTACTTGACATCCGTACTGTCAATGTCAAAATTTGGAAAAAATTTATGGTTTTGAGTGTACTTGTACAGCCAGTTACTAAAATGTTGTCAATGGATAAAAGTCAATTGACAGTGCGGATGTCAAGTAAACCGACAATAAGTATAATAATAAAAATAATATTTATTCCATAATTTTGTGATACAATATTTATTCCCAAAACAACTGGTACAAACTGCAGGTTTGGAAAACGTCAATACACATACAGAAAATGGTATACATTCTTAGGCTTACTTACATGCTTTGTAGTAATCTAACAGACTATAAGGTTCTACTTCTAACAGTAGTTTAAATGCTTTTTGCTTAAATTCAGTAATATTTTTAATTTTTCGAATATTTTCGGGTAACATGTTGAATAGTTTCATTGCACTATAAAATGCTCCATTTTCGAATTTAGTTAGTCTATGGCGCGGATACATGAATAGGTTACAGTATCTAGTCTCATACTTGTTTACATTTTTGTTTTCAAAATGTACAAAGATATTTTGATTCTTAATTACGTATATTAAGCATAGAAAGTACATTTGAGGAATTAACACTATTGCCCACAGTATAATTCCATATTGAAGTATAGAATAGACGTTTGAATAGTACACTGTCATGAGGATCTTAGTACTTCTGTCTTGACTTATTGTCCTTAGTCCAAAACAAACAGTACTCAATTTACTGCATAATTTGTCTGTGTGTTCCTTCCAATTTAAAGTTTCATCTATCCAGACACCTAGGTATAGAGCACCGTGGGTATAGAGCACTATTATTATTTATCTTGTTTTTATTATTATTTATTTTAATAGATGTACGCATTTCACAGAAATTTATGCTTTTGAAAACGACAGTGTTAGTTTTGTTTTCGTTTGATATCAGGTCAACTCAATCCACCGTTGGCTTCAATGTCCATTAAGTTTTCACCCTTGACGAGGATACAGGTATCATCTGTATAGTTATACGTGTGACAGAAGAGATTTTTGGTTGCTGGTAGGTCATTCATAAGTAAGGTAAGCAGTAACGGACTAAGGACACTGCCTTGCTGTACCTCCATCGATGTTCCATTGTCTTAGAGATCTATATCCCGATATCGTTTTGTAAGACTACTTTTTGAGATCTGTTGCGCAGATAAGATTCTACCCAATTAATTCCAACGCCTCGAATTCCGTACCTTTGTAATTTTGACAGTAGGATGGTATGATTCACCGTGTCAAAAGCTTTGGTGAGATCCAGAAATAGCCCACAAATTATCCTTCTTCTCAGCCATTCAAGACCGCTGTTGTAAAGTCGAATATTGCAGTTTCAGTACTCTTTTCCTTTAGAAAGCCGTGTTAGTTGGGATTCCATAAGTTACAGTTTGAAATGAAGTTGTATATTTTTTTTTGAATAACTTGTTCAAAAACTTTTGAAAAGCAAGAGAGCAGGCTGATGGGCCTATAGTTTACTATCACATCTGGATCTCCTTTCTTCAGTATAGGCTTCACGACTACTAATTTAAGACTGTTGGGGAAAATTCCATTTGATAATGAGGTATTCACAATTTTAGTGAGGGGTGTAATCAGTTGTTTTATACATCTTTTTAGCAGAGAAGCAGAGAACTTGTCAAAACCAGCACTAGTTTTGTTTTTAAACTTGTTTACTATATTCATTATTTCCTCTTCTGTGGCCGGATACAAAAATAGGGTTTTATTATTATTTGGGATATTGTCTTTATATGATTTGTATGTTAAGTTTAACTGTAATGGACATGTTGTGAAGTATGTATTGAAATTATCTGCTGTAAGGGTCTTGGGGACATTATAATTTGCATTTTTGCCCAAACATGAGGAAACTATGGACCACATAGTTGCAGATTTATTATCTGAACGAGCTAGCATATTGACGAGTTCTTTCTTGTTTGAGAAGTAGGTTGTATTTATTTTTAGTTATTTTGTAGGATATTTGAGCTTTATCATCAAAATTCCTTAAGACATATAAGATATCTAGTTCCTTTTTGCACTTTTAAGATTTCTGGAGACACTACCATTTTTTAGCTTTCGGTCTAGAAGTTCTAATTAATGGGAAATTATAGTTGAAGTAATTAGCGATTACTGTTGCAAATTTGTCCCATTTACTGTCTGCATCTAAATATTCATCAAGTATAAACCTAACCGCCAAATCCACATTTGTTTGAAGTATTTTAAGCGTGAAACAATGTCACCAACTCGCCATATAACAAAACATAATTTTCCTATATGTATTTAAATTTCAAAATAACTCAGATTTTTTTAAACTTTTTTACATCTGAGAACCAAAATAGAAAAAATATTATAAAATACAATTATATTTCACGTTTTATGAAACTTGTTTTTTAATAGCTATACATGCTACAAAGTTGTCAAGAATCACCGTCTGAGTTGGTACACGGAAAAAAATATTTTGTTAAGTTACCACCAATTGTGAAACATGTAACAAGAATTTGGTGTCATATATACGACGCAAATTCTGTATTGGTCCTTCAACTTTATTTTTGTGAACAACTGAAATTGTAGTTTTTATCAGTGTCATAAAGATATTTAACACACAAAGTTTTTTGTTAATGTTGATCACGTCTTGGCGTCAACCCAACATCAATATTGTAGTTTTTAACCACGAATTGGTGGTGATACATCCACAAATGTCATGTCAGTGTTAAAATAATGTAGTAGTATAGTATAATGCATTCACAATGACATGTCGGCGTTAAAATAATGAATTGGTATAGTAAACACAAAATAATAAATATTAATTTGTTGTTGTTCTAACAATAAACACTTGTTTGTCCAACTATTTCTTAAAAGTAATATTCAAACAAAAGTTTACTATAAAATAGTTGTACCCGCATTTACAACATGTGGTTCTCTCAAGTCAATATTTGTACGAAGATAAACAACAATATTTCAAATTCGGTTGTGGTAAAATTAACAATACGATTTTTCTCCGTGTAGTATTGAATTTTATTTTTAAATGGTACAACTGGAGTAACTTCCGGTTGTTCAAGTTGTTGACGGTTTGACATTGACGACCGTCACGTTACAACCGTCAGTTGATATTTCAAATTCAAATTAAAACGCAAATTTTCATTCACCTAACCTACAATCTTGTCGCTATTCAGATTACGTTAAGGGTAAGTTCCAGATAATGCTCACGCTGTTCACACTCGCGATGACTCGTAACATCGTTCCATTTAAAATTCGATGTGAGCGTACCAGTGCAAATGGAACGCCTGCAGATACGTAAATTAAGCATTGACGTTTGTCATAACCTTATAAAACTTATTCATTAAAAATAAACGTTACAAGAGAAAGATTTCTTGCAGTGATGTTGATCCGGCGACAAAGAGAAGACATTTCAGACTGTGAAACGTCTTCTGATGGAGAATGAAAGCATCTATAACACAAATATCAACAAAAATAAGGTTATGTTTTCAAACGCTCACAAAGACCCACCTACGTAACAAGAGCGTTGCGATCACGAATTCTAGCCTCGTACAGGGTACGCGTAGTAACATTCCTCAACGCTAGCGTTATTAAATAGAACGTCGTGGAAGAACGTTACGAGTGTTGCGAGCATTATATGGAACGTACTCTAAATAAGCCAACAAAACATACCGGGTGGAAAGTTTCAAACCCGAACATAGGAAACTTGTATTGAAAAGTACGTTTATGGAGATTGCTGCTCGCCGTTTAAACATACAAAAATGGTAATGGGCTTAAAAGAAAGCGAAAATTATGACCAATATTACCTTGCCAAAATTATTGCTAAATGTTAATAATTTCGTGAAAATTAAATTTTCAAATTTCATCTGAAAAATTTAGTTACCTTAGTATGTCAGATTTGAAACCTTCAATAATTTTTTACTCAAAATGTATGATGAATAATTTACACATTGAAACTTTATTAAACGTTCTTAATACAGTCCATTTTACAGCAGGTTTTGCAATAAACAATATCCTAACTGATACAGAAAGCTTTTCATGTTCTGAATTTCACGGGAAATAAATTTCTCTATCTCTCCGAAGCCCAACATCACTGTAAAAGATTTCTAAAATAAAAGTCCTTCCTTCTGTATAATTATTTATGATACGTTTTGAGTGACAGAGAAATTATAATAGAAAATAATTAAATCTTTCAAACATGACATACTGGAAACTAGATTTTTTAGATGAAATTTAAAAATTTTATTTTCACGAAATTATTAGCATCTAGCAATAATTTTAGCATGGTAATGAATGGTCATAATTTTCTCTTTCCTTTAAGACCATTACCATTTTTGTATCTTTAAATGGCGAGCAGCAATCTCCATAAACGTACTTTTCAATGCAAGTTTCCTATGTTCGGGTTTGAAACTTTCCACCCGGTATATGCGGTTATAGTGTTGCAAATAGCCGAATAAAAAAATTATCTTAATTGTATTGCCATCTCAAACAGTAATTCTTGACCAGTTTGTATTTTTTTTTTCAAATAATTTAAGTTTGTAAGACGTGGTAAAACAAGTTATGAAACGTGTATCGTAAGACTTTCCAGCGCACTTGTCTGTCTAATGAAATTAATATACTATTAAACTTGAGGAGTAATCGTTCCCCTGAGATTATATTATATTTCTCACACTTGTTGTGCAGCTTTTTACGTTGACTTTTGCAATAAAATTGTCACAAATTTATGGTCAACTCTAACTCCGCAATACACATTACATAAATATTTTAGGAGACGCCGCGGCGACGCGGCGCGGCGTTTTCTCAGGATTACAGTCAGGGTATTCTCCCATCTAAAGAAGCAGGTCTGTATGAAGTAAGGATACAAACGTTTATGTTCGTAAATGAGGAACACACAGTAATGAATAGTTTAGGTCACGACATCCTGCGACCAATTTTTGACCTAACATTACAATTAACTTATTAACCAGCACTGGTTACTATTTGTCAATTCTCAAACAATGTCAGGTCAAAAATCGTTCGCAGGATGTCGTGACCTAAACTATTAATGAATAGTACATAGGTATAGCATATTAGTAAAGTAATGTGTTCGATTGCGAGGGCAGGTCAAATCGGTTTAATTGCAATGGAGTTCTGGAGCTACTCTTCTGCTAAAGAGGCCCCAAAGAGGGCCGAAACAGTTGTACAGAGAATGCTCGAGGAATCCATTGCAATCAAAACTGACCTGCAACAATTTTCTATAACTTTCAAAGATGCTTTGACAGTAAGCTTGGCCGCCTTGTGTGGAATGGCTTATTATTATTAAGCTACAAACTGGTTGCTATTTGTCGATTCTCACACAATGTTAAGTCAAAAGTCGGTCGCCGGATGTCGCGACCTAAACTATTCATTATAAATTTATAAGCAATAATAAATAAGGAATATAAGCTTATACATTTTTAGTACATGAAACATGAAACGGTCCGGCGCAGCAAAGAAATATTTTCCACAATTTTCTAATGCCATAGTCTTTGAGGTACGAATAAAAACTGGAATTATTTATCGCATTTTTGTGACCGATTACAACATTCAATTCGCATCCCTGTTTGTAAGTTAAAGAAAATGAAATAACACAGTATGAATTAAAGCATATCTACTGTGATTTTATACACTAATTATTGTAAATAAGACGGCTAATGTGTGACAAATTTTATACAAACAGTTTTTTTTTTCTTTTGTCTTAGTTAAAATACAAATGCCTAATTTTAGTACTACCACAAGAATCATGTAAATTAATGTTCCAAAAATATATAAAACGTAGTCAGCATTGTTACGTGGGGAATTTTTACGCGCCATAAGGTCACTGAGTTAAGATTTCTCAGTCCTATTCCAAAATACAATGGAGCGGGAGGAACTTTAAATTGATTTCTCACCCTTCACGCTTTCACATTCTGGCGTTTGGTCTTTGGCAGCTCCGTAATCAAACCACTTGACCGTAACTGCTGTTAGCAAAACTCCCGTGCATTAAATCATTCTCCATAAACTTGGTTTAATTTATTTATAAATATGAAGACGGACTTTAAAGACGTTTTCCTTTAAAGATAGGATCCAAGGACATAAATATTTCATAAACTTCTTTAAAATTTATATGCTCGAAATTGAAATAACTTTATAAAATTATGTAAAGTTTGGTCACATTAGAGAATTAGAGAAAGCTAAAAGATTTGAAATCTTCACATACTTTTTACTTTTTCTTCTATGTATGTATATCAATTTATTTAAAAGTATACAAATTACTTAAGTTATTTTATATTTCTGGTGTACATTAATTATTGATGTACGTGATATAAGATAATAATTATGTAACATTTCTGTACTTTTTGGAAACTCTAATTTCTAACTAGTGGTTCATAAAACGACAAGTAAATGAATGTACAAGAACATCAGAGGTTACAAGAGATATATAAACATAATCATAAAACATGAATATTTCAAAAGTATCTCACCCCAACAAATCCTGAAAGCTTTGTTACGACATTTACATTTTGCTCTCTTTCTAAAATACATTAAGTATTTCCTTTGTTTCATAAGTCTGCGCTTGCATTAAAACGTCATTTATATTCGTACAGTTAATACAATTAGATTTTTACCTCGGGAAAGCACTTTTTGCAGCGGTATCAAATTATGCGATTTACTGAAGAAATGGATTTTGATATCATTACACCGACGGGATTCTTTCGGTAAAAAAATTACAAGATAGAATGTACATTTAACGCTATTGATCCAAATATTTAAATTTGTAAAATGCTTTATTGCGAAATTCTTTGCTGAACAAAGCAATCTCGTTTTATATTTTTTTAATCATCTACAAGTATTGAAGAATCCCATTTATGAATGCAAGGAAAATATTGAGTTAAAAATATTGTTTTACTAAATCTTATACTAGCTTTAATAATTCGGCAGCTTCTACGTTAAACTAAAAAAAAGCATTGCTTAAACTTTATTATATTGATATTAGTATTTTTATAAACCAAAATCATGTGAACATGCTCTGTCCATTATTTAATTAACGAGTCTTCAAGAAAAAAGTACCTCGAGTTAGCCTTGGAAAAAAATCGTATGTCGTAACTTGCATAATCAATTTTTCATATGTCAAAAATGGATAAAATTCGATTAACCTGAAAATGTTCGTACGCGAACAAGATCTAGTTTTTACTCGTTAATTTTACTTATTGGACAACACATAATTAATATTGTGGAAGCGGCCAACGCAAAAAGATATTTTGAAAGCAATATCTTCCCAAGTTTTGCTGCAAGCCTCATAAGCTAGCTTATAGCAGTATTTGTTGTTATTTGCTATTAACGCACAGTTCTTGATCAAAAACCGGTTGCTCGATGTTGCGACCCAGTGTAGTAATATCTTCGCTCTTAAAAGAATATATTAAAATAAATTATTTGAATTCAGTCCCTTCGCATAACCTAAATTTTGACAGTACTTGCGATAATTGCGATAATCAATGAGTGATTTGATCCTGTGTTTATATATTATTACAAATTTGAAAGTATTTGTGTACGAAAAATTTTTATACGATATGTCATTATGAGTGAGTTGTGTGCCGCCTGCAAGAAATCCTTTGTTGACGGCGACAAAATTTCATGCGATTGCTGCAAAAACGCTTACAATTCCGTTTGTACCGGTTTATCAAGACAAGAAATTTCATGTCTTCGCTCAATAGGTCGGAAATTAAATTATTTCTGTTCTAAATGCGATTTATTAACAATATTAAATGATCTTCGAAAATCAGGATCTTAAACAGGAAGTAGCAGTATTGAGATCTACAGAGGAGCAACTTGAACATACTCAATCCTCAGCATGCAACGTGGAAGAAATTGCGTAAGAACTAGAAGAGAGGAACCGCTGTTCATGCAACATGAGACCACATAAAGGACCGAAATCTGGATGATCGGGAGCGCATAATACAGTCAGTTAATCATTTGAATATTGATCCCGTTGATTTCTCTACAGCTGATATTTTTCGGCTGGGAAAGTTCGATCAGGATAAGTGTCGACCAATAAAAGTCTCACTTTCTCATATCTTGCAGGTGGTGAACACACTAGAAAATAAAAGTCGTTTAATAAACAACATAAGAGCCATCCTCTGATAAAACCAGGATGCAGCAAAATTATCTGAAATAGTTAAATGATGAACTTCAAGTCTTGTTAATAAAGGAGAAACAAATAAAACAATCAGATATGTCAATGGTAATCCCAAGATAGTTACTAAAACAACTGGTCAAAAAAACTAAAACATATCCCAAATGGTGAACATAGTATATTATGTCACAAGGGCAGAAAGTGAGCATTAGCAGCCAACTTTGTTTAAAAGTGACGTTTAATGAAAAATTCTGTGAAATGTCATAGCGCGCAAATGAAAGTCAATGTGTCGCTAGGTTACGAACCATAAATCGTGTTGTTATGAGTTTAGCAGCCCTAGGGCAGATAAACATTACTTTCCGTCACATTTTTAGGGTTAATATGAGTTACTTTCTCATATGCTAGGCGAAAAAGTATGTATTACCTATATTTCCGAGGCGTAAAATCCAAATTAATAGATTTCTACAATAATGTCATGTCAGCAAATTATGATATTACTATCTTAACTGAGACTTGGCTGAATGGAAATATTAAGGATAGTGAATTATTCAATAGTCTACATTATCCTGTGTATCGCTATGACAGGTGTTTGAACAATAGTGTAGTGTAGTTATAGCAATAAAAGCAAATTTTACTTCAGGGGAAATTCCACATCGAAAAATTATGGGTTTCTGTTCTAATTAACAATTGTGATTATAACGAGTGATCAATATCTTTTCTAATCAAGTGACCTATGGAAATAAAATCGTGTGTCTTCATTATCTCAAATGCCAATTTTATTATTTATATTGCATTCCTATACAAAATCAATTATGTTTCTTTTTTTTCTTCTAAATTTGGATAACAAATCCCAAGTTCATATTTCCCACTTAAAAAAGCACGCGTCAAGAGCAACGAAAAACTGGCTCATAGAAGATGCGTAAAATGTCCGCCATTCTCTTTGTAAGCACAAGCGAATTCTGCGTTTTAAATTTTCTCTAGGATTAGATCACAAAATCTTTTAAGCGGACACTAAATCGCGCACTATACACTTAACGTTTCGCAGTCGTTCGACAGCTTCGTCAAAAGTGAAAAATATGTTGTCAAAATAAACAAGGTTGTCAACGGAAACTGATTAGAGTATTGTTATTTTACTGTTCGCAATGTAACAATAAACCCTTATGGAACAAATATTTCTGTTAATAAATTAAACTTACTGACAGTTATGAATAATTGAAATGAGAATGACATTTGAAAAAATGAATTAATCAATGACATACGATTTTCTTTTCATAGGTCACTTGATTAGAAAAGATATTGATCACGCGCTATATTCAGCACTATCTATATTCCACCAGCTAGCAACGAAAATGTATATCTAGATGATATATCTAGATCATCTACGATCTGTGGAATATATTACCGAAAAATTTCAGGATGCTGTTATTTGTGTAATAGGTGACTATAATCTACCAAATATTACATCGTTAATTAGTGAAGAAGGTCAGTTAGAAATGAATGAAAACGTAACATATAAGGCCGAATTAGTTTGTGTCATGTTTAACTTTCTAAACTTTTCGCAATTCCATCAAATTGTAAATATTGTGGGAAACAGTATAGATCTGATATTCTCAAACTCATCCGATTTAGCTATAAAGAATTCTTTGTTCACATTAGCCCCTTTAGATACTTAGCATCCAGCTCTAAATTGTAGTTTACAATTAAAAAAACTATTCTGAAAATTTGAATATGAATGGACACTGGAGATATGATTATCGGGCAGGACTTTATGTTGAATTGAATGATTACTTGGAATCTGTTGCTTGGTCCGATATCTTTGAAACTGATGACATCGATCATTTAGTTAATATTTTTTACGATGTAGTTTATTTTGCTAGAGAATGTTTTGTACCAAAGTATTTTTACTCATCACAAACACGTAAGTATCCATCTTGGTATAGTATTAATACTTTAAGGCTATTGAAATCTAAAAATAAGGCATATAAAAAATATGAAATCTCCAAATCACAATCAAGACTGAATGCCTATCGCGCTTTGAGACTTGAAACAAAGGCATCTATCGAAATAGATCATACTACTTTCGTAAATAATGTACAAATGAATTTAAACAGAAATAATAATTTAAAATCATTTTGGAACTATGTTAACACTAAAAAAACAGAGCCGGCATGCCTGGCACAATGCACTACAACAATTTTTCGTCTAGTAATGGAACTGAAATAGTCAATATGTCTGCTGATTTTTCAAATCTACTTAGGCCAGGTGTCCACGGGACCGGGCCGACCACAGTCAGCTCGATTGGGATCGTGCGATTTCAGTCGCGTCTAATTACACGCGACTGAAATCGTTTCAGTGGACAGGCTACAATACAAATACATTTGCACGATCTTTATCGCACGATCCCAATCGAGCCGACTGTGGTCGGCCCGATCCGGTGGACACCCGGCCTAACGCAACTTCTGTTAGTCAAATGACTTCGCAAAATAAAAACGAGAGCATCACTACCACGAATGTAAACTTTTCAAATATTACTTGGCACTGTGATGACATATTTAATAAACTTTCTTCGCTCGACCCAAATAAAGGAGCCGACCCAGACGATTTGCCTTCTCTGTTCATTAAGCAATGTAGCCCAACTTTGGCCTTGCCGTTAACAATAATTTTTAATTTTTCCATTGTATCTGGCGTTCTTCCTCGTGTTTGGAAATCCAGTTATATTACACCCTTACACAAAACAGGTGATGCTTCTAATGTTGAAAATTATAGGCTAATTTCCGGGCTATGTATTCTTGCAAAAGTCCTGGAATCGCTAGTAATGGAAAATTTGAAACCAGCATTGTACAACTATATTTCATCGCAAAAGCACGGTTTTGTTCCAGGTAGATCTACCTGCACAAATCTATTTTCCTATTGTAAATAGATTTCTAAAAGCCTCGAAAGAGTGGTAGATGTAATTTACATTGATTTTAAAAAAGCTATCGATCGTGTTGATCATATAATACTCTAGCTAGAGCAAACTAAAGTCCTTCAGATTTGGTGATCCTCAGTTCAATTGGTTTAAAAGCTATCTAACTGATCGAACCCCTTTCGTCGAAATAAAACACTTCATTTCAAATTCCTTCCTTGTTCTTTCCGGAGTACTGCAAGAATCACATATTGGACCTATGCTGTTTCTCATATTTATAAATGATCTTGTAAACGTATTTAAACATTGTAAAATTTTAATATTCGCTAATGACTTGAAACAAACAGCATACAGGAATGTTTCTTAATACAAAAAGATCTACAATCGCTGCAAGAATGGTGCGTTTCAAATAAAATGGTCTTAAATATATCCAAGTGTAATGTTACATTGTTTTCCAAATCAAAGCATGTCTTAGACTTTAATTATACGTTAAATAATCACATTCTTCTCAGAATAAAGGAAGTATGTGATCTCGGCATAATTGTCACTTCAAATTTCACCTTTAATAAACATATGGATCATATTATAGCAAAGGCGTTTAGAATGTGCGAATTCCTTAAAAAGGCAATGCAGAGATTTCAATAGTCCTTCTTGCCTTCTATATTTATTCATTTCGCTAGTGCATAGTTTACTAGAATATAACTGTATTATTTGGTGTCCTCGTTATGCATGTCATGTTCTGCGAATTGAACGTGTACAAAAGAAATTTTTGAATTTTGTGTTAAATAATATTGCTTACCAAGAACTGAATTATACAGAAAAGTTAAAAGAACTTAGCATTAAATCTCTTGAAAGAAGAAGATTGAACCATGAACTAATTTTCTGTTTTAAGATCTTAAATAATTTAATTGATTGTTCAGACATTCTGGCAGATTTTAAACAGCATGTTCCGACTTGTAATACCAGATCTCAAGTACTACTTCATGTTCCTATTCACAGAACAACGTATGGCCAACAAAATGCTTTCACTCGCTTATGTAACAATTTTAACTCAATTTCTGAAGAGATTGATACTTTTAACGTAAACCTAAAAAAATTCAAAAATTTCATAGCATTAAAAGATTAATTTTCTTACTGTTTATCTTGTACTTTTGTTTCTTAAATAAGCTTATATGTTAAACGAATTAGATTTAATTTGCTAGTAAGGTTTTACTATATTTAATTTTGCTAGAAATGTTCATTTGTTAATATTATCTTCGGTATCCGTGGTATTAATTACCGCTTATTTGTATGGTACCATTTGGGATTTTTCTGTAGTGTACTAATTAAACAATAAACAATAATTACAGCACCTGTGCAGTTCAATCTATGATACGCTCTTTTGTTTCTAAGGCTAACTCAAGATACTTTTTTTTGTTGAAGATTCGATATTTTATACATATTGTTGAGAATTAATTATTCGTTGGACCCTCGTTGGGCGCCATAATTAATGCTGTGTAATTGGTGTTGACTTAATGATTTTTTGGTCCCACGTTGGGCGCCATAATTAATGCTGTGATGTTGATGTCGTTGGTGGGTTGCTAATTTTTAACGCAATGGTATCAACTCTCATCTATTTGTTTTTGTCGAGGGTTTGGCTCCTTCTTTGGTTTTCTTATATTTTTTAATATTTAAAATTTTTTAGAACATTGATTTATGCCCAAACATCAAAATGATTACTTGTGTTCACACTTGTGTTCGCACATTTCCTCCCTGGTTTGACATAAACCAATATCTGTTTTATGGGAAAGACAAGATCGTTCGCGCGGTTACTTTCCCGTTAATTTAATTTTAATTATTTAAGAGGGAAAGTATTGTTTTATTTAAGTAATCAAGAACTGACGAGCCAACGCTAAAGCCAGCCTATATACTTGCAGTTTAAAATTTAGATTTATGTGAAATTTTAAATTAGAAATTTTTAAAATTATTTTTTCCAATGTTTTTCTTTCCAAAATGTTTGAATAAAAGTCTTCAATTAGAAATAAATCGTCTTTTTTTATTTTTCTGCTATTTTAAAATCTTTTAAAATCTTTCCAAAGTTAAAACAATTTATTATTCCGCGTAACAAGAATTTAATGTAGCCACACTTCTTCAATCTTGTCTGCGCGAATTGATTGGTTACCGGTGAAAAAAATCTGGCTTTTATAGCCATCGCGTCGCCCCATGCCAATCCCACTCTTACATGCGCGCTCATTTTCAGCGATCGCAAGCGAGATATGCCGGTGCGAGACGACTCCCGTCGATGCTTAACTAAATTTTTGTTCGTAGTTGGTAACAAGTTTGTTTTGATACGGCTTTACAAATTTTACGTTGGTAAACATGTGCATTGCAAACGGCCGAGGTATGAATAAGTGTTTCCAAATTTTCGGAACTTTCTTTTACTTCAAATTGAAATGTAAGTAACTATAGAAGCACTTATTTACCTCAGTAATGATGTTCATTACATTCGTTTGTTTATATTAAGCAAATCTCCTGTAACATTTAAAGTTACAAAAACTTCATTATTTTACTAACCAGTGATTTTCGTATTATCCTTATCAAAAATCGATAAAAATTACTTACCTAAATTAAGTACCGTAAGCATTATTTTCACTTTCGTAATTCAATTTCAACTTTGTTTACATTCGTTAGAGCTATTTAGAGGTTAAGTTTGTTTGAGGATCCAGTCAGAGTTAACCAATGAGAATATTTATCTTTAACTTTTAATTAATTGTTGTTTGTGAACAGATACATGTGTTTTTGTCTTATACAATATTTGGGTGTTGCTTGACTTCATTGTTTAAACGGAAAATTCATCTTTATACTTGATTTTACCACAACTTTCGCTATTGTACTTTGGCGTCACTGCCAGCGTTGGGATACGTTCTTGAACTTCTCGGACTCCTTTCATATTTCCCGCATCCTTCTGATATTTTGATTGGTTCGATTAGAATGAGGGGCGGAGTTCGGGGACTGGCGCGGGAAAGGGGCAGTTGTCGTTGGATAGTGGCACAGGTTAAAATGGCCAGCTAATTATTTTCATTTTATTTAAAATATTTCGAAATCCATCAACCATCCGTTGAAAATTTAATTTAACAATGTTTGTTTAATCCCCATCATTAACTAGGGGTAAGTTAGTTCTTCTTATTTATTAACATTTTCACTTGAAAAGTTCGCCTTTGTTCCGGACCTCGTGAGGACGATTCTAATTTACTTTTCTTAGGAAAACCGGAGGGATGTTTCACTATCTCCCATTATTATAATTCACCGTCAGAGGCAAATGATCCCTCATATCATGAAATTGAATATTAATTATTGAAGTTTCCGTCAACGTTTTTTTTGTGAAGATGATGCGCCTTTGCTGATCTCCACACGTAGTTCTCTTCGACCATCCAGAACCCCCAATGAGGTGGAAGACGTAATCATCTGGAGTGTCAGGATAAAGAGAAAGGACAGCAGGTCGTAATCCTTCTATTTTTTTTTACTTCATCAGAAATTTACATTCAATTCAACGTCGCTTTTGCCGTTCCATTTTTTTAATTAAATTAGTTACACGAATAATTATTTTTATTGCTTAAAATTCAATCATTTAATTAATTTAATTCGCTTTAATTATTAATTTCTTCTTAAGATTAATTCTCTTAAACTTTTATTACGTTTAGTATATTAGTAAAATTATTAACTTTTCAATTTATATAATTTACCTTATTTAATTAATAATATTTCTTATGAATTATCAATTTTGTCATTTAATAATTGAAATTTGTATTTGAAATTGTGAACGAAGTTGAGCTCAATATCGTGGTATGATAAAAAAAGGGTAATCCTTTTTGATTTTGTCAATTACATTTAAAGTGCTGTATGAAGTCTTGCACATTCCTATTTGCGTTTATCATCATTATATATTATATATATCATCCCCTAATTATTTTTTTTTGGGAATTGTTTGCATGTGCTCTTTTAGAGCTGCTATTAAATATATTGATAGTTTACCATTGTTGAGTTTATTTAATCTTAAATTACAGAGGTTTCCAATTTTGCCTCGTTATATAAAAAATTGGTGGCGCTCATTTTTTTTAAACATTAGTTTTCTATTAATTTTTGAATCTAATAAAATCGAACCACAACCTTTGCTCTCCAATAACAAACTGGAAGCCGTTAGCAAAGTAAAACTAAATAAGAATTATTTGGTTATACTCCTACTCCCAACCAAATATATTTTGTTTAGCGCACTTTCGAAACTTGTAATCTCTTGAAATAAAAGAGAATTCTTAATACGAAATTAAAAGTTTTCACTTCATTTCTTTTTTTTAAACACTCACACTCACTAAACTTTGTCGTCTGTTCTTAGGTTTTCCCGCAACAGTTTAAAGTAGCCAGCACCAACATCCGAGACTAGAGAAGCCTTGAGACGTACCCTTCGGCCACCAACTAAGTAAACTAGCCTTCTCTGAAAGTCGAGATGTCGATTTTCGTTACTTTTGAGTATTCGTTACTATTCGTTACTCGGATGGTCAGTAATGATTTGCTGTATTCGTTACAACTGTTACTATTTATACTTTAATTTAAAAAATTTTGATTTTCAAAACTCAAAAATTCTTGTAATAAAATTATGTCAACTGATAATGTTATTAGTTCATGAGTAAAATGTGTTTACACAGAAATAATATTTGTAGAACAGGTGTAAAACAAAATTTTGAATTCATCTTATGTTTAAATTTGTTTGAGTATTTTCTTTTATAAAATAAAATCTTTAAGAATCTGAAATAAAAGATTTTCCTGTACTTAATCTGTGTATTTATGATTTCTCCATCCAATAAAACTTTTTTGCGCTTCTCGCCCAGCCGGTATTTTCCCTGTCATCTAATATGAGCGGGATTGTACGTTTCTAAGTCGAAAAGATAAAAGTAATCAAACCGAAAGTAACGATTCCTCTTTCGGGTGATTACTCGTTATTTCGGGTTTCTTCGAGTAACGAATACTCCAATACCGATAGTTATTTTTGCGACAGCTCTAGAAAGTTTGGTTATCTTGAACCGACCAATGCCTTGTAGTCAGCGGAGCATTCGGCTTCTTGTGGAACCATTGCATCTCTGCACAGAACTACACTTAGGCTGCCTCATGAAGAACTTCCTCTACCCAACGAACTTCTTGGTCCGAGACTTGAAGTTGCACTTCATTTTACATTTTCATTTGGTATTTAATTTTTAGATATTTTTTACTGTCTAAATAAACTATTCGCGATATATTTCTGTACACTGAAATAGGATTTTTTTAATATTTTTAGCTTTTTTGTCTTTTAAAATTTGGTTCTAAATTCGCCAAAATACTAGAACATGTAACTATTGTACATAAATACAACGGATTGAGTATTGTTAAAAAAAATTCGTCCGTTTGTTTATTTGCGTTTTTTTTTTTGCGTTACGTTAGAACAAGGTCTGTATAGCAGAATTCCAACTAACAAAATAACTCAAAAATGCTTGTGTAAAGTTATCCCAGATTTTCTTTTTTAGCGGATTCTTGGATTTTTTGGAAACTCTTAATTAGTGATTAATAAAGTGATAAAAGGTGGCTCTGGGTTTTATAAATATAAATTCTATTTCTAAGAAATATAAATACTGATGCCACTATACATTATAATTCGCCAAGAATATACAGGGTATTAATTTAAAAAAAACCTTACACACGTTGACAGGTGATAGTAGAGATCAAAACAAGGAAAACGTTCTAATAAACCCAGATCCAATTCTCAATGGTTTTCGAGATATGGGATCTTGAAATTTTGAATTTGAATGAATTAAATTCAAAATATCGTAAAAAAAGTTGTCCTGTTGTGAAAAAAATATTCACAGTAAAGTTACTTACTAGTAAACAAGTTTAGTTTCGCAATGGTTACATTTACTTTAGCGGAATAGGCCAATACGCATTGAAGGAAGCTCGTCAAAATTCGCGTGGAGCTAGAGAGCTAGACGAATTTACCAGCGTGGGTATCCTTTGAGGCATATTCCATCTCATGAAACTTTTCAGGAAGTCGACCGTAGGCTCAGAGGAAAAAGATGCTTTAATCTAGGTGCTTTCAATCAAGTGCGCGAATCTCTTCGACGGACACTGGAACTATTTACAGGAGCAAGGACGACAATTTGAACATCTTTAGTGATAACTTTAAGTGTGCCAAATGTGTTATTTATTTTGTATGTAAAACTTTTTTTAGTTAAACCAAATGTCCTTTTTCTATGAGCCTATGGTCGACTTCTTGAAAAGTTTCATGAGATGGAATATACCTCAAAGGATACCTTCGCTGGAAAATTCGTTCAACTTCGCGCGAATTCAGACGAGCTTCGCAGTAAACACATATCGGCGTATTCCGCTAAAGTAAATGTAACCATTGCGAAACTAAATTTGCTTGCTAATAATAAAAAGTAATTTTACTGTCAATATTTGTTATAACAGGACAACTTTTGTTTTACGATATTTTGATTTTAATAGATTCATTCAAATTCAAAATTTCAAAATCTCATATCTCGAAAACCATTGAGAATTGGACCTGGGTTTATTAGAATCTTTTTGTTGTTTTAGTCTGTACTATCATCCGTCAACGTGTGTAGGTTTTTCTTTTATTAACATCCTGTATATACGTAGGTTTGCAAAAACAGTAAATTATATTACTTCACGTTTGTAAAATGATTGATGTGTCATATATTACTCTTTCCTATATCAGTGAAAGGGGCGCGGTAATGATATTACGTTACGTAAATGGATCGAAAGACATGAAGCCGAGGAAACGAACAAAAGAAATAATAGATTAAATTAAGCGTACGTGTTAAATTTTAAATGCTCTACGAAAGTCAAAGTATACGGTGAGACTCCAAAATATCTCTTCGTCTTCCTTTTGCACTTCTTAAAACTCTCTCTTAGGAAAGGATCACAATTATTATTCCAAAATCACCATATAATAAAATGGCGGCTAGGCATATACATACAATCTGTGGCATTTAACCGGGTTTCTTCGTTAATGCCGTTCCTATTGAAAATATGAAAAAATGTTTTATACAAAACTATCATCCCTTCAAACTCCGCATAATTTAAAATTATTTTTAAATATACAGACTGTCCCAATTTGGCCGTACAGTGTGTAACTTCGTTATTTTAATAAGAACACCCTATATTTTATAACGAATTTGAACTTGTCAGGTTATTTTAGGGTAAGTTTGATAAGGGTTAGGACCTAAGTCCTATGGTTTTTAAGATATTAGGCTTTGTTTATGGTTTTCGGAAAATACAGACGTAACGATACTATTAATTAGGATTTGTCAGTTTTAAAAACCGGTTTTTTGACTATAAGGTATACCAAAGTATAATTATCAATTTTTAACTTTATTTTCTTGTATATAATAAAAAACCAGTTTTAACTCATTTTTTGGAAATGTTAGAATTCGAAAACCAGTTTTTCAAAAGTTGTTTTTTATGAATTTAGGTACACATTAGACGTTAGAGGAAGTATTATCACAGTCTACACACAGTCTGTTCACTTGGCGTCGGTACCTTTGATCTTTGTGTCTTCAATGTAACCACTGCGCATTCTTCCGTGCGTTGATTCTTACGTGGCGCAAACAATTTAAATTTAAAATCTTGCAGTGTTTGCCCGAACGTGCCCGAACCAAGCCGGTAAACCAAACTACGAATAGAAGCAGCGAGACTACTGCGCATTCTTCCCTGAGTTTCCAAGAATTTTGTACGCGAAACTAGCGCCAGTGACAAGACTGTATGTAGACTGTGGTATTATCTAGAAACATGATACCAGGAATTCTGGTTTTACCATTTTTCGACTGAATAAAATCTAAAAATAAATTTCGAATATCTCCTCAAAAGTTCCTGCGGTGGCTGGAGACAAGATAAACTAAATGCAATACAAATTGTAAAATGTAGGTGGAAAAAAGAAAATATTTAAATTGTAAGAATTTTTTTATACAGAGAGTAAATTAGGCCGTCATAATATAACACTTCCTTTTCACAGTTCCTGTATAAGAAAATATATAACATTTTATTTTATATTTTACATTCTTTACGTTAACTATGTATAAAAATATATACTTGCTCGCCAACGCGTCTAGACCGATTTCAAAGCAATCGAACTGCAAAACCCTTTAGGGTGAAATCAGGATGAAGCCATATCATACTTTAACAAAAATAACATTCTAATAAAAACATATTGCAGGAGTTGTATTATTGGCAACTGTTAACTGTTGCTAATGGCAGTTTTAGCGATACAATAGGTAATAAATTAATACAAACAATAATAAATCAATACAAGTTTTTCTACTTGTTATTATTATTATTTTTTTTTAATTCTTACTCGTAATTTGCTTTACTTTTCATCACAAAATAATTATTAATTATATTTTTGCGGCGATCTTTTGTCACATTCCATTGTAATATTTTGAAAAGTAAAACATCTAGTTTATCTACTTTTCTTGACAGCTAATCGACAGGTTTGTAACTGAAAAATGTTTTTAAAGTAACCGATATAAACAAAATAATTTCAAAGAAAGCATCCAGTGAATAATTATGGGCAGATTGGAAACGAAAGGAAATTTTAAAAGATACCTATTTTGATAAAATCACATGTACGAGTATTTATTCTATATTTCCGTTGCCAATATGTACAATGTGACCATTAATTATTCATATTCAGATCGTAGAGAGCTGTGAAATTGAAACTGCTACATGTTTGTCTTTGATAACTACATTGAAATTCAATTATTGTGCATACTAATAAATGTCAATACGCGGCATCTAATTTTCAGAATTTACCTAATTTTCTGTTTGTGTTAAACTTCATTGAGAAAATAGTTTGTACAATGATCCTGTTAAACATTATCACTGAATCTTATTAAGAGAACGGAATGTTAAATGACTGAGGATAAGAATTAATATAAAATGCTAGTGCTTATTTGGCAGAATCTCGGCAAAAAAAAATTCATTAAGAGCGACGCATTTTGTTTTTAAAATAAAACACAGATATCGTGAGAAATTCAAGATTATTTTTAGTTCGGTGTAAAGTACAGTTAACACCATTATTGATGGAACCACAACATCTATCAAATGTCCTCCACGAAAGCGTTGACAGGAATGAATCCGTTTAATCCAAGTTTCTATGACTTTTTCATATAAATTGAGTCGAATATCAGCAATGACACGTTCGATGTTGTTGCAGACCTACATTGAACGTGTATACCATATATTTTTGCGGTTATTACCAGCGACCAAATTTTTCTAGTCCGCGCAGGCTCAGAGTGGTGGTAAGGAGTGGCTTAATCAGAGTTATACATTTTACCTCGCATATGGCATATTTATCGGCAATACAGCAAAATATTATAGGATATAAGGGGCTATTCTGTAATTTATTAACAGGCTGTTAAAATTTAAGGGTACGTTAAAATTCAAAATAGAGTCTTGTGATTGGCTGTTACCACGGTAACGAAATTTAACAAGCCTTTAAATTTAACGTCTTCGATGCAGAATAGGCCCTATAGTCGATGATTATTTATAAACTCCAACTTAAAAAATTATTAATATATTATGTAAAGACGTGTGATCTTTATCCTTGCATTTATGGCGCTTTGTTGCTAGCGGCATTGGATTCCGGATTGCATGTGTTAATTCTAGACGGGATCTTCCTGCTCGTTGTCTAGAATTGTTTGCTCTCTAGTTATTACACAGTCAGAGCGTAACCTTGACATGCATTACAATTACGTATACATTACGCATTTATCAGCTGATGATGGATGAGTAAAATCACTGATTTTTTTAAATGAAATTCATATATTAATTTTTGCTACGACATCAATAAGAAATGATAATGTCAAAACTTACAACTAGGAGATATTCATCATGTATAAAATAACACGGTAAGAACAACTTTTAGATGACGTTTGTAATGATCGCGATCACTTAATCTGACGTCTAAGGTAATTCTGATGAAGCTGTCGAACGACTGCGAAACGTAAAGTGTATAGTGCGCGATTTAGTGTCCGCTTAAAAGATTTTGTGGTACTGTCCAACATAAAAATTCTGTTATTAGTGTATAGTGGGACCACCTTAAATGCGATTAATTGTCTTGTGTTTTGTTATATTAACTGACTTAAGTTAAGCACATCATATTTCGGACGACAGAAGGCTGTTTATTTAAACAAATTTCACTTATTGTTAGCCGGTTAAGAGTGAAGGGGTTATCCCAATTCGATGGTTATTTTTAGTTATTTGCAGTATTAAACTCAACAAATTTTATTCGAATTATATATTTTTTCATAATAGCCAGAGAATCATAGTGGCTTTGAGTATAGGGGAGAGTGGGGGAATGACGACCACCTAAGGGAAATTGGATGTAAAAAATGTTCTAATTTTTATTTCTGCTATGTAAAATAAGTTCCTAATAGGCTGGACTATGTAGATTTATTATGCTTTGGGTAGAAAGCTAAATACTCTTTTGTTTCTATTTAAAAAAAACAAGTTTGGTATCGTGCATTTGGTTGGGATTGCCCAACTACTGGGGTAATGACAACCATGGTGCGGGTAATCACAACCAGAAGTTTATTTATTATTTCAAACAAGAAATAAGCTCCCCAGTGAAAGAAAAAGTTTATCAAAAAACAAGTATAATTAATACTTAATTTATAGGTTAAGGGATTGGGACGAGCTTTGAGCTTCTCTTTGTTATAGCAAAAATTACAAACATAGTTTTTAGCTGTCTCAATTCCGGAACATGCCTGATGAGCCGAACGTCCACATACGGTGCATCTAAACCATTTCGGCCTTTGCATATTCTTCACAGACAATACATAAACTTTTATTAGAATTGCCACTTAAATCGTCATCATTGTCATCATTGCAGAGACTACTTCTATTTTCTTTCCACCATTTTCTATGAACTCCAAAGCATGCCTTAGGTCATCTTGGGTCCAATTTCCTTTGCTAGTGCGCCACTTGTAATTTCTGGGCATCTCGATATCTAGAAAATTCGAGAAAAACATAACATACCTATCGAAATTCCATATGGTCCACTGGTCGTCATTTCCCGTCGAATTTGGTTGCGATTTCCCGAAGTGCTAAAAATGTTTTAAATATAGGTAAAATTTTTTAAGGTTAAACAGTGGAGGATTGTGAAGTACGCCCTTTGTACGTGATTATATGCACATAATTTACCCGAATGCGGCAAATGCAGAAACATATTATATTTGTACTTACCCTTTATTTTACTGTTCAATAAAATTACATGCACTTAAGCTGCAACACGAAACGATCACTTTTACGTAATCTAGGGATATACCGATTATGGCGGATACAGAAATTAACTTGCACAACTTCATACTAAATGGCGTTACTGATACAATTTGCATATTTACTTTCTTTTTCTAAAATTTTTGATGGTCGTCATTACCCGCTGGTCGTCATTCCCCCACTCTCTCCTATGCATTTGGTAGGTGTGTTTGTTATCCTGCATTGGTGTACACTTTTTTTACAAAATGAAGCCTAAATTCTTTGATAAAGTGTCACCACGAATTATACTCATTCATACCACACAAACATTTCAGGTTGCATTAAAGGGCATTTTGCGAAAAAGTATGCAAAGGTACATCAGTGCAGGGTAACAAACAGACCTTATGTTACTACTGCTGTTTGCAGTTTAAATTTTTTTGGACCGGGGTGATAATGTGCGACGTCATTCCCTTCATTGATTTTTGGTTTCTGGATCATATGTAGATGCACACGTTTCATCTCCAGTCACTACATTTTCGAAAAAAGATGGTCCATGTTCTTCGAGAGAGTTTATGAGATCAGCGCTAATCTTAATTCCTTTTTCCTTAAGTACATTCTTTAATTGACGTGGGCTTGCATCACCTACCTTAGAATATAGAAGATCATATATAACCTGCTCCACAACATTGTATCCACATCCCAAAATATTAATAATATTCCGAACCGCCACACATCGATCTTCATGAATCATTGCATCGATACACAACTTTTTTTCATGTGTTCCAACGATAATCGGTCTTCCTGATCGTGGTTTATCAAATATATCTGTTTCACCCACCCTAAATTTGTTTACCCGTCTACGCACATCACTGTTATAAATTGTCGAATAACCATTCACTTTTAAAAGCCTTCCATGAATTTCTGAAGCTGAAAAATTTCACAGCACCTTGTTTTAATTTTAAAAATAATTTTATTTCATACTGGTTTCTAAAGTGACGTTTGTCGAATCATTTATAGTAAAAAAATCTTTTTTCGCCTAGCATATGTGAAAGTAACTCATATTAACCCTAAAAATGTGACGAAAAGTAATGTTTATCTGCCGCTGCCCTTGGGCTGCTAAATTCATAACAACACGATTTATAGTTCGTAACCTAGCGACACATTGACTTTCATTTG
The DNA here is from genome assembly GCA_033060865.1 of Dorcus hopei. NCBI lineage: Eukaryota > Metazoa > Arthropoda > Insecta > Coleoptera > Lucanidae > Dorcus > Dorcus hopei. The sequence continues at coordinate 8,318,444 of CM065423.1, read as the reverse complement.
TGCGCTTTGACATTTCACAGAATTTTTCATTAAACGTCAGTTTGAAACAAAGTTTGAATTTGATTTAGGGCTAGACGAAAAACAGTTGTGTGTCACACCTGCAGAAACGCATTAGCAGCCCTTAACTATGAGCTGCTAATGCTCACTTTCTGCCCTTGTGACACAGTATACTATTTCGCACTTCATTCAGTAACGTATCTTATTAATATCCTCAAAATCGTACAGTAATAGGTTACTTTACAACAAAGCAACCATCACTGTATAGCAACGTAGTAACTGCTATTATTTTTTATTTTGAACGCGACAGTTAGGTCTTAATGTGACAGGTCTTCTATTAAACATTAATAAAATCGATTTTCGCATGAAATGCGAAAAAATTGTATACGCAACTGATTAGGAAAGTGTTCTCTAAACTCGCTACATTCGCTCGTACTCAAACAAGCCAAACTGGTTTAGCAAACTTCACTTTTCTAAACTTGTTGCGTAATAGTCCTAGTACATTAAAATTTACTTTCATACTAATGTAACGCGGTAAGAGTCCAGTATGACATACATTTTTACTATAAAGCAATTACGCACTTGTGGAATTACTTACACTCGCCGTTGCGTGGCTCGTGCGAAACTTTTCCACGCGTGTGTAATATGCTATTTACAACTCTCGTTACGTAATATACTATTACTAGTGCCGTTTGTCAATGACGTACGTAAAAAGATCCATTTAACAAACTGTACAAGCCTCATACGTTTAATAATTTTTCTACTAACATTAATTGGTACAGTTAAACTGCATTAAATTTTAATTAATTAAGTAAACTTGACTACAGTACACTTCTCTGAAAATATTATTTCAATCTTTTCTTTTTCCCGTAGAGTTAGCTAATTCTTCTGTTAATTTTCTCTTATTTTAGCCGCGCACACGTGTAGAGCATGATAAAACTACGTATCCACGGCAGACAAAGTTGCCGGAGATGAATACAGAAAGTTCGAGTATGGCGCAGCATAAATTTAATTATTTCTGTTAGGCATTTTTACACCTTTCGCGTGACGAACCCTAAATATATAAAATGTTTGCCAACCGCAAACATTTTTAGGTGAGCAGTGAGTGGAAAAATGTTACGTTAATTTCATTAAAGGCGTACACTGAATTTAATTTTAAATGCTGCGAAACTTTTTGAGTACAGTTTAATTTATATTTAAATTAAAATTACTTTTCGCAGACATTTGGAAAATCTCTAGTTTTATTTGCTTTTAGTTTGACAGAGAATCTGCATAGTATCACAGGTCTTTTATATGTGTAGGTACTGCAAATTGAGTTAGAGCTGATCATTTTATTTGTAGTAAAGTTGCTATTTTTTGAAATGAGCATTTATTGAAACTTCAGATTTATCCGATAAGGTTAGAGTGACGTCAGCGTTCACTTAAATTGTCTAATACGTTTGCAGCAAGCCATTTGGCGCTTGAAATAGGGTGGGTCATTTTTGTATGGAAAAAAACGAATATTGCGCTTTTGATTTTTAATAGCAAAATTATATTGCCTTTACATGAAAACAGTGTAATGCTAAAATTTAAAGTAAATAGCACCTCATCTTCAGGTTGCGCTTTGCCTTGGAAATACGAATAACTTGAATATATTCTGGTAGTCATATAACATAAATGTCTCAAGGAAAATAGGGTTTTTAGAAAAAAATAATCATTTATTAATAATTAAAAAAATAATACAACAGAAAAATTAATGAAAATCATTCAATATTGAAATCTTTCTTGCTATCGAATTTAGGCATTGCTGCGAGATTCGAGTTTTAATTTTATCCACCTTCTCTTCCCCATTTAGTATACAGTTTTGATCATAACTCTGTTATTATTGTTATTGCAAATACGAACTTTTCATGGCATACTATATGGCCTTTCTTGTATAATTTCAAAAATTCAAACGTAAGGCGCACCCTCTAAATATTAATTAAATTCAAAAATATTTCGTAGGTGTCACAATATCTCTAAAAGACAACATAATTTTGCTATTAGGTAAGATTATCCCAAAGTTTGGTTTTTCGACCCACCCTAGCTTGAAATCACATTGCTGAAACGCTGAATCCTGTTAGACATAAGCAGTGATTATTTTGGAGAGTTAAAACTAGTGATAGTTTCCCAGCTCTATTGTCATCCGTTAAACGTCAATCGGTTTAGAAAGTCATCTTTTTCTCGCTTCTCTCATCAAGAAATATTAGGTTTGTTCTAGCACAAGTACATAACTGTCAGAAATTGTATTGAACGTGCAGTAACACTTTAGCGTTCTAGCAGTGAAAATTTTAAGTTTCTTGTTACAAGTTTGATGTTCTAGCAGCTATGGATTGTAGTTTGTTGACAGTCCAAACAATTCACGTATTCTTTGCGGATTTCTAATTTGTGACATGCGCACATCGAATCATCACCATGCACGGCGCGGCGCGGTAAAAATATTTATATTAATCAATCCGTGGACCTACTATTGTGTTGAATTTGATATGATGGATATATCTGATGCATCTAGTAGACAGTATTTTATTTACTACCAGCGAAAGTGATGAGTTAGTTATTTGAGTTTGAGGAGAACCAGCGACAAAAAATAAAATTATGTTGAACTAAATTTATTACTTAGATAGAGCAGCAAAAATATTTTTTACATACCTATTTCCTAAGCAATTTATCAAACGAGGTTATGACTTGGCTTAATGAACAAGCACAACAATTTAGAGATACTGATTTAACTGACTTGGCGCGAAATGTCGTATTGTATCTACGAGCAGGGAAACGTTCTAGCAAAGAAATGTTCGAAACTAATTCGACAACAATTACGGATTACGCATGCGCATAGGAAAAGTACACAAACTATCAGAAATTGTTTGCTAGAACGAACTTCTAGTAACTTGATGAACTTTTGAATTGAACACTCGCTATAAAACAAAGAAATGAATTGTTTATTTATTAAATATTTTATGTGTATCACAACTAAGAAAACTAGAGGAACGGAACTTTTGTGAACTACTGTTAAGTACAAAAATGAAAAAAGAAAAAAAATTGTGGCATTTAATTATTTCATTAATAATAACTAAAATGAAAACCCTCCCTGCATGAAGTGAGGAAACAATTAACAACGAAAGCGGAAAAAGAACCTTAATTTTCGCGACGAATGCGTTAAGCTCTCGGATTCCTATTATTCAAATTATAATTCTTCTTGACGAGCTTTCAGTACCAATATAAAATTATTAATCGAAAAATATACAACAGGCTAGTATTAATATTTAATGTATACCTACCAATGAGAAGTGAAATTCTCACCGAACCGATGCGATGTGTGCGAGCTTCTAATGAATAGCTCCCGCTGTGATTGTTGCGTTATGCTGGAATGTGTTAATAATATCCCCTAATATTGTTCGCGGGCAAATTCTTTCCCTAGAGTGGCTCTTATATTCTGTGTAATTGAACTATTAATTATTCTCTCAGTAACGAGGATAGGGTGTTTTAAATTATATTCTCTGGAAATTCTTTGCAATTTATCTGGTTCGAAAATGATGTATAACAAAAAAAAAAGATGTGCTTAAATATAAAATTTGTGCTTTCATTTCAGCGTTTTTGGCTTTGCTTTATTAGTATTACAATAAGTCAAGTTTTTACATTTTGAATGATAATGAAATAATCATTTATTTATGATTTGGATATTATACCCTGGTTAATATTTTTTGTGTCAGTGTCTCACTCATTTCTGCGCGTGCCATCATCCGGAGAGTGTCGGTTTCGGTGTTTTGGTTGCTTATACAATGACCAGCAGAAAGTTGGACACATATGGCAATTACTCCTATTGTTATTGATTTATCAGAAAAATGTATTCTTTATGAAAGCGCCTGCATCTTCCCAAGCACAAAATGCACATATCAAAATTTGAATACCTCTAGTCATATACCGAGGAAATCAAAATATTTGAAATCGACGTAAGAGTAACCCAGCGAAAACATGTACGTTTATTCAACGTTAATTTCACGTTGTAATGGTGGAAATAACGTTATTCGTTGAAAAATGCAACGTTGTTTTTTGGTTGAATTAGCAACCATAATTATATCACGTTTGTATGACGTGTTTTTTAACGATCAGTTTAATATGGACGTAATTATAACGTGAAATAAATGCGTAACAATTTTGTCTTTTTACGACGTGATTTATACTATGAGTAAATGCGATGTATCTACCATACGTTGATTACCACATCATTTCAACGTTAATTCAACATCTACTATTCTACGTAATAAATGAGAAAAAAATTAACGAAACTAATACGTTAGATAAATCATAATTTACAACTAAATTTTTAACCCACGTTTTATAACGTTATTTTAACGTATACCGAATAAATATGCCTTACAAAACGTGATGTTGACGTTAGAAAACACTTAATTTTACAGTGATTGTCCATCGTGTTTCACACCTTTGAATTCTAATTTTACTAAAAATCTATGAAATATGAGGTTCTTCCATGCTTGGCAGCTTTGAAATGAAACGAAACAGGTATGAAAAGTACTGCTAATTTGGACATACGAGTCAACCACAACCCCTTTTTAAGTTGACGTAATCTGTCAAATTTTTTAAGTTAGTTTGAATTTGATGCCCAAAATCTGTGATTAAAAATACTAAAGAACGCAATAGTCAATCAATTATACATACATATTGTCACGAATACTCATTGGGGACAGCTGTATACAGAGTGGAAAGTTTAACTGGAATAAATTCTGTAACTTAGAAGATTACGATTCGTAAAATTCTTGGAACAGGTCAATTTTATTTTTAATGGCGCATATTACAAAGGGACTTTTTTAACTTTTCAATTATTTGGAGGGGTGAAACGACCCCTAACTATGTTTTTTTTAATGGAAGGATATGTTGAAAAAATTAGGAATACAGCTACGTTTTATTTTTTTATTTTTCTTTACATGTAAAAGGTAAAAAACAAAAAAAAAAGAATTTTTTTACTAAAACCGTTTTTAATGCCAAAACTTCAGGAACTCCATTTTTTATTATTTGATGAGAAGAAATAAGCATTCCATATGGTATCGTATTGTTGCGTGTAGCCAATAGATGGCACCGCTAATGCCGCTAAATTTTTTAATTGTACGTAATTACCTCACTGAAGTTTTTCCCAATAGGTGGATAGGAAGAAGATGACCGATGACCGATTGAGTGGCCAACAAGATCTCCAGATCTCTCACCTCTTTACACTTTTATATGGGATATTTAAAAAGTAAAGTTTATGTGACTAAACCAAACGACATAGCAGAACTTCAGAACTTCAAATTCTGCATGAAATTAGGAAAGTAACGCCGGAAATGTTACAAACTGTTAGGGATGGAATTTATAATCGATTAGGGTATTGTCAAGTGAGAGGTGGCGAGCATTTTGAACATCTGATGCGTTAAAATCGTTCTAGTCAAAAATTTATTTTTTATTTTTTCGCCTTTTACTGTTTAAGAAAAATTAAAAAATAAAAACGTAGCTGTATTCCCAATTGAACAAGCTTTAAGAAAAAAAATTACTCAACATACCCTTCCATTAAAAAAAAAATACTTAGGGGTTGTTTCATCCCTCCAAATAATTGAAAAGTTAAAGAAATCCTTTTATAATATGCGCCATAAAAATAAAAATTGACCTGTTCCAAGAATTTTGCTAAAAATGGCAATTTTCTAAGTTACAGAATTTATTCCAGTTAAACTTTCCACTCCACTGTGGTGTTTATGAGCAGCATGTAATTTTTTTTAAATTTTCATAAAGAAATATTTCTGTAAATAATAAAGTAAATTGAGAGTACTGTATTAAATGTGTTTTGTCGAATATTTTATGTTAGTGTAAATATTTTTAGAAATAGGCGATTTAGAATTACATATGTATTATAAATAAATAATTTAGAATTTTTGAAATGTATATACAAAGAAAATAACCTTAGGATTGTAATAATTAGAAAAATTGATTTAATGATGTTATGATAATATGGATGTTAGAAGGAAACTGTAGGTAGTAAAGAGTTCGGAAATTGAACGAGTGAGGGCGGCGCGTAGCTATTGTAAGTTAAAGTCCCCGGTTCGGCTTTTATTACTACCGCCTCCTTCCGCTTTTACGAATCAGTCACGGAAGCGATACGGCACTGGGATCTCCAAATGGCTTAGCGGTTCAGTCTAGCCGAAACTTGGAAAGTCGTGTCACTCGGCGGCGTGGGTTCGAATTCCACCATTAGCGATGTATGTTTGTTCAGTCTAATGATTTAGACCCAGCTTTAATACACGTCGTAATTGTTCTGATTCAACGCTACACGTGGACATTGCCGCGACATTTTTTCGTTGTTTTAACGTAACCATAACACACGAATTCAACGTTTGTTACATGTTATTCCACAACGTTTTTTATACGTATGTATGCACTGGGATTCAACGTAGAAATACCGTGGACAAAGACGTTTAAAAGAAGTTGATTCGAGCGTTGTTAAAACGTATTAATAACACACGAATTCAACGTTGATTAATTGTTATTCTACAACGTTTCTTACACGTGGACAGAGACGTTTAAAAGAAATTGATTGCCGCGACATTTTTTCGTTGTTTCAACGTAACAATACCACACGAATTCAACGTTTGGTTACATGTTATTTTACAACGTTTTTTACACGTACGTGTTTTCGCTGGGAAAGCACCTTTATTTTTCAAAATACGCGCTAATATTATTTAGAAAAGTTATTCAGAATTGCTATGGGATCTCAAATATGAAATTTTTCTGGTTTCAAGTTGTGTATCTTGGAACTTTGAATATACAGAGCTGGACGTTTCTTCCGGTGTGACATAAATTGACTCTGAGATTTGCTTTTTGCTCATCTACAAACTACAAATTATGATCAATAACACTGATATCATAAAAATTTCACTTTTTTGTGTCCAAAAATTATTTTTTCATCCTAGACAGCCATGATTTCATATTTGAGATGTCAGAACAATTCTAAGACTGGGTTTCTCAGTTCTAGTTTAACTTTAAACTCCTGTTTATTTCCATGGTAGCAATTATAAAAACAATTGTTCCTATAGAAATAAACAGGAGTATAAAGTTAAAGTAGCACTGAGAAATCCATCCTAAATAACTTTTCCAAATATTTTCTCATATCTGAAAAATAAAGATACTTTACTCTCACGTCTATTTCAAAAATTTTGATCTCCTCAGTATACTGTGAGCCTCTATTATTATTATACAGTTATTATTGTACCGTGGGCCTCTAAAGTATGGAATAAAATTCGTAATTTCTTTATTTTTGACATTTCGAAAAAACGCTCGGAAACGTGAAAATCAATTTTTGACTGTCATTTGTTTTCAAGTAATGACGTCATCGACATATTCTTTAAATAGCAACCCCCAATTTTTTTTCTTGATTCTGATAGCTGATTGAATTCTCTATCCAACCACATCAAAAATCTATTACGTTTTATGGGAAAAATTTTAAGAAAAAAATTATTGAAAATGAAATGAAATAATAATAATAATTTAATTTTCGGTTAAATGACGAACTATGATTACTCGACTTGGAAAGACTTTATTTAAATGACAAGAATGACAAGTTTTCTTTTATTGTAGGTATCATTTTGGTTTTGTTGAAAATGTAACGCCTACTTCATTTGTAGGTAGTAGATGATTGATTCATTCATTTTCAATATTTTTTTTTATAAAACAATAAATTTTTGATGTGGTTGGATAGAGAATTCAATGAGCTATCAGAATCAAGAAAACAAATTGGGGGTTGCTATTAAAAAAAATGTCGCTGACGTCATTACTCGAAAACAAATGACTGTTGAAAATTGACTTTCACTTAAAAATATGTGCTTTTTAAAAACAAAATTTACCTGTCCGAGCGTTTTTTCGAAATGTTAAAAATAAAGAAATTACGAATTTTATTCCATACTTTAGAGGCTCACTGTAAAATAATAACTGTATAATAATAATAATAATAATAAACTGACTATATGATAAGAAGTATTCAAATTTTCACATATGCATATTGAGTTTGAGAAGATGCAGGAACTTTCACAAAGAATTTTTTTCTGAGAAATCAATAATAAAAAAAGTTTTCCATATGTGTGCATCCAGGAAATCAAAATACATATTGGAAATCGACATAAGAATAAAGTGCCTTTATTTTTCAAGATAGGCGAAAAGATTATTTGGAAGAGTTGTTAAGAATTATTCCGAGATCTTAAATATGAAATCATGACTGACTAGGATGAAAAAATATTTTTTGGACACAAGAAAGTGAAATTTTTATGGTATCAATGTTATTGATCATAATTTCCAGTTGGTAGATAAGCGAAAAATAAATCCTGCAGTATATTTATGTCACATCTGAAGAAACGTCCAGCTTCACACACTCAAAGTTCTGCGATACACACGCTGATACGAGAAAAATTGAAAAATATATAAAAAAAAAATTCCATCGTAGGTGGCCATGATTTCATACCTGAAATCTCAAAACAGTTCTGAACAATTTTTCCAAATACTGCGTATTTTGAAAAATAGTAGTATATTGATTTACAAGTTTAGAAAAGTGACAGTTTTCCAGTGAGTGTAAATGCTAAATTTACACGAACATGGAAATTCACTTTTCTAACGTGTAGATCATGCTATTTTTTCGTGTAGTTGACGAGAATAACGCTAAAATTATGAGAGTGTCGACAAATAATAATACTACATCAAGGTATGTCAAGCTTTTGTTGACATAGTAACAAAACATCAATCTGTGACATCAATCTGTGACATCAATCTGTGACATCAATCAATCAATCTTCGGCCTCTGATACGTCAAAATGAATGAAAAAAAGTGTTGCTAACGGAAACGTGAAGAAAAGTGTTGCTAACAAGACAAATCCCACATTTCTTCACGATTTATGATTAAACATTGTGTCACTTTTCTATCAACTACACGAAAAAGATATTTTACTCTTATGTCGATTTCAAATATTTTGATTCCCTCGGTATATGACAAGAGGTATTCAAATTTCAAATGCAATTATTGGCTTTCTCGTAAATTTTAGAACAAAACGGTAAAGGAAAATATTGTTCAGAATTCTCAAATGATTCATAAATATTTATGTAATTGTTGAAAGTGACAACTTCAAAAATCTGCAATTTTTATACTTTTTTTTAGAAAAGTTCGATTTCTGTTTCCGTTTCGTAATTATTGTAATGGAGTATTATACTACCGAAGAAAAAGTATTATTTTTAAAATCTCATTATTCGGGAAACTCTTTGAGGGAGCGAAAAATACTGCGGATACCATTAGTAGGATTATTAAACATCTTGAAACAACAGGAAGCGTAGACGAATTATGCGAATTTAAAAGAATATCGTTGAAATATAAAATGAAAATCACCTTAATAATGTGTTAGCAATGATCAATGAAAATTAATATTTAAGTTTAAGACACATTAGTCAGAATTTGGGAATTCATCATACTGCAGCTTTTCGTGTACTAAAGAGACAGACACGAAAATTTAAGTCGTTTAAATAGCACAAACAACAAGAAATCTTTGAAGATGACAATTTTCAAAGAATGTTGTTTTCTGAAACTATCTAGGAAATATGCAATAATGTTAGAAATCTTTTGCAGCGAATATGTTCTATTTAAGGAATCGAGAAAACTACAAAATGTATCGTTTAAATTTGCAATATCAGTACGTTTATTAATAGAATTCCACGACATTTTTATTTTACACATTTCAATAAAACGTCTTTTGAAAATATTAGACTCGTAATATAAAATGTTAGTATTTTCAAAATCAAAATTATGGTCATTTTCTAATGAATGTTCTACAAGCATTGAATGATTTTGATTATTTTTTTGGATATGATATTTATGTTGGTCTAAACGTTTTTTTTTTTTAAATTTTGGCTTGTTTCTCCAATATAACATGAACTACAATTTAAACATTTAATTTCATAAACTACGTTAGGTTGTTTTAGTTTTGGTGTTTTGGTTTTTAAATTTGAGAAAATACTATTTGGTAGCTAAAATTAAATTGTGTTTTTTGAATATGTGTTTAAATGTGTCATATAGTGGTGCAAGGCCCAAACCTTGTTGACGAATTTTTAGACAAACAAAGGTGATAGTAAAACTGAATTACTGATAACAACTTTACCTGTTAAATAACAAACGTAATAACAATTGAATAATAATTTTTGCAACCGTCCAATATAACTTTTATCGTTTAATGCAAAAAGTAAAAGAATTATTATCTCGCTTGTGAGTTGAATTTTACTAAGGCGTTTTAAGGTTTATCGACTCCTTCTGAGGTGTACTGTCGCCCCCTAAAAGGATACAGAGAAGACCGTAAACACCCTGTATAATCTTAATTGGTAGTAGTGCATAAAATTGGCGGGTAAGTTTTCTCCGAGACGTCAGCAGGTGTGTATGTGCAGCTATGATTTTTAAGAAAACGATAAGACAAGCTGATGTAAGGTAAGTCAATTATTGTGTTTTAATGGTATATTAACCAGGTGTTGTTGTTTCTAGCAGTTAAGCACATGTTTAAGATTCGTTTTGTAATTTAATTTTCTGCCTAATCTCAAAATTAAAGAAATATATAGAGGACCAAATACTACCCTTAAATAATGCGTAGAAAACAGTTATTGACCGGGGAGGCCAATAACTGTCTAGTAGAGAAACTCATGAAATGTTGTTTCTTTGTACTTGTTTACTAATTTAACAGATTCGTTATGCCCTTTTTACAGTATTATGTGTTTTAGAAGTTCCCAGGCAATTGTTGGCCTGCGGCCAATAACTGACTGTTTTAGATGGCCAATAACTACGAAGTTTTTTTTATTAGGTCCAAAATGCCGAAATTAAGCCACAAATATTCCAAAGAAGATTTACAAGAGGCATTAGATGCAATAAATAGAGGATTGCCGATCAGGGAAGTTTCGAGAAAATATAATATACCATGGGCTACTTTGCAATTTAGAAAAAGTATTCTTATTTCTTCTAAATTGTAAAGTTCGTTAAGGCTAATTTCGGCCCTAAGCCAATTCTAACTGCAGAGGAAGAGGATACTCTGGTTAAATGGATTCGAGAAAATGCTGAAAAAGGATTTCCAAGAAGAAGGCAGTATATTCAGTTGTCTGTAAAAGAATTTCTGGATAAAGCTCCAAGACCAAATCCTTTTAAGAACAATTTTCCTCATGAAGGTTGGTTCAAAGCATTTCTTCGTCGGAATCCTGTATTAACTAGCAGAACACCTGAAGGTGTAACATTAGCCAGTGCCAATGTGTCTGAGAAAGATATTAGAAAATGGTTTACGGACATAAAATCTTATCTCATTTCCAAAGGATATTACAATATTTTGTCTGATCCTTCAAGAGTACTTAATGGAGATAAAACTTCTTTCAATTTATGTCCTAAAAATACAAAAGTTCTGGCTCCGCGTGGAAGTAAAAATATATATGAAGTTGAACATGCTAATTCAAAAAGCACAATTACAGTAATGTTTAGTTTTTTCGCTTCGGGTAACCTGCTGCCTCCAATGATGATATACCCTGGAAAAAGGAGAAGAACCGAGATAGTAGAGTCAGTTCCAACTGATTGGGGAATTGGAATGTCCGAATCTGGTTGGATGAAGGCTGAACTTTTCTATGAATATATTTCAGCGGTGCTTTATCCTGCACTAAAGAAATAAAACATTCAGTTCATACTTTTGTCATACTTTTTCTAGATGGTCATAGTACTCATCTAACGTATGAAGTGAGCGAATTATGCAAGAAATTAGACATCATACTTATCTGCTTATATCCAAATGCTACACGCATTTTACAACCGGCCGATGTGGCTACATTTAAACCGATTAAAACAGGATGGAAAAAGGCCGTTCTACAATGGAGAAATATACATCTAAATGAGATATTAACAAAAGAAAAATTTGCTCCAAAACTTAAAACAGTACTTGATGCATATGTAAAATCCAATACTATAAAAAATGGATAAGGTTTGTATCCTTTTAATCCGGATAATATAGATTTTTCAAAATGCTTTGGAGGTCAAAACGAGACAAAAACAACCAAGGAAACTAATCAAAACAATACAACGAAAATTATTATTTTGGAGCAATTTGAGAAAATCGTCGGCAAACAAAAGCTCTTTGATTTTGAAAATATTGAAAATGATGAAATAGATAATTATTCTCAAGAATTTAATATTGTAACGATTTTAAAGGTTCATTAATTTTTATTTTAAAACAAAACACGAAATAGTTAATAAGTAATTTATTTACAAGCAAACTAATTTAACACTAACATTTAACAATAATTTATTTACAGACTTATACGTAATTTATTTCAACAGCCGAGCGAAAGTTTAACAGGCCACTTTTAATTTCGAACTGTCTCACGTTGCATTCTAATCGAACTCACCCCACCCTCCGGCCGTGTACATTTTATAAACTGGCTCTTTCTTCGGGAATCGCCTAGAACGCGCCGGAGAGTCTATTCTAGTTTATTCCGCCGTCAGAATTCTCTGGCCCAAGGCGCGTCGACTAGACGGCGTTGACGCTAGAGACAGACGGACGCTGGCTGCTGTCGGCAAATCATTACAATATGTTGTATAAAATTTGGAAAGAATTTAAACAAGATGAACAACATATTGAATTATATAGTATTGAACATGACAAGGAAGATGTTAATTTATTAATAGAAGATATGGGAACTATTGAAGATATTCAACCTAATAATAAATCTGAAGAAAACTGTATTATAGAAACTGATGGGACTGACATAATAAATAAGACTAATATTGTTGAAGGAATTGCAACACCTACACAAGCTGGTGATATTAATATAACAGAAACGACTGTACAGGAAAAGTTTTCTGAAGAAGATTTTATTAATATGCCAATAATCTTTGAAGATTCTGTTTCAGAATTGGAACTAGATGTAGAAACGCAGAAAATGGATTTTGTGGCACTTGAAAATTCAAATAGTAATTTTTCACGAAATTTCAATAATTCAAGTTTGGAAAATATTTTAACGTTGCCTAAAACACCGAAAAGAAAAGGTAAAAGAGACTAATAGACTTAATAGACTAAACTAATAGACTAATAGACTAATAGACTTAATAGGCTAAACAACTTTCTGACCTCAAATAAAATACTCAACGAACAGCAGTTTGGTTTTCGGGAAGGGAAATCTACAAATGAGGCCTTCTATATTTTTATAAGTTTTGCCCATGAATGTCCGGAACATTAGAAGAATGTGTGTGGAATATTCTACGATTTAACCAGAGCTTTCGATAAAGTGAATCACGAACTCCTTCTTCTGAAACTAAATTCTTATGGAATTCGCGGGGTTGCCGAGAAGTGGATCATGTCTTATCTCTCAAATCGTCATCAGAAGGTAGTTATTAAATGGGATGGAGCAGCACATTACTCAAAGCTCTTGCCAGTTACCCAAGGGGTGCCGCAAGGGAGCATCTTAGGTCCACTGCTTTTTTTTATTATTCATTAACGACCTGGATATCCACATTGCAGCAGACTGCATGACATTATATGCTGATGACACTTCCGCCCTTATCTCTGCAAACAGCGCCTCCGAATTAAGCAAAGCTGCTTCCTCTTGTGTGATGGATATGGAGGCTTACTGTAAAAATAATGACTTATTGTTAAATGGGGAGAAAACGGAACTTGTACTTTTCACAACGACAGATACGAATTTCAGCCTGTATGTGAGGTCCAATACAACTACATAGTTTGCGACAAGTTGATGTAACCAAGTTTCTAGGAATTATCGTTGACAGAAACTTAAAATGGTATGATCACATCTGTTACATTCAAAACAAGCTAGCCAAAAGTTGTTTTGTCTTATGGCAGTTAAGAAGCTCAGTTAGTGTAAATATCTTACTGTCCTATTACCGAGTGACTTTTAATGATTGAAAATTATTTTATTAGATTGGCAACACTTTTCAATGTTTATGTTGGTGTACAGGATTTTCAAATTCAAAATTTAGATATAGGTTAGTGCACTAGATTGTCAAACTCAAATAAATTCGTTTATTGTCGAATCAAGAAAACCAAATAAATAAGATATTTAATTATCACACTTTATTACCAAAATGGTTTTGAGCACAGAATAAAATACATTTTCAGTAATGGCTTATTTTCGAAGCGGAGTACAAAATGAAAATGGGCACATTCAGCAGACCCGAAAGTTGTGCAACTGTTGACCAAATTTCTGCTGAATGCGACCTCTCATAAGTTGATGAGTTGGAGGGGTCGCCATTTTTTGAAGCGTAACTACTCCACTACCTAACTGGAACATGTTATGATGAGTGAACTTCATTCAGCAGAAATGAGTGCTCAGTCTCAACCGTTGGAGCAGGAACTGTTACTGATATGTTCTGCTGAATCAGCCCAATAGTAATTGAATTTATTCACAGCAGCATGCCTATGACGATTTCATTGAAATATACCCTGAACAACAAATTGAGTTTCGTCTTTTTTCACAACACTGTTTTAGAATAGCCGTCCTCCATTTACAACGAACACGAATTGATTCAAATTCACTTAGAAATCGTTGATTGCATTATTTGCATTCCATTTACAATTATTCAGTTAGCGACCAGTGATGAAGAGTGATTGAATTTACCCTCCCGCACACCGTACTGATCAAGCTGGTTTTCTAAATTATTTATCAGTTTCATGTGATTTCATACGTATTTTGAGGTTATGTTAATTTTAATTCCAAAACATCATTCCTTTTATGAGTCTCTCTATTCACTTTAAAGTCAGTTCAGTTCAAAATCGGTTAATAAATGAACGTTTCACTGGTCGCCCCACTATAATAACAATCGATATTGTACAAAATGTTAATGATACTGTACAACAGAATCCTCATGTTTCCTATATGAATCCACTCGGAAGATATTGAAAAAACATCTTCATTTCCGATCATACAAATTTTCAATGGTTCAACAACTTCACCCACTCGATTTTCTTCAACAAATTCAGTTTTGTCAGTGGTATAACAATAATCTGCTAAATAATAGTGACCAACAAGATACAACTTTCTTTTCTGATAAAGCCTGGTTTCATCTCTCTGCGTTTATCAATTCACAAAATTTCAGGACTTGGTCAGAACATAATCCCTTTAATGTGATTGATGTAAAGGCACTACATCCACTTAAAATTGGTATTTGGGTGGCAATGTCTTGGAGAAGAATTATTGGACCAATATTCTTCCGGGAAACAGTTAACGCCTACAGATATCAGAGACTTATATTGGATCCATTTGTAAACCAGTTAGACGACAATGAATTAGCAAATGGCTACTTTCACAGCACGAACCACAATAAATTATTTAGAGGAGTTTTTCCCAGGATGTTTAATCAGTGCTGGTTGGTGGCCTACTTGCTCTAATATTCAATTAAATCCGGACTTCTTAATTCCTTATTTCAATAATTTGGTGTTCAGAATACGTATTAAACAATTTGGAAGAATTGCAGCAGGCAATTGCAAATATCGGACAACCTAAAACGTCTTCAATAACATATCTCAAAGGATTCGGTACTGCTTACGCAAAGGGGGCTTGAAGATGTGCTCTAAAATTCAATTAAATTTGGACTTCTTATTTCCTCATTTCAATAATGTGGTGTTCAGAATACGTATTAAACAATTTGGATGAATTGTGCAGCAGGCAATTGAAGAGGCAATTGCAAATATCGGACAACCTAAAACGTTAATAATGTCTTCAATAACTTATCTCAAATGTTTCGGTGCTGCTTACGCAAAGGGGGCTAACATTTCCAGGTCTTAAATAATAATAATCTGTTGAAACAGTTTTCATCATCAATGTAAACATCAACTCTAACCTATAGCTACACATTCCCGCAAAATTAACGAGCTTTCAGGTAATGCCAATTCCTCAGTGTTCCCAACATACTAAATTTGCTTCAATCATTAAAAGTCGCTCGGTATTATGCTCATGTAAACTCTATATTGTCCTATGGAATTCTATGCTGGGGAAATTCATCTAAAATCAATGATGTTCTCAAAATGCAGAAAAGAATAATAAGAACTATCATGAACAAACCGCCACGTTTTTCCTGTAGGGAACTGTTCCATGAAGCGAAGATATTAACTGTTATTTCAATGCTATTATGTACGTAAAAAAGCATTTATCAGAACTGTCTCCCCCCG
The DNA here is from genome assembly GCA_033060865.1 of Dorcus hopei. Lineage (NCBI taxonomy): Eukaryota > Metazoa > Arthropoda > Insecta > Coleoptera > Lucanidae > Dorcus > Dorcus hopei. Next base: position 8,302,218 of record CM065423.1, on the reverse strand, counting down.
AAGTTCACTACGATTTAAGAACCGCGCGCGATATCAAAGTACGTCAACACACTTACCTCCAAAAACTGCTCTGTCATGTCCATTAAATTTTACAACCATTTGCCCAAAGACATTAAAATGATTTGCTCTCTACAGTGGCGCAGCGAGGGGGGGCGGGGTTGGGGGTTAACCCCCCCCAGAAGGGTTATGTAATTTCTTTTTGCAATTGAATTGAGGCTTAGTCATCTCCATTTTTTTTACATAATCTATCGGGGAAACATTCCACATACTCTTCATATAAAAATAGAAAACTAATTTTGTGTATTGAGAGAACTGTTTAAGTGTATCACGTGTCCACCAAGTGTGATTTTCTTTTGTAGCGTTTAAACCATTTAATATAGAAAAAAATTTCAAACGCTATCATCCTCTAATAAAAAAAACTGTATACATTAAATTTATTTGCAATTACACAAGTTGTTTATTTTACAAGTGTCAGCAAGTGCCTTTAATATTTCAAATGGAATTCCCTGTATATGATTACGAATTTTGATAGATCTTATCAATTGGAAAAATATTTTATTAACATATTTCTATACCTAAACCTAGTATTTACTAGCCATATACTTTTCGTAAATTACAGGAAAGATTTGAAAAAACAGGCAGTGTTGCAAATGTTATTTCTAAAAATATTAACTTACATGGCACCCTAAAAATGACAAAAATCATGAAACAAGATGAAAACCAGAATTGTCTCACAAACCGTAGGTTTTAGGTATAGGACTTAGTTTGGGAAAAAGGTAGCAAATTTAATTCTACATCGGTCGATGATTTTACTTACAGGGTGTTCCATAAGAAAAACTTGAAATATTTCACTTTTAAATTCCGCAGAAAGAACTGCCAGCCACCAACAATCTGAGTAGTCTTCAGGTTTGTTTAATATAGTGTTACTTAGCTTAAAGTATGTGTAATTACACGCTAATAACTGATAATGGAGATTCTTCAATTAAGCAAGTTAAAAGCAATTTAATAAGGACCTGCATTTAAGATATTTCTTCGTTGGCGGCATTTATCTCGGTAAACACCAGGTTTAGGTATAGAAATATGTTAACAAAATATTTTCCAAATTGATAGATCTATCAAAATTCGTAATAATATATAGGGCATTCCATTTGAGATATTAAAGGCACTTGCTGACACTTGTAAAATGAACACCCTGTGTTTTTGCAAATTAATTTAACGCATGGAGTTTTTTTATTAGAGGATAATAGCGTTTGAATTTTTTTCTATATTAAATAGTTTAAACACCAGAAAAGAAAACCATACTCTGTGGACACGTGGTATATGTAGGTATATTTCTTTCTTTTATGTTATTATCTTTCTTTTCGTTAAATGGTGTAATGTAAATAAAAATGTGTTCCACTCTATCTAATTTAAAAGTCTGTTATTTGCAGATTCGACTTTCTGTGTAATTTAAATCTTAAAAAATCTACGGTAGCTACTGTCACCGCCAAAAAAAGTGGACACTGTTTTTGACGTAAAGTTAATAATGCTAAGAATTTTGCTGGGTGGCTGTATTATGAACTGACAGTTACGGATGACAGACAATAAAATTAATAAAGGTTAGTCATTATTTCATTTTGAAATATATTGGCTCATATTACTCATAAAGATAAGGCAGAAATGAAAAATGAATTTATCTTCAAAAAAATTAATTTGTTTGTCATTCGTAAATGACAGTTCATAATTACAACTACGCAGCAGTTAAATTTACGTCAAGTAAAGTGTCCACTTTTTTTTGGCGGCGACAGTATAAGCTAAAAATTACAAGAATGCACAATAATAAAAAAACGTATATTTGAATCCTTATACATTTTTCTTTTCACCCTTTTGGAATACTGTAAATCAAGGGCGTCCATGAAGGGGGCTTGAGTCCCGACCTTAGACTTTGAAAAATATAGTTGCAGTGGGACCAAATGCTCCCTCCTCCACCATTATGTTAATTAATAATTAAACTGTTAATTATATTTTATGTTGTTAGATATTCATTCTTAAGCAAAAATATAATGCGTTTAGAATTAAAGAATTATAAACGTTTGCCTGCAATGCATTGAGTTTTGTTTACGGTCTCGATGGAATGCTCGGTCCTCTTGACATTATATAAACAATAAACGGTTTCGGGGAGGAAAGGTTTGCTTTGGGAATCGAGACAGTCGGGTTTATGACACGCAATCGATAGGCGCATTAATAAGAGTTTGCGGTGTTAATACGATAGAAAGGTGCGGAATGTAATTAATTAAAGTTGGCCAACTTGCAACTTATAACTCGCGCTTGCAACTCGCAACTCGCGTTAATTGTATATCCGCGAGTATTATATACGTGGCGTGCGTATACAGGGTGTGTTCGGAAAGTATTGTGCGCTACGCTGGTAGAAGCAGGAAAGCGGTATCTAGAGACAAGTTATTAATTGTAGCTAATGCATGATATGTAGAGAATTAGCTTGAAGTATTTCCTGCATGGTGTATGAATGAAGCGATTTCCCCAGGTGAGCTCGGATTTGTCGTGGCAGGTGCTGCATCACCTGACCGTTGGCTAGTAGGTCAACTGGGGTAACCACGGTGGCGTAGGGATTGTGACGTCACTTGCATGATTAGTGGTTGCTTCGTGAAATCGTACTAACAAGGTGGAAAGCGCTACCGAGTGAACGACGTACTGTTCACGGTCCATGGTGACCCTTAGGGACCCGATGCAGCGGATTGGGAGCCTAAGGTTATTAAATTGTCACCACCCCTACGTGCCAGGTGGAGGGGACGTAACCTGGTGGGATGCCACGTTGACGTTGATTTGTGCCACCTGGCGGAAGAGTGGATTGGTGGTAGAGAATCCACGGGTCGGAGATGACAAAGACGTAGGGTAGAGTATGTTTGCATGTCATTGAGGCTATCTGTGCTGCATGTGGCGTGTGTTTCTGGAAATAACATTTCAGAGCAATAGTTTATGAAAGAGCAACAGATATTATACTGAAGGCCCAAGGTTGGACATCATCAGGAGGGATGGTGGAGGCACTAGATTGAGTTGTGAATTGACCAAGGGGTCAACGGAGACCGTTGGGGCCAGGGGACTGGGGTCCCTGGTGAGTAAATAACTGTTGTCTCTTACAAATGATTGTAAACACATGTTATTGTTGCATGAACGCACCATGTCAATGGGAGGTGATGGTAGCGAATGGTGCCCGGTAGCCAAAGGAAATGGTGAGCGTTTTGATTACTTACATTTATGTATACGCGTTACTACATTTTAATAATACTAGAAAAAAAAATATGTTGGTAATTTCGGCCGACCTTACAATGTAAACTTTAATATTAGTTAAAATTTACTTTATTTTTTTAATTGGAATTTAATTATTATCAGTCCAATTATTTAGCCATGGCCTGTCAGCCCCCCCCCCGTAAGTTGCCACATGGTCGCCCATGATGGAAATTCCCAAGAACCCCCCCCCCCAGAAGAAATTTCTGGCTGCGCCACTGGCTCTCTATCAGTATTTAAAGCAAATGTAAAGAATTTTTTATTAAGGCCTCTTTGTATTTAGTAGATGAGTACTTTGGTATCGATAACGCGTCTCTTAAATTTTTTCTGTGATATTGTCCCTTTTATTGACTAATGATTGTGATTTTTCTGTTTGTTTTGTTTTGTACTGTATTGTACATTTGTATATTTAATTTTATTGACCTGCCTAATACATGTAATATTGTCAAAAAGTACAAATAAATATTATTATTATTATTATTAAGTGCAAAGAATGCCTTATGTATTAACAGAAACACAGTGGAGAAAAATAAAAAAAGAACGGAAGGAACAAGAAAAGCTAAGAAGACAAGCAATTCGAATAGAAAAAAAATGTTCTAAAGGGAAGAAAAATTAATAAGGTAAAGGCCAAGCAAGGAGAAACACAAAGTGTTGAATCTAATTTACGAAATATCGACAACAGAATGAAAACGACATCTCGGAATTTATTTGCTGATGAAAACTGGAATAAAATTAACATATTATCATGCCATATTTTAACTCCAGAAAATGAAACTGTAGGGCCAGAAGAAAATATTGATATGATAAGCATCGGTCTATCACCAGATCTGAACATGAACATTATACAGGGTCTGTGTTTTTCGTGTACAAACAAATTCTCTCTGATAAATTATGGAGTCAAATGCGTTACCTGTTCCAGATCATTTCATGTAAAGTGTGTTAAAAAGCACAATGTCCATAAATCTAATGCTCTTATATTTCGCTGTCTGACATGCCTAAAAAATAATCGTTTTCTACTTATTAAAGATTTAACAAAATATTTACTTAACTAAAAAGAAAGCAATATTTATTCATATTTTATTAATAGAATGAAAAAACTACCTATATTTTGCAATAAACTTACTAACTTTCTAATTTTCATTAAAGGTATTCCTTTTTTTTTTGTACGGCCAATAACTGTCTTTTTACAGATTAATAACTGTAATTTATGGGCCAATAACTACCTAAATGACATTATTTCAATTATTTATTTTTTAATGTGTTTTGTACAGATTTATGTTACGTTCTGAAACAACAAATAAAAGTTTAAATTTCCAGATTTCTAATGGTATTAAAACTTTCTACCTGTTCAAACAAATAGTTTATAAAAATTTTAAATAGAGTTGATGACGTTCTTAAAAGGCCAATAACTATCTCTTTTACCCTACCTACTCCAAATTTACATTAACTGTCCCGAATCGAAGTCAACAACGACAAATTAATGTATGGGCAGCAATTTTAAGAATCGTTGCCGTTGGTCCGTTTTTATTGAAAGATCCCTGATCGGTAACAAGGACCTCCAATTGCTGCACTTTTGAAGATCTTGGCATAGACCATGAAGTTTAGCTGCAGCATGATGGTTGGCCTGCACACAATCGTACTTACAGTTATGCGAAACTGGCGGGCATAACTGATTTTTTCCAGATTCATCACCAAATGACTTTTTCTTCTGAGATAATTTAAAAAATAAATTATATAATTGACAGAATACCTATGAAAATGTAGGGACATTAAAAGAAGCAATAATTGCCGAATGCGACATAGTACCTCAGTATCAATTAGCAAACATGAGGCAGACATGTTATGATCAATAAAGATATTCTTTAGCTGCATATGGAGACCAGTTTGAACATTATTTAAAAAAATGTTAATTTAATGTTTTTTTTTTGGTGTTGTCGCTTGCTATTTTTGAGAATCTGAGTACAAAATTTAAAAAAATAAGTAAAGCTTTAAGTGCATTTTAGAATTCCGAACAATTTTCTCCTTTACCGTTTTGCTCTAAAATTTACACGAGAGCCACTATTTGCAAATATTCAATTAATAATGTAATGTGTAGCATTAATATTGAAAATATTTTTCCGCTTACATCGTGTGAGGAGTTTAAAGATCTTTTGCAATATTAAAAGAATTTGTTATATGAGAAACTCTATGTGTATACAAAATATTTCTTTGATATTTTTCATTTTTGTTTTGATAAAATGTATAATTTCTTATAAATTCTATGCGTCATTGGCAGGCAGATGTGATGTAAAGCGATAATAAAACTGACCTCTCAACATAATGACACGTATTGCTAGGGGTTTTTGGACTCTGATCGGTCATTACTTAACGCGATGTATACAGCAAGTGTTTGAAATGCCCTCCGCTTGCTTGGAAGCAAGCGTCCATACGACCACGAAAATTTGCTTGCACTAAAGTTTGCTGCTGTCAGTTTTTGTTGTTGCATCCACTAGCAAAGGACAAGATTGATGGCATGGCAATCCTCTTCTGTTAAGTATTGCACACGTTGCACGTGATAGGGATGTAATAAATTTTCTCTCAGAATACAGTGCACAACGGTATGTGGTATGCCAACTTCACGTGTAGGGGTGACGGGGGGAATGCGAGCCACTAAAGAAAAAATCTATATCTTTTGAAAAATATAAAGTGTATTTTCTCAACAATTTTATGCCGTTTCGCATAAGGAAAAACCATTAAAATGACGTAACTGTATCATTCCTGTCATTAGCAGAAATTAAAATATATTCATTTAAAATAAAAATGGAATTGGCTCTTATTGTTCATATGTTGGGATAATGAGAACCATGAAAGAAGGTAAACCGACTGCTCCTAAATAACCTTGCTTTAATAAATAACTGCTACAATTAATAAACTAAATAATACACTTTCCTTTCACAACACAACACAAAATGTAATACGTATTGAGAAAAATTCGAAAACAATAATAAAAGTACTTTAACATGTTTGTTGAAGTATTAGGTGCAAAAATCACACATCCAACTAGTTACAATATTGTTCTTTTAGTTCTTTTAGTCCTCGGCATCTTCAACAGAACATACTTTTATAATATCAGGGATAACAAGAGTCACCTGTGGCTAATAATAACTTAGCTCTTATTACCCCGGATAGCATTAATATTTTAGGTTTTAAAATTAGAAAAAAACAGAGATAAACGAGAAACCAAATTTTAGAAACATGAAATATATTAACAACCTAGTGATATGAAATCAAAACATTGTCCAAAAAATATTATCTGACTACTTACTTTCTCGATTAAAAATTACGAAAAATAACAACACAAGTCATAATTTGAAACAAGTGCTCACTGTTATTACTACGCATTGTTTTTTGTGATAAATGTATATTCCATGCATCCTAGGCGGGAAGGGGTACTGCTTCCCTAAATTTCAATTTTTTTCGTTTGTTAGTTATACCTAGACCAAGCTGGCTCTTATTGTTCGCAGGCTATCATTACCCCTCGCTCCCTTAGTGCGCCCTGGATTAGTATTACTATTATTATACATTAGAAATATATCCGCATATTCCACAGTCGCAGACATAATGCTTCTACATCAACACAATGTCATAAATGAACTGATTAACCTCTATGATTCACTGAAAGCTTGAGCCTTGCGGCACAATAGTGGTCGGGTTGCGCAGTTTAGAGAAGCCAGATTCGTATTTCATCAAAAAGCGAATAGAATAGTGGTTTGTGAGAAACGTGTGTTCAAGAAATAGATGAAGAATGGTAGAAGACCATCAGAGCATACAATGGGTAGGAAAAGAGGCCCATGAAGGATGAATCCCCAAAAAAAAAAAAAACTTGAGCTTATTGAAAAGTGGCATCTTTACCACGATAACGCTCGTTCGCACGTGGCTAATGTTCTGACAGAATTTTTGAACAGTAAAAATGTCAGGTGTGAACCGCAACCTCTGTATAGACTTGAAGCAGCACCATTCGATTTGTATCGGTTCCCTCAAGCAAGAAAGACCTTAAACGACGGTAGTTTCAAATAGAATTGGATATTATTGAGACTTTAGAGGCGACTTTGAAGAAGTTGTGATAATATTGTTGCATTATAAGGGGACTAAGATAGAAGATGATAAAAGTATTGTTGTCTAAAATTAATAAATAAAGTTTTGGTAGTATTAGTCCCAGTCATTGTCGAATGGCCCTTGTATAATTAAATAAAACAACATTTTCGATTCTTTGTACATACATATCACATATTATCACATATTTTTGCTCTAGTTGAAATGTACGTATGTATAACTCATGTTGTTAACCTTCACGTTCTTACGTTTAGTATGTGTAATTCAACGAATTTCCGTATCTACAATTAAACATCCAGGTGTGACGGTTTAATTTCCTCTCACGCGTGAGTCTCCATAAAATAAACAGTACCACACAAAAATAACGACCGCAAGCAGTAGATCGACGAGTTTTGAGTGGTCTACCGCGCGTACTTTTCCAAATTAAATTCCCGCGGAGACTTTTAATTTAATTAACTTCTCTTGTTAAGGTAGAGAAATCCGTTTGTATCTTAACAGTTATTACATCTTTTTTATAATTAGATGAAAACAACTTATTTAAAAAATCTAAATTTTAATTCATTATTGACGTTTCTAGTTCAATAACTAGCCCAACTGATTTATAGTTTCATAAAATCTATGTTGTATGTATGCACTTTAATATAAAAATGTAGGGCAGAGCAAGGAATTGTAAACAATTTTTGATATGTTTATTGGAAATAAATCACCGTTGGAGCGGTATCTTAAATGCAAAATGCAACGTAACACAGCAGGAAATATGTACTGTCGATACTGTCCAGGAAGTTTCAATTAACTTAATTTGAAATATATGCAGTCGTGATTGTAAACGAAATATAATATACTCGTATATGGTTTTCTAATTGAATTATGCATAACTTGCTCAAATTTGTAAAAATGAATAGGATTCATTTTGTAACCGTTATGGACTTACAATAATTTCTCGGCAAGTTTATTCTTACATTTTAATTTATGTTTTTGGTTTATATTAATATGCCCTAGTAGAATAAATAAATATACACACCATGTTATGTTACAGCATCTATAAATGTGGATCCATTCGGATAGATCCAATCCATTTATAAAATGTGTTTGGGTGAAATATTAAACTTGTTAAGCTTTAAATAAATTTATTGCTAAATTTGGTGTAGAACCACAGAAAAATTTTTGTATATAAATTTTATATACAAAAATCTGCGTTATTTCAACAGTTTGTAATCACATATCATACTTTATTAAGTAACCGATGATAAGATAACCCAAACTAAAAATACTGTATTTTATAATAACACTTTACTACTTACTATATTAAACTAAATATTCTCTAATCGTGATATAACAATGCATACTTAAACATTTTGTTCACAACTAATAGAAATACCAACTATCTTCATATTAAAAATTCCTTAGTTTTCAAATAGGACGTAATATTTTGTTCACTTTATTTTAAAGTATGTACAGGGTGGATCAATTTCGATGTCTCTTATGGGCATCTCTGTAACTATTAGAGATAGAAAAAAACTAGTGCCAAGTCTCGATCTCTTTTTTAGAGATAAAGACAGTAGACTAAACAAAAATTGGCTATCTTCTTTTGTTTTAGAGTTATAGGCAAAAATTGACATTTTCGACTTTTCGTCAATCGCGCATATCTCGTTTGTTTTTACAGATATTAAAAAACTGTTTTGACATTATTAGGACACTTTTTTGAATGCAATTCAGTGGTGTAGTTGGTTTCTCGATATTTAATAAAATTTTCGAGTTATAACATAAAGTTATATTTTTTTAAATGGAAATCATAGTAGGCAATACCACCGTTAAATAGAGATTTTTTTTTCTGTTTTCAAAAATATATACTTTGTTGGGTTTATTTGTTACAATTAATAGAATAAAACGCCTTTTTTATTATTCTTGGGTGCATACTATTCTTAGTAGGCTGGTTTCAACAAAGGCCGACAATTTTTTTGTTTGTTTTTATTAAATATCAACTCTTGTTCAAATATTTTGACAGTTGCAACCGCATAAAGAGAAAGAAAGATAGAACGAGCATCATCTAAGAGTCTCAAAGATTACAACAATACTGATACCATGTGGTTTGGATAAAATTCGAAATTATGTAACTTCATTTAATATTTAAGTTTAAAACGCATTTTTTTCGATCAAATATGCATTTCGTGGGATAATGAACTAAATTATATGTATAAATTAAAAACATCTTAAAAATAAGAAATTATTGCAGAAAAAGTTAAAGAATATTGAAATGTAAGTAGATAATAAACATAACTCTTGATATATCACAATAAATAACTTAAAACCCAGAAAATAATATCAAAATAAAATCACAATTTAAACACTGCCGCGCTAAAATACGCAGCCAACTCATGTTGTAACCCAACCCAGCTCTATCGGCGCTAGCTTCTCTTATGTTCATCGCAATACCTCTCACTCTTGTGCTACCCAATCATCAAATCTTTGTAAATATTTAATAAAAACAAAAGAAAATTGTCGGCTTTTGTTGAAACTAGCCTACTAACAATAAGAAAAGAATACACCAAGTCGTTTTATTCTATTAATTGTAACAAATAAATCCAACAAAGTATATATTTTTGAAAACAGAAAAAAAATCTCTATTTAACGGTGGCATTGCCTACTATGATTTCCATTTAAAAAAATATAACTTTATGTTATAACTCGAAAATTTTATTAAATATCAAGAAACCAACTACACCACTGAATTGCATTCAAAAAAGTGTCCTAATAATGTCAAAACAGTTTTTTAATATCTGCAAAAATAAACGAGATATGACTGATTGACGAAAAGTCGAAAATCTGAATTTTGGCTTATAACTTGAAAACAAAAGAAAATAGCCAATTTTTGTTTAGTCTATTGACTTTATCTCTAAAAAAGAGATCGAGACTTGGCCACTAGTTTTTTTCTATCTCTTATAGTTACAGAGATGCCCATAAGATACATCGAAATTGATCCACCCTGTACATGTCGTGCTCACTTAGTGAAATCGACCATTTCATGAAACGGATATCCACTTCATGAAACGCATCCGCTTACTGTAATTTCATTTGTATTCACTATCTGCACAAAGTATTTTGTCCTTTTCATGAAACGGAGCAACTTTTTGTGCTCTTCGTGAAATTAATTACAATTTCATCAAGTAGATGGGCGATTTCGCTCTTTTCATGTAATGGTCACAGGCGATTCTACATAAACTGTACATTTCATGAAATGAATAAGAGATCGTTAAAAACATAACAGAACCGGCACGGAAAAATTAAAATCGGAGAAAGGTTTCTGAATTATCCTTTTGGCAATGTCAGGTATGTTTTGTGATAGGTTTTGAACACGGTTGGTTCATTGGTTTGAGCTATTTTGAACTGTGATGTCATTACATATTTCAGATAGCATGAAAATACAGAAAACCGCTAACGAGTATGCATTAAAAGTGTACTATCTTTTGGGGAGATAATTTAACAATTTTAAAAATTCTTTGAACACTTTCAATTATTTTTATTTTTTGAAGAAAAAATAAATAAATCATACTTTTTTTAATATCTCCAATCATTTCTATGGCCACTGTAATATTGAAATTGTTCATTTGGAAATTTAAAAATAATTAGTCCGTTTACCCCATGATAAACAATTTCAAGGTATGTACCATCAGGTACAAATAAACGTATACGACTCCTAAGCAAATTTTGCGTTATTCTAGTAAAACTAGTTTCAGTATATTTTTTGACAAATATTTATTATGGGACAATCAAGTAACATTAGTCATGAGGCATTCGCAAATCAAAGTCAGACATATAATAGTGAAAAAAAATCGCTTACTTTTCTTTGCGGGTGCAGAATTTATGTAGAATCGCCTGTGAACATTACATGAAAAGAGCAAAATCGCCCATCCACTTGATGAAATTGTAATTAATTTCACGAAGAGCACAACAAGTTGCTCCGTTTCATGAAAAGGACAAAATACTTTGTGCTGATAGTGAATACAAATGATATTACAGTAAGCGGATGCGTTTCATGAAGTGGATATCCATTTCATGAAATGAACCATTTCACTAAGTGAGCACGACATACATATTATATGTTTTCTTTAGAATTACTATGTAGGATGTGTTAGATATTTTATTTTTAAGCAAAAATATAACGCGTTTATAATTTAAGAATTAAACTTTTGCCTGCAATGCGAGTTTTATCTACGTTCACCCAAACGGTTTAAGATGATGGGGTCCTCTTGAGTTTATATAAACAATAAACTGTTTCGGGCAGCAAAGGTTTGCTTTGGAGATCGGGACAGTCGAGTTTGAGTAGACGTTATCGATAGGCATTAATAAGAGCTTGCGGTGTTAATTAATATGATAGAAAGGTGCGGAAATTAATTAATCAGTACGCGCGCACAAAGTTGGCCTTCTTGCAACTTATAACTCGCATTTGCAACTCGCAACTTGCGTTTATTGTATATCCGCACGTATTATATACCTGGCGTGCGTATACAGGGTGTGTTCGGAAAGTATTGTGCGTTACGCTGGTAGAAGCAGGAAGGCGGTACCTAGAGATAAGTTATAAATTGTAGCCAATGCATGATATGTAGAGAATTAGCTTGAAGTATTTCTTGCATGGTACGAATGAGCAATTATGGGTGGCCACGCTGACGTAGGATTTGTGACGTCAGTGAGCATGTGCATGTGGTGGCCATCCCTGAAGGGAATCGTACTAACAGGGTAAACGCACAGCCGAGGGTGAACGACGTACTGTTCACGGTCCAATGAGTGACCCCTTAGGGCCCCGATGTAACGGATTGTAAGCCCCCCTAAGGTTATTATGTAATTGTCACCACCCCTACGTGTCAGGTGGAGGTGAAGTGAGTCACCGTGGCGAGATGTCAGCCACCTGGCGGAAGAGTGGATTGGTGGTAGAGAATCCACGAGTCGGATATGACAAAGACGTAGGGTAGAGTATGTTTGCATGTCATTGAGATTATATGCAGATGTGGTTTGTGTTTCTGGAAATAACATTTCAGAGCAATAGTTTATGAAAGAGCAACTGATATGATACTGAAGGCCATCATCAGGAGCGATGATGGAGGTGCTAGATTGAGTTGTGAATTGACCAGTTGAGCAGGTGCAGACCGTTGGGGCCAGGGGACTGGGGTCCCCGGTGAGTAAATAACTGTCTCCTACAAATGATTGTAAACACATGTCATTGTTGCATGAACGGACCATGTCAATGGGAGGTGATGGTAGCGAACGGTACCCGATAGCCAAAAGAAATGGTGAGCGTTTTGATTACTTAAATTTATGTATACACATTACCATATTTTAATAATACTAAAAAAAATATATATGTCTGTATTTAGAATTTTTAATAATAAAGAGTTTTCAGAAAAACTCCCTCTCGGAGGTGGCTATGACATTACCTAATCGCTGTGTCGCGCTTTTGCGAGAGACGGCAAATTTAAAAGCCAGGCAGTGGAAGGCCTCATAAACGTACTACGGAAGTAATCGAAGATGTCGATGAAATAATTAATAATGACCCAAACGTTTCTGCTCCACGAATGTCTCAGCAAGTTAATTTATTTCTTGGAACTTGCCATAAAATTCTACAAGAGAATTTAAACTTACACCCTTATCGAATAACTACATTTACCCTTATTGAATAACTACCGTTATTAAATTATTACCTACTGATCCATTACAGAAGTTACAGTTCTATGAAAAGGCTTCGAAACATTACTTGTGCAGATACCTTTGCACACTGAAAATTTGGTATTTGGGCAGTTGCAAGTGGAAGAAGAATAATCGGTCTAATATTGTTTGAAGTTAATGACGAGTTCTAATGTATAATTTAATTACAAACTAAATCAATTACTACTTTATCAACGTCTTTCTGGATATTGTTGGAAATAACTTTCTCTTGGTATTACTAAACTGTTGTTCTTAGGGCCTGTTGCTTAAACATCGTTCAACTCTGAACTTGGTTCTACCATTACGGCAACATATGCCTTTACAAATGTTGTCATGGTAATAGAACCAAGTTCAGAGCTGAGCCATGGTTCAAATGTTCGAACAACTGGCCCTTAGCAGAATAAATTTTGAAAATTTACGTCTTTTTTGGATTCACATCGTTCATTTTTACATCAAAAAATTTTACAAAAATCAGCTTTTATTATATACGAAATAAAACTCCGAAGATATATCAAAGCGTTTTTGTTTTCACAGCATACCATATTTTTCTTTGCACTATTATTTTCATTATTTCATTTTATTAAATCTGGATGTGTGATGTATGGAAAAGCATCAGAAAAAATAGATCTATTTAATGGTATTAGAATCCAATATGGCGCTCATAAGAAGTTGATGATGGTCAGAATGAAACGAACCGTTCTAAGTAAAATGTAATGATATCATCGTAAAGAGCTCAAAAATGTATTAATGTACGGGGCAGTTTCACGTTGTACGGGGCAGTTTCACGTTGTACGGGACTGTTGCATGTCGTTTCACGTTGTACGGGACAGTTTCACGTCATACGAGGCAAATTCACGTTATGCGAGGCAAATTGTAGCAGGTGATAGGCAGTAAACAGAAAAGCCGTGCGAGAATCATTTAGTTCTAGTACCATCAAACACCGCGAAAGTTCGGACGTGCATGTAGGATCAAATCCCTCTCTCGAGACTTCGATGTAGATGTCGTGATTTATGGCATCAGACGACCGGACTTAACGTCGAGCGGTATCGTACACTTTTCATTCTTCACTTCGGTTAATCATCGATTACGCTGTATAATGAGTAGTTAAGGACTTGAAAATTTTGTAATTGTATATTTCAAGCCACAGTTCCTTAAGAACATGTCATAACTTGCATAAAGAAAATTAATAACCGCCTCCTACTGTCAAACTGACAGGTGCTTATAACTTGTACATTACCTTTGTAAACCAAATAGGATATCCTTACCGGTGTTTACGTGTTACACTTGCTCTGTGAATTTTAATTTTATTTCGATCTAAAGTGATTAACGTACATTTACGTAATTTTCATTTAAAACGATCAATAAACTTAATGTCGTGAATTGTCATACTTTTCTTTTAGATTTCGTTATATGTATATAGGGTGAGTGATAATTTCTATATATACAGGATGGCTGATAAAAATATTTTTTTTAAACGCGAAATTTCAAATTTGACATACTAATGTGTGTAGAATGTATTAATTTTGTTGTGATCCCTACAATAATAACTTCAGAAAAAAATAAAAAAGAAAATTACGTTTTTCAGTTTTTTGTAAATATTTCAAAAACTACATTTCGTAGAAGATTTATCAAAACCAGCACCAAAATACGCAACTTTGCCCTAATTTAACCGACTTCGTATCTCTTACCGTTTTCGAGATCCCATGGTGAGCTTCGAATTTGTAACAGCCTGTATAGTAAAAATATAACCTGTAACTCTAGTAGAATCAGACCATCTGCAGATCTCCTTCAGGGCTGCGTTCACAATCATAGTTTCGAGAGTGTCTAGGACGTGTAATCGCGTCTTTCTCACTCACGATTTTTAACATATTTAGCGTCTCACTCATCCGTTTCAAAAAGACTTGTGTTTACATTATATCCATGACAACGGACGCACTTTTTACATCCCACTTTTAAGTAGGATGCTTAGAGTGCGCCCATTGTCATGGAAATAATGTAAACACAAATCGTTTTGAAACGGATGAGTGAGACGCAAAATATTTTAAAAATCGTGAGTGAGAAAGACGCGATTACACGCCCAAGACACTCTCGGAGCTGTAGATTGTGAACGCAGTCCTGCACATTGAAAGATTGCATTTATTCATTTTTGCTGGTGTTTGCTACTTAGTATTATTATTAATTAAATTAAACAGAATTCAAGTGACACAAATAAGTAAAGCTTTAATAACGAAAGAAAAAATTGCCAGAAAACTATAACTGAACAAGAAAATAACAGGTGATCAATATCTTTTCTAATCAAGTGACCTATGGAACTAGAATCATGTATCCTTGATTAGTTCATTATTTCAAATGCCACTTGAATTACATATTTATATTGCATTCCTATACAAAACGATAGGAATGCAATAAAAATAATTCAAATGGCATTTGAAATAATGAACCAAACAAAGACATAATTTTTTTCCATAGGTCACTTGATTAGAAAAGATATTGATCACGCGTTACAACTCTACTCGCTATATACGCAAAACTCTCAACTGCGAGCTTGTCATCATATGAAAATGACGTTTCGAATGCAAAATGTTGGCTGCAAGTCGGTTGGATTGCAATGGGGCCCCGAGCATTCTCTGTATAGGTGTTTCGGCCCTAATTGGGGCCTCATCAGCAGAAAAGTAGATCGAGAACTCCATCGCAATCCTGACGACCGACAAAACTTATGTTTGCGCGTAATAGCAAACATGCCACATAAGGTAGTCGCGACAATGCACGACTGACCTAAAATTGTGCTATGAATAGCAAAATCACATCTCTTTCACGTCTTTCATTGGATATTGCTACAATTTAACTTTAGTTTATTTACGTCAAACCTTTCATTTCCTTGACACTGACCTAACAAAAGATGCATATTCCAGAAAGCAGAATTTTATTTGAAATTAACAATACCGAGGAACAATAATAATAAATAAATCAACTTAAATGTTCACCAAGAATGTTAATGATATAATCAAGAGAATCCAACATAAATAATGATCAATGGAATTACATACTCCAGTTTCAAGAATAAAGCAGACTGGAAACTATTTTTTTCTTTTTAGATTTTGTCATTTTCAATGTGATATACTTTTTGCTCTAGATTTTATTTTCACCCTTATACTCGCAGTGACCAAGATCGAACCTAACACTGATCCTTGAGATATCCCAACCATACATTTTTCCTGAAAACTTTTTGAACACTTTTTTAAATATGAATGAAGCATGTTATTCATCGGCCTAAACGTCGTAATTCTTCAATTGTTCCAATAAATGCAGATGTGGTGTCGGAACGCATTTATTGATTTAACTAAATTGTATAAATCAGAAGTTTATTATTTAATTAATTACATGTTAATAACTATGAAGTTTAAAAAGGGGCTATGCTGTAACAAAACCGCAGTGTGAAATATACCGTGCATTCAATTAAATTCCAAATTAGGGTAGGCTCTGATTTCAATGTTTTTTTCTCCTAAAGGTTTGTAACACTGATAGTTGTCGAATTATTTTTTCGTGCTAACATAACCCCCCAACACTTAACAAACGCATTTGAACTTTGAAAACATGAAGCGCAGAGTACGTTTGTACATTCAAGCTGAAGGACAATAATTTCAGCATTTGCTTTAAGCTTTAGTATTGTTTTGAAATGAATTAATTAAGTGTTTTGCGTTTACCTTGCACAGTTTTATGTGATGTTATGATCAGATAATATGACACTGACAGTTACTGAAAACTGCCCGTTCACTCTTGTATTGCATACCGCCAACTTTATATACATTAGTCAAGAATTCATTGAAGGCACGGTATTATCAGTTCTGTAATGTTCATAAAACTGATGCAACTATATATAATGCGGTTGGTTTATAAATTATCAATAAATAGGTATTTAGGCAAAATTGTAGTAATATTATTGTTAATTAAAAACACCTGAACGGTCCAGTAGTAAGAGGACCGGCCTTGGAATCGCATGGTCGTCGCGTCGGTTCGAACCGCACTCGGGATTTTTCTCGGGGGTGGTCGGTATCGACTTCAGGCACCCTTCAGTGTTGGGGATAAAATTCGACACTGTTTTCCCTTACACGGCGAGAAGGTTGGACGTAACAAAGCCATGGAACACTTTATACATACGCAAATACACTCCCGCTCCTGAGGTCCTGACAAGTCTTTAAAAAAAGACTTAGGACCCCGTTGGGCAACCACCACAGATAAAAAAAATATATATTTTGGGCCGTATGTGTTTTAAATCTAAAAGTAAGAGTCGCATAGATAAAAGTATGCGTAAAATTTACAAAATAAATAAATGATTTTGTTAATACAATAGGATAAAATACGTTCATTCCTTGTACTGCTTTAATCTTCTCATTCAAAAACTTATTAATGATCAATGAATATGCCTTATTATTGTTTGCTAAACAATATAACAAATTGCTTGAAGTAACATTCGAATGCGGAGAAATTAAGATAGATTTGCACACAAAATTAATAAATTTAGCATTATATTTCCCTTTTTTAAATGCATCTTGACACACGGCAGTTATTTAAATATGTGTTTGAAATGAGTAGCATTAAAATAAATCCCTCTAGGGGGAAATTCTGTAAACTGACTTTATGTAGATTAACAAAATAAAAAATAACCAATTCCGATAATCCTATGCCAACAATAAATTTACGAAACGATTACCATTGAGAATTATTAGTGTACATAACATCGAAGGCGCTTACTTACTCAGCAAAATATTATTACAACCATCCAATTTTCACACTGGCTTATTTAAAGTTTCTAAAACTCAAACACAACACTATATTTCGAACACTTAATCGCTAACATTCATTTTATTTAGTTTAACCTATTAGTCCACGCAAGACGGATAAAAACCGCCACACTTGCGACTTTTTAGAAGCGTGGAATTGGACTACCGAAAAATAGAACCTAAAGGTGCTAATTTTAAGATGCGTTTCACACCAGTCTAATGTAAACTCACACTTCTGTGTTACCCGGTATTTGTACAATCTATTTATATAGTTAACAGGAATTTGTATGCAGGTTGACAATCTGCTTAACAGGTACAATAAATAAAACAAACTACGGAACTACGGCATGAGGGCACTGAATATTTAGAGCACATGTTTATTGTGAGCAGCGAGTTAATAAAACGCTCCAAAATTTTACAGTTCTCTGCTTATCAAGCAGTTGCATGTGTTATATTTAATTTGCATTAATAAGCAACAAAGTACTTCAAATTTTATTAATACACTTACGTAAGTGACATGTATTATTCATATTCCAACTTCTCACTTTAGTAACAAAATATTTAAAACATTTCAAGACCACGACGCGACGTATAGTTAGTAAAAGGTCATTTATTGTTTAATTTATAACTGAATTTTATAGTTTTTAAGCTTACTCTATAGGGTATCCAGGATAACATTTCCAGCACGGGAATCTCTGGAGTGGTTGGACAATGAGATAAATGGGTTAAGAGCTTTACCCGCAGTGTTCGAAAAACAGGGCGCATAAACTCGAAGCTTTATGTTCCCTCGTTAGAGAACGTCTAGGTAAAGCGTAGGATTGTCCAACTTTAACCAACTCGATACTTGGTTACAAAATTCCTGGACATGTGTACATAAGGTTGTTTATATTCATAACCATCAAAATCAAAACGTGCTGAAGTAAGAACACAAACGGCAATAAATTACAATTTGACAAGGATCACAGTCTTACAATCAGTAACATTGGAGCTGGCCAGAATGTGATTTGTTTTGCACGATCACTGCAAAAAACTCTATCTTTTGGATAGATATTCACTTTTAAGTTGAACATACTGGGTGTTATTGAAAGTTGTACAGATATTTTAACTGACGATAGTACCATTTAAATAGATGCTAAATACCTGAACTTCCTTTATACAAAAGTTACTGGTTTCAGAGACATCACGATTTAATGTTTTTGTTTGAAAGTCAGTGTATATTTTTAAATTTGGCGCTCGAAATTGATGGCGCGAAGGCGTCAACCAATCAGACGCAACGGCGAAATCGAATGAAAAGGTTAACCGGGGCTTTCATAAAGAATATATTTTTCTGAGAAAACAATAATAAATTTTTTCCCATATGTGTCCAACTTTCTGCCTGTCACTGTAACAGATGATTAATATCTTTTCTAATCAAGTGACCTATGGAAATAAAATCATGTGTCTTTGATTAGTTCATTATTTCAAATGCGACTTGAATTACATATGTATTTATATTGCATTCCTATACAAACCGATAGGAATGCAATAAAAATAATTCAAATGGCATTTGAAATAATTAACCAAACAAAGACATAATTTTTTTTTATAGGTCACTTGATTAGAAAAGATATTGATCACGCGTTATATGGAGTTTTCAAGAATTTATTACCTTATTTCAGCATATCATAAATTCCTTTTAGGGATGTCGCCTCGACGAACATCTGATCCATATTAATATTAAGCTTTTTTTTACATTAATATTTAATATTGAGCTTTTTTTACATTAATATTTAATATTGAAGAAAAAAAGAGAACAAAATTTACATGTTAGAGAAAAGAGGACGCAAAATCAAAGAGAAGACTGTCCTCTGAAAAAGAGGACGGGTGGCAACCCTAATCAAAACCAGATGAAATAATACGTTATTCTCCAAAATAAATACTTTGTACTGAATTTTAGACGATTGGGAATTGCTCGCGCATTATGTAGGTAAGTCGGTGAAGTGACATATTTTTTGAGTAATTGTTATATTGATATTGCACTAGTGTTAACACCGTTTCGAAAATGACACAATTGAGGAAAGAATGTTTATAATAGAGTATTATTTTCGCTCATATGGAAGTGGACATGATACTGAACCAAATTTGATGCAAGTCTATCAGTAAAAGGAACAAACTTATTTTTTATGTGAACGCGAACGTCGCAAAACGCGACTACGATGATATTAGATTAGAAAACTATATTTATAAACGAGTCTGGTATTTATTCACAAAACATATAGGGTCATTCCATATGAAATCATCAAATGGGTAAAGCTGCACTATTTTGGATTTCGATGAAATTCGGTAAGAATCTTCTTTTAGATGTCAAAGAAGGAAATTCACCGTCGTTTAATTTTTTGAGTGCTTTAGTTTCGGTCCGTGATGAACAAAACACTGAAAAGGTGTCACATTTATACTTACAATTGGCTCTCAAAATCGTTCTATTAGAGATATCTAAACTTTTATAGTCGCTTTTGAAAGCTAAAGGAATGTAGTTTCATCAAAAAATACGTTTCTTTAAAGAATGACAACGTACTGAAAATAAACTTTTTTCTGCTATATTTTAAGATTTTCTGCTGACTGTTGTATCTGCCCTATTAAACCCGATGAGCTAAGTTTTTTTGTGCACCGTCCCCACCTAACACACAAAACAAAAACCCATGATTAACTGGTTATATCGGCTTTCTCTTAGAAAAAAATTAACTGGAAATTAAAAAAATTTTGAAAAACGCATATTTCGAGCTTTGAAATTATTATGTGGGGGACAAGATACAAATTTGAATTTGTCTGAAAATGTAGTCCTTTTCTTTAATTTTAAAGAACCGTTAAGCTCGTTTTGTTATTTTCATCCCCCTATTAGTTACAAGCGATTGAAGGGAGGTAAATATGCTATTTTTTTTAAACATGTATTTTTTGTTTTTTAATTATTAAAATAAGGGCCTCATAATAAACTGATGAATATAACTATCAGATAATTTAATAATTATGTATACTGCCCACCCAAAGCGATGAAATATTTTTTTAAACTCAAAATATCTACGCGCCAGTACAGTGCGAACAAATAACAATGATCAAAGTTCAAGAATAAAAAGCCAAATGTCATTTTTCACTTTTTAATTTAAAAGTGACAATTTTTTTATGAATAGATAATGGATCACAATACTTATTTCCAAATAATTGAAAAACTTTTCCACGTATTTTTTATAATGATATGTACAAATACTGGTAATTAATTGAACTCCTGTTCGTGCAAATAGTAACTGTTTGTCGTTGTAACTTAAATTATTTTCATTCTTCAACACTGATGTTCTTGAATAACTAAGTTTATACACTCTTCTCTTAAAAACAAACCGATTGAGGACTCCATTTTTCTCATTCCAATTTTTCACGAGGATTAAAATAAATTTTAATTCAAAACAATAAAACCAATAACACATGTAAACGATAGAATAAAAAATTAATTGTCAAGATACAATTGTCACTTTTAAATTAAAAAGTGAAAAACGACATTTGGTTTTTTATTCATGGTGAACTTTGATCATTGTTATTTGTTCGCACTGTACTGGCGCGTAGATATTTTGAGTTTAAAAAAATATTTCATCGCCTTGGGTGGGCAGTATACATAATTATTAAATTATCTGACAGCTATATTCATCAATTTATTATGAGGCCCTTATTTTAATAATTAAAAAACAAAAAATACATGTTTAAAAAATTAGCATATTTACCTCCCTTCAATCGCTTGTAGCTAATAGGGGGATGAAAATAACAAAACGAGCTTAACGGTTCTTTAAAATTAAAGAAAAGGACTACATTTTCAGAGAAATTCAAATTTGTATCTTGTTCCCCACATAATAATTTCAAAGCTCGAAATATGCGTTTTTCAATTTTTTTTTTAAATTTCAAGTTAATTTTTTTCTAAGAGAAAGCCGATATAACCAGTTAATCATGGGTTTTTGTTTTGTATGTTAGGTGGGGACGGTGCACAAAAAAACTCAGCTTATCAGGTTTAATAGGGCAGATACAAAAGTCAGCAGAAAATCTTAAAATATAGCAGAAAAGAGTTTATTTCCAGTACGTTGTCATTCTTTAAAGAAACGTAATGCTCTAATATTTGTATTTTTTGATGAAACTACATTCTTTTAGCTTTCAAAAGCGATTACAAAAGTTTAGATATCTCTAATAGAACGATTTTGAGAGCCAATCGTGGTAGAGTATAAATGTCACACCTTTTCAGTGTTTTGTTCATCACGGACCGAAACTAAAGCACTCAAAAAATTAAACGACGGTGAATTTTCTTTTCTGATATCTAAAAGAAAATTCTTACTGAATTTCATCGAAATCCAAAATGATGCGGCAACCAATTTTATTTATTTTTGATGATTTCATATGGAATGACCTCTAATCAATGTGTCCTAGTAAAAATGAAACTAGCGGCGGCTTTTTTAACAGATGCCCAAATGTTTGGTAAAATTAAGTGAAATAATAAAAAAGATTGTAAATGTAACTATATTTAATGCTTAACAATGTGGCGACTGAGAACTAACCTATTATAGACTATTTTCGCAATTTAATAAAAAATATTTCATATAGGTTGTAAATTTCCCTTGTCCAGAAATTATTTTAGTTAGCAGAAGCTCGTTTAAGATATTTCAAAATTTCAAATTTATTATTGTATTTGTAGTGTGTGAATTATGAATTTTATATGTCATGAATTACATACATGAAACCCGACATCACATGAAATGTTTATTTCTTTATGCCGTAGAAATGTAGGTTGTTTTAAGTGCTTCAGCTTTTCTATATTTCAAAATATGAAATAAATGGGAAAAACCTGTTATCATATTTATTCATAGAACCATTGGATGCAGGTTGAAAAGTATTGTTAATCTCTATTAGTGTCTGCGCATCATCGCCTTGCGATCGCTATCTTTTTTTTGTTTTCGTTGTAATGTTTTTTGTTAGGTTACACTGTTCTTTTTTATTTGAATTTAAACCTGAATTTTATTAATAGTGTTTTCGATTAACTGCTCTATAGAGCACTCTCAGAGTATTCCCATCTTATTTTAACCTTATGTAAAAAATAAGAAGGGATAGAAATATTCTGAGAGTGCTCCAGAGCAGTCAATCGAAAAGGCTAATAGTTTAAATTCAATGATTAATTATATTATACAGGGTGTTTGTAGAACGGTAGCCAGTCGATAACTCCGTTAATAATAGAGATATTTCAGTAAACTTTTTTTGTTTTGTTTGACAGAAGGTAGCCTATATGGCAACATGTTATTATAGAGTTATTATACATAACTTTGTTTTTCCAAATGGAACACCCGGTATATTTTGTGATATTTGGAATCTATTCTAAAAACTCTATCCAATAGCAAAGTTTCGACAAAATCAAAGACATGGTTTAATTTTTTCAATAATTTTTTAATTGTGCACTGAGAAAAATGAAACAAAATAACAGTTCATTTGATCTCATTTTGTTAATGGATAAATTACTGGTAAACTGTAAACAATTAACTGTATATATCGAGCAAATAAATGCGTACCTTTGGTAGGAGTCTTTAACTTTTATGTATCAATATGTTTACGTATGGCAAAAGTTTAATTGCAACAAATAAATGCTTACACTAAGAACAATACATATTAACAGAAATAGAAAGTTTTTTATTGAAAACATTCGTGTTATAATAACTAATATTCAAATCATTTAGTGTTATGAGCACAAATATATAATTTTTCTCTTATATTAGCAAAAGCAAGTTTACTTGTAGCTAATAAATCTTTAATAAAGAAGCTTTGTCACCAAATGCATGCAAGACTGCTTCGTTGGCATTCGGATTTTTTTATAAGGAACGTTTAATTTCACAGTCGGCATTTTTTACAATTTGCGTCTTTTCGTGTTCCGATGAGATCATTTTCTACGCAGCATTGCAAGGAAAGCTAAATGAAATAATCTTTCAGACGTAAATACATTCAGACATCTTATCCAGGTATCCGTCTTCTTGTTGATATAAGTATCTTTCTATAATAACAAATAAAGTGATTCAGAATAAACGTTTTATTAATTGGAAGAAAACAGTTATTTTGTCCTTCATTTTATAGAAATATGTCATAACGTTTATGGACATTTTCATAAAGAACAGTGAATATTTTTCTTAGTTTGTATAAGTTGGCCGGTAAACCCGTTTGGATAACTTATATCACAATGTGTCTTATACCGTTGGAAAGCTAATTTTATGCACTTGTTAAATATGCACTGAAACTCATATGTTTCCATTAAAAAAGAGTTTTTTTTAATGAATTATATTTTTTATGTTTTAAGATGCAATAATTCCTTAGTTAAGCTTTTTATTGACTTAATTTTATTTATATCAATTAATTTTATTTATATCTATGTAAGAGCATTTTTGACAGTATAAGACACATTGCTTTAAACAATTCACGGCCAACTTGTAAACAATTAAAAAATTGTTGAAAAAATTAAACCATGTCTTTAATTTTATCGAAACTTCGCTATTGGATAGAGTTTTCAGAGTAGATTCCAAATATCACAAAATATACTGGGTATTCTATTTGGAAAAATAAAGTTATGTATAATAACTCAATCACAATAAGCCTAGGAAAAGAGTAATGCATATTGCCATATAGGCTACCTTCTGTCAAACAAAACAAAAAAACGTTTACTAAAATATCTCTATTATTAACGGAGTTATCGACTGGCTACCGTTCTGCAAACACTCGGTGTAGGTGTCGCAACAATGTGTTCTCGGATAATATCTCGATAACTAGTGATGGCATAAAAAAAATTCCAACACAATTTTGTTTTTAATTTTAGAAGCCTATAAGAAAAAAATATTTTCATCTATACAGAGTGAATCAACACAGTGGTGTTGGACACAACTTTTTTTTATTTCAAATGGCACATCCTATATATATGAAACCAAATTGGGATTGTTCATAAAATTCTACACATTTTCTGTATCCCATTGTCTATACCTAAACCGTTCATTTGTTTGCCGTTTTCTACGACCCCTTAGATAATTATTCGTTTTAAAAGGAATAATTCAAATAGATGCAAAAATGTCAAAAAATATCACAGATAGGTATAAGATATACTTAACAAAAAAAAAAGTACTTTATTAAACGAAGAATTTAGGATAGAAAAATATAGGCCATTCTATTTAAGAAAATTGAGTCTTGTCATTTAGAAATATCTGATATTCTGTTTATTACCATGACCAACTTGTAGCGATAAAAGTGTATTTAATAGTGGCTTATAATAAGTTTATGTATCTACATCTGTACCAAAAATATTTTTCTTAGAGTTAAAAATAAATAAAATACGAATATAAAGTGATCGCCAGATAAGTCGGGCCATATAGGGAATTTTTTTATTATTGATTTCTCAGAAAAATTTATTCTTTATGAAAGTCCCTACATCTTCTCAAACTCAACATACACTTATCAAAATTTGAATACCTGTTGTCATATACCGATCAAAATATTCGAAATCGACATAAGAGTAAAGTACCTTTATTTTTCAAAATACGCGGAAATATTATTTGAAAAAGTTATTAAGAATTGTTCTGAGATCTTAAATATGAAATTTCGGCTGTCTAGGATGAAAAGAAAATTTGGACAAAAAAGTTAAAGATTTATGGTATGAATCTTATTGATCATAATTTCTAGTTGGTAGACGAGCGAAAAACAAATTCCAGAGTATATTAATATCACACCTGAAGAAACGTCCACCTTTACACTTTCAAAGTTCTACGATACACACGTTAATACGAGAAAAATTGAAAAATATGGATAATTTCTTTTTTCACCGTAGGCTGCCACGATTTCATATTTGAGATCTCATAACATGTGGATATTGGGGATTGTACCACTAAAACGCCGATATATTAACAATTATATTTTGATAACTTTTTTTATATGTGACATTACAATCAACAACTTAACAACTATTACAAAGTGATCTTGATTCAATGGGAATTGGAAATTGAATATTATTCTCAACACTCCCTCTCAATTGAACACTTCTCCATTGTCTCTTGAAATCCTGTGCCCTTCAGGCAAACTTGTAGTTTTAGAAAAGTAATCGCCTTAGTCAAAAAATCTGCTAACATATCTTCAGTCGAAATATATTTCAGGTCGATCAAGTAGTTCTTCAGAGCTTGACGCACAAAATGATGGCGAATGTCTATATGTTTAGAGCGACTATGGAAAACTGGGTTCCGAGCAAGTTTTCCAGCTCCTTGATTATCATTAAATAAATCAACATGGCTCAGTTTTTCAAATCCTAATTCGGTTAAAAATTTAATTAAATAAATGGATTCTTTTATAGCATCTGTGAGACCCATATATTCCGCCTCGGTGGAGGATAAGGCGACAGTATGCTGTTTTCGGCTTTCCCATGAGATAGAACTTCCCGCTAGAATGAATGTGAATCCTGTATAAGAACGTCGATCAACTATACAGCCACCCCAGTCAGCATCTACAAAACCTTGCAAAGGTTTTTCCGTTTTTCGATAAATTAATGTCAAATTCATGGTACCTTTGAGTTATCTGAGCACTCTTTTAGCTGCGGTCCAGTGGATTTTTTTAAAATTAGTGTTGAATTGGCTCAGATAACTCGCTGCGTATGATATATCTGGTCTGGTTGCCATAGCGAGATACATTAAACTTCCTATCAGCTCGCGATACGGATAGGGTTTGCTTTGATCATCATCATCATTTGAACCTACAGTCAACTGGATTCCTACAGCCAGTGGGGTGTTCACAGGCTTGCAGTCCGCCATATCGAACCTTTCGAGAATGTCTCGAATGTATCCAGATTGTGAGAGTTGAATTTCAGTACCGTGATTATTCTTCCGCTGAGATATTTCAATTCCAAGACAAAATTTTGCTTCGCCTAAATCTTTAATTGAAAATTCTTCTTTCAATTTCTTTCGAATTGAATTTAATTTTTATAAATTTCTGTATGCTATGAGAATATCGTCAACATAGATTAAAATATATATTTCATTTGTTTCATCAATATATACGCAAGGATCTGCAGTTATGGGTTTATATTCAATTTTCTGAAGTTCATTATCAAATTTGGTGTGCCACTGTCTGCTTGATTGTTTTAATCCGTATAAGGATCTTTTTAATTTGCAGACATAATCACCTTTATGTAATCGTAGTTGCATGTCATAAGCTTTACGACCCAGCTCGCTTTCGCCTTCTTCAGCAATCATCCTGGATAGCATTTCTCCGATGAGTTCTGGCTTTTCCATGTACACTGTAGTATTCATGGAACCGTTAAGGTAGGCCGTTGTAACATCTAGTTGTGCAATTTTCATACGTCATTTTTAATATTATCGGGAAATTGTGAGTCTCTGGGTCTGGGTTTCGGATTATGACTCTTCACATATAGTGCTCCATGTCCATTTTGGCGGAAATCTTCAGTAACAGATTCACTTGCTTCAATTATTTTAGTTTTCAATAATTCTGTGTCAGGAAGGTTGTCTCGTGATTCGATAGCTCGCTTGAAGATTTCGAAATTGCTTGGTAGACTCTGTAGCAGCATTAACGAGAGGAGTTTTTCGTTTATCCCGACATCCATTGTTTCGAGCTTATCTACCGTTTCGAAGAAGCAGACCAAGTGTTCTCGTACATCACCACCTTCGGGCATCTTTTGCTGTAGCAATTGCTTCAAAAGTGTAGCCATACGTACAGGACCTTTTGGAGCGTAAACAGATTCCACCTTTTTCCGAACTTCTTTCGATGTGTTACATCGGCGAATATGTTTTAGTTCAGACGCACTAATTGATAAAAGGATATCTGCTTTTGCTTTCAGATCTTGTCTTGTCCACTCTTTAAGAGCTTCGAGTTGTTCTGTTGTCGGTTTTTCAGGTAAAATTGGTTTCGAAATGTCACCCGATACATATCCCCACATGTCACTTTTTATTAAAAGAGCTTGTGCATGAATTTTCCATGTTTCGAAATTTTCTTTGGTCAGCATTTCTAAGCGTATTGAGTTCGTCATACTTGATTGTGCCATGATACTAATTCTGTGAGCTTCCGGAGATATAGAAAAGCACTAATGTCAGTTTTCGATGCAGTTCGTGCCCGACACCAACGCGTAGGTTGAATTTTTTGCACTAAACACTCGAGTATACTTTTAAATAAATTGCTTGCAATATTTGGGCCCGTAACCTGTTGAGGATATTGGGGATTGTACCACTAAAACGCCGATATATTAACAATTATATTTTGATAACTTTTTTTTATATGTGACATTACAATCAACAACTTAACAAAGTGATCTTGATTCAATGGGAATTGGAAATTGAATATTATTCTCAACATAACATTTCTGAATGACTTTTCCAAATAATATTTTCGTGTATTTTGAAAAATAAAGGTACTTTACTTTTATGTCGATTGCAAAAATTTTGATCTCCTCGGTATATGACAACAGGTATTCAAATTTTGATAAGTGTATGTTGAGTTTGGGAAGATGCAGGGACTTTCATAAACAATAAATTTTTCTGAGAAATCGATAATAAAAGAAAATCCCATATGGCCGGACTTATCTGGCGATCACTGTATAAAATAGTGGCTGCCAATATCAGTTTTCAGATAAAATGTTAAATATCTTAAGAACGGTTAGGTTTAGGTATAAACAATAGTATTTTATGAGCAATCCAATAGTTCATACATAGGTGTGCCACTTGAAATAAAAAAGTTTTGTCCCGCACCAATGTTTTGATTCACTCTGTATAGGTGAAAATAATTTTATATTATAGACCTCAAAATTGAAAATAAAAATGTATTGAAATTTTTTTTGTATCTTCAGTAGTTATCGAGATTTTGCCCGAGAACACTCTGTTGAGACAACCTGTATATTATATTGCCTTCTTTAGAGCTCCTTTTCGCTAAAAATTAGTCTTTTCCTGAAACTGGTTTTGATGTAAAAACTTAAAAACTAGTTATTTGTAAAAAGTATTTCTTTAAACTAATTTTCTAGTTCTCTGGTTTTTTTATTGATTTTTTTGTGAAAATTATTTGCTAAAGTTGTGTTTATCACCTGAAGATAAAACAGATTTTTTTTTATAAATGACTACGTTTACAAGTTGCAGTTAAAAATTTTAAGATAATTGAATTGAGTATTAAATTATGCGTTTCAAATAGAATATTTCAGTATATTTTATTGAGCAACGGAACTAAGTAAAGCAGTGTCTGTTTGCATGAAATTTATCATGTCGGTAATATATGACACGTCAATTTAATTAAAAATATTGTATCGCAAACCTACGTTAATTGCGACTGCAACCTACAGCAGCAATAAATCAATCGCAATTATTCCTGGATATAATCCAAAATTTTATCGCGAAGCTTATATCGCCCGGACAGGGAAAATATGACGCGTATATGAAATTTCGTATTACGTTATACGAGCTTTCCTAATAGCACTGTCCACGTTTAAAAAATTTCATTTAAATTCCTCAAGCGGTTTCGTTCTTTAAGGATTAATAATACAATAGTAAATGTCACAATGGTTTTATTAAAAACCTCCCACTGTCACTCATTTTTGCATTTAAAGCTACTGCTAGTCTCATTTCAGTTAATCTTTACTTTCAGGCGTTATTACATAGAAATATTTACGCGAATGTTTCGGTGATTGCAAAATCAAATGAAATCTTTTCTACATCAAAATATTTTACTACATAATTTCATACTTAATTAAATTAAAATTTCAGTTTAGAATCCATTTAGTAACATGACGCAATTTCGCTTGGTGAATTAAAATTTCAGTAGTTTCACTTACAGAATTGTTTTACATTTAAAACACTTAAACTCTAGCAGTTGTTAAAGTTTCATTTGCAAAGTTTATTCGGAGTAGAACTTCGTTTCTCGAATTTGATTCAGAATGTATTGATATATTATGACCTCGATAGCTCTTAAAATTGCATTAAGGAATTACTTGCGACGAGCTTTGGGACTTGTGAAATTACATCGATAACTCAATTCTGGTATTTGCAGTATACATATTAAATTTCAGAATCACAACATATATACATATAAAAGATGGCGCATAATGTTCTAATAAGAACAACCGCTGATGTAAACAGAAAACTGAAGCTGCAGTTGACATGAATACGCTTGTTTTGGTAGTGGTAATTTGTTACAATTAGGTTTCAGAGACGGGCGAAAGCCACTTGTGTATTTTCTTCAAAATGAAATTAATTAAAGCGGTTAGGGTTGCAACACGTTTACTTAAAATGCATAACGTTTCTGTTTGTACTATGGTTTGTAATAAAGCCAGAGCTAACGAATGCTTCTCTTGATTGTTGGCACGTCTAGTGAGAAATCAATTATACGTTGTGAAATCCAATCTTTGCTAGCAGCATCCACTTCCGTTTTCTATTGTTTGGACTCAAGATTAAAGCTTCTTACTGCGAGCTTTAATTAACACTTTATTTCGGGCTGAGAATTTGGATGTTTTAATTAGTTAAAGCCTTACAGTGGTCCGGCATATAATTGACATTGAACAACTGTAGATCCCGTGACGAAAAGGAAGACTGAAACAGGACATTTCAAATTTTCGTGAAAATTAAGTATCGCCGAAAATATTATGTTTTAATGGTTTATTGCAATAAAAGAAATATTGAGATTATTTGTCTTTTATTTAACTTAATTAATATCTCTGTCTTTATGAGATTTGCTTTTTCATTGTCTGACCCCTTGCAATGTAATTGCTTTTGTAATTTTTAAACCAAAGCTCTTTTTAAGCAAAGCGACGCTAAATTTAAAATGTAAATTCAAAATTGCAGCTTGCAGTAGATAATTCATATAACGATAATTCATATAATGATAATTCATATAACGAGAGCATCCCTAGAGAACTTATTTTAATATAGCAATATAGTAACCAGTATTTTACAAAATAGATGCTTTTTGTTTGAATTAAAATACTGCAGGGTTATTTTAATCGAAAATCAATAGCACAGATGCGTTCCGACTTTTCGGTTGTGACTAAAACCTATGCTTATATCACTCTTGCAATTAGCGCCTCTAAGAAAATTTATAAGAAACATATAAAACATGAGTAAATTTTGTTTTCTTACGTTTTCTGTATTTAATTACTTCCTTTAATTTATGTTTATTTCAAAAGGTGTTTTACTTTTTATATTTTATTAAACAGGGAAATTCCTGAAATCAAATAAACACTTACTAATTTAAATCGAATTTCTGAGATCCATTGTCCATAATTAAAGATACAGTGAGCCTCTAAAGTATGGAATAAAATTCGTAATTTCTTTATTTTTGAGATTTCGATAAAACGCTCGGACAGGTAATTTTTTTTTAAAGTACACATTTTCAAGTGAAAATCAATTTTTGACAATCATTTGTTTTTGAGTAATGACGTCATCGACATTTTTTTAAAATAGCAACCCCCAATTTTTTTTCTCGATTCTGATAGCCCATTGCATTCTCTATCCAACCATATCAAAAATTTATTGTTTTATGGGAAAAATTTTGAGAAGAAAATTATTGAAAATGAAATGAAATAATAATAATAATAAAAATTTAATTTTCGGATAAATGACGAACCAATTTTTTCTCAAAATTTTTCCCATAAATCATAATAAATTTTTGATGTGGTTGGATAGAGAATTCAATGAACTATTAGAATCAAGAAAAAAAATTGGGGGTTGCTATTTAAAAAAAATGTCGATGACGTCATTACTCGAAAACATATGACTGTCAAAAATTGATTTTCACTTGAAAATGTGTGCTTCTTAAAAACGAAATTTACCTGCCCGAGCGTTTCTTCGAAATGTCAAAAATAAAGAAATTACGAATTTTATTCCATACTTTAGAGGCTTACTGTATAATTGATAAAAGCATGTAGCTTCATTTTTAAACTGCACGAAGGTGTTCATAAAGAATGGTTTCGAAGATCGAAGAAACGTGGACGCTAAATGAAAATATGGTCATAATATCAGATCATGAAATTAATTATATTATAGGTTTCAGTTTAAAAAATACAGGTTGGTTCGTTAGCTTCTTTACAAACGTTGTCAAATGAAAGTATGTACCATTGCTAGATAAATATTTTGCACGGCAGATTTTCCCTATTTAAATAGGACTTTCTAGCTTATGCGATTTCGTACTAAAAATATAAAATCATTACAAAATTTGAAATTATTACTGTCAAAAATCAGTGTAAGTTATTAAGATGTCTTACAAAATTCTTTCGGAGGCAGAAAAAGCAACCGCCATTGCTAATTCTAGCATTTAAGAGCATTTAAATATGCTAAAATTTGGAAAATTCAGCCTACTTTACAAAGCAACCGTACCAATTATTTATTTCGCAATTGTACATGTAATTTTATGAAAAACAGGATATTCTTTTTTCTTTGTGTTCTAATTCATAACACTATGGATTTTTGTTATTGAAGGGTAAAAATTAATATATAAAAAAGAAAACAAGTTTATATCGAGTAAAAGTAAATTTAAGATACTTACTGACGTTTCGCGAATATGATTGCAATTAATAACCGAACAGACAGACAAATTTAAATAAAGTTTTGCAGTTTTCTAAATTCGTCAATTGAAATATGATAATTGAATACATATTTGATTATATTACAAATAATTTGTTATTATTTTCGTTAAAAAATTAAATATACTTTCATATTTAATTTAAAAGTTTTTATTGTATTTTTATAAGTTGTTTTTATTATTAGAAGTGTTGTATTTATTAATTAATGATTGGAAATTAATAATTGCAACAATTACACCATATACTCTAGTTTGACCAGGATTTCCTTAACTCTTGCAGTAAATACTGGAGTATCTGTTGAGACGGGCCTGATTGCATTAATAATGATAAAATTGTTCTTAATAATTTGTATTAACGTATGTAACATAAGTTTTGGGAAAAAATTTAAAGCTCTTAAGCAAATAGTAGCAACTTTTTTATTGGTCCATGAGTATCAGAGCTTGTTCCTTCATAACTGCCAGAGGACCATTGTCTTCAATGGCGCGCAGTTTTCTGCGAACATGTCTCATTTCTCTGTTACATGTCTCATTTCGCTGTACAAAAAAAATTTTAGCATCCTAAAAATGACAAAAATCATGAAGCAAAATGAAAACCAGAATGATCTCACAAACCGTAGGTTTTAGGGATAGGACTTTGAGAAAAAGATAGCAAATTTAATTCTACATAGATCCATGATTGTAGGTACGGGTGTTCCATAAGTAAAACTTGAAATTTTTCACTTCTAAATTTAGCAGAAAGAACTGCCAGCCACCAACAATCTGCGTAGTCTTCAAGTTTGTTTAATATAGTGTTACCGAACTTAAGGCATGTGTAATTACACGCTAATAACTGATAATGAAGACTCTTCAATTTAGCAAGTAAAAACAATTTAATAAGGGCCAGCATTTAAGACGTTTCTTCGATGACGGTATTTATCTAGGTCAGGGACGGGCACGAGCTCGCCGAAAGCTCAACCCCCACCCCCAATTATTTGTGACGATCTCGATGTTTCAGACAAACAAGCGCCGGCACATAACTGACTCAGTCGTATCAACGAAATCAATAACAGAGAGCGCCGAGCGAGTTAGTTCATGTTGGTTTATTAGCGTTTAACAGTGTCGTACAAGTTCGAGACCATTTTAAGTTGAAAAGCAAACCTTTTTTAAACAATATTTATAATAATTTTCGGTTTAATTCAATATGAACAGCATCAAAACGAATACACCGCGCCGCCGCCGTCTACAATTTTATATTTCGTGGGACCAAGCTAGCTGCAATCGACACTCGTTTGACCTATTACTTAGCCTAGTGGGAGATACTTCCCCTTTCCATGCCCATGCCTGATCTAGGTAAATGCTAATAGCGTTTTTCACTGGGACTAAATTGTGCACTGAGTGCGCACTCAGAATATTCTCATCTTATTTTAACCTCATGTAATGAAACGCGACGGAAATATTCTGAGTGCGCACTCAGTGCACAATTTAGTCCCAGTGAAAAACGCTATAAGTTTAGGTATAAAAACATGTTAATAAAATATTTTCTAAATTGATAGATCTATCAAAATTCGTAATAATATACATCGTGTCCCAGAATTCGCGCCCCAGAAAGCAAGGACAAATCCCGATGGCAATGCGAAACACATATTCGAAAACTAAAGTTGTCTAACAGGAAGGATAAGCGAGTAAAGAATAAAAAACAACAACCAATCCCAACAGCGGAATAGAAGATGGCCATAGGTGTGCCATAGGTATTGTGTAGGGTTTCGTTAAATTGCTAGGATACTTAGAAATGCATTGTTTATTTCAAAAAAATGTGAAAAAACTGGGTACTATCATGTTTTCCGCCGTTGATTATATCGAAATGATAATTATTTATGGGGTGTGTGGACGCAACGACAGGGAGGCAGCACGGGGTTTTACCCAGCGCTTTCCCGACCGTCGCCTAGACCATAAAGTGATCCTTAGGGCTGTCGCAAGAATGCAAGAAACCGGTCAAGTTGTTCCGACTCGTAATGAAATTGGCGGTGCTCCTAGAAGAGTTCGAACTGTCGAAAACGAAGAAGCCATATTGAATGCGTTTGAGGAAGATGGTACAAGAAGCATAAGAGAAGTTGCCCGCGAACGGAATGTTTCGCGTTCTTCAGTTCAACAGGTTATAAAAGACGATCGCCAACATCCTTTCTATTTCACGCGAGTGCAGCATTTTGTCCCCAAAATTATGTTTTCGGATGCGTCTCTTTTTGGCGGGTAAGGATGCTTCATTTGCATGTATGGTCAAATGTAAATCTGCATGCTATTTTCGAACGGAGTTTTCAAAATCGATTTTCGGTTAATTTGTGGGCTGGTGTATTAGGAAATCGCGTAGTATGTCAACAAATAATTAATTTTTTCTTTAGATTCTAATTTGACCATTACCTTCTAGGTTGGACCTTTTGAATTTCCTGCACGTTTAACAGGCCAAATTTACGTAGGGTTCTTAACTGCGGAACTGCCAAATTTACTAGACGCCATGCTACAGATTTTTCAGATCAACGACTATTTCCAGCACGATGGGGCACCATCACATTTTAGCCGCGAAGTTCGACAAATCTTGGACCAACAGTATCCTGGCCGATGGATTGGACGAGGTGGTCCACGAAATTGGCCTGCTCGATCACCGGATTTAAATCCTTTGGATTTTTTTCTTTGGGGCACGTTAAACACATTGTATATCGTGTACCTATTGAGACCGAGGAGCAGCTCAGGAACCGAATCCAAGATGCTTTTGCAGCGGTTACTCCTTAAATGGTCACGGACTCTAAATCAAGCCTTTTGAGCACTTACTTTAACTTTTAGTTCTTTTTAATTTCTGATTTTTAATGCCTGATTGCGACCAATTTGTTGTCTCTATTAAAACCTCACCTGTATGCAAACACATTTGACTTTTCAAGTAATACTGTTACATTGACATTACAGTCGACCAAAACATTTTTAAAAGGTTTTCAAGCGACAATGTTCTACCGTCTCCTAGCAATATTTGCAGTTCCTACGTTTTACCAGAGATAATAACGAGCGTCTAAATAAAAACCTGGTCAAGTGGGTTGTGATCGAGAATTTATCCATTGCATTTACATAGCAGAATTACTAAATGTAGCCTACTTGACCAGGTTTTTATTTAGACACGAGTTACTAAAGCAAACCCACCACGCATATTAGTTAAAAGGCACCCTGGCAACTAGATAATTTCAAGCAACTAAACCAGGTGTCACTAACGTTGGTTGAATGTACAATAAGCCAGGGAGCCTATTCTTGACAAGTGCATTTTTGCACTCGCATATATGCATTTTTGCACTTGTCAAGAATAGGTCCACTGGCTTATTGTATATGCAACCAACCCTAGTGACACCTGGTTTAGTTGCTTGAAATTAATGCGTGGTGGGTCTGCTTTAGAATTGTCTGTGGTTTTACCTATGCGAGAGCTCTCGGCATTGGCAACCGCTTTCTCGTACTCATTCGAATACAGTTTAAACCTAGACAATTTTTGTTTCCGAATTTGCCTTCTTCATTGCTGTGGGCACGGCCCCTTACTCTCTGGGGAGCGAGTTTTGGGACAGCCTGTATAGGGCATTCAATTGAAAATATTAAAGGTACTTGCTAACACCCTGTGTAATCGGAAATAAATTTAGCGTATAGAATTTTTTTTATTAGAGGATGTTAGCGTTTGCAATTTTGTTCTATATTAAATGGTTTAAACGCCACAAAAGAAAACCACACTCGGTGGACACGTGGTATAAAAAACATTTGAAATTTTGATGTCTTGATTGGTAATTCAATGAATGAAGGGGATCCAGTCATTTTTTAAAGAGCTTTCGGGTATGGTTATTCCCTGTATCAGGACGCTGTAATACAACATTTTGTATTCTTCATTTTGTTATTCTTTTGGGTCATTACCCAAAAGAATAACAAAATTAAAATTACTTACAAATAGTGAAGTTATGTGTAGGACGAAAGCATGTCTAACAATTGGAGGAAGATCAATCCAGTAAATTTATCAAATTATGTTAAAAAATTACCGTAAACGGGACGTAACACAGTTTGTTTTATAAAACATACAGGGAAATCAAAATTGATTGTCCTGATCCTACACTACTTTCGCTGAGCTTGATATCAATATTTACATCTATCACATGAAGGTTACGACCAAAAGCAGTGCGTACATAGAACATTCATGAAACTTACATTCAAACCTAACCTAATTAATAAAAAGAACATAATTATTGTTTAATCATACTGTTATTACAATGAAATAAACCATTTTTCATAAATGAACGGCAATGAACTGTCAACAAAATCTTGGGATATCTAGTAACTTCCCCAGATCTCCTTATGTTGCTAACTTCATTTTAATAATTGGATGTAAAAATCGATATCAAGTTCATGGAAAACAGTGTAGGATCAAGACAATCAATTTTGATTGCCCTGTATTAAAATAAACATTTGTTTAAAGTAAACCAGTGATTATTTTACATTGATGGCTTAGATTAACATCAGAATTGAGAGACAATACTTGTACCGGTGAGGTGGACAATTAGCGCGACATTTTGATTTGAACTTTGTGATCAGTTGCAGTGATACCAACACAATACCTACATGAAGAAAACTTCAGAAAATTAACTTACTAAAAATAAAAAAGGAAATGATTACAGTTTTATTTGTCAAGAAAATCAAAACAAAAGAACAATCAAAAATGGTTTTTTTTTGACAGATGTATGACTGCATCCCCAATAAAACCTTCATTCCTTAAAAAATATTCCCTAGGAATGTTTCAAGATTATTTAATGTTGCGATGTCAACAGCTTAGCAATTTAAGGAAAAAAAAAACATTTAACAATTAAACATTTCTCTGTGTAGGTACTTACTTTTAATTTTTTTTTTATTATGAGTTTAGAAAATGAAGTTTAATATGAAAGTTTTACGAACTATTCGATGTTCAAAACGAAATCATTATAGAATGTAATACCTAAATATGTAATAAAATACAGCTTTTCTATTTAAACAATGTGAAACTATAAATTTCCAATTAGTTCCTACAACTTTTATATTACACTTTTTTCTAAAGTCAAATGTAAGAAATTAAAGGATGAAATTTTTTTTATATAGACTCCTTTACGCAAAAGTATAATATAAAAAAATTACAACACTTTACTGTTTCTGTTGAACAAGCTCATTCAAGAGTTTTGTTAAATCTTTAAGAACTTCTATTCTTTCATTATGTCGCCTTTCTGTATCATATAAATATATTTCCACCCATTCCGGTTCACTCTCTTCTGTTATACGTCTTTTTACGTCTCGTTTTGTTTGTTTAGATTCATTGTGTTCTGTTAATGTTTCGTCTGCAATTGATGTTGAAGGTATATTTGACGTTTCTTTGGAAGTGGATGCCAAAGTTGATGGTATTCAACTTGACGCAGTAGCAACTGGCTTGATGTCTGGACGGAGTCCTATTATATTATTCATTATTTCTTAGTATCGCCAGTGAATTGCTCCTCGTCCAGAGGATTTATTATTGTCTTTAATGTTTTGTAGGTTCATAGTAATATTTTATTACTTTATTTTATTTTATTCTCGACCTATTTCCAGGTTACATTAAAAGAAGTATTTAATTTTTTTGGCAATTAAATAGTGGCGATTGCTACATAAATCTGTTTTAAAGATTGTTTGTTTTTTTCTTACCACCTTCTCCGAAATATTTTCTGTATTCACTAATTAAAAATTTCACTTCTTTTTCTGTCCATGCATATTTACCTACAAGAGCAAAATAAACAGAACTTAATTCACGTATTCATTATAATTAATTTTAGTACCATTACTTGCAAATTCTTTATTGATTCCATGACTGCTTTCTAAAAACGACGTTCCTTCTAACAATAATACTAAAAAAAGACAGATCTCATTTACACATTTTAAAACAAGACCGTGGAAATAACTGTTACCTTCTTCATCATTTACTTCTTACATGTCAACATCATTTTCTGCATCTGTGTGATGTCTTAGATTTTCCACGTTTCTTGAACAACTAGCTTCATTGTTTTCTGATAAGTTTACTGAGTGAATTAAATTCATATGTTCGTATATGTCCTTGACGTTGTAATACAAAAAAAGAACATTTGTATAGCAAATTTTCTTGTTGATTTTCGCTCATCTTTCGCAAATTTTCTTTATTCGCTTTTTAAAATATTTTACGTTGGATAGCAAGCAATTCAAGATTAATAAACGTCAATTGTAAATATTTAACACCACTGTGATCAACCGATTGAAGTGAGGGTAAATCGCTCTACACGCTCGATCAAATTGCACAGAGCATTTCGGGCATTGTTCAGAGTAGACGGAGTAGCTTTTGGTAAAGCTCCCAACTGTTTTTGGTAAGCGTAAATGAATAAAAGTGCGTCTCAGACTACTTTTCGTAAACGCCTAATGATAGCGCCCATCACTCGGCGCCCGGTGTATAGCGCCAAAGTGGCGGTTTTTGACATTTCCTAGAGCACAAAAATTGAATGTAAATTTTTCAAAATGCGCAGACCAGTTAAAAGTCGTTATTAATCCAGCAGACCATGATTTAAACAAAAGTAGAAAATCGGAACGTATTCAGTCTTTCAGAAATTTTCATATATTAGGGACTTAATGAAATACAGTGCATATGTATATGACATGATGAAGGACCATAAAAGTATATTTGTAGGAACACTGATGCAACAACGGCCACATCCTTTACAAAATTAAACAGAATTGCCAATTTGACATAATTTATTGCTCTGTAATCCGGCGTCGACCCCTTTTACGTAAATATTTTACGTAAATAGGACTTTTCTCGGTTGTATACGCTCTCATACAGGATTCACAAATGATAGTAAAAATTTGTTACATATGTAAAACATCCAGTAATGATGTACACTCGTTTCTTTTTAATTTCAAAATAACATTCCAAAAAATTATTATTATTTAATTTTTCTATTGACTCTTAATAAGTATGTTATACAAATTTAATATGACAATTTTGTGCGGCATTGTTTCGCACATAAGTACTTCCTTCGAAAAAAGTAATATCAGATATGTTTTATAATAGATTTATTATCACAAAATCTTCTAAGCGGACACTAAATCGCGCAACTACACAGTGTGTAGTTGCGCGATTTAGTGTCCGCTTAGAAGATTTTGTGATACAAATTTCATCGGACAAGAACCAACTGTAAAAATAGATTTATTATTATTTTGAGATAGATACACTCAGGGTGATAATTAAGTCAGTGAGAATTACAAATTAAAGGAAAAACGTAAGTAAAAAATGTAACTTAATTATTAGTAGGGCTCGGAATTTTATATTTTGTTCGATTAATTGCAAGCGAGGTTTTCAATGTACAACTGCAGCGCAAAGCTTAGTACAAACGTACGTTGCCGCTTTGTTCGAAATAAACCGAACAAATATACAATTCCGATCCTTACTAGTAAGTCTATGTTCTATGTAGTTAGCATCCTCTACCTATACATAATTTAATTATTTTGTGTTATTAGCTCTCAGTGGTCTAAAACTAACTCCCGATGGATGCTGAAAAATTGGTTGTAACATACATCGATAACTCTCAGAATCGATAAGTAAGCCGATTCAAAACAATTAAATCGATTCGATTCTCTCAATGCAACACTTGCAAAGAATCGATTCAACTATGGGTAGAATCCATTCTAAACGTCCCTTAAATAACCAGCATGATATTTATTTGCGTTAGTGACCTTACGGCGTCTGATAGATTGCGCAAGAAATTACAAAAGACACATTAAAAAATCATTACATACATAAAAACACATAACACTAGAAGTGCATTTAGGTCATTTTATGTATTATCGTCCGTTTTCACGCTCAAGCAATTTGTGCAAATGGATTTGTTCAAGCATTGGCGCATACAAATTTGCTTGCGCAAATGCATGTGCAAATACATGCAATTTGCCAAACTTTCTAACTTGTGCAAACAAAAAAAAAATACGTTTACATGCAACGACTATCTTGTGCAAATTTGTGTGCACAAGCACATTTGCGCAAATTGCATAAGCGTGAAAACGGACCTTTAGAAATACCCAAAAAAAAATCTATTGCACAACAGAAATGTAGCAGGTATTTATACTTTCTATTGCATATCAAGACCTACATTATTATAATTGGCATTTACAAGCTATTTTTTGCGTATTATTATTATCTTTAGCATATTGATTTGGGCAGATGAGCCAGTTGTAAATGATTTCTATTTTCACCAAAAGCAGCCATTAACGTAATTATTTCATAAAAAACATGTCACTGTTATCTATTCTTTCGCTCCAAGCTGTAAAAGTTTTAATCTATGGAAAGGTTACGCTTTGATTTAGCCAATAGTCCTGAAAGCTTATACATAGTACTGCTAGTTTTATTAAGCGCAGCGATTCATTCCATTATATTCCAGTAGAAATGCCGCAATATACTTTTACGATTAACTTTTATTTTGTCCATATGATAAAAAAAACACCTGTATCTATTTTTGTTTATAATTTTATGTATTCTGAATTTTCCTGATATTCTGATAAAGTTCTCATTTTTGTTACATATAGTTTCCCTACTTTTCCTGTTTAAATCAATGTACGACACTAGATTGTACTTAGGAAAAAAGCAATAGGGGAAAATGGGGTAAGTGTGCGCACGGGGTATTTGTACGCACCCATTCATCTCAAAAAGTAATAGACTTACAAGAAATTACTGCTCATGAAATCTATGTTATCCACCCACAACTATAATTTTTGAAAGCCCTAATAGTATCTGCTTTACCAAGCAAGTTCGGTATGACGTCATAGCAGCATTTCAGTGTATGTTTGGATTCCGAAAACTTAAGCCGTAAATAAATTAATTATAAATATTTTAATTTCAGTTTTGTGTCACGATATTCAGTAACATTTAAAGAATGCATTGCGCATTTGGTATTTATTGAAACATTTTTTTTTTACAATTTTGTGATAACAATAAAATAATGTAGGTACGGGGAAACTGTGCGCATTGTGAAGGGGTAAGTGTGCGCGCGAAAAATTTATATTTATGCAAAAGTAACTGAAATCCAGAAGAAGACACATACCTCCACAGATGTGGGGAGCTGCTACTTAAAACTGAACAATGGTTTAGGACCTAAACTTTAGGTGTATTCTCTGTTCTAGATGGGTACAAACATGCAACGGTTGGAACTAGGGGTGCGCGATATCATGTTTTCAATATCGGTTATCGATAACTTAAAAATATCGATATTTATTGATACACCGTTATTATCGTTCTATCGTTAATATCAATAATATCGATATCCGAAATGGAAATATCATATTTTCAAAGAATCTTATTTTTGTTGTATCACCCATGTTTTTTTATAACAAAATATGCATATAGTATGCTCTAGAAATATTTTATTTCAACATATTTTCAATATTAATATCTAAAAGAGAAATATTCTACTGCGCTAAGTTACCCCATACCCGCGCACAATTACCCAGTATGTATGGGGTATCTGTGCGCAGGAGCACTGTCATGAATTTTATTTTTTATTGTCCGTATTTTTTCCCTTTAAGATGTCTACGCTTTGAAATTTGTTCCGCAAATATCTGGAGCATTGTGTAAATAAAAATGGTGGCACTATCTTTATTATTTCTTATAT
This sequence comes from Dorcus hopei, assembly GCA_033060865.1. Lineage (NCBI taxonomy): Eukaryota > Metazoa > Arthropoda > Insecta > Coleoptera > Lucanidae > Dorcus > Dorcus hopei. Next base: position 8,260,112 of record CM065423.1, on the reverse strand, counting down.
TCTGGGGGTCTGAAGCAAAAATGCGCACAGTCACCCCAGTCTCCCCTAATTTCAAAAATATATAAGTTATCATCAATTTTATACGACAATAAACTACCACCTTTAGAGAAAGTTTTATTTCTATCGCATTAAAGGAATCATTGTAATCTTCTGGATGATTAATTTTGAACGTCCAGAGGATCCTTTTTCAATAAAGGAAAAATTGACTTAGTTTGCAGAACTGCTAATTAATACAAGCAGAACACTAGAAAATAATCTGCAAACTTGATGGATCGGACACCACATTTATCAGCATCAAGTGGGAAATTACGTGAACCAGACAAACTGCATTTTCCGATTATGACTCTCAAACATCGCCAGATGTCACTTGTTAAGCGGCCCCTAGACTGTCAATAATATTGCGCAATAATATTGTACAATAAAATTGAGATTTGCCCTAGACAGCGGATTTCGATTGCACAATATACAGCCAGTCAGTTGTTAACTTTTTAACAGCAAACATGCTAATTGATGTTGAAGCAGCTTGTGTTGCAATCGCATCGTCTGCGAGCTTTCGTAACAATAAACGGAAGAAGAAAAAGCGCAGTTAGGTGAGACTGTTCGTTTTTTTACCCTGTTGTCGTAACGTTTCTAAGAAAGCGGCATGATAATAATGCTTCTTCTTGATGAATATTCACGGGTTCCAAAAATTTCTTACCTAGAAAGTTATTTAGGGTGTTCCTTTGGGGCAAAGTATATAAATTAACAGAATTACATAATTATGTCAAGAGCACCTTTCAAATTATTTATTACTTGATTCCCATCTCTCAGTTAAAATTAAAAAAGAATTGGGTTGGACATCTGAAAGAATCAACAAAAAAGCAAAGAGCCGATGAAGGGGGAAAACTAGTCCATAGCACAGCTGACTAGCACACAACACCGTGTATTTTTGTCTCGCCACGTTTCGACAAAAAAAAAGGGTTCGTAAACAGTAATATGTATTTACTCAGAATATAATTTGTGCAAATTACTTTATAACATTTTTTGTATAACGTCTTTAGAATATTTTTCATGTTTTATCCGTTACTTTCTCTTGATACAATTTTTTCCACAGAGAAATACTTCATGTCGGCTTGGAGCACTTAAATAAATTGCGTCTCCCATCTTAACCATTGTGTTCAGATTAAAAGAAACTTATATTTATAATGGACAGACTGGCGCATTGAAAATGAAATATTGAGCTTGACGGCTCATATATTTCAAATCGCTTTTATTAATATCACTTCTTATTATTCAATTTTAATTTGCATCGGTAAATTTAATTTGTTTACACGTAGAATATACTAACATCATTTTGTTTCGGTGTTTACGATAAAAATGTAATACTCTTGCTGCTGGAAAATTCCAGGAACAATTTAGATAGATAAAACTTTAGTCGTAATTCATTCTAACGTTATCTGTGTTATATTTCCTGTCTCACATGAATAATATTAAACCTTTCGTATACATTACTGTTTTAAAAATACAACTTTTAAGTTTTCAGTGTAATATACTGACAAAAGTTCTATCTGATTAAAAAGTTTTCAACAGTACCTGGACAGTTTCTCGATAGATTCATTATCACCGTTTTATTTATAACTACAAATCAAATACGTAAGTTATCTTTCCGCAAATCAAATGAAATAGGCCAATGATAAATCATTAACTAGACAAGATACTCCAACACAAAGATATTAGTATAGTATTATTTAATATACATAGTGGTGAAGTCCCGTACCACGCTCATAATTTGTTTATTTAATGTTTTTTGCAAAATGCTGAAACAGATAATCTTTTTATTTTAAAAAGATACATTTTAGTGCAAAAATTTTTTCTCGATCGGCATTTGTTTTTCCACTGTGACGTCAATATAATTTTTTTTAAACGGCAACTCTAACTTTTCCATGTAGATGTTGATCAACCACCAATTAGATTTGGAGGATTTTCAGGATACTTGCACATGCTGCCAGTGCAATGATAAGACAAGAAATTTTTTTATTGATGATTGGTCAGTCAAGCATAGCCTTAAATTTCCTCAATGTTAGAGTTATTATTTTGTATATCATTACTACTATCTAATACATAATATTATGCAAATAGCGATGTTCTCAAATGGAGATCTAAATATTGTAAGTTGTTCATCATTAGATGAATACGGAATGTTGCAATTAATTAAGACTTAAAAGAATCGGGCGAATTATTTATCAAAGAATCTCACAATATTAAATGAGAAAGACATCTCAAATATGAACTTTTTTCTACTCAATGACAAGAAGTTAAGTTTTCGACCTGTTGCGATTGCTTCCTCGTTCAGTAAGTCTAATTATATGAAAAGAATAACTGTTACGATGAATTGTACAGCAATGGTTCTTTCTAAGGAAGACACTTATATACATGGTGTCAACGCGAAAATTCCCACCCTCTTTAACTTTTTAATTAACAAAAATAAACTCGTTTCACTGTATAATTATGTATAATTACCGTATTATTATTGATATAAGAAATTTCGAACTTGGTGTCTTCTTGTAATTTTTCTTTGTCGAAAATTGTTAAAAAATAAAAAGAAATTTATTGTTTTCTATAATTGGTAGGCCTTCCAAAAATATTGTACATTGTAATCGTTATATGTAATTAAATCAATATTGCCAAAATCCGATTTCATTCGATTACGGTTTTTCATTTTAATCAATTTCTTCATGGACAATCTAAAACGACTAATAACTTTGGCACAATATTTAAGTCTTCAATATCCTTTGTTTCGCATATTGGATGTTGTTGTCCAAAAACTTATACGTAGAAGTCTGGATTTCATAATTCGCAGCACCAAAACTGTCTCATGATTTTATATTGTTATTGTCACTTTAAATATGTACCAATTATTTGGAATCCTAGGTGCATATATTAAGAGAGAAAAAAATTTTGAACTGGATGAATTTCAGATTTAATCAAAATTTTTGACCACAGAATTATAAAGCTAATTTTTTATACCACAAAATCTAATTTGACTCAGCGTAGAAGTTCATTAGTATATTATGTTTTCGCATAAATTACTTAATAATGACAGCGAATATTTTACTAATAAATTGCACTATAATGCGCGTGTCGTATATCCCATTTATTTTATCTTCGATATTTTAATACAAAATCCTGACTCAATTCGCCTGCAGTTTGTCAAATGCATCCTTTTACGCACGTCATTGATTTTATCCATATGAAACGCATCAATACTTTCAAGCCAAGTAATAAATCGTAAGTTTTACTTTACAAACATTCGTTCTTTATTCAATGTGAACGAGTGATGTACCTAGATGCTATAGCTACCTATAAAATTGGTTTTACTAGTGCCGTTTGTTAATAACGTGCATAAAAAGTTCCATTTAACAAACTGTATGTTTATGATTCGATGTAATTATTGTCGTAGTTTTGTCGTTACGCCATTTACGCTCGTAGTTTCCTTTTTTCTCCGTGCGTATTTGTTTATTAATGTACCCATGTATAGGGTGATTCGGGAACAAATGTCGAAAGTGAATTTTATACTAAATATAATATACATATTGCTGTGTTATTTCCTTCTCTAGGATTTAATAAATTTAAACGAAAAGGATACACACGCTGAATTTGTTTTATTTTGTTAAATGATTTTTCTTTCGGCTTTTGATGCCACATTTCTATCATGTTTGTATAAAAGGGTCCTTTAGAGTTCTAAAAATTAAACTTTCATTAAGATTTTTCTTGTACTTATATTTTTAATTTGTTAAATGCAGAGTATACATATCCTGGAAGACGATCCTTTGAGTCTCGACTCACCAAGTACTACCAATTGGTTAAAGGGCAAATTCCAACAGCTCTTCGAGGATGACTCGGACACCGAGGCCATGCCTGATTTCGTCTCACCACCCGATAGGCTTGTCCTGTCGATGCCTGAGGTCCAGAGCACTTCGGTCAGGGAGGTTGGGTTGCCGGATTTTCAAACACCTGCCCCGCTGCAGATGGAGGCTGCTGAGTTCGAGGAAGCCGTCAAAAAGCTTCCTCGTGAGTTCCTCAAGGACCGACGAGGGAACAAGCGCCGATATCTGCTCCGCCTTCCTGATGGGGGCAAAGTGAAGATGCTCAAGGTCATTGCCGTCTTGAAGTCCAGGCCATCAGGTTGAAACGTGACGTCACCGTAAGAGGCCACCGTGACATAACCCTACTTTAGGCGCATGTTTTTATTTGTGAAAATGTTTTATTTCTTTTATGTTTTTTTTACTTTTTTATGTGTAGAATTGCGAGAAGAATATCTCTAAGACACTACTGATACTATAGGAATAGCCAGAAATATTTTTTATTTAATGATTTTGTAGTTTAAATGTGACCACTACACGATTGAAGTGACGATGAATAATGAATAATTTCTCCGAATTACACTTAGTAAGTGACTTTGTATATATATTTTTAATAAATTTAAACTTTTTAGATTAAAAACTAATATTCCAATTTTTTATCTATCACTTGAATTTCCACGTTTCACTGAAGGAACTTCGGAGAGATATGCAGGCAAATTGGGGAAAATGGAAGGGTAGTCATCAGTTTTAAGGGTTAGTCGATGTCTTAGTAAGGTTAATTTGGACCCTATAACATGCGTGTTTCATCATCGAGTAAAAATAAAAGTGTAAACAGTAATAACCATCATCCTTTGTTACTTCATGACTTCTGACTACAAACTCTTTCCGAAAGTGAGTATTTTTTGAAGTAACAAAGTCGAGGTATTTTCCTTAACCATAAGGAGCGCATGAGTTCTTCTTTCGGAAAGGAAAAAGTAAGAATATAGGAGCCACTTTTTGTGTTGGACATGCAGTTTGGCACACAACACTTGTTAGGCATTTTCTAGAAACAGGAACATAATGGGATTAATATAGTAGGTGTGGAGAATGATATATTATATTACTTGTGTATTTATTTCAACTGAAACTCAAAAAACGCAACACAACACAAGTATTTTAAAAAAATGTTGTAACCTATAAAATTATAAAAAAAAACTAACACTACAACTAATTAAAACACAAACACGTGTTTTTTAACCAAACACAATATGAAAACATCAAAAAAACATAAAAATAACAACAATTAACATAAAAACACTCGAAAAAACTTAAAAAAAATACACGAAAAGACTAGATATTAAAGCAGCGAGAGATTCTTACGGTGACGTCACAGGAACAAAAGCCGGTAACCTGACGGCCTTTACTTCAAGACGGCAATGTCAAGTTGGAGGCACTTCGATTGGGACTGGTTGCTGCATGGCCTACAAGGAGCTGAATTAGTTGGTAGTACTTTGCATTGTATAGAGTTACGATTTTTTTAGTTAATTATGTTAAATTTTTGATTTTAATTTCTAATTTTGAGGTTATGTTTTCTTTTGAGTTAGTTTTTGTGGGCCAATTTTAGTATATAAGTGGGGAAATTTTACCTGTAATTGAAGTCTTCCTTGGGCAGTGATAGTGGTAACTTCTTCTAGAATGGTAAAAGTTTTAAAATTTATTAATATTATTATTGTTGATTTTTGGTCATTTACACTTGTAATTAACGTGTCGTATGCAGGTCAGACGAATTGTCATATCTGATACGCCAAGGATTCGTTCTGAGGAAACACAACACGGAATAATTACGTGCTGGTTTTGTCATACGAAGTTAATGCCCGACACAAACACCATACTTTTATTATTTTTAACGTGTCGTATACAGGTCAGACGCATTGTCATATCTGATACGCCAAGGATTCGTTCTGAGGAAACACAACACGGAATAATTACGTGCTGGTTTTATCATACGAAGTTAATGCCCGACACAAACACCATACTCTTGTTATTTTTAACGTGTCGTATACAGGTCAGACGAATTGTCATATCTGATACGCCAAGGATTCGTTCTGAGGAAACACAACACGGAATAACTACGTGCTAGTTTTATCATACGAAGTTAATGCCTGACACAAACACAACATCTTTGTTTTATTCGGCACATGATAATTCAACAAACCACTGTATACATGCCACATAGTCAATTTACACAACGACACAATAACGCTTCATTGCATTCAATAATTTCTAGAATTCTTAGGGACTCGAATGAGGGTTATTACCTTAACGGTCTCTGAGGATAACATCCCTGTTTGTTCTTGATGAAGAACAAGATTAAGTTTTATCAATCTCTATTCATCATTACAAAGTAAATTGTAATTTTATATACGTGTCGCAACCCATGATTATTTTTGGTTATGTTCATATTTTATTTTGACGTTTACTATACAATATTGCCAACACCACAATTAAATAAATTTGTTATTAAAAATATTTTCTTTACTTACCCATTTCACCACGTTGCTCATAAACTTGCACAACAACAATCCAATAAATGCCTTCAGAGTTTCTTTGCTATTTTAAAATTACTTCATTGCTTAGGAACCCCGAGCAGTGTTGTGACGTGTCTAATAATTAAAACAATAGGCCCTGAGATTTCATTTATTTCTAAAAAGGTATATGCTCAATACCACAGCAATATGTATAAGTTATAGAAAATGCATTTCCCTTTGTTTTTGGTTCCTTTTCGTCAGATAATATTTTGGTGTTTATGATTGACGTGCATGATTTTCTGAAAGTAATTAAAAATGCCAGACATTTGCAATATTAATATCTCGAATATGCAAATATGGTATTTGTTTATTACTTTTACAATGGTTGAGCTTGCTAGAGCTGCGGTTGAATAATATCGTCAAATTACCCTGCTTGTAGGCAAGGTGTGGATGAATTAGAGGACATTCTCATTTTTGTATAATAGGTGTGTAATAAATTTTACTTATTTTTTTAGTGTATTACTGATGGTTTCAATAAAGAGCAGTACTCCCGTAACACACTGTAGGTAGGTATATGAAATGTTTCAATGAATTTAACAAAATTACTTATTGAAAATCAGTTTATCTGAAATCGGTGTCCACCAACAACTTCAAAGGAAAAAGATTACACAGCCAAGACACATACTTCAATGAGTTTTTATTAATGCGAAAAACGTGTTCTTTAGAGTTTCAATTTGCCCATTCAGTGTGATGTTTATCTGAAAGGAAATTGCTTCTTTTTTATTTTTGTTGTAAACATTTTCCACGCGTCGCATCACTCGCGCCTGTATTCCGCGAATTCATTAAACACCAACTTTTCAGTTCTTGCCGTTTTTTCAATAAATTCTCCATTAGCTTTTCAGAGCTCGCTTTGACAACGTTTTGCCGCGCGTGTTCGCCCAGGCAACTCTTTATTTCGTAACTTTTTCGAACGTAATTAATTAGCGTTTTCGCTTCATTTGAGACCACCTTTCATGAAGATTTCTCGGGGAAATTCATATCATTCTGATTTTTTTCACAGTTCATTAATTCTATACAAAAAAATTCATAAGATAAAAATAGAACGTATTTTTATTAGCAAGAAATATTATTATTGGTGTGACTTCCAGATTTAATTTTATATTGTGTAAATTGCTTTATTTCACTTAACATCCACTTTCCTGGATACCATTCAATAAAATGTTTGACAATACTTCCCGTAGATTAACGAACGTGCTTTTTAGATGTAGCTAAAAGCGGCCCATCTTACTCAGTTACGCTTTAAAAGCCGTACAAGGTAAAATAGCGGAGGTGTAATTCTCGGGGGCGGTTGACACTTTCCATCCTCTAACGAAGGAGTTAATTAACGTTTGCTGTTAAACTTTAAGTTAGCTATAATTACACTTCATTTTGGTGCGCGTTATATGCGCGACACGTCATAAATTACATAATTAAGAAATGAAATTTACTTCACATAATTCCTTTCCTTACTAAAGGATTAATATAATGAGAAAATCATAAATTTCTAATTTGTAAAATAATTTAAGTAGGAAAACAAATTTTCAAATTCGAAAACAAGCAGACAAATAAGTCCAGTCATACATCTAATTGATTCCTAGGACATTCCTATTTCATTCCTATGTCACTCTTAGGCTTTAGACACGTGAACCTGTTAATAATACAAACAATAAATTACACTCCGCAAAAAAATTATAGAATCAGCTACGTTTTTCATGCAAAAACGTTTCTGTAGTTTCAGTTTGTTTGGCTTTTCGCTTAAATATTGACGCATTGACTTTAAGCTTGTAATTTCTTAAACCTTAGATACTCCGTATCCTCTTATTCTTTGACAAAAATTGTTTGCAGTTGCAATTTTTTTCTTATTAGTTACCATATGATTTCCATGAAGAAACCTACTTGCCTTATGGCCGATTTCTCCACCATGTTTAACCCAAGGTTAATTTATCTAACAGTTGGAATGTGACGTACAGTTGGACGTACACATACTATGTGTCACATTCTAACTGTTAGATAAATTTAACCTCAAGATAAGGCGATGAAGAAATCGGGCATTATTGGCTAAAATAAGTAACGGTCCTGGCATGTAACTTAAACCATGACGAAACCGCGTCCTTAGTTGAAGATGACTGCAATCAAAGACATGTGGAGAGCATGATGAATGTTCAATATAATCGACGATCTCAACTGTACGGAGATGGGAAACTGGCGAAACCAACAGAAGACCAAGACAAGGACGGAAGAGGGTAACTGGGCCCTAATGTATCATTAGGACTGACAAATTGCAGCTAGTTCGGTACTTAATAAGTCATTCCATACAAGGCGGCCAAGCGTGATGTCAAAGCATATTGGAAGTTTTTAAAAATTTTGTTGCAAGTCGGTTTTGATTGCAGTGGATTCCTCGAGCACCCTCTGTGCAGCTGTTTCGGCTCTATTTGGGGCGTCGTCAGCAGAAGCGTAGCAATTAAAACCGACTTGCACAAACGATAAGAAACTGACTCCAATAAGCTGGAATACATGTTAGAATGCCTGCTAGCGGACTAATATTCACGAACTCAAAGATTACAACATGAGTGTGAGACAACACGCTGCCTGAACCGTTCAAGATTTGGGCTAAAGGTCTGTTCACGGGTGCATCTATTCACGTCGGATAATCGTATCGTAACCGCCTATCGAAGAAACGGTGAGGGCAACTCTAGGAACACAGACATTTTTTTAGGAGACTCCTTTATGATCTAATAGAGTGCCATATTTTTGAAGGCTAAAACAGACTTGGTGGTACTTCGCACTGGCGCTACGACTGCATAGGAATAGGTAAGACATGTTTTAGAGCCATATGAGGTCCAATTTGCCCCTTTTATAGGCGCATAATTTGTTTTAATGTAGGACAATGCACGGCCATACATACCCAATATTGTGCAAAATTACGTAATTTATGTTTTACAGTGACCAGCACGACACCCAGGTATGAATTAAATTAATAAAGCACAGTGAGCTCCAAAAAAAAAACAGAGCCGTCGTTAAACACCTTGGATGATTTTGAAGAATCTGTTATTGAAGATTGGAACTGGATAAGCCAATATTACATTGGGAGCGTGTCTCAACATGAACTTAATTTTTAAATCGCGCGCCATTTTTGTCAGGCAGCTCTATTTGGTAGCTATCATGTGGAAACATTTGGCCGCGTTCACCAGAAAAAATCACTTTGTGATTGCTGTTGCCTGTCTGGTGAACAATTACTTCGAATTGTGATTTGTTTACGTGTTATCTTCTAATAATTTATGTATATCTTCCGTTTCGGTTATGTTATAAATTACAATTGTACAATCTTCCATGATGTCACGTTTGACGTTTTCAGCACGTTTGCTACTGGCAACGCTAACCCAGCGTTAAAATTTTACGCTTAAAAAAAATGGCGTCTGATAGCAGTCATGCACCAAACATGTTTGCAATATAATCTTCCGCGTTCACCAGATCCAACCGTTAGCAAGCTGATGTCAAACGTGCTGGTGAACGACCAGTGTTTTCGCAAACCTGTTAGCACAGCGGTCGCCATATTTGAAAGCGTAAAAATTTTAAGAAGAATTTACGCTGTGAGCATGTTGGTATCTCATGGTTCTCCAGGAGCCAACGGTAATCAAATCACAAACTAATTATAAGCGCATTCAGACTTGTTTTGTTCTGGTGAACGCGGCCAGAATCAAAATGCTGCTTTAAGGCCGCGTACAGGGTACTTCGGTGTGTCACGATTTCGATCAAATCGCGTGGCTGTAGAGGGTGGGCCAAATTTGACACCTTTAATGGGAAACATCTATTTCTAGAGGATTTAGATAAAAACTGACCTCGGTGCCTGAAACTCGATTTTTATTAGAAAATTAATGGTGAGGACCGCATTTTGATATCTTGTACCGTTTCGGAGCTATAAGGAGTTTTTCGAAATTCTGCAATTTCTAAAAACCATCGTAGCTCTCTTGTTCATGAAAATTTCTGCTTTCTGTAAAAACTTTCTTAAGGCATTTTTGGCGTAGAATTTATTGCTCTTAATTACAATTTCCTGAAGAGCATAGTTTCCGAGATATAAGCAAAATTATTGAATTTTTGTATGGAACACCCTATATATTTTTACATTTTAAAAAAGAACATAAAATTACCTTCATAAAAATGTAATATGCTTGATATACTAATCAAAGCTTTTGAGAGATTTAAGCTTTTCAAGATTTTTGCAATATTTCAGTAGGCTATGACTTATTATTGAAACAATTGACTTTATTTTGCATTGTCACAGTAGACTACTGTCAACGTTCGACGCATTCTTTATATCAAAATGCGGTCTTCACCATTAATTTTCTAATAAAAATCGAACTCCAGGCACCGAGGTCAGTTCTTATGTAAATCCTCTAGAAGTAGGCGTTTCTCAATAAAAGCGTCAAATTTGGCCCACCCTGTACAGATGTACCTACGTCATAGTATTCTCCTTTATCGGTTCGTATCGTTTTACTGTTGAGTTTTGCATTACAGGTGGTGTCGCGAGAAATAGGTGAGGTTATGTTTTTTATTTATACGTTTTATATTTATTTAATAGGTTACTGTTTTACGTCAAATTATACTTTCTATTGAAATATTATGGCCGAATAGCAAACAAATGCACAGCTGCGAATGCAATGTACTCTTCGTAATCAGAAAAACCGACTACACTCTAAATTTTAGTTAATTGAAGCGTACTTCAAAATGAACTTCTGTCATTTTGACGTTAATATTATTTTGACAAATCAAATAAAAATACCCCAATTAAAAGCAATTCAGAAGGCAATAATTCAAACACGATTGCAAGATGGAATCAGTACTCGAGCAATTGCAACTGAATTAGTTGTTAGTATTACTAAGCATAGAAAATATTTATTTCTTTGAAATGGAATGAGATGGATGAGATTTTATAGGTTGATAAATATATGACACTGTCAAATCTAGTGCTACACAACTAATAGCGTTTTTCACTGGGACAAATATTGTGCACTGAGTGCGCACTGGAGTGCACCAACTTCGAATTGTGTGTTTCACTGGGTCTTTTTAGAGCAAAACTGACTTAGTGCACATGTGTCACTGACATTCGAAATTGCACTGAGTTCACACTCAGTGCGCATTTTATCGCACTGAGGTAATGGGTCAGTGCAACGGTGCCAGTGCAAATATGGCGGGTATGCAAACGGTAATACTAGTAACGAACACTTAAACATAACCTTCAAATAAAAACGAATCTCTCAACAACCTCTTAGGCACAACTGCACTAACTTTGATATTTGTGTTTCACTGGCAGGGCAATTTTCTTGCACTTATAACTAAACTTCTAATATGACGCCCTCGATATCTAATATCATTTACACTTTACAAATTAATAAAAATTTCTCCGAAATCTATTTAAATACTGTGTTTTTTGTTAAAATTCAAGTTCCGGTTAACACCCTTTACTTTATCCCAGGTTTTGCGTAAATGGGTAAATATGAAATGAGTCTCTAAATTATTAAAAGTAAATTACCTCAGTTATTTGATTTTATTGGTTTACATAGTTCCATCAATTTCGTAGTGATATATTCATTCTGAGAGAAACATGTTTGCTTTTATGAAAGCTTATTTATTTTCTTTTCCACTGCTGATCGTTAAGATTGTGAAGAAACCATTAACAAAATTAAACTCTTCGTAGAAAACATCTTAATGTTCCTGAACTGAAGTAAAATGGTGTGGATGTAAATGCAAATCCTGCACTGGCAAGTATTGCACTTAAGTTAAATTACCAAGTTCTAATTGGCGGTCTTAAATTCTCTTCAGTTTGTTGCCGAACAGCTTCAACTAGTGTGTGTGTTTCTTTTTTTTTTCAATACCGTTTCTCTCGTCCTACATTTTAGTTTCTCGGTAGTGTTACGATGACATCTGTCGAAATTCTTCGGAACAAGCGAAAATCTTGTACGGTGTAATTATTTAAAAATGCAACATATCCTTATGTTAACTTTTAAAATAATTACATATATCAATGCAATGTACCGAGTGATTTTAAAATTTTTTTATCAAGTCTTGTCATATAAAAGTACGTCATTGCACTCCTTTATGCTGTTTTAAATTACAGCTATGACATGCCGTCGAAATTCCATGGCAAAAGTTATAAAAAATTTAAAAAATCACACGGTATATACATATAGGTAATAATGCATTTTACTTCTATTGTGCGTACAATTCAATCATTTAATACCATTATTTTATGTTGATTGAGTAATAATGAAATGATATGATTATATTAAAAACAACATAATAATATGTTGCATTTTAAAATAATTGCATTGTATGTTCAATCGCCATCAACTTATTGTTAGATATGCTCGTTGAAGTATAACAAAGAAACACTGGACGTAATATTTTATGAAGCTGAGAGTGCTCAGCCTGAAATGAATGTAAAATTTAATTTGTAAATTTATTGCAAAAGAAATGAATTTTTTATGCAATTAATGTTTTTAATAATACATACATAGATCAAAAACCTCGTGAAATTGCGCTGATATGAATACTTAATATTCCGGCGTGTTGCACTCTTACATTTTTGGCCGCCCCTTCAAAATTTCATTAAAAATAATCTCTTATGACCAAAGTTATCTCAACGCGAACAGAAAATAAACTAGAGCCGTCAAGAGTAAATTAAAAGAAAGCTCTGCGGTTTATTAAATTTGTGTACCAAACCGTAAAAGTTAGGACTTTTTTATAAATTAAGAATATCATCCTAATCTATTTAACATTCCCCAGCTGGCGGGTGGATCCTTGCAGAAGAAAATACAAAGTTGAAGGAGGCACCAAACTTATTTCACTCTCGCGTTTGGGTTAAGCACAAAATAAAATAGTCCAACAGAAGTTGAATTTCGAAGAGGGATTTTAAATTTATACTGTAGCCCTACAAAAAATATTTTAACTGCTTTTTGGTTCTTATACAATGCTGTAGGAAAACTTTACTGTAAAAAATACATAAATCGTAGATTGTTCAAAATCACAAATAAAAGTTGATATAATTTTATTTAAATATGAAAATGGGTAATCTGTTATGGGGAACCCTGTCTATATTTTTTTATCTTGTTTGTATGTACCAAGCTAATTCAAAATTCTAAACCTTCAACGTTTATGTTGTCTACAACTTAATTTCCGACCACGTAATTTTTCTTCACAAACAACTTTAATTAATAATAAAATTTGAACTGTTCTCACCACATGTTTCACGTCAACATTTGTAACGTCTTAACGACCAAGCCCTGCTGCTAACAACGTTATCCTGATTGCAACAAAGTTCACGGCTATCGTTAGAATGCCAAGGGAATTGTTAATGCAAGATGCACTTGTTTCCTTCGGAATGTGCTCTCCCAGTCTTGATTAAGTACGGCTTCATAACTTCTGTAAGTACAGTTTTGCAAATTTAATAATCTGCTTTTATTGCAGTTGAGAGGAAACATTTCATGGAACTTGTTAAAAATTAAAAGGCGTATAATGCAGCTTGTTTCTTGGGTACAATTTCCAAGAATTTATCATATATTCGTAATCATCTCTTTCCCAATTAGTGCAAATACACATAAGGGTCACAAACCAGTATACTACTATCATTCTATATGGCAATAATTACCTAGTTAGATGACCCTTATTAAAAAGAAAAACACTTTTATTATATTTTCTTTTTGTAAATCGATTGTAATTTACCTTTACAGTCGTTCTATATAAAAAGATTCGCCAAGATTAATGACACTCAGTATATCGTTAGTAAATTTGTGTAATTTATTCTTTGTCCTTTAAGTGATCATAGATTCATTCGTGATTATTGATATTTTATTACAAATATGAAAAAGAAAAACAGATTTTAATAGAGTTATATATTTATTTAATTTTACTTATTGACGTTTCGCAAAAATATTACAAATAAAAGACCAATAATAAATATATAATTAAAATAATTCAGTGCTTAATTTTTTAGAAGTTGAGCATAAAAGTTTTATGTGTTTGCTAAGTTAGAAATATATTTCTTTTGATATTAAATCCTTTTGATAAGATTTTACAAAAATGAATAGCATAATATTGTTCAAAGATATAATGTAGCGGTAGGTATAGAAAATTATATTACTTTCTGTCGCTTTTAAATGTCATCGTTCGAAGTAATTTATCTTTACCTTTGAAATAATTTGATACTGTTTATTTACCAGTATTTCATATCACGAAAGGATAGTTCGTTACCTAAATTTAAATCCTTTAATGTTCAAATCTTTTGGCGACAAAGTGAAACGAAAGACGATGCTGGTTGGGGTTTTAATGCTTCACGAATTATAAATTGTTATTTCAGAAATTCATTCGTTAATTGACAATTTAAACGCAAGTCGACTTCCAATTACAATTGATCAAAAGTTCTACAATTAACTATTCGAATTATAACTTGAGCAACTCTTCAATGAATAAACATTTCCTATTTTGTGCTATCAAGTTACTTTAGACCGAAATATTTGTCTGTGAGCACAAACGTATTTATAATCGATTTTCAACGAAATGCTCGCAAATTATTCAGTGACGAAGGCAAATTTCTGTCATTTGATGTTCTATAATTCACGTGCTTTTATGAATGAAAGGACCGAGAGTCTCGTTAAATATTAACAACTAATTATTTGAGTTGACGTCTTAGTCAGTTATTGACACAAACTTTAGTACAGTTTGAGGAACGAAAATTAATGATGAGGTTAATACAACAACGCTAAAATTTTTCATTTCATATGTGTTTAAAAATAGAGCAATCAATAAAACAGATACGAGGGAGTATTGATATATTCTTAGCTTACTATCGAAGCAACTAATATTTGGAAGTCAAAATATTTCACTATTCAACACAGACTCCTCTTAAATTAATACACTTATTACAGCGAGTCTGCAACGCCTCTAATCCTTTCAATAAAAAATGTTTTTTTCTTGCTCTACAAACCAGACCTCCACAGCCTCTATTACCTCTTCGTTGCACAAATACTTATGCCTTTCAAAACTTTTTTTAATCAATGGAATTAATGTTTGGCCCTTTCCTGTATAATTGATTATAATTACTATATGAACATCCCAAAAAACTGAAGCAAGAACTTTTCCAGCCAATTTTTGAACGAGAGACTTCTTCTTTGTTTCTGATCGGCGTTCAAGCATCTGGGAATTCATTTTGCAGAAATATTTTTCATACATAAATCGGCGTGAACTGTTTGATGGACACGTTCATACGAAATCTTTAGTGCCTCATCTATATGTTTCAGCCCAATTCGACGATCTGATAATATGTTTATTATTAGTAAGGTTAATATAAAAAATACACAGGCTGTTTCAAATTCGACCCTCACCATTGGGATCTCGCTGAACTGCATCAATATTTTCGGAGGTATATGGACACTAGGGTGGGTCATTTTTATATGGAAAAAAACGAATATTGCGCTTTTGATTTCTAATAGCAAAATTATGTTGCCTTTACATGAAAACAGTGTAATGCTAGAATTTAAAGTAAATAGCACCTCATCTTCAGGTTGCGCTTTGCCTTGGAAATACGACTAACTTGAACATATTCTGGTAGTCATATAACATAAATGTCTCAAGGAAAATAAGGTTTTTAGAATAAAGTAATCATTTATTAATAATTAAAAAAATAATACAACAGAAAAATTAATGAAAATCATTCAATATTGAAATATTTCTTGCTATCGAATTTAGGCATTGCTGCGAGATTCGAGTTTTAATTTTATCCACCTTCTCTTACCCTTTTAGTATGCAGTTTTGATGATAACTCGGTTATTATTATTATTGCAAATACGAACTTTTCATAGCATACTATATGGCCTTTCTTGTATAATTTTAAAAATTAAAACGTAAGGCGCACCCTCTAAATATTAATTAAATTCAAAAATATTTCGTAGGTGTCATAATATCACTAAAAGACAACATAATTTTGCTATTAGGTAAGATTATTTCAAAGTTTGGTTTTTTGACCCACCCTAATGGACACTGAAATCGGTCTTCCTAGTCTCTTTTCAACTTCAAGGAAAGTTTTTCTAATTTGAATGACGCACTCCAATTTCTCACAGCCATTTACGGAGGGCACTGATCAGCTAATGTATTAAACATATTTTCGTAAATCTGCTCGATTTTGAAAATTACAGTCGACTATCAAAGAAAACGGCCTAGGCTAATAGATATCAATACGCCCTCGTATATGACCTTATCACAACATAATAAATTGATAAATACAGGGTGAATGACAATTGTACCCACAAAAACAAAAACGCATAAGAGAATCGATGACACAGATTACAGGAAATTTTTTAAAAAATTCTTGTGAACAGTTCATAATTAATTAAAAAAACTTCCCCAAAATCAAGCTCCGGCACTGCATACAAAATACGGCGGCCACGTTCTACAAGGACGGCAATAAAATAGGACTATAAAGTTTTTGATTTTATTTTTATTTTTAATGACTACTCGCTTGCACATAATGCGACCTTGACACATCTCAATTGCTTTTATTACAGGTTTAATAGTTGGGGAGCCCAAGTTTCTTTTACACGACGTAATTATTAGTAATTTCTAAAATAACTGCAATTGCGTATGAAATAATAAATTCGCAAATAATTGTGTAAATAATTGTTTGTTAATTCGTGCGGATTATTTACTAGAGTGGAATGTACATACCAGCCATTTTGTCCACACAACAATCACAAGGATTTAAATCTGGTGATTGCAGGGGTCAAATGCACGGCCCGACAAGCAGTTGATAGTAAAATGTTCGTCTCGTTATCGCGTTGAGACAATAAAACTATTAGGATAAAATCTGTTGTTTGAAACGTCGTAAAGTATACGTAATACTAATTGGTAATAAATAACTATCGCCTCAAAATAATAATTACTTGATTACATTTGTAAGAAATCGCTTACAACGAATCGGTTTTCTCCGAAAATGTGAAACGATTTATTAGACCTGAAGTTCACCGCCGACAAGTATTTTTGTTTATAAAAACTTTATTATGTAGAGCTGTTTTAAACGTCGTTGGTATTATACGTACAGTTTCGAATTGAATCGCGTACGTGAATGAATGTAATAGATTACAGGATCATGTTTAAAAAATTCTAAGGAATTGTTTATAATTAATTAAGAATTTAATTAAAAGTGAAATGAATGCTGCGTACGGTAGAACAAGGCACGATTTACAATCAGTGGCCAAAAACACAGGATGTGGAGTTATAAACGCATCCTGAATGTGTTAAATTTTTAATAGATTTGTGTTAATAATTCCTTACACAAAACGAAATTATAATAATTAACATTCGAAACAGATTCGTTTGCTTACCTGTCAGAGCAGGTGTTCAAAGTGTGGTCGTTGTTATCCTTTGCGAAGAATAATCTACTTAAGATAATTTGCTGCATGCATTTGTCAAGTAAATACTTTCGAGTTCGTATTTCACGTCGGGTTTTGACCTAAAAACGGAATTGTGAAATTCCACTTAATGGTCAAGTTCACGAAGCCACGCCGCCGTATTATAAAACTATAAAAAACTTTTATATATATAGCATTTATTTCGTTCATCTGCTCCTCGACTTTTTAACCAGGGCCGCATCGGCGTTTTGGGGCTAATTTCTCGAAAACTAAAGTAGAAAGAATTTCCTTAACATTTTACCCATACTCTCGGACATCGCTTCTTATCCTGGTTTCATTTTGTCGGGTTAATTAGCAATCACCCTGTATATATTGCATTGTTTGGCATGTCGGCAAAGTACTTCAACGCAATTCATAACGGCCAGAAATGAGTACATATGTAAGTATGCCAAATTAGTTAATGTGGCGGTCATCTGGTTAAATTAGAGAACGAAATATCTTTCGTGGATACCAAGAAGTGTACCACAATGTAAAGCATTGTTACTTACTTTATATTTTAATATACGTGACTGCTAACAAGTTTATAACATTGAATTACTTTACGCGATCATTTTGCTTAGAATTTGTTTCTACCAAAATAAAATATATGCATAGGTATTTGTGATTATTACATGACTTCAATAAAAATCTAAGTATATGTTTCATCAAATATTAAATAAACAAATTCTAAGAAATCCTAATCACCTAAGAATTTCAAGGATTAAGAGAAACATAAATCGTGTAAACATTTCATACGTAGAAATCCGTGCCGATCAATTCGACAGCCTGCTGTAACATTAAATTTGCTCCGGAAGTTACTTTTGGGCTGTAATTTAAACTTCTGCCTAGCAGTTTGAGAATTGGCACAGTTGCAGTGTAATGGTTCAGTCTATACATTGGATCAGAATGTTGACAGAATTTACAACACAAGAAATGCGTTTACTTATTTATTATTCCTGAAAATCAAAAATATTAAAATTCATCATTTTATACGTAGATTTAATAGTGAAACTTGCACTTCGGAAATTAAATTGAATTGATTTTTTTTTTAAGTACTGATACGACTTCGGGGTTCGCAAATTATAAATATTACTTATTTTGAAAACACTTTAATGTCTATGATCATTTAACACAATGAAAGCACAATAATAATATTGACCTGTTTACGTGTCCAACTAACACTTCTCTAACTTATTGCCGATTTCTTCTTTGCCTTATCTTGAGGTTAAATTTATCTATCAGTTAGAATGTGACACATACATCCCTATGCTGTATCATTTACGTTAAACATAACGTGACGTTATCGAAGAGTTTACATTCAAATTCCTATATCAAAAAGAGATAACAGCACGTTATGTTTAACGTAAAATGATACAGCATAGAGGTGATAGTAAGTGTACGGCCAACTGTCCGTCACATTCCAACTGTTAAATAATTAAATAAATTAACCTTAAGTTAAACATGGTGAAGAAATTGGCCATTAATCGTTATTACACCAACGTTTTTTTAATATTGATGATTTAAATATCCCGCTGCCTCGGGGTTATTTAAGAAGCAGCGCTATTCCAGAATAGCGGTGAATAAGGATAGAATATTCCAGTAAATTCTACTATCATTTGGTGCGAGTCTGGAATAGACTAGAAGCGACCAGTCTAAAAATAGAATTTGTAAATAGAAAATGTAAATGTTTCATATAACATAATCCGTTCACGTTCTTTTTGCATTCTAGTAGGCCATGTTTTTTTTCGTTAGGTTACGTGCATGTATTTTGATAGAACTCAAAATGTGATAAATGTAAACTTCTGACACTTTAACGTCAGTCCCATCGACTATACTGCTTCTTATAAATACTCTACGATGGCATGAAAAAAGTAAAATAATAGCATTAAAACAAATAATTACTTGTGACTTTGCAATACTAAGTTAAAATGCTCAAGATCATCAATGTTTTTGGCGTCAGTTTTCAAAAATATAACCATCATATTAAAATGGAACATATTCACTTGAAGGTACCAACAAAAATGTCACCTTAACACGGCCTACTCTGAATGCAAAAAGAACGTAAATGAATAATATTTATCCATATGCCCAGGAGCAATTTATAATTTGATTATATACAGGGTTAGTTAAAAGTCTGGAAACGGTCATTTATTGCCGTTATTATTCATTTTAGGAAATTATGTTCGTTATGAAAGTTTTTTAGGAAATTTTAATCTACAATTGAGAATACTTGAATTTTTTTTTCTTCAATTGTTTTTGAGTTATGCCCATCTACGTAATTTTTTTAAATGGAAACTTGTTAATTTTACTCTACCGTTCGTTAGAGTATTTTTTTCTCTTCACAATAGCATTCTTGTTTTTTTTAGAATTGAGGAGTTTCTGAAAAAAAAAACAATATTTCAAGTATTCATTTCCCGTCGTGCATGCTTATTAGCGCCAGGTTAGGTACATCTAAGTAAGCGATAAGCAAACTCGAGCGAGGAACTTTATCAGTGGTTATTGTTTACGTCAAATTCAATTGTGCAATTGACTGCTGTTAATATTAGCAATGGCGAGTTTAAATGAACGTCAAAAAATTGAAATAATTATGATGCTGGGTTATGGAGATAGACGTAGAAGTTTACAAGACGTTTGTAATTTATTTAATAATACGCATCCTGACAATTTGAACATTTAATTTAATTTACTTAGTTATTTATTAGTTTTTTTGTTGCTTTTGTTTTTAGTGATAAGATTGTGACCGATAACTTTAATTTTGTCTAGATCTACCTAACTAAAATAAATATTTGAACCAGAGTTTTCAATTTCACAACAAAGACAAATGTTTCTTTTTTTTCTGAAAACCCTCAATTCTAAAAAAAAAACAAGAATACTATTGTAAAGAGAAAAAAATACTCTACCGAACGGTAGAGTAAAATTAACAAGTTTCCATTTAAAAAAATTATGCAGATAGGCATAACTCAAAAACAATTGAAGAAAAAGAAAATTCAAGTATTCTCAATTATAGATAAAAATTTCCTGAGAAACTTTCATAAAGAACATAATTTCCTAAAATGAATAATAACGGCGATAAATGGCCGTTTCCAGACTTTTAACTAACCCTGTATATCAATTTATACTAACAAAAGAAATAATGCATACATTACTTTCATATTTAAGTCACAAATATTTGATATCCATTTTATGGACATCAAATGTGAAATACCATTAACGGTCAGTTGTACCAAACAAAATTAATATTTATTTTTCAATGTAATCTCCTCTGAATGCTTCGGTACTTTAGTTTTTTCATGTCTTCGCTTAAATGACTTCCTTTAAGGTCTGCAAAATACTTGTTTACAGGTTTATTCATCCTGTAATGAGGGTGATTATGACGGATTGAACCAGAAGTAATATACCTATAGAAAGCGGGTGTTTTATTAGGGGGAGGAGGATTGCAGGTATTAAGGATGCTTCATTGGTAGCGAATTTTTTATCACCGACAAATATTTTTCATTTAGAGAATGGGTGATAGACTGAAGGTGCCAAATCTAAGGAATAAGGAGGGTGCGACAATAATTTAAATTTTAATTCATGATACTTTTGGATAACGATAACTCTTGAATGGGCAGGCGCATTGCCGTGATGAATCAGCATTTCCTTTTTAATCATTTCCAGACGTTTCCGGTTTTAAGCCACCTAAAAGTGCAGCAAGGTATGCCGCGTTTATTGTCTTGCCTTTGTCAAGATAGTCTACCAACATTATACCCATCGTATCCCAATAAACAGATACCATCATTTCTCCAACGAAAGAAAATGTTTTGTCTTCGTCAGATGTTTAGTCATGTTTAGTCCACACTTTTTATTATTGTTATAACTCTGAAGTAAAATAATGTATCGCTGTTACGTAAGTAAAATAATGTATCGCAGGTTACAAGTCGTTGTAAAAAATCTGTGTGTTTGGTTTAAAAATCTGCAACAAATTCGTTTCAAAAGATCGGTCGGTACTCATCTTGCCGAAAACTTTTTCATATCGATTTCTTCATGTAAAATGTTAGGCATCCGTTCCTTTGAAATGTTCACAGTGTCGGGCTATTTCTGATGCCTTCGTTCTGCGATCATACAATACCATCATGAAGTTTATCAATCAATTCTGGCGGTGTTATAGCCGTTTTAGGCCGTGTACTGCAGAGATCATCTTGCAAGCATGTTTTGCCTGGTTTAAATCCATTTCCTCATTTCCGAATGGTTCTGTATGAAGGACATGATTCACCTAATGCAGCTTGCGTATCATTATGAATTTCATTCCTTTCTTCAAGATATTTGATAGCAGCACGACGCACAGTGGGCTCAAACAGATAATTGAGGGAACTTTATTCAAAAAATCATGTATTTTATTGATATCAAAAAATAACACATTTAGTTTAAGCAGACTCTTATTAAGTCGGAACGACCACTTATTTGACTGTTTAGATGTTTGTTTTGTGTTGAAGAAACTGAAAAAATAGTGTTGACATTCTCAGTGACTGTCATTGTCCCATTTGATTCTACGTCATTTCACAATATTATTCAGTATTGTTTATCAATAAATATTTTTGTTTTTGCAATGTCGAACATCATCGAAGGTTTATAGATGTTTATAGTGTATTAATTTTGCTGCATCAATGAAAAAAATGAATATTATTAAGCACATTTGATTTGTCTTGAATTGTCTCATATTCTAAAAGCCACATCTTTTTTTGCAAGAGTTTGCAGATCACTAATTATGTATTTTGCTACTCTTAAAACTGCAATCTTTTGTTTTCTCATCAAAATACGTGCCCGAACTTGCCCCTTTTCTAACTTTTTTGAATTATTGTTTGTTATAGATAAAACGAAATACAAAAATTTATTCCAAGAGTGGTTAACTCATAAACATTTAACTCATGTAAAAATGTGGACAATTAAAAGACAAAATGACGGATTTACAACATTTAAATAGAAAAAAATGAATACTTTATTAAAACTATACAGGGATATCCACATAAACCGTTCGTTAAAAGTTTTCAAGGTTGCAGTTCACGTAGATATTTGAAATTTAAGGAGCAAGGGTTTTCCGTAGAGATCTCTTTAAATAAAATAAAATGTCTTTGTATCACTTCCGGTTGTACCGGAAGTCGCTATCAACTCGCTTATTTTAAATGGAATGCTATATTTTTTATCACGTTTTTGAATTCTACATGTAAAAATATGTTAAATTGCAATACATTTCCCTATCTCTAAAATGCAACATTTTTGAGATAGAGTATTTTCTTAGAAATTTGGATTCTGCAATCTGATTTTCAAAAAATTATAACACAGCTGTTATTGAAGCAATTTTATTTGTAATAGCTAATATTGTAGTTGAAGCTTTAAGGTTCTTAAAAATTCCATCAGCATAATCTATTAAGCTACAGGATGTCTAAAACGCACCGCTCCACTCGAAGATATTCAAACACAGAAAAATACTTTTTTTTCAAATGGAATGACCAATATTTTAATGCACCATTGTATGTGGAATCAAATGCTGCGTCGAACTGTACTAGATTCCCTATACCTAACTTTAATAGTTTTTGAGTTGTGAAACATTTTCGATTTAATTCATAGAAAATTACAATTTTAATAGGTCAAATATTTTTAATTTTATTAAGATAGCATGGAAATTATAACAATGATTACTGTTACTACAAATTTTGTAGTCAACCAAAGAAAATAGAATTTGGCAAGTGGAAATTCACAAATTTTAATAGTTCTTTAATCATCCTTCTCTTAGGACGCTTGTGATCTTATAAAACGAAAAAGTATGAATTTCATTACTTTAAATTGAAGAATAAAATAGCTGCTAGTTTGCAATTCTCTGGATTAGCGTGAAAATATTTTAAAACCATTGTCTAATTATCTTCGTTATTTGTTACTAATCTTCGTACATTTTATTTTTCCAAATTGTATAAAGTTAGGTTCAAACTTTCCAAACTGTTTTATTCATAGGAGACAAGAGGGGTACATTTTATTGAACACACATTCTCTGCTCTGAACAATTTTAGATCATTCTTCATGAATTTAAAAAAATAGATTTAAAATATCAGCGTTTGAATAATTTTGATTTTGATTCTCAACTTTTTTTTGCTTTTGCTTAAAATTTGTAGTAACAGAAAACGTTAAATGCAATTGTTTGTTGTTTTCATAACTATATCAACAAAATTAGAAATACTTAACCTAATAAATGTAAATTTTTATGTATTAAACCAAAAATATCTTATAACTGAAAAACTGTTAAAGTTAGGTACAGGGAATGCTATACCGTCTGTCTTATGAAAAACGCACGACACTATAACTCCTTTATTAATGATCCGATTTCAATAATTCAAAAAGCACATAAGACTAATTTAAAAATACTACAAAAGGATAGCATTTTAGATTTTTTTAAATATGACATTTCTGTTAGACGATAGACAACTTTTTTTTTCAAATGGCGGCAGATATTTTTTTTTACTCAGTTTGATAGAGATTTATTTTCTGAATTCAGTTACTTAAAAGTCGATTTCGAAATATCAAATTTGGGGGTGGGATAATCGAAAAACTTTCGGAAAAGTGAAACTCACCATACTCACGGGTACTCAAATTAAAGGTCTCAAAGAGGAAAATCAGATAATCGAAAATATGGAATTTCCCGAGTTGAAGTTCTTGGATTTTCTTGAACACTAAGAACGACATCTAACTCTATATTTTCACGAAATTGACCTTGCTGTTTCTTGGATTTCTTAAAAGCTTAAATTTTTTTTAAGTCTTCTAAATTTCTGACGGTTAGGAACTTCTCTATTAGGAGAGCGAGCTGAGTAGAGGCGCTCAGCTTGACCAGAATTTTTATGGCACTCGAAAAACACTTGCACCATATCAGTTAATTGATTGTTATCCATAATGAAATAATAACGGTATAACAAAATAGTAACGAGACGGTAACAAATAATACAAACAAGAATAAATGAAAACAAGTTGACAGATAAATACTTAAATCGTAAAAGATAGTTACTGTTTTGTGCAATTTGGTAGGAATCCAAAGCATACTTGAAAATTTTATTGAAAAAACAATTTCCATTTCTCAAAAACATTCTACAAAAAATATCAAATTGAAATACGTCGTTGAATTCCGAAAATAAATCTCTATCAAACTGAGTAAAGAAAAATATCTGTCGCCATTTGAAAAAGAAAAGTTGACTATCGCCTGACAAAAATGTCATAATTAAAAAAAATCTGAAATGCTATCCTTTTCTAGTATTTTTAAACCAGTCTTATGTGCTTTTTGAATTATTGAAATCGGATCATTAATAACAGAGTTATAATGTCGTGCGTTTTTCATAAGACAGACGGTATATAGTTCGACACAGCATTTAATTCCACATACGATGGTGTATTAAAATATTGGTCGTTCCATTTGAAAAAAAGTATTTTTCTGTGTTTGAGTATCTTCGAGTGGAGCGGAGCGTTTTAGACACCCTGTAGCTTAATAGATTATGCTTATGGAATTTTTAAGAACGTTAAAGCTTCAACTACAATATCAGCTATTAAAATAAAATTGCTTCAATCATAGATGTGTTATAAAATGAAATGTGTAAAAAAACTTTTAAATATTATAAATATTTGATGTACTAAAAGAGAATTATCATGCATTTTTACAAAATATATTTAACTTCGGGAATGAATTGATAATTTGGATGATATCGATATGTAATTTACATTGGAACCTCTTTTATTTAAGTAAAAGTGTTTCTTCTATTTAAGAAAATCTAGCTTTTGTAGAGAGACAGACAAAAATAGATCCATCTATGTTTTATGTATTTATTATTGTAATAATCAACCACACTTTTAATTTAATTTAAATTCACATTCAATTATTTGATAATAAATTATAACTTAGAACAAATTCTGGATTTTCAATTTTATTACGGCTCGATTATAGAATAATTTTAGTTTTTAAGTATGTTTCACACTGCTGTTAATATTACCTATTTCTTTTCGTGTAATATTGCTTAAAATAACGTCTTATCTTCTGTACGTGCGACTGGTTACAGGTCGTGTAAGGCCGGGTGTCCACCGGATCGGGCCGACCACAGTCGGCTCGATTGGGATCGTGCGATAAAGATCGTGCAAATGTATTTGTATTGTAGCCTGTCCACTGAAACGATTTCAGTCGCGTGTAATTAGACGCGACTGAAATCGTTTCAGTGGACAGGCTACAATACAAATACATTTGCACGATCTTTATCGCGATCCGGTGGACACCCGGCCTAAAGAAACCAGAAAATTACAATAACGAGTAAAATTGAAACCGGCTGTTTACAAGTTAATACTTTAGGTATGTATATGTAATTTTTTGGAATATTAATTTTCTACAATTTTCTTTCAATGTGTATTTAATTCAGATGCTCCTGAATAAAATAGAAGCTTATTGATAATGAACCAAATTACTTACATAGTTTTTAGAACTTCATTATAAGCGGATTAACCTTGGCTTCATACCCATGCCTTGCCTCACATTATTATTTACATTTTTTGGAAATAGGAATGTCTATTTGGCAAATAAATATATAAATGAAGAAAATTCTTTAATTCAGTTAATTTAATTTTAGTTGTTCTGTTTCACAACTGATATTTATCGATTACATACCGAACTAAATTAAAAATATTTGCATACTTACCCCAACGTAATAAAGTGTTACATAGTGGAATAAGGTTCTTGTTTCATCCAGTGGAATATCTGAAACAGAAAAACAATTCTGCTATCATTTAATAACTCTAGCACTAAGAATATATGAATATGGAATTTATTCGAACGAAAGAATCAATAAAAACAAAAATCAAAACTTCATGTATTAGGTGTCGGGGGAAAACAGGGTAAATCCATTACATAAAATTATCAGTACACTAAAAACAACGTTTGAGGTCTTGATTCTATTATTACTGTTGTAAATACTACGTCTACAATTACAACCTCGTCAGGAAGGTTATCTTTAAGACTAACAATAAATCAGTCAAACGAGTCAGTCACCGATTGCACTGTTTTGCGCTTTTTAAAATATCATTTTTCCTATGACCAACCTCGTTTTCGCCCTTCGGTGATACTTCCGCTCCACAGCTCTCTTCAGCTTCACTTCATGGCACCAAAATTTCAATTTCGAATAAAAGTGAACTTACACAGATAAAAATCTGGAGTTCCCTCGTGTCTGGTGTTTCCTCGCGTCCATCCGTTTTTGGTGTTAAAATAAACGGAGTTAGGACGTTTAACTTTAGAAAGTGTTAACGTGGTCTACAAAAGTAGCATTTTAATCCTTGCGGTAGTTATTTCTGTATATGTATTATATATATATATAATTTTTAACACCTATGTTTAGACGCATTTTAATCAGGAAAAGATTTTAATATCACTAAGGTCCAGTTTTACAATTGCGGCTCAACTTTGAGCTGAGGCTTAAACTCTTAGCAACGATTATTTCAACAATTGTTGTGAAGGGTTTAAGCTTCGGCTGAAAGTTAAACCGTCATTGTAAAACTGGGCCTAAATGAGATGAGCTTTACAACTTTTCAAGTAAAACTCTATCCGTATTTTTTAACACCGATTAGGAGGAGAACATTTTATCCCAAAAATTTTTATGTGTGTACTCTGTCTCCCCACGACACCCTTTATGTAGTAGAGAGTTACTGTGTAAATTATAATGAACCTGAGAACCTATTTAGACACTGTCACGCCAAATAAGAATTGCTAGTTGTAATACCAATTTCGCGAAAACGTATTAAAATTCTTACTTGTCACAATAACACGAATTTAATACTTAAATTTTAAATATTAGTCTTCATTGAGAGAAATTGAATTGAAATTGAATGATTGTATAGGTGGAAGTGTGTACTGCGATTTCACAGTGATATGTTACGTCATAAAGTAAGTAAATATTAATTTACTTAAGTACGTTTTACTAATTTCGGAGTTCGGAATTAATAAATTCTATACTTAATATTATCGTAGAATAAAAGCAGATTTAATCCAGTATACACTCATTAGTATATAACTAATTCACATTGAACATGTAGGAAACTTTTGATTCTAACATTTCAAAGATTTTGTTATTGTACGCCAGGAATTATTGTATGCATTACGGAAAGTAAACGCCTTTATTTCAATTTCAAGTTTAAAAAGAAAATGAAAGTAAATTGACGCACTTTCTGTCGCCATTTATATGTTAATATATTCAACAAGAAGTAGATCGCAAATTTAATAATGCCCGTTAGCGCTCTTTGTTTCAGTACTCTCTCTTTCCGGCTTCGGATGTAATAACGCATGACGTGAATTTTGAGGTGTCCGTAAACATGTTATAAAGCACCCCGGAAGCTTCATTGTATTCAATGAGATTTTACGGTTTGCTACGTTTCAGCAAAATCAGCAAAAATCACTTTGCATTTGTTATCATTTCGCTTTATCTCCTAATATGTGTAACATAGAGGGTGGTTTAGCAATGTGTAGGCGGTAGATGTATGCTTTTGAAATCTACGCATTAACTTACACTGTTTCTTACGAATGTTACAACCCTTCTATTTCTACTTATAGCTAACTTAACTTTTCCAAAAAAATTTGCAGTCAAATTGACTTGAGAATAGTTCTCGCATGTTGTAACTTCATTGTACAGATGTGTTCAAAAAAGTGTTGTACAGCTACGTTTTAAATATCTTCGCTTTTGAGCGGCAATTGGTTTTTCTATTTTTGTATTCAATAATATTATTATTGCCAGAAACCGTATATGTAACAAAACTTGTACAACAATTTTTTGAACTTCATGAATGCACATACAAGTTTACACAAGTACAAATTCTGTACAACACTTTTTTGAACACGACTGTACGTACTATTGGGGCCTTAAAACTTTGCACGAATTTTTATCTAGCCAGAATTTCTCTAAATTATAGTTTTGTAGAACAGACTTTTTCCTTAATTTTGACACTAAAGACATTTAACCAAAAGTCATTTGGTTTTAACATTATTTGGTTATATTTTAAGAACAGCAAGGTAGTAAACTATTAGAACTGAAATAACAAAATAAAATAAAACAAAGCACGTGATTTGGCATTGTGATGCTACAACTTCAGCATTACATTTGAAATCTGACGTTTGAAATTATTATTTTTGACAAGCCGTTAAAGAAAGTCATATTTACAGTGGAAAATTGAATCGTGCGAAATTTTAAGGCCGCGATAGTACATACAGGTTATTTTTTTACCATATGCCGATCGTATAAAATATAAGTTAAGAAAATATATGACGAAATGACGTGATCTGACAAAAGTCAAAAGGCTGTTTTACGAAAGTTAGAAGGAGGTAGCTATATAAAAATTCTTATCGTATCGATCGATCGGCATATACAGCGTGTAATCGAATAAGTTTCACATATAAATACTGTAAGTTCTTCATCACATAAGGAATTGAGTCTGCAAATATCAATCTTCTTGCTCGGAAATAAAAAGCTGACCTACCACAAGAGCGCATCGCCTTTTGTTTGAAAACCTCTGCTCGTTCGTCAGTGCGTCTGCGATTTTTATAGATGCATCGTAAAACGATAAATTCCGCAAATGTACGGTCACTGGGTTAGTGTCGCCCGCAAAACAATTTGAAACGGAATCTTCGAATATCTGTTTCATTAAATAATCCACAATAATTACATCGTCATATTTCACACTTTGTAAACAAATAACAATTAACTATGTGATATAATTTGTTAATTTCTTATGTTAAAATAATGAATGTAAGTTATAAGTACATTGATAAGAAACAAATTGGTGACAGGAGAATTTTGCGGATGAGAACATTTTTTTCGGTTCCGTCATATAAATAGGTAAATGCATTGACTGCACTAAATACAAATGTTTAGTTTAACGCTTTCCCTAAGTTTTGAGAACATTCTTAAAACATTTACTGTAATAAAGTAATTAGGTGCGATTTTATCGCTCGAGTTTAACAATACGATCGTTTATTGTTTAATTCACGTATAAATTACACTATTTGCTTTCAGAATATTAAAGGATAAAGAAAGTCTAATAATTAAAAAGGCAAATTTCAACACAACACTTGCAACTATCGTAATCAGCTGACACTGTGAATAGGCGTACACACAGTACCTCCGCGATCTTTCGGAATTTTTTTTGCTTAGTCTGAACGTAATAAAGAATCATAACTTAAGTGATGATAAGTTCGGGGATGATAAGTTCGGTGCTTTTTGTTCCAATAATACTTTTAGAATGTGACCTTTACTGCTTTCATAAACTCAATGGAAAACGCGCTAATTTACATATTCAGTACATACAACAGTCAAACCAAAGTTATAGTCGGCGGTGACTTCAATATAAACTTAAAGGAAGCATCCCCAGCAAAAAGAGCTTTAATTGATTTATTCGCCAGTTTTAACCTAAAATTTATGATATCAGATTCTACAAGATGTCTCGGTAGTAGCAACAGCTGTATTGATAACATCTTTACAGATGCCGATGTATGTCAAAAGGAAACATTTGATCCTTGTCTATCTGATCACAATGCTCAACTGATAAAAATAAACATACCAAATGAAGTTCAAGTTCCATTACAACCAGTAAGAAAATTTAACAAAAAAAACAGGGAAACCTTCTTGCTTAAACTTCTTGCCGAGGACTGGTCTGAAATTTATATCAATCCTGACCCAAATGAAAAATTTGATATATTTCTGAATAAGTTTATAGACATATTCGATGATTGTATACCACTGCAGCTCCCACAACAACATAAGGAAAACAACAAAATGAAATTTACTTCATAGGAAATTAGGCAAATTAGAGAAACACTGGGTCTTATTCTCGATTCTTACAAAGTTACCAGAGATGAAAATATCTATCCCATCTACCTAAGATACAAACAGTTCTATCTAAAATCGGCTGAATCTGCAAAACAACAATCAAATATAAAAAACATTAGTATATCAGATAACAAACAAAAAACTATTTGGCAGATAATCAATAATGAAACGGGCAGGAATAAAAAATCTGGAAATAACTCACCTTCAGCGAATCAGTTCGAATCATTTCTAAGCAACGTAATGGATGACTCAATAAGAAACACCCCCCAACCTGCAACATCGCCAGAAACCCTTCTAAAGAAAGTACCGGTGAATGGTTCGTCCTTTTACTTCTCCCCTGTATGTACTTCGGATACTAAGTACTTTCTCGTTGAATTATTATTTAAAAATTCCTAAATGCGAGCAGTTTCAATTTATCGTAATCTACGGCTTATTTGTCTTGCCCGGTAACTTTTTGTACCTGGCGATCTTACTCTTCTGGGTCGTTTTTCGCTCCTCGGCAATCGATTTCGGCGTTTGATTCATTACTAATTTTCTGTCTGAAGGTATGTATGTTTCTTCAATTTTCCTGCATCTTGTGAAACGATTTCATGATATTTAGTTGAGTTGCATTTAAATGGAGGTTTAAGAATCATTTAATCGATCCTAGGTAGGATTAAGGAAGCAGGAATTAATTAACGCACGTTTTTATTGGGATTCAATTAACGCGCGACTCCCTAGGAGGTTTTGGAAGTTTCATCACTATTTCAGACGACGAGGAACCAACAACACCAGGTATAGTAATTATCTTGTCCTTTTATTTGATAATTTGTAAATACAAGTATTTGTTTTTTTATTTGGGGTCGTTTTTGTTAGATTTACTTATAGGGGTGGAATATTTCAGGTTCCTTTTGTTATTTGGTACTGAAACGCCCTTCTCTTTGGTGGGCATCCTATTGTTTTGGAAACTGGGATTTGTCCCTCACCCGATTTTCTTCTCACGAAAGTGGTTGCTGGTTTCGCCGAGCGCTTATGGCTAAAGCCGGTCACAATTTTGGAAACGCCGCTATGGTCGACTTACACGGACGATCGTCCACTTGCTTTTTGGATTAAGATAACTCCGATTTTCTTTTGTTTACCTTTTTTTTGGGTTCTCCATTTTCGGGAGCTAAAAGTAAAATTTTTATTATTAATTAAAAAAAAAGAAAAAAAAAAACAACATAATTACTCTTGTGTAGTTAAGCGCATAATTTATTTATTTCTTATTCACTTAAATATTTTTGATAAAATATTAAGATACTTACCTTTTTTTATGTTGTGAGCCGTGCAGATCTGAACGGTACAATAATTTCTGTACAATCTTTCAATTATTATAAATACGCTTGTTTTAACTATTATATTTCGTTGTTTTGTTATGCACCAACTAAATAACATTCAAGTTTATTAAATGAAGCGAATTTCCGAATATTGATGTCTATTTGTTATTCTTTTCCTTTCATCATTAAAAAAAAAAGAACAATTAATACATATAATAGGAGAACAAAGTCATCCCAACCCGCTGAGGTGTCAGAGCAGTGCAATTTTCTTTACCGACTTACGGAAATTGCACTATAATATTTTTGTAACGCGTGAATCTTTGTTGCTTGGTATAACCGCTTACAACGAGAGCGTTTAAGCAAGTAGAATAGCGTTGACAGGAAGCCAATGTCAAACTAGAAGTGTTGAATCAAGCTAAGACTCTAATTTTATTTTTCATAGCCTCCCCCTATCTAAATAATATTGGATCGCATAGTATATTGAACATACTTACAATGAAGCTGCGAGACACATGTTCAACTACAAATGTTTTTGTACAATCATTAATCTGATTTATAGCAACAAGAGCGTATAATAAAACGTAAAATCGAAATAATAAGAAAGTGAAACGGCAGTACACATAAACTTTTACGATCATATTGCGTTTATGGTGTCTTTGCTTGCTCTTATCTGTTTTGTAGCTAGTTCGATGTAAAAGGCATTCATGTTCTACAGATACACATTATGCACATTCTTAATACTGCGGTCAACATGGACATGTCTTTATGCATTTGCTTATAATAACATAATATGAAACATGTTGACGCTAACCAAGAGCCTTTTATCGATCAATATTTACTTTCATTTCACTTCAGCAAATCAAATTGGCATCTCTCCAATTTGTACAAACTTTACAAATAAAAGTGTATAGTACATTTAATAAATGTTTTCTTGTCCTCGTAGTATATTAGGAAATAACTTGGTATTAAGGAAATTAAAATCGGGCTTTTCTAGCGCATGTTTATACGTCAAATCTAACAATAGTCAAGACGATACATCAGTTTGTTTCAAAATAGAATGTAATCCATCAAGATTTCAGTATTCATTTGCATATCAAAACTCTTTTTGCTGTAAAAAAATATTTATTAAACTTTGTCGAAGATTTTTTTATTCCGCTTTCGGTTTCAAATAGATTTATTTAGCTTTTAACAAAATAAAAATACATATTTACTTAATTTTAAACTATACTATGTATTTATTTAAGTAATAGTTTTACAGTGTTGGGTAATGTACTTTATTTTTGGATCTATTATACATATGCAATATACTTGGGAAAAATGGATATCTGGTACATACACTGTATTTCATTTCTCATCTACACACCCCCATATTTTTGTTACTTATTAACGGATCGATTTTAAATTTTCACCAGTTGTACATCCTTCTAAAACAGACATTTTTCAATTTTGAAACGTTTTGTATTGCAAGCCATGGCTTACTACTATTGAAAACAAATTCCAAAAAATTCTTAAAAAAAAGTTGTTTAGAATTACGAAATAACCCCAATTCGTTTCGTAACTTATTTGACTGCTTTGTCAAAGATAAATATGACCATTATACGAAAAAGTTTAAACAAATTGAACTAACTGCTTTGAAAGTAGTTTCTATGACCTGTTAAATTAAATATAAATGAAAAACATTTTTGTTTATGGAACGTGTCGTAGCCAAAATTATTTTTAAGGAATGAGTTAGCTTGTAATTTAAAATGCTTAATAAATATCTGTATATCAGGGGATGTTTGTTTATGTTTTGACGATAAGCCTAACCGAGGGAACGTAAAATATTAAGAGAGGCAGGACAGTTTTTCTCGGGATGCAGACGGAGAACGGTCGGTAAAGCGCGTGAGGAATTGTGTTACGCGTCGAGACGACGGGATGTGTGACCTAGAGGGTGACTGCAGAGTATTGGCCAAAAGAAGGCAATGTTCTGGCAGAAGTAGTATCGCGGTATACCCTGTTTATGTTATTGGCAATGAGGATCATCGATGAGTTGGAGTTATTCTAATATAGCGAATATCGTCCTGATGCCGATGATCCGGAGCATTGCAGGGGGTATATTGCGCACCAGTATACGGTACCGTGTGTGACTTGCCGCAGTGGTCAGCACCGCTGATGAAGTGCACGGTATCGGCGAAACAATCAGCTGGTATTCCATATTCATTGTGAATGGGAATTCAGTTGGTTGTATTCCTGACCTGCTGAAGCATTGTGCTCCAGAATGGTCTAACATGACATGATGTGCACTGGATCGGAAACGGAGTGTGCTGACACTTACGCGATCAGTGACATCAATTGATCCTAAGAACGTAAGCTTAGGAGGCAAGGTATGCTAATATCCATCGGGAGGGTGGGTCTCCGAATTACAGGTGAATGTGGGGTTAATGCATGCGAAGATAAGATGTCAATGTCCAAGGATAACTTCCGTAGTGTCCATTATCAATGTGAGGGAATGGTTGCTACTAGATGCACCGTTGGATTTCCGCGGGGGCACGCAGGCCCCCCGGTGAGTAGTATTTGATGTATTTTCGGACACCCGATGTAAGTCGCATTGTTTGTTGTATGTGTATCCGTTTCTCACGATGCATCGTATGCGCGATAAGCGAGATGAAGAGCGAGAGAGAGGGAAAACTAGAAGGGACTAACCAGCGAACGAGTATTTATCAGAACGAGGTATGATCTGTTTAACGTTATTACTATTTTGACCCAAATGTACAAAAACAAAAAAAAAAACGCTCCGACATCAAACGTCAAAAATGGAAATAAAAATATGAATGTGTTCCAAAAATTAAAAAAAAAAAAAAACGACGAACCATTTACTAGTGCGGTAAAAACACAGGATAGAGAGTTGCAAAAACATCTTGAATTTCCTTAAAATTTTCATAGATTTGTGTTAATAATTTGTCGTTGATAACGAATTTGTTTCTCATTGAATGCCGCACACAAAACAAAATTATAATAATTAACAAACTAGTCAGATTACGAATGTGTTTACTGATTATAATATTTTAAATTCTGGTTGTCATTACCATAAAATAATTAAAAAGTAAACATTTTCTTTTTCTGACTAAAATGAGAAGAAATGATAATGCGTAATAATGGGCAGTAAAAATATGCCGAAATGTTTATGGCGGACGCGCTACTTATAGGAATAAACTTTATTTACAATACAATTAAAATTAAAATTAAAGAAAAGTACGAGCCCTGCCTCAAAAGTATTCGCCTAGCTAGTATAGCTGTTAACTTTTATTTAAAAATGAATAATTTCTATTTATTTATTATTATTATTATTATTATTCTAGAAAAATAATCTACCACTGACCACTGAGTAACTTATCAACTGTCTCTTTCTTTACCAAAGAGAGGTAGGCGAATACTTTTGACGCAAGGCTCGTATTTGGAAATCTTAACACGGAGATTTGAAGTGTTTTCGTCTTGTGCTTTATTTGTTTACCTGTCAAAGCATGTGTGCAAAGTTATTAACCTTATTTTATACAATTTGTTCGGAATAATTTACTTCGAGTGATTTGCATGCATTTGTCGATAATTTCCGAGCTCGAGGTCAAATTCACGTCTGACGTCGTAATAATTATAAAACTGCAAAGCACTTTTATGACTGTATTTATTTCATTCATCTGCTGCTTTTTCTTAACCAGGGACGTGCAATTTGTATTGCAGCAAGATGCAATTTCTATTGTGCGCATGTTCATCGGCAAATGTATATGAACAATAATTGTTCATTAACTTCAAGTATAAGATAATTATATTTACATTTATGTAGAAATTGCAATTAAAATGTACCTTTCGTTATAACTATACAGAAATTGCTTAAATGTAAAGCTGTGAGCAAAAGTAATTTTTATGTGCAATTTTCATCCCATTGCATTGCATGCGTTTAAAGCTAGCTTTGTATTCTGTAATTTTCTCGTTTTATATGTAAAAAAATGTATTCTCGTTTAAAAACACCGCACTCAACACAATAGAATTATTTTCCCCTTTACAATTTCCTAGAAATAAAATATAATATTCGACGTTTCTATTATTAATATTGCGGCATATTTTGCTTTTAAAAACGGCATTTTCTGCCAGATTTTTTTCTAATATACCACAATCGATATCTTTTTTTTTACCGTCAGTCCATTGAGTGTGGCTTTCTTTTCTCACGCCTAAAATACTGCCTATGGCAAAATATTCAAACTGTATTTATATTCAAGCTTTATACGTGAGTGAGTTTCATTTTTCGCTGGACAAAAGTAACATCTATTTCCCAAATCGTAATAACAGGCCAAAATATTAACAAAATCATTACGCCAGAATAACCAAGAAATTTTTACACGAAAGTAACATTAACTTTGTACCCAAAGAAAACAATCCTCCAATCCTCGGGCGAGACCTATTAAAGAATTTTGGACACATCTCGCTAGAAAAGTTTATGATTATGGTTGAGAAGCCCAAAACGAACACCAGTTGCGGAGAAGAATATTTCAGAAGATTCGGGAAATAGATGTTACTTTTGTCCAGAGAAAATGAGACATATTCGCAGAAAACTGCGCGCTATTAAAGATAATGGTCCTCTGGCAGTTATCTAAAATTAATTACGTATTACTTTAGGATGTAGGAACAAGCCCTAATACTCGTAGATCAATAAAAAATTTGCTACTGTTTGCTTGAGAGCTTTAAATTTTTAACCAAAACTTATGTTACATACGTTATTTTTTTCTACTCTTCAGATGTTCCGTTTCTTTGATCCAGGACACAATATTCTTATTTCTAACGGAACGCCCTATATTAGATGTTTGGAAAGATGATCCAATTTTAATAAGTTTTTAGTTGGAGAAGGGGGTAAAACTTTCTGAAATTTTTATGACATTTTCTGCACAGTTCAGGGAAACATGTTTATCGAAGATTCAAGTTTACGACTTTCGTAAAAGTTTCACAACCATTGAAAGAAAAGATGTAATTAACGCGCTACGTACTCCATGTAGCTCCACCGCTGTTAATGAAACCAATGGATTGAAAGTGTTGACCTCTAATTCGCGAAAATCGACTAATAACGGTAGGAACTATTTTAATAAGTGTTAGAAGTGGGGAAACTACATTCCATGATAAACTGCAGTTCAACAAAGTGAGTGCTTGGCGAGTTCGCAAAAAACTGTCCCCTGAACAGGAAGCCCACCGAGTTCAACGCTCCACCGCTTTGCTCCAACGTTTTGAAGCAGGGGGTGATTTATTTCTTAAACGCATAGTTGTGTTGAGACCCGGCTCCATCACTTTATGCCCGAAAGCAAATTGGCTTCAATAGAATGGCGACATTTGTCATTCCGTCCAAAAAATTCAAAGTCAGCGCAACTGCTAGAAAGGTGCTTGCAACTCATTAAGAGTAATATTGTCTGATTTTCTTGAAGAGCATAGAACTGTCAACGCTGAATATTACATAAAATTGCTGCAAAACAAAGCCAAACCACTTTTCATCCAAAAAGACGAAATTCTTTAGTCCGCAATATTTGTTTGCACCAAGACAATACTCGCTCCATCAACAGTTCAAACTTTACAAAATATTCACTGGGAAATTTTGCCCATCCCTCTGATAGCCCAGATTTGTCGCCATGTGATTTTTATCTGTTTGATCCTTTTTATCTGTTTAATACCTTGAAAGATCGCGAAAGAAGGCGAGAAATAAGAGTTAAATACATTTGTAACATTATTGTTTTGTTTACCGTTATAAAATAAAAATTCCAGTTATGAGTTTGAACGAACCTCCCTCGCATTATAGAAACCACAACGAGTAAAACAAGCGAAAACAAA
The DNA here is from genome assembly GCA_033060865.1 of Dorcus hopei. Taxonomy (NCBI): domain Eukaryota; kingdom Metazoa; phylum Arthropoda; class Insecta; order Coleoptera; family Lucanidae; genus Dorcus; species Dorcus hopei. The sequence continues at coordinate 8,222,287 of CM065423.1, read as the reverse complement.
CTTTCTCACATGATTCTAAACATTACGGTCGGCTATACATATGATTTTGATTGAATTAATTAGTTGTCAAAGGCTATTAAAATTGTATGATCTTTGAAGTTAGATAAAACCACGCCCTATGGAAATTGTCGCCACTGGGAAACAAAAGATACTATACTTTTCTATATTTTTTAATCAATTCGTTTGTAAGAGGCTCACTAGAAACGTAATATTCTAGCTAAATAAACGAGAATGTGGTTCCAGAATGCATTAAAAGATATCTGCTGCGAAGACCAACTCTTTTTTGAAGACATGTGGCAACGTTTTTATTTGATAAGCGTAATTAATCTCATCAATTACATTTGATGGATTATGAGCAATTTATTCGCATTTATTCGAAGTTTTTTATGTTCCACAAGAACAAGTTCTGAGACCTTGGTGGTCAATATATCTTGGAGATTATGTCAGTTACGAAGAAGTTGGTTGCAACTTGCACACAACTGCACACAATTTAACAACTAAAATAGAACGTCATCGCTGCAATATTAAGGATATCAGCCACGCTCAGCTACTTGGAAAGCTCGCTAACGCGAACCGCAAGGTTGCCACGTGTGCTACTTCCAGCATTTGTTGTGATGCTGCTCGTTGAACATATCTTGTTTATTGTGTCTGAACTAAACGATAACATGAAACTAACTTTCTTAAACATATACATATTTACTTACGACGTGTTTCTCATAATTTTTAACAAATATTTTCTCAATACCTATTGTTACTGTTATTGTTATTGAGAACATCACTGCTTAGCTTTGTTAATTATTTTACGTTTATTATTTTATCTACGACCACTACTGTAAATGACGAATTACGTACAACGCATAAATTAAGAAAGCGAGTGTTTACAAACTGTCACAAATTGTCGTGCGTAAAGTAACAAAATCGCACAGCGAGAACATTTATATTCACCTAACTTTATGCACGCTTGTATTAAATCTACGTAGCCGCATTACATTACACTGAGAGTTGTCGAAATTGCGACTGTCATTGCTGATTATTTTGAACTTGAATAATAATTTTTGTGGCCATAGATAAAGTATCGTACAAAACTCTAGTTGTAAAGCAATTACGAACTTGTGGAATTACTTGCACTCACCGCTGCGCAGCTCGTGCGCAACTTTTCCACCATGCGTAATATGCTATTTGAAGGGTCCAGGGGAAAAACGATGAGGGTCCATTTTTACTCTTACATGGTGTTTTTATTCATTGCCTGGTCCAAAATTAGTCTATAATGATTTTATTTGCATAAGGAACTCTATTAGTTATTAAAATCATCGAGACAAACATATCAAGTAAAACAAATAGTCAGGAAACTTTTTTATGCATTTTTCTCCAATTCGACTAAAAATAGAACCTCATCGTTTTTTCCCTGGACCCTTCATTTTCTCTCGTTATGTAATACAGTATGAGCATAAATGATTGAGGACAAGTTGAATTTCCCGCGTCTATGTAAGGGCAAATCATCAGGACGACCAACAGTTTTAACTGAGGAAGTTGTTGATGACCTTCGTGGTCGTATGGATCAGAGCCCAAATAAATCGGTACGAAAACTTAGTGTACAAACAGGTATGGAATATTATTTAAATATTTAATGTGAATATAACTAAAATGTATCCTTAGGTTTGTCTTATGGTACTTGCCGGAATGCATGGAAGAAAAACTTAAAAATGCATCCATATAAAGTTACAACTGTACAACAATTATTGCCACTTGACTACCAAAAACGGGTGCAATATTGTGAATGGTTCAATAATACTCTAAATAATGATTTATTAGATCTGACATTTTTCGCTGATGAAACATGGTTTCATTTGTCGGGGTACGTAAACAGTCAGATTTACCGAACATGGGCTACTGAAAATCCACACACATTTGTTGAAACAAGTTTGCATCCGATAAAAATAGGAGTGTGGACTGCAATTTCAAGACGTCGTATAATTGGTCCAATTTTTTTTCATGATACCATCAATGCAGAAAGGTATCGGACACAAATACTGGACATATTCATCAATGAATTGCATGATGATGAACTTCAATACGGGTTCTTCCAGCAAGACGGTGCACCTGCACATACTGCCCGACAAACTCTTCAACACTTGGAAGAATTTTATGATGACAGAGTAGTTAGTGTAGGACGGTGGCCACCACGTTCTCCAGATTTAACTCCACTGGATTACTTTTATTTTGGGTATTTGAAAAATAAAATTTTTGCAAATCGTCCTCATCATTTAAACGAATTACAAGCTGCAATTATACAAGAAACAAGAAACATAAATATTAATACATTGAACGTGCTATTTGAAAATATGAAGCGTCGATTAAATTTGTGTCTCGAAAATAATGGTGGACACTTTGAGCATCTCTTATAATAAAGTAGAGACCCAGTTATCCGAGTTCCATATTAACCAATAGTAATAGAGTAGAGTATTGTTTTTTGTAGTCCGACCTGCACTGAGTTTGTAAATAAAAATAATTTTTGTGTGGTATATTTTTCTGACGTTAAATGCATCCAAATCTACCTACTTAAAAGAGAATTCGAGATGTAACTTATTTTTTGCTTGGAAACCACAGATAAAATGTCCACGATGAGTTTTTCTGTAAAGGTTATGTCATGAATTAAGATTCCGACTACATACATTTGTGAGTGCACGCCTATGCATTTGACCAACTTAAGAAAAATATTGAAAGGCGGGAAATTCAACTTGTCCTCAATCATTTATGCTCATACTGTATACTATTATGCACAGGTTATAATTAAAACATTCCCCATCTTTATTCAGAGCCTTGACGTATTGCTTTTTTAACAGTTCTCTCCTTTTACAGTGTTCTTTTTTAGCTGTCCCTACTATCACATAACAAATAATAACGAGCGTCTAAATAAAAACCTGGTCAAGTAGGTTGTGAGCGAGAATTTATTCTTTGCATTTACATAGCAGAATTACTAAATGTAGCCTACTTGACCAGGTTTTTATTTAGACACGAGTTATTTGGTGTAGCCACTTTGTTGATCTAACAAGAAGTTGACCATTTTTAAGTTAACACAAATCAATTATATGTTCCTCGTATTTAATTTTATCCATGACTAGAGACATGTTCCTTCATTTTAGTTGGATGTGCCCCAGGAAAAATCAAGCTTATTATCCTTATGCAAGAGTACACATCATTAAAAACTACGCTTTGAAGAATCTATAAATAAACGACAATCGTTTGCATCCTATTCTTCTAAACCCACAGCAGTTATTAGACCTCGCATATCATTGCAAAATACAAAATTATTAAAATTAATTTCGTTCAAATTCAAGTATGTTCCAATCTACATTTAAGTTACTGGTAAATGTTCAAAAGGAAGCGATTAATATCCGGTTGCACCAACTTTTTAAGCAGAACTTAAATTTAAGTTATGTTTAGAATATAATATATTGCTGTGTATTGGAGGAATTGGAGAAGCCAAAAATTACTGTTGTGTTTTCCGGGTTATTCTTAGTTTTTCCTTTCAGCAACAATTTCCTTTACCTGTACTAGCTCAATTTTTCTGGTTCTGCTCCTTTTTGTCAAGGCTTGGGTTCATGCCTTGGGCAACGCAATGACTAATGAATTTTTGTTTAGTCTTAAACCCGTAGAATTTTTCTTTGTCTTTTTTTTTAATTTTGATCTCAATTTATTAATTAATTTTTTTATGTGGTTGCCTTTGATTTGTTTCTAAACTTCAAATTGCTTTCCTGTGCTTGCACGTCTAGAAAACAATTTCTCCTTTGGTTGAAACAAACCAATGCACTCGTTTAGTGGAAAGACAACCTTGTTTGCACGCTTTTGCTTTCCAATGTTTTAAAATTGTTTTAAAAGTCCTCTTGCTGGCTTTGTTTAAATAATTTAGCATTTGGCGAACTTACACTCGAGTCAATGTAAATTATTTTTCTGTTTTAAGTTGTTTGTTTAAATTTTAAAGATGTTTTTAATTAAATAAATAAGAAATTTCAAGTTTAAATAATTTTAATTAACGTAAAATGATTCATTTAAAACTGGTTCGTATGAAAATTTTCAAATAATTGAATTAAATTTTGCTACAGAATTCTTAAACGTCCGTTCGTTAGAAGATTCGGGCAGTAATTAAACGTTCCCTCGCGTGAAAAACTGAAAACAATCATCTCCCTCCATACTCTCATTCATCGAGTTCGTACATGTTTGAAATGGAATACGCGTGCGTCGCGCTTAAAAATTCTGGTTCCAAATTTTTCTGGTTTCCGTCCCTTGTTTGGGGCGTTTGACACACTTACGCCGGCCTGACTTTCTATCATGTTTACTTTCTTCGCGCTAATGAAATTTGGAAAAATCTTTACTGTTTTTCAAACAAACTTAACTGGCAAATACCTTAATTTAATTTAATCATTTTCGTACTTTGATCGACATTCATCAACGTAAGTATTTCTCTTTGTGAAACTTAAAATTAACATTACAAAAATTCCTAACCTAATATTTTTATAAACATTCTTCTGAACTTAACTAAAATTAATTCTTTTGGCGCATTGCATTTTTTAAACTGAACAGGCCTTTCTTTCACTTGGTATTTCACTACACTACACTAACATTTTTCTGTTTTCAGGTGATGCCGCAAAAGCTGTTCCTAGTCAACTTGAACGTCCTGCACCTTCGCAACATTTAACCTAACACGACGACCGTCCTGCAGATACACAAGACGCCTTCTCCTTCTGGAAGTTTGTTCCTTGACAGGCCAAAATCTCGCCGTGAGGGGCCCTTTTGTCTTCGTGTGATGCTAATCCAGCAGAACTCGTCCCACAAAGATTGATTTATTTTGTCTTCCACCCATTTACTGTCCTCGGAAGACACATTTAACTGGACTTCGCTCTCGGTATTTTGCATTTTTATTTTTACTTTTACTTATACTTTGACTGCTCGACTCTAATTTTGAAATTTTGTGTAAAAATTGAATCGTAACTCTTATTTTCAAATGTTTCTCTTTTTGTTTTATCAATTTATTTACAAGTTATTTACAAGTTGCTTACGTGATAACTGAATATCACCGCATATTGCTGTGATATGGGTAATTTTGTACCCACGTTGGTGGTTTAAATGGTTTTGGTGGTTTGTGAATTTTCTTTTTTATGTTTCTTAATTTTTTTTTACTTAAACCACCGGTTTCCAACATTACCTGTTTCTTTTCCCTTATTTGCTCCAGCTTACTCCTATCTCTCTTGCTTGGGTTCCTTGGGCATTCAGAATATTTGTCTTTTATTTTTTTCTTTTCTTTGCTTATTACTTTCTCTTTTGATCTTTTTCTTTTAATGGTTTTTGTTATAAGTTTGTTTTAACTTTGACTCTTTTCTTAATTTGTATAAACAATTTAAACCAACAAACTTACATTCAAATCAGTTTAAATTGTTTAGGCTTCCAAAAATTTATACCAGCAAACTTGCATTCAAACCAGTATAAATCATTTAACCCTGTTGCAAACGTCCTCCAGATACACTAGACGTCTCCTCCTTCTGGTTGTCTGTTCCTTGACAGGCCAATATCGTGCAGACGAGGGCCCCTTCGATTTTTTATGGTGTTTGTCCATAAATGCACCAAATTCCTCCCACAATGATTGCTGTAATCTGCCCTCGAACCAACTATTGTCTTCGGCAGACACATTCACTTGGATCTCAGCTTCGGTATTTTGCATTTTCATTTACTTTTTACTTTCACTTTTTGACTTAATTTGATTGCCTTTAATTTTAAGAATTTGCATATTTTGTATCGTGACTTTGTTTTCAAATGTTTTTCTTTTCTGTTTTATTTATTTACAAATTATATGCAATTTATTTTAATTAATTATTAAATATCACCGCAATATGTATCTATGGTCAGTGTAATGTCAAACACATTCCAATTGACATTTAAATCAATTTAGGTATCAATTAAAATGTAAGTAACATTTTGTGGAACCTACAAATAATGTCATAGTCTAAACACTACTTAAATTTAAGTTATGTTTAAAATATTGATGCGACCGGTCATTAGACCTTTATTTTTATATTCTGGTACTGGTACTAGAGAACTCTTAGAACACATTAAAGAAGACAATGCAAAAGTATTGACGCCCACGCAAAGGTTAACGTGACTTGACGTGTTAACATTGTTCCAGAAAGCATTGTGGTAAGCTTGAGCGAACGGATTAATTTAAACTCGCCGCTAATTGAAACTAATGCAAAAGTTTTATAATTAAAACGGCGATTTAATAATCCGGATTTGTTTTCCCGACACAGTTTATTAATGAAGGATTTGTTTTCTTGACATCATTTCAATAATAATTAACTCACGTTATTATCTGGAAACTGTGGAAAAATTAAAGTTAGTGCTCACAAACGATATGACTTGTCGTTCACAATTATAATAAAACAAGTTTCTTATCGAACTCATGAATTCAGTCAATCCCTGAGTCAAAATATTAATTGTATTTACATTTTAATCAAAGTTCCTGATTTTGACGCTTCAATGTCGTTTAAATTAACAAAAGTGAATTCAAGATTACTCACTCCGTGGTTTTGTGGAAAAAAATAAACTGCACATCGCGTTCTTAAAATAGTCGCAATATTTACTTTTTAATTGGAGCATGTTATATACCGGTCGTTGTGTAAAATGAGAACATAAGCAATACAACAGATAGAAAGCGGTATGGGTACGCAACGTAACGTAATACTTGCCACAGCTGTGCGAAGTTCTACTTATAAATACATACAAGTGCAAGTAAAGTACAATAAGAATAAATATTTAAAATGAGGCTTTGTATTTGCATGCAAGTGCCGCAGCATGTTTTTAGGGTAAATTTTTAATTAATTATAAACTGTTTCGTAGGATGTTTTAAACATTTTTCCCATAATATAAAACGTTCATCCTCTTACACTTTTTGTTCTGACGAAACAATTGTCAGTCGCCCTGTATGTATAATATCAACAATAAGAAAAATATTAATCTTTCTCAACTTGCATTACAGATTTCATTAAGCTTTACTAACTGAAAATATTGCTTGTTAATTTTCTTTGTATGATTTCCTTAATTTCTAAATGATCTTAAAATTAATTGCTCTTAGCTCTGGTATTTCGATCTTTAAAAGCACGTGCTGTGAGTAGAAAAGGAAGCGTTCACATGGAATAATGATCATCGAGATGGCCTTGCTCCACATAAAAGGTACAGAAATAACACACAGAATTCGAAAAACATAAATTAGGTGTTCTTCGAAATCACGTGCGGTATTTATTAAGAAGGACGATTTCCGTATTTTCTCGAAAATAAGGAAACACTGTAGAGGGAATATACATGCATATTTGTTCCGCACATGCCGCTCGTTCCCTAGTGTAAATAAAAATGAAAAGATAAAATTTAATACAGAAAAGACGTCGGAGCCATGAAATTTCAGGTCATAAATTAATTACTGTTAATTTTATTCATGAATACACGCAGGGTGATTCTTGAATAGAAAAATGGTGCAAGAATAGGCATCACAGAACATGAGAAAAATTTTATTTCCTTTAGTTTTCCAGAAATAATTAATGAAATATTATACCGCAGACGACGATTCTTCCAAGGCGAACAAAATAGTATTCGATGAACGAAATAAATACAGTTAAAAATTTACGTAGCGAGTCGCGTTACTACTGTTCAGGGCACTGCAAATGCATTTTAAGCAAAAAATTTATTAGGCAGACTCCTATATGTTTTAAGTATTTGATATAAATTGAAGCTTACGTAAGGAAATTTGTTTAATTTTGTTTTTTTAGTTTAAGATCTTATAATAGTTCGGTTTTTCCCTACATAAATTACTATCGATCCTTCCCGAAATTAATTTCACTGAAACTCATTTCTTTCGTAATCTTAAATGTTTTACATTTATTCAGTCGGACGACGGATTTTTTACGACCCACTAGACATCACGAAACAGTGTGCCTTTAACCGGGCTGCACAATTTATTAGTGTAAGTCTTGCTCTGCTGGCGCCATTTTCCCAAAAAATCGGAAGCAGATTATATCTGGAACGCCATTGTCAATTAACGTCAATTTCGCGAGGTTTATAATAACAAGTACTGTTGCAATTTCTTACTCAGTTATACATAGTTAGTTTCCTTGTGATCTTTTTCTTCGTTATTTATGGTTTTCTTGTTTAGGTAATTAACGCCAAAACGGTGAAAATTTGCGATAAATAAAATATTGCCCAGGACGGATAAGAACTCTGTCTCGTGAAATCTAGTAGGTCATGTTGAATTTTATATGTATGTATGGAAGCACTTGTTGCAGAAATAATTTGATGAATATAATAATTTAACTAAATTTTGATGAGATCTCACGTTTTTCTAAAGTTTATTTTTGAGAATGATAACAGTTACATATTTTTTAAACTAACAGCACACATGACATTTAGATATAATTTTTGAAATGATTTCTTAACACATACCTACTTCGTATACTTCGTTAACTCTAGGTGTTAGGGATACCCTAAGAAATTTGGCATAAAATTAGATAATATATCTAAATATGGTAATATATAGGATGTACCAATAGAAATAAGAATGTTGTTTTAGTCCTGAGAAACTGAACACTTTGTAGTGTGCAAAGGAATTTTATCTTATATTACTTTTAGACTGAATAAGAACAGAGTTTTCGAATAGAGAAGAAAACCATCTTGGTGGATATGTTATACATGTAACTCAAAAGATTAAATATCACAACTACAACCACAAGTGTGTGAAACATTGAACATAGTTTTTCCTTTCCGCTTCATGTTAAACTCAATTTTCTTTAAACAATTAGATTATATCTAGAAAGTTAACGTTTTCTTATAAAATAGAAAAAATGCCTTTGTTTTTAATCATGTAAAACAGATACACTATTATAGTCTAGACCATATAATCCTACATAATTTAAAGATGTAGCAACTATTTATGGAAACATCGGTAATAAATTGAAAAAAGAGTTTTACAAAATAGGTTTGTGTAGAGTTTACCTGGTTACCTGGTATTTACTCAATTTTTTTTCGAAAATGATTCACCGAGGGATAATAGAAATGTGCATCAAATTTTACAAAACATTTATTTTAATTATATTTATAAAGCCACATATCCAAAATAATTCACGTTGAACGTTAACAACTAGAACTATTAATTTCTCATGTACAGATAATTAAACATGTCATAAACAGTGAATTAATAATTTCATTTCATTTGCCTATTAAAAGGATGCGTTGTGGATGTTTATGAATTACTGCACTAGTAGATATAATGAAGTGACGTATGAGTTTCGTTTTATAGAAACGTAAAAAATAATACTGAGCATAAATGTCAAGCTAAAAATTGAACGAAATATCTCTTGAAATGAACGAAAATCAGATAAGTATTGTTCAAAGATGCAACTGATTTTTTTTTAGTTTCCAAGTTATTTACATTAAGCATTTTTCTGATACCGTTCTATGGAATAAGTTACTAATATGACATAAGTACATCCATTTCATGAAACTCTGACATTGTACGATCATGACTAGATTTTTGTAAGATTTATGTGACCGAAGGACTGTGTGGATACCAAACTACAATTTATGAGAAGTCAAAAACAAGCAAAACTTGATGTGCATTTTATATTAATAATTTGGAAACTAAACAATGTTTTTACTTTTGTCGATTGAAATCGTGAATACATGGTAAAACGCTCAAACCTGAATGCTGGTTTTGAGTTTCTCTCACTTTCTAGAGTTTTACAGTTAGTTAAAACTTTGTCCGCAAACTCACATCAATAAAATTCATGTGTTGTTGCGATGACTATAGGACTTTTCATTAAAAATAAAATTCTTGGTTTCGCAGTTAGTTTATTGTCGTATATTTTTATGAGAAATTTAAATATGTCGTTGTCTTTGTCATGTCATCAAAAATTACGAACAAACGATATTCAATTTTTTGTTTTATTATGGACACCATTTGGATTTTTACACGATTAAATGAAGCCATTTTCTCTGATTACAATGTGTCACACTTGATGGTTTGAGTTAGATTCAGCTCAAAATTTCGAAATATCTGTTCTGCAAAGAATGCCTTGGAAATAAAAGCAATTTTTTTGTTTCTAAAATATACGCACTTTTGTTCTTCTCGAAATTATCTTTGACCTTAGAAACTTATTCATCGCGCCTGCACATTTATCTCCTTTTATAATTCTAGCATTGATTTCCGAAGTTTTATTTCTGTCTTCCGCTAGCCACACTCCTAAATAACTAAAACCGTGAACTTTTTCTATCTCCATTTTCCTGTTTGCTACTAAACTAATTTCAATTTCCTTTTGCGTATCTTTGCAGTTCATCTGCATAAATTTAGTTTTTCACTCGTTTATCTGTAAGCCTATTTGTCTAGCTTGAGCCTCTAAAACATTTACCATGCGCAAAAGCTCCTTTCTTATTGTTGCCAAGACAACAATATCGTCCGCATAAGCTAAACATTGAAGACATTTGTTTAGAATTGTACCTGACCTATTAGGTCAAAAGAAAGTTATTATTGTACATAGTTTATAATAAAATAAAATGTAATATGTATAATAAAAAGCAACTGTTGCGTACGGACAAATGCAACTACCCGTTGTAAATTCTACCGCAGCAAGTTCTAATAAATTGCTTAAATGCTTCTTAAAGTTCAGAAAAAAATTCCTCAAACTTATTTTTATTTTTATTATCTTTTTTTCTACAGCACACTATTAATATTATACATGTACTATCGCGGCCTTAAAATTTCGCACGATTTTTTATCAAGTAGCCAGAATTTCTCTAAATTATAGTTTTGTAGAACAGGCTCTTTCCTCAATTTTGACACTAAAGACATCCAAAGTCAGATTGTTTGGTTATATTTTAAGAACAGCAAGATAATAAAGTATTAGAACTGAAATAACAGAATAAAAGTAGCGACCAACCATCTCCTAATTTTGCGATTGCAAAACCCTTCTCTCCTTCAGAAAGCACGTGATTTGGTAAATGTAATGCTACAACTTTAGCATTACATTTGAAATCTGACGTTTAAAATAATTATTTTTGACAAGCTGTCAAAGAAAGCCATATTTACAGCCGAAAATCGAATCGTGCGAAATTATAAGGCCGCGATAGTACATACAATAGTACAAGTTACTGAGGCAACAATTAAAGAAATATTGCTGCTGCAACAATAACAAAACAAACAGTTGGACAGATGTTCACCTTTATGCTCAATTGTCCAGCCTTTAGCTCAATTCCACACGCCTTTTTGAATAAATATTGTCCTTCTAATATACCCTTCTTCTTATATATTACAAATATGTAATAATACTTCGAAGCAATTCATCAACATCGACAGGTACAGTCGTGTTCAAAAAAGTATTGTACAGAATTTGTACTGTGTAAACTAGTATGTACATTCATGAAGTCAAAAAATTGTTGTACAAGTTGTTTTGTTACATATACGGTTTCTGGCGATAATAATATCATTAAACACAAAAATAGAAAAGCCAACTGCCGCTCAAAAGCAAGGATATTTAAAACGTAGCTGTACAACACCTTTTTGAACGCAACTGTACCATATAAATTTTGTTTTTCTGGTAACCATTTAGTTCAACGTACTCGTTCGGCAGATAATAATAATAATAATAATAATAATTTATTCATCAGATAATTATAAAATAGGATAGGTCAAATACCATAAATAAGTAAAAATAAAATACTGAACGCGATAAATGTCATAACATTCACTCTATTTCAAAGAAGCCATTAATAGTTCGAACTCCTCGGTTGAATAAATGCAGTTGTCAATTAGAATGTTTTTCATTTTCGATTTAAATGACTCACTATTAGTAAGTTTAAGATGTGGAGGAAGCATATTAAATAACTTCGGACCAACGACTGAAGGATTTTTACTGCATATATTTGTATGTTGTAAAGGGACTCTATAATTATTTCGTTGTCGCGTATTATATATATGGTCTAGGTTTCTCGAAAAGGCTTTCTGGTTGTTATGTACGTACGTCAATAATTCTAGTATGTAAATAGAGACTGCAGGTAATATTCTAAAGGAAGTAAAATATGGCCTGCAGGACTCAGTTGATTTAATACTGGCAATGCAGCGAATTATGCGCTTCTGTGCAATGAAAACATCCTTTGCAGATACTGAGCTGCCCCAGAAACACGCTCCGTATCGTAGTTTAGAGTGAACCTCAGCGAAGTAGAACGATAGTAAGCATTGATTACTCAAAATATATTTCAGGTTTCTGATTTGGAAACATACGGAGTTTAATTTTTTTATAAGATTAGCGCAATGAGTTTTCCAATTTAAGTTTTCATCTATATGGATACCAAGAAATTTTATAAATGACTCTTGTTTTAGTTGCCTACCGTTCAAGCAAAGATCAATTTTTAAATCTAAGTTATACGATGACCGAAAAATAATAAAATTAGTTGTAGTTGGGTTCATAAATAGCTTATTCATGTTGAACCATTGATTTAACTCGTTAAGTAATAGATTGCCTGTTATTGTTAAATTTTCAAGCTTCTTGTCTGAGAAAACTCCCGAAGTATCATCGGCGTACAAAATTAAAGTGTGGTTAATAAAAAGAACAATATCATTAATAAAAAGTAAGAATAGAATCGGACCCAGAACTGATCCCTGCGGAACACCGATATTTATAGGTAGAAGGCAAGAAGTAGTTTCGGACATTTTACCATACTGGAAGAAATTAATCCTAACATATTGATTCCGGCCGGTCAAGTAAGAAACAAACCAATCGGATACGGCGCCACGAATACCATAAAGTTCCAGTTTAGAGACCAGCAAAGAATGGTTCACACAGTCAAAAGCGCGACTGAGGTCACAAAATTTTATATAAAAAAAGTCTTGCACCAGAAACGTAAAAAATCGTGTCAAATTTTCTTGTGCATGCAGCAGTTAAGAACCCAAGAGTAAATTAGATTCTTTTAAATATTTTTAATGGATATGAATGAGTAAGCTAACTACTCCTGAGAGTTAAACACCAAATGCCCATTTACCACTTCACATCTTGAACAAAACCGAAAAAATTAAAAATCTTCTTTTTTTCGAAATATTATACCGCAGAAAATTTTGTCTGAGTACCAAGCGATACATTTTGCAATAACTTTTCGGATTCTACTAAAATTTTGTCTAATATGTCCAATAATTTCAAATTATAACACTTTTTTAATTATCGTATTATAAATACATAGGTGCCATTCTTAGCCACACTAAGAAATATTTGGTTATCGAACATGCACAAACTATTGGCGCAAAAGTTTTTTTTTTAGAAAAATGAATAATAAAAATTTTTCCCATATAGTGGGAACTTTTTGGCGGTCACTGTATACTCGTTTAAATGACGTATATTGTATATGTACTAGATATCCATTTTTCCCAATTATATTGTACGTATACATGTATGTATACTAGATCCAAAAATAAAACAATTTATATTACACAACACTGCCTGTATGTATTTAGCGGTTACAACATATTAGACATATTATTTATATTGTATCACAATACATTGTATTAAAAGATTTTGTGATACAAATTTCATCGGACAAGAACCAACTGTAAATATTTATATTGTGTTCTATAAATATAAGTACATACAATAAGTAGGTGTTCAAACTTAAAATAAGTATTAACGCACGGTATAAACCAGGGACGGGCACAAGCTCGCCAAAAGCTCGACCCCCACCCCCCAATTATTTGCGACGACCTCGATGTTTCAGACAAACAAGCGCCGGCAATAACTGACTCAGTCGTATCAACGAAATCAAAAACAGAGATCGCCAAGCGAGTTAGTTCATGTTGGTTTATTAGCGTTTAACAGTGTCGTACAAGTTCGAGACCATTTTAAATTGAAAAACAAACCTTTTTTAAACAATATTTATAATAATTTTCGGTTTAATTCAATACGAACAGCATCAAAACGAATACACCGCGCCGCCGCCGTCTACAATTTTATATTTCGTGGGACAAAGCTAGCTGCAATCGACACTCGTTTGACCTATTACTTAGCGTAGTGGGAGATACTTCCCCTTTCCATGCCCATGCCTGGTATAAACTATATCGAATGGAAAAGATGACTGTTATGAAATAAAAAACAAAACGTTATTTATTTTTAGTTATTATTATTTTTTATACAAAATAGTTTCCATGTGAGTAATGTTGGAAGCGGTCGTAAAATGTTTTGAACCACTCATGGTACTCATTTTTCGGAATTGCTTTCGAAACCTCGATTAAAGCCTTCTGAATGTCTAAAATCGTATCGAAACGCCAATTTTAATTTTGAGAATAGCTAGAAATCGCACGGAGCCAAATTAGGCGAATACAGGGAATGGTCGAACACAACGATACTTTTATTGGCTAAGAAATCCCGTACAATCTTGCTTCTGTGCGCCGGCTGTTTTGCATGCGTAATATTTTCGATTGTGGCTCTTCTGGACTCTTCCATTCTGAGTTCTGGCGTTTTGTGAGAGATTCATATTGAAAACATCATGTTTCATCACCAGTTACGATGCTTGACATGAAGTCAGGATCCATATCGGCCCTTTTTTTCATGTCTTTGCAGTGCCCCACTCCGCAATCTTTTTAATCGTCAGTCAGTGCGTACGGTACAAAGCGAGCGCAGATCTTCCGTTTCCCCAAATGTTTTATTAAAATGAGTAATAGTAATTCAATGCGCGAATTGAAATTACGTAAAGATATTAAAAAATAACTAAAATAACTAAAAATAGGGTTCGTAACACACAAATTTGGTATCCTTACTTTTAGTTATTTTAGTCAGTTTTCAATATCTTTACATAATTTCAATTAGCGCATTGAATTACTATTAAAATTAGCTTTCATATGAGTTGTCACACTTTGGATTATGTAACAATTTTTTCCCCGATAGAGGGCGCTAAAATCAAATTTTCGGATATTCATATTCACATTACTGAATTCTCTATAAAATTACCTTTTCAATGATATGCCATTTATAGTATATTCCCTATTTAAATTCTATTGGTTAGAGAGCTGGAAGGGAGGGGGATGTCATATGACAGTTGGGTATAGGATAGAAAAGTGTCCCCCTGGGATTATAAATCGACCTATTTTTGCATTTTTTCAAACAAAAATTTTCTTGGGAGATATTCAGTCTGTTTCGTTTTCGTTGGGCCAGCCTGTATAGTGCATCGTTATATCCCGTTTTTCCACAGTAGAAGCGGGCTAGTATGAGGATACGAAAACTGCAATAAAGTGATTTTGGTTAAAAAAAGTGGACATGCCCCGTTTTTGCATCTTGCGGTTCATATGCCCATGACCTCATGAGTCAGCGTCCTGTAAGTTCAGGGCTACACCATCGGCTGGCAAAGTTATGGCCACCATATTTTGGGGTGCAGAAGGTATTTTGTTAATGGACTATTTACCACCTAAATCTACAATGATAGGAGAATATTATGTTTTGAGAAATTACCTGTCAATGAAAAAGTAAATAAATAAAATAAAGTGTGGCCGCTTCGACATTTTTACAGCTGAACATCACGTTGATTTCACAAGGTTATACATCCAATCCTTGATTTTTTCTAAGCATTTCTTATGTTTCTAATAACAAGAAAACAAAACAATACAAAACAAATACACAACCGTACATTAATTAAAATGAATGAATATAGTCCTATTGAAAATGATGTGCACAAATATTCATTAAATTGTTTTTACCATACATGAAAGAGTTGCTAAATTAAATTTTAAACGAACTTGTAACTGTAAAATAAAATTCCATGTCACAGTTTATTGCATACTTTGTAGGTATGTGAGGTAATTAAATTTTAACGATCAAATCACAATTAAATTGTCTAACTTTTTTTGATAACAAAAAATTCGTGTATACGTTTCGTTATAACATGTGTTCTTTTTAAAATGCCATAAGGGGTGGCTGTGGAAAAGAAAATTCATGTCTTAGCTCCATTCATTTACTTTAAATTTTCAGATTTGGCATGTGTTAGATGCCAAGCTACGACATGAGTTTTAATTTTCATGGCCAACCTTTATGGCATTTTTAAAAAAACACATGTTATTTGCTTATATTCTGCTAGCATTAGCATCCATTCAATGAATACCATGTGCATGCACACACTCATAACTCATAATCATAACTTCGTATTTATAAACTATTCGACCTCACGTTTTGCAGATGAATTTACATTTAATTTATACGTGGCGAACATTGATATTTTACGGTTTCTCATTATTCCAGTGACAGCTTGTTACAGTTAATAATTATAAATATGTGTTACATAGTTTACATTAAGGCCGGGTTTATTTACTTTAAGGTAACTTTAATATTCAGTTTATTCCCACAGTAGCAATTACTTGTATAATTGTTATTATACCAATAAACCTCAAGTTAAAGTTAACTTAAATTGAAGGAACCGAGCCTAAACCAGCCCTTAATTTGACAAAATACATTAGAAATCGGAATATGTTAAAAATAAAATATGTCATTAATACATTATTTTCATTTTAAATGTTAAGTAGACAAAAACTAATAGCGAACTCCAGTGCACACAGTGTATTCTCATTTCATTTTAACTTCATATAATAATAAGAGGTGAAGATACACTGAGTGTATACCAGTGTAGCGATTGGAATTCGCTATAAGTTTGATAATTTTCTTGTACACAAAATTAAAGCTGTATTTAACTAAATTCATTTCAAGAAATACACTACCGATCTATTTTCTATAATTTACTGGTTTGCTTTTTGTTATAAACGCGGGAGTTTTATTATAGGTAGTTTTCTGATAGTTTTTTTTTTAACTCAACAGAAACAGCGTACATGGCCGGTGATGAGTAATTATGCAAATCCAACTGAAAAGGAAGAAATAAATACTTAATTATATCAACCAAATGATTGAACATGTAGGTAAAGATGGAACTAGGTGGAAAGCAGAAGCGGGAAAAGCAGGAAAAACTCTTCGACATAATATAATCGGTGGCGGCATTTATAAGGTTGTTTTTTTGCCAGAGAAAGTAACTCCTGATCTTGCTGACAGTTTCAGTTTATTTTTCGATTAAATACACTGGAGTTTATTGTAAAGCTACCAATTTCGAAGCTAAGAGATTATTGCAAAATAAAGGAAAACCAATAGGAAACTGGAATCATAAATTTGGTAATTCAATATTCCGTGCTACTGTAGGAAAACCTAGGTTTGTGGCTATAGAACGTATTTTAAGATTTGATGATAAAGTTACCGGAAAAACTAATCAGCCCAATTCTGTAAGAAGATTGCTATGGACATTGTTATATAACAAGGTTGTTAAGTGGATAACTGGTAACAATAATCATAGCAATAATCATCATAATTGCAATTCAGTAACTTCGCGCATAGCAAAATTGGTTAGTATTTCTGCTCAGCAATGATTGTTATTTTAATCCTGTGAAGTTAGCTCTCGCGCATGCCTATAACGTTCGATGTAGCAGTCAGTGCTGTCAGACGGGATGGATTTTCATTAGCCAGCGACAAAAGGGATTTTTTTAAACAAAAGGAGGGTTGTATTTTCTATTTTTTGACGTATTGCAAAAATATAGTACTAATATAATTATGTTAAATTGTAATTATGCATTTAAAAATGTTCAGTATATGCATGCAACATTCACTGAAGAAATGTAGTGAGATATGCAATATCCATATCATCCATCCATATGTATGCAATTATTATTTATCACATTAGCGCACACGTAGCGCTGCTTGAGAGGCAAGTCTGCGAGCAAGTATGATAGATTCATTTAAATGGGCATACACACGGTCAGGCAAGCTTTCGCGCTTGCTTGAGAGGCAAGTCTGCGAGCAAGTATGATAGATTGATTTAGGCCAGGAACGCACCATCAGTTCAGCGTACACACATTCGCACTTACCTCCGAGCCTCAAAACGTTCAGTTAGGCGCGAAGGCATACTTGACCGTGTGTATGCCCATTTAGAGCTTCCGACAAAGTATTTCAACTATAAACCAGTATCTGTAAAATTCTATGATTTTTTTAAATTGAACTGACCTGCGTAGCCTTTTCTCTTTCCGTCCGTAGGTAATTCATACGTCATATCGGAGTAAAATTTTGGATAAATTCAGCCCATAAATAAAAATGAGAAAAATTTTAAAGTTCTTAGATCTTTATGGTTAAATATGTTAATATGCAGAATAAAAGGCAAATATGCATGAGCATATGCATTTATGTCAAACAAGCTTAAGTTCATTACATGGACTTAGAAATTATGTAAAAAACATTATTTTAATACGTGAAACGAATAAATATGAAATATGAAAAAAATAGACCAACAAATAAAAATATGCATTTTGCATATATTCCAATCTTTATTTATAATTTATTACAGAATTCTTTTTGTGTCAATAGAAATATTGTTTTCTAATTATTTTTCATTTTCGTCTAATAAACTTTGATAAGGTGAATAGTGGCAGTGGCAGTGAAGGGAATTTTAAAACTTTAGTGATTTGAATACTGAGAAATGGTAGCATTTTAAAAAATATTTTATTTACTGAGAATCTAGTCGTTCGTTCATTTGTAAAGTTTAACTGAAAATTATTACATTATTATTAAACCTATTACGTTATTACTTCAAATTTTTAAGTTTACCATGATTGCTAGTGCTTTAACAACCTACAAAAGCAATTGCTATGTGAAAGATTGGCATAGCAAGAATTTGCTAGGATGACAGTTCAAATTGTTACAATTCAGAGTTAGCGAATACCAGATTTAAACAATTTTGCTTCACAGCAAGAAATCTTTTAAGATAGCAATCGTTTGCCTTGTTAAGCGCTAACAATGTACTTACAGAATTGGGCTGAATATTTTTGGATTTTGGTTTTCTATATGCCAAGAAAAGCTGTATTACTATTTTTTGTCTACTATAAGCTATACCAATGAAACAGAATGCACCGCACCGGGGAAATAGAATACACCACACTAATGAAATGTATATCGTAAACAAGACAAAATTTGAAATAAATCTTTATCGCAATGCGACGAAAGGCAACATCGAATAAAGTTTACTAATGGTCTTATGCACCGAAAAAATTAAGTTGCATCTACGCGACGCTTAAAGTTAAACTGAATTAATTTGTTCGGTGCGTACGGCCATAAGGCTCGGTTTCTCGATCACAGTTTAACTCTAATCTTTAGTTTATTCCTACAGGAACAATGGTAAAAAACTGAAGATTAAAGTTAAATGGTAATACGGTATGACAACATCAAGTGAATCTCATTTTTCCCAGAGGAATACCTAAGCACTGAGCTTTAAACACATTTACCATGAATGAGGTATTAAGTAATAATTATTTATTATATAAGTGTTTTAGATAGCATTTTATCCACGCAAGAAAATTAAACGCAAGAACGAAGTTCAAAATTTTATTGATATTGTTGGAGTTGCACCACCTGCAATTATTGTATGGAAAGTTTTATATTCCCCTTATAACCACCGAATGAGACATTAAAATATTTTTTACGAGAAATAGTTTCATACACAAAGGCGAGAAAAGGAAGGTTAAACTAAGTACCACTGTGAAGCGATGAAGGATGTTATAAGTTCACGTCAATAAATGTCAGCTCAGTCAACTGATGTCAGTGGTGAAAGGACAAAAAGCTCTGTTATATTTGCCCATCTAAAATTTCTAAGAACCCAAAACGGTGTTGTGATGAATGCAATCTCAGTATCTAATCCGAACGTTTTTTACCGTTCCAGCCCCAAGCTTTCTAAAGCTTGTCGGGGAGGCGTACTGGCTGGTGATTATGTACTACCCACTGCGGCTGCGACCGACTTATTAGATGTTTTCTCCTTCTTCGGCATTAGCCTTGCAAATTCCGGAACCGCAAAAAACTCAGTTCCAAGGATCCGGTACGATTCGAGCTACGAGAATTCTATCTCACATAGAATCCGCACGCACCAGGAAGGGATTCGATCTCCATATATTCAATCTATAGTTATCCGACCAAGCATCAAGACTTTTGCCAGCGGACCCGGTCCACTCGGCTTTGCAATTAATTGAAAAGGAATTAAAACGGAAGCATAACCTGTATAAATTGTTTTCCCAAATAAATAATGGTGCTTATACTGTATTATATAAAAATAATAAATTTATAGTACTTCATTTTAATATAATGCTGATATTTTGGGATGTATCTATTAGATACTGATATATTTACTAGATACTAGAGGTTAGTTACTAAAAAAAAAAACATTATATTTCGTTAAGGGTTAAAGCACCGAAAATATAAAATATCAAATCGATTGATATAAGCACGTAATAAAGGGTAGCAGAACAGGATCTGCAAATTTTAAATCAATTAAAAAAACAGGTTTTTTTTTAAATGTTCTTGTTTATTGGTATCAATAGGTATAATTGAAAATTTTGCTCAAAGAGTAGCCAGGACTGAAGTGACCATTTGGCCGATATCATTTTACACACATAATTTCCATGAGTACCTACTAATTACGTTGATAACAATAAACATGAACATTAAAAAAAAAACTTGTTTCTTTCATTGATTTAAAATTGCACTCCCTGTTGCGCTACAGATTACAATAATATCCTCGTAATACAACAAGTCGAAAATTTTTAGGCGCGATGTATCATGTTATAAGCTTTTCCCTTCTTTACTTGTACTAATCTCATCCTCGTTGCGGATACCTCACTCACGTCAGATTTTTACGCACCGCGGACTGCGAATATCGAAAACACGTGAAACTTATAAAAATTTACCATATTAACGTCAGATTCTTCAGATTTTAATCAGTTCATACCCGTTTTCGTTATGTGGCAAACACATTCTCCAAATTTTATTTTCAATGAAAATATGAATACAGTGAAAACTTTCATAAGTGGACACCGACGGTTTCAACTTTTTAGTCCGCTTATGGGGGCTGTCTGCTTATAAGAAAGCAGAAGCGAAAAAAATTACCAAATCAAAAATAGAAATAAGTACATACAGCGATGTTTTTGCGAGTTAAATGAAATTTGTTTGTTAAATTTTGGGATTAGAAATTAATTAACTCAAATGACAAAGTTACGCATAAAATTTAACATAAGACTCTTTTCGTTATTAAATTGTTTATTGATATTATTATCTCAGGGTACCAAATTGTATTGCACAACTAATTTGTTTGAACTGGGTTCTGAAGTGTATTTGTGAAGTGTATTTGTGGTGATTTTAAAATGTCGGTTATTTTTGTCACGCTACGTGAAGTGTATGTAGGTGAGTAAAAATCGATTTTAAAGATTGACATACAAATCATTTATTGATAATAAATTTGTTGTTTATTAACATTTTCAAATAAGCATAAATACATAAGTAAAATTGGTTCAATGTAATGGTTAGTACATTTAGAGGTTTAGTGTAAATGCACATCAATTTATGTTTGGCATAAATTGAGTTGTCATCCACTTCGTCGTAGGTACATGGGAATTTTAATCAAAATTTTAATTAAAAATGCGATTATAGTTTCCTTTATCAAGACTGCCCTATGTTCGAAATATGCTTACACCTGTTGGTAAGTATTTACAAATTATTTTGAACAAGCATTTTTAATTAACCATGTTAATAAATGGAATATTCTTACATGTCCTGGTCACTACTTTCGATTACAAAATGTTGCTCTGAAGGAGCTTAAGATTGATTAGAAACTGTTAATTGTTAATACTAAACTGCTCAGTGCAGAGTGAATGGATGTTCGCTGCTAAGTGCAGAGAGTGAGTGAATGTTCAACTGCTCAAGGTCTAGGTTGAATTGCATGAATTACCCAGAAATCTTCCTTTTATATACCTTTTAAGGTACAAAAAACTCTGTAACCCCAAACATAAGAAAAATTAAAAATCCTTAGATTGTAAACAAATCAAAATTCTTGTACACAAATAATAACTATCTTGTTTTGTAGGTTGCAAAAATGAAGTTACATCCTGAAGAGGCCCAGTAGAACTGCATCTAACTTCGAAAGACGGATTCTGTCTTGGTTCTTGAGTTTTACAAGAATACAACGTCTTCCTCCGTTCTTCTTGTAGAAGTAGGCTCGAGGTTTGCTTCGGATTTCCTCTTCTAGCGTGTTGGATGAACTTGCCACGCCTGGATAATCTTGAAACGTCTTAGATAATCTTGAAACGTCTTCCACGATGACATGATCGACTCGTCCAGGAGTTTCGACTTTGGAGGACAGCACTTCATCCTTGGATGTCTTGGAACTCGACTCATGCTGTGTGAGATTGTCGTCCCAATGTTCCTGATCGTCCTGGAGTACTTCGTGGAATCTCTGGTTGAACCAGCTTTTCGTTGTTGGCGAAAGCGTAATGTCAAATATGTCAATTGACATTTTCTAAATCGGACAGAAAAGTGTTTTAGTTATTTGTGTAAAATAAAAATTTCACAAGTGTTCTGGAACACACTAAGGTAAAGTACAGTTATTTAACATGGTTGATTTTTTTATTGAAAAATACTTTATCTTGTAAAAAAATCTGACATTTTTAACTGCTTCATTTTTTACACTTCTCTTGTAGAAAACAATTTTGGAAATGGGATTCAATATTCTTTAAACGTTCAAACGCAGCAAAATCTCTTTCGAAAACTTTTTTAGATTTTCAATAACTTTCAAGGCATCTCCATATGAATTTATGATTTTCTGCATCACTCTCTTGTATAACCATGATTTCATCTGCTACATCATTCTCGCTTTTCTTTTCATTTTCTTCATTTTCATTAACTGGTTCCTCAGTTAGCAGCCTCTGATCCAAATTAATGAAGTCATTATCATATCTTTTAGATTGGTCAACTTCATTAAGTTTCTCCGAAACTCTGCGAGGGTTGCCAAGGTCAGATTATATTCTGCATCATATTCCAAGTCTTCACTTTAAACTTCAGATTTTTTAAAGCCTGCTTTGGTAAAGCAGTTTTGAATAGTGTTCGGAGTCACCTTGCTCCAGGCCGTTTTAGTGAAATAGAGAGCTTCCAGAATATTAATCAATTTCGAAAGATCCGAAGTGGAAGAAACGCCATCCATTTTTGAAAGAATATGTTTCAAAATCAGACCACAGGCACAGTAAAAAAATTTAAAATTTTGAATTATGCCCTGGTCTAAGGGCTGACACACAGATGTTGTGTTAGCAGGTAGAAAAATTATTTTAATATTTCTCAAGTTCAGTTCGCTGGGGTGTGACCCTGCACTATCCAGAGAAAATAAAATTTTTCGTTTCTGAAATGCCATTCTTTTGTCTATATCAAGAAGCCAGTCGGTCATTATAATTCTTGTCATCCAAGCTTTTTTGTTGGAAAATCCTACGCATTTCTGGGCCTTAAATGTTTTGTCTGGCAAAACTCTGAAATACAATCCACTTTCATCAGCGTTGTAGGTTTCCTCTTCTTTGTATCTTAATGGCATTTCTGGCAACTTTTGTAAAAATTGGTTCACATCTTTTTGATTAACGTCCGCTGACTCACCCGAGATACTCTTGAAACTTATGTTATGTCTTCACCTCCACTTTTGTAGCCAACCATCGGATGCGCTAAACTTATCATACTTCAAGTCGTTAGTTACTTCTTTAGCCTTGGCTTTTATTGGAGAGTTTTCACTGTATGTCTAATGCTTTTTATACCGTTCAGAACTTTTCTACAAATGTTCTTCACACAAATATTATTGGAACACTCTGTGCTATTGAACATGTATAATTCGGGATTGTGTTGTGTGCTTTATTTGGAGATGGCTATTCTGAGCAGTTTCTTTACATTTTATAATACCTAACGTATTGAACAAAACTTCTCATAACCAGACTTCGGCATTTTAGAACATTTCAGAACTGGACTTGTTTTATCTCATGAGCACACTTAAGTTTATAAAACGTAAGGTTATAGGTTATTACACTCATAAAAAACATTGTTTACGAATATAAAGCGTCCACCAACTTGTTAATAAATCGATCAAGATGACATCATGACAGAGACCTATGAACAAGAATTGTGGTTAATTGTTTATACGTGAGTAGGTATTTATCAGATTACTATGCAAGAATGTGTATGTTGTATATGTTGTAAATAGCTTTTTACCTAAATTAAAGAAGCGTAGGTAAATGGATTTAATTTTAAAAAATTATTAATCGGTATCATTAATATAACATGCGTTAATAGATTAAGGCCCGGTTTTTTAATCTCTGAGTAAGTGGCCAGTAAAATACTTGATGATTAAAGATAGGGAAACGCATTGCGCTAATCGTCAAGTAGTAACTTGGCACTTACTCAGAGATGAAAAAACCGGGCCTTAGAAAATTAAACATCATTAACTTTGTAACGGTACGTCATTTTCGGGTCGTCTGGAGTTGCTGCCGATCGTTGCTCTGCTTGACGTCGGTTCGGGTGTGCTCGTCGGTGTCCGGGTTCAGCGGAAATAAAAGCGTCGATCACTTAGCAACAACTTTATTTACAAACATAGTCTATATTTACAGGTCTTTTTACAAGCTGTGTCTTACGGGCACTAATCGCGGGACGGTAGTTTCGGAAACGGTGTGTCTTACGGACACTAATAGCAGGACGGTAGTTTCGGAAACGGTGTGTCTTACGGGCACTAATCGCAGGTCGGTAGTTCCGGGAACGGTGTCTCTTACGGGCACTAATCGCAGGACGGTAGTTCCGGAAACGGTGTGTCTTACGGACACTAATCGCAGGACGGTACTTTCGGAAACGGTGTGTCTTACGGACACTAATCGCAGGACGGTACTTTCGGAAACGGTGTGTCTTACGGACACTAATCGCAGGACGGTACTTTCGGAAACGGTGTGTCTTACGGACACTAATCGCAGGACGGTACTTTCGGAAACGGTGTGTCTTACGGACACTAATCGCAGGACGGTACTTCCGGAAACGGTGTGTCTTACGGGCACTAATCGCAGGTCGGTAGTTCCGGGAACGGTGTGTCTTACGGGCACTAATCGCAGGACGGTAACGCACTGTGCATACGTTCTAGTACAGGCTCTAGGGATCGGATCGGTGGTATGGTTGTGAGTGAGACGCCCACTCAGGGTCAGGATATGCGAGACGCCCGCATCGGGTAAGAGAGAGTGAGACACCCACTCTAGGACATGCGAGACACCCGCACTGGATAAGGAAAAGTGAGACACCCACTCTAGGATATGCGAGACGCCCGCATCGGGTAAGAGAGAGTGAGACACCCACTCTAGGATATGCGAGACGCCCGCATCGGGTAAGAGAGAGTGAGACTCCCACTCTAGGATCAGGATGTGTGAGACGCCCACACTCGGTAAGAGAGAACGAGACTCCCGCTCTGGGATCAGGACGTGCGAGACACCCGCACTCGGTAGAGAGAGTGAGACTCCCACTCTAGGATCAGGATGTGAGACGCCCATACTCGGTAAGAGAAAGGTCAGGATAAAACAGGAGGAGCGGTTGTAGGTAACGCGAACGTAGCACAGATGGTTAAACGCGTGTGAGTCAAAACATCGACGGATGAATGACTCCGCGAGAAAAACTGCATTCCAGCCACGTCCGGTGGCTCGGAATACCCGGCAAGTCACTAACTTCAAGCCACGTCCGGTGGCTTGATAGCGCGGCGGAGCCACGACCGTCGGCTCAAGAGCCGGCCGAGGACTGATTAAATCGTGCGCCGAGCGCGCTTATAAAGGCTTGCGCATGGTGGGGCGCCCCACTCTCTTGGAGTTCCCACCTAAATTAAGCTGCGCAAGCACATCCTAAAAATACATGCTAATTAATATATACAAAACTTAACCTAATATGTACAAAAATAGTAACGGAGTGGTCACTTCGTTACAACTTTAATTTAATGAATTATTCATATACACAAAAAAATCAATAATGCACTCTTTTCGAGTTCTATATTATGGAATGCCTCCTCTTTCCCGACATCAACGCAACGTCTCTGTCCGCCGCCGCCGCCGTATCATAAATATAAACTTTATGTCTCACGGCAGCGATGACATCACTAGCAGGTCGAGTTCTTAATGTAATATTAAATTATTAATACAATTGCTTAGAAGTCAGGAAATATTTTAAAATACATACATCGCTTTTTATTGTGTTTTGTAAACTTGTGCCCATGAGATAAAACAAGTGCGGCTCTAAAATGTCCTAGAAAACGCCGAAGTATGCTCATAACTTTTCTTTGATAGGCATTCAGTGAATCAAATAAGCGAATCTGTTAATATGAATTATTTCCTATAATGTACCTCTGTATTAAACACGATTTGAAATAGCAAATATTTCTGTAATGTATTTCCATTAATCAAAAAAAAATGAACTGGGAAGGCGAAATATTTAGAAACTCAAAAATATAAATATTAAGAGTTTAATCGCATTTTTCTGATGAATAACGACTGACATTATATTTAATTTTCCCTCTTCTGCGCGTTTCAGTCTTCTATTGAGTGCAATTTTTCGCTTATTTGTCAAACGGAACAATTTAAAAAGCTGACTATAACTAGAGCGGACGTGCCTCCGGCTTGTTAAACTGATTTCCGAGCAATCCTTCTATTGCAGTTGGCCTCTGGCTCGTAAGATAGATGCGAGTCTCGCGCCTTCTTCTCCAGGCCAAACTAAATTCCTCAAAGCTAGCTTCCAATTTTTGCCAGAGGGTGAACTAGTGCTGCTTCGCTAACATAGCGTAAAACGCCAAACTTTTATTCTTATTTGTGTTTGCAATTTATTTTGTAAATTTTAAAATGGAATTTATAAGCAAAGCCAAATTATTCCATAGCCTGATATTTTCTTAAGTTTATCATAAATAAAATTTGTAAGACAGTTTTAAGATTGCTATTTTGATTAGATTCTTTTGCTGTAGTAGTTACGAAATACCGTTTTACTTATATTGTAAACTTATTAACTTACAATTAGTAAAGTTTGGAATGAAAAGCAAACATGCAAGTGTAATACAGATTGGCCAAAGATACTACAGGTCTCAAATTCAAGAGTTGACAAGTAACATAGCTGATGAAATTATTGCCAACAAAAATATGAAGTTATGACAGATATTTCGTATATTTTATAACATTTATGATTTAATATTATATAAAAAAAAAAGACTTGTAAAACTTTTCCTAAGGCGGCAATCATAAATTTGATGTAATTTTATGTATTTGTTGACAAAACTTAAATTTAAACGTGTATTTTTGTGATAACATAAGAAAGAATTTTACGTGTATTCTTTCTTATATTACAAATATACGTAAAATACATAAAATTTATGATCGTCTATTTCCGCCTCAAGGAATCGTTTAAACGAAAAATAATAGAATCAGAAACAACTATTCGTGAACTCTTAACTGCTTTATATTTATTACACTCTAATTAACAAAAATAGATTAATCTGATTTCTATAACGTAGTTGTAGAAGTGTTAAAGCAAATTATACTGAATACAAGACTTACTTAAATTTTAACCGAAATGCAAGTAGGAAAATCATGCTACCGTTACAAAGAAAGGTGCCTCATTAAAATTTACTGATGCGTGCCATTTACGCCTTTGCAAAATGTTGTACAAGTAACATGAAAGACCACATTTGCTCTCCGAGCACGTACTAGCTGTTTGTTTGCTACTTTGAAAGTTCTATAAGCAAATATACATACCTGCAATTGCTGTGCATCGATGCAAAAATCGTCAGCAACGATCTACAGCTTCACTTAACACACTGCTGAAATTACAGCATATGATACGTGAGCTTTATGTTATACCACAAGTATTTTAATTTACAGCTGTATTACGAAAAACTTGTCTTTGTTGACTTAATACAAATTACTTCTTTAATAAGCACGTATTTCTAAATATAAAATACGTACGGTTGCGGAATCAAAAAAAGCATACAAGTCTTTAGGCGTTTAGGTTATATTTTGCAATATTAGAGTAGTGTAAATCGATCTCTGTCAGATTGACATAAACACTGACAATTAAATCATGTAAAATGACACAATGCAAAATTCAACTTTCACTTTTAGGAGTCAACAAGAAAGCAATAGATTGTGACAATAGTAAACTAAACTGAGAATTCATTTACGATAAAATAACATACATAAATATATTTAACAAATTAATGTCTAATACTTCACAGCAGCTCCATTATTTCTCACACTTTACAAACGCTCAGGCATTGAATAAATACAAGAACGGATATAGTCAGGGGAAAGTTCATTCCCAATTTCTTCAATCTTATCTAATAATTCGTGTGCATTTGCAGCTCTAAAATGAATGGCGTACATTTTCTTCACGATATAACCCCAAACATGTTCAATGGGGTTGATATCTGGGCTTTTGGAAGGCCATGGCAATATGGCAAGCGCACAACGTTATTTTCTTCAAGCCAGCTTTTCACAACTCTAGATGTATCTTCTTACTAACCACCTTTCTTCAATTAGTGTAATTATTTGCGGTTTTTGAGCAACAGTTAAATGCGGCATGTTACTGTCGGTATGTCACCTTGACAATTATTTTGACGTAGAAGTCGAAAATATTTCAAACAAAGTTAAGTTCACAGCGAGACATTTTGAGTGTATGCTTTTTTTAATTCCGCAACCGTACAAGTATAGTCCATTCACAAAACTCCCGGTCGATATTGACTCTTAAATACATTACTTACAGTTCTTTCGCTCGATCTTTGCAGTCACGTCACACTTTACCGATTCGAGAAACGAAATCAACATATTCTTTTATCCTTATCTAATACGTATGTTAAAACAATGATAGAATTTATAAGTTTGTCATTTTGAGTCGATAATTTTCTGACGTAACTGCAAAGATCGAGCGAAAGAACTGTAAATACATTACTGCTTATCAAATACACTCCAAATTTTCAATATGAAAATGTAAACGTCACCGAGAGTTTTGTGAATGGATTATAACTTAAATTTTCATCATTGATAGTTATTACTTTAAATATTGTAAAAATATCCATTTCTTCTTTAACAAAATGAAAGTTTAGAGTTATTTAAGAAAATAGTAAATTAGTAATGTAAGGTAATCCTCAGGCGAAATGAGGTTATTGTCAGAGGTTTTCAAAGAGATTTTTGTTTCATTAAAAAGGCAAACATCACGTTTCCAAAGTTCTTGTTTAAATTTATAGATAATTATCTTTGTATCTCCCTTTCATTATCGATTTTGTTCGAGGAACGCTCAGAATAGTTAAGACTTGCCGAATACATTTGCTGTTTCAAATTGAGTGTGCACTGGAAGGATCTTCTAAACCGTAACAGATACAAATTTGGTTAAATGGAAGAAAAGTTGCACAAATCAATGCCTAATTCGTATTCATTCACAGAATGAATTTTTTCTTATATCTTCTTGAGATATTGATCAAAATGTAAAAATGTCGATTTTCTTTTTTCCTGTGTATCTCTCGTATTATAAATAATTTTGAAATTCTGACTTAACTTTCTAGAGGCACTTTCTTATTCTGCTTCAAATAGAGGTGGCAGAATTGAAGTCAAACGTTTCGTCTCTCCACGACCATTTTCAGTTTCGATTTTTTAAATACAACGTATATCTTTTAATTATTCTATTCGATAGCATTTTTTCAGCTGATTGCAGTGATGTATAACAATTAATACTTTTTTCAAGTAAAGTTAAAATATGATAAAAAAAAGCTTGATACAGTTTCGTCATGATTTATTTAATAAGTAAATTTATTCCTTAGTACTTTTTTTATTTACTAAATATTATTAACTAACATTCAAATGTCGGAAGAGGAAAAATCAATGAAATCATTGATTTGAATCTTTGATTTTTTATTGATTGATTGATAATCAATAAAAAATCAAAGGGCTAATATTTGGTGATTTTAGAGGCCATGCGACAGGTCAATTTGTTGTTATTTCAGCATTATGTGCTGGTGCTCCATCATTTTGAAATTACAATTCCATAATATGATTTAGATTTCAAGAACAATTAAGAGAAAATTGATTCTGTTAATAGATACGAATTAAGCAATGACTGGTGCAACTTTTCTTCCATTTAACCGAATCTGTAACTCTCATGGTTTAGGAGATCCCTTCAGTGCACACCCAATTTGAAACAGCCGGTATAATCATTTATTTTCAATATATTATTACATCGTTGAAGATTTTTTTATCAGAAACTAATTATTTTTTTATTCTAACATGCAATCACAGATTGAACTTATCGCTGAAATAGCATGTGCTTGTTATTTATCAATATTCTGGTAGCTTTAGCTGTGGAAATATTTTGTTTTCGTAAAGATATGTCGTAGCTTAAGCCCACCGCGAACAGAAAATGTCAGTAGAGTCATTCGACACCTGACATTTAATACTCACGTTATGTTCAATTTAACACTGCGACAAACGTTTTCCAAAACAAAATATTTCCACAGGTAATACTATCGGATTATTAAATGAACATATTGCTACGTTATTTGTTATTGAGAAATTTATTTGATTTTTTTTTTCAATAACGTCTTTAAACATGAAATTCTTTTAGATTCAGGACGTAACCTTTTTCTTTTGTTTTAATTTAATAAAATCTTTGAACGCTTTTGGGTCCTTTGCACGTTCGTATATTATTACTTATGCTCACTAAAAAATTAAAACAAATTCTGCTCACATTAAAATTCTTTATTAACAAATTCTTTTATTGCGACAATAATGACAGTTTGTTTCTTTAGTTGAATTTAATATAAATTAAGTTCCTGTAATGGCCGTTTGTTTAAATACGTATATGACAAAACAGATGAAAACAATTGAATGGGTAATAAATTATTATTATTATTTTTAAAAGAAAGTTGTAAATCAAATTAATAATTTTTTTATTCTAAACTAATGTTTATTACCACTTTACCTTGCGTAATTTAAAACTGATTCGTGTTCAGTAATTTTTAGTGTCAATAGATACGTTCAAACCCGTGTATTTTGCTTCACTGCCCCCCAATTTAACGTTGTTCGTATTTATAAGCTGTCTTTAAAAAAATTGAAAAGCGTCATACAACAATTTTTTGTGAAAACGCGAATCCAAATCTGATACAAAAAATAACTTCTAATTATTGTTCCTGGTCTAGGAAGTTTGACTTCGGAGATGCCTTCAAGGAATGTAAATCCTCCACGATGGCGTACATCCATCAGAACTGCTTTTAGACTGGTGTTTGTGTCAGTCTGATGATGACGATTGCATCTTTTAATCGTTTCTCTCATGTTTGTTTTTTCTTCAATTTCGATATAAAAATCTTCATCAGGCAGCTATCGTCATAATGTGAAATTTTGAAAACACTTTAATTGGACAGAAGAAGGAGAAATACAATTAATACATCAAAATCATAAATACAAATAATATTATTACAACAATTTTCACTCTTCAAAACTAAAAGAACATAGCAATACGTTATATTATACGTACATAGGTACAGCTGCGGAATCACAAAGCGGGACAGTATAATGTTAGTTTAATTGTTACTTTCTAATTCTGATAACTAAAGGTATAGTAACTTAGCAAACTTTGTAGTTCATAATATACAATCATTCTGTTTGTATTTAAAATTCATATCGTATAAATAAAAAAAATTAACATTGAAACAATATTAGTTGAATGTCATAAGACTTGTCCCGCTTTATGATTCCGCAGCTGTACATTCTATTAATTTACTATTTTTCATCGGATTATGCCGTGAAAATCTTGTGAGAATGTGGTACTCATTTTACATGTATGTAACTAAATTTTGACAATGAATGTTATTGTAATGATTCGTCGACACCAGCCGGCGTCAGACTGTCTCTTGCGTCACAGCCGTCTAGTCGACGCACCTTAGGCGACAGCCGAGAAAGTGCTGGCGGCAGAATAAACTAGATCAGACAGCCTGTCGCCTTCCAGAAAAATACGAGAACAACAGCTTCGGTATATAAATGCACGCGGCCGGGAGTGGGCCACAGTTCGGCAAGAATTCAGCGTTAGACAGTTTCGCATTAAAGTTTCGCGTTAGATTTTTGGCTCGGCTGTTAAAATAAATTAGAAATAAGTTTGTAAATAAATTAGTGGTTAATTTAGTGTTAATTAGTTTGCTTTTAAATAAATTAGTCTAATAACTTTAACGTGTTTTGTTTTAAAATAAAAATTAATAGAACCCTTAAAATCGTTACATTATGTTGATATGGATTTTAAGGTTACTCGGAATTAGGCAATGTTGCAATATTTTCTTTTCATCACGTTTCATCAGTTAAAATGGAAAAAGAAAAGTTTAATTTCTCAGAAAACTACTACTGAAGGCTGTAAAGGCAGCAGAAGCCCTTGTACTCCAAAAAACAAAAAACTGTACGAGAAAAAGTATTTCCGTGTTCAGGAATGGTTGCGTTAATGAAAATTACTGACAATTTATATTGTTATTTTCCAAAAATAGAGTGCCTTGAAAATTTATAATGCCCTGCCAGGCATTATTTTAAAATAACACTCTATCTAGGCATTATTTCAGTGCCAATGTGACTTAAAACTGATCCATTATTTTGTTAAATAGTCTAGTCGGACATTAAAACAATTTTTGGTACACGCTCCGCAAAATGGTCGCTTAGGGACTATTTTCAGAACAAAAAACGTATCTTTAGCAACCTCAATCGTCATAGCAACACTTAGAGTCCGCTAAACATTTTTAGCGACCTAGTACTTAAAGCTGTCATGGCAACACTTTAGCGGATTATTTTTAAGCAAGTTTCAGTGAAATAAAGTAACTAAGTATAAAATTCAACTCGTTGCTATGATTACCGATCATTACCGTGTCTGATGACAGGGACAATTTAGACTTGCTAGTTCGAAATTCGAGCAATTTAACATAAATATTGATGATTTGGCGAGCGTGTACCAAAAAATATTGTATGTACCACGTACGCAAAATGGTTTTAGGGGACTCATCTCATTACGATTCGTCCCCTAAAACCTTATTTTGCGTATTTGATACATAAACTACTATAATAAAACGTTTATAATTTATGTAACAAATATAATTATACATTTTAATACATTCTGTACAATATGTACAGTTGCGATCATAATTCATGACACTCACAGAAAGCTTACAGAACAACGTACCCATCTCCTTTGCAACTATGAACGTCAAATGCAATCAAATTTTACTTCTTAAAAGTGAATCTGGGATATCGTAAATTATTTTTTGCTTGGAAACAACAAATAAGATGTCCACGATGAGTTTTTCTGTAAAGGTTATGTCATGAATTATGATCGCGACTGTACATGTAGAATAACTATACATATCTCATGTATTTTATCAAGAAATTCTGATATCTCCAAACGTGCATGTTTTCCGCAATACCCAGCTTTAGAATCATCTAAAGCATAGGTTCTCAAACTAATTTCGTCTACCGCCCACTTTGAGAATCAATTATTTTCTAGCGCCCCCTAAAATTTTTAACTTTACCACATCTTAAAAATCACAATCGCAATAATTACTTTAATAACTTTAGTTAAATTATAGCCTGCTATATACAGGCTGTTACAAATTCGAGGCTCACCATTGAGATCTTGGAAACGGTAAGAGATACGAAGTCGGTTAAATTGGGGCAAAGTTGCGCATTTTGGTGCTGAATAATAATCCGTTCTGAAATTTTTTCTACAATTTGTAGTTTTTGAAATATTTACAAAAAACAAGAAAACGTAATTTTCTTTTTTATTTTTTTCTGAATTTATTATTGTAGGGATCATAACAAAATTCATACATTTTACAGGCACTTTTTTAAGCTCTTTACAATGATATCATTAGATTTTACCTAAAACGTTTCGTCTCGTTCTGACCATCATCAACTTCATTTTTTCTTATGGGCACTACACTGGATTTTAATACCATTGAATAGATCTATTTTTCTGATTCTTTTTCATGTATAAAACATAAC
Organism: Dorcus hopei; assembly: GCA_033060865.1. Taxonomy (NCBI): domain Eukaryota; kingdom Metazoa; phylum Arthropoda; class Insecta; order Coleoptera; family Lucanidae; genus Dorcus; species Dorcus hopei. Next base: position 8,188,335 of record CM065423.1, on the reverse strand, counting down.
TAATTTACAATTTGAAACAGCTGGAAATGATTGAAATTATTTAAAATAACACTGCAAAGAATATTATTTTATGCAGTGAAAACAAAAACCAAAATTGTTTGATATAACTTCGGAATTTTATTTCGTATATCACAAAAGCTGATTTTAGTAAAATTTTTAGATCTAAAGATGAATGTTATGAATTCAAGAATGACGTAAATTAAAAAATTTATTTTGGTCTTAACAACAATTCAGTAATAACGAGCGAAATTTTCTTCCAATAACATCCACAAAGATAACTACAAAACTATAGTTGATTAGATTTGTAACTAAATTATACATTATTATTAAAGCAAGAAAATATCAAATTAAATTATGTATGTCTTTAGAAAACTCGTATCTTAAAAGATATTACTGCTCAAGGAGACATTCTTTCTTGTAATCTCATAATTTTATACATTTTATAAATAACTATTGATTACCTCTTGTAATAATTCTTCATTCTCATTATCACTGAGGCGATCTAGATACGTCCTTCGAGTTTTATGAAAATATCCATAAAGTGCAATGTTTCTATCTAACTTAATAACATTGTTCTGTGTGGATGGCATCTCTCTGGATATTATTGGAAGTAAATTTTTCTTGCTATTACTAAATTGTTGTTAGCACAATACATTTTTAAATTTACAAGACTGAGAGATTTTTAAAGACATAATTTCTTGTGATACTTTCTTGCTTTAATCATAAAAATGTGTAATTTAATTAGGAAACTAATTAAGTACTGCGTCATCGTCATCGTCGGAAGTAAATTTTTCTTTCTATTACTAAATTGTTGTTGTTAGTACAATACGTTTTAAAAATGTACGTCTTTCTTGGATTCATATCATTCATTTTATATCTAAAAATTTTTCAAAAATCTGCTTTTGTGATAAACGAAATAAAACTCGGAAGGTATATCAAACTTTCTTGGTTTTTCTTTTCACTGCATACCATGTTTTTCTTTGTAGTGTTATTTTCAATAATTTCTTGCATTTCCAGCTGTTTAAACAAATAGGATGTGTGATATGGAAAAAGCATCAGAAAAAATAGATCTATTCAATGGTATTAAAATCCAATGTGGCGCCCATAAGAAAAAATGAAGTTGATGATAATCAAAACGACGAGAAACGTTTTAAGCAAAATCTAATGATATCATCAAAGAGCTTAAAAAGTGCCTGTAAATGTATGAATTTTGTTATGATCCCTGCAACAATAACTTCAGAAAAAAATAAAAAGGAAAATTACGTTTTCTTGTTTTTTGGAAATATTTCAAAAACTACAAATCGTAGAAGATTTTTCAGAACGGATTATTATTCAGCACCAAAATACACAACTTTGCCCCAATTTAACCGATTTCGTATCTCTTACCGTTTCCGAGATCCCAATGGTGAGCCTCGAATTTGTAACAGCCTGTATGAGTCAATTTTCTCTGTGTCCTTTACCGCTCCCCTGTAGGCCTTTAGCGCCCACAAGGGGGCGTTATCGCCCACTTTGAGAAAGACTGATCTAAAGGCTTCATTGTTTTGTTGGGGCGCATGGTGTAGAGTAGCAAACACCGGGATACAGTACAATCATATCTTAATTTTCTGGTTGTTTACAAATCTAACATCGTCAAAACACTTCAATCTTGAGTACAACATTTTGAATAGATTTCGTATGGGAGTTCTCTTGATTTGATTAGTTTGAGCGTCATCTTTTAATAAATAATGAAGTTTTACAGTATGTTTTATAATTAATTATGGTGCCAAATAATTATAACTTTTAGTACCATCGCAGTATGCCGTGAAAGTCTAGTGAGAATGTGGTAATCATGTAGGAAACATTCGTTCGCCATAAGGCTTCATCTCACTCGGTATCTTCTCTCTCTGACTACAGCGTTTCGGTTTTGAATGTTTCATTACTTTTGATTGAGGTTGTACATATTGCAGTGTTTATGAGCAGTATGTAATATTTTTTTTAATTTTCATAAAGAGATAATTTTATAAATAATAAATAAATTGAGAGTAATGTATTAAATGTGTTTTACAAGATTTCTTTGTGAAATTATTGAATTCAAGTGCATTTTTTAGAAACAGGTAGGTAATTTAAAATTACATGTTTATTACAAATAAATTATTTAGAATTTTTGAAATGTAAATACGTAGGGATTAAGCTTAGAATTGTAATAATTAGAAAAATGTCATGACGACCCGGTTGTTAGAAGGAAACTGTAGATAGTAAGGAGTTCGAAAATTGAATAAGTGAGGGCGCCGTGTAGCTACTTTAGGTGAAGACATCCGGTCGCGCTTTATAAGCGACCGCCGGAAAAACGGTGGAGTCAAGCACGCGGTTCGGAACCTAATGTAGGTAAGGTATGTTGGCGGTTTTGTGAAAAACCGATCTTTAAAACTCCGAACTTCTTTATGATATAAATTTGTTTGTGCAACTCTTCGATTAATAAATTGTCGTTTCTACGTTCTATTCTACGAAATATCTTCTTATTTATTCGCCAACATACACAGATACACACACTAACACAGATAATTTTGAATGTGAAGGCTCGTGCGTGCCGTCTACATCCAAAATTTATCGTACAACAAATACACTCTACGAGCAAGAATCAGTCTACGAGATACAAATTACATCATCGGAGCAGGAACCGTCGCAGTAAACAACGAAGTAAGAAAACAAATAAGAATAACAATAAACAAAATAAGAAACAGAAAGAAAAATAACAAATTACCCTGAGAGAACAGAGCAATAAATTAATACACAAAAGAAAATAAAACAAATACCCAAGCCGGGGCACAATACAGCATAAAATTGGCTTCACCAACGTGGGGCCAGAAAGACGAAATTTGCAACAAAAGGGAAGGGTCCAGATAACATTGCAATATGTAACTAACTTTTGACAGTGAATGTCGTGTCGATTTAGATTTTAAGGTTGAATTAGGCAATGTTGCGATATTTTCTTTTCATCACGAGGTGTATTCACGTCTAAATTCACATACATAAATTGTGAAACATTTCCCTTCACTTTTAATTTTGGCTTGGTTACTTTTCATATCTGTTTCGTTGATCTATCTGATTTGAATTGTCACAATTTGGCGTATGTTAAAATGACATCAAATTAAATCTGTCTGATTTTACTTATGATACTCAACGTACTAATTTAAAATAATGGATTATACACTTCCACTACTTCACTATTGAATCAAGGGAGGAATATTTTCAAACGAACTAATTCCGGTTTTCTGTGTCTAGTCTACCGAAATAAGAATTTCACAGTGCCTACAAAAATTTGCCATATATCGGGGATATATTTCGAGAGAGACTCAAGCCATAAATTTGCTACACTATCTTTAGATGAAGGTTCTGAATTTATGTGCTTGTTTTAGTAAGTCTTACAAAACTCTAGTCTATCACAGCTTGACTACCAGTATTTACACAAATTGCTACAATGTTCTGTTGTACAAGTTCCTCAACGATGTTCTGTTGTACAAGTTCCTCGATTAATCCAGTTAACCACCGACCTTTACAAATGGCGTCGCACAAGCTCATCAGTTCCAATTACAAGAATTTCCAATTTTTATAGTGTATCCATCGCATGATCTGGAGTCCTTTGTTGTACACCAACTGGCATCTGAACTTATAATTAATTTTCCCCAATTAGTTTCAACTTTTTCGTCCCCTGTAAATATTGTAGTACTCTCGTGATTGCTTGTTGATGTATTTCACGTGGATCTTTAGCATATTGTGATAACTTACTTCGTAATGTACAAAACTTCTCCTAATTTTACTCTATCGTCACCAACGTCTTTTACATGTGAAATAACTCTGACATTTCCTCTGCTTTCTGCTTGAATTGTCCGACCATTTTCAACTGTTGCTACTTCAACCGTTTCTGGTATTATTTCGATTATCTTCTCTTCTTGAAATATCAAAATATGTGACGAATACACTGAATCCAGCATACAAGTCATTCCTTGCATCTTTCTAAATTCTTCGTATTTTGTATTTGCTTCCCTCAAGTCTTCATCGCATGATCGTTTGCAAAACTTGTGTATTCTTTGGTCTTTCTTATTAATACTGTCTCCACCATGATCTCAATTTTCATTAAAAGATCGTCTTCCAGTTTGAAGTCTTTTATTATGATTTCGTAAATTTTCTCTACCTTCTAAACAATTTTCTTCATGATTAACATTTTTTCTCTGCCTACTCTAGTAGTATCTTCTGCGATGGCAGCACACAATTATACCACCCCCCTTTACTTTTAAATTCTTTTACTCGGTAAGCGTCAACATCGACTTCTTTATTTTGATCATATTTCCTCTCATATCTTAATAAAGTTTCAGTTACTTCTTATATGATATCCGGACTGGTGAATATGGCGGTACACGTATAATAGCTGCCTCGCTGGATTTTCAATTATGAATCCGATTAATTCGTTTTCTTCAATCTTCGTAGCCAATTCCAAAATTTCATATGATATTGCTTGAGCACGAGCTGTCATTACCTGTTCAGGTGACAATGTTAAAATTATCACAGCGTATACTTCATCATTCTTATGCTTATTGGACCATTCTTTCCATTTCTTTACACTTTATAAATCCTTCTCGTCTTTAATTTGCTCATTCTCAGTAATTACATCATACAAATGGTTTCTTTTAATGAGTGTTGCAATCCTTGCAATTTTTCGTAGTTAATTGCTCAGTTTTCGAAATTCCGTAAGTACTTGACTGACATTCTTAACATTTCAATCTTATTTTTCTAAATAATTTTTCTTTCTTTTGTTAACTTCTGTATTCAGAGTTTTCTAACCGCGCTCTGCATTGCAGTGGAATTCTTGAGCTACGCTTCTGCTGACGAGACCCCAATAGGGCCGAAATTTTTGTTTTTTACTATAGCTTTGTTCGCGGAGACATTCCGAACTAGTTCGGAATCTTAAAATCCATGCATTCATGAAAGTTGTACACCTGAAAGCGTTGTTAAAATCGATCATTATTTCGATGGGCATTTGATTTTAACCGTTCCGAACCAGTCCGGAACGTCTCCGCGAACAGACCTTATAACTCCTGAACCACGTGGAATTTTTTAAAATTCAAAATAGTTTATAACTGTCGTAATACTTAAGAATAATCCATCCCAGTTAACCGAATTCGTATCTCTTATAATAAGCGAGATCCCCATGTTGGAAAAGTTATCTGTGCTATACTATATCGTTCATGTAATTCTAACACCTCGTAACCCCGAAAAGCAAACTTTATAGGAGAGACTAAAAACTGCCTGATTTGATTTGATAACTCAATAATTAAATAGTTTAATTACTGCATGATTTGATTTGTTAACCCAATAATTAAATAGTTTAATTATTGGGTTAACAAATCAAATCAGGCAGTTTTTAGTCTCTCCTGTAAAGTTTGCTTTTCGGGGTTACGAGGTGTTAGAATTACAAGAACGATATGTATATTATAGTTCAGATTGAATGTGGATGGCTCGTACGTCGCTTTATTGCTGCTGTCTTTGTCTTTACCACATAAACTCCAATATAATTCTTTCTTTATCTTGACTATTATCCGAGCTGCTTTAAATCGGTTCTCAGATTGTAAATTTCCATGAAAGTAGAAAAAATGATCTTTGCTTTACCTTCATTTAAAAGTTAGGTATATGTAAATATGTCTAAAACTAAACAGAAAATTGTTAATTTAAGTTCATATCTTATTCATATGCAGATCGTATAGAGTTAAGAAAATATACAACGAAATGAGATGACATGTCAAAAGCCGCAACGCCGTTTCACGAAAGTTAAAAGGAGATAGCTATATAAAAACTCTTTGACTTATCGATCGATCGATCGGCGTATAGTAAAAAAAATGATATGTTCCTGTATTATTGTATACTTATCTACGAATATGTTCAGTATTTGGAAAATTATTATAAACAAATATTTTGTAACTATTTGTAAATTTAGACTTAGATATGCACTCATAGAATACGAAATGAAAATTTCTTGATACATATTTAGGTTATTACGCATTCATAAATTATATTGAGCATGAGCATATAATAAAGACGTCGCGTCGCTGTCTAGACGCTTGAAAATTCGTTATCGGAAAACTGCTTTTTTCTTAGCAAAACATTATTTTGTTTGTTCTGTGGTCAAAATTTTAAAGTTCATTATTCCAACAAAATAAAGAATGTTAAATGAAAATATACCGTAACAATTACTAGGTCTGCAGAAAATGATTAAATCGTTTGTATGGAAGTTCTTTGAAATTTCCTTGAATTGCAACATGAACTTTATATCACAAGTTTCATTGAAATTTTAAGATTAACGTCGTGGTAGACTTCACTGTAACAAAGAAAAGCAGATCTTTTCACACCCACACTTTTTCCGAACTAGAACTTGCTCAACTAGGAAACGGATCAATTTGTTTCCCGGACAGCTGAATAATACTCTGAAAGAACGGTGAACTCTGCCAAAGAAAAAGCTAGGAAAATAATTTCTGCACGTTAATTGTTTTGCGGTGAAACTCTCTTACACAACGTCATATCACTTTGAACTGAGATTTATTCATTATGTTTTAAATGTAAAAGCAGAAATGCAGGTTCTACGGCAGTTACTTTGTAATATTATATGTTCATAAGATAAATTATGTAAAGATTTTTCTGTTATACAGTTCTATTTCTATTTTTTTTTAACTTTGCAGCGCCAGCGGTTCCAATTAAAATTTTCAAGCTGATATGAAAACTAAAATCTTTTACGGAATGTTCTAAAAAAACGTAAACGGATTGCACTAAATTACTCTATACCTTACAGTTGGAATATTTCGCAAACTGTTTGAGCTACCGGTGTATTTTTTATGAAAGATTTATTTATTAAACAAAATTTGTTTAATAGAGAAATATGCCAAATACGTTTAATATATAATGTGTTTAATGTATAATTTGTAATACATTTAATGTATTTGACATATTTCTCGAGTACTGAAGGTACTGAACAAGTTGTAAAAAGCCAGGGAAAACAAGTGAGGAGTGTTCTAGCAAAACAGGACACGTCCATTTTTTATGAAAAATAACTTATTAGTAGTCGGTTGAAGAGTTTACTGGTTTACATAAAATATGTAGATGTAAGCAACTCAAATGGATCATACGCTGTTTTAAATGCACAGAAAGTTAGGGTGTTCAATCAAAACTTGAGATATCCTAACTATTAAATGTTATCGTGGTGTTCAATCAAAGATAGACATGCCCGTAATTATTATTTATGTATAAGCAAGAGTGTTACTTCCAAACATGACATGTCCATAAAACAGACGATTTTCATTTTGTTTGTTTCTGTTATTGTGTTTATCCAATTTATTTAATACGGGGCTCCAGGTAATCACCAAAAGTAGTCAATATTTTGAGTCAAAATAAGCGTGCTAAATTTATAGTTTAATGTAAAAAATAACCTGACTTCAAATTTGACGTGCTTAAGAGTTTTGTTTTTGTTAAAGAGTTATGAGTCTCAATAAATAGATATTAAAATATGTGATATAAAAATACATTATAATGTAGGTAAAAGTATTACAAACAAATTGTTAATAGTGTTAATACAATATGAAGAAAGTTGAAAATGAAACGAACAGAGTGAAGAGAGAGATAAAAGCTTAGTAATTGTTTAGAACCAGAGTTGCACTTCATATAAATTACTTTACTTAATTTTGTTTTTTTTTTGTTAAAAATGGCGTGTTTCAGTAAATAGATATTCAAAATACATCATGTCCATATCTCATACCAAAATTCGACGTGTCCACACCGACCAAACAAAACCATGTCTTAAAAACAAAAATAATTATTTTGGTTATTATTTATGCAACAATTTCGATTGACATATTTACAGATAGTAATAGCTATGTCGCAGTCTTTCGCGATAATCCGTCTTTGTAGATAAAGCCTAGGCATAACCCAATATGCCGGAAAATACTATAATGAATCGCAATTTTAACTTTAGACTGATTAATTGCAGGCGTTATCTATAATCCCTGCAGCTCGCAGGCATAATCTATAATTATAACATTTGACAAGCCAATCTTAGGCTTTACCGATTAATCCTTCACCTTGACAGTCAAATTCCATTTATAGAAATATTGAGCTGTAGGGAGGCTAGTGGGTATACAAAAGGGCACCTAATTTCTTGAAATATAAACAATTATAACACAAGATATACGATAAGTCTAAATAAATTTTTGATAAAGGTAGATCATGGAAGTGTAAATGTATGTCTAATCTACAACACCAAGCAGTTTTTGAAGTAAGAGACACATCAAGCTGTAAAATGTGGCCATTTAAACTTCAATTTTACTTAACTACTCAAGAACTAGACAATATCCCCCTTAAGGCAAAATGGTATCTATATGGAACCCAACTGTAAACTGGGAACTTACTTTAGAATAACCTTATACCAGTTGGAAAGTTTCAAACCCGAACATAGGAAACTTGCGTTGAAAAGTACGTTTATGGAGATTACTGCTCGCCATTTAAAAATACAATGATCGTAACAGTGTTGTAACATATCTAGTTACAAGTATTTAGATATAGTATCTAGATACTTTCAGTGTATCTGTAACTAGTTACATTGTAGTACTTGGTATCTGTAACTGTATTTAGTTACCTTTATGTATGTATCTCAGCATTTAGATACACAGATACATTTTTTGAATAAAAATGAAAATATTTATTTTATGCCATCTCACCCTGTGTTACAAGAAATTAAAAGTACAGTTTCCAATACACAGGCTAAACGGTAATGGAAAGATCTCCTTTATATTGTGCAATGCCTTTTTATAATAAACTTCCACAACAGGTAAATCAGTAACAGCGTCTTCCACTGGCTGCACTAGTGCACACTACATTACATTCATAAAGTTTTTATAGTCGGCGATAACTTCAGGCCTAATAACGAGCGTCTAAATAAAAACCTGGTCAAGTGAGTTGTGATCGAGAATTTATCCATTGCATTTACATAGCAGAATTACTAAATGTAGCCTACTTGACCAGGTTTTTATTTAGACACGAGTTAAATCTTTTCACATTTTCGGAGAAAGCCGATTCGTTTAAGCAGTACTTTGCAACTGTAATCAAGTAATCATTCGTTTGTGGCGATAATTACAACCAATTAGTATTTCGCATAATACCTACTAGCGACGCGACGTTTAAAACAACAGATTGTATCCTAATTGTTTTATTACTATTTATTTACTATCAGATGCCTGTCACGCCTGTCATATGACCCCTGTGATCATCAGATTTAAGTTTTTGCGATTTTTTTGTTGACGAAACGGCTGGTACATTTCGCTCTAGTAAATAATCCGCACGAATTAACAAACAATTATTTACACAATTATTTTGGAATTTTATTATTCGTATTTCGTACGCAATTTTAGAAATTACTAATAATTACATCGCGTAAAAGAAACTTGCCTTCCCCAGCTGTTAAACGAGTAATAAAACAAATTGAAATGTTTGTCAAGGTCGTTGTGTGCAAGCGAGAGTCAGTAAAAAATTTATAGTCCTATTATACAGCCACATTTATAGTACGTGGCCGCCGTATTTCGTACACAATTTTTTAATTAATTATAAACTTTTTAATTAATTATAATTTCTTTTTTTGTCGGTACAATTGTCATTCATCCTGTATGCAATGTAATCTATTTTGAACTTGTGAATTTGTTTGTTTGTTGTGAATGTCTTGTACTACTTTTCAGTTTAATTTTATTATTATCACAAAACGATAATTGATGCTTTGTCAGTTTTTTTTTTTTATTGAAATAAAGAACATTATTATTTTTATTATTATGTAACATTTATGTATGTATCTAAAAGTATCTAAAAGGTATCTAGATTCATTTATACTATATCTGTATCTGGATCTAGTTACTTTTAAAAAAGAAGTATATGTAACTGTATCGAGTTACAAATTGGGGTAAGTATCTGTATCTGAATCTAGATACTTTGGAAAAATGTATCTGTTACAACACTGTATGGTAATGGTCCTGAAAGAAAGAAAAACTTGTGACCAATTTTACCGCGCTAAAATTATTGCTGAATGTTAATAATTTGGTGAAAATTAAATTTTTGAATTTTACCTGAAAAATTTAGTTTGTTAGTATGTCAGATTTGGAACCTTGAATTATTTTTTAATTGAAAATAAAATTGATACGGCAATAATTTTAGTGCCGTAATATTGGTCATAATATGTATATCTTGGGCTATTGGAGTTTGCAGCTAAGCGTTCGCCACCTGGTGTCAACTAAACAAACCCTTGTATGCTACATAACATCTCGTGTCTTGGCGTCGATTCTGAGTATATGATGTATCAGGATTGTGTTATATGTGATATTTACATTAAATCAACTTGTGTATTTGTATTGGTAGGTACGCACTTAAACACGTGCATTACAGAAATTCCGAATAGCTTACAAAGGTTCAGATTTATCCGCGGTAGCGCTGCGATGTTAAAATCAAACGCCTATAATTGTTTATACTTCAAGAAATTAGGTGCCCTTTTGTATAACCACTACAATATTTCTATAAATGGAATTTGACTGGCAAGCCGATGGCTTAATCGGTAAAGCCTAAGATTGACTTGTCAAATGCTATAATTACAGAGTATGCCTGCGAGCTGCAGGCATTATAGATAACGCCTGAATTTAATCAGTCTAAAGTTATAATTTCGATTCCTTATAGTATTTGCCGGCATAATAAGTTATGCCTAGGCTTTATCTATAAAGACGGATTATCGCAAAACACTGCGACAGCTACATAACAAGAAATTCAATTCAAAATTAATGTCTGAAATTATTGCTAAAGATACAAAAAGTTTTTTGTAATTTTCTCACATTTACTTTCTTTGGACATGTCCTGTTTTGCTCCTGCTTTTTGTTCTGAGCAACCGTTTTTGAGATATTCTTAAGATATGCAAAAGTGAATCATTCAAACTGAACACGCGATAAGTCCTACAGTTAAGGCCATTATGTAGTTTTCTATTTACTAATTCGTATCGTATTCGTAAGGCATTTTAATAAATAAGTAGTACCTATTTGTTTTGAAGCGCATTTCCAAATCATAATTCGTTGTATCTGTGGAAAATAAATTCCCGGATTTTGCAAGCTAGCAATAAAATAGCCGATATAATTTAGCTAGCAATAAAATACGCGAACGTTAATTTTCATTGAGTCATCGATTCTTTGCAGTCGATATCATCTGTCTACATTTACGAGTTTGTGTTTAAAATAGGAAATTTGCGTGATGCAGTCATAGATGAGAAATTCGAATATTGATATTCAAAACCGTGTCGTTATACACTGCTTGCGAAATGTTAAAAAAATAACTTACAAATTAATAAGGTATGTTAAAGCTTAATTCCAGTTCTTTCTATTAAACAAAAAATGGCGCGATTACAGTGAGCTCAGCTAAGAGAGTTTTGGTCTCCAAAACAATGGGAAAAAATTATTTGGAGTGATGAATCGAAATTCGAAGTTTGTGTTGGTGACGTTATCAGAAAAAGAGGAAAAATTTCATCGGCACTGTCTGAGACGTAAAGTCAAGTTTCCTGCCTCGGTAATGGTGTGGGGGTTGCATATCTCCTCAGAGGGTGGGTCAGCTTTCTATAATAGAAGGTAATATTAATACTCGCAGTTACCTAAAGAGTTTAGAAAATGAGTCTATTCAAATACATATGGTGAGTTTATTTTCCAACAAGACGGTGGCGCTACTTTCCATATGGCAAAATTTGTTCAGAAATTTTTTGAAGAGCATCATATTCCAATAATAACTTCTAACAGTCTTGATCTCTTTAGAAACGCTTTGGCATGAAATGAAAAAGAAACAGAGAACTACCTCTGTCCGCACTAGATCGGATTTGAATACTCATTGACCACTGGGTTCATGAAAATACCAAAATCCTGCAAGCCTCATTCTTGAAACAGGAGACTGTTAAATTTAATACCTGTTATTAGAAAAGTTCATATGTCTAAGTGATTTTCCAGATTAAAAATTAATATAAATATCCAATAACATGCATAAAAAAATATATGTCCGCCGCGCCGTATTCGTAAGAAACTATCTATGTTTCTCGAACAAATTTTAAATTGTAATTCTAAACTGTTCCTGAGTTATTGTGTAAACATACTTTAAAAAGTTACACACTACTAAAGCCAATGGATGGTATGCATAAAACGAAATACATGCTAATACTTCAAGTACCTACTTCGAAAGTGAAGTACCTACTATAGTAACGTATCACAAAAACTTTTAAGCGGACACTAAATCGCGCACTATAACACTTTACGTTTCACCGTCGTTCGACAGCTTCGTCAGAAGTGAAAAATATGTTGTCAAAATAAACAAGGTTGTCAACGGAAACTGAAAAAGTAACTTGATTTCTTTTTTAATTTTAATTTTTTAATCTAAAAATAATTTGAACATTATAAATGTTAAAAAATTGACAGATCTATATTCTATTTAAGGAATCGAGAAAAATACAAAATGTTTCGTTTAAATTTGCAAAATCAGTACGTTTATTAATAGAATTCGACGACATTTTTATTTTACACATTTCTATAAAACGTCTTTTAAAAATATTAGACTCGTAATATAAAATATTAGTATTTTCAAAATCAAAATTATGGTAATTTTCTAATGAATGTTCTACAAGCATTGAATGATTTTGATTATTTTTTTGGATATGATATTTATGTTGGTCTAGACGTTTTTTTTAAATTTTGGCTTGTTTCTCCAATATAACATGAATTACAATTGAAACATTTAATTTCATAAACTACGTTAGGTTGTTTTAGTTTTGGTGTTTTGGTTTTTAAATTAGAGAAAATACTATTTAAATTATTTACAGATTTGCTAGCTAAAATTAAATTGTGTTTTTTGAATATGTGTTTAAATGTGTCATATAGTGGTTCAATGTAAGGTAATGATATGTATTTTTTGTTTGAAATTTGTTTATTTATATATTTACAAAATTCAAAAATCCACAATAACAATACTTTTTCAGTTTCCGTTGACAACCTTGTTTATTTTGACAACATATTTTTCACTTCTGACGAAGCTGTCGAACGACAGTGAAACGTAAAGTGTTACAGTGCGCGATTTAGTGTCCGCTTAAAAGATTTTGTGATACAAATTTCATCGGACAAGAACCAACTGTAAATATAGTAACGTAGTATTTACTATGCGATCTAGTAGATACTAGAGCACAAGAGCACATAGAAGTTTTTACTTCGCTGTAGAAGCACCTACTGTAGTATCTACTTCAAAGCCTCAGATTTATTTTAATACTAAATACTACTGCAGCGTAGTATTTACTACTGTAGTAGAAACTTTGCTTTCGTAGTATATGCTTCAGAACTGCAGTAGGTACTTTATGTAATAGAAGATACTTCGAAGAAAATACTAATTTGAGAAGTATTAGCATCTACTTCGTTTTATGCATACCACCCATTATCTTCTCCTCCTACACTATTTACTTAATCGATACAAAATTCATTCTTACTCTTCTTTATTATTTGTACACTGCCATTCTTGTTATGGAATATTTAACTATGAGGTTGATCTTTCCATTTTTCACCGGTGACTAATATTATACCGAGTGTCCCAAAACTCTCGTTTGAGACTGAAACAGTATATAGAGAGGCACAAAAGGAACAACTTTTTTCAATACTTTTTTTTTCCAAAAGTCCATAATGAAGGAATTGTATACCCTCTGAAAGAGGGTTGGAAAATATTGTTCTTTTGGCAATATCTTCTGGATCCTTAAAGTTATGAAACTAACATTTTAAATTCAAGTATAAGGCACCTAACAACGTATTTGTTAGATCCTCCCTCCTTTTTAAAGGGTAGTTAAAGGGGTGACTTTTCAGTATTTTATTCCTAACTGTTGCATTTAGATAAACCGAACCGTTTTCGAGTAATTGAGGTTTAAAAGTTAACATACAACCGTTGCATTTTGTTATCATAAAATACTGAAAGTAATCCCCTCAAACTAGCCATTAAAAGGGAGGAAGGATCTGACAAATGTTGTAAATGTTCAGTTAGGTGCCTTATATCTGAGTTTCAAGTATTAGTTTGATAACTTAAAGGATTCAGAAGATGTTGCCAAAAGAAAAATACGTTTCATCTCTCTTTCAGGGAATTATAACTCCCTTATTATTGACTTTTGGAAAAAAAGTATTGAAAAAAGCTGTTTCTTTTGCGCCTCTCTATCTACTGTTTCAGTCTCAAACGAGGGTTTTGGGACAGCCTGTATGTAAGAATCTTAAATGACCTTTCTTAAATTACCTTTCTTCGTTGAATGCTAAAGTATTCTGGATTTACTCTGTGTTTATGAAAAATGTTATTTTATTTTTTATACTATTTTACGCATTTACCGCTGCTGTCTACTTTCTGAAGCGGGATGCATAAAATTGAGTTGAATGTAATATGATATATCTACCAGAAATATATATATACAATTTATCGTATAAAAGCCAAGCAAAAATTTAAACAACATGAATAATTCAATACTATTTTATTTCCCTCGAGCGCATGTTCCCTAAGTTTCGACCCTTAACTCCGCCGAAAGTCTTTTGATGTTCTTATTTGAATTATTTCTTTGTAGTAGTAATTTATCCGGAAATCCAATAAAAACTTTTATTAAGAAATCATTACGTTACCTTAAATTTCCCTTTTTCAGTCAACGTGAACAGAGTACGAGAGCTTAAAAAGATTAAGAAGGCATTTATAAATCCAGACAAATCTGAACCATAGTATGTTTCTCAGGTCAATGTAAGCAAATTAAACACTGTATGATGATTTAATTGATGATCGACCGTAAAAAATACAATTACGTGGTCACTGGCTCGTACATCAATCGAACCGCACTTTCATTAATTACACTTTCTGAATTCGTAGTGGGATCTCGCAATCATGTGGCGAATGCCAACTCTAAAGACCAACGATAAAAGCGATTTCCATTGTTGGCAGGTTTCAGTAGACGCCGAAACAAACTCACAATAACAATATATTCAAGTTGAAATGTACGTTTTCAGAATATAGTTGAAGGAAACATAAAACGAAATATAATAACATTCGCTTCTATTTATCCGGATACACAGACGTGACACAGCATTTTCATTGTTAATTGGCATTTTCATGATTTCATGAATATTTGTTTGTATCAACGATGCGATAATATTTTATGTGCTTTTTAATGAAAATAAGAAGTGATCATCTGAAAAATAAGTTAGAGTTGGCGATACAACTAAACACACATGTGTGCATTTACTTCATCGAATGTTCCTTCAATCCATTTGACGTTTCTACAAAGTAAGAAAACAGTTTTGTTTATAAAAAATTAAAGCAGGTGCGTAAAATGACAACTGCCTGGTGCATCAAGACACGTTTGAATTCTATGAATAACTGCGTGAGTAATGTTAAAGAATATTTCCGACGTGTTATTTGTGTTACAATTGATTGACAATTAGTATTCATATGACATTATCCAAGACATGCATTTAAATTCCAGTTCTAAGCCTTGCAGCAGCTATTTGCACTACAGATTTATTTATGCTTAAAATTTGAGCTACTTCCTTTTGCGAATATCTCTTGCGAGGACAACGTTTAGGCATACTTTAGGAAAAGTTGAGATTTAAAACTACTTTTTGTACTTTTTCCCCAGATTGTCACACTTCACTATATCTAAACGACTCAAAACTTTGCCTTTGACTTGTATTTTTATTGTTGACATTTGTTCTTATGAAAAAAATTAAATTGCCATTATTAGTTTCTTCCTGGCATGCTAACAAAATAGTATCTATAGAAGTCGTCTGTCTAGTCTAGGACATGTAAATTTTAATAAGTTTTCATAAAACAGTTTGCTATAAATAAATATAAATTAAGAATTTTTCATAAAATTAGATTTTGTGTCCAAAACAGAGAGCATTTCGTTAGAAATGAGAATATTACGTTTGAGAAGTAATTATATGAACTGCTATTTGAAATTTCTAAAAGCAAGACAAGTAAGCGAAACAATCCTTTGTACATAATATTTATGTGCAGGCAATTATAAAATACAAATAACAAATTATGACAAGCAAAACAAAAGTATAAAGTCAGCAGCGACAAATAAACATTCAACCGTGCGGCCCAAAATCCATTCAAGAGGTGATAATCTGATAATCTAATATTATCAGATTCATTAGTTCATTCGATAAACTTGAACGGCAACGAATTCGATTCACCCGCAGAAAAAGCATTTTTTATACTAATATTAATCCACAAATTTAGGACGGTTTTTTAGTAATCGCAAGGAAATTATTTTGTAAGCCCAAAAAATAAATAAATTTACCCATGGAGGAAAAAAAAGAGAGGCCGACCATCTAAAGCTAAAAGTGCTTTCATTATTCGGTAATTATACAGTGTAGTGTGTGTCCACTGATCTTCTGCAATAGTCGAATGACATATAATGTTGATAAATTTTTCATTGTTTTTTTCGTTTTAAGTGTTTCCTTTTTAGAAAAAATAGAAACAGCAATTAATTTGGCCTTACACATATTTTACTACGAAAATTTTTATTAGTTTTAAATATGGAAAACATTATTCAATATAATTCCCACCCACCTCTACGCATTTTTCTACCCTGTATCCAAATTCCTTATACATATTACTTAACAGAAACAGTCTCGTTATTGATTAACTGGTGTTTTATAAATTTTTTTC
Source organism: Dorcus hopei (assembly GCA_033060865.1). NCBI lineage: Eukaryota > Metazoa > Arthropoda > Insecta > Coleoptera > Lucanidae > Dorcus > Dorcus hopei. The sequence continues at coordinate 8,171,586 of CM065423.1, read as the reverse complement.
TTATAATTATCTAGTTCAACTGACGAAAAAGCATTAACTTACTGGTCAGCATTAACTTACTGGTCAGTTTGTATTGTCATTGCAATTTTTTAGTAGTATATTTGATTTTATAGCCTAGACAAAATAGTATAATAAAAATCAAACATTGTGCCAAAAGTATACTTATTTAGATGCAATTTTATTGTTTTTCTGCCATGACTGTTTTAAAACTGCTCGTAAAGATATTAAACGTAAACCATTTTCGTTTTACTAGCTGCTCATGGTTTGCCGCTCAATCAATAAATTTTGCCAATACATTGTTGTATTCTAATCCTTAGAAAATTGTAATATTTTCCCGACCATTTAGAATCATAGCCATTACGTTTTAATTCCAAGAAACTAAATTGTAGAGTAAAACCAACTTTGAATTTATCGTCTATGTTGAACATTTAAGACATTAGAAGAGAAAATCGCCCTCAATGCACAACCGGTATGAGTTAGCACACTTGAACTATTGCAACAGCAAATTTACCTATTTTACTATTTTCAGTCGCCTAAACTAAACTATCGAGGTCACCGCAACCAGTAATTCGTAGAGATATTTCTTGTAAGTTCCATTTATTATAAAACAAATTTATTCTGCAACAGCACAAATACACACGATTTAAGCACAACATCGCCGAATTAATACGTAACCCAAAACACATATTGCATACCAATCACATCACGTTTCGGAAGCGGCAAGAAAATAAATCATTGCGAAATCATATCCGATGCTGCTCGTATATCATACATAAATCTAAAAACTTTCTGGAAAAAAAATAATAATGTCTGCTGTGGAATTAAACAACATTTCAACATCATTTTTATTTGTTACCAAATCTATGTATAAGAGCCGTATTACACTATGATATTTTTTGTATAAAATTTGTTACGAAGTGAGTGAGAAGTGCCAATTCAACCTATCAGCATTCACTGCCTATCTCTCTCACTTTGTAACAAAAATGTTATCAAATTTAACAAGCTCTAAGTAACAAATTTATTTGAAATGCAATAATAGGATTTCACAACTGAGTTGTGGTTCGTTAATATGAGAAAAAAATTAAGTTATTAATTGTTGAAAACTTTCAACTTCTGTGGATCTTCCATAAGCTCTGTGTAAAACTTACGATTTATTTTTTGTCAGAAACATATTACGTCAAATTTATGATCAAATAGTGAAAAGTGTAATTTTCTATCGTTTTTACGAGTAGTTTTTGAAATATTCCAATTTATTGTAGTCACTGTAATAGTCAAATAAAAAAAAATTGAATATAATAATACGCAGGGGGTATTCCATTCAAAAATAAGAAAGTTAGTATCGATTTCCTGTAGAACCAAACAAAGTATGCCATAGTTGATTTTGTAATACTTAAACAATTCGTCACCGATGTGCAAATTTTCAACGGTTTGTAAGGCATAGATTATACAGGCCGTTTCATAGTAAGTCGGCACCATTGCTAACTTTCTTATTTTTGGAGCTACAGAATTGATCAAATTTGTTTGTCTTTTTCCACTGATTACAAATATGGAAATACAAAACAGAAAAACAATTGAATGTGAAGTTTTTGAGATATCTTTTATTATAAGTTTTCTTCAAATGGAACACGCTGTGTTTTATCATCGTAAATGAAATTAAAACGCGTATAATATAACTTTACATCAGGTGTTATTTACTACTATTTACTACTATTACTTAATTAAATAGGTTAGGATAAAATACAGTATAAAAAATTCAGGGTTGTACAAAATACCTTAAATACCGTGAATTTATTTTAACATAAAACATTGCTGTTACGTACGAATCTGAGAATCCATAGCAACATTTACAATTTGTAAATTAAACTGTCTTTTTTAAAATAGAACATGAAATGACAGGTGTCATGAATCTGTTCTGTTATTAGAGATTTCGATATACTTGTACTACAAAATAATAGCGACTCCTTCAATTACATTAGATAAGTTTATTCTTGTTTAAAATAAGTAAATTTAAAACATAAGGAAAACAGAAATTCTTTAATTCAAAACAAACACCACAGCAAGTTTTCAAAAATGTCTCCATTTACCTCCTTGCAAAATCCTAAACGATTATAAAAGTTGTTAATTGCATTAGTTACTTGTCCAGGGGTAATTCTTCCGGATACATTTTCACTAACTTTCTTCGCCTGACAGATGTTCCAAATTAAAAGGGACAAATTTTATTTGATATGACATTCGAAACCCCAACGACGACGATCATGCAACGACATTTTTTAAATTGGAATTAGTTTCCATAGTAATATGAACAGCAATGTTTCATGTTAAAATAAAATCACGGTATTCCGACGTTTAGTTTAAAAAAAAAACATGGTAATGTCTTGCAGGATATGGAAGCAAGCTTCAACAAAACAAATGTATGTGCAAATAATGTACTAATATACCTTTATTACATTCGGAAGAATCAAACCTCCACTAGAAATATCAAAAATTTCCGTACCTCTTATACTAAAATGTAAATAGATAAGCTAAAAGAAGCTATTGGGTTCATACCCCACTTATAAAGGTTCACCCCTTTTCTATTTAATATGACATCTAAACAAGATAATTTTCGGCTCGTTCCTCGCCCTAGGAACACTGGTCGCAACATCTTCATACTCTTGGATAGGTATGTGGGTGGGATTGGAGATCAACCTCCTCTCATTTATCCCATTAATCAGAACCTCCAAAAGCATATACCCGGCAGAAGCAGCCTTAAAATACTTCATTGCCCAGGTCCTAGCCTCAACCATCCTCCTTTTATCGATCGTTGCCCTATCGATAAAAATTCTAAACCTAATCGAAAGAAGATTTCAGTCAGAACTTATCTTTAATACCTCTCTTCTGCTAAAAATGGGGGCTGCCCCTCTCCATTTTTGGTTTCCTGAAGTCATAGAAGGTCTAAGATGATTTAATAGAATAATCCTATTAACTTGACAAAAAATTGCCCCAATAATTCTTCTTTCATATTCCGGAAAAACAATGTTGCTCCTAGTTGCCGTAATCATCTCATGTATATTTGTAAGAGGAGTAATAGGACAAAACCACTTAAGACTCCGAAAGATTATAGCATACTCATCAATCAATCATATTGGTTGAATAATCGCAGCATCATTGTTTTTTGAAGTAATCTGAACAATTTACTTTGTGATTTACACAATCATTACCTTAAATATCGTAATTATGTTTAAAAAATTAAATATCTTCTTCATAAAACAACTTACCCTCACAATAAGCCATGAACCCAACTTGAAAATATTCTTTATCCTAAATTTTTTATCCCTAGGGGGTCTCCCTCCCTTCCTAGGATTTCTCCCTAAATGACTTACTATTCAGACCATAATCAATGAAAATTTCCATTTTTTAGCAATTGTAATGATTATCACAACCCTAGCAACATTATACTTCTATATACGAATCACCTTCAGAACCTTAGTCCTCTCAATAAATTCTATTCTTCTTCTAACTAATCCGCCCACTTATAAGTTTTTCATCATAGCAACTAATCTTGTAACGCTGGCAAGATTAATCCTAGTAACTTTGGTTTTCAACCTCCTTTAATCAAAGGATTTAGGTTAAAAAAACCTGTGACCTTCAAAGTCGCCATTAAAAATTAAATTTTAAGCCTTAGGATAACTCCACCATCAAACTTGCAATTTGATATCATTTTTGACTACAAGACTGGTAAAAGAATTCAATTCGTAAATAAGTTTACAGCTTACTGCCTACCGCTCAGCCATTTTACCGAATAAATGGCTCTTCTCTACAAACCACAAAGACATTGGAACGCTTTACTTTCTTCTAGGAAGATGGTCCGGAATGGTAGGAACTTCCTTAAGAATTTTAATCCGTGCTGAACTAGGAAACCCAGGATCCCTAATTGGAGATGATCAAATTTATAATGTAATTGTAACTGCCCATGCATTCATTATAATTTTTTTCATGGTAATACCAATTATAATCGGGGGATTTGGAAACTGGCTTGTTCCACTTATACTAGGAGCACCAGATATAGCATTTCCACGAATAAATAATATAAGATTTTGATTACTTCCACCATCTCTCACGTTCCTCCTGATGAGAAGAATAGTTGAAAACGGAGCAGGTACAGGATGAACTGTATACCCACCCTTATCCTCTAATATTGCCCATAGAGGAGCTTCAGTTGATTTAGCTATTTTCAGGCTTCATTTAGCAGGAATTTCATCTATTTTAGGTGCCGTTAATTTTATTACAACCGTAATTAATATACGAGCAACAGGAATTACCTTTGACCGTATGCCCTTATTTGTGTGAGCTGTGGTTTTAACTGCCCTACTACTACTGCTCTCACTCCCTGTGCTTGCTGGAGCAATCACAATACTTCTTACTGACCGAAATATTAATACCACCTTCTTTGACCCGGCAGGAGGTGGAGACCCAATCCTATACCAACACTTGTTCTGATTCTTCGGCCATCCTGAAGTCTACATTTTAATCTTACCAGGATTTGGAATAATTTCCCACATTATCAGCCAGGAAAGAAGAAAAAAGGAAACTTTTGGAACTCTAGGTATAATTTATGCCATAATAGCAATTGGTCTTCTAGGATTTATTGTATGAGCTCACCACATGTTTACTGTTGGAATAGACGTCGATACCCGGGCTTACTTCACTTCAGCTACAATAATTATTGCAGTTCCCACAGGAATTAAAATTTTTAGTTGATTAGCTACTCTCCACGGAACACAAATTAATTACTCCCCATCCATACTTTGAGCCCTTGGATTCGTATTTCTATTCACAGTTGGGGGATTAACGGGTGTAGTCCTGGCTAATTCATCAATTGATATTGTTCTCCACGACACATATTATGTTGTTGCACATTTCCACTATGTACTCTCAATAGGAGCTGTATTCGCAATCATAGCAGGCTTTGTACATTGATTCCCCCTTTTCACGGGATTATCCTTAAACAATAAACTTTTAAAAATTCAGTTCCTTGTAATGTTCCTTGGGGTAAATATAACCTTCTTCCCTCAACACTTCCTTGGATTAAGAGGTATACCCCGCCGATACTCGGATTATCCTGATGCTTACTCTACATGAAATATTATTTCTTCTATTGGATCCTTAATTTCCCTAGTAAGAATCATTTTATTCCTCTTTATTCTATGAGAAGCTTTCACAGCCTTCCGAAAAAGTCTCTCCCCATTAAGAATAACCTCGTCCATTGAATGACTTCAGCTAATACCTCCCTCAGAACATAGATATTCTGAACTTCCTATACTATCAAACTTCTAATATGGCAGAATAGTGCGGTGGACTTAAACCCCATATATAAAGTGCAACTTTTTTTAGAAATTGCAACTTGAAAAATATTCCTCCTTCAAGATAGAGCTTCCCCCTTAATAGAGCAATTATCATTCTTTCACGACCATACTCTTATAATTCTTCTTATAATCACTGTACTTGTAGGATACCTTATATCCAGATTATTTTTCAATAAATATAATTACCGATACCTTTTAGAAGGCCAAACAATTGAAGTAATCTGAACAATTCTTCCTGCAGTAACTCTAATTTTTATTGCTCTCCCCTCACTTCGCCTCCTCTACCTTCTTGATGAAATTAATAATCCACTAGTTTCAATAAAATCAATTGGTCATCAATGATACTGATCTTACGAATACACGGACTTCAAAAATATTGAATTTGATTCCTATATAATTCCCACATCCGAATTAAAAAAATCTGGCTTTCGCCTTCTTGATGTTGATAATCGGGCCGTTCTTCCCTACAACTCCCAAATTCGTCTTATAGTAACCGCTGCTGATGTTCTTCACTCCTGAACTATCCCTGCCCTAAGTGTAAAAATTGATGCCACTCCAGGACGATTAAATCAAGTCAGATTCCTTCTCAACCGAACAGGTTTATTCTTTGGTCAATGTTCAGAAATCTGTGGAGCAAATCATAGATTTATACCTATCGTTATTGAGAGAATTTCCCCCGCATTCTTCATTAAATGAGTTTCAAAAATAGGAGAAGCCTCATTAGATAACTGAAAGTCAGTATTGGTCTCTTAAACCACTCTATAGTAAATTAACGTCTACTTCTAATGAAAGGCTTAGTTAAATCATAACGCTAATTTGTCAAGTTATCATTGCCTAAAAAGGTAGCCTTTAATTCCCCAAATAGCCCCTCTCAATTGATTACCCCTTTTATTAGCCTTCTCTGCAATTCTAATTATTATCAGAATCATTAATTATTTTTTTACAAATCAACATCCTAAAAATCTTCTATTTAATAAAATCTCATTATCTAAGCCTTGAAAATGATAGCTAATCTTTTTTCATCCTTTGACCCCTCCACGTCTTTACATATCCCTTTAAACTGAACAAGAACTTTTCTTTGCATAATCTTTGTCCCCTGCTCATTCTGATTAATCCCAACTCGATCCTCATCCTTATGAAAAAAGATCTTACTCTCCCTTCACAAGGAATTCAAAACCCTTCTTGGTCCAACATCCTTAGGAAGAACTTTTCTGTTCATTTCCCTATTCTCCTTAATTCTTTACAACAATTTTCTAGGACTATTCCCATATATTTTCACAAGAACTAGACACTTAGCAATAACATTAGCTTTAGCTTTACCTTTATGATTAAGATTCATAGTTTATGGATGAATCAATAATACTATCCATATATTAGCCCATCTTGTTCCTCAAGGAACTCCCCCACTTCTAATACCTTTTATAGTATGTATTGAAACAATTAGAAATATTATTCGTCCAGGAACTCTTGCAGTTCGATTAGCCGCAAACATAATCGCTGGTCATCTACTAATAACGCTTTTAGGAAATACTGGACCTTATATCTCATCATCTCTAGTTTCAGTATTACTTATCACCCAAATTCTCCTTCTTGTATTAGAATCAGCAGTAGCTATTATTCAATCCTATGTATTTGCAGTATTAAGAACTCTATACTCAAGAGAAGTAACCTAATGTCCCATAAAAATCACCCATTTCATTTAGTAGATGCCAGGCCTTGACCTCTTCTTGGAGCCTTCGCAGCTATAATTACAATAACCGGAATTATTAAATGATTCCACCTATTTAATAGAAATCTCCTACTCCTCGGATTCCTAATCACTAGTTTAGTAATATACCAATGATGGCGTGACATCTCACGAGAAGGAACCTTCCAAGGTCTACATACATATGTAGTAACTATAGGTCTTCGATGGGGAATAATCTTATTTATTACATCAGAAGTATTCTTCTTCATTTCATTTTTCTGAGGATTCTTCCACAGAAGTCTTGCCCCTTCAATTGAACTAGGTATAAATTGACCCCCTAAGGGAATTACTCCCTTCAACCCTCTTCAAATCCCCTTACTAAATACACTTATCCTCCTATCATCAGGACTTACAGTAACTTGAGCCCACCACAGATTAATTGAAAATAATTTCAATCAAGTTACACAAGGATTATCCCTTACTGTAATTCTAGGAGTTTATTTTACACTTCTTCAAGCCTATGAATACAAGGAAGCCCCGTTCACTATTGCTGATGCAGTATACGGATCCTCCTTTTTCATAGCAACGGGATTCCATGGAATTCATGTCATTATCGGAACAACTTTCCTAGCTGTAGGCCTTTTCCGTCACTTAAACAATCACTTCTCCTCAATCCACCACTTCGGATTTGAAGCAGCAGCATGATATTGACATTTTGTTGATGTTGTTTGATTATTCTTATATATTTCAATCTACTGATGAGGTAGATACTTACATAATATAAATCAAATATATTTGACTTCCAATCAAACAATCTAGAAATAGTGCAAGTAATTTTTATTATAATTTCTGGAGCTTCCATAATTATATTAATTTCTTCAGTAATAATAATTATCTCCACCATCCTATCAAAAAAAACCTTTATTGATCGAGAAAAAAGTTCACCGTTTGAGTGTGGATTTGACCCAAAAAGGTCCCCCCGCCTACCCTTTAGATTACAATTCTTCCTAATTGCTGTAATCTTCTTAATTTTTGATGTAGAAATCACCCTCCTTATCCCTTTAATTTCAATTCTAAAAATCTCAAAAATCTATCTCTTCTGATACGTAGCCTTCTTCTTCATCTCCATTCTTCTTTTTGGCCTTTATCATGAATGAAATCAAGGAGCCCTCGAATGAGCAGTTTAGGATAATAGTTAACTATAACGTTTAATTTGCACTTAAAAAGTATTGATCATCAATTTATCTTAAATAAGAAACAAATTATTGTATTTAGTTTCGACCTAAAACCCTGATGGAAGACATCCTTATTTTTAATTGAAACCAAAATAGAGGTTTATCACTGTTAATGATAATAATGAATTTTTTTCCAATTAAAGAAGTGAGATATTCAGTCCTGAGCTTCTAACTCAGCAACTTAGTGGTGTAATTCCATTAGCTCTTCAGTTTATATAGTTTAAAAAAAACATTACACTTTCATTGTAAAATTAGATCCAACCTTATAAATACTTAAAGACTTTAAAGTCACCGAGATATCTTCAATATCTTGCTCTACGAATTAAGCTATCCAAGTAAAAAGTTATAAAAACTAAAAATACAATTCACATCACCGTTAAAGATAAAAAAATCTTCAGATTATTACTATGAAAAATCTGAAGAAACTTAGATAATTGAGACAAAGAAGAATAAAAATTTTGTCTGCCTAGATACTCCGATCACCCTTGATCAATAGCCTCATAAATCAGGCTTCCTTGCTGAAGGGGGTAGTAATTAACCCCAAAAGTAGAAACATAGGGTATATTTCATATTGACCCAAAAAATATAGAACTTATATTCAACTTTAAAGATTTAGGTTTATACCTTAAGGCCAATTGAGCTAATTCATAGCCTAAAAATCCCCCAAATATAACTACAATTAAAGTCATCATCTTCATAAAAAAAGATAAACAAATAAAATAAGGAGTAGAAAGCATAATTCACCTTAAAGCTCTACCCATAAATACAACAAAAAAAATAATCCCAGCTATTCCCTTCAACATCACTAAACCTAAATCTCTAATTATATGAAATGAATAATAATTATAATCCCCCCTTAAAACCATATAAATCAACCGAAAGGTATAAGCCACGGTCAATCCTGTAGATACAAAATAAAGTAAGTAAATATACACCCCTAAATTTTCTATAGAAATAAATTCTAAAATCAAATCCTTAGAATAAAACCCCGACAAAAAAGGTAAACCACATAAAGACATATTACAAATAATAAAAAATACACATGTCAAAGGCATTTGATTAATTATTCCCCCTATATATCGAATATCCTGGCAATTTCCAAGTCCATGAATCATAGCTCCTGCACATATAAATAATAATGCCTTAAATAAAGCATGAGTTAGAAGATGATAAAAAGCTAAAACATATCCCCCTATAGCTAAAATTCTTATTATCAAACCCAATTGCCTTAGAGTAGACAAAGCAATAATCTTCTTCAAATCAAACTCATATCTAGCACCTAAACCAGCTATAAATATCGTTAATCTTGCAACAAACAATAAAATAATCTTCACTCTTTCACCCATACAAAAATTAAAACGAATTAATAAATAAACCCCGGCTGTTACAAGTGTAGAAGAATGAACTAAAGAAGAAACAGGCGTAGGAGCTGCTATTGCAGCAGGTAACCATGAAGAAAAGGGAATCTGGGCCCTCTTTGTCATTCCAGCAAATAATATTAAAAATATAATAATATCCATTTCAATCCTAGAAAACATAAAATCAAGGAAAAACACATAATTTCACCTCCCAAAATTCAATATTCAAGCAATACTTATTAAAAAAGCAACATCTCCTAAACGATTAGTCAATGCTGTAAGTATCCCAGCATTAAAAGACTTTACATTCTGATAATAAATAACCAAACAATAAGAAACCAACCCTAGACCATCCCATCCTAAAAGAATGCTAATTAAATTTGGACTAAAAATCAATAGTAATATAGAAGCTACAAATATCACCACTAATATAATAAACCGATTAATTATCAAATCCCCCTCTATATACTCATATCTGTAAAAAATTACCATAGAAGAAATAAATAAAACGAACCTAGCAAACAGCAAAGATATCCAATCCAAAATAATTGATATCACAATCCTTCTAGAATTAACTCTCACTATTTCAATCTCCAAAATTACACTATAATCCCTTCTTAAAAACCTTAAGCTTTCAAAAAATCTTAATAAACTGAAAAAAAGAAAACTCGTAAAATAAATAAAACACACTGATATTATTTAAGATATCACTATATCTTTGATCCCACAAATCAATATTTTAATTAAACTACTTAAATAACTTCATAAAACTAAAAATTCCCCCTTCATAATTAAAACATTCAAAGGAAATCAATGTAAAAATAAAAGTAAATATTCACGAACTCTTCCTATTCTGAAAGAATATAAACTTCTAAATAACTTCCCATGTTGTCTGTAAGCGTACAAAAACAACCTATAAGCAGCTCTAAAAAAAGAAATTAGCGATAAAAAAATTATACAAAAAAAACTTCACGAAATCAATCTATTAATCAATATAATCTCCCCCAATAGATTAAGAGAAGGTGGAGCAGCTATATTAGAAGACCTTAATAAAAATCACCACAAAGACATTCTTGGTATAATATTAATTAATCCCTTATTCAAATAAAATCTTCGCCTGCCTAAACGCTCATAAGAAATATTAGCTAAACAAAAAAGTCCTGATGAACAGAGACCATGTGCTACTATTATTACAAGAGATCCTCTTAATCCTCAGTAATTCAAAGTCATAATACCTCCTAAAACCATTCCTATATGAGCAACAGAAGAATAAGCAATTAAAGATTTAATATCCCCTTGACGTAAGCAAATTAAAGAAACAAAAAATCCCCCAACTAAACCAATTACAATAAAAACTACATTAACCTTTACAGCTAAGGGAATCATTATTTGCATTAAGCGCATTAACCCATACCCCCCTAATTTCAATATAACTCCAGCTAAAATTATTGAACCTGAAACTGGGGCCTCTACATGAGCCTTCGGAAGCCACAAATGAACAAAATACATAGGTATTTTTACTAAAAATACTATTCTTATACACAAATAAAATATAAAATACTCCACTCTCTTAAAAAAAAGAAGAAATCTAAAGAACCATTAAGATTATAATAATAAAAAATTCTTACTATTATAGGTAAAGAAGCCACTAAAGTATAAAACAATAGATAAACCCCCGCTTGAATACGTTCGGGCTGATACCCCCATCCTACAATTAAAATTAAAGTAGGAATTAATCTAAATTCAAAAAATAAATAAAAAACAAACAAATTCATTGAAGCAAATGTTCTGTATAAAGAAATCAATAAAACTAGCAAAGTAAATAAATACAACTTATAAAAATAGTTCCTTTTAAAAATCCCCTCCCTAGCCATCAGTATCAGGGAACAAATCCAAAATCTTAAAAGAATTATAATATAAGATAATAAATCAACCCCTAAAAAATAACTAATATTACAATACATTCTGCCCAAACTCATTTCCACTAAAAATAAAAAAATTAATACTATATAAACACACTGATTAAGTCAAAATCCCATATTAATAAATCTTAAAGGTACTATAAACACTAAAGTAAATAAAAATTTTATCACAATAAATTAAAAGAAATTATATAATTATTCCCATAAGTACGTATTAATAAAACCAAAACAGATAGACCAAGAGCTCCCTCACACACTCTCATAGTCAAAAAAACCATTAAAAAATAAAATTCCCAATCATATAAACATAAATATGAATATAATATTAAAAATAAAGCCACTACAACAAATTCCAATCTTAAAAGTATTAAAAGCAAGTGCTTCCGGCCTAAACAGAAAGAAAAAACCCCTATTAAATATATAAAAAAAGACGAACCCACTATTGTTGTCATTAGTTTTAATAATTTAAATAATAAAATATTGGTCTTGTAAACCAAAAATAAGAATACCTTTTAAAACTTCAGGAAGGACCTTCCCTTCATCATTAATCTCCAAAATTAATATTTTTAATAAACTACTTCCTGAACAAATGATAATAATATTTTTAGCGTCCTTAGTACCAGCAATCCTTCTCCCCTTAATAAAACACCCCCTTTCCATAGGAATACTCCTTCTAATTCAATCTATTATTATTACCTTAATTACAGGGTGAATAAACCTAACCTTTTGATATTCATATATTTTACTTTTAATCATAATTGGGGGAATACTTGTCCTTTTTATATACAGTGACTTTCATAAAGTTCGTAACAAATGGGAAACATTTTTATTATTGACTTTTGCCAAAAATTTTTACTACAGTTGGTTCGTGCATCAATCAAAATAAAAAACAACATAATTCCATCTAACCAGTCATTTAAAATATGGCTAAAATTTTGAAAAATGGAAATTCGCGAAAATGAAAAATTGCCATAATTCAAAAGTTATTAATCTTTTCCTACTAGAATCGATGCACTCAGATAAAATTAAGTATAATCAACAACCTACAGCGTCTAAATACAATATTTTACTAAAATTTTGACAAAAAATAATTTTTTTTAGAATTTCATTTTATGTGGTTTTAAAATTAAAATACTCTTTTAAATCCTTCAAAAACAGATATCATCTCTTTCTTTGATCTGTGTTAACTAAGATAAATACCACTAATATGAAAGTAGTACTTCAAATCGGACGTCTTTTACAAAAAATAAAAATTTCGCTATTAAAAACACGTCTTTTTTACATTGCGTTTTTAACAAATAAGAGTTAGATTGTTTCCGTTTCTTTTTTGCGTAATAGAAAGGCAAGATGTAAGTATGCTCTTTTGTACAAAAAATGTCATTTACAGCATATTAAATGTATACTTCTGGTATTTTGAAAAATATTGTGAATTTTCAGCGATAATCCGTAAAATAATATTAGCCGTGAAATTAACGTCAAGCGAAAACATCAGTTGGTTCGTTGATATTTCTTGTTGAGTCAACTTTGTCTTTAACGGAATATGTATTAAGATTAACTTTGCTATGAACAAGAAATATCAACGAACCAACTGATGTTTTCGCTTGTTGACGTTAAGTTCAACGTCATGGCTAACACTATTTTACGAATTTTCGCTTAAAATGTACAATACTTTTCAGAAGGCCAGAAGTATGCATTTAATATGCTGTAGAGAACATTTTTTCTATAAAAGAGCATATTTAAATCTTAGCTTTCTATTATGCAAAAATAAATTAAAACAATTTATTTTTTGTTGTTAAAAACGCAATGTAACAAAAACGTGTTTTTTAAAGCGAAATTTCAATTTTTTGTAAAAAGCGTCCTATCTAAAGTAATATTTTCAGATTAGTGATATTTATCTTAGTATACACAGATCAAGGAACGAGATTATATTTGTTTCTGAAGGATTCAAAACAGCATTTTAATTTTAAGATCACATAAAACAAAATTCCAAGAAAATGGATTTTTGGTCATAATTCTAGCAAATTATTGTATTTAGACACTGTAGGTTGTTCATTACACTTAATTTTATCTGAGTACATCGATTCTAGAACAAAAAGATTGATAACTTTTGAATTATCGCAATTTTTCATTTTCGAGACTTTCTATTTTTCAAGTTTTCAGCCACATTTTAAACGAGTAGTTGGATGGCATTGTGTTGTCTTTAATTTTGATTGGTGCACGAACTAACTGTACTAAAATTTTTTCACAAAAAACAATAATAAAAATTTTTCCCATTTGTTACGAACTTTATGAAAGTCACTGTATATGACCAGTGTCGCCTCTAATGAAAAATTTAAATATTCATCCCCCCTCGCTATTATAATCTCATCAGCAATTCTTCCCTTATTTACCGCCTCATTTCTATTCGATCAATGATTTACTAACTCCAGAAATCTTATATCAGAAAACCTTAAGTTAATTTTCTCACTCCTATCTCTAAACAAATTTCTTAATTTCCCAGCAATCATAATCTCAATTATATTAATTATTTATCTATTAATCACTCTTATTGTAGTAATCAAAATCTCCAGATTCAAACAGGGCCCCCTCCGTAATTACAACTAATGAAAACACCTATCCGAAAAATTTCACCTATAACTAAAATCGTTAATAATGCTTTAATTGACTTACCATCCCCATCAAATATTTCCGCATGATGAAATTTTGGGTCTCTTCTAGGACTTTGTCTAGGTATTCAAATTATTACAGGAGTATTCCTAGCCATACATTTTACAGCTAATATTGATCTGGCATTTAATAGAGTCGTACATATTTCACGGGATGTAAATTATGGTTGACTAATCCGAGCCACCCATGCAAATGGAGCATCTTTCTTCTTCATCTGTTTATACCTTCATGTAGGGCGGGGTATATACTACAGATCCTACACCCTAGAACTCACGTGAACTGTAGGGGTAATTATTTTATTCTGTGTAATAGCAACAGCCTTCCTAGGATACGTTTTACCGTGAGGACAAATATCATTCTGAGGGGCAACTGTAATTACTAACCTCTTATCCGCCATTCCTTATATTGGAACCATCATTGTTCAATGATTATGGGGGGGATTCGCAGTTGATAACGCAACCCTAACCCGATTCTTCACTCTCCATTTCCTTTTGCCATTCGTCGTAGCAGCCCTTGTAATAATCCACCTTTTATTTCTACACCAAACAGGATCAAATAACCCTTTAGGAACAAATAGAAACATTGATAAAATTCCCTTCCACCCTTACTTTTCATATAAGGATATTTTTGGCTACATTATAATAACCTCCGCACTTATATTTCTAGTTTTAGTAAATCCATATCTACTAGGAGATCCTGAAAATTTTATCCCGGCCAACCCCCTTGTAACGCCTGTCCACATTCAACCTGAATGATATTTCCTATTTGCTTACGCAATCCTCCGATCAATTCCTAATAAACTTGGGGGAGTAATCGCTCTAGTAATATCAATCATAATTCTCTTAATTTTACCATTCATCAATAAAAAAAAAATACAAAGAACCCAATTTTATCCCCTAAATAAAATTCTCTTTTGATCTTTCGTGACAATTGTAATTCTTCTCACTTGAATCGGAGCCCGACCTGTAGAAGACCCTTATATTTCTATTGGTCAAATCCTCACTGTCCTGTATTTTTCATATTTCCTAATCAACCCAATAGTCCACATATTATGAGACAAGATAATCTTTAAAAACTAGTCAATGAACTTGTATAAGTGTGTATTTTGAAAATACAAAAAAGAGTAAATTCTCTATTGACTTGACTACTAAATTTCATTCACTAAATCATTCCTATGAAGATAAAAATCTTCAGGCCTAAAAAAACAAAAAATAATTCAAAGTCAAGGGTAAATATCTCTTTCATGCTAAATACATCAACTTATCATATCGAAACCGGGGAAGAGTTCCCCGCACTCATACCCACAAAAAAGACATAAACCCCAATATAAAAAAAATTAGTAAACTAAAAACATTAGCCCCTAAAAATAGTAAACAACATATTATTCTTATAAACAAAATTCTCGAATACTCAGCCAAAAAAATTAATGCAAAACCCCCACCTCTGTATTCAACATTAAATCCTGAAACTAATTCTGATTCCCCCTCTGCAAAATCAAATGGAGTACGATTAGTTTCTGCCAATCTAGAAACAAACCAAACCATACAAAGTGGTAAACTAATCACAATAAATCAAATCATCCTTTGATAAATCTTTAAATCCAATAAATTAAGCCTTATAATCAAAATCAAGAAAGATAATAAAGTCAAAGCTAATCTTACCTCATAGGAAATAGTTTGAGCAACCGCACGTATACTCCCCAATATAGAATAATTAGAATTAGAAGACCATCCCGCTATTATCACTGTATAAACTCTTAAACTTGCACAACACAAAAAATACAGAATTCCCAAACTAAACCTCAAAAATCCCGCAAAAAGGGGGATACATA
Source organism: Dorcus hopei (assembly GCA_033060865.1). Lineage (NCBI taxonomy): Eukaryota > Metazoa > Arthropoda > Insecta > Coleoptera > Lucanidae > Dorcus > Dorcus hopei. The sequence continues at coordinate 8,155,541 of CM065423.1, read as the reverse complement.
TTCACAACAGTAAAGAAAGGAACAAATTAAAAATTGGAGAAATATAATATATATTATAATTAGATATAAGAGGATAAGTATGTTCCTTAGTAAACAATTTAATAGCATCTCTAAAAGGTTGGGGAATCCCTAAAAACCCAACCTTATTGGGACCTTTACGTAATTGGATATACCCTAAAACTTTCCGCTCTAAAAGAGTTAAAAATGCTACCCCAACTAAAACACTCACCAACAAAACCAACATTCCATAAAAAAGTAAAAATAAATCCAAAACAAATATTATTGCCTGTATTATCCATACATACGTAAATTCTAAATTTAATGCACTAATCTGCCAAAGCAATATTAATATTCAAAAATTAATTTATTAAACTAATATTTGGTCCTTTCGTACTAAAATATTATAATTTTCTAAAGATAGAAACCAACCTGGCTCACGCCGGTTTAAACTCAGATCATGTAAAATTTTAAAAGTCGAACAGACTTAGCCTTTTAGCTCCTACACCAAAAGTTCATTTTAATCCAACATCGAGGTCGCAAACTAATTTATCGATAAGAACTCTCCAAATTAATTACGCTGTTATCCCTAAGGTAATTTAATCTTGTAATCGTCCTAAACGGATCAAATATACACATATCAGTGAAAAACCTTAAAAAAAGTTTATTAAATTTTTCCATCACCCCAACAAAATAAATCCCCCTAAATCGCATTAATCAACCTAAAAATACAATCTAAAAAAATTTATAAAATTCTATAGGGTCTTCTCGTCCCTTAAAAATATTTTAGCCTTCTTACTAAAAAATAAAATTCTAGGACCATTTAATCGAGACAGCTATTTTCTTGTAAGACCGTTCATACCAGCTTTCAATTAAAAAACTAATGATTATGCTACCTTTGCACGGTCAGAGTACCGCGGCCATTAAATCCTAATCATTGGGCAGGCCAGACCTTAAATTATTCCCAAAAGGCCATGTTTTTAATAAACAGGCAGAAAATAAATTTGCCGAATTACTTAATTAAACCTATCATTCATAAATTCCATGAACAAAAACATATACTTATTTCATCATTATTACTCAAAAATCCCAATTATATTCAACACTCTAATAAAAAACCTAAAAATAATTAAATCACTTCAATAAAAATCTTGCTATAAAACACAACAAAAAGTGAAAACTTCTATTCCTATTCAATTTTTAATAATCACAAACTTATAGAAATTTACTCAAAAGCTTATCACCTTGAGTATTACTTAACTCTAGAACCAATTATTCAAATAAATAATTCCTAGAATTAGCTTAATTAAATTAATTTCTTAGAGAACTAGATATATTTAAATCCGACTAACGTCTAATTCCAATAATATATTATAAATAATTATTCAACATTAATATATATATACTATTAGCTCCTATAAATTCGAGAAAACTCAAATCCTGAACATCTTTTTAATAAACCCTGATACAAAAGGTACCACAAATAAAGTATTCTTTATATAATTTTAAAATATCCCATCACCGTACTAATCATCTATAATAAACTTAATCCTTTCCTACTAATACTCAAACAAATAAATACTTTTAAAAATCAATATAAAATAAAAACTTAAATTTCAAATTAAACTGAATCTCACAGTCAACTTTTTAATGTAAATAAAATGCTTTCTCTTAAGCTCTAATTCGACTTTCCAGGTACACCTTCCGGTACACCTACTTTGTTACGACTTATCCAACCTTATGGCGGGAGCGACGGGCGATATGTGCATATTTTAGAGCTATTGTCAAATAAATTAAATTATCCAATTTACTATCAAATCCTATTTATTAGAAAAATCTCATTGTCTAAACCATATAAATACATTCATTGTAACCCATCTCTCCTTATCTGTAAGCTGCACCTTGATCTGATTTATACTTAAATCTTAAATTCTGAATATTTCTCCCTTGAAAGATATTCAAATAACGACGATATACAAACTAAAAAGACAAGTTCAATTAATCGTGGATTATCAATTACAGGACAGGTTCCTCTGAATAGACTAAAACACCGCCAAATTTTTTAAATTTCAAGAACATCTAATACTTCTCAGGAGTTCAACTTTATATTTTCAATAATAGGGTATCTAATCCTAGTCTACATTAAAAAATCTAATAATATTTCACCACCACATGAACTAAACCAATCACAAAATTTCACCTTATACAATCAGATCTCGTTCCACAATCATTAGATAATTATCACCCGAATCAAATTTAGAAGTATATCATGTCTAACCGCAACTGCTGGCACAAGATTAGTCTATACTTTAATGAATATCTAATTCTAAGATTCCTTAATCATTAAATCTATTTACTGCCAAACTAATATCTAAAATTAACCTTACATGTAAAATTATCAAATACCAAATTTTTAAGCCAGAATAAAACTTTTATTCTCTAATATGCCTAAGTAACAAAAATTTCACTCTTCACCATAGAAACATGTTGAAATCGAAAATTAAAACCCAACCTACTTAAAAATAAGGCAACCTCATATTTTTAAAACTAGACTCCATATCAACAATCTAAAACCACTGTAGCTTTTGTAGAAATTAAACCCTAAATTCAATCAATCTCTCACCAACAAAACTAGATTCCATACCTAGAAATCCAAAAACATTGAAGATTCCTATAGAAATAAAGACCTTAAAATTCAGTTAACTTTAAGTTACCAAAACTAGGCCCCATACCCAGAAATCCAAAAACATTGGAGGTTTCTGTAGAAATAAAGACCTTAAAATTCAGTTAACTTTAAGTTACCAAAACTAGGCCCCATACCCAGAAATCCAAAAACATTGGAGATTTCTGTAGAAATAAAGACCTTAAAATTCAGTTAACTTTAAGTTACCAAAACTAGGTCCCATACCCAGAAATCCAAAAACATTGGAGATTTCTGTAGAAATAAAGACCTTAAAATTCAGTTAACTTTAAGTTACCAAAACTAGGCCCCATACCCAGAAATCACCAAATGTCGAGACTTCCCGTCGTAATAAATCCTTGAAAATCTTAATCCAACCCAAATAAAGATCAAAAAATTCATCTTAGAAAATTAATAAAATACTAAAATTCCAGAGGGAAATAACTTTCGATTAGAAACTAGTCCAATCCTACCCAAAACCTAAATCAAAGACCACTAATACTAAAAATTTAAATCCAAACCAACCTAGACTGCAAAATCCGTATTTATAGCCCCTGACCTTTTAAACTCAAAGCAAATCCCCAAAAATTATCAAATTATAGAAAATTCCCAAAAACTATCAATTCCGTTGAGTGCCCACCCCCGCGGAATCTCCAATCTTTTCTTGCCCTGAGTCCAAAAATACCAAAATTAAGTCCAATTTTGCAAGATTTTTTAAAAATTTTCAACCTAGAGAAGTGCCCACTCAACGTAATCTCCGGCCTAATTTTCTCAAAATCCGAAAATTTGAAAATTTCGAAAAATTTTTCAAAAATCGTCACCTCCAAAAAATGAAATTTCCACTGAATCTCCACCCTTTTTTTTTTCCAAATTTAAAAATGTCAAAATTGGGTCCAATTTTGCAAGATTTTTTAAAAATTTTCAACCTAGAGATCTGCCCACTCAACGTAATCTCCGGCCTAATTTTCTCAAAATCCGAAAATTTGAAAATTTCGAAAAATTTTTCAAAAATCGTCACCTCCAAAAAATGAAATTTCCACTGAATCTCCACCCTTTTTTTTTCCAAATTTAAAAATGTCAAAATTGGGTCCAATTTTGCAAGATTTTTTAAAAATTTTCAACCTAGAGATCTGCCCACTCAACGTAATCTCCGGCCTAATTTTCTCAAAATCCGAAAATTTGAAAATTTCGAAAAATTTTTCAAAAATCGTCACCTCCAAAAAATGAAATTTCCACTGAATCTCCACCCTTTTTTTTTTCCAAATTTAAAAATGTCAAAATTGGGTCCAATTTTGCAAGATTTTTTAAAAATTTTCAACCTAGAGATCTGCCCACTCAACGTAATCTCCGGCCTAATTTTCTCAAAATCCGAAAATTTGAAAATTTCGAAAAATTTTTCAAAAATCGTCACCTCCAAAAAATGAAATTTCCACTGAATCTCCACCCTTTTTTTTTCCAAATTTAAAAATGTCAAAATTGGGTCCAATTTTGCAAGATTTTTTAAAAATTTTCAACCTAGAGAAGTGCCCACTCAACGTAATCTCCGGCCTAATTTTCTCAAAATCCGAAAATTTGAAAATTTCGAAAAATTTTTCAAAAATCGTCACCTCCAAAAAATGAAATTTCCACTGAATCTCCACCCTTTTTTTTTCCAAATTAAAAAATGTCAAAATTGGGTCCAATTTTGCAAGATTTTTTAAAAATTTTCAACCTAGAGATCTGCCCACTCAACGTAATCTCCGGCCTAATTTTCTCAAAATCCGAAAATTTGAAAATTTCGAAAAATTTTTCAAAAATCGTCACCTCCAAAAAATGAAATTTCCACTGAATCTCCACCCTTTTTTTTTTCCAAATTTAAAAATGTCAAAATTGGGTCCAATTTTGCAAGATTTTTTAAAAATTTTCAACCTAGAGATCTGCCCACTCAACGTAATCTCCGGCCTAATTTTATCAAAATCCGAAAATTTGAAAATTTCGAAAAATTTTTCAAAAATCGTCACCTCCAAAAAATGAAATTTCCACTGAATCTCCACCCTTTTTTTTTCCAAATTAAAAAATGTCAAAATTGGGTCCAATTTTGCAAGATTTTTTAAAAATTTTCAACCTAGAGAAGTGCCCACTCAACGTAATCTCCGGCCTAATTTTCTCAAAATCCGAAAATTTGAAAATTTCGAAAAATTTTTCAAAAATCGTCACCTCCAAAAAATGAAATTTCCACTGAATCTCCAACCTTTTTTTTTTCCATTTTTAAAAATGTCAAAATTGGGTCCAATTTTGCAAGATTTTTTAAAAATTTTCAACCTAGAGAAGTGCCCACTCAACGTAATCTCCGGCCTAATTTTCTCAAAATCCGAAAATTTGAAAATTTCGAAAAATTTTTCAAAAATCGTCACCTCCAAAAAATGAAATTTCCACTGAATCTCCACCCTTTTTTTTTTCCAAATTAAAAAATGTCAAAATTGGGTCCAATTTTGCAAGATTTTTTAAAAATTTTCAACCTAGAGAAGTGCCCACTCAACGTAATCTCCGGCCTAATTTTCTTAAAATCCCACAATAAAACACAATCAAAAATCTGCTCCGTAAAATCTATTCAAATTTCTTATTCTACCTCATCTTCTCTCCCCTTCAAAATTCCAATTAGCCTAAAATTCCTAATTTCCTTAGTCCTAAACCCAAAATTAAGCCATATTTTTAAATCCACAGCCCGTGAAGCGCCCTCTCCACGAAATCTCCGACTTAATCTCAATAAAGCACTAAAAAAACCTCCTAATAAAACGTGATCAAAACCGTGCTTCGCAAAACCCAATTAAATTTCTTATTCTATCTCATCCTCTCTTCCCCTCAAAATCCCAATCGTCCTAAAATCTTTGAAAAACTTACAGAAATTCTGCCCAAATAATCTAAAATTTTCTCGATCTCTCAGTCCTTGATAATCAACCCTCAACCTTTTTCCTATTGTAAAATTACAACTTTACTAAAAACATCCCCCCCTGCTAACCGAAAAAAGAAAAATCTACATCCCACAAAAATTAGGCCCCTATCCCCAACTCAAAATTGAAAAAAAAAAAACCAATTTTTTGAAAAATGCACCAAAATCGCCCTATAAAAACTTTTAATTTACATACATTAAAAATATTACAGTAATAGTACTATGGACATAATGGTATAATCCTCAATTAGTTTATATAATTTATTGTGTAAAATATATATTCTACGTATATTCTAAGGAGTTTTTTTTTTTTTTAGTAAAATTCACTATTTCATTTGAATAATTTATTTTAATTATATAAAGATTTACGATTAAATACAAATATTAAGTACTCATTTATAAGCATATATTCCTATTAAACTAGATATCTATAGATATATATATATATATAAATATATTACTAATCTCTAAATCTTATAGATGATAACTTACATATAAGAGTAAATTTTTATACATCCCTTATTTCATTTCTTTTTTCTTATACCCCCTCCTAAACAAGTATAGATAATCCAGATCACTATATATAAATTAAAAACGTGTACATTTATACTGTTTAAATTTTTTTATTCTAATCTATCCCCCAATTATTTATAGCGTTATATTAATACAATAATTTTATAATTAATAAACCTTTATTTATATATATATATATATTAATGATATACTCAAAAATCATTTATACTAAACATTTTTTCATCAGGATTTTGAAAAAAAAAAAACCGAAATGACCGGACTTTGCCCACAGTTAATAAAAAATAGTGAAAAAATTTGAGCCAATTTTTTGCAAATCGTGTGCACTTTTTTTTGCAAAATTTTGCATTTTTTTGAATTTTTTTTTTGCCCAATTTTGGCCTTAAGTTGACTTTCTCTTAAGTGAGTGCAGAATAGGGAATGTAATTTTCGTGCATTCGGTTTTTTGTTTTTTTCATCGGTTCATTTAGTGAACTTTTTTTGCAAACCTGCACTTTATTATAAATTTTGTTATAATATCTCATTTTATCATAAAAGTTTTTTTTTAAACGAAAAAAAAAACCAATTTTTTGAAAAATGCACCAAAATCGCCCTATAAAAACTTTTAATTTACATACATTAAAAATATTACAGTAATAGTACTATGGACATAATGGTATAATCCTCAATTAGTTTGTATAATTTATTGTGTAAAATATATATTCTACGTATATTCTAAGGAGTTTTTTTTTTTTTTTAGTAAAATTCACTATTTCATTTGAATAATTTATTTTAATTATATAAAGATTTACGATTAAATACAAATATTAAGTACTCATTTATAAGCATATATTCCTATTAAACTAGATATCTATAGATATATATATATATATAAATATATTACTAATCTCTAAATCTTATAGATGATAACTTACATATAAGAGTAAATTTTTATACATCCCTTATTTCATTTCTTTTTTCTTATACCCCCTCCTAAACAAGTATAGATAATCCAGATCACTATATATAAATTAAACCCGTGTACATTTATACTGTCTAAATTTTTTTATTCTAATCTATCCCCCAATTATTTATAGCGTTATATTAATACAATAATTTTATAATTAATAAACCCTTATTTATATATATATATATATTAATGATATACTCAAAAATCATTTATACTAAACATTTTTTCATCAGGATTTTGAAAAAAAAAAAACCGAAATGACCGGACTTTGCCCACAGTTAATAAAAAATAGTGAAAAAATTTGAGCCAATTTTTTGCAAATCGTGTGCACTTTTTTTTGCAAAATTTTGCATTTTTTTGAATTTTTTTTTTGCCCAATTTTGGCCTTAAGTTGACTTTCTCTTAAGTGAGTGCAGAATAGGGAATGTAATTTTCGTGCATTCGGTTTTTTGTTTTTTTCATCGGTTCATTTAGTGAACTTTTTTTGCAAACCTGCACTTTATTATAAATTTTGTTATAATATCTCATTTTATCATAAAAGTTTTATTTTAAACGAAAAAAAAAAAAAAAAAAAAAACACACATAAAAGTTGGGAGGAGTCCTCTCCCCCTCCAGAAAGAAAACCCTATAAATAAATTGTACCAGATTGTTCTCAAAATAAAGTGCCTGATCTAAAGGCTTGCTTTGATAGAGCAAATAATGTACTAATATACCTTTATTACATTCGGAAGAATCAAACCTCCACTAGAAATATCAAAAATTTCCGTACCTCTTATACTAAAATGTAAATAGATAAGCTAAAAGAAGCTATTGGGTTCATACCCCACTTATAAAGGTTCACCCCTTTTCTATTTAATATGACATTTAAACAAGATAATTTTCGGCTCGTTCCTCGCCCTGGGAACACTGGTCGCAACATCTTCATACTCTTGGATAGGTATGTGGGTGGGATTGGAGATCAACCTCCTCTCATTTATCCCATTAATCAGAACCTCCAAAAGCATATACCCGGCAGAAGCAGCCCTAAAATACTTCATTGCCCAGGTCCTAGCCTCAACCATCCTCCTTTTATCGATCGTTGCCCTATCGATAAAAATTCTAAACCTAATCGAAAGAAGATTTCAGTCAGAACTTATCTTTAATACCTCTCTTCTGCTAAAAATGGGGGCTGCCCCTCTCCATTTTTGGTTTTGAATACTCATTGACCACTGGGTTCATGAAAATACCAAAATCCTGCAAGCTTCATACTTGAAACAGGAGACTGTTAAATTTAATACCTGTTATTAGAAAAGTTCATATGTCTAAGTGATTTTCCAGATTAAAAATTAATCTAAATATCCAATAACATACACAAAAAAATATATGTCTTCACTTCCATTCACACTTCCATTCTTGTTATGGAATATTTAACTATGAGGTTGATTTTTGCATTTTTCACCGGTGACTAATATTATACCGAGTGTCCCAAAACTCTCGTTTGAGACTGAAACAGTATATAGAGAGGCGCAAGAGAAACAACTTTTTTCAATACTTTTGTTTTCCCAAAGTCCATAATAAAGGAATTATAAGCTCTGAAAGAGGGTTGGAAAATATTGTTCTTTTGGCAATATCTTCTGGATCCTTAAAGTTATGAAACTAACATTTTAAATTCAAGTATAAGGCACCTAACAACGTATTTGTTAGATCCTCCCTCCTTTTTAAAGGGTAGTTAAAGGGGTGACTTTTCAGTATTTTATTCCTAACTTTTTATTTTTACATATTTCATCAAATATTTACGAAGAGAATATTCTTTAGATTATTTGGCACAAGAAGGCTCTCTTATTGCATTTAGATAAACCGAACCGTTTTCGAGTAATTGACGTTTCAAAGTTAACATACATCCGTTGCATTTTGTATTCATAAAATACTGAAAGTAATCCCCTCAAACTACCCATTAAAAGGGAGGAAGGATCTAACAAATGTTGTAAATGGTCAGTTAGGTGCCTTATATCCGAGTTTCAGATATTAGATTGATAACTTAAAGGATTCAGAAGATGTTGTCAAAAGAAAAATATGTTTCATCTTTCTTTCAGGGAATTATAACTCCCTCATTATTGACTTTTGGAAAAAAGTATTGAAAAAAGCTGTTACTTTTGCGCCTCTCTATCTACTGTTTCAGTCTCAAACGAGGGTTTTGGGACAGCCTGTATGTAAGAATCTTAAATTACCTTTCTTCGTTGAATGCTAAAGTATTCTGGATTTACTCTGTGTTTATGAAAAATGTTATTTTATTTTTTATACTATTTTACGCATTTACGGCTGCTGTCTACTTTCTGAAGCGGGATGCATAAAATTGAGTTGAATGTAATATGATATATCTACCAGAAATATATATATACAATTTATCCTATAAAAGCCAAGCAAAAATTTAAACAACATGAATAATTCAATACTATTTTATTTCCCTCGAGCGCATGTTCCCTAAGTTTCGACCCTTAACTCCGCCGAAAGTCTTTTGATGTTCTTATTTGAATTATTTCTTTGTAGTAGTAATTTATCCGGAAATCCAATAAAAACTTTTATTAAGAAATCATTACGTTACCTTAAATTTCCCTTTTTCAGTCAACGTGAACAGAGTACGAGAGCTTAAAAAGATTAAGAAGGCATTTATAAATCCAGACAAATCTGAACCATAGTATGTTTCTTAGGTCAATGTAAGCAAATTAAACACTGTATGATGATTTAATTGATGATCGACCGTAAAAAATACAATTACGTGGTCACTGGCTCGTACATCAATCGAACCGCACTTTCATTAATTACACTTTCTGAATTCGTAGTGGGATCTCGCAATCATGTGGCGAATGCCAACTCTAAAGACCAACGATAAAAGCGATTTCCATTGTTGGCAGGTTTCAGTAGACGCCGAAACAAACTCACAATAACAATATATTCAAGTTGAAATGTACGTTTTCAGAATATAGTTGAAGGAAACATAAAACGAAATATAATAACATTCGCTTCTATTTATCCGGATACACAGACGTGACACAGCATTTTCATTGTTAATTGGCATTTTCATGATTTCATGAATATTTGTTTGTATCAACGATGCGATAATATTTTATGTGCTTTTTAATGAAAATAAGAAGTGATCATCTGAAAAATAAGTTAGAGTTGGCGATACAACTAAACACACATGTGTGCATTTACTTCATCGAATGTTCCTTCAATCCATTTGACGTTTCTACAAAGTAAGAAAACAGTTTTGTTTATAAAAAATTAAAGCAGGTGCGTAAAATGACAACTGCCTGGTGCATCAAGACACGTTTGAATTCTATGAATAACTGCGTGAGTAATGTTAAAGAATATTTCCGACGTGTTATTTGTGTTACAATTGATTGACAATTAGTATTCATATGACATTATCCAAGACATGCATTTAAATTCCAGTTCTAAGCCTTGCAGCAGCTATTTGCACTACAGATTTATTTATGCTTAAAATTTGAGCTACTTCCTTTTGCGAATATCTCTTGCGAGGACAACGTTTAGGCATACTTTAGGAAAAGTTGAGATTTAAAACTACTTTTTGTACTTTTTTCCCCAGATTGTCACACTTCACTATATCTAAACGACTCAAAACTTTGCCTTTGACTTGTATTTTTATTGTTGACATTTGTTCTTATGAAAAAAATTAAATTGCCATTATTAGTTTCTTCCTGGCATGCTAACAAAATAGTATCTATAGAAGTCGTCTGTCTAGTCTAGGACATGTAAATTTTAATAAGTTTTCATAAAACAGTTTGCTATAAATAAATATAAATTAAGAATTTTTCATAAAATTAGATTTTGTGTCCAAAACAGAGAGCATTTCGTTAGAAATGAGAATATTACGTTTGAGAAGTAATTATATGAACTGCTATTTGAAATTTCTAAAAGCAAGACAAGTAAGCGAAACAATCCTTTGTACATAATATTTATGTGCAGGCAATTATAAAATACAAATAACAAATTATGACAAGCAAAACAAAAGTATAAAGTCAGCAGCGACAAATAAACATTCAACCGTGCGGCCCAAAATCCATTCAAGAGGTGATAATCTGATAATCTAATATTATCAGATTCATTAGTTCATTCGATAAACTTGAACGGCAACGAATTCGATTCACCCGCAGAAAAAGCATTTTTTATACTAATATTAATCCACAAATTTAGGACGGTTTTTTAGTAATCGCAAGGAAATTATTTTGTAAGCCCAAAAAATAAATAAATTTACCCATGGAGGAAAAAAAAGAGAGGCCGACCATCTAAAGCTAAAAGTGCTTTCATTATTCGGTAATTATACAGTGTAGTGTGTGTCCACTGATCTTCTGCAATAGTCGAATGACATATAATGTTGATAAATTTTTCATTGTTTTTTTCGTTTTAAGTGTTTCCTTTTTAGAAAAAATAGAAACAGCAATTAATTTGGCCTTACACATATTTTACTACGAAAATTTTTATTAGTTTTAAATATGGAAAACATTATTCAATATAATTCCCACCCACCTCTAAGCATTTTTCTACCCTATATCTAAATTCCTTATACACATTACTTAACAGAAACAGTCTCGTTATTGATTAACTGGTGTTTTATTAATTTTTTTCTTATAATTATCTAGTTCAACTGACGAAAAAGCATTAACTTACTGGTCAGTTTGTATTGTCATTGTAATTTTTTAGTAGTTTATTTGATTTTATAGCCTAGACAAAATATAATAAAAATCAGACGTTGTGCCAAAAGTATACTTATTTAGATGTAATTTTATTGTTTTTCTGCCATGACTGTTTTAAAACTGCTCGTAAAGATATTAAACGTAAACCATTTTCGTTTTACTAGCTGCTCATGGTTTGCCGCTCAATCAATAAATTTTGCCAATACATTGTTGTATTCCATTTAAATCGTAGCCATTACGTTTTAATTCCAAGAAAGTAAATTGTAGAGTAAAACCAACTTTGAATTTATCGTGTATGTTGAATATTTAAGACGTTAGAAGAGAAAATCGCCCTCAATGCACAACCGGTATGAGTTAGCACACTTGAACTATTGCAACAGCAAATTTACCTATTTTACTATTTTCAGTCGCCTAAACTAAACTATCGAGGTCACCGCAACCAGTAATTCGTAGAGATATTTCTTGTAAGTTCCATTTATTATAAAACAAATTTATTCTGCAACAGCACAAATACACACGATTTAAGCACAACATCGCCGAATTAATACGTAACCCAAAACACATATTGCATACCAATCACATCACGTTTCGGAAGCGGCAAGAAAATAAATCATTGCGAAATCATATCCGATGCTGCTCGTATATCATACATAAATCTAAAAACTTTCTGGAAAAAAAATAATAATGTCTGCTGTGGAATTAAACAACATTTCAACATCATTTTTGTTTGTTACCAAATCTATGTATAAGAGCCGTATTACACTATGATATTTTTTGTATAAAATTTGTTACGAAGTGAGTGAGAAGTGCCAATTCAACCAATCAGCATTCACTGCCTATCTCTCTCACTTTGTAGCAAAAATGTTATCAAATTTAACAAGCTCTAAGTAACAAATTTATTTGAAATGCAATAATAGGATTTCACAACTGAGTTGTGGTTCGTCAATATGAGAAAAGATTAAGTTATTAATTGTTGAAAACTTTCAACTTCTGTGGATCTTCCATAAGCTCTGTGTAAAACTTACGATTTATTTTTTGTCAGAAACATATTACGTCAAATTTATGATCAAATAGTGAAAAGTGCAATTTTCTATCGTTTTTAGTTTTTGAAATAATACGCAGGGGGTATTCCATTCCAAAATAAGAAAGTTAGTATCGATTTCCTGTAGAACCAAACAAAGTATGCCATAGTTGATTTTGTAATACTTAAACAATTCGTCACCGATGTGCAAATTTTCAACGGTTTGTAAGGCATAGCTTATACAGGCTGTTTCATAGTAAGTCGGCACCATTGCTAACTTTCTTATTTTTGGAGCTACAGAATTGATCAAATTTGTTTGTCTTTTTCCACTGATTACAAATATGAAAATACAAAACAGAAAAACAATTGAATGTGAAGTTTTTGAGATATCTTTTATTATAAGTTTTCTTCAAATTGAACACGCTGTGTTTTATCATCGTAAATGAAATTAAAACGCGTATAATATAACTTTACATCAGGTGTTATTTACTACTATTTACTACTATTACTTAATTAAATAGGTTAGGATAAAATACAGTATAAAAAATTCAGGGTTGTACAAAATACCTTAAATACCGTGAATTTATTTTAACATAAAACATTGCTGTTACGTACGAATCTGAGAATCCATAGCAACATTTACAATTTGTAAATTAAACTGTCCTTTTTAAAATAGAACATGAAATGACAGGTGTCATGAATCTGTTCTGTTATTAGTGATTTCGATATACTTGTACTACAAAATAATAGCGACTCCTTCAATTACATTAGATAAGTTTATTCTTGCTTAAAATAAGTAAATTTAAAACATAAGGAAAACAAAAATTCTTTAATTCAAAACAAACACCACAGCAAGTTTTCAAAAATGTCTTCATTTACCTCCTTGCAATATCCTAGACAATTATAAAAGTTGTTAATTGCATTAGTTACTTGTCCAGGGGTAATTCTTCCGGATACATTTTCACTAACTTTCTTCGCCTGACAGATGTTCCAAATTAAAATGGACAAATTTTATTTGATATGACATTCGAAACCCCAACGACGACGATCATGCAACGACATTTTTTAAATTGGAATTAATTTCCATAGTAATATGAACAGCAATGTTTCATGTTAAAATAAAATCACGGTGTTCCGACGTTTAGTTTAAAAAAAAAACATGTTAATGTCTTGCAGGATATGGAAGCAAGCTTCAACAAAACAAATGTATGTCAGTGTTAATTATGAAATGTAGTTTCGGGATATAACCGAAACTTTAAGAAATACTTTGTAAGTATGTGACAATTGACTAGCACATTGTTTAAAACGTGAATGATGACATTTCGAACATTTATTATAATGTTTTTGTTAAAAAATAAATCTTATATGGTATACTCTAATAGGGACCGTGCACATGCCTGCGTTCAGCGACGCCTGGCGGTGATTTATGCATTAGTGGTATGAAAACATTGTTTTTAGGTTAATACACCTGTGACACGTTGAAGCGACGTTATTAACGTCACTGTAATTTTTAATTTTGCAATTACAATGGATGTTGAAATATATTTTAAAATCTTATTTATGTAAGTGGACGACCAGCTGGTAGTGGCCGGCCATCAGGCGCAGTCATCCTATGCATAACTTCAATAGCCAAGCGAAAATTTTGGTATTTGCGGAAGAAATTTTGCATGGCATTGATGGTCAATAAAATTTTTGGTTGTGCGCAGATTTGTTGTTATTTCTTGTAATTGTATTAAAAATATTTAGGACTTTTTCTAAATTTACTCAAATCTTGCAACAAGTTTTATTGTTTGATGATCAGTACAATTTCTAAATATGCAAAATTTATGCAAATCCTGCGTGGCGTCACTAATAGATGTGAAAATATATTACAAATTGAATTCTATTGTTTATGAGCACAGTATTTCAGAAAACACATCAGAAGATCGGCAGTTGATTATTGTTGGACATGGGCGTTTTCTGTTATTTCTAAATTTTTCCTTTCAAACACAGTGGATTTTAAATGCATGACCTCCATACACAAATTTTTGGAAATTTGCCTAACTGGAACGTATTCTTCACTCTTTTTTGTTCTTTTACACCCATTTGTATAAATAAAATGGGTAACGAGAGTGACTCATAGAATTAATGTAAAAGTGCTATAAATTAAACAAAAATCTGAGTACAAACCTCAATTTAAGAAACATCACTAATATAATCAGTCTTTTAATACAATTAACACAAAGTATTCCAGTTAAATAGTATAAAACATGTTCCACTGCATTTGACATGAAGTCGGTCTGATGATCGGTTGGGGCTATTGTTTATATTGACTTCTTCACATGAAACGCATACCATCAGTATCCTGACCGTATATGTATTCACAATACCAAGACTAACCATCCGTTAATCATCAACCGCATTTGAAACTGGCCTACATTTGTTGACTTGCTTTCCGACTTCTCATGAAATTCTTCAAACTTTCATTTCATCTGAGTCTCCTGCACATTTTTCGAATAGAGTACGTTGTACTTAATGACTAATCGATATTGAAATCTATGAATCACTTTCAAAACAGCATACAAACTTAAATGTTTCAATCCATATATATTTTCTTGCTACTGTCTGGATAATTGTAAAGTTTAACATTCTTCCTGTTACTATAACTCTTATGCAATTTACAGTTGTAGTACATAATAACTATTTGATCTTCTGGTATGAAATTAATTACAAAATTCAAGTTCAAATGCACACGGGGCATTTGAAATGACAGATATACATTTGAACTGTCATCATACTGTCACTCGTGTTTTCATACCACTTATGCAAAATATGGACATTGGTGGCGCTGTGATCGCATGTGCACGGTCCCTATAGCCTTCTCATTTCTTAGCATATCCTGTATATATTTCTCTTAGTTTTTCTGTAATTAATAGTTATTTAGTTTATTTTATGTGCGTTAGGTTTTCGTTGTTGACGATTTGATAACACTTTGTCAGAAACTAGTCATCTCATATTTCTAACAATAAGTACCGTGCATTCAATTAAATTCTTAATTAAAGTAGGTTATGATTTCAAAGTTTTTCCTCCTAAAGGTTTGTAGCACTGACAGTTGTCTGTGCTGACATAACCTCCCAACACTTGGCAAACGCATTTGAAAATTTGAAACGCAAGGTCCGTTTGTGCATTCAAGCTGAAGGAAGCATTTTCAGCATTTGCTTTAAGCTTTAATGTTGTTTTAAAATGAATTACTGAATTTTGCGTTTACTTTACATATTTTTTATGTAATGTCATGATCAGTTAATATGACACTGGCAGTTATTGACAACTCCCCACTGTAGCGTCACTCGAGTATAACTGTCACATTTTCCATTTTGTTTCATATCTACCGATTTGCAAATTACTATCGATATCATAAAAAAACTAGGACAACTTTTAAATCCAGTAGCTATACTATACGTTTCTATAATTTTACTATATTGAATCTTGCTTTGTTGCCAAGTCAGTAACTGTATTTTTTATTATACCTGCATCAAAATCTCTGTTTTTAAAACTAAAAAGCGTGCGAGAAAGGGCGATTAAAGCATGCCGTGTTTTAAAGTTGCCTAGGAACAACATATACAATCTTCATGTTATCGATTAAAAATGCAATCCACAGGCAACTTTACAAAATGAATTTAAATTTTAATGTCTTTCTAATTTTCACATTTTAGCGCAGGTATAATAAAAAATATCGTATAATACACGTGGATAAGAGCCTTTAAAGCACTTGCGCCATTAAAAGCGCTCCGCTGCGCATCGCGCGTGCTTTAAAGGCTTTCTTATGCACTTGTATTATAAGATACTATTTGTTAACACCTATATTCTGAGCAATATGTTTAACTGTGACATCCTCTTCAATGCAAGCTTATCCTAGCTTTTAAAACATTTACTTTAGCCATGACTAAGAGTTTGACAGTAACAATTTCAAATAATTTTAAATTTAGCAGTTTTACATAGCTTAAAAAGTCTTGTCTTAGTTTTTTATGATAGCAATGGTACATAATGTTTTCATAAGGGCATCAAACAGTATGGCCGCTTTTTTTGACACTGACGTTTAAGTGATGCTACTGAGTAATTACTTATACTGTGTTCTAGTATTGCGTGTCGCCAACTTTATAAAAAAAATCACGGCTTACTTTAATCAGGAATTCATTTGAAGGCATGGTAGAATATAATTTAGGAAGAACTGTTAAAGATTGTTGCACTTCAGTTAATTCAACTCCCAGTAGTCAATAACTATTTTTTCTCTCTCTATTTTAATACATATTGTAAAAGGTGTTTGCGACAAGCACATTGTTACGAAACAGCAGATATCAAAGCGAAAGTACTACAACGTAAATAGATTTGAGATGTAAACTTATAAATATGGGCAGCGTTGAACGAGAAATGTTTCCGATTTCAAATAAACATTCCGATGCGTAATTATTTACAACGAAAAAGAAAATATTTTTCGGAATTTCATATAAATTTTTTCCTTAATATTTTGTTTGAGATAATTAAGTGTTATAAAGTTTTCGAAGAAAACGGTGATTCATTCCTTATATTTTTTAAAAAATTTTGCTTATTTAAAATCGTAACAATTTTGAGTTTCACATGATTTCAGAACTAAATTCTAATTAATAACCTTGTCAAAAATGATCACAACTTTAACCTACCTAATAAAATTAACCAACCAAGTAATTATTTACCTAACCTTGAACTGGATATTATGTGTACACAATTTACAATGAATGAAAAATTTACCCCAAAATCATGTTACGACACTGACTGAGAGATACTACGTGACATTTTATAAATAAATCGGTTAAACTGTATTAAAGTTTTACAATTAATCGTTCGGTGTACCGTGACTGACCCTCTGTAAGTTATTACTAAATACTCCAACTCTCAAGCCCGAATGCATAGGCGCTTCGATGCACGCCTGGCGCCGATCGCATTACGAAGCTGCGAGCATTATTTCTTTGATATAGCGAGAATATTTGGATCAATTTTGTCACATTTTAATTTGTTATTTGCTGTATTTTTGATGACGACATAATTTAAAAAAAAAGACGAAAATATTCGTTTAGATAAAACGCGTTATACCTACGTATCATATAGCCGTAAACAGCACTGGATACTTGATTAGTCGACCGATTGAGGTTTACATCACATCGGCGCTAGCAGCAAGTGGACAACTGGACAGATAAATGGATCTTTCATTTGGAGTCTTTAGTTATTACATATTTATCAGTTGGCTCAGAGCAGTACTTATCCTTTTTTCCGCAAATTAGCGTTCGCTAGGAGAAGAACCCGAATGGTAATATCAGTATTTACAACATTACAACCAATAGATGTACGTCAAGATGCGTACAAATAATCTAAAGAAATGGAACCACCTTAAGTGCGATTAATTATTATTTGAGTTTTTTATTTTATTAAACATAAAATTTTAAACATAAAAAACAACATATTGAAGCAGGTGATTTAGAAAAGTGAACAATTTTGTTTGTTTGTTTTTGTTGTTCTCGACATCCCAACCAATAAAATCTGTCATCTCTGGAATGTTAACCTGCACTGAAAGAAACAACATGCTGGATTAGAGAATGGGCCAGTTGTATAAAACGAGTTAACCACTGGATCATGTTAATTATGCGGTTAAGCAATATCATTGGAGGAAAGTTTGAATTTCCACCAATGATATCGCTTAACCACACAGTTAACTTGATCGAGTGGTCAACTCGTTTTATACAACTGGCCCAATGTGTTGTAAAGTTAATATTATCCTGTGTAAAATATTTGAAACATTTTTAGCTATTATTATATTTCTGATATGTAACTAATTCGAAACGTTGATAAATAATTCATATAGATACATATTGCTGTGTTATTAAATCGTCACTTTGGGCGACAATTCAAACTGCTGTGTTATCTCAGGGTATTTTGGACAATTCCTTGTTTTTTTAATTATTTTTACGTCTGTCAATTTATTTATTTATTGTGTAATGTCACACGTTGGTGAGCCAATTGTATGCTGTGTTATCTGGGTTCTTTTAGATAGGTATAGCTCTTGTTGCAAAATTTTTTCTTTCGGCGTAAATCTCAGAGTAATTTGTTTTTCGAATAATTAAGTGTGCGTGTTTCACAAACTAATTATTAGCAAGAAGAAGTTCGGGTTTTTAAAGGAAATTTATAATATCAGGTCGGGTTTTTCACAAAACCTTCTCACTAAAGTTTTACTCACTTCCGTACTGACCGTGCAGCATAGATTGTATTGCTTCTTGCTTCTATCGGATTCCGCGCGTCCGTTGTCTATTTTCCGAACTTCTTACTATAACCTACAGTTTCCTTTATCACACTGAATTATTATGGCGTTAAATAAATTATCCTAATATTTACAATTATAAACTTAATTCCTACGTATTTACACCTTAAAAAATCTAAATAATTTATTTACAATAAATAGTTAATTTTAAATTGATTATTTCTAAAAATATTTTCTTAAAATTATGAAATTTGGAAAAACAAACTTAATTAATTAAAGAATTTCTTAAACAAATCTTCTAAAATACGTTTAATACACTAACCTTTGATTTATTTTATTATTTTCAATTTTTTTTCCTTACCTTAAAGAAATTTTCAAAGAAACACACATTGTTCATTAACACCGCAATATGTATATTATTTTTGTATTTCATTAAAAGAAACATTTAGTATAAATAAACTTCTTACGTCAGTTACTAATGCGTCCGTATCATTTATTATTACAATTTATATTATTTATTTCCATCTGTTTACGAGATACTCAAGTGAATGTGCTTCTACGATCTCAAAAAGATCGTAACCTTTTTTTAACCATTAATATGTTACGTAAATAAATTACCGCTGAAAGCTTTAACGTCACTTCGTACATTTTTAAATTGAGTTATTAAAAATCAAAATTTATTTACTTGTACGTCACGGCATCCATAAATAACTAAACGGCGCTTTAGCGAAACTGTGAATAAATTTCCTGAGAAGCTTCTCGAATTTAAAAAGTATGCATAAAGCTTAAAAGAAAATAAATAATGGCAGTTCTAACTTCTTTTAAAGTCTGAATTAAGGAAATCGTGTTTTAATTTTATCATTAGCTTTTCGCTTTGCTTAATTTTTTTACTCCAAAAAGAAAATATTACCAGTTTAAAATGTTGTTATAAATTATTTGCAATACTCGTAAATGGTCTAAATTTCGCAATAAAACAGATCACAAATTTCCAAAATGCTTCGCATGAAGCAAATAAAAAGCGCTTTATTTCCTTGAAAAGTATTCACTGCAATTAAGCAAAAGAAAAGGATGTTTATAGTCTGAGAATTTTATAGGTCTGTACATTCTCGCAACAGGTAATAAATTAACCGTAAAACAGAAGCGACTCCTACTATCCCATTGTCGTAAACCTGGTCTTACGGTGATCCAGAAATTCACTTTAGAATTGAACGTAAACCACGTTCCAAGTATTACTAATGCATTGTACTATGTATTTATTACAGGAAAGTCTGAAATAGATTAAAGTTAGCCACAACCAAAGTTAAGATTTTAATCTAGAGCATTGAAATTATAAAATTCTTTTTACAAAGTAACAGTAACTAAGAAAGGATAATTTTCTTTTCTTTATTTTTGGTTAACTTCATTAATTTCAATTAAAAAAAACGAATTAATTTTATTCCTAAAAAAACAAAAATTAATAAAACTGTCTCGAAACAATTGAAGATCGATCTCTTAGGAGTAGCTCTTGACATTGATTACAACTTTCCTTGAAAGGTTTTTATCGGTCTAAAAAAATATGAAAAATACAGAATCATGAATCATTCTGTATACCACTAAAAGGTGGCATTCACATGCGAGTATGTCCGGAGGATCTGTTCGATGAATCTATCTGGCGTACAAACCCGCATGTACACTCATACGCAGCAGCTTAAGTGCTCCATTTTGACAGTTCTGCGAGCCTTGTATCACAAGGTTTTAAGGGTGATGTTCGCGTGCGGGAGGTGCATTTAAGGTGCGTATGAGTGTACGTGTACACACGCTCGGTGTCCGCGTCTTGCTCACTGTCCGTGGTCCTAGATGACGAACACAGGCAACGAGCTGGACATATCTGTATGTGAGCAGTGTTGCCAGCATACTATTTTTAAACGTACTAGGATGAAGTCTTAAAATCGTAATAGATTAAGTTAATTGGTAATAGATTTAGATACAAATATGACACATATATATATTATGTACATGAAAAATATATTTCTTTAATAATACATAACAAAACATAAACAGGAATGTACCTACATTTTTTTTTTTTAATAATTATATATTAATTTTCAGTCTCTTCTTCGGATTTCTCCGAAAATGTGAAACGCTTTATTATACTTGCAATTCGTCCCTGACAATTTTTTTACATATTACCGGGCGAACCTGGTGGAACAAATTATTGAAAGTCAAAAGAGTACTTTACGGTGAAACGAAGAACGATTTACAACCAGTGCGCTAAAAGCACAGGATAGAGAGTTGAAAACGCGTCTTGAATTTTGTTAAACATTTACTAGGTTTGTTTCTTATTGAACGACACACAAAAAATGAAATTATAATAATTAACAAACCAAACAGATTACGAATGCGTTTACTGATTATAATGTTCTAAATTCTGGTTGTCAATACCATGAGCTAACTAAAGACTGCACACTTTCTTTGCTCTGATTAAAATGCAAAGGAAGAGTAGCGCGTAATAGTGGGTCATAAGCATATGCCGAAATGTTTATAACGGACACGTTGCTCGTGGGAATAAACTTCATTTATACCTAATTAAAATTAAAGAAAAGTACTATAAATTCTTAACACGGAGATTTGGAGTATTTTCGTGTTGTAATGCTTTATTTGTTTACCAAAATAGGTATTTAAAATGTATTTTATACAATTTATACCGAATAATTTACTTCAGGTGATTTGCATGCATTTGTCAATAATTTCTGAGCTCGAATTTCATTTGTTCAAAGATCAAATTCACATCCGACGCCGTAACTTATGTATTTATAGCTTTGTTGCTACACAGTTCTAGACTAGTTTGAAACTGTCAAATATATTCGCCCGTAGAATTAATCACCGCCAAGGCGCATGCTTCTGACAGTTTCGGACTAGTTAGAGGCTGTCAGGCCTTATTTCGTTCATCTTCTCTTTTTTATGTTTTTTCTTTTTTTTAGCGAGACAATTGACTGTTGCCCAGTTTTTATTGCGCATATTGTTCCTCTGCATAAAAATCCGAAGTATATTATAACTACCGGTAAATATTCACACCACGCGATTTTCTGTTAAAAACTGTACCGATAATTATATAGTACCAATAGTCATATTAATTTTTTAATAAAATCCGATATACATATTGCTGTGTTCTCAGGGTATTTTGCAATTTTCTTTTTCTAGCCCCTTTTTTTGGGTGTCAATTTAATGCTGTGTTATGCTGTCACTTTGTGCGATAATTTAATTGCTGTGTTATCTCAGGGTATTTTGGACAATTCTTTGTTTTTTATTATTTTACTTTCTTACTTTGCTGTTTCTCCTTTGGGGCTCTTCTTCGATAATGAAATTTGCAATGTATCTCGTAGACCAATTTCCTTGTTATAGAGTGTATTTTATGAGATAAATTTTGGATGCAGATGGCACTCGCGAGCCTTCATATTCAAAATTATCTAATATCAGAGTTGTGTGTGTGTGGATGTATAATAACAAAAAATGGTAAAATAAAAACGTAAAGCACAGTTTATTGTACCACTTTAAATAATTAATTTTCTCAAATTATTATTCCGCAAGTAGAAGTTCAGGTTTTTAAAGGTAATTTATTAATATTAGATCGGGACGGTCGGGTTTTTCACAAAACCTTCCCACTAAAGTTTTACTCGCTCGTCTTCCATACGATGGAAGACATGCTATTAAACCGCGCGTCGGCGGTTTAATAGCGTAACGGGTCATAGGTTCACGCGATAACTAACACAGCGCCCTCATTTGTTTATTCTCCGAACTTCTTACTATAACCTACAGTTTCCTTTACACATTGAATTTTATTGATGTTAAGTAAATTATCTTAATATTTACGATTCTAACTTAATTCCTACGTATTTATACTTTAAAAAATCTAAATAATTTATCTAAAATAAATAGTTAATTTTCAATTGATTATTTCTAAAAATATTTACTTAAAATTAAGAAATTTGGAAAAACAACTTGAATTAAAGAATTCCTTAAACAAATCTTCTAAAATACACTTAATACATTATCCTATAATTTATTTTATCATTTTCAAATTTTTTTTTCTTATGTTAAAGACATTTTCAAAGAAATATGTACGTATACAGTGAGAATCTTGTAACGCTGCACCTAGGCAAAAATTACGTGATCAGATAATACATTTCTGAGTCATATAAAATTGCACATAGGGGTTTTAACATTACGTTTTTGTGGTTACTACTCAATTTTCAATGCTGAATCATTTAAAAACTGCACATAACTAGACAGTATTAAGGAAAGGTTTATTTCATTTCAATTTGTCTATCCGGAAATTTGGCGGCAAATAATGCAGAGACCTCTCTCAACAAAGCTCCATTTGAGAATAATATCTACATTTCTACTTTTTCGGCGGTTGTATACATTATCTTACAATAAATCAAAAGAACAATTTAATTCAGTTTGACAATTCAAAATCAGTAGTTTCATTACTAACGCCCAGTAACCATGGCGAATGAAATAAATTTGGAAATAATAATGTAATAAAGCTTCCATTGATAAATTAATTACTATGTGCAGTCTTATAATGTTCTCAGTGTATTATACATTAGCACCGCAATATGTGGACATTTTTAATTATGGTATTACCACTACATTCTCCACGAGAAATTCAAACATGTCTCCGAATTTCTTACGACGTCTAAAATTGCAAAGAACCAACGCTCAAATTTTCATTTTTTCATGAGCACCACCTTCAATTTTAGAGTTTTAAATAAATCTTAAATGAGGCTTTTAAATGAGTCTGATGCCCGTATACACAGACAAATCTCAAGGTAGACTGAAGGAAAAAGTGCGTCGTATAGTTAGGGAAAACCCGGGCAAAGTGAATACCCTGGGCAAAGCGAATATTTTCTGCCATTTGTAAAATATCTGCTTGACATCAACTGTATATGACCTGGAACGTTCGTCCATATTGCTCAGTCAACAAAAAATTACGATACAGGGGGGTCGCGCTGCCTGCTAGCAAATTAATTTTCACCCATATAAAATTATGAGGCTACAAGAAAGAATGTTTCCTCGAGCAGTAATATCTTTTAAGAGCTTAAGCTGAGTTTTCTAAAGACATACATAATTTAATTTGATATTTTCTTGCTTTAATAATATTACCCGTAATGTATTTATAATTACAAATCTAATCAACTATTGTTTTGTAGTTGTCTTTCTGGATATTGTTGGAAGGAAATTTCGCTCGTTATTACTAAACTGTTGTTGTTAAGACCACAATAAATTTTTAAATTTACGTCATTCTTGGGTTCAAAATATTCATTTTAGATCTAAAAATTTTACTAAAATCAGCTCTTGTGATACACGAAATAAAACTCCGAAGGTATATCAAACTTTTTGGCTTTTGTTTTCACTGTATACCATGTTTTTCTTTGCAGTGTTATTTTCAACAATTTCTTGCATTTCCAGCTGTTTCAAATTATTAAATAGGGATGTGTGATACATGGAAAAGCATCAGAAAAAATAGATCTATTCAATGGTATTAAAACCCAATGTAGCGCCCATAAGAAAAAATGAAGTTGATGATGGTCAGAACGAGACGAAACGTTTTAAGTAAAATCTAATGATATCATCATAAAGAGCTTAAAAAAGTGTTTGTAGAATGTATTAATTTTGTTATGATCCCTGCAATAATAACTTCAGAAAAAAATAAAAAAGAAAATTACGTTTTCTTGTTTTTTGGAAATATTTCAAAAACTACAAATCGCAGAGGAGTTTTCAGAACGGATTATTATTCAGCACCAAAATACGCAAATTTGCCCCAATTTAACCGACTTCGTATCTCTTACCGTTTCCGAGATTCCAATGGTGAGCCTCGAATTTGTAACAGCCTGTACATATATTTGCCCTTTTATACTGTGGCTATTTTGAGGTTTGTTAAAACCGTTTCGGTTTAAAATATTATAATCTTAAAAATAGTAGCACCGGGCAAAACGAATCGGGCAAAGTGGATACTGTATAAACTTTGCCTTTTATTAATAACTGTGTTTTAATTTTGTTTATTGTTCGCGCATTCGGTGTTTCCATTGTTTACACATTTCATACTTTGTTGCAGATGGTACATAAATACAAAAAAAAAGACAAATCAGGGCAGCTGGTCAGAGAACGTTATGCAAATGGCACTGGTCCTTTTATTTGTGATATCTGTTCTGGATAAATACTGATTACTAAAAAAATAGATTTCCTAAGATTATAATTTGGTTAATAACTTGTGCTCCTCAGTTCATAATTTGATTATGAACGATTTTAGTCTTTTATTATTTGATAATCACTATGCTCGAATCATGTATCCACTTTGCCCGAGTACTTAGGGCAAAGTGGATACTTTTCCATTTTTTAATTTTTTATTTATAAAGGCAAGAGGCTTTAAAGGTAAGGTAAATTGTTAATTCCAATTCAAAGTTTAATTAATGAAGACTGATTTACAATATTTATTGCATTTTTACCTTTACTATTTTTCCTGGAATAACCATCTAAATATTAAGGTATTCACTTTGCCCGGGTTTCCCCTACATTGTTCAAAGTAAAGGTTTACTTTGGCTTAAGTCCAAGTCGGCTTTCACACCAAAGTAGCAAGCTGCATGCTACTTGCACGCTGCATGCCACTAATTTTAGAACCTATGTAAACAATTGATAATATTCGCACCGGTATAGCGTAGCATTCATGCGACCTGCCACTTGCGACGTGCAGCTTAGCGTATAGGACAAGTTCTATATTTTGCTACGTTGCTTCTCAGAAGAGACAGCGGTTTCGTCTTAAATTAAAACATTGTCGAGCTAAGTGAGGGTTCTTGACAACATATTGACAGCAAACCATCAGGAACCACAATGTTGTGGTTCTTGCTGCTTTTTCATCATTTCATACACGTGCTACAAACAGCATGGAGGTCTTTAACAATTACACCTTCTCTTTCTTTTTCTCCTCCAACAACCACCGCTGCAATTAACGCCCTAATTCCATCTTCGGATGACATCTTGATTATAATAACACGCAAGACACTGCCAATTCGCGAATCGCATAGCTTGCTGTGCTACCTTGATGTGAATGCAAAATTGTAAGATGCGCTGCGCGGCACGCTATTTCTCAAAAGATGCAAGAAGCATGCAGCTTGCTAGTTTGGTGTGAAAGCCGACTAAGATTTGTCTGTGCATACGGGCATGAGTGTTTAGACGCCAGAGAAAAATGCGTCACATTACCTATTGTACTGGTGAACATCAGCACAATAGATAATATTAATGTATTTATGCCACTGTGAATAAATCAAATTGTTGAAATAGAGCTCACTGCAATAGAGCTGCCTAATATGTCGCATAATTATGTAAATTCAATAATTTAAACTTCAATAATTCAATATTAGTCGTCATAATTCACTTCGAATACGTAATTTTATATTTATAAATTTTACTGTGTTAATGCGTTTTAATCATGAAAAAGTTATTCAATGTTCATATTGCGATAAAAATATTAACGAAGATAATCTCCTTAAAAAATATATTCCTTGAATTTTTTTTTTCTAAACGCGCCGGTTCAATCTTTTGCATCAATGTGACTACGTAATTTCATTGTACCGAGCGTCCTAACCATCTGTATTTCTTCTGTAAAGGGCCCCACACACCTCGTTCTTTTTCGACAGTTTTCCCCGACGGGTAAAATTGCTGGAACGATGAACGAAACCGATTAAAATCCCTACACTTCGTTCTTCGAAGCCGTATCACCAAACAGTTTAGCGCAATAAAGGAAACGTGTTTGTTGACAGTGGCGGCCTAAAATCTGCCATTGCGCCTCTTTAGCTCTAACCACACATGAAAGTGCAAAACACCGCCGATCCGTCTACGCCGACACTGCAAAAACACGTCGGTTCCTGTCCACACACCTCGTGTTTACCCGAACGGATGGCGTGAACCGATGAAAATATCCAAACCGATTGATGTTTTGACACGACGGGGAAACACGTCAGTTTATGTCCATACACCTCGGTTTTATCATCTGTTCGTTCCAGCAATTTTACCCGTCGGGTAAAACTGTCGAAAAAGAACGAGGTATGTGGGGCCCTTAACACCTAAAAGATGACGCAGAGGAAAAGTAAAACTTAAGGATGTAACTTTAAAATACTCTTACAACTTGATTTATAACTGTTGAGATTTGATAACTGATGATGGACGATTCAAGCGTGTTGACCGTGAAACAAGTAGATAGTAGTTGTTGTTAAATAGAAAAAAAAGTGTGTCATATGCATATTCTTTGTATTCAATATAGTATTTGCTAGTTCTTCGAAGTTTCCTTGCTAGTTTCGCGACATCTTCTTTTTGGTGCTTTAACTTACTACATTATGAAACCCATTTGGTGTCATAAAGTAGCTCATTAAGGCATCTGAATTTTATTTTGTTAGATTGGCGGATAAATTTGATCACATCTCAAAAATAGCTTGCAAATTGACATATGCTTGAAATTACTGATACCTGAAGTACTTTCTTTTCCGTTGAAAATTACCACAAAATATGTAATTATGTATAAACCTAACCTCTACATCCACATTTGTTTGAAATATTTTAAAGCGCGAAACAATGCCACCAACCCGCCACATAACAAAACAGAAATTTCCTGTTTAAATTACAAAATAACTCAGATTTTTAAACTTTTTTTTACATCTAAGAACCAAAATGGAAAAAATAGTATAAGATCACGTTTCATAAGCTTTTCAGCGCACGCGTTCATTAGAAAGCTCGCCTTCGGTTCGTTTTCTAAACCTGGACGCGTGCGATAAAACCCTGTCTTATGCTTATGAAACTTGTTTTTTAATGTACTATCATAATAGTTATTTATATTACAAGTGGGATAGAGACATCATTATAATATGAGTGCGATGAGTTATCCTGACGAGGGCGTCAGCCCGAGTTCAAGATAAGAGCACGAATATTATAATGATGCACTATCCCACTTGTAATATACAATGTTTTATCTACGCCTACAACATGGCTTTTATTTTTATTAATTTAAAAAATACTGTCGGAAGCCATCAGTAAGCGAAAATCGCAATAGCCTGGTTATAGCGCAAATCCATAGTAACCGCATAATAATAACTAATAATTTTTTTCATTATATAACTAGGGTTATAATAAGTCTCATTATACAACCCAAATGAGTTACATAATATAGCTATTATGAAACAGGTGTAGATAAATTACATAATGAATAATAAGTTTAAGGTTAGCAATTCACAAAATTATAGCAGGTTTGTGTTTTCGCCATTATAATTGCTGGAGCCAAAATTTAAATAAACACAAATCAGTTACAATTTATTAATTTCATTGAAACGACTACAAATTGTTTAGAATGCAAGGTTAATTTAATGACCATCAAATACAATTCATTATGAACGATGTCGTTGCCTGACTAATCCATCAATGCACGTATTATTAATTGCTGATAAATCTCGTTGTAGCTATTCATGTTACATAAAAGCTGGAATTCCAGGGTACAATAATGAATAGATTTGCAACGCCTACCAAGATAATGAATGACATGTATATACTGGAAAGGATACCGTAATGAATAATAAATGTATTGGAAATGATTCTTCGTCAACGCGAATTTGAGAGAATTTGGAAATTTTATCGTGAAGCTTAATTTTCTGAAATCTATCTTTTTTTCATAAATTTCACGCAGAAACTAACTAATACATAACATCCGAATTAAAATCATAGGTCATTAATAGTTTTTTAAAATCATAAAATTATTCAACGTTTCGCTATCGTTTGAATACTAACAAAGCTATCCAGCGGCAGCAAACCACTGCGAATTTCATAATTTTTAAGTCCTCCGTCGATGAGTTATAACGAAATTATTATACAAATTTTTAATTACGTTGGAATGTCGTTTGCAGTGAGCAATCCAAGATGATTCATTCCTCTTATAGGAATAAGTGAAGTTTTCTTTTAAATACAGGTCGAAATAAGAATAAGTACCTATAACTTAGGATCATTACAATTATATATAAAGCACTTAATGGAGGTATCATTACCAGAAATGAATTCGTGAGTATGTA
Source organism: Dorcus hopei (assembly GCA_033060865.1). NCBI lineage: Eukaryota > Metazoa > Arthropoda > Insecta > Coleoptera > Lucanidae > Dorcus > Dorcus hopei. The sequence continues at coordinate 8,126,387 of CM065423.1, read as the reverse complement.
TTATTTACACAATGGTTATTTTACCTTTAATGTGTACACTGCAGACGAAAATAGTATCGTAATTTACACACTTAAAAACTGTTTCGTGCTGAATATTATATTATAATACCAGAGTCTAGTAATCATTTTGAGAAGTATATTACAAATTCAATGTGATTATAGAACAAACGCAGTTAAAATAATAAATTGTAATTATAAGATACCGTCACGACCTGCTTAATAAAGATTCTTTTTCTCTAATTGTACAGTCAAATGTCAATAAATTATTCACGGTGATGTAGTATTATAAGCATAGTTGAAAAATACGAAAAAAGACAATATAAAATAGAAGAGAGACTTAATGACGGTGTCCCTTAAAATTATATAAAATTGAATTGAGTTATAAAATTGATTGACAAAGTTTTCGGGAGCTTGCAACGTCTCTAATCCTTTCAAAAAAATGTTTTCCTTGCTCTGCAAACCAGGCCTCCACAGCCTCTATTACATCCTCGTTGCACAAAAATTTATGTTCTCTTATAGGCCCCATACACTTGCGAACAAATTGCGCAACAGAGGCTGTCGTGCAAACAATTGTATAGTGTATGGTGTTGTTTGGCGTGCTGCGCAACTAGTTGCAGAAATTCAAAATTGTTTGAAATTAATTGCGCAACGAGTGGCGTTGTGCAACGATTGCATCGTGTATGGGCTTTGTACGACACATTGTGCAGTAATTTTTGAATGAGTTTATTGATTTATACCGTCGTCAGGCGGCATGTTTCCGTAGGTGCACGACAAAAGCAACTGGAGTTTGCACAATATTGCGTATAGTGTATGGGTGATAGCGTATGGGTGACCTTGTTTGCACACCAACTTGTGCAACGCCAGTTTGCGCAATTTGTTCGCAGGTGTATGGGGGGCTTTAGACTCTTTTCCATTCGAGGGAAAAAATAATAGTCCAAGGGGACTAAATAGGAAGAATAGGACGTGTGTTCCAATAATTCGAATTCTAGATTGCGAATTGAGTTCATGCCATGTGTGCAAGTACATTTGTCCAGCAAAACAATCAATACACCTCTCGCATGCCACGTCCTTTTTCCTTGATTTTTTCTCTTACGGTGATTACCTAATAAATTAGAATAATAATTTCCAGTTATTCTTTGACTCTTTCCTAGATAATCGATCGTAATAACTCCACGGATATCCCAAAGAACTGAAGCCAAAGCTTTTTCAGCAGATTCTTGAACTCAAAACTCCTTAGCTTTTGGAGAACCACGATGTTTCCACTCCATCGACTGTTGTTTCGTGTTTATGTCGTAAAAATTACATAAAGAATTTCGAATTTGACCCAAACTACGTGCTACCGGTATTGTGTGATCTTTGTCACTCTTATGCCCGGTTGCACCAACTTTTTAAGCAGAGCTTAAATTTAAGTGGTGTTTCGACTATGACATTATTTACAGATTTAACAAAATGTTAGTTACATTCTAATTGATACTTAAGTTGAAGTCTAAATGTCAATCAGAATGTATTTGACATTATACTGACCATACGTAAATGTCGCATTCTAAACATAACTTAAATTTAAGCTGTGCTTAAAAAGTTGGTGCAACCGGGCATTAGAGTACGATCGTTTTATCTCTTTCTCTCTTATTTAAAAAATCAATGTCGTCCTGTTCAATATGACGCTACGATATATCTAACCATATTATGTCCTTGGCTTCAACCTAATTTGATGGTCTAATAATATCATGTCATGAACTACATCATATTCTCGGGGATAAACACCGAAGTCGGTATTCCTGGTTTCTTCTCAACAGAAAGGTTTTCTCTTTTGAATGATGCCATTTAATTTTTCATAGACGCTTGTGAAGGACACTGATCACCTTCATAAATCTACTTACTCCTTAACTCCTTCGAATACATGTACTTAATGATGGTTCGATACTCGTATTTATTGATTTTTACAATTACGGTCGACATGCCTTCTATCAAAATTTATTGCACAGCAATATTTCAACTTCTCAAAGTAAAATTTCACATTGACGTTTCTAATAAGTACTGGACGGACGAATTATACTGGGTGTCTCTAAACCTATGTCTTTAATTAGTAGTAAAAAAAAAGAAGCAAAATTTGTTATACAACGATAGGGAAAAAGTAAATAATAACTCCGGTAAAAATCAGTTTTTGTTTTCAAAGAATTTGTTTTAGTAACACTGGTTGACGATTTAAATAGATTTAAATGTCTCAGCTGCACAGAATTGGTGTTAAATGCCCAGACGCGTCTGTTGCGGTAGGTCATGTTTGTCCTTCGCAAAAAAATTTCGCCAGGATTCTAAATAAAAACGTCTTCACGCGGCGTTCCTTATTGCAATTACTTATTACTATTTTATTTATGCTTATTTATTTAAAAGCAACAGTTTTTGAGAAAATTTAGCCCGAGCGAGTACGTTTGTGTTTCATAAAAAACTGAAGTTAAAATAGATTTTTAAAAACATTAATAGGCTTGGTATTACTTATCAAATGTACGTTTATTTTGTGTTAGTTTAATATCTCTGTACATAACTTAATTCAACTGTAAATAAGCAATAAATATGGCTCATGTGTATTTCAATGAGGAATGGCGAATTATGTGTATTATGTACTATCGCGGCCTTAAAATTTCGCATGATTCAATTTTCCGCTGTGAATATAGCTTTCTTTAACGGCTTGTCAAAAATAATCATTTTAAACGTCAGATTTCAAACGTAATGTTAAGTTGTAGCATCACAATGCCAAATCACGTGTTTTCTGAAGGAGAAATGAGTTTTATAATCGCAAAATTAGAAGATGGTTGGTTGCTACTTTTATTCTGTTATTTAAGTTCTAATACTTTACTACCTTGCTGTTCTTAAAATATAACCAAACAATCTGTCTTTTGATTAATAAGTCATTGTTTGTTGCCTAACTAGATATCAATACGCCGTGGTCCTTGTAGCCGTGGTAGAATTATACAGGCTTTAATCGATTAAGTTTCAAGTACTGTAACCACTATTAATACACAAGAAAAGAAGCGAAGTTATGACATACGTATGGGACAATTGTCAATAATAACTCCGGCAAAGTATATGTTCTACATAAAACGTTTGAGAAGCGCTGACTGTGAATTAAATATCCCGGCTGAACGAGATTTACTTTTATGTGTAATAAATGATAGGGCAATAAACCTGCAGATGCGATACAATAAACGTTGAGGCAGTTCATTTATTACTTTCGCACGAAAGAACACGGAGATTCGCAGTTATCTTTTTTTTATTAATATTTAAGTAATAGAAAGGAAGATTTTTCACAAAATAATTCTTACACATTCTAAGTATGTCGGCGCTGCGCCGAAATTATCTCCTCATCGTCTGTGACATGCCAATGCATTGACGAAAGAACGTAAAAACACGCAGAGGAACTCCTGCGAACGAAACGAGCGCTGAGCAGCGCTGCCAGTTGTCACATAATTATCAGATTTTAACGTAATTCTTGTTCACTTTTGATAGAAAATAAAATGATACAATATAATCGATAATTTTAACATAATTTTATAAATATTCATGTTAGCATACAAAAAAAAATTCATTGGTCGCCATTTCACGTTAAATAGCAAAAATAATTAAGGTAGAACTCGGTATTTGTCGGTAAATCACACGAAGAACTCCACAAGTATTTTTCCTTAAATTACATGAATTGCTTCATCAAAAATATCTATTTCCTCAATAATTTCTTTTTCCTTGACGGAGCAAAAATGCTGCAGGCGGCCGTATTGTGTATAATGCTCTATCATACAATTAAAATTAAATTAAGATGGCAAAATAACATGCGATTTATTCAAAACTGGCCAGAGTGGGCCATCAAATATGCAAATTTACGTCTTAGATAAGATTACTTTTCAAAGTGACCGTGACCTTTGCAGAATTTATCGTTTTGTGATGTGTTTATAAAAACCGTAGACACACTGACAAATGAACAGAGGTTTCCAAACAAAAGACGATGCACTCTTGTGGTAGTCAGTTTTTTTTTTTATTTTTGAGGTAGACCATTGGTATTTGCAGAATTAATTTGAAATTTGCGGTAAACTGTTGGACTTTTATTTACTTTTATTATAAAATTCTTCTTAATTTAAACTGATGAAAACATAACCTTGTTACAACTTTAATTTTAATTTTAGTTGCTAGTACTTGTTGGCACTTGATACAGTGTGAAAGTGCTTTAAACTTATGTTTGTGCTCGATTATGTACAACTGTACACGAACGCAATTGTCGTAGTGTGACTGCTCCCTTAAAGTGACTGAAAGAACGTTCGATGCACTAAATGCACACATGCCTGTTTTTTTTTCCTATGGCCAGATCCCGTCTGCGTGATTGCACCGGAGGCACCGCAGCCATTTAGGCTTATTGTGCTCGCCCTGGTTCTGTTAAGGCAACCATTCAGTGTGACAGGTCCTGTACCGACTGGTACAGTCTTTCACTGATTGCGTACTGAAATCTTCGGGAACTATCATAAGATGTCCGAATATGCGCTATCTGTGATTTGTCAGCGCATCACATCTGCACAAAATGTGCATTGCTCTCTCTGCTTCTCCAATGCAGAGTCTGCAGTTTAGGTCACCATTGAATTTACTGATCCTCCACAGATGCTCCTTAACAATCATGTGTAACACCTTGGTGATCTCGGGCCCTACTCAAAAGCAAAAGTTCCGCAGCTCTCCTTTTACAAGACCTCTGAGGAAGATTTTGCTACGACGATATCCTGGTCTATAACACATACTTTTCCAGCATCTGTTGTGTTCCTCGCTTATCCAGTCACTGAAAAAGCCCCAAACAGCGCCCAGGACAGGTTCAGGGCCAAGGTATGCCATACCCGTACCCTGCCTGGTTCATCGGCTCATTCGTTGCCGATAATGCCCCGATGGCCTGGAACCCACATGCGTGTTTAGTTGCATCGGCAACTCTGATTCATTTTTCACTTGATCACTTCTTATTATTTGTATTAACAGCAAACTCTGATGGGCCTTTGCAAAATATAGTTCCTGAGAACAAAAGGCGTTGTCGCCTTAATAAGCCTTTCCGACGCAAAGATGAACACGAGTAATGACGAGACATAAGTCATCTCATGAGACAGCGGCTTAAGGTAACTAATTCGTCATCCTTCAGAATAAAAGACATTTATAAAAAAACATTATTGACTGCACAAGATAATCATTAATTATCAACGTTTACAAGTCGAATTGTTGCAGTAACAATTAAATTATTTTGTATTATACGGCGTTTTTATTTTAGGAAATTCATAAAAGCTATTTCCTAAACTATTAAAATATGATTCGACATAGAACGGCTGAATTAAATGCAATACATGGCGAATATTTAAAATTTTTAAGTATTCACAAGATTTATTTTAATTTGACAACTTTGTAGGACGTTCTCTAAAAATGGAGACAATAAAAAGATTATGATATTCTCAGGTAAAAATGAAAATACACAATTGCAAGAGAAAGTTTCTGTTTATAACAGTGAATAAGAAATCCTGATCTACCTTAAAGAAGGACACAGATAGACGTTTTAATATGCAAGATGTTATACGTTCGTATAACCTCGCGACAAAATTTTATTATTTCGCGTGTTTTGTTAAATTCACCCTCCGTAACGGAGGGCACTCACAGACGTTCGCTAGATGCAAGATATGATCCGTTCAGTTCGTGGGCAAAATTTAATCAAACCCGCACTAAGCGCATAGCTCTTGTTTAACGTCAGAAATAATTACCAAAATTCAACGAATACAGAATTCATGCTTGAGACTTATTTTTGGCATACGTAAATTTGATCGCATATCTCATAAATTAAAAGATGCTAGGTGGCTAAATATGTTAAACAAAAGAACTTTACTTAGCGCCTGTTTGTGTTATAAGATTATTACGGACCAAGTCCCTCTGTATCGTTTCAGAAAAATAAAATTTCGAGAGGATGTCCATAATATCAACATTAGATTTAAAGGAACCTTTACCCCACCTGTTCATAAAACTACTTTCTTTAAACGCTCTTTCACTTATCAGATCTCCTCCGTTTATAACTCTTTACCCGCTTACCTGAAAAACTTGCCGTATAATTCGTTTAAAAAACAGTTCCGTAATCTCCTGTTTATTGACCAATGGTCCAACACAGTTTCAATTTAGCCTCTTAAAATTAAAAACTAAAATATAACTGTTTAATTTTGTAATAAGATTAAAATTAAGTCACAGTCACAGAATTGTTATTACTTTTATGCTAGATTTCACAAACGTCACTTAGTAATAATAATCGATTAAGAATAATCATTCCTATGGTGGATTTCACAAACGTTACTTAAATTTAATCAAGCGTTAAAAGTAAACGTTGCTATGGTTACATGTGCTGAAGGTATAGGACTGACTATTCTTAATCAGTGATTAAATTTAATCGACTTTTATGAAACCCAGCAATATACTTTCAACACATGTAATCATGGCAACGTTTACTTTTAACGGATGATTAAATTTAAGTAACGTTTGTGAAATCCGCCATTATACTTTTATTAGAGTTAGGCATTTCTTTCTTGTACTTAAACTTTTCTTTCATTTATTTTTACATTATTATTCTTTTATTCTACTTTATTTTAGTTATTCTATTAGTAGTTTAAGTTAATTCACCTTAGGCATTTGTTAGAGTGTACATTTTCTCACGTTTTTCTAGGTGGTGGTGGTAGAGCATTGTTCAGTATCTGTGGCTGTCCAGTGAACCGCACCTAGTGATTTCCTAACTTATACTGGTTTCACACATGCTACTCTGTATTTTGATTAGTTATGAAATAAAGACATATTATTATTATTACCGTCAATCGGGTATACATTGGCCCACAAATTATTTTTTTTAAGTTAATTGTTAATTTTTAAATATTATTTTTGTCGATAAAACATTAGTTAATATTTATTGTATCTATATATTGTATCTATAACTTTAACCTTCAGTTTTTTTCCATAGGAATAATTGTTTTCATAATTGTTACTATGGGAATAAAATGATAGTTAGTGTTAACTTGTGATTGAAATATCGGCCCTTAATGGAGTTAAGTTACCTGTACTTGGGGAAACATTAACCCAGCTGTCAAAATTAATGGAATTAAATGTGAAACATGTAAGCAGGCCAAAGTTGGACCATTCTGGTATTAAGTGACGATGTGATTCATGTAAAATGTGAAATCTTTTATCGACTTTGGGCTAATGTTTTCCGCGATGGGCCAAACTTAAACCCAATTGACGGTATTGTCGCGAGGTTATGCGAACGCATGACATCCTGCGTTTGAAAACGTCTGTCGATGTCCTTCTTAAGAATAATGATGATCTAAAAATTCATTGGGGCATTTATGAATTTATGAGTTCGTAGACGACGGATAATAACAGTAAACTGCTTTCAGCTGGGACATTTAAATCGCATCAAGTACCTCTTAAATTACTTCTGTGAAAAAGAAAAATAATTTGACAGTGCTCCCATAAAGCGCTACATAGGGTTTTCCATAAAAAAAAGTACAATTTAGAGTTGTCACGTTCTTAAGGAGACTCTTTTTTATGTTTTAATTATTTATGTATAAATAATACTCTACAGAAATCAATGTGGAAAGCAATTAACACTAATAATAATGGATTTTTCAATAAGTGTTACCTAAAGCTTAATGAAAGTTAATGAAATTCAAATATTCATAGGCCCAGTATTTCATTCGGAGTTTAACTTTAAGCTTCGTTTTATTTCTACGGAAACAATTGTCCTTACAATTATTACTATGGGAATAAAACGAAGCTTAAAGTTAAACTCCGAATGAAATACTGGGCCATAGAAATTACAAAATTTTTGTTGCACATAACATAAGACATTTGAATGTTTCAATTACGCGTGAAACAACTGACGGTCAAATGACCTCCGTTTCTGTTTTGGCAAGCCCTAATCCGCTTGATGGCATTTTCGTATATTTCAGCTGGAAGTCCGGCGATGACGTGTTGAATTTCGCGTTTGAGTTGAGCAATGGTTTATGGATTAGTAGGATAGACCTTTCCCCATAGTTATTTGACATCGCTGGACTTTTTTCAAGTCCGGGACGTCAAATCACACGAACGCGGCGGTTAGTTGAGCAGGATTTTTTGATAAATATTGGGATCAGTCTCTGCCTGCGCCAACACCCATTCAGCAATGATCCCGAGGCTTCAATTCTTGAATCACCTGAATTTTGTAGTCCTCGAGAACCAAATTCTTCCTCAGAATATGCCATGTTGTGTTTTGAGAGAAACTGCTATACTGCTGGGAACGACGAAAAAGGTCCTGAGCCACACTCTCGCTAACAGTAGCAATGTTTTATGCCGACCAACCAAAATGAGCACGCACAAAAGGTCTTTGATCCATCACTGAATCTGTTGTCTTGAATTTATTAACCATGTTTCGAATTGACTGCTCTGTAGGCCGATTGAATTGATCGAATGAATTGCGAATGTAAAGCGTGTAGACGAGCCTGCCTCGAAACATTTTTTTACGATTTGAATGCGCTGCTCCATATTGTACACATAATGTCACGAGGGGGATTTTCTAAAAACCACAATGGGGTTTCTCTACGTTCCGCGAATAAAAAACATAAAAAGTATTTAAACACGAACTTGTGTAATCGAGGGCAAATTGCGACCGTGTCGAAATGTAAACACAATAAGGAGGTAACCGATATAACGTAAAGGTTCACATTTCATAATAACACATCAGCGGAATTTGTTACAAACGGGGCCACGCGCGTACACTAGCGTATACGAATGACGCAAACAGACACAAAGCAGGTGACGAAAAAATGCAACGCTCGAATAGGCAAAAAACGGGAATGTGGTCATGCAATCGGGCAGTCAAGGAGTGGAGCTACCGGACCGACTCAGTGGGCACTAGTGCCAACTCAACGAAGGGGACCCCCAACATCGCCGTCGCGACATAGTGGAGGCCTAGCGTGACATGGCAGCCGCCCTTAACGCGACATGGTGGAGGCCCTTAGCGTGACAATATTGTACGACTCCAAGTCAATCACTGAGTATGTTGGTTGACAGACTGAGTTTGACAATAGATTTTTCGCCAAAATAACGCGGCGGTGCAGTTATAAGACTTGAAAAATCTCAACTCCTATTGGAAAATCCTGTACTATAACTATTGAACTAAACTTAATTCCGCCCCTTATCTGGTATCTGTCTTGGATCTAGTTTTAAAGTAACTATGTATATAACTAGTAAATAACGAAATCAGTATTCATTTTTTTTTCAAATTGTCTTCTTTCGTTAGATAAACTAAGCACATCGTAATATAACATCGCAACAACAGCAATAAGAACCTACAACAGCAATGAGTTTATGTATTACTGTTTTTATGCCAGTCATTCTAACGTATTTAGCAACGTTTATGAGAAACTAACGAATCAAGCTTTTTTACCATTGACTTCTCAGGGACATAAAACACGTACAGTCGCGATCATGTAAATCGAGAAGTGGCAATCTGCCCTTATTGACATTGGCAGCAAAGGTCACAAGATTCTCGATCGGTCTCGATTTACATGATCGTGCCTGTACACTTATGTGTATGTACTGTAAAGGTAAGCGAACAAATGTCAAGAAATTTAAAATGCGCTATAAAGCACCAAACAAATCTTCGTCAGCCCATTGTCTGTTTGTTTCACAGGTCCATGTGATTGTCCTTTCTTTCCGACCCTGCTCGCTTTTGCAACGTACAACTTTCACCAGTATATTATACCTACTCGTATGTATGCTTTAGTTTTTATTTCATACGTTACCCACTGTGTTGCGTGCTGGCCGTTAGTGATTTACGAGCACTGGTTTTTATTAATTAACTTATCAGCCGATTAAGTGGTTTAAAGGTATTGAAATACTGGATTACTAAAAACTATTATATTGAAATTAAATTGAATAATTAAAACAAACTGGGTCACAAAGACATAAAATGACAACTTTACAATAACGAGCTCACCGAAGAACTGCCTATCAAAACGAGATGAATTATCTTGCATCCCCCCGAGGAAAGTAGTATTACTTCAGTTTATACGTTTAGTTTAACTGAAAGCTACAATGAGTAAAAGCAATACTTCTTTCTTAGATTAGCTTTAGTTTCATCTGCATCTAAGCAAATTCTAATGCAGCCTTTTAGCGCTAACTTAATCGTGATACTCTTGGGACACAGATAATCCAACTACGATTTTCATAGAACTACCGGATGTTTGTTAGACATGTAATCTTACATAAAAATAATTATACGCAGTTTACAACAACTGTTTTGTTTGGTTTTTCAGTTGGTCAATTTCAATGAAATTTTCCGCATGTTTAGTGGGATGCAGTTGAGAATTTGCGGCACTAGTATGTTATCCGTGCTCGAGCCGTATTTATTTATGCATCTTGTGTGCAGCAGGTAGCCCCACATCCTGTAGCCTGCTGTTGTGGTCGTGTTTTAACATTGATTGTTTATTGTGAGGTAATGTTCCTTCATATCTTTTAAGATACGAGTTTTCTAAATATATGCAGAATCTAATCTGATACTTTCTTGTTTAATAATAAAAATGTATAATTTAATTACAAATCTAATCAACTATTGCTTTATCGTCGTCTCACTATTACTGAATTGTTGTTGTTAGCACAATAAATTTTAAAAATTTACATTTTGGATCCACTATATTCATTTTTACATTAAAATTTTTAGTAAAATCAGCTTTTGTGATAAACGAAATAAAATTTCGTATATCGCATATCAAAGCTATTTTGTTTTTGTCTTCACAGCATACCATACTTTTCTTTGCATAAATTCATAAATTTCTTGCATTTATAGCTTATACTCTTAGGGTGCGTCCACATATGTATTGTATCCGCGTATCCGACCATGATCGGAAGATCGGATATGATACGCAAGAATACACTTAATTGCATCTCGTATCCGTTTTGTTATATCCATGTGTGCATCTACTTTCCGAGTTGATGTAACTGCATCGGCTGTTCGACTTTGCACGTTTGTCACTGTGAAATTAGCTGCTGCTACCTATCCATCTTGTGTTTGATGCAGGGATGCATCACGACAACACGTTCACACTTGGTCGATCATGATACACGATCACGATCGGATACGCAGATAGACACATATGTAGACACACCTTTAGAGGATGCTCGTTCTATCTTTCTCTCTCTTTACGCGGCTACAACTGTCAAAATATTTGAACAAGAGCTGATATTTAATTTTAAAAAAATTGTCGGTCTGAGTTGAAACCAGCCTACTAAGAATGCACCCAAGAATGAAAAAAGGCGTTTTATTCTATTAATTCTAAGAAATAAACCCAATTATTTCAATATAAAGCTTCAGGTAAACCTATTCCTCTATATTTCCTCATTCTAAAACCGCAAAAACTGTTCCCAAGGTAGTGTATTTTTAAACTTTAAAATTAAAGTCACGTTCAGATGTGTAAAAAAATGTATTTTCACAGTTGTTTTTACATCTGAAAGTGACTATAAATTTAAAGTCTCCTTTAAATTCGATTATGAAACTGGCCCTTAATCAGTAAGGAAGTCTTTATCATTAACAGAAAATAAAATTAAAACGCACTTCACCCACCTACGACTGCTTTTTGGGTTACTGTTAAAAACAGCAGCGCAGAGAACAGTAAAATAAATATTTAATTAAGGCGTTGCATTTGCAACTACATACTTGAAATTTATTTAGTCTGAAGCCCTTCTGTAAATCGAATTAACTGCATACATGAGCAACGTTGTCAAGTTTACCCATTTTTTTTTTGCCTCGTATTTTGTCTCATGTGCTGAAACTAAAAAACCCTGAGAATTAATTTTTGCATTTTTGGGACGCTTAGGGAATGTAGAAAAGAAATATCTGAAGCTTTATATGCATTTCTGGGACACCCTGTATATTTCCAAAAACCAGTACATCACAGAATTGTATTCGAAAAAGTGTCCTAATAACGATAAAACAGTTTTTTTAATATCTGTAAAAATAAACGAGATATGCGCAGTAGACGAAAAGTCGAAAATGGCAATTTTTGCTTGTAACTCGAAAACAAAAGAAAGTAGCCAATTTTTGTTTACAGTATTGATTTCTAAAAAAGAGATCGAGACTTCTTGGCTACTAGTTTTTTTTTATCTCTTATAGCTACAGAGATTCCCATAAGAGACATCGAAATTGATCCATCCAAAGTGGTATTTCTTTAAAATTTAGGAGAAAATTTTAGTAAAATAAAATGTTTCCCAATTAGAATTAGGGAGATATATCAAATTCCAACATCCTTGGAAGAAAAATAGAATTACGGAAAATTTACTAATAAATTATAAAACAGAAAAGAGTTGAGTTATTTTCTAATGTGGGTGGAGTAATATTTGAATAGTCATATTTTATTTGTTTTTTAATCAATAAATAGATAACGCTAACGTCTTATAACTCTACTAAAATAATATCAATGATTTTTGGTAATTCTATTTTTCTTTTAAGTATGTTAGAATTTGATACATCTTTCTAATTTTAACTGAGAAACATTTTATCTTACTAAATTTTCTTCTAAATTTAAAAGGAAGACCACTTTGCTTACACGGATTTATTTCTTTTTACATTACTTCGGCCACCTTGAAAATCTTCAACGTTAAATTTGGCCCAAATTCATTTCGCGCCAAGCAGACCTGAACTGCAAAGCGTGAATTCTGAACTCAAAAATTCTTGCCCCTTTATTATAGGTAAGACGAACTCAATCCGGGGACACACTGTATACACTGAACAAGTTTAAATTTGTGTTAGAGTCTGTTTTAACATGTTTAACTTTTCTTTTTCTATACAGATACTTTATAGATTATTTGCAGATGACAACACAAATTCCACTAATATATGGTGCATCAGTTTTAGTGTTCTGGGGGGAAGTTTGACTTAAAACAATAAAACTTTATTAGAAACAGCTGTGGAATGCAAGAGTTTTCATTCAATGCAACTTTTAATGGCGTTCTGATTTTGGTTACAATTTTTAACTACAATTTTCTGGAAAACTATTAACGTTTAGTTAAGGACATATTAGTGGTGGTATCTTGCAGGTTTCAAGTTTATCGCAACTGTCAAAGTTAGGCTATATATCTGTCTAACGCCCGGTTTTTTCACCTCCAGTTAACTTTATCTGACGGTTTATTCCCATAGTAACAATTGTGATCACAATCGTTACTATGGGAATTAATCGCCAAATAAAGTTAGCAGGAGATGAAAACATCGAACCTAAATATTTTAAAAATGTGCATCTAACCAACATGCAGTTAATGCTGGTTACTGATTAAGTTTTTTCGATCCTCTCTTTTCTTCCGCACGTGTGAAACAGTGACAGAACTACGTGTACAATTTAACACCCTACGCTAGTTACCATCGTAAGAACTATTACCTAAAAGCATTCAAATAATAAGACAGAGATATATTTTTTTAATATTTCGATTTCGCTAATCTTGTAGACTCGTACATTCTCCAAATAAATTTTAATAGTTGTTCTTATATTGATACTAAGACGTTATTATCAATTATTACATCGCAGAGTTTCAGTTGTTTTTGTGAATCGATTAAAAATTAAACGAAACGATTTCCGATGTTCTCGAAACGATCCACAAAACTTATAACTTCATGCAGAAATGTTAACAAATATTCCAATAAATTATATAATGTATTTAGATTTTCTTCTTCCCTTCCAGTTATCCCTGATTAAAAATTGATATTTATTGCCATGCAGCACGATATTCTGATCCATTAAATGAGGATTAAGAAAGGAATTGCAAGTGATAAACTGTCCTTTCAGGTTCATTTTCTTTTCTGGCTGATTAATGTGTTTAAAATTCAAATGACTTCTGGGCGCTAGAAAAAAAATTGTTTTGAAATTATGTTTTGTAAATTGCTCAAAACAATGTTAATAAAATTCAGAATTGTAACAGTTTATGATTACAGTAATTATGTAAAGTTAATTGCATTATTTTTTTTTAATTTAGCTTTAATTTTTATGCAGGTATTTGAAAGGACGAAAGGACTTCAAGTAACACTGTCTAATTTTTCAATAAATCGTTACTTCTTTCTCTTTTATTATTTTAAAAGCATTTTTATGAAAAAACTCAACCAGGAAGATTTGATGTTTCAAATATTTTCAATAGGTAAACTAAACATTTACATATAAAAATTTACTTGAATATTATTTCTTAATATATTTATCTAATTAATTAGCACATTAATTGGCACCGGTTGTGAATTTTTAACTCCAGCATATCGCTTTCAATTTACAGCTGTGTTGCATTAAAATGTTATCTATCTAGCCATGAAAAGACCACGTACCACATTAACAACTCTTTATTTTTCTACGTAACTCGCTTCAAGACTTAACACTTATTCCAAGTTTTTTCCAATTATCACTCAGAAAAAATTCTTCGTTCAACTTTGCAAAATATTGTTCAACACCTTGTTTAAGTGCTTTATCAGATACAAAACTTTCTCTCGATACTTTTTTCAACTTTTTGAATAAAAAGAAGTCTGACGGAGCTGTCAGCGTTATAAGGTGGGTAGGTGGATGTCTTAACTCTATGAACGCAGTCATTGACTATGTTTTCCTTATGAACTTGACAATTGTCGTGCAGCAACAAGTTTTTTTTTTTACCAATAAGAATATTGGGCGTTTCTTTCCTCCAGAGTAATTTTTAAATTTTGAATTGTGTTTCCTTAGGCCTTTCCATTTATGTTAGATCCCCTCGGCATATACTCAATAAGCAAGACTCTTTCAGCATCCCAGAAAAATGGTGTTCTCAGTATTTTTTCAGAAAATTGTGTTTTGCCTTTCTTGGGTGGTGAGGAGCCTTTATGACCCACTGCATGGATTCCTGTTTAGCACAAGGATCCCAGTGATATACCTAATAACTCTCATCCCTGGTGACAATTCGAGAAAGAAACTTTCTGTCCCTTTCCAACGTAGACAAATTTTTTTGAGAAATTTCCTTTCTGACCAGTTTTTGCTCAATGTAAACAATCTTCGAATCCACCGTTCACAAACCTTCTTCAGACAAAATCGTCATGCAAAATTTTCAAGAACTTGTTTCGGATATACAGACTTTATTTGCAATAACAGAGATCATTATACGTCGACCTTGTAGTATCAAATATTCGAATTTTCACATCATCACTTCAGTTCGATCTTCCACGGATCGAAAATGTTTAGACCAAAATTTAACAACCATTCTTCAACATTCACAAAGAGACGTGCGAAATGTCCTTCAAACTGACAAGCGTCTCGTATTGTTTATTAAATTAACACTGAAAATGGGACTCCTTGGCACAGCTTCTGAGCGACAGTCTCGAGTAAGGTCGACTTTTCTATTAACTCCGGTGGATCTATTCGGCTTCTTCTCTTAGGAGGAGGTGTCGAAGGAAGAGGGAGCGGGCAGCTGGGCTCGACGAGAGAAACTTTTAAGGTGTCTCGCTAATGACGTCACACCTTGTTTCTTCTACCCTTCGGTTATACGATCTGGTTCCGATGAAGTATGTGAAGATGTATAAGGTGTATGGTTTGCCAGACGTACAGTACCAGTAGTGAGTATTGCGAAACTATTTAGCACAAGCAATACTGGCTTAAACTGATGCGCACTATGCCTTTTGTACCCCTATTTTATCATTGACGAGTGTCGGAGAGCAGTCCTCTTATGTTTAGTTCCGTGGTTGTTTTAGCGACCAAAATGAGGTTGCGATCCTATTTGTTGGTCAATCGGAAACGAATGCGGTTGCACTCTAATTCGTTAAGGGGCGGACTTAATTTTGTTTTTGGCACTTCATACAGTAGTGTATCATATTTATATCCTCAAACTCGTACAGTAATAGGCTACTTTACAGCACAGCTACCATTCCGGCATAGCAACGTATTAACTATCATTATTTTTTTATTTTCAGTGCCCATCAAGTGTGACAGTTATTAATGTGACAGTGATTAATATCACTTCTATTAAACATTAATAAAATCAATTTCTGCAAACTCGTATGGCCTTTAAAGTTACTCAAGCAAGCCAAACTGATTTAGTAACTCTTCACTTTTCTAAACTTGTTGCGTAATATACTATTGTATTGACGGTTGTCATCATGACACTTTTACATAGATGTCTACGTGACATTTCGCCCGTATCTGTTAAGGTGATATTGCTTGATATTTGTCATCTGACGTTTCTTGACATCTCTCAATTTGGTGGATCTGTAAACCCCGAGTTTTGGCAGGACCGTTCTCTATAGAAAACGGCCGCGGAATATGCAAGAGAGCATTAAAATCCATCGATCTGAACAAACCCCGAGTTTTGGCCGGACCGTTCTCTATAGAAAACGGCCGCGGAGTCAACTATAAATGAAAATGACTTTTTATTTGAGCGTTCCACACCAGAATTTCTTGCAGAATTTGAAAGAGGACATTAAAATCTATCGATCTGAACAAACCCCGAGTTTTGGCCGGACCGTTCTCTATAGAAAACGGCCGCGGAGCCAACTATAAATGACCATAACTTTTTATTGGAGCGTTCCACACCAGAATTTCTTGCAGAATATGAAAAAGGGCATTAAAATCTATCGATCTGAACAAACCCCGACTTTTGGCCGAACCGTTCTCTATAGACAACAGCCGCGGAGTCAACTATAAATGAAAGTAACTTTCTAATTGAGCGTTCCACACAAGAATTTCTTGCAGAATATGAAAGAGGACATTAAAATCTATCGATCTGAACAAACCCCGAGTTTTGGCCGGACCGTTCTCTATAGAAAACGGCCGCGGAGTCAACTATAAATGAAAATAACTTTTTATTTGAGCGTTCCACACCAGAATTTCTTGCAGAATATGAAAGAGGGCATTAAAATCTATCGATCTGAACAAACCCCGAGTTTTGGCCGGACCGTTCTCTATAGAAAACGGCCGCGGAGTCAACTATAAATGAAAATAACTTTTTATTTGAGCGTTCCACACCAGAATTTCTTGCAGAATATGAAAGAGGACATTAAAATCTATCGATCTGAACAAACCCCGAGTTTTGGCCGGACCGTTCTCTATAGAAAACGGTCGCGGAGCCAACTATAAATGACCATAACTTTTTATTTGAGCGTTCCACACCAGAATTTCTTGCAGAATATGAAAGAGGACATTAAAATCTATCGATCTGAACAAACCCCGAGTTTTGGCCGGACCGTTCTCTGTAGAAAACAGCCGCGGAGTCAACTATAAATGAAAATAACTTTTTATTTGAGCGTTCCACACCAGCATTTCTTGCAGAATATGAAAAAGGACATTAAAATCTATCGATCTGAACAAACCCCGAGTTTTGGCCGGACCGTTCTCTATAGAAAACGGTCGCGGAGCCAACTATAAATGACCATAACTTTTTATTTGAGCGTTCCACACCAGAATTTCTTGCAGAATTTGAAAGAGGACATTAAAATCTATCGATCTGAACAAATCCCGAGTTTTGGCCGAACTGTTCTCTATAGAAAACGGCCGCGGAGTCAACTATAAACGAAAATAACTTTTTATTTGAGCGTTTCACACCAGAATCTCTTGCAGAATATGAAAAATGACATTAAAATCTATTGATCTGAACAAACCTCGAGTTTTGGCCGGACCGTTCTCTATAGAAAACAGCCGCGGAGTCAACTATAAATGAAAATAACTTTCTATTTGAGCGTTCCACACAAGAATTTCTTGCAGAATATTAAAGAGGACATTAAAATCTATCGATCTGAACAAACCCCGAGCTCATTGTGACGTTTCTTGATGTCTGTTATCTTGACGGTTCTTCTCGTCTTTTATCGTGACATGATTTTGTTGATCGCTAATCAACGTTGTGATCCCCCACATTATTAAGAATGTTTTAAAATAAAATGCAGAAATTAAAAAAAAAATAGGAATAAATTCTTTCTTTAATTAAAGTTTGCTTATCTGCTTTTTCCTGAACGTAATTATTAGTGTTATCTTAAAAATCCCGAAATTCCCAATCTGTATGTAATTTTTCGCCAATTTAGATGTTATCTTTAGGAAAACACGATTGAGTTAATGCAGCTACCTAATTTGAATTTCTTGTTTGATATATGGTTCTCATATCTGTTACTAAAATAAGGATATATATACCTGCAATAAATAATTTTCATATAATCAACAATATTTTTCACATTTCTCAGAAATAGATTGAGTCCACAAACCATATTTACATAAAATAGCTTACTCACATATTTAACCAAAGTATTAATGCTCCAGGTCTTTTTTAATACTTTACACCCTATCTAGAGGCATTATTTTAGGAGCTAGAGAAGAACTTTAAATACAAAAGTTATAGGGCTTTTTACATAATATCTTTTAAAGCTATCGGTAATAATAACTGCGCATAGCAAAGTGGAGAAAAAATACAATAGCCACTTTTTAGCATTACAATATTTCGCAAAGTTTTAAATTTTTTCCAGATCGCTTTAATTTTTCAAATGCTCCAGCAGAAAGTGAACCAGTAGCTATACTACTATTAATAAATGCATATTAGCGATATAATTTTTTTCCGAAAAATTTAACCTAGTTATTTACTTCATTGTTAATTATTAGAATTAGTTAATCACATTTTGAATGTATTTTGTGCAGATAATTTGAATAACGGCCTAAAAAAAGTAAGTAAAAAAAATCGATTCCTTTTATTGCAAAAAACTTGTAAGATGCTGGAAGATTACCAGAAATTTGAAACAACTGTCACAAGAAAACCTTTAATATTATATTGGAACGTATTTTAGTAGAAATTCAATGAGGAAAATAGGGGAGCGAAGCAAATACTTTTGCGGCTGCTTATTTATTCAAGTCTTCGAAATTGAGAATAGATACGATTGAATGCGGGAAAGTTAAAATCACAATGCACAGACATCAATCAATGATGCGGCCTAGGAATGGCCGTGACATGCAGAAGAAATATTTCGATATGTGGGACATCAATATTGCTTGCCCGTTCGATTCTTCGAGCTTTTCAGTTCGAAATGTATAAAGGAGAACATAAATTGCTGCCACACGTAGTCATTGTTAAGTTGTTCGCACCTCCACGTAAATGTTACAACAAATTCAGGCGTTTCAGCGACAAATATTGCGATAATTAACTCTAACTCTCGCCATTAATTAAATTGTGGCCGTACAATTTATTTGATTAATATAGATGCTAATCAACTGCCTAAATAATCTACAGTTCGACAAATGAAATTCGTCAGTGACTGCAATGAATAATTTATTTGCGAAAATTATCCTTCCTCGAAATTACACCCTCTATTTACATACGTCAGTCTTCATTTTTGTACAAATATCATTTTCACGGTTAAACATACGTATTAAATTCTTGCGCTTATATTTATTTGCAACCTTTAGAAAATCAAAAGCTTTTGGAAACAACATTTACATTGATAAGTTCTTCATGGGCTTGTATAAAACTGTCTGACCGTAATTACCCAGAATTTCTAAAACATTTTTATGTACCGCGTGACATATTTAAATGAAAAGTTACACTGTAATTGCCAAAATAAAGCCTCAAGATATTGTGCATAATATTAAAAAAAAAAACATGTACACTGTTCATTAATGCAGAAGCTTCTACAATTTTTTCTCGCATCAATAGAAAATTATAAACTGGATGATAAGTTTGTTCCAACGATGAAATGGCATGTTATTTCCCCATAGACACATTTGTTATTTTAATTAAATAAATATCAAAGAACACTAACAAATTAAGGCAGAAAAATTTCCACCGCAATCGAGAATCGATTTGTTAGTGTTTAGATCAGAGATACTGTGTGAATTTTTAGTTTGTATCATCAAAACCAGTTGTAGCTTAAATAACAGTATATCTAACAAATATCCACACGATTTCCTTTGTGAAAAGTGAAATATAAAATTATTTCATGCAGAAACTGCGTTAATCCCAACAGGGTAAGAAGCGTTTAGTATAATTTTCTAATTTGCAAAAATTAGCAGAATGAGGCTCAACAAGTTGAGTTTCATCGCACGAACTTTACATATTCTTCCGGTTTCATAAAACTTGATGAACCCAAATCTACTGAGATGACTGTAGGCGCAATAAGTACGAAGGTGTTTTAAATTAGAAGCATTAGTTTAATGAAACCATAATTTACAAATTAAAACCACATCTTTTTGTCCTAAGGTTTGCTCTCTAGATCAATAAATGCAATAATATTTAATTAAAAAAGAGTAAAGACTTATTTGAAGGTAACGTTTTGCTAATGACCAAAAATCGTTTTTATTACAAATTTTAAATTTAACAAGAAAGAAGCAAACTCACTTTTGTAATGAGTAACCAAAGTTACACGATTTAGTAACTTTTACCGTTGAAGCCTCAGTTCTTTTAGTTCCCGTATCCTGTAAACGGGACTTTTATTTTTAGTTTATGTTGGTTTCAATTTTGTGCTGTTATTTTAGATCTTTGGCTACCTTCTCCACATTTTATCGAATGCATTATATCTAAATGTGGTTCTTTGTTTGTTTCGTAATTGATTTCCGGGTAATTTTTGAAAATTGCATTTTGCAATTGACAACTTAATTGTGACAAACGATAATTTGATCCATAAAACTTTAAATGCAAAACCAATCGCTTTTGTAAGACAACATAAGAACAAAAAATCACAATTAGTTACTCATAACAAAAGTGAACGGAGTTTGTTTTGCAAATGAAGGACAAGATTTTGAAAATATATTTCATGTTTTCACATTAACATAGGTTAAATTATTTTGTTTTAAAAGTAATCTTATCTAATTGCATATTTCAATAAATCGTATGATATAATATATAGTCATTTGGAGCAACGCAACACGCAGTGATAAAGTTTCTAATGAAAGGGGGAAATGGACCAAAAATTATTCATGAAAGAATATCCCAGGTGTACAATAATGACAGTCCATCTTATTTTCAAGTGAAATTTTGGTGTAGACAATTTCGATGGGTCGGCGACTCAATTCAGGATGACCGCAGCTCAGGAGATCGGTTTTCATAAGAACTGAGGAAACTATCAGCCTCTTTGAAGTTTTCCCGCTGTTAGATCGACGCCCGGCAGGGGGGTTACCCTGCTTACTAAAGCGTGGATCCAACGGCTTCGGCCGTAGGTGACCATTGTGGACGTATGATAGAGTTCCTATGGGTGTGACGAGCCCACCGTCCCGAGTTGCCGTACCAGTGCCTGGGTTGCACGTAACCTAACCTGTAGGACTCGGCCGACTTGTTCGGTCGTGGCCGAACTTCCCACCAATGAAGCAAACTGGTACCGTGGGGACCGATTAGCCCGGAGGATACCCTCCCCTCCTCTGGAGTGGAGCGAGCAGAGAGGACCTCCACAGGTCGACTGGGTTGGACTCACGGGGGCAGTGGTTGATGCTAGGGCTAGGGATGATACCCACCCCATCCCGACGCGTGAACTGCGGATCTCAGTTCCGGCACTAGCCTGGAGAGCTAGTAGAGATTAGATAGGTCTCCCTTGACCAGAAGGGGCGAGGGGCGTGCAACCCCGAACCAGTCTGGTAGCAGGACGACACTTTATAGTGTCAGCCACCGAGAAGTGGGCTGCCCTGAGCGTTGATTGGGCGTATCTCAATCCGATGGCTCTGGTCGGGGCCCGAGCGGAGAAGGGCTAACTCGCTCAGGTGCCGCTCGTAGCGTTTTAGGGTAGGATTAGGGAGAACTGTCTGTCTGTCTGTCTGTCAGATCGACGAATGAAGATTCCACTGCTTGCTAAAGAAGCTGAATTTTCCAAAACTGCAGTTTACAAGATTGTGCAGGAAGATTCAGGGATGAAAAAATTGCTGCACGATGGATCCCCAAACTCTTTCCACCGGAACAGAAACTGGCGAGGCAAAAAATTACTCAAGAATATTTTGCCGCTTTAAAGGGCGATGAGAGTCATTTTTCGGGAATTCTCACAGGCGACGAGACTTGGGATCCTCGCACAAAGAAGAGTCGATGCAATGGGTTCATAAGGTTTTTCCGCTTCCAAAGAAGGCGAAAACTCAGTGGAAAGCTGATGGCGACCGTTTTTTAGGACTGCAAAAGTATTCATCTACTGAATATATGGAAAAATTACCTACGATTAAGAGAGAGGTTGTTTTCACCACACAGTCCAAGAATTGTCATATCCAAGCTATAGCCTAGATTTGGTTCCACTCTAAATCTAAAGCACAAATTAACGTTTCGTTCCAATTTCGACATCTTCCTCTTTCCAAAAGATCTTACGTTAGGCGGCAAATTATTTATTTCATTCATTTTAATAAAATTATTCATTGAGTTACCTACAATACAGTGAATTAAAATAATTTAAGACGTGCAGTTTCCCTTTTTCTTTTGAAGTCATTTCTCACAATAGAAAGGATAAACTTAAATGAGCAGGTAAGAGGAAAGCAATCTAAAAACCGATACAACCCTAAACTAATTTACTTCGAAATGAACATTTCTATTGTGCCATTAAAGCAACTGCACCTTGGAGATGATATAGCTTTATTGATTTCAGTGTCCTTTGTTACTTATTCGAAATTACAATCCTAGAATATCTAAAACGTTGAGATTCTAACATAGGGGTTAATTTGCACTCTGTCAGTATTATTTGCGGAATATTCAGTTAAAAGCACGCGTTATTATTCGTAATGTTGGATGTAGATGAGCGATGCATTTGCGGATTTCATACATTGGACATTATTCACGGTGTCTTTTTTTTAATAAGATAGTACTTTACGTCACTCTGAAACCACCTACTGTTCTAGCAAAATAAAAGGAACATTTCCCTCGTAATATTATATTTTTCTCGTAAAATTTTAAAAGTTTAAGTTTCTATCATTTACTAAAAATATTTCTGTTATTGTGCCCTATAGACTTATGTTGTATTAATGACATTAAATATTAGAAACAGAGTTCGTTAACAGTTTCTAGTAACATTTGTTTTTTTTAAATGCCATAAGGGGTGGCTGTGGAAAAGAAAATTCATGTCTTAGCTCTATTCATTTACTTTAAATTTTCAGATTTGGCATGTGTTAGATGTCAAGCTACGGCATGAGTTTTAATTTTCATGGCCAACCTTTATGGCATTTTAAAAAAAATACATTGTACTAACATTGTCTAACATTAATTTGAATATTCATTTATTAATAAACTAAAAAGAACAGTGTTGTGAAATTAGACAAGTACACAACGTGAATATCATATCGCAAAGAGAAAGAGATTTTCCTCGGTAAGTATTAGGCAGAATTTGCCTGGTCCCCTGAGATCAAAACGTAACAGAACGTGTAGACGCATACGAAAATTACAGCTTATTTTGTCTTAGGGGAAATACTCACCGAAAATATAAGTTGCTAACCAGAAGAAATGACTTCTCTTTTGTTAGACGTTAGGCATGTTTTTTTTACTTTACTTTTTGATCTCTGTATATAATTTTTTACATTATTTTTAGAATTACTCATTATTTCAAAAAAAATATGCCCTTTATTAATGCAATGTTAGGTCAAAAAGCGATCGCAGGATGTCGTGATTTCTTCATTATTTATTATTAGGGGATAAGTCTTTTTTGACCAAAATAAGTAGTGAAATGCATTTTTCGATACTGATTTTTCCACTGTTCAAATAAAAATACGTTGTAGCATACCTAAATAATTACTAAATGTTATACTTTGCAGAAATAATTACCATTTCTAAGATTTTTATCGATTTACAGTGACAGCTTAAACTATCAACTCTCCTGAAAACAGCTAAATTTCGACGAAACCACCATTTTATCTGTATACAAATGTATGTCATACATTAGACCTAAATATAAAAATTCTTTAAAGAAACGTTTCAATAAAAAATATAACATAGGTATATGAAATAAATATTATAGTTTCAGTTATGCTATATGGAAAAAAATTCTCTACTTTTAGACATCACGCTTCAAAATACACCGACTTATTCTTGTATAACAATGCACAGAGGGAATAGCGTCATTTCAGGAGGCGCTTGAGAATTCTCTTGTTGCTATACATATACATATTGTACGTCTAGCCTTAAGATAAATTTTAAATATATGAAAAATAGATACTGCTTTTATTTTGAAAATTGGTATAACAATCCTGTCGTTGTTATCCGTGTTGGTCTGAAGGAAAATCTTTATACAATAATACTCATAGGTGAACATGTTTTTAAACATGTTTTTAAAGTTAACATTAAGTAACAAGTTAAGTGAACATGTTTTTAAAGTTAAAGAAAGGTATTGGTAAATGTATACTAATACATCGTAAACGGATACACACTATGTTGATTCGTTTTTCAGACAGGGAAGTAGCAATTAAATGTTTGCAAACATTTGTTACAGTTTAATTTTTCGTTAATGAATATTACGCAAATTAATAAATTCAAATTGGTTCACCCTGTATGTAACCATGAAACGCAAAATCGCTTGTCTTTTCCACACCCTTGAAAGAGAATAGCGACCTGGTCAAGAAATACCAAGCGAGGATGAGCTTAGGCTTAATTCTAAATACTCCTCCTTTTCATTTTCAATTCTTCCCTTGATATATTTTCGTGCGAAACAACAACGCCAAAGATGTGTCATTAACACCTCAGATTCAACATGGTGCAGATATGTTTTTGGGACGATTTGAATTTTTAATGTTTGAAAATTTGTAAATAATAACGGCGTTTAAACAGATTTTAGTGCACCTATTTAAATAAATGTTCATGGCTTTATATTTTATAGGTAATTGCGTTCTTTCTCCCTTAGACTTTTTCCTTTTATATTCGCGATGTCAGTTACAGTTTTAATAAACACAGATCCGAGCAGCCACTGCTTTATGAACAAAACGTCAGACAAGGCCATCTGATTCTCTAAAGTCTGATTCTCTGGATCAACGAATCCATTGAACATGAATCCTCCAGGAGATTGAGCCACGTACAACGCATCTCCAGGAGTGCGTTCAGGAAGTTTACCCCGAGTAGAGTTAGAGTAGAGTTAATGTTGAGTTATTACGAATTACTCTGTAGAGTTATAATATTACAAGCACGTTTTTGAACGATAAGAGTTAAACATACATACACTTAACCTAACTGTTTGGAATAAATTATATAAATTGTTAAAAGCAACTGTTATAGCATACCTACTCTATCATAAATAGTGTGCAAAATGTTATGGTACATATTTACATATTATGATATAACATATACAAAAACGCAGTATGATCACGACTGATCAGTTAAGGAATTATATTCTTCAACAGGGCTGCAGTCAAAAGGCCGGTAATTGATACTCTTCTAAAGTTTAACCGAGCTTTCGGAAAATTTTATTACCGCCCTTTTGACTGCAGCCTTGTTGAAGAATATAATGTACCTACATATACACATAATAACATTTAATAATTATTATAACAAGAAGATACTGATGATGAAGAAGAAAACATCATTCTCTTATGTAATAACAATTCGCAACGAACTCATTTGTATCATTTACTTTTAGTAGTGTTAGTTAACTTATATTGATTCGATTACATATGAGGCGCCTGTAGCACTTTGAATTTTCTTTCATTGCGTATGTCGAATAAATGTTACCTACCTCTCAGAGGTGAGTAGAAAAAGTTAACTTTGAGTGATTTTAACTTCGAATATGAATGCTGTGAGTAGAGTTTACTCTATTAACTCGGGCAATTTATGAACGGTTTAGAGTTAATAGAGTTAACTTCGAGTTAACTCCATGGACTTTATGAACGCACCCCAAAGCGATAGGAATGAGTTAGTACAAATTCATGCGCACTTGGTGACCTATACATTTGGGTTACTTCCCGTTTAGTCATTTTTCTTGAAGTGTAGGTAACTGTTTGTACACTTTACTTTTGTTTAAGTACATTAAATTGATGTCTTTGGGGCCTAAAAGCACTAGTACGATATTGTTTCACTTGTATTGAGAATATAATGAGCTAAAAGTTTTATTTTACATACATTATTGCTTCTCGTACAGGGGTCAATAGACTATTATTAAATTTAATTTAAATGAAACAAGTGTTTATCTTCTACAAAACAAAGGTGTATCCCGATTTGAATCGCAACAGACCATTGCTGCTTTGTTAAATATTACTGTTACTTAAGATAACTAAAGTTGAGGAACTACTTCGTATCAATGCTAAAACACTGTTAATTCTATAACAGTATAAAACTGTATTACAAAAAATACGATAATTATAATGTAAGAAAAGTCTGTAGTCAAACGTAAACATTGATATTATTCATCTTTATCGTCTTCTAGTATAGAAGTCGTTGTGATAAACAAATAAGGTATATTAATAGAATTGAAGGAGAACACGACCACTTTTTATTCGTGAAAAGACATAGGGGGTATTATATTGAATGACATCAGTTTGAGAGTCAGGCTTGAACATTTTAAATAAACAAATAAAATTAAAAGAATTTATACCTAGGTTATCTCTTTTATAACTTAATTTATATCACAACCGATTTTTATTATTGGTCGATAAAAAATACGTTTATAGTAAATAAAGAACAGTAGAAAATTAGTTAGTTTTCAACAAAATATTAAAGAAAATATAAAAGACTTTTATTTTTGTCTTTGAAAAGTTCGAATTTTTTACGCTCGCAGAGTTAATCAAAGCCGTGAAAAATACAAACTTAAATACTTTTTGATGGCAATTTATATATACTGTATACCTGAATTTAATGACTTTAATCTATTCAGCACTAGTAATTTTGGTGCACGTGCGCACCTATTGCATCCAAGAAAGAATTTTTAAACGTCAGCCGCGTTTAAAATTAAAACCTTTTGTAAACATTCTGCGTTACGAAATAAACACATTGTGTCTTCAAAATTATTTAGATTATTTATGCCTTAGCATCCATTAATTGAGTTTTAAATTTAAAACCTTGTGCAACTTGTCTTAGTTAAAGCGGGAGTGTTCAACGAGGGTTACTTGTAGCCCCCGGGAGGCTTTCTGATGGCCTGCCAGTTTCAGCCATCCCAGAAACCGTGTGTAGACGCTATAGATAGATACAAAGAGATAGAAACCTGATGCGTAATCTGACTTATGAAATAAAATATTAGGCTTGCAATTTCAAAACAATTTAATACCACTCCGAAACCAACTTGCAATTTGATTTAAGTTCAGTTCTTGAGCTTAATTTTAAGTTTCAGTTAATACAAAATTACCATTGATTTAAAAGCAACAATTTAATGTTGTCCTTACTTTATTTTATTTTTATTAACTCTAAGTTACAGATAATTTATGTACAGGATGGAACAATAATTTTGTTGTCCATTATGTGATACTCAATAACCATTAGGTACTCTTTCGAATATAATTCGGTGGTGCAGTTACTTTATTACAACTGAGCTTTTAGAAGCAACAAGTTTCCGGGAATATTTTTTATAATTATTCAAAAAACTGATTTTATTATTGCTTTTTTGTTCAACTCCCACGATTAACTAAGTAGACTAATGCATGCTGGTGTTAATACAGTACGGTTTTATTTTGAATTGTTGAGTAGAAATTGTCTATGTCACAATTTCGAATATTAAAAAAAAATCAGAGTAAAGTGTTGAGCACATTTTTAAGAAAAAAACTTTTTATGTCATTAAGAAATTTGTTCATATCTCCTTTGGTCCTTCCTGAACTGAGAATTGAATTCTGATCCTTTATTATTTATTTATTACTTTCGAGGAAAGAAAACTAATTATGCAAAATCGATTTAATTTAAATTTGAAATATTCTCACCTTAATGGTTTCAAGTCATTACCAGGGCGGTTACAGTAATGTACGATAATGTAAGTACAAGAACTATTCAATAACAACAATACAATATGAAGTGCCATGCATTAGCTAAAGTGTTTTATTATCACACACTTTGAAATATTTTGTTAACATGTGTTGATATGTTATGACACTTATTATTATTTGCTGTATAAATCTCTAATATTATTCTTTTTGATTATAATTGGTTTACCTTAATATTACGCAAAATACCTAAATATTAGTAATTAGTTTATTCCGTATATGCTCTGTTACACTAATATACTTGTTTTCACAAGACGCAAAAAAGTTTCTAATGAATGTCTCTTTCTAGAAATAAGTTAATATAATATCGACCTAACGAAGCATTTCTGGGTATAAATAAGTTAGGCTGAGGACCAGTTTTACAATCCCAGTTTAAATTAAAGTCGAAGCTTAAACTCTTAATAAGGATTGTTGAAATAATCGTTGTTATGTGGTTAAGCTTCAGTTTAAATTTCTTTTTATCTATCATTGTAAAACTGGGCCTAAATCGTCTTATTTTGAACCCAGGAATCTGAGGTTAAGCCATGTATACGCATTTTAAGGGGCGTATTCACCAAATAAAGTGCTTCGAACTAACTCGGAGCTAGTTCCGAACTAACGAGTTTAAAACAAGTTAAGAACTTTTCGACCTGTACACACCAAAATCTGTTGAAGTTCGGTTCGCTAAAAGCTCAGAACCGGTGAACACGAGAAGCGCGAAGCTAGCTCTAAGCAGAGTATTGGTGAGTACGCGCCTTTCGAAGCAGCTCGTTTAATTTAAAAAATTACTTTATGGTTTTGTCAATTTTCTTAATAAATTCTTTGTATATTTCTAAATAATTTTAAATTGTACATCCGCAATATAAATTAATGTGTACTCAGATTTTAAAAATTTTCAATATTAAAATCGTCATAAACTGTTGGCCCATTCTGTAACGAAACAAAACTGTAACTTTCAATTCTTAGTACATACCTACATCTTTTATTATTTATAATACTCATTTATCGCCGTACAGATGACAGCTTTTCAAATTTAAATCATTTATTCTCTTCATGGTTAAATCATTTCATCTTGACAAATCGCAAAATATTTCATCTTTAATCGTTTGGTCATGTGTAATCTTGAGAAGCCGTCAATTTTACAGGGAAGCATCTATTAAAGTAATCACTTGTGGATGTTTTCTTTGTGTAATAGATAATGAATTCTTTCAGTTTTAAGTTTATCGCTTCCTTGCTACTATACTAAGAAAATATCATTCTGGAAGTTTTTCAGATGATAAATTCCATCATATATAAAAAAAAGTCCTAGAATATATTATTTCGTACATATCACACCTAAGGTTTTAGGGCGCAAATTTATGGTTTTTAGAAATGGGAACAACTTATAGCAGAGAATTCCATTTGAAAATGTAACTTTTATGTCGCGTGTTTCTTGTACACTGCAAGATTCATCATAACAAATAAAAATGAAACCTCCGAATCTTCAGCCTAGGTCAGCCGGTAACAACAACAACAATAAGTAAAATAAATTTCCAAAAATGTATAAATAAATAAAAATGTATTTCTACTGCAGCTCGTATTTAATATAGTACTAAATCGTAAAGAAAAGTAACAAAAGGTGATTTCCCTTTTCAAAGTATACTTCACTGCAAAATTAAAATAAAATTAATTTTTTTTAAATAAATTGAATTTTTTGTACAGGGATTTTTCAATAAAGAGTAAGATGAATTTATTACGGTCCTATGCGATGAGCTACAAAACGCTAAAAAGCAGAATATAATGTCGACGTAGGCTTCTTTCATTTTGTAAAATGACAACTGCCACAAATTACTTATTTGAGTTTGACAGAGCCCGAAAGTTTTGGCATTGTTATTGCGTCTCTAAAAACCGTGATTTGTGGATGAAAGGAAAAAGCAAGAAATGCGATCAAATTTTGTGGAAAATCCGCGACGTAAACATTTTCTATGATTTAGACGGCTTTTTGCACAATGTCTATGGTCACTTTTGCTTGTTTTCGATGGCATAAAGAATTTACAAACGGTCTCTAACAGTATTGAAATATCTGTTGGAAGTGTTTTTACCTTCTTGCACAAACATTTAAACACGTCTGCAGTTTGAGCTCGCTGGAATCCGCGTTTGCTACCACTTTAATCAAAAAGCGAATAGAGTAGCGGTTTATCAGTACAGGAAACAGTGTGTTCAAGGTAAAGGTGAAGAATGGTGGAAGACGATTATTACTTGCGGATGCAACTTAGGTGTATTGTTATGATCCGGAGATGAAGCAGTAAAGCACACAATGGATAGAAAAAGGAGAACCACAACTGAGAAATCACGCTCGCAAAAATTTGTCAATAACGCTATGGTTGTAACATTTTTTTATTACAATGAGATGGTGTATACGCATATGGTCCTACTTAATACTAGACTAACCGCTAATTTTTGTAAGAATGTTTAGTGCCCGGTTGCACCAACTTTTTAAGCAGAGCTTAAATTTAAGTGGTGTTTAGACTATGACATTATTTATAGATTTAAAAAAATTTTAGTCACATTCTAATTGATACTTAAGTTGAAGTTTAAATGTCAATTAGAATGTATTTCACATTATACTGACCATACGTAAATGTCACATTCTAAACATAAGTTAAATTTAAGCTCTGCTTAAAAAATTGGTGCAACCGGGCATAGGTCTTTTAATGAAGAATTTCATACCCAAAAAAAACCTGAGCTGATTGGAAAATGGAAACTTCACCTTGACCGTTCTGCGCAAAGCAAGTAACGTCCGTTAGCACGTGGCTAATGTTGTGACAGAATTTTCGGTCAAAATGTCAGGTGTATACCGCACCCTCTGTATAAGTCAAGTTGTAGCTCACGCGACTTCTATACTCAGATTTCTCAGACAAGAAAAGTCCTTTAAGGACGGCGGTTTCAAACAGAAGTGGATGCTGTTAAGGCTTTTAGAGACGACTTTGAAGAAACTCTCAGAAAACGTCTTCCGTCAGTCATATCCTTGAACAATAGTAGAACAGTTGGGTTAAGGATATTGCACTGTAGGAGGACTATATGGAACGTGATAAATGTATTCTTGTTTGAGATTAATAAACAAAGTTTTGATAGTATTAATACTAGTCTTTGTTTAAAGGCCCTCGCATAAATCATTCAAATCGTTCAAATATACATAAGTAACACATGTCTTTTCAATATTGTATTCTTGACCTTTCATTACAAATCCTATTTAAAAAATTCTAAATTTTTCACTAAAAAACATGAATTTATTTGAATTGTAGATATGTATGATTTTATTTTGTTTATTGTTCGATCGAAAAATTCGAAACCGTCGTTAAAATTACATACTATAAACAGTAACAGACAACTTGGTCATTTATCGTCGATTGGTGACTCTTAATGAAGAAGATAACCGTCAACAAGGAAGTGGTCAAAGACTAAGTGTGAAATAGTTTTCCGTTAGCAGAGCAGAGTGGAATCGATAAGGAGAAACCGGTAGTTATCATAGACGGAGGAACAATAAAAAAAATGGAAGGGCGTAATGAAGAATACAGATGCGAATAAATGCAGAGAAAGAGAACAGTTTTGTGCCGTAAGATAATTAAAATTACTTCCGGTATACTAAAAGAAAGAGTTGAATAAATTATATATTATAAAATTTGTAAAATGTTATTTTGTGATGTTACCAAACAATATAATTCCAATGGAAGTTTGGTGACCTACATTAGGCAATCATTAACTGCCATTGTTATTGAATCAGAAGTTACTGAATTTATTGAGCACTTATGAGTAAAATTCAACTCTGTTTCGGTTAGTTATAATTTTTCTCATTTTTTTCAACATTTTGAGGATAAATTATAGACACTTTTTATGTCGTATGATTGTTTTTATATTTCTGGTGATTTTAACATTGACCGTCTGCTTCCCTATGACACTCGTACAGTATACTTTTTTGAAATTTTATCATCTTTTAATTTGAAGCAGATAATCACAGAGCTAACTCGCTTTACTTATAAATAATTCTACATCAGTAGATTTCTTAATATCTAGCCATGATATACAGAACGTGTTACGATTCTATGGTCAGAAACCTCAACTTCGTGAATTTTCGCCGACGCCCCACTTATATCACGTTAATTTCGATCTTAGTCATTTAGCGAATTTTATGTGAGGAGCGTTGTGTACAATAGTAAACCTCACAACATACTGAAGCTACACTCAGGACTGCGGTTCATCTCTCTGCCCTCGCGTAAACGAAATTACTGATGTGACTGCAGGAGCGCGACACTTATTGTATATATCTGATTATGGTTTAGTTTGGTGCTTCATGATTTTTGCTAAGCCTCCAAAAGCAGCTTTTGTTCCTTTCACATACCGTGATTTTAACAGTATTAATCTGAATTATGACTTGAAATTAATCCCTTAGTTTAATAAACGGTGAGCAAATGAAAATCAGATTAGAGTACGCGGTGCAAAAAAAATGTACAGTTTGTTAAATGGATCTTTTTACGCACGTCATTGATTTTTTCCGTATGAAACACATCAATACTCTTAAACCAAGTAATAAACCGTAAGTTTTACTTTATAAACATTCGTATCAAAAGACGTTCCTTTTTCAATTTGAACGAGTCGTGTACCTAGATATAATAGCTATCTAAAAAAATTGGTTTTACTAATGCTGTTTGTCAATGACGTGCGTAAAAAGATCCATTTAACAAACTGTATGTCTGTGATTAAATAAAAAGTCAATAAATTTGACAGTCCATGAATGACTTACATTAATTTATTCACTTAATCACACTTATGCACCGCCTACTCTAATCTGATTTTTTTTGCTCACTTTTTATAAGTACATACATTGAATTTTCAGTGTGATTTAAATAAAATAGAAATAAATTCAGGTTCACTTCTAAATGTTTTAAACGAAATATTAAATGAATAGATGGAGTGACAAATTTACACTAATTGTTGGTTTCAGTGCCTGTTCCAAACTCATTTTGAGAATGAAGAAGTAAAAGACACGTACGTACTAATATTATGTACTATCAAACATGATGAGGTGTAATGATTATTCGATTTCAATAGATGAAGCATTACTATAAAAATCACAGTGATCCAAAATAAAAAATATGTAGCAGGTATTCCTATAGAACTGTTATATTTATAACAGTTTAATTTGATAAACTGATGTTGCAGTAATTTATTCACATTCAAATTTTTTGAGTAAGAGTAATTACGAATTGTTGTTTTAAGAATACAAACAAACATTTAGAAATCTCTGTAAAGAAGCAATTATGGATCTCTAGAATTACGTGAACGAAAGCAGCGAAAAGAATTCTAATGCTACATAAAAAATAAAAGCAGTCATTGTATTTTGTGGGCGCATTTTCATTAGGGCTTAAAACTTTTGAGTAAGACTTGGCATACCTGTAAAGCTATTACTTGTTTAAAAAATACCCCTTTACTTGTACGAAAATTAATTTACATTTAATCAAGATAATATTAAAAAATTTTCAGGCATGTTAAACAAACAACAAATAAGAAAGACTAGGTACTTTTATTTTTTTGTGCAGTATATTTTCTCTTATAAATATTATAACAGTACATCGACTAGCAATTGTATGAATTCTCCTTCCTCTGATTGAAAACAGGAACGGCAAAAGTATCGATAATATTTAAATATTCATCAGTCACACTTGTTCCCTTATTTTATTTTACTGAATAAAACAGTAGCTGTCAGTTTAATTGCTCCAACATTAACAACAGATAATTACGATGTAATGTTAGGCTACGTTATACGTATTCGTAATCATTATAAGTGTCCACATAAATCTTGTAAAATCGAAGTTGCAAATACATATAGATATAAGTGAATTTGAACGATAAAAATGATTAAAAGTGTTAGCTATATGTCGAATAATATATATTATTGTTCAACAATTCGTCGAATTGGAAATCAAAATGAAAGTAAATTAAACAAACAGCAAGACAACAAGAAATGTTTCAAATAAAATTCATACATCGGTCTTAAATTAGGACGTTGTAAAAATTTCATCGTGCAAGCTTTTCATATGAACACATCTTACCTTCACATGTTCATTAGTATGTATGTCATTGAGAAAAGTTTCTGGGACAGGCACAAACACACTATCTTATTTAATTAAAGTCCTCCTGGCATGAAAATTAAAGGTAACATATAAGCATGTATGTGCAGTGAAGATCATACTATTTACAAAAGTATCAGTTACTTAGAAACTTTTAAAAAGTTGAGACACGGAAATGAGCGCGAACGACGGAGTGATCTTCAGCTAAGATGATTTAGGCGAGAGTAGGTTTGAACTGCTACTGAAATTGCGTTTGCCTGCGCCGGAACTGGAAAGCACTTGAAAGAAATGCGCGCAAGCGCTTCATATGCTGAAATTTCTGTACTCGTTTATATGCGAGCTGAAGTTTCAGTCTACGCAAACTTTCACGATTATATTTTATTTTTCATACATTGAAATTTTAATTTTTCCTAATATTCTTGACATAGAAACAGCGAAAATTAAATTAATGTAAATTTTGATTAGGAAATCAAGCTTACATTAGGCTTATCATTTGGGCAAATTATGCACCAAGGAGTTTTTGACCGTTGGGAATTAAACTACTTTTGACAATTATCGGGCTAGCGGTCAATAAAAGACTTTTATCTACGACCACTACTGTAAATGACGAATTACGTACAACACATAAACTAAGTAAGCCGGTGTTTACAAACGTGGTGCGTAAAGAAAGAAAAACGCACAATGCTCCTACTACGCACGCTTATAGTTAGATCTACGTAGCCGCATCACATTAGATTGACAGTCGTCGAAATTGCAAGTGTCATTGCTGATTACTTTGAAGGTAATTTTTGTGGTCGTAGATAAAGTATAGTACAAAACTCGAGTTGTAAAGCAATTACGCACTTGTGGAATTACTTGTATTCGCCGCTGCGCGGCTCATGCGCAAATTTTCCACCGTGCGTAATTTGCTATTTACAAGTCTCGTTATGTATATATTATTTAATTTTTATGCTGAGCTTTCGGCAACCTTTATTGCCTTCATCAGAGCAAAAACTACAAGAGGAAGGTTACAATGATTGAATTAATTCAAATTAAATAACTTACATATTTTTTTAGTTTAAATTACATTCTAAATTAAAATGTTCAACATTTCAAAGTATCTGTCGAAAAACGAAGTTTATTTATTTTCAAGGAAAGTCTAGATTTAGAGAATTGTTTGAAAATATCATTACGTTTGGATTCTGTTATTCCAAATTACGATTGAAATCAAATTTTATTACATATTCATAAGCTAAATTAAGATTTTGAATATCGGATCGAAAATTCATAGAATTACTGTTTTTTTTAATATGAATTAATTCTAAGAATAATCTTGCACGATAATTGGTTTCTTTTTCTAAAATTTTAGTGTTATTGAAATCTAATAAATGATTTTTTTTTTAAATGTTGTGCTAAAGCATTAGAACTTTTTTCTTTTTTAGTTATCAATTTACAATCAGATTTATGTTGTGATAGTCGTGATTTAAGCCAATTGGAAGTTTATCCTATATAAACCTGATCACATTCAGTACAAGGAATACAATAAACAATACCGTATTGATTAGAAGGCGGAATTTTATCCTTAGTTTCACTAAAAAGATTATTAATAGTTTTTAAATTATATTTCGCAATTTTAGCATTAATATTTTTTAATTCTTTAATAATCAAATTTGTATAACCGGTTATTTGTGGAAATTTTTTATAAATTAAAATGTTTTGATTTTGATTATTTTGAGAATTATTATTGTGAATATTATGAAAATTTTGATTTTCATTTTGATTATATTGAAAAAAAAAATTATTAACTAAATTTAAAGGATATCCATTATTACAAAAAATATTTCTTAGTTTAATTAAATTCTTTTCTAAAAAAGTAGGATGACATACATTTTTTATTCTGTTCTTAAAAGAAATTAAAACATTTAATTTTTGATTTAAAGGATTACATGAATAAAAATTAATGAATCTACCAGAATGTGTCCGTTTTTGATACCAATCTAATGCATATGGTTGTATTATTTTCTAATCTAATTAATTTAATATCAAGAAAAGGAACTGTATTATTAGTTTCTTCTTCTATGGTAAAGTGAATTTGTGGATGAAAGTTATTAAAAACATCTAATCTAGTAGCAATCATATTTCTTGGTAAAGAATAAATAATGTCATCTACATATTTTTTTATAAAACCAAATTGAAAAGGTAATTGAGGTATGACATTATCCAAAGGACGATCCATCACCATCTGGGCTAAAATAGGACTAAGGGGAGAGCCCGATAATTTTCAAAAATTTGGGGTTATAATATTAATAATTTTGTAATTGAACAAATATTTTCATTTAACATATATCAGATATAAATATCATACGTTTTAAAACAGAGAAATAAAAATTAATAGTGTGAAATTTAAATAATTTAAACATAAATAAACTTTCATGTCATTGATCAGGTAATTAAGATGAGCAGTGCACAAATTTGATCTACGCGTCACACTAATAAGCTATTACATTAAATTGGATGTGGTGTTACGTGAAGCCTAAATATTGCGAGGTTATTAGCATTCAATATGTATCGATATTAGCCCGGCTAAATAGATCATCTTCATATACAATTTAGAGTCCACGCTCCAAGTACAATTTACCAGTCTGACTGAATCGAGCGAAACGCTCGAAGGTCCATTCGAACGCAAATATCATACTAAGCGAGACATAAGTGGCCAACATTTGTTATCTAATCATCCCAAATTGATGAACTTAAATCGGCATGTTGAACAAACTGGATGGGCAGATAAATTCGTAGACATAAACAAGATTAACGAGTGTAATTTAGCTATTTGTTCCATTAGTGCATTTCTAATTTATATGTATACTTGTACTACTTCTCAAAGTTTTTTATGAGATATTTATGTAATAGTTAATATTATTTTATCTGTGTTCATTCTGTGATTCATTTATTTTAATCATTCATTTCTACTTATATACTGGGTGAATTTATTAGTTGTGCAAATATTCTTTTACACAATGAAAGGACGAGCCCTGCAAGCTTCTTTAGTACAGAAAGAGATTAAAAGAGAGAGTTAAATGCACATCCAATTTCTGCCATTGTTTTTTTTTTTATATTATGAATTAAGTAATTTATCGAATAATCTATGACTGTATATTTCAAATATACTTTCAAGATTACGAACTGCACAAGTACTCCTCGCGACTCTTTCCCTTTACTACTAGATACCACGACGAGATTCAAATATCGAAGCCCAAATACCTCTGACTTCATACAAAAAATTTCACACAATAAACAAACTGTTTCCTTTCCTTCTTTCTCACTCCTTTTACTGTGAGGGACGGGTGGTTAAAAATAATGATAATAAAAGAAAGGGGATGAATTATCCTTTACTTCCAGTTTTATCAATGTTTTTCAAGGCCTCGTCGAAATACTAAGTCCGTCTAGATATCTCGACGAGAGCAAGAGAGAAGTTATACTGTGAAACCCAAACTAGGTCTTAATTTCCAAAATTCATCACACCACAGTAGTCAACAGTTTTCTCTTTTTCTCCTCATTCTTTTACAGAAATTTTAATCAGACCGTAAAGGACACAAGTAGCAATTTCTTTGTTTGTAAGCATCTGGTTTGAGCTATTGAGCCAGATATTGCTATTATGCCGTCTTTATACGGAATGAGATTTCAGCCCTTGCTCGCCACTCCATATAATTTTCGGGATTAACGAAAAATAACGTTCTTTCTTTTAAGAACGACATTGACTTGAGAATAAAGACAAAATTTATATAAATAAATATACAGGCTGTTACAAATTCGAGGCTCACCATTGGGATCTCGGAAACGGTAAGAGATACGAAGTCGGTTAAATTGGGGCAAAGTTGCGTATTTTGGGACTGAATAATATTCTGTTCTGAAAAATCTTCTACGATTTGTAGTTTTTGAAATATTTCCAAAAAACAAGAAAACGTAATTTTCTTTTTTATTTTTTTCTGAAGTTATTTTTGCAGGGATCATAACAAAATTAATACATTATACAGGCACTTTTTTAAGCTCTTTACGATGATATCATTAGATTTTACTTAAAACGTTTCGTCTCGTTCTGACCATCATCAACTTCATTTTTCTTCTGCGGGCGCTACATTGGGTTTTTAATACCATTGAATAGATCTATTTTTCTGATGCTTTCCATATATCACATATTTCTATTTAATAATTTGAAACAGCTGAAAACAAGAAATTGTTGAAAATAATATTGCAACGAAAACATGGTATGCAGTGAAAACAAAAACCAAAGCTTGATATACCTTCGAGTTTTATTTCGTTTATCACAAAAACAGATTTTTGAAAATTTTTAGATATAAAAATGAAGGATGTGAATCCAAGAAAACGTAGACTTTTAAAACGTATTGTGTTGACAGCAACAATTTAGTAATAGCAAGAGAAATTTACTTCCAACAATGACGATGACACAATATTTAACTACTTTCGTAATTAAATTATACATTTTTATGATTAAAGCAAGTATTACAAGAAATTATGTCTTTAAAATCTCTCATTCTTGTAAATTTAAAAATGTATTGTGCTAACAATTTAGTAATAGCAAGATAAATTTACTTCCAACAATACCCAGAAAGATGCCATCCACACAGAACAATATTATTAAGTTAGATAGAAACATTGCACTTTATGGATATTTTCATAAAACTCGAACTTATCGAGATCGCCTTAATGATGATGAGAATGAAGAATTATTAGAAGAGTTAATTGATAGTTATTTATAAAATGTTTAAAATTATGAGACTACAAGAAAGAATGTTTCCTCGAGCAGTAACATCTTTTAAGATACGAGTTTTCTAAAGACATGCACATAATTTAATTTTGACATTTTCTAGCTTTTTAATAATAATAATGTATAATTTAATTACAAATCTAATCAACAGTTGTTTCGTAGTTGTCTTTCTGGATACTGTTGGAAGGAAATTTCTGCCTCGCACATTACTGAATTGTTGTTGTTAAGGCCACAAAATTTTTTTTAATTTTCTTGGATTCATAACATTCATTTTTAGATCTAAAAATATTACTAAAATCAGCTTTTGTGATATATGAAATAAAACTCCGAAGATATATCAAATTTTTCTGGCTTTTATTTTCACTGCATACCATGTTTTTCTTTATTTTGTTATTTTCAACAATTTCTTGCATTTCCAGTTGTTTCAAATTATTAAATAGGGATGTGTGATATATGGAAAAGCATATGTATTAATTTTGTTAAGATCCCTGCAATAATAACTTCAGAAAAAAATAAAAAAGAAAATTACGTTTTCTTGTTTTTTGGGAATATTTCAAAAACTACAAATCGTAGAAGATTTTTCAGAACGGATTATTATTGAGCTCCAAAATACGCAACTTTGCCCCAATTTAACCGACTTCGTATCTCTTACCATTTCCGAGATCCCAATGGTGAGCCTCGAATTTGTAACAGCCTGTATATATACCGGCTGTTTCAAATTGGGTGTGCACTGAAGGGATCTCCTAAACCATGAGAGTTACAGATTCGGTTAAATGGAAGAAAAGTTGCACCAGCCATTGCTTAATTCGTATCCGTTAACAGAATCAATTTTCTCTTAATTGTTCTTGTATTGTGAAAATGTAAAAATATCGATTTTCTTTTTTCCTCTGTAACTCCCTTAATAAAAATAATTTAGAAATTCTGTCTTAACTTTCTACAGGTACTTTTGGATTCTGCTTTAAATAGGGGCAGGGACAGTAGAATTGTGGTCACACGTTTCGTCTCTCCGCGACCATCCTCAGTTTACATTTTTTAAATATAACGTATACCTTTTTATTATCGTATTTGTTGCCATTTTTTCTCCTGATTGTAATGGTATATCACACTTAATTGTTGATATTAATTTGAAGCTTAAATAATACAGATTTTTATATGAAAATTTTATTTAATACATAATTTCAAATATTTAGTTCATTTTCTTAGGTATAGTGTAAATTTCAATGAATTATTTAATATCTGTCTCTTTAGTTATTGTATAATAAATTCTTTTAACGGACACTGATAGTGCACATTTGTAGTATCCGTTAAAAGAATTTGTTATACGAGATAGTTGTTGACGAGGCTAATTTTACAAACAAGGGAATATTTAATAGAAATGTACATAGATATTGGTCCAGGGAGAATCAAAAAAGATTTCAACAAGTGTGACCACAGATACAATTCAGCTTAAATGTTTGGTGTGGTATTTGGCATAATAGAATTAATGGTCCGATCATTTACGAAAATCATGTAACACCTGGACGTTACATCGAATTTTTAAGGACAGCATTGGTTTCCTCTAATGACCGATTTCTTCACCGTGTTTATCCTAAGGTTAATTTATCTGTCAGTTGGAATGTGACCTACAGTTGGCTGTACACAAACTACATGTCACATTCTAATTGACAGATAAATTAACCTTAAGATAAACACGGTGAAGAAATCGGCCATTAATCATATTATGGAATTGTAATTTCAAAATGATGGAGCACCAGCACACAATGCTGAAATAACAACAAATTATTTGAATCAAACTTTTCCTGATAGGTACAAATGGACCCGTCATGTGGTATTCTAAGATCACCAAATATTAGCCCTTTGATTTTTTGTTGTTTGATTGATTGATTTTATTGATTTTACCTCTTCCGACATTTGAATGTTAGTTATTAATATTTAGTAAGTAAAAAAAGTACTAAGGAATAAATTTACTTATTAAATAAATCATGACGAAACTGTATCAAGCTTTTTTTATCATATTTTAACTTTACTTGAAAAAAGTATTAATTGTTATACATCACTGGAATCAGCAGAAAAAATGCTATCGAATAGAATAATTAAAAGATATACGTTGTATTTAAAAAATCGAAACTGAAGATGGTCGTGGAGAGACGAAACGTTTGACTTCAATTCTTTCATCTCTATTCGAAGCAGAATAAGAAAGTGCCTGTAGAAAGTTAAATCAGAATTTCAAAATTATTTATAATACGAGAGATACAGAGGAAAAAAGAAAATCGACATTTTTACATTTTGATCAATATCTCAAGAAGAAATAAGAAAAAATTTATTCTGTGAATGAATACGAATTAGGCATTGATTTGTGCAACTTTTCTTTCATTTAACCAAATTTGTATCTCTTACGGTTTAGAAGATCCCTTCAGTGCACACTCAATTTCAAACAGCCGGTATATATATTTTATCTGTGGTGGTTGCCCAACGGGGTCCTAAGTCAAAGACTTGTCAGGACCTCAGGAGCGGGAGTGTATTTGAGTGTGTGTTCCATGGCTTTGTTACTTCCAACCGTTTAAAGGGAAGCAGTGTAGAATTTTATCCCCAACACTGAAGGGTGTCTGAAGTCGATACCGACCACCCCCAAGAAAAATCTCGAGTGCGGTTCGAACCGACGACCATGCGATTGCAAAGCCGGTCCTCTTACCAGTGGACCGTTCAGGCGTTAATATTAAGAATAAGTAAACAATTATAAATTGATTTAGACAATTTTCAAAAACTGATTACATATGAACAATACTTTAGACAAATATGAAATTTAAATGCAATTTCAGATTACTTCAGAACAACATACAAGACAACATAAAACAAATTCAAAATGATTTTATAACGAGAAAAACAGCATCTCATAATTAAAATAAGCAAATGTTAGTTTAGCCAAAATAGTCAAAATAGTAGAATCAATAACTAAATTCTCACCCAATCAAAGGACTAAATACAGAGACGGACGGACTTTTTGGAGAACAGCAACACACACTAAGACATTCTGTAAATGTCGATTACGCCCTCGGGCTTATGGAGATGTACTCCACAAGACGGGTATTAGCAGTATTTAGGACCAAACTGCTAGAAGCTGTCTGATGCCTTGTGCTTTTCCACGGCCCCTTTTTATTTGGTTTTTCTAAGGTCAATTCCGATTACGTAGCATTTCCTATGTGTGTGATTCAGCACGAGGCCGGCTTTCATTGCCACTGCAGTTCTTCGAATTTGCAAATGTCAATTATGTCTCATCTCGGCCAAGGCTGTTGATAAAGCGAGACACTGCCACGGTTACTCCAGTTCGATTCAAGTCCTCGAGTACCGATTTTAGAATTAAATAGCGCTGCAACGAGTCGGGTAGACTCGCTGTCAGTTACATGCAGTTACATAGTAAATCAATTTTTGTTTATATTTTGCACGCTGCCTGCATACTTTAGCTGTGTTCGAATATTATACGTCGGATGTATCTGGAGCGTATGATCTCATCTTTCTCACTCACGATTTTTATTCTATTTTGTATCTCGCTCATCCATTTAAAAGAATCTTGTGTTTATATCATTTCCATGACAGCAGGCGATCTTTTCACACCCTACTTAAATGTGGGATGTGAAAGATCGCCTGTTGTCATGGAAATACTATAAACACAAGATTTTTTTAAACGAATGAGTGAGATACAAAATAGGTTAAAATTCGTGATTGAGAAAGATGAGATCATACGCTCCAGATGCATCCGACGTAACAAGTGATCAACTGAAAAACGAATTTAGAGTTGGCGTTGGAATTTTAAAGTAAGTCTAGGATAACGTCATACTAATATTAATTGTCAATCAATTGGCATATATTTAAAGTGACTTTTAAAATATCAGCAATTTTATAAATAATGCTTTTAACAATTGAGCAAAAATCTTTTATGGTAGAGACTAATTCGTTTTTCAGTTGATCACTTGTTATAATTTTCAAACGCAACTTTTATTAGATGTTAGACACATCAAATAATATTATATACAAACGTTTTAGGTTTATCTGAACCACCAGAATATATTAAAAAAGAAAACAAGTGACGATCGGAAATCTAGCAAAATGAGTATCAACTCGTTTCTTTTATAAAAATACTCAAGTTTACTCGATTCTTTAAAACGGCGACTCCCGAGTTCAATTCGAGTTTAATCAGGTACTCGAGTCTTTTGATCTGGACTCGAGTCTGTCGAGTCGAGTCAAGTACTCGAACCTCTCGACTCGAGTCAAGTACTCGAGTCTTTTGATCTGGACTCGAGTCTCTCGACTCGAGTCAAGACTCGATTCTTTTATAAAAGTATTCGAGTCGACTCGATTCTTAAAAACAGCGACTCGTCGCATCACTACTAACATAACCTTTAGGTGGGCGGTCGAGTTACATTATCGCATCGATAATTTATGAATTTAACTTCCGTACTACGCTTGATAATTATAAGACACTTGGATTTGACTTACATTACTAAACCATAAAAAACCCAAATTGCAATATCTTTGTGAGTTTCTGGATTGAGTTTTAAGTAGCCAGAAATCGCTCCCTGCCGTACCGCTTCTTATAAACTTAATAATTTCGGGATTGACGAAATTTTCACCTAATCTTCTCTCTTACTCTTTTATGTCTTATGAATTTTAATATTCAATAAAATGCTGAACTTTTTCAAATATGTTAAATGAGTTAAATTAACGTAAAATTAAATAAATTTGTAAAGGTAAAATAGTATCGAAAAGAACATCCATATATTCAAGAATTTAAAATAGAAAATAGTACAAAATTGAATAATGAAAATACAAAATTAATTGGATGAGAGAAGTAAGGATGATCTGTACCATATTTAAAGCTCTTGTTAATTTCTGAGTTCTACCGACCGAAAGTCGAGTCTGTTTATTCTTCCCGTGGTTCGAAATTTTAGAACACTTCAATTTTAGTTTGAAACGTTTCGTTTACGACTTACTTAAATTTATTAAAATAAAACCAAAAACAGTAGCGGAAAGAATTTTATCTTTACTACCGAATATAAATAAATAACTAAAGAAAAAGTTAATTGATTTTTCGCAAAATCGAACTTGAAGATAAATTCGGGCTCGAAACTACCTTAATGGAGCTCATTTTCCTTCAAAAATTGAAACATTTAAAACAATGTAAGAGGGTGGCTGACATCATATGAATCAATTAAATAATTAAATTTAAATATTTTTATCCCGCGTGAGTCTTCTGAGTGGGAGATAGCCACCGTCAGAGGGCACACGGATGCCATTTTCAATGTCTTTGGTGTACCCATACAAGTCGAATCAAAATTCGCCGCCACTTGCCGAAGAAGCAGAAATTTCCTAACTTCCGATGCAAGGCGTGTTAGAGTGATGCCGGCCGCGATATGAATAGAATTTTCCACAAATCGTTCTTGCTAAGAAAAGGCTTATATTGTCTTAAATCACGATTCGAATTTATCTTAGTAACTTAATATTTCCTTTCCGATTTGAACGGAAAAACCGGTCCCTTTGTTTACGCTAACATACAGACTCCTTTGTTTAAAGCTACATGTTAATTCTTTGAGTCGGAAATTAATTGCTTTTCCAATTTGAAATAATAATTTTTCCTGTACAGAATTCCAGTTTCTTACATAACGTGTCAAAATAATTCGCCGAGTTGGTCTACTAAAGCACGACATCATTAAGAAAAGAACGTTGATTACACTAGTCAACAGCAGATTTCTAACTTTTATAAAATTAGCTAAATCTT
This sequence comes from Dorcus hopei, assembly GCA_033060865.1. Taxonomy (NCBI): domain Eukaryota; kingdom Metazoa; phylum Arthropoda; class Insecta; order Coleoptera; family Lucanidae; genus Dorcus; species Dorcus hopei. The sequence continues at coordinate 8,081,897 of CM065423.1, read as the reverse complement.
ATTTTGTTTGTGATTTTAAATGACACTGTAGATCTCTAAATCGTAATTTAGCTCTAGTTTTAAAGTAATTAAAAAAATACTATTCTTTAAAAAACATTGAGATTCCACCATCAATCATAATATATTTTGTTATTATCAAGTAGGCGTTATAATTGCAAAGACATATTTTGTCACCAAATGTCAAAATGATAATTTCTTAAAGTGTTCTTGAGTGAAGTGTACAGTTTCACGATAAAATGCCTAGAAATTGTGTCAATAATCCGGACAATTTTTGCTTTATTTGTGGAAACGTTACGTTATTATCGCAAAAACGAAAAATTAATTCAAAAGTGCAAGAACTTTACATGTCTTGTTTTGAAATTCCTATGAAACATCTCGACAAACCGTGGACTCCGAATGGTTGTTGCAATTCTTGTTTTGTAAATCTTTACCAATGGGAGAAAGGTAAAATACAAACAATGCCTTTTTCTATTCCTACACTGTGGCGCGAACAAACTAATCATATAGATGATTGTTATTTTTGTTTAACCACTCCTCTTATGTGTGGTATTTCTAAGAAAAAGAAGAATTCTATTAGTTATCCTATTATTTCATCGGTCACTAGGCCTCAGACTCATTGCAAATCTGATTGCGAGTTTGTTTGTAATGAATTGACTGCGCACAAAATAACTCAATCTGAACTGAATGATCTAGTTAGAGAGTTGGAACTGCCAAAAAACAAAGCCGAAATTCTGGCGTCAAGATTAAAGCAGTGGAATCATTTAGATTCTAACGTCTCCGTTTCATATTTTCGAACACGATCCAAAAGCTTGGTTCCTTATTTTAAAACAGAAAGCTCGATCATAGTGTGCACCAAGATTGAAGGGTTAATGGAAGAACTCAAAATTGACTACAGACCTGAAAACTGGAGACTTTTTATAGATGCCTCTAAAACTAGCTTAAAAGCAGTTTTATTGCATTGTAGTTATATTTGTATATGAACTTTTATTAAACATTAAACTACATTTTTATTTTAAAGTGTCAACCAAAAACTAAACTTGTTTTCTCCACCTACTGGACTCTTTATAATATATAATAAAGTCATAGTCGCCACAGTTACTCCCCCTCTAGTGTCTACAATTCGTAGTCACGGAAACGAACTGGTGGTTTCACCTTGCGCCTTACACGTGTCACTGATTCCTTGATTTGAGTAGAGTTTTCGTTGCTACTGAGTGCTGGCGGCTGTACAGGTGTTGAGGATGGAAATGTGTTTAGTTCCTTCAGAAAAATTGCATGTTTGAACCTTTAGATTGAAACGGTTAACTGTCTTCCATTGAAGAAAATTGTGATTGTCTCTATGGCGTCCCGTTTAGTAACTTTATGTGGTCCAGTATAAGGTTGTTGTAATGGTCGTCGGACTGCATCGTCTCGTAAGAAAACATGTGTGCATGTTTCCAAGGCAGGATGAACGAAAACAGGCTTGTTACCATGACGAGCTGCAGGTGTTGCTCGAATCTCACGCATCTGTTGACACAGTTCTCTTGCAGATATTTGCAGCATCTGGGGAACCGCGCCATTGAAGAAAAATTCTCCAGGGATACGCAGTTGCGTACCATACGTGAGCTCTGCTGCTGAACATTGGAGATCCTCCTTGTAGCTGGTGCAGCCCTAAAAGAACTTGTGAGCAAAGATTTGTCCATTCTTTGTCTTCGTGGCACATAATAGCTGCCTTAATGGTCCGATGACAACGTTCGATGAGGCCATTCGCTTGCGGTCTGTATGCTGTGGTGCGACATCGCTTGATCCCTAAGAGGTTCGTTAGGCAGTTGTAAGAGAGGCTTCAAATTGTCTTCCTTGGTCGGTAGTGAGGCGATGGGCAACCAAAACGAGAAACCCAAGTAGCGTAAAGCTCTAGCTACGGTGTCAGCCGTCATGTCCACCATCGGCGTTACCTCTGGCCACCTAGTGAAACGGTCTATCATCGTCAAACAATACCGATTACCCTGGGAAGGCGGTAATGGGCCAATAATATCTATGTGCACATGTTCAAACCTGCAATCAGTCATGTTAAAATTCTTTAGAGGACTGTGAGTATGACGAGAAATTTTTGATCTCTGGCAGGGTATACACTTGCGACACCATTCAATGATGTCCCTGCTCATGCATGGCCAAACAAATTTTTGTTTGATAGCTCGGCTGGTTGCTCGACCACTAGGATGTGATAACTGATGGAACAGTAGGAAAATTCTTCGGCGCAGACTTTTCGGGACGTAAGGACGGATGGTGTCAGTTGAGGTTTCACACACAATAGTGACTGCAGAATTGTTTGGAGTGAACTTTCTGAGGATTAAAGAAGTATTTATGGATTGCAGAAGTTCCTTCAGTTCGGGATCGTTCTTCTGTTCCTTTGCTAGTTCCTCCGGTTCAATCGCTGTGGGATTCGAAATCTCTTCAATTCGTGACAAAGCGTCGGCGACAACGTTGCTTTCGCCGGTACAAATACGACGGTCGTAGTGAATTGTCCTATGAAGTCTAAGTAACGCAGTTGTCGAGGTGACGCTTTATCCGTCTTCTGCGGAAAGCGTATGTCAGTGGCTTGTGATCCGTTCGTACGCTGAAATTCCTGCCCTCAACCATGTAGCGGAAGTACTTGATAGCCTCGTAAATAGCTAGCGGCTCTCGGTCATACGTGCTGTATTTAAGCTTGAGCGGTGTTCAACTTCTTGGAGAAAAAATGCTAACGGTTCCCAAATTCCGTCAACTTTTTGTTCTAACACTGCACTACAGCTACCTCTGAAGCATCAGTCGTCAGAAGTAGTGGCGCGCTGTCATAGGGATGGGCCAAAAGGTTGAGTTAGCTAATTTTTCTTTACACCGGGCAAATGCTGCGTCTGTCTCAGGAGTCCAAACTATTTTGTCATTCTTTTTGCTATTTTTTTAAAAATCATTCAACGGTGTTTGGAACTCAGCTGAGTTTTTAACAAACCTACGATAAAATTTAACATTGGAGAAAACGTCGCAACTGTTTTATTGTCGTAGGCTTAGGAAAATCAGTGATTACAGCTACTTTGTTGGGTAACGGCTTTATACCTTCTGCTGAAATTTGGTGTCCAAGATAGTCTACTTGAGGGGCGCCAGAAAACACACTTGCCGGATTCACAACGATTCCAAACTCGCGCAACCGTTCGAAAACCAGTTCAAGGTGTTCTAAATGTTCCTCTGGGGAAGTAGATGCGATAAGAATATCGTCTATATAACAAAAACAAAAGTCCAGACCCTGAAGCACGGAATTCAAGTGTCTTTGAAAAGTTTGGGGCGGCATTTCGAAGGCCGAACGTCATCACATTAAACTCAAAAGTCCGAAAGGAGTAATGATCGCGGTCTTGGGAATGTCTTCCGCGGCTATGGGGATTTGATGGTATGCACACAAGGTCTATTGTCCCGAATACACTTTTCCCTGCAACCTTAATGAAAAGTCTTGGATGTGCGGAATTGGGTATCGATCGGGTATTGTTACACTGTTTAGCTTACGATAATCGCCGCACGGACGCCACTCACCAGGAGTCTTTTTGGGTACGAGATGCAAAGGACTTGCCCATGGACTCTTCGACGGTCTGCAAATTCCTGTTCTAGCATATACTGGAATTCAGCCTTGGCGATTTTAATTTCTCAGGAGGAGTCGTCGACAATTCTGCGATACTGGAGGTCCTGTTGTCTGTATGTAGTGTACAGTGGTCCCAGATGATTTGGCTAGAAGTGCTGGACGTGTTATGTCAGCGTACTTGGCCAGAAGGTCGTGGTATCTTGTCGTCCGAAGAATGGTGGTGATACCTAACATGTCGCATGCTTCCACTGATGCTATTGTGGTAAGGTTGGTCTGCCTGTCGATAAGCTTTCTATTAGCAAGGTCGACTAATAAATGATACCTGCTAATGAAATCGGCTCCTATGATTGGTCGAGAAACATCGGCTACTAAGAAGAACCACTTGAATTGTTTTCTTAATCTGAGATCAAGGCAAAGAAGTTTTTCGCCATAAGTTTGTATGGCAGTACCATTAGCTGCGAATAATGTTGTTTTCCCTGGGTGAATGGAGGAGTTGTGTACGTAACTTTTGGGCAGAACTGATATCTCAGCTCCTGTATCAATGAGATACCGAATACCAGATCGTGGGTCTGTGATAAGAGGCGATGTTGAGCAGTAAATGGACCGTCGCACGCTGCCTCCTGCGCCGGCGGTGCTCTCAGTTTTCCGATTTGCTGGAGAAAGTGCATGGTGACAAAGCACTTCTTTGCTTTTCTTTGTATCTTTGATGATAGGAAACAAGGTTTGCTTCTCTCGCGTGCTTGACTCTTGCTTCTCGAGCGTGAACGCTGCCAATTACGTCCTCGGTCATTCGCCAGTTTCTCTACCATTGCAGTTAGAGCGGCTACTTGTTGTTGCAGAGCAGCTAAAGTTGCTGCTGTGTCATTTGCTGGTGGTGCAGTCTGACTAACTGCTGCAATAGACGTCGAACCAACGGTGCGTATTTCAACCAGCTTATCTGCTATATCTGCCATTTTTTCTAGAGTGACACCTTCGCTAGCAGATAAGACTAATTGCACATGAGGTGGTAGCCGTTGCAACCACAATGTTTTAAGCACCTCACTACTAATGCGGTTACCTGCCAGTGCCTTCATCTCCCGTAACAACTGAGACGGTTTCTGATCTCCCAACTCCAATTCTGTCAACAGCTTTTTTATTTGTCGTTCTTGGGAATCGGAATATGCAGCTATCAGCTTCGTCTTAATTACTTCATATTTTTCTGTGGACGGGGGGCTAGATACAACATCAGACACCTGCTGCAGTACGCTGCAGTCTAACGCTGCCACTACGGTGTAATATTTGGTGATATCCGACCGTACCTTGTACGCATGAAACTGGGCATCTACTTGTGCGAACCAGAGTTTCGGATCTTGCTGGCAAAATGGTGGAAGCTTAATGTGTTTCACCTCATCTACCTCTGCGCTGCTGCTGGACTCATGGTTCTGTTGTATAGCGGCTTGAGATGGTCCTTGCATTTCGGCTAACTGTTGCTGTAGGTGCTGAATAAGAAGCGCTTGTTCTGTTTCTTGCTGTGCGCGTTCACCAGGGGTCACTATTTGTAGTTATATTTGTATATGAACTTTTATTAAACATTAAACTACATTTTTATTTTAAAGTGTCAACCAAGAACTAAACTTGTTTTCTCCACCTACTGGACTCTTTATAATATATAATAAAGTCATAGTCGCCACAGCATATTGGGAACAAGCTGCCGTCTATACCTGTCGGATATGCGGCTAACATGAAAGAAACATACGAAAACTTCGAAAACATTTTGAAAAGTTTCAATTACGAGAAACATCAATGGATTATTTGTGGTGATTTGAAAGTAATTGCAATTTTGTTAGGTACGTAACATTTTTTTCTTTAGAAAATATTTTACCCCATATGTATTTTATCAGGTCTTCAGCCAGGATATACAAAATATTGCTGTTTTCTCTGTGAGTGGGACAGCAGAAACAGAGAACTTCATTATAAAAAGAAAGATTGTCCAAAACGCAAATCTTTTGAAGTAGGCATCAAAAACGTCAAATATGAGCCTTTGGTTAAACCAGAAAAAGTCATTATACCACCTTTGCATATTAAATTGGGACTAATGAAAAATTTTGTGAAAGCCATGAATAATTTAAGCGAAGCAAAAATAAAAGAGGGAGTGTTTGTTGGGCCTCAGATAAGAAAGTTGTTTAACGATCTTGAGTTTGATAACGTCTTAATTGGACTAGAAAACGACGCATGGGACAGTTTTAAAATGGTTGTAACAAACTTTTTGGGTAATAATAAAGCGGAAAACTATGCTCAGTTAGTGGAAAATATGTTGTTATCGTATCACAAATTGAAGTGTAACATGTCTTTAAAAATGCATTTTATGCATTCGCATCTTGATTTTTTCCCCAAAAATTGTGGTGACATGAGCGACGAGCATGAAGAGCGTTTCCATCGGGATATTTTAACAATAGAAAAACGTTACCAAGGACGATGGAATTCTGAAATGCTCGCAGAATATTGCTGGACCATCAAACGAGACACTTCAAATGAAATCTATAAGAGACAATCAAGACAGTCAAGAGACAGTTTTTGTTTTGATTTCAAATTTTGCTTGTTCTGATGGACTATTTTTACACTTGTTAAATCTTTTTTAGACGTTTTTGATTATTTAAATACATTGTTCCAGTTGAGCTTTAGTTTTTCTAAAATATTTAGTATTTTTTTTAGAGTGTAACATCAAATTTCTTATTTGAGCTAAGTTACAAGATTAATGCTCGACTTTCCAAATATTGAGCCAAAATAAAGTGGAAAAACTTAATTGTACCAAAGTTAGAGAAAAAAGTGGAAATTTTGATCAGTGTTACCGACAAATATTATCGTTTGTTTATTTCTGACAGTCCCTTACTGTTGTTCATGATTTTTAAAATTACTTTGAAGATTAACCGTAGAAGATCTGTACCGCAAGAAATACGGAAGAAAATCGTCGAATTATTTAAAACTGGACAGTACCTACTCGTAAACAATCATCAAAAGTTTAACTATTTAGCGATCTACCGTTAAAGACGTGATACAAAAGAATAAAAAGACGAGCACATTTAGCTTAGAGAACAAATCCAGACGACCAAAAAAGCTTTCTGAGAGAGATTCGAAGATTTTAAATAGATTTGATGTTTTGCTTTTTCTAACTCTCAAAACATGTCACGTCAGAACATGGAAAATGTCCAATTTTGGGGCGAAATATAGGCCGATTGAACGCCGAAGAACCTATAGCACGATGTAACGCTTCCACCACATCTGCAGAAAGATGTCGTCCAAGCAGACTTTACTTGAAGAGGTTGGCCAAAAATTCGATCGTTGCGTACTGATGGCCTTTTGATAATTGGAGGTGGCCTCCCTCTAGGAGTCTAGGATCCGTGTTCGTTGCTATTTTTCAAGAAAAGAAGTGATTGTGATCGTGTATAACCAAACTTTGAGATAATCTTACCCAATAGCAAAATTATGTTGTCTTATAGTGATATTATGACACCTTCGAAATATTTTTGAGTTTAATTAATATTTAGAGGGTGCGCCTTACGTTTGAATTTTTAAAATTATACAAGAAAGGCCATATAGTATGCCATGAAAAGTTCGTATTTGTAATAATAATAATAACAGAGTTATCAACAAAACCGTATATTAAAAGGGCAAGAGAAGGTGGATAAAATTAAAACTCGAATTTCGCAGCAATCCCTAAATTCGATAGCAAGAAAGATTTCAATATTGAATGATTTTCATTAATTTTTCTGTTGTATTATTTTTTTAATTATTAATAAATGATTATTTTATTCTAAAAACCCTATTTTCCTTCAGATATTTATGTTATATGACTACCAGAATATATTCAAGTTATTCGTATTTCAAAGGCAAAGCGCAACCTGAAGATAAGGTGCTATTTACTTTAAATTCTAGCATTACACTGTTTTCATATAATGGCAACATAATTTTGCTATTAAAAATCAAAAGCGCAATATTCGTTTTTTTCCATACAAAAATGACCCAACCTAATAGGCATGTAAACATAAACGGTGAGCAAAAAAAAATCAGATTAGAGTAGGCGGTGAAAAGAAAATGGATGTCTGCGATTAAATAGAAGTCAATAAATTTGACAGTCCATGAATGTATTACATTAATTAATTCAGTTAATCACAGACGTACATTTTCTTTGCACCACCTACTCTAATCTGATATTTTTTGCTCACTTTTTATAAATTTATCATAACCCTCTCATACCAAATATCATATTTGACTGAGGGTGATATAGTATACTAATAAATAATTAAATAAAAAAGAAATGTTAAAAATGGTAGCCACTCTTCTTCTGCTGGGGAAATAACTTTAATAGTGTCAAAAGTCATACAAAAGAATATATCAGTTAGAATTTGCAGAAGAAATTGGGCTACAAATTTTATAGGGTAAGATTTTTGTTATTGAAACAGATAAAAAAGAATCCATTGTTAAGAATAAAACAAATTAAAATGGGCTCGGGAGCAATAGAATTAGACGCTGAAGTAGTGGAAATCAATAATATTGAGCGATGATTCAAGATTTCTGATTTGTCCTGCTCACAAGATTTACCATAAGGACTTCTTAAAAAGGACTACAAAATACTGCAGTTCGTTAATGGTTTGGGGATTATGTCCGCTCAAGGAGGGGGCCTTCTTAATTTTATAGATGGAATTGTCAATGCAGCAAATATTAGAAAATAATCTTACCACCTATTTCGAATCTAAATTCTGCAGGTAGCAACTATATTTTCCAAGAAAATGGTGCCGCCTGCTATACGGACAAACATACCTACTTTGGTTTGTGGAAAAGAGATTACCCACAGTAGACTGACCTTCCATTGCAAGAGAAGTCTGTAAAAAGCTTATAGATACAATGCTTTCCAGGCATTAAACAAAAGGGGGAAGTTACATGGTGGAAGTTTATTTTTCTAGAATAATAGTAATCTTTCTAATTTTACAATTTTGAGTTCTTCTAATCAGTATCAGTTTAACTGATAATATTCATCGTTTAGTTTTAACACTGTATTATTGCTAATAAATAGAAATTATAAATAAATAAAAATTAATAATAGATGAATGAAAGCTGATATTTAATAGTATATTGATTTATAAGTTTAGAAAAGTGATAGTTTTCCAGTGAGTGTAAATGTTTGAATTCACGAGTGAGCGTATTAGCTCACGAGTTGATCAAATTTACACGAACATGGAAATTCACTTTTCTAACGTGTAGATCATGCTATTTTTCGTGTAGTTGACGAAAATAACGCTAACATTATGAGAGTGTCGAAGAATAATAATATATCAAAGTACTCGTACGTCAACCATTTGTTGACATAGTAACAAAACATCAATCAATCAATCTTCGACCTATGAAACGTCAACATAATAAATAAAATGAATGAAAAAAGTGTTGCTAACGAGACAAGTCCCACTTTTCTTCACGATTTTTGATTAAACATTGTGTCACTTTTCTGTCAACTACACGAGATATTAAATTATAATAGTGCTTTTATTTTCAAAAACAGTAAATAATATAATTAAGCGAATACTAAATCAAAAATTATCGTATTAATTAAAATTGAGGCGGTTAGAAAAAAAGGGGTGTAAATGACTTTTTCATACAAATCGAGTTATGTGCATAAACACAAATTTATCGAACATAAACAAAAATTTATCGAACTTTTAGAAACAATCATAAAAACATATTAGAAAGTAAAGTACTTTTATCTCATTAATTTTCCTTTGATCGCGATTTTTTTTATAGAACTTTAACTTCGAACTTCGTATTCTCAAAATCACAAAAGTTGCACTTATACCCCTATTCTTCTGACCGTCTCAATTGATAAATAATTATTTTTATAATTTGATCAAAATGATACAATTAAGTGAAACAGAACGAATTGAAATATTGATGATGATTGGTTTTGGGGACAGGTTTATTATCTCATGGCGAAGTATTTATTCTTTTTTATAATTCACATTCAGAGCAACAGCCAATAATGCGCTTTGTAGTTTGCAAAACATTACAACGCTGCCATATTAGCGGTAGTATTCGTAGTTTGCATAAAAGTTGACGGTCGGAAATGTCAACCAAAGAAAATAAAACTCAAACTGTCGCAATTTCATTAGAAAAAGCACCGCAAATGTCAACTACAAAGCTTCCACGTTTTCATAATATTAGACGACGCTCTTTGGGAGAATTTTAAAAAAGGAAAATATCGCCCATATAAAATTCGTCTTGTGCAAGAACTTTCAGAAGACGATTTCCATCGGACGATACAGTATTGTGAAATTATGATGAATAAATACTTGCGATCGTAATCCCAATATTGCAACGAACGTTTTGTTTTCTGATAAGGGAGCTTTTTTTATACAGCACGGTACATCGCCATGATTCGCTTTTGGTTGCAAACCAAGAGTTCGACAGGATGCATAATACTTAAACTTGCCATATACAAATGTTTATAGGTTTTTAACTTATCGGGTTTTAGTTTTCGATTCGCGGTGGTGAAATTTGACGCATACTACTTCTCTTGACTAATTTTTAATTTTTTAAGGCTTTCTCGATATTGTGGGGACCAGAGAAGGTTTATCGATAATCCGTAAAATCTATTTCTGAATAAATTCTTCGGATGATTTTGGTGAAGTCACGCGGCGGCGGGGAAGACGAATATGTGAGGGGATAACACTCTGAAGTTCACTTTTCGCGAATTTTTTTCGGCACCAAAACTTTGTCGAATTGTCCTGATAATCTCCGGGTAACCGGATGTCACTTTTGGCAGAAGTGACGGCGGCTCAGTCGCTTGAGGTGTCGGGCCGATAGCACGGGGCACTAGTATCCGAGATGAGTTGTAGGTAGCCATCGTTTGAGGTGTCGGACCCCGTTGTGTTGAAGCCTAGGATCCGAGACGAGAACCAATGCAGACCACACGCCTGTTACCCTTAAAACTAACCTGCCTAGCTGCCCTATCCCATACACGCGGGTATACGTGTATGGGTAATGGATGCTGGGGTTAGTATTAGATGTGTGGTAGAGATTCGCGTAAGCGTTCTCGACGGTTACTCATCAAACGTAGCTAGGGAAACCTTGCTGACATGAGTGCTAGGGGGAGGGGGAGCCCACCGGTCCCGGCCGGTCCCCCTCATAGGCGTTGGCCTCCTAGTGGCAGTGTCATAGCTGGTGGACAGCGGGTGTACCGTGCCGGACGGGGGTCCGCTGGCCATTTCTCAGGGGTTATGGGCTGGCGCCTGGGTGCCCTTGGTGTCGGTAAGACACCAGAGAGAAATTGGTTGTCCTGACAATCTACGAAGGAATATCTAATAACTATCTACCCTGAAGTTGTTCTGGCATTATACTAGGAGAGATCCAATAATTATCTATCTAGTCATGAAACAAAAGATTTTTAATAGTTATCAATTCACAAGTTTTTAACATATCTATGTAAAAATTCATTTCATTTGACAAAAAAATAGGAGTTAAATTTTTGAAAGTGGAAAATGAATGGTTTATAACGTGCTTTTTTTAAAATTTCTCCTCGTAGTTGGCCGTGAATTGTTAGTTGTGAACCAGCCTTGCTTGAAGCTTAGGCCGAGTTAAGTTAACGGTCAAATTGCACAAAATCTTCAGGCCAACTGTCAGACCAATCAGCGATTGGGAAAATTGAACATGTGGTTTAGTCTGACCACTTTGACCGTTCACGTACCGCAGCCTTAATAAATTAACGTATATCATAACCTCAATTTTCGTATTGAAGGAAATGCTATTTCATACGTCATTCGGGTCGATTGAAATTCGTTCACAACTAACAATTCACGGCCAACTACGAGGAGGATTTTTAGTTAAAATATAGAAATGTAATAAAATTTTTGACTAAAGAAGGGTATATCCAGGAAAGAATGACCGTAGTGATTGCCATGATTGCTCATCATATTTCCAAGTGAAGTTTTGGTCAAAGTAGATTCATTGGGATAGACAATCCATTCACGACGATCCAAGAAGTGGAAGGCCCTTAAAAATTTGAAATAGAGAAATACTAAAAAGAAGTTGAGAATCCAGAGATGAAGAACCGACATCAGAAAATGTCACCAATTGCTACAGATGTTGAAATATATCAAGGTTCAGTTTTATGAATATTGAACTTAGATTTAGGCCTTAGGAGGCCGGAGGCCTTAGGACGCCAGAACTTGTTAACGCAACAACAAAAAATTGGAGGACAATTTCACCGCAAAATTTAGTCTCTCTAGAGGCGAATAAAAACCCGTTTTCATAAATTATCACTGGCCATGAAACTTGGGTACATTTTTAAAACCCAGATTCAAAACAAGAATCTATGGAATGCAATGTATCTCCGAAAAAGACACGAACAAAATTCTGCAGGAAAATTGATGGTCACGATTTTTTGGGATACATGCCAAAAGGCTGAACAATTAATGCAGAGACTTCCGAAATAAAGCTCAAACTTAAAAAAGGGGTTTTGAACAAGAACGACCTCATAAGCTCTCTAAAGATATCTTTCACTTGCACGACAATTGCAAGGTGCATAAAGCAAGAAAAGTTAAAGAATTTCTCGACGTCACTGGCTTTATTGAACTGGACCATCCTCCATATAGTTCAGATCTGGCATCCTCCGATTGTTACCTATTTTAAAAAAAGGAAAGTGATTATCTTCAAATCAGATCTAAAAGATGCTGAAGACAACTTTTTGCGGAATTTCCAAAATATTTTTTTTAACTAAGTTAGAACAACTGTGTAAACTGTAAATTACAGTGAGAATTTATTTGCACAGAACATTATGCATCTTTACTGCAATAGTAAAAGTGAGTGCTTTTCATTCGAGCAGGCTGGTAATATGTATGTGGGCTTCGTTGCTATGCATACCATTTATTCCTGTTTGTTTAGCACTGAAGTTCTTTTCTAGAAGTAAATAAAAATAATAGTAAATTTTCTGGAGGTTTGAGAACGTATCCCAAACGGTCATAAAAACTGTTAATTACCTTAAACTGAACCCTGTTCGATACTAGTTGTAGATTTGTATTCTTTCGTTCGTTGAGTATATGTCAAATTGCGTTGTCAAATGTGTGAAAGAAAAATAATGACGATTAAAGTTAATCATATTGTCATGAGGGGGATTTTCTAAAAACCACGATGGGTTTTTTTTTGTTTCCGCGAATAAAAAATATAAAAAGTATTTAAACACGAACTTGTGTAATCGAGGGCAAATTGCGACCGTGTCGAAATATAAACACAATAAGGAGGTAACCGATATAACGTAAGGTTCACATTTCATAATAAAACATCAGCGGATTTGCTACAAACGAGGCCACGCGCGTATACGAATGATGCAAAGAGACACAGGGCAGGTGACGAAAAAATGCAACGCTCGAATAGGCAAAAAGCGTGTATTTAAAGTGCGGGACAAAATTGGGAAGGCAGTCGAGCCACAGAACCGACTCAGTGGGCACTAGTGCCAACTCAACGAGGGGACCCCCAACATCAGCGTCGCCGCCGCTAACATCAGCGTCGCCGCCGCCAACATCAGCAGCTGCAGCCACATCATCTGCCACTGCCGCCGACAACATTGCCGAACCCCGTCCTAAGAGAACGAGGACCATCTCCCTCGCCAGCTGTCCAAGAGAAGACGCCACCGGAGCCTGCCCTCGCCACGCTGTTCCAACCCAATCACCGCTAGGCTGAGCAAGGACGTGTCGCGCTCCACTGCAGCCAAGGAACGTTGCCACCGAGACCGACCTTGACCAATCACTCCAGGCATGGACCGGCCTCGAACTTCGCAGTCTTCCTCCGCTAAGAAAACGACGCACGCTATCCCGTCTTAGACAAATCAACAACCCCAGTCGTCGCGAACGATCCAGGACCGCATCCCCAATTATCGGACAAACAACCCTGAACTAATTTAATTATTAACTTAATAAAGAGGTATTAATTTTTTTAAAATCATTGTCTTCAAGCTCTACCCTCTGATAAACCTACGCACCCCAATCAACCCCGGGCCTTAGCGGGCCTTAGCGTGACATAAAGAGACGCCTAAGGACCACCTTCGTGACAATATCCATACCATACCACGTATTTTTCAGCTTATATTCGATTTAAAAAAATTCAGGAGCACTTATTAATAACAAGCGATCAATATAAAAATGAATTAGGGTAGGCGTTGGAATTTAAATGCATGTCTTGGATAACATCATATTAATACTAATTGTCAATCAATTGTAACACAATTAACACACCGGAAATGTTGTTTAACGTTGCTGACGCACTTATTCAAACAGTTCAAACGTGTTTTTTACGCATCTGCTTTAATTTAATTGTCAACTGAAGGAACGTTCAATGAATTAAATGCACACATGCGTGTTTAGTTGCATCGCCAACTCTAATTCATTTTTCGTTTGATCACTTCTTACATTATGTATGCTCTAGCGTTCTACGTTAAAAAAGTCCTCCTGTATTACACAGAAACGACTTGTTTAATATCCAAGAGCGTCTGCGGAAAATTCGTATTGAAGTCTGACAACTGTCAATGAAATGAATAGATCGTGTAAGGACAATGAAGTTCTACATTGAATTTAGTTAACTTCAGAGCATTGTAAAGGAAAACGGACGAACCGATTGAAGATTTGACATTAATTACATTCGAATCTATGTGCTTGCGTGTGTCTTTCTATTTTGGATTAGAGCAATTCATTCTATCTTTAGAAGTTACTTTACAAGATCGCAGCACATGGCAGCAGAGAAAGCTAGATACTTAAATTCCATTTATGCAGGTAACTTCGATTTGTTTTCACACGCATACTATTGTAATAATCACTTGTACAGGATATCCCGTGACGTAATGTCACCACTTCACCTACGTGATTATCAATTCAAACTAAGTAAAAAACTCTAATAAAGTTTTGTTCTAAAGTAAACCGTTTCAACAATACTGGGTGTTTAATGTTTAATTTTTTATATTTTAAAATTTTAAAGTTCATCAAATCATTTATCCGTTCACCTTATAATCAATTCAAACTAAAGAAAAAAAAAACTCTAATAAAACAAACCGTTTTTCAAGAATACAACGTGTTTTGTAATTTTCAAACTTTATCTCAAAAGGTGTTCAAAGCCAACTAGACCTCTTTTGAAGCGCGTTAGAATGTGTTTAGCAAAGAACGGAGGTCATTTCGAACACCTTTTGAGATAAAGTTTAAAAATTCTGAAAATTACAAAACACGTTGTATCCTTGAAAACGATTTGTTTCATTAGAGTTTTTTTTTTTTTAAGTTTGAATTGATTATCAGGTGAACGGATACACGATTAGATGAACTTTAAAATTTTAAAAAATAAAAAATTAAACATTAAACACCCAATATTTTTGAAACGGTTGACTTTAGAACAAAACTTTATTAGAGTTTTTTACTTAGTTTGAATTGATTATCACGTAGGTGAAGTGGTGACATTACGTCACGGGACAGCCTGTATTAATTGATGGTGAACAAAATTTTTGGAGATAAAAAATAAGTTATTGTGAGTTTTCTGAAGAAAAAATTAATTATGGAATTAATTTAGGCAGTGAAGAATTGGTTTAGAGTTAGGCCTATTTATAACTGGATCTTAATCGTAATCGGAATTTTAGTCGCAATCGTAACAAATTTGGAACATATGATTTCTGTTGTTGCATTTATAACTCGAACGGAATCGTAATCGCAACCACAAAAATTGTAAATTTGATTCGTTTCTTATGACTGACAAATCAAAATTTTAAATATAACGAAGTTAAACGACTATTCGCACCACAAAAATATTCGACATAACTTTGACTACTCATGGTATTACAAGTGAATACTTTCGACAAGAATGACATTAGTTTAACCTGTAGGTAGGTACTGTTTGGTTATATTTGTATAACGAATTCAGTGGTGCAATTAAAGTTGAAATTAGCAGACAAAAGTTTATTAATAATGAATAATGATAATGTCACTGTAGCCCGGAAAACAGTCAAACATAGGATTTACGCGCCAAACTTAGGATTTACCAATTTGATGTGGTAAAACTACGAAGAAATGTATCATCATTATAATTTCGTTCTTCTACCACGTTATAACAATGAATCTTAGGATTTTCCAGTTGCTGTTGGTAAATCTCATATCTATTTATTCGCGTATGTATTTAACCGTTTTAATAACAAGTAACTCACGTGTTGACCCAGTGCTTGCCTGCTAAGGTAAAACAGTATATGTGAAAAAAATTGATTTTTGAATTTACGCATATTCTTTTAATTTATTTATTTTGGTTGCAAAAGTTATGGTTCTAGTGTTTTCCATGTATGTTCCACATTTCGTTCATATACAGGGTGTGGCATTTAACCGGGTTTCTTCATTAACGCCGTTCCTATTGAAAATATGGAAAAATGTTTTAGACAAAAGTATCATCCTTTCAAGCTCCGCATAATTAAAAATTATTTTCGAATATACAGGATGTCCCAGTTTGGCTGTACGATGTACAACTTCGTTATTTTAAATGGAATACCCTATATTTTACAAAGAATTTGAGCTTGTCAGGCTATTTTAGTGTAAGTTTGATATTAGGATTTTAAGATATTAGGCTTTGTGGATATAACTTTTACAATTAATATCTCATTAATGAAGGAAGTTAGAAAGCAGATATTGTGGTGTTGTTACAAGCTAAGTGGAAGGTATCTATCGCAGCAACAAAATTTACTTTTCATTAAAAAGGGATCCAGTAAAACTATTTCCATTTCGACAACAATTGAAGGGCAATAACTTTTGTTTTTTAAATGGAACGGTGTTATTTTTATGTCGTCGTTAGATGCTCCATAAAAATATCTTTCAATTAGCTACACACCTCCCTATACCAATTACTGACGATTCAGGAGATATTTAATATTATTTCATAATTTCTACATTTTAACATTTTAATTAAAATCAGGATTGAGTATTTAGTGAAACAGTTTATGTGTTTTAAGTAAAATATCAATTTGCTAAGTTTTTTAAGTCCAGGTTGTTTTAAATTCTGTTAAAGACATGATTAATTGTTTTGGTTTTTGATAAGTTAAATAGTAACGATTAAAATAATTTTAATTGGTATTTTTATTGTGTATTGTTAAGTTTCCTCCAGTGATATTGGTTAACCACTAGGGTGGGTCATTTTTATATGGGAAAAAACGAATATTGCGCTTTTGATTTCTAATAGCAAAATTATGTTGCCTTTACATGAAAACAGTGTAATGCTAGAATTTAAAGTAAATAGCACCTCATCTTCAGGTTGCGCTTTGCCTTGGAAATACGACTAACTTGAACATATTCTGGTAGTCATATAACATAAATGTCTCAAGGAAAATAAGGTTTTTAGAATAAAATAATCATTTATTAATAATTAAAAAAATAATACAACAGAAAAATTAATGAAAATCATTCAATATTGAAATATTTCTTGCTATCGAATTTAGGCATTGCTGCGAGATTCGAGTTTTAATTTTATCCACCTTCTCTTACCCTTTTAGTATGCAGTTTTGATGATAACTCGGTTACTATTATTATTGCAAATACGAACTTTTCATAGCATACTATATGGCCTTTCTTGTATAATTTTAAAAATTCAAACGTAAGGCGCACCCTCTAAATATTAATTAAATTCAAAAATATTTCGTAGGTGTCATAATATCACTAAAAGACTACATAATTTTGCTATTAGGTAAGATTATTTCAAAGTTTGGTTTTTTGACCCACCCTATTAACCACACAATTAACTTGATCGTATAGTTGACTACGTTTTATACAGTTTTCCCTAAGACTTGAATTTGAGTTTCTAAAACTTTTGTTTTATAATAACACCGTTCTATTTAAAAAACAAAAGTTGTTGCCCTTCAATTGTGGTCGAAATGGAAATAGTTTTACTAGATCCCTGTTTAATGAAAAGTAATTTTTGTTGCTGCGATAGATACCTTCCACTTAGCTTGTAACAGTACCACAATATCTGCTTTCTAGCTATCTTCATTAATGAGATATTAATTGTAAAAGTTATATCCGTATTTTCCAAAAACCAAAAACAAAGCATAATATCTTAAAAACCATAGGACTTATGTATAGGGAACCCTTATCAAACTTACCCTAAAATAATCTGATAAGCTCAAATTCGTTATGAAATATAGGGTATTCCATTTAAAATAACGAAGTAACATATCGTACAGCCAAACTGGGACATTCTGTATATTCGAAAATAATTTTAAATTATGCGGAGCTTGAAAGGATGAAACTTTAGTATAAAACATTTTTCCATATTTTCAATACGGCGTTATGAAGAAACTCGGTTAAAGTCCATAGACTGTATATCTTTAAAAATGTCTAAACGGCCCTGAAAAAAGATAAAACGTCATTTTCCTCCAAACTCACTTTTCACATACACCGAGAATCTTATAAGACTGCGCATAGTAATTATCAATGGATGCTTTATTACATTATTATTTCCAAATTTATTTCATTCGCCTTGGTTACCGTGTGTTGTTAGTAATGACACCACTGATTTTGAATTGTCAGATTGAATTAAATTGTTCTTTTGATTTATTGTAAAATAATGGGTGGTATGCATAAAACGTAGTACATGCTAATATTTCAAGCATCTACTTCGAAAGTGAAGTACCTACTATACTAACGTAGTGAACTAAATGAATAAAACGAAGCAAATGCTTTTACTTCTGTTATAATTTTTTTTAAAGCTTAAGTACGTGGAAAAATTTCGAATGCAAATCATTATACGATTCTATTTATTAAAATTTTTACTAGTTACAGGCAGAATTATTTAGAATTTCATTTTTCTTCAAATATTTGCAGTTTTCATTGAAAAATTTGAAGTAAAAGCATATGCTTCATTTTATTCATCTGGCCCAGTATTTACTATGCGATCTAGTAGATATTATTATGTACAAGAGCACATAGAAGTTTTTACTTCGCTATAGAAGCACCTACTGTAGTATCTACTTCAAAGCCTCAGATTCATTTTAATAGTATGTAAATACTACTGCAGCGTAGTATTTACTACGTGCTGTAGTATAAACTTTGCTTACGTAGTATATGCTTCAGAGCTGCAGTAGATACTTTATATAATAGAAGATACTTCGAAGAATATACTAATTTGAGAAGTATTAGCATCTACTTCGTTTTATGCATACCACCCAATGTATACAACCGCCGAAAAAGTAGAAATGTACACATTATTCTCAAATGGAGCTTCGTTGAGAGCGGTGTCTGCATTATTTGCCGCCAAATTTTAATGTAATAAGGGGTTTTTCATTAAGGGCGACGCATTTTGTTTTTAAGATAAAACACAGATATCGTGAGAAATTTAAGATTATTTTTAGTTCGTTGTAAAGTACAATTAATACCATTATTGATGGAACCACAACATCACTCAAATGTCCTCTACGGAAGCGCTGACAGGAATGAATTCGTTTAAATATGATTTAACCCTGTTACAATTTGTTTTCGATCGTGCGCGAGCACACCCTGTATAATGCATATTTCAACGATTCGAGCTAATTTTAACCCGTTTTGTTCTGTTTCTCCACTAGACGTAGGAATGTGCCATTCCATGCCTACGCATTCCACTCAACATTCTCTTTTTAACATATTTTTGCAAAAAATTTCAGACCTGCCGAGTAATTACATATTATAATAAATAACCCCATCCTTGCTTTGTGTCAAGTTTGAGTCTGCGTAATTTTTAATTGTCCAATTTACATGGTTCTATTTGGAGACGCGTATATCAGCGGTCGAACGAGTTCACGCTTAAAGAATGTAGTTAGGACCGGAAATTGTCGTCGATGCTAGTAACCTGTGCCCTTTATCTTGATTGGCTTATGTTGACGACTTAAAATCTGTCATTGGCATATTCGAATACATCTCTCTCTTTAGTAGTTTTTTTTCTTTTCACCGGTCGGGGGTAGCGTCATTGTCTCAGTACGAATCTGTCTGTTCCATGAACTACATGTGCCTATCGTGGTAGATTTAGTGTGGTGTTCGCTTCATCGAGGAGGTGAAAGTGATTGATACGGCTTTATGCCGGACTTCTAAGTTCATTGGAGGATAGGAAAGCTGCAGTTACCCCGCAGCTTGTCACAGCCCAGTTTTGCGACTGGGTAAGTTCTGCAAGATGCTCTTTTCTCTCGACCTGACTCTGACATTCGTTTTTCTCTTCCTTCGTTTATAGGCTTTTGGTTACGGCGTTGACCATTCCTTTTGGTTACGATTTTGCCGACCCCCTAGGTTACGGCATTGACCTTTCGTTTGACTACTGTCTTCGACCAGCATCTCGTGGCCCTGTGCGACTGCAACGCGACGCATCCACCCGGGGAGAAGCCGACGTCTACGGAGACGCCCCTAGACGGACGTAACGACGTTACTTAGCAAGTCATATGTTTCGATTGACTAATTCTCTTCGGCTCTCGGTGGATTGAATGTAGCCGCATTTGTGCACGTGTTCGCGTACACTCGCGAAATTAAGTTTCGATTAGCGGAGGATTCTCCGAATAACGCGCATCAAGCGTACCCCGCGGGTTCTTTACCGCTAGAATAGACGATTACCATTTTGCGTCATTTTAAAGTAGTTGTGTAGCGATTTCGGATCCGAAAAGTTAGGTAATAACGTATTATGTTTACGGCCTTGTTGTTTACTTAGATCGTTCGACTTGTGTTGATTTTATTCTATTTGTTTTGTGTGTTGCTATTAATAAAAGTGTTCATGTTTTGGACGTAACGTGTTTTCTTAATTTTTCACGCGTTTCCTTTTACAAAAAAAATTAAGTGGCGCCTGTTTTTGGTTTGGCCTTCGCGTTTTGGTTAGAGAACCCCCCGTCCCACTGTGCTGGCTGGCAACATTGGAGTAAAGTTTCGCTCCAATGTAAAACTTCTGCCTATCTACGCAGGTAGGTAGCAACCCAAGTTTCCATGAGTGATTTTTTTTGCCTGAATTGGATGCTCTGGACTAGGACGATATGTGGTTTCAACAAGACGGTGCCACTTGCCACAATGCCAATCAAACAATTGACTTATTGAAAGAGAAGTTTGGTGGAATCGATTATTTTCAGAAACGTACCAGTCAGTTATTCTCCTCGCTCGTGCGATTTAACACCCCTAGATTTCTTTCCGTGGGGTTGTGTTAAGTCGTTAGTTTACAGCAACAAACCAGCAACATTACACGATTTGCAGACCAACATTAAAGGTGTCATTGCTGATATTCGACTCAATTTAGATGGAAAAGTCATGGAAACTTGGGTTAAACGGATTCCTTCCTGTCAGCGCTTCCGTGGAGGACATTTGAATGATATTGTGGTTTCATCAATGGTATTAACAGTACTTTACACCGAAGTAAAAATAATCTTAAATTTCTCACGACATCGGTGTTTTATTTTAAAAACAAAATGCGTCGCTCTTAATGAAAAACCCTTTATATTGAAATAAACCTTCCTTAATAACGAGCGTCTAAATAAAAACCTGGTCAAGTGGGTTGTGATCGAGAATTTATCCATTGCATTTACATAGCAGAATTACTAAATGAAGCCTACTTGACCAGGTTTTTATTTAGACGCGAGTTACTTTTTATGTGCAGTTTTTAAATGATTCAATATTGAAAATTGAGTAGTAACCATAGCAACGTAATGTTAAAACTCTTATACAGTGTGTCCCAGATTGAGTAGGCTACCATGGGTAACTTTCTTATTAGTGAAGATAGAGATTTGGTTAAATGGGCAATATTTTGCAGTTTTATGTGCTGATTGAGATTCCGTTGAGAAAATTTGAAAATTCCGAATAGTTCAGATATTATCGCAGAAAAACTGATAATCGCTATTTTCTTTAATGTCCAATAACTTCGCAATTATAAAAAATATGAAAAAATGTTTCGTATAAAAGTTACTATGTTTGATAAAATACAGCTGAAAATACAGTCAAAATAAAATTCAAGATGGCGGCTGTCAAGATATTGATGGCAACTTTCTTATTTTAAATGGACGCCATATTGGATTTTTGTACGATTAAATAGCATTTTTTTTCTCGTTTCAGCCGTGTATCACAACCCATATCTAAAAAAAAATTATTAAAAAAATTAAAAATTTTTATTTTAAATCAAGTAAGCGGGTTGCCTTTACTTAATACTAATCAAGTAAGCGGGTTGCCTTTACTTATCTTATCTTCACTAATAAGAAAGTTACCCATGGTAGCCTACTCAATCTGAGACACACTGTATATGTGCAGTTTTATATGACTCAGAAATGTATTATCTGATCACGTAATTTTCGTCTATGTGCATGTGCAAAGATTCTCACTGTATACTGTTTTGCCTTAGCAGGCAAGAGTAGTGGTGCGTTTTAGTACAATTTGACAATATAATGACTAGTGCAAAGCGTTTTTATGATAGAATGAATTGTATTGTCGCTGACAAAAATGCTGACAACAATTTTTACATTACGCGTGATAAATATTGTAAATATATTTGCGAAACGAAAAAGGCTAAACTTGTTAAGTGTAAAAAAGCGGCTAATTACAGAAGATTAAAATGATTTGATATTTTGAGTATTGGTGGTGAGGAAAAACTTATCGCACCGCTTTTGCCAGGATGTGTAGATACACGCAATTTTGTAACCTGTGAAGACTTATTTACGGCAATACATGAAGCACTTCTTACTGCAGGCCACGGGGGAAGGATAAGAACGATGAAGGAAGCTAACCGTAAATACAAAAATGTTACTGTCGAATCGATAGTGCAATATCTGCAGTTATGTGAGCCGTACCAGAAAAATCTAGTATGCCGAAAAAAGGCTCAGGCCCAGTTGTAACTCGTGTCTAAATAAAAACCTGGTCAAGTAGGCTACATTTAGTAATTGTGCTATGTAAATGCAATGGATAAATTCTCGATCACAACCCACTTGACCAGGTTTTTATTTAGACGCTCGTTACAATTCCAGCTTAACTTTGAGCCAAAGCTTAAAACCTTAACAACAATTGTTGAAATAATTATTGCTATGGGTTTAAACTTCAGCTTAAATTCAAACTGACATTGTACACCTGGGCCTATGTGGTTAAACTCATACTACACACAGAAATGAATTCAAGATGCCAAGTTCATCTCATAGACATGCAATCGAACCCTGATTAATGATGATTATAAATTATCATGGTTTATCAGGACTATTTTTCCAAATTTGTTGTTATGCGCCCTCTTTGTAGCAAACGAGCCGAAGAAATTGCCTACAATCTTTTAGACATTTTTACACTTTTCGGAGCCCCTAACATACTACATTCGGATAATGGTAGGGAGTTTGCAACTGCAATTATAACTAACTTTGTCAAATGTGGAATGGTGTCAAAATTATGCATGGAAAGCCGCGCCAGAGCCAGTCGCAAGGATCAGTGGAACGTGCAAACCAAGATATCCAAAATATGATTGCAACTCTGAATCATTAAGATTTATTTGTTCAAGATATGAAAAACAATACTTATCACGAAGGCATTAAACGATCTCCTACTCCCATATATATGCAATATTTTTGTATTTTTAGAATAAAGGTTTCATTCTAGTGTATAAAACGAAACAAAAAACTTCCTTTTTGTAGTTTTCCTTTTTTTTCTAGCACTAATATAACTGTCAATTAGAACTGTTTTACTAAATTGACATAAACTTGCTTTTACCACAGCTTTTACTAATACGAACTAACAAATCTTAAGATTGGCCACTTTGGCTTGGTAAAAGCCCAAAATTAATAATTTTTCGTACATTTACCACATCTAGGTGGTAAATCCTAGGTCTAACGCGTCAATCGTGGGATTAACTAATTTTCGAGCTTGTACAGTAACAATAACAATATATATTTTTCACTTCTGACGAAGCAGTCGAACGACTGCGAAACGTAAAGTGTATAGTGCGCGATTTAGTGTCCGCTTAAAAGATTTTGTGATACAAATTTCATCGGACAAGAACCAACTGTAAATAACAATAAAATAACACCAGCAATTTGTACGAGCCCTAATAACTAAATATTGGGACGATTATGCTTTCTGCGATATTTTTAAAACTGTATTTACTTCACTTCAACCAAATACATATAAATTTCACATAAGTGTCTATTTCCATTTTCACCAGTAAAAAGAGTTAATTTCAAAATTATAATCAAGAAAAAACAAATTGATCATTTGATTACTTTTCTATAATCATCCCAATATAATCCCATTCACGATCTTTTTAGATTCAGAGTAGGCCATGTTAGGCTGACATTTTTGTTGGTACTTCCAAGTGAATATCCCATTTTAATTTGATGGTTATATTTTTGAAAACTGAAGCCAAAAAACATTTATGATTTGGAGCATTTTGACATACTATTACAAAGTCACAAGTAATTATTTGTTTTAATGCTATTATTTTACTTTCTTCATGCCATTGTAGAGTATAAGAAACAATATAATCGATAGGACTGACGTTAAAGTGTCAGAATTTTACATTTGTCACATTTTGAGTTCTATCAAAATTCATGTAACTTAACGAAAAAAAAAAAAAGTGGCCCTTTAGAGTCTAAAGAGATCGTGAATGGATATTATACACTGTTGAACAAAAGTATAGAAACCTCTAAATATCTCAACAAAATTGTTATAACTCAAAACTTTCACACTAACTTAAAATTGACGTTTACATAATTCTTAGCAAAAAAAATCTGCGCGTTTTAATGTTACGAACTTACAAATGTTGAAATATTTCTAAAACAGTGAACATTAGGTATGTTACTCATTTTATGTTAAAAATTATTTAAGCAGCTTAAGCAAGTAAAAAAATACGGGTGTCTCATTTACAATTACAAAGTTGGCAGCACTGGCGAAAAATTGGAAATATTGACAACACCGCCGACATCATCTTGACATCTGTACTATCACCTAAATTAACTGTTCCAAATTTCGCTTCGATAGCCCTAACCGTTGTTGAGATATTTAGAGGTTTCCATACTTTTGTTCCACAGCGCATAGTTGTTAAGGCTCGCATGATGAAAAGAGGCAACAGACTCAATATTCGAAAATTACTACTCACACTTACAGTCATATTACACTTACACTTACGTTTAATTGTCAACTGACAGCGACTTATAAAACAACAAAACATAGGGGCATTCAACGGACACAATCGATTGACAATCGTAATGATTGCATACTGTTTAACGTTCAACGCATCTGAATCGATTCAACATCGATCGTGAAATTGTCCATCGTAAAAATTTTGCGATTCAATTAAATATGACGTTGCGGTTTGTATCATATTGCTATGTTATTTTGATATTTTAAAATTTTCACCCTGTATATAATTAGTTTAGGTTTATTATTTTTGAAATTATAATTTAAGTGAAATGTTAAATAACTGTACTTTACTTTAGTGTGTTCCAGAACACTTGTGAAATTTTATTTTACACAAATAACTAAAACACTTTTCTGTCCGATTTAGAAAATGTCAGTTGACATACTTGACCTTACGCTTTCGCCAACAACGAAAAGCTGGTTCAACCAGAAATTCCATGAAGTACTCCAGGATGATCAGGAACATTGGAACGATAATCTCACTCAACATGAGTCGAGTTCCAAGACATCCAAGGATGAAGTGCTGTCCTCCGAAGTCGAAACTCCTGGACGAGCCGATCATGTCATCGTTGAAGACGTTTCAAGATTATCCAGGCATGGCAAGTTCATCCAACACGCTAGAAGAGGAAATCCGAAGCAAACCACGAGCCTACTTCTACAAGAAGAACCGAGGAAGACGTCGTATTCTTGTAAAACTCAAGAACCAAGACAGAATCCGTCTTTCGAAGTTAGATGCAGTTCGACTGGGCCTCCTCAGGGTGTAACTTCATTTTTGCAACCTACGAAACAAGATAGTAGATTATTTGTGTAGGAGAATTTTTGATTTGTTTACAATCTAAGAATTTTTAATTTTTCTTATGTTTGGGTTTGTAACGGATGCTTGTCGGTGTAGCTCGGTGGGGAAATTAAGTTCCAGAATTCGAAGAATTAAATATATTAAAATAAAATAAAGGTAACACTTCAATAATAATAATAATAATGAAACGAAAACGGTGTCCTCCTGGTGGCTGCAGGTTATCGCGGATGGCTGCGGGGCGGTATCTTCGGACGGCTGCGGGGCGGTAAAACGGACGGGGGTAGCCACCTGTATTAAACGCAGTAAACGGTAGGAGATAGAAACGGTAGCGGCGGGTTGACCACGCCAGAGAGAAAAGACGGTGAGCGGTAGCGGTAGCGGCGGGTGGACCACGCCAGAGAAAAAGACAGTGAGTAATAGCGGTAGCGGCGGGTGGACCACGCCAGAGAAAAAGACGGTGAGTAATAGCGGTAGCGGCGGGTTGACCACGCCAGAGAGAAAGACGGTGAGTAATAGCGGTAGCGGAAGCGGCGGGTGGACCACGCCAGGGGGGTGACTGGTTCGTATTCTGCGGTTGACCAGCAGAGTACTCCCCTAAACGAAAGGTAGACGGAAGCGGCGGGTGGACCACGCCAGGGGGGAAATGGCGGGATGACCACGCCAGATAGGAGGGTTGGTCAGTATACCGCGGAAGACCAGCAGTATACTGACGGTTCTCTATGAAGCGAGGCGGCTTTTATAAGGATAAGCGCCTCCTCTTCGTGACGTCTTCGAAGGTAGGGCAGCGCGAAGATGTAGCGCTGTCGATGCACGGTGTTGACAAACCAGTTCAAGCGGAGGGTGAAAGGTCACGCGTAAATACACTTCATTACAGGTTACAAAGTTTTTTGTAACTTTAAAGTTATATAAAAGGGAGATTTCTGGGTAATTCATGCAATTCAATCTAGGCCTTGAGCAGTTGAACATTCACTCACTCTTTCCACTTAGCAAGTGAACATTCATACTCTGCATTTAGCATTGAATAGTTTAGTATTGTAATAATTCATCGACACCAGCGTCACTGCCGCCTAGTCGACGCGCCTTAGGCGAAGCCCCGAGAATTCTTACGGCGGAATAAACTAGAATAGACAGTGGGCCGCCTCCAGAATGTTCGAGATAAACAACCCCGGCTTATAAAATACGCGGTCGGTAAACGGACATTCATTCAATGTTAGTCAGTTCGATTAGAATTCAGCGTCAGAGTTCGACACAAAAGTCCGCGTAATAAGACTCGCTCGGCTGTTATAAATAAATTAGATTTAAGGTTGTAAATAAATTATTGTTAAATGTTGGTGTTAAATTAGTTTGCTTGTAAATAAATTAGTTATGAACTATTTCGTGTTTTGTTTTAAAATAAAAATTAATGAACCTTTAAAAATCATTACAGTATTAACAATTAACAGTTTGTAATCAATCTTAAGCTCCTTAAGAGCAACATTTTGTAATCAAAAGTAGTGACCAGGACATGTAAGTATATTCCATTTATTAATATGGTTAATTAAAAATGCTTGTTCAAAATAATTTGTAAATACTTACCAACAGGTGTAAGCATATTTCAAACATAGGGCACTTTTGTTAAAGGAGACTATAATCGTATTTTTAATTAAAATTTTGTTTAAAATTCCCATGTAGAGTGAAATCAATTAGAGAAGAACCGATGTGTCATCCAAATTTGTTAGTTTTCACGTCAGCAACTGCTGATGGGACAAACTTTATAGTAAACAATGAAACTACATAATGATTACAATTTCAGTGCAGCAAGAAACACCAAAACACCTCTTTCTTATCGCAAAGACTTGTACGAACGTATTACGTGTGAGGGTCTTCTCTATTTAATTTACCTCTACCTACGTCGAGGTGGATGACAACTCAATTTATGCCAAACATAAATTGATGTGCATTTACACCAAACCTCTAAATATACTAACCATTACATTGAACCAATTTTACTTATGTATTTATGCTTATTTGAAAATGTTAATAAACAACAAATTTATTATCAATAAATAATTTGTATGTCAATCTTTAAAATCGAATTTTACTTACCTACTTACACTTCACATAGCGTAACAAAAATAACCGACATTTCAAAATCACCACCATTAGGACAAATACATTTCAGAACCCAGTTCAAACAAATTTGTTTTGCAATAAAATTTGGTACCCTGAGTCATTATATCAATAAACAATTTAATAACGAAAAGAGTCTTATGTTAAATTTTATGCGTGACTTTATCATTTGAGTTAATTAATTTCTAATCCTAAAATTTAACAAACAAATTTCATTTAACTCGCAAAAACATCGCAATATGTGGGAGTTGTTTATAACAGTGTATTGTTTATTTCAAAGATTTATTAGAGAAATAACTTAACCACACTGCTAATATTGCGATATTGCTATTGTTGAATAGTTAAATACCAAATATTATAGAAAGTAGGGTTATGCCTGTCACGCCACCATTCAGTGTTTTCATGAATCGATTTAAATCGATTCAATCTGATTGTAATTAATCGATTTGTTTGTTGAATGCCCCTAATGTTGCTTGCGATTCATACGGTTAGGATTACGGCAAAAATTCCGATTATGATTACGATCGAGTTATAAATAGACCATTAGACGAAACTAAAAAGAAAAAGATTAATAGTAATGTTAACTATCGGATAATGATTTTTCTGGACAACCGTAATTGTAGGATTAATTTACTTCATAAGCAAATTTTTCCAAATAAGCAGTATTTCATTTTCATCGTTATAAGAAAAAATTAGCAATCGTATTGATTCATGCAGAGAAAAGTACTCTCTCATTATGTAATTAATTCAAAATTTACAATTTTTCGATCTGTAGGTTTTGATTTCACATCACGTGTTTGTACTCTATTTCACCACAATTACATCAATCAAGCCTTCTCAATAAAAAAAAAGTTATAAAAAATTTTATAATTTTTCTATGGTAGTACTTTGTATTACTTATCCTTTATTGTGTCTTATTCATTATGAATGAACGAAAAAAAATCAGAATTACTCATAATTTCAGTCGGATTCTTCTTTTTTCCCAATACAGCCCGATTAAGGTTATAGTTATTATCAATACTAAAATGGATGAAAAAATAATTTTTGGACACAAAAAAGTGAAATTTTTATGGTATCAATGTTATTGATCATGATTTCTAGTTCGTAAATGAGCGAAAAGCAAATCTCAGAGTATGTTCATGCCACACCTGAAGAAACGTCCAGCTCTATGTATTCAAAGTTCCACGGTACACACCTTGAAGCCAGAAAAATTGAAAAAATGTAATTTTTTTTCTTTTTCATTGTGGACAGCCATGATTTCATATTTGTGATCTCATAGCAATTCTGAATAACTTTTCCAAATAATATTACCGCGTATTTTGAAAAATAAAGGTACCTTACTCTTATGTCGATTTCAAATATTTTGATTTCCTCGGTGACTAGAGGTGTTCAAATTTTAATATGTGCATTTTGAGTTTGGAAGGATGCAGTAAAAAAATCCCATATTTGTCCAACTGTCTGCCGGTCACTGTATATGTGCAATTCGTTTTATTTAACAATGTAACATTGCCTTGTTGAATAGAACGTCGAGATTAGATGCACACTAGGGTGGGTCGAAAAACCAAACTTTGAGATAATCTTACCTAATAGCAAAATTATGTTGTCTTTTAGTGATATTATGACACCTACGAAATATTTATGAATTTAATTAATATTTAGAGGGTGCGCCTTACGTTTGAATTTTTGAAATTATACAAGAAAGGCTATATAGTTTGCCATGAAAAATTCGTATTTGCAATAATAATAATAACAGAGTTATGATCAAAACTGTATACTAAAAGGGCAAGAGAAGGTGCATAAAATTAAAACTCGAATCTCGGAGCAACGCCTAAGTTCGATAGCAAGAAAGATTTCAATATTGAATGATTTTCATTAATTTTTCTGTTGTATTATTTTTTTAATTATTAATAAATGATTATTTTATTCTATTTTCCTTGAGATATTTATGTTATATGACTACCAGAATATATTCAAGTTATTTGTATTTCCAAGGCAAAGCGCAACCTGAAGATGAGGTGCTATTTACTTTAAATTTTAGCATTACACTGTTTTCATGTAAAGGCAATATAATTTTGCTATTAAAAATCAAAAGCGCAATATTCGTTTTTTTCCATACAAAAATGACCCACCCTAATGCACACATACATATACGTTACGGGCAACAAATGTAAATGTTTTAAATCCTGCCTTATCGAATAGACAAAAAACCCTTATCGATGACTAAACCATAAGTTTTATATTACGTGTTTCAAACAAATGTGTCTCTAAATCTTGGCACGCTTTTATCTCGATTTGAGGTAACTTGTTCGTTCACCCTAATTTGATAAAATATCGAGCATGCGAAAAGTTCGAAGTTTGCAATTCAACTTATTTTTTTATTTAATCAACGTCAAAAACTCCTTTTGCTAACTTCTACGGAACGCGTGAGAGACAAGGACAAACAAACTTAACGCACTAGGTAATCTTCCGAAATTCTCAAAGAATTCTTTCGTGTGGTGCAGTCAAAGTAAATTTCTGTCCGATCGCGTTAGAAATTTTTTTCGCCAATAAAATTTTATATTTATATGTATTTGCCGATCTAGAAATATCTAAAATAAAATTAAATATTTATTTAATAAATATCTCCTGAAACTTTGAAACTAATTTGAATAAAACAATCCCAAGCGATAAACGGTAAATTTAGTTTCCACTTTCTTTATCTATAATTTCGTCCACTAGTGATATCGGGCGATCAACTGAATTTTACCTCGCAGTTGGTCATGACTTGAAAACTTATGTCGTTAAATAAACACAATCGCGTCTGTTTTGACATTTAAGTTAGCGGTGCGGTGCGGTGGTATTCTAAATTTTAGCACAGAAATTGAATTAAAAATGGCGTTTTCAGTAGTCCACAAAGCTTTCATGATGGAAAGTTACTTTCGAAACGGACGGAAAATAGATGGTGTTTGAACATATTCAATTCGTGATTGCATGGCAGCACTAATCTCAGACAGCAAGTTTTGCTTTCAAAGTCCACTAGAGGTAAAATTCAGTTGATCACCCGATATCTTTCAACTCAATTCCTAGTGATATGTTAGGAAATGTTCTCCTTTCCGGCTAACAAATATTTGTATTCTTATTTATTTTATTTTATCTTCCTCGTATCATACCACTACATAGAATATTTCTCTTTTCTTCTATTTTCCTTTTTTTCTCCAACAAGGAAACCCAAAACTAATTGTCATGTTGAACATTTTCTTTATTATCAATTTTTATTAAATTTTATTGATGCAGAACGCTTCTGCATTTCTTCAAATCAAATTGGGAAAAGCAGAGTAGAACAAAATGATTCTCATTTAGTTACCTACGAAAATAAAGAAGGCAGTACCCTAATATCAAAATACTTATACATGTGAATTATTGTAAAGGGATTATATGAATGCAAAGTTGAGACTGAAATTGAAAAGAAAGCCAACGAAAGTAAGTCACAGGAAGTGTTGAAAGTGGCCACTATTACACTGCATGCATTCAACGTTTCATATTATTAAAAATGTTCTGCAATATATCCGGTGTTATCTCATTGCATTTTAATGTGATCCTTGCCATCAGATCTTGCAAATTATTAATTATTCCTTTGTAGATCTCATTTTTAAGTAAGCCAAATATGGTGATCTTTCTGGCCAAGTTCCCTTGCTTACATCGACCAGATGTATCTTGTTGAAAGTCGCCATTTTCAAATTCATCGGGCTGCACCTGCTCAAAAAGTGGAGTCAACAATTGAAGGGTTCGGTGCAAAAACCGGTCAGCTCCATTTTTTAATTTTACAGTATCAACGAAAAACTGTTTTATTAAGAATATAATAGAAACATTTTAACAAAAACAGACAGTTCCATTTATACATGCATTTAACAATAATAATAATAATAATGTTTATTGGCCACTCAAGATAGGAGTAAACATAAGTATACATATAACATACAACCCAAGCTTAGTAGCCAAAGGAACCAGGATCAGTGACCAAAGTGAAGGTACACTGCTATTCTTCCTGGTCCCCAAAGTAAAATTAAAGAATTGAATTAAATTGGCGCACAGGTATGTATAAATATATGTAAGCAATAGATAGGGACGATTGCAGCAATGAGACAGCACCTCCATCACAACAAACTACACAGGGGCATGTTACGTACTCTTCTCCTGAAGTTAGACAAGGTTAAACTTTTCAATTCTATAGGAACAGAGTTGTAAATTTTTGCAATATTGAAAGAAAAAGATCGCTGGAATACAGCAGTACGGTGGAGAGGTGGGGTCAGAAGACCTCTGCTCCTAACATTGATGTTATGAACATCAGTACGAAATGAAATTTCATTATATAGATATTGCGGAGTCTTAGTCAAAATTATTTTATGATAAAAGACTACACAGTGAAAATTTCGTCTTTGTTGCATATTCAACCAATTAGCCCACTCAAGTGTGTGCGAAATATGTTCTCTTCGTCTGATACCGTAGATAAACCTCAGACAAGCAGTCTGCACTCTCTGTATACGAGTTTTGTCGACGCTATCAAGGCAAGGGCCATAAACCGTATCACAGTAGTTAAAGTTGGACAAAACCAAGGCTTCACATAGTGTTTTGCGAAGGTTTATATTTAAAACTTCTTTGCAACCAAAGAGAACTTTTAATTTGCCGAATGCTTTTCCAACAATATTGGAGACGTGACTCTTAAAACGCAACTTATTGTCCATAAGCAGCCCAAGATTTTTTTCATCAGTTGAGCGTTAGGGTGTATTATTAATATCTAGCGAGATTTGACTGGACACAAAAGCTCTGCGTTTTTCTTTACAGAAAACCATATAGTAAGATTTTGAAGGATTAAGACGTAAACCATGATTTGTAACAGACTTGTGAAGTTGTTGTAAATCTAAATTCATTTTTACAACTGCTTGTTGCAAATTGGACATCGGAAAAGAACATAGTAGCTGAGTGTCCTCGGCATACGAGTAATAGTTAAAAAAAATTATAGATTCAAATAAATAAGTCGAAAAAATTGCAAACATCAAAGGACCGATGACACTCCCCTGCGGCACCCCCGACTTCAGCTGCATAATTTGAGAGCAATTGTCACCCAGCTTGACCCTCTGAGTTCTATTATGAAGATAATGCCTGAAAAGTTTGACACTGCTTTCATTGAAACCCATATAATGTAGAATAGCCAAAAGCAATTCATGATTAATCAGGTCAAAAGCTTTAGAGAAATCCAGAAGGACAAGCACGGCGACATTGCCACTGTCAAGAGACCTGAAGATTTTATCCGTAACTGCTGACAACACCTTAGAGCAACTGTATCCAGGTCTAAAGCCTGACTGTGTACTCAAAAGCAAATTAAAACTGCACAAATGCTTACGAACTTGGGCGTCTAAGACTTTCTCTAAAACCTTAAAAAGAAGTGGGAGAATACTAATTGGTCTTAGGTCTTGTAAAGAACAAGGGTTATTATTTTTTGGAAGGGGTAAAACTACAGCTTTTTTCCAGGATTCAGGAAAAACACTATGTGATATGGAAAAATTGATAATGTATGTTAGTACAGGTAGAAGAAAAGGACAACATAATAACAGCATTTTTAAACTTATATTATCACACCCACAAGAGTTACTTTTAAAAGAATTCAAAATATCATTATCGGTGACAGTAGAAAAAGATAAAAGGTTCCGAACTTTCGGTGATATATTATTAGAGTAGAAAGCAAGCAGATCATCGTTAGATAATGGGAGGTTCTGAGTGAGAAAAGAAGCGTTAATAGCATTCACATCAGATATATTTGAAGGAACAGAGAATTTTTTTTTCTTTTGGTAAATGTTTAGATTTCTCAAATCCTGCCACAGAGTACGAGAATTGTTATTCTTAGCACTGTGTTCGATATATGCTCGCTTTTCCCTATGTATAGCGGCGGTACTGAAGTTACATACGTAACATTTTGTATTATGCAATATGACCGTCTTGACGCGTGATTTTAGCTCTCTTAAGAGCTTCATCTCGTATCTCCATCATGTATAAAATATTCTCAGTAAGCCATGGAGCTTTGGGTTTTTTAAAGATACTAGTCTTATAAGGTGCATGCTTATCAAAAAGTGCTGTTAAATTATTGTTAAAAAAATTAACTATGTTATCAATGTCAGTGAAAGTATACAGGGTGATTGAAATTGGAGGGTTAGCATGGGAATCTCGCTTATTATAAACGACAGAGAATCGGTTAAATGAAATTATCTGAATTTTTTCCATTTCAGAACTTTAGATCTTTAGATCTGTGCTCAGATCACTGTATCACTGGACCATAATAAAATAATGTAATGACAGCAAATTTACCAGTGAACAAATTGCCTAATGCCTACAACAGTACTTTACTTAAAACAAAAATAAAATGTTATCTTCCAATAATTTGCCAACATAAACATTTTTATAAATTTACACGATAATTTAGAAAATCTAGTAGAGATTTTACCATAACATTAATTTTTATAAATTTACACGATAATTTAGAAAATCTAGTAGAGATTTTACCATAACATTAACACTTCATTTTTATTTTATTTTATTTTCTTATGAGAAAATATTGTCAGTTTGTTTCATTGACAGTTGAGCGTGAGTTAACCGTAATAAAAAAACATAAATTTTATATCCAAAATATGGTAAAATTAACACTAATTAATTAGTTAAAGATTGCATGTGCTATCACATTGCAAACACCGGAAGCATAAGTGAGTCTAATTGTAAGTAACGTTTTTACTAGATATCATCTAAAGCACGTCCGTAACTTACAGCCTGTGGAAAAATAACATGTAGCGTAGAGTAGCTAAATATTAGTTCTGAACTTGTGAGCTTCTCGCTATCATTTCTGCTACAGCTTGATATTGACCTACATACCGCTTGACAGACCGCACGTTTTGGTAATTTTATTTTGTTAACTTGGAAGAATGCTATTTTATGTTATGTTATAATTACATAAATGTGTTTGTTATTTAATTGTAATTATTTTGCAAACAACTAGACATTCCATATACAGTGTGTTGGTGGCATTTACTTATTTTTCTTCAATAACGCTGTTCCTGTTGAATATATAAAAAAAATATCTTATACAAAGTTCCATCTTTTCAAGCTCCGCATAATTTAAAATTATTCTGAAATATACAGGTGTCTCAATTTGTCTGTACGATGTGTAACTTCATTATTTTAGATACTGTCTGTTTCAAAATCAAAAAAACTATACCAACCTCGCAATTTACCTCGTAGATACAACCGGCAACGACGAGACTATCAATATCATAAAAAACTAGGACAACTTTTAAATCGAGTAGCCATGCGTTTCTATTATTTTATTATATTGAACATGGCCTTCTAAATGAAAAGCGAGTTCTAACTGGCCTGGGCGTTTTGAAAAATTTACATTGAATTTTTGTGCTCGAGGAAACGCCAAAAGTCCACACTTTGGCGCTGGTTACGGGGCCCTGACGGCACTGAATGAAGTGCACTGTCATTACTGTCAATCAAAGTGAGTTCACGCAAAATTAATTAATATTGTAATTAACGTAATACAACATAATTTATATGGTATAAACGTTATAGATTCATGCACAAATCATTTGATCATGTCGGAGTGAAGTACGCTTGCGCAATAGAGAAAGACTCATTTTAAAAAGCTTTCGTGTTATGAATAAAACGTGTTAAAAAGGGCGATGATAATTACGCACAGTGAGAAAAGAAGCTTTATTATACATGCTGTAACTTACCACAGAAATTCTGAGTATATGCAGGTAAGATTTTAATCTAAAACTGTAAAAGTTGAATGCTAAATTAAGTTGTCGAAATTGGACATAAAAACTCCACCTTATTCCAACGTAAATAATATCCAGTATGCTCAAATTTTTACAACAATAACATTAATGGTTCTTACAGAACTGATCTACCATTCACATGTGACAGAACTGTCAAGATTTTAGGTTAAGAAAGCGCCCTGTAAGCAGTGCTTGGCGGAGCACGCCTGAACTGTATTTTTGCCCAGGCCAGATAGAACTCGCTTTTCATTTAGAAGGCCATGATATTAATCTTACTTTGCTGTCAAGTCAGTAACTGTATTTTTGTTAACGCTGAAATCCTGAGCAATTTGTCTAGTTGTGACACCTTTTTCTATGCAAACAGCTATCCTAGCTTTTTAAACAATATTTACTGTAGGTATGATTGACAATGAGTGACCATTTCAAATTATTTTAAATTTATGGTCGGTAGCAGTTTTACACAGCTTAAAAAGTCTTGCCCTATTTTTTTATGATAGCAATAGTACATGTACCAACTAGTGTCATATTTACGGGGAAGAAAATTTTAATTGCGCGTCTTGAAAGATTTTTGCGTTTTCGCAGCCTCATAAGCTCTTAGGCAAATATTTATTAATATGACGTTTTAAATTTTGACGTTTTGACATTGTGAAGTACCAACCAAAATACGTCTGGGAATTTTGCTTTTTGGCAACATAATTCAACAGGTGGTGGTTTTTTAATTTTGAAACAGACAATAGAACAATCTACTATGTGTTTTTTTAAAAATGCCATAAAGGTTGGCCATGAAAATTAAAACTCATGTCGTAGCTTGGCATCTAACACATGCCAAATCTGAAAATTTAAAATAAATGAATGGAGCTAAGACATGAATTTTCTTTTCCACAGCCACCCCTTATGGCATTTTTAAAAAAACACATGTTATATTTTATAACGAATTTGATTTATCAAGTTATTTTAAGGTATGTTTGATGAGGGTTTTCTATAATTAAGTCCAACAGGTTTTAAGATGTTTAAGACTTTATTTACGGTTTTCGGAAAACAAAGACGTAACTTTTATAATTATTATTAGCTCATTAACAAATAATGTTACAAAGTAAATATTGTGGTCGAGGAATCTTAGAAAGAAGGGCCGATCATTTAAATTTCTGATTAGAGTAAGCTATGAATTTTGATTTAGATTGGTAACACTAGCTGTTGACAGCGTAATTTGAGTTTGAACTGTCAAAGTGACTCTTCAAAATGTTTAATTAATTGCCGGAGGCGAACACTTTGAATATTTGCTATGGTTGTAACTAAAACTGTTTCACTTCCTTTAAATTAAAACGACGAAACCCGATGATAATCCTATAAATGTCAAAATATTTACATAACCTCTAATCTACACAGCGAGTCGATTAGCAAGGTGCACAACCGTATAAAAAAATCCCGCCTACTTTAATTATAAATTTAAATGATCGCATGGTACTATACAATCCGGCAGTAATTCAATGCCGGAAAAGTGTTGGATTCGTCTGGAAATGTGTCCCAGACGACTACCAACTAAACCCTTTTCCTCTCTTCGTACAGCCATAAGCTCCCTGGTACCCGCCTCACGGCATTTCTTCGGGACGCTTATGCTGTTCTCACTGGAATCTCTGTTATTCCAGTCTATGCTCGTCCTCTGCTTTTGACGACATGATGTCTCTGAACATGCTGGTCACGTAGTTCCAAAGATCTTCCGCTAATAAAATGTCAGATATGATATCCACTGTTATGAATATTCCACATTTTTCATTTACTCCACCCATCTCTCGCATCTGAAGAGCGTATGCTCCGGTATATCCTACTCCCCACAATACCAACAGCTGTCGTCCTCTTTCTTCCTGATCTTATTCATATATGTACATACGTGCTGAAAACTCCGTGACCGGTGAAGGCCTGTGTCACTAAATAATCTGCATCGCCAAATGTCCTCTAACACTATCTCTTCAGGTCCTTAATGAAGAATTTTGTCCAGCCCGTATATTCGTTGCAACTAGCCTGCCACTCGTTCATCATATGCCACCAAGCTTCGTCTTTTTTCTCTCTTCCTAGCTGACTGACATATTTGAGTTCTTTGTTCTACTCTCAATTTAATCGGCGGTAGTTCCGCAGTCGCAAGAACCGCGGCCGTGAGGAAACGGTTCTGTACGCGGAAGTCACCCTGATCGACATCCGCCGATTTATCCTTTCTAATAAATTCTCATAGTGCTTGTACTTCAGAGCTTGGTGCCACGTCGGGGCCGCATATAGAATAATGGAGTGTCAACTGAAGCCAACTGTCAGGTACTTATTTGATATTGTGGTACTGTGATAAGCTAAGTGGACAGTATCAAAATTTGCTTTTTCTTAAACAGGGTACTAGTAAAACTTTTCCATTTCAATAACAATTATATAGCAATAACTTTTGTTTTCACTTTCGTTCTGGCATACCTCATTTTTTTGAGAAGGTTTATTTTTTCAGTAATGAATTAATATAATTTTGTCCGCATGTTATATCAATAAATCGATTCTACGTAAACGAGAAAATACTGTGTAATTTAACATGCATATAATAAGTCTTACTGCTTACTCATATTCCTGAATATTTTTACCATGCAATAGTTTTGTAAAAGTTATAAATGCCTCATACTTCTCCTATAGTTCCGCATTAAATCATAATATCATAACAGTGTTTAAATGGTAAATCACTTAGTTTATCTTACATTTGTTTTGATAAACAATTTCATGTTTCTCGGGGAAAAAGAAATTTATAAATTCATCGAATAAACTTTACGTTTTTCTGGTGCAATTTTAAGATAGTTTCGTCCGTGCTTGCTCTTTATTATTTTACATTTACGGGTACTTAAGACCGCTCTACAATGTTATTTCGTGATATAACTCCATTACATATTTAAAAATAGACTGTCATATTTTCCTTCGTTGCCTACTTTATAAGAAAGTTTGATAGTGATCATCGTGTATTAAGCACAATATACGTATAAAGTTAATTATCATCGTTCTGTCTCAAACATTCCGTTGCTTTCCACATAAATATGACAAACCTTATTTAAATTAATTAAAAATTTATTATCAAAATTAATTTACTATTATTATTATACAGCAATGCATTAACTCATTAAAATTAATACTTATTAAAGAAGAAAAACAGCTGCATTTTAAACAAAATACAAATTTACTAGTAGATTACTGCTGAATAGTTATTACTAAAGTCTCCAACTCTCAAGCCCGAATGCATAGGCGCTTCGATGCGTATTTCACCGATCGAATTACGGCGCTGCAAACTTATATCGAGAATATTTTGATCACATTTTATTTTATTATTTGCTGTATTTTTGACCATACGATATAATTTAAAAATTTTGTGAAAATCGGTCTTGATTGCAGCGGATTCCTCGAGCAGGCTCTGTACAGCTGTTTCAAGCCTAGTTGGGCCTTCGTCAGCAGAACCGTAGCTCGAGAATTCCACTGCAAACCAAACCGATCTGTCCAAGTTATTCGCCAATGTCAGGTCAAAAAGCGATCAAAAGATGTCGCTATTTAAGATATAATTTAAAAAAAAACTAAAACATCCGTTTAAATAAAACTGGTTATATCTATGCATCACGCAGCCGGAAACAGCACTGGATACACAGCCAGTCGACCGATTGAGGATTACATTGCATCGGCGCGAGCAGCGAATAATATACAATTGGACGGGCAAACGGAACTTTCTTTTGGAGGCTTTAGTTATCACATAAACTCTAATTTAAAATTTGGAATTATCGGAATGCAGGTGTACCCCTTCTAGAAACACAAATTTAATGAGATAAGTTCTTAAGATAATGAGAAAATCAGTTAGTGAGCAAGTAATTTTTGTTGCACATAATTAAGTTATTATGGGTATTCGGTATGATTAATGTACCTTGTAAATATCAAGAACTAGGTTAATCGCTAGTCTCGTTGACTTAACCGTAACATGATTCTATGTTAAGTTTTAAAGCCCGTTCACAATGACTTAACATAACAAAATTAAATTAAGGAAATTAGAATGTTAATTTATGTGTTCACAATGAAGAAATTTTTTGTTCTTTCCATGCGTAAGTATTTGCAAATTGTTGGTGGTTGTCTAGGTTAATAAAGGATAAAATTATTTTGCTCAACTCGAGGACTCAAAGACTACACTCACTATACTGTTTTAGAACGCTGTTGATTGAATATACTTAACAGAGTTAACCTAAAAATGGAAGTTGTCAACTTAAGAAAAATAAATTAATAGAATTAGCCAATTAGTACGCTTACATTTCTAACAGTGTTTCCAACTTTTATTAAGTGATTAATTTTCTTACGTTAAGTCATTGTGAACGGGCTTTTAGGGATGCATCGCTAAATCCTATCCTACAGGAAATCTCTGAAAATGGATAATTTTGAAAAACTGGTTTATTCAACAATTTTCTTAAATGCGATCTCATAATGTAAAGTTAATTTGAGTGGTATATGGAACATAGATTTACAATTGTTGGGCTTGAAAATTACTTTCTTAAGGTGACGTCTCGATCAAAAATGGCGGGAATTCTTTTCAATGCAATTAATAGGCGTATCGAGCTTCGACATTTCTTCAAATTCTTGACTGTAATTTGTAGCAAAAATGGATGTAATAGATTCTACAAAGTAAAAACTATGACATTATCTATTTCTAAAGGGAAATAAAATTAAAAATTGCTTTAAAAAGTATTAACAAAAAAGTCGACGCCCTACATATCTAAATTAAATATTATTTTCCGAGATAATCCAAGTAATTTTAGAAAAGTTAAACATATCGCTGGCTTGGAGTTATAAGGTTCTATGTTATACACGAGTGGTATATAAATATAACATAGAACCTTATAACTCTAAGGTAGCGATATCATGTTGTAGACGAATATACGAGGCAGAGTCAAATGAAAACCTTAAAAACGTCGGTAAACAAAATTTTTTGAACCAATGTCAAAAACAAGTATGTCATTTTTCGACGTAATCCCCATTACATTCTATGCATCCTCCACTGTTTTGGAAGTGTTTGAATACCCGAAGAAAATAATTTCTTTGATCGCATGCACCGCCTGAATCACTTCACCATTACTCTGAAATTTCTTCCCACCTAATGCCTCTTTAAGTGGACAAAGACATGATAATCGCTTGGGGCGGGATCTGGGGAGTAAGGAGAATATGTAGACACCTTCGACCATACACTTCTAGACTGAGTATGCTTGCAGTTTGTTTACAGCCAACATAACAGGTTGGGGTAAGGGGAATGTGCAACTGCAAGCAAAACTCGACCTTAGAAGATTCCGCAAAATCTGACGTTTTCGTTGGCTAGTTTACCAAAACCCTCTAATACATCGTGTCTTTTCGTTTCATTTCGACACAAGTGGCAGTTGTTAATGGTGTTTTCCTATATTTTCGTGTTCGAAATTAATCATTTCATATTGAATTTCATAAAAAAATTAATCAAACTTAAAAAATAATCGTGAAAGTGTGTTTTGTATGTTCACGAAAGTGGGAAAAGCCTTCCCAACGTTCATATCATTTGTAAGTTCCACGTGGCATATTAATATAATTAATTCAAAACAAAATACATTAGCGACCCTGACAGGAATTATATTAAAAAATAATTTTAATGAATACGTAGTTTATTTAATAAAATTATTTTATTTCAACATCAATAAAATATTTACAAAGATATTCGTTTATTTAAAACCCTTTTGTTGTTTCAGAATAAATAACAAAAATAATAATTAATATATGCCAAAATAAAAACACTCCTGAACATATTGTTTAAGAACCATAAAATTGTTAAAAAAAGGCTTCTTTGCATTTTTTTCTTAAGTATTTATTTTAATGAAAATTGCTCCCTAATGACACTCCGCCTCTGCCGACGTTCCTTTGTAAACAGTAAACCCCTTACCCTCCTCCCGTTGATGTTGGCAGAATTTTGCTACCTACATCTGAGTGACATACTTCGTCTAGGAGTGTATGGTCGAAGGTAGACACTCAAACTTCAAATCTTGGATGGTCGCCGCCGTTGCACGCGCAGTATGTAACCACGCGTTGTCGTATTGCAAAAGAATATCATTACTAAGAGAACCTCGACTTTTGGTTCCGGTGGCAGGCTTGAGGCGGTTCTTCAGGAGTTCTCAGTATGTGGCTCTAATAACAGTAACCTCATTAGGTATGTAGTCCTTCAAAATTACCCCTTTTGCATCCCAAAAAAGGGTCAACGTAACCTTTCCTGCCGAGAGCTGTTTGGAAATCACCCCGTTTTTGAATTTGTTGCTCCATTCATACACTTGCTGGAGTGACAAGCATAAATTTTCATATTGCAGCTTCATTCTACGATGAACATCAATGGATTTCACTCGTTCACTGTGCAAAAAACGAATAATAGAACGCTGTTCCTCCCTAGTGCAGTGCTCTAGTGGAGTTGCCATTTTTAAACTGTCACTGTGTCAACACATTATCAAAGTATTCTACATCTCAAAAATTTGTAAGGCAAGGTTCCGTTCGGTACATCTTTTA
This sequence comes from Dorcus hopei, assembly GCA_033060865.1. Classification (NCBI taxonomy): domain Eukaryota; kingdom Metazoa; phylum Arthropoda; class Insecta; order Coleoptera; family Lucanidae; genus Dorcus; species Dorcus hopei. Next base: position 8,039,924 of record CM065423.1, on the reverse strand, counting down.
GAGCACTTTTAAGGTTTTCATTTGACTCTGCCTCGTATGTGTAAGCAACAAGTAGTATCAACAATTGCAATATACAGGCTGAGTCCAAAAAACGCCTATGCGAATAGCGTCGGTGTTTATTGTCGAATTTGAGCGGTCAAGAAATCAAATGAAGTAGCAGGAAAAACTCTACAATTTACCATATTTTGCGACTTTAATACAATTAAAACAGTTGCATGACAGCTGTCAACTTTTATTTTTTAAATGCAATGTTATAATTACTGTAATAAATTTCGAAAGAACTTCTTTTCTGCGTTCATTGATGTGCTGCAATAAACACTTATTTTTCAAAACAATAGGAAAAAATAAAAAGAAATAAATTAATTATTAACATGAAATGAAATGCAGCTAAAACCTCAGTACTTGGGCTTTTATTTAGACACGAAACTTCGATTCAAAAATCACATTTCACATTGTTTTCGTTCTGCTTATTGAAATTTAAAAATGAAAAATTTTATTTAAATAAATGAACAAAAATCTTATTGTGTGAATCACTAGTTCTATCGTGACTTAATTATTGTAGTACAGTATATGGGTCGTGCATTGATCAGAAGACATGCCGAAAAATTAGAGTTTTGCAAAATTGTTGTCTCCGGTTAATATGTGGTGTTCGGAGCAGACAGAGAATTTCCTATAACCTCGTTGAACTAAATTTGTTAAATATGCATAACCGACGCCTGCTACGGGCTTCTTACTTATACCATAAAATTATAACATTATAAGCTCCTCAATATTTATATAATAAAATAATATAAGATCTGATGTCCATAATGTCAACATTCGTTACAGGGGAAAATTTACCCATCCAATACATAAAACAGCACCTTTTTAAATGCTCATTTACATATCAAGCCCCTAATATTTTAAATTTAAATGCTATTTCATTTTGGACTCGCAAATTAAATATTTAATCATTCAAAAAAAAAAAAAAAACTCAGAGCTAAGTTGTTTACAGACCAATCCCAGCGAAAACATGTACGTTTATTCAACGTTAATTTCACGTTGTTATGGTGGAAATAACGTTATTCGTTGAAAAATGCAATGTTGTTTTTTGGTTGAATTAGCAACCATAATTATATCACGTTTGTATGACGTGTTTTTTAACGATCAGTTTAATATGGACGTAATTATAACGTGAAATAAATGCGTAACAATTTTGTCTTTTTACGACGTGATTTATACTATGAGTAAATGCGATGTATCTACCGTACGTTGATTACCACATCATTTCAATGTTAATTCAACATCTACTATTCTACGTAACAAATGAGAAAAAAATTAACGAAACTAATACGTTAGATAAATCATAATTTACAACTAAATTTTTAACCCACGTTTTATAACGTTATTTTAACGTATACCGAATAAATATGCGTTACAAAACGTGATGTTGACGTTAGAAAACACTTAATTTTACAGTGATTGCCTATCGTGTTTCACACCTTTGAATTCTAATTTTACTAAAAATCTATGAAATATGAGGTTCTTCTCCATGCTTGGCAGCTTTGAAATGAAACGAAACAGGTATGAAAAGAACTGCTAATTTGGACATACGAGTCAACCATAACCCCTTTTTAAGTTGACGTAATCTGTCAAATTTTTTTAAGTTAGTATGAATTTGATGCCCAAAATCTGTGATTAAAAATACTAAAGAATGCAATAGTCAATCAATTATACATACATATTGTCACGAATACTCATTGGGGACAGCTGTATACAGAGTGGAAAGTTTAACTGGAATAAATTCTGTAACTTAGAAGATTACGATTTGTAAAAAAAATCTTGGAACAGGTCAATTTTTATTTTTAATGGCGCATATTACAAAGGGACTTTTTCAATTATTTGGAGGGGTGAAACGACCCCTAACTATGTTTTTTTTTAATGGAAGGATATGTTGAAAAAATTGGGAATACAGCTACGTTTTATTTTTTATTTTTCTTTAGCAGTAAAAGGTAAAAAACAAAAAAAAGAATTTTTTTACTAAAACCGTTTTTAATGCCAAAAATTCAGGAACTCCATTTTTTATTATTTGATAAGAAGAAATTAAGCATTCCATATGGTATCGTATTGTTGCGTGCAGCCAATAGATTGCGCTGCCAATGCGCTAAATTTTTAATTGTACGTACCCAGCGAAAACATGTACGTTTATTCAACGTTAATTTCACGTTGTAATGGTGGAAATAACGTTATTCGTTGAAAAATGCAACGTTGTTTTTTGGTTGAATTAGCAACCATAATTATATCACGTTTGTATGACGTGTTTTTTAACGATCAGTTTAATATGGACGTAATTATAACGTGAAATAAATACGTAATAATTTTGTCTTTTTACGACGTGATTTATACTATGAGTAAATGCGATGTATCTACCGTACGTTGATTACCACATCATTTCAACGTTAATTCAACATCTACTATTCTACGTAATAAATGAGAAAAAAATTAACGAAACTAATACGTTAGATAAATCATAATTTTACAACTATTTTTAACCCACGTTTTATAACGTTATTTTAACGTATACCGAATAAATATGCCTTACAAAACGTGATGTTGACGTTAGAAAACACTTAATTTTACAGTGATTGTTCATCGTGTTTCACACCTTTGAATTCTAATTTTACTAAAAATCTATGAAATATGAGGTTCTTCTCCATGCTTGGCAGCTTTGAAATGAAATGAAACAGGTATGAAAAGTACTGCTAATTTGGACATACGAGTCAACCACAACCCCTTTTAAGTTGACGTAATCTGTCAAATTTTTTAAGTTAGTTTGAATTTGATACCCAAAATCTGTGATTAAAAAAACTAAAGAACGCCATACTCAATCAATTATACATATATTGTCACGAATACTATTGGGGACAGCTGTATACAGAGTGGAAAGTTTAACTGAATAAATTCTGTAACTTAGAAGATTACGATTTGTAAAAAATTTTTGGTACAGGTGAATTTTTATTTTTAATGGCGCATATTACAAAGGGACTTTTTTAACTTTTCACTTATTTGGAGGGGTGAAACGACCCCTAACTATGTTTTTTTTAATGGAAGGATATGTTGAAAAAATTAGGAATACAGCTACGTTTTATTTTTTTATTTTTCTTTAGCAGTAAAAGGTAAAAAACTAAAAAAAGAATTTTTTTACTAAAACCGTTTTTAATGCCAAAAATTCAGAAACTTCATTTTATATTATTTGATAAGAAGAAATAAGCATTCCATATGGTATCGTATTGTTGCGTGCAGCCAATAGATGGCACTGCCAATGCGCTAAATTTTTAATTGTACGTAATTACCTCACTGAAGTTTTTCCCAATAGGTGGATAGGAAGAAGATGACCGATGACCGATTGAGTGGCCAACAAGATCTCCAGATCTCACCCCTTTAGACTTTTTTATGGGGGTATTTAAAAAGTAAAGTTTATGTGACTAAACCAAACGACATAGCAGAACTTCAGAACTTCAAATTCTGCATGAAATTAGGAGAGTAACGCCGGAAATGTTACAAACTGTTAGAGATGGAATTTATAATCGATTAGGGTATTGTCAAGTGAGAGGTGGCGAGCATTTTGAACATCTGATGCGTTAAAAATCGTTCTAGTCAAAATTTATTTTTATTTTTTCGCCTTTTTACTGTTTAAGAAAAATTAAAAATAAAAATGTAGCTGTATTCCCAATTGAACAAGCTTTTAAGAAAAAAATTACTCAACATACCCTTCCATTAAAAAAAATAGTTAGGGGTTGTTTCATCCTTCCAAATAATTGAAAAGTTAAAGAAATCCATGTATAATATGCGCCATAAAAATAAAATTGACCTGTTCCAAGAATTTTTGCTACAAAATGGCAATTTTCTAAGTTACAGAATTTATTCCAGTTAAACTTTCCACTCCACTGCGGTGTGTTCATGAGCAGCATGTAATTTTTTTTAAATTTTCATAAAGAAATAATTTTGTAAATAATAAAGTAAATTGAGAGTACTGTATTAAATGTGTTTTGTCGAATATTTTATGTTAGTGTAAATATTTTTAGAAATAAGGATTTAGAATTACATGTGTATTATAAATAAATAATTTAGAATTTTGAAATGTATATACAAAGAAAATAACCTTAGGATTGTAATAATTAGAAAATTGATTTAATGATGTTATGATAATATGGATGTTAGAAGGAAACTGTAGGTAGTAAGAAGTTCGGAAATTGAACGAGTGAGGGCAGCGCGTAGTTATTGTGTTAAAGTCCCCGTTCGACTTTATTACCAGCCTCCGTCCGGTTTACGAATCAGTCACGGAAACAATATGGATCTCGGGTCGCCAAGTGGTTTAGCGGTTTGGCCAGCTGACTTTGAAACTCGTGTCATTCGGCGGCGTGGGTTCGAATTCCACCATTAGCCATGTATGTTTGTTCAGTCTAATGATTTAGACCCAGCTTTAATACACGTCGTAATTGTCTGATTCAACGTTACATGTGGACATTGCCGCGACATTTTTTCGTTGTTTAAACGTAACCATAACACACGAATTCAACGTTTGTTACATGTTATTCCACAACGTTTTTTATACGTATGTATGCACTGGGATTTAACGTAGACATACCGTGGACAAAGACGTTTAAAAGAAGTTGATTCGAGCGTTGTTAAAACGTATTAATAACACACGAATTCAACGTTGATTAATTGTTATTCTACAACGTTTCTTACACGTGGACAGAGACGTTTAAAAGAAATTGATTGCCGCGACATTTTTTCGTTGTTTCAACGTAACAATACCACACGAATTCAACGTTTGGTTACATGTTATTTTACAACGTTTTTTACACGTAAGTGTTTTCGCTGGGATGTAAGCACCTTGATTTATAATCTTTTATTAGAAAAGTATCATTGTTATAGGTTCATTTTTTCTTTTTCTTTTGTTAGGTGTATGAGTAACTGGTTGCGCGCCATTTTCTCATGTAGGCATATTTTTATGTCACTGCTCAACTCATTAGGGTCAGCAAAACAGAGTACATGTTAATTTTATATGTACACCTGAGCTTCGCCCGTTTTCTCTGTACTTTTGTTTTATGTACGAGCCCTGCGTCAAAAGTATTAGCCTAGCTAGGCGTAGCTGCTTTTGAAAATAAAATCATTACTAGAATTTAAATATCAAAATTTTATTTAAAAATGTATAAATTTCTATTTATTTATTATTATTATTCTCGAAATAATTTACCATTGAGTAACTAATTAACTGTCTCTTTCTTTACCAAAGAGAGCTGGGCGAATACTTTTGGCGCAGGGCTTGTATATAACAGGTGATTAATATCTTTTCTAATCAAGTGCCCTATGGAAATAAAATCATGTTTCTTTGATTAGTTCATTATTTCAAATGCCACTTGAATTACATATTTATATTGCATTCCTATACAAAACGATAAGAATGCAATAAAAATAATTCAAACGACATTTGAAATAATGAACCAAATATAGGTCCATAGGTCACTTGATTAGGAACGATATTGATCACGCGTTACATATATCTATCGAGTGAGCATTTTCATCCGGGACATAGGAAGTCAGCATGACTACCCTTAATAATGACATATTTGATTAAAATCATATTAAAAATTATTAAATTTTAGTATTATAATTTTATTACAAACTAAAGATTAAGAACAAATTGAACGTTTTCTTATAAGTTATAATAAAAATTCAAATAACCTTCCATTTTGCGCCAAACAGTACCCTAACCTACTATAAAATCCATTAATCACATTTGTTAGTGTTTCAGCGTTCGTCATTCAAAATGTCATTATTAAGGGTAGTCATGCTTATCTCCTATGTCCCGGATTGAAAATGCTCACTCGGTATAACCTAATTGTAATAAAGGCAATAAAGGTATTATTATTATTATTATTTCTTTGCCTATGAGGAAGTATTTATTAGATACTTAACTATTTACCGTAAAACAAGTATCATTTATTGTGCAGCAACTATTTATCACGTCATTTCATGTTAATAATGAATTTATTTCTTTTTATTTCTTTTCTATTGTTTTAAAAAATAAGTGTTTATTGCAGTACATCATTGAACGCAGAAGAAAAAAGTTCTTTCGAAATTTATTACAGTAATTATACCACTGCATTTAAAAAAAAAGTTGACAGCTGTCATGCAGCTGCCTTAAATGTATTAAAGACACAAGATATACAGGTTGGAACAATCGTATCGAATGATAGCGGTACATTTTTTACTTGAAAAGTTATGAAAGAATGTTTAATACAAAAGTTCTTTGAGGTATTCCTACACATGCTTTGACGTATACATATGGTTCCTTCGTGTTGTCTTTTGTTTTGTTGCTACGGCAACCAACTTTTGTTTTTTAAATTGAATACATAATTATTTTTAGTGATTTTGAAATGAGCGTATTTTCCTCGATTTAGTAATACAATTTTGTTGGCGAAAAGAAAAATAAAAAGAAAAAAAGCAGTGAGAAAAAGATATTTAGTACGACTCAATCGTCAGCTTTAATCAAGAATGCTATGGAAATTTCACGACTAAATATTATACAGAGAAAATTAACTTTAATTGTCAAATTTTCATTCTTGACCAAAAATGATAATTGCGTTTTATTACTGAATCAATTTTTTCTCCTTTATTTTATTTTATTTTATTTTATTTTTTTTTCCCCGAAATGACAAAATTATATCACTGAATCTAGGGAAAATACGCTTGTCTCAAAATCACTAAAAATAATTATAGGTACCATTTAAAAAACAAAAGTTGGTTGCCATAGCAACAAAACAAAAGATAACACGAAGTAACATATACGCCAAAGCATGCGTAGGAATACATTAAAGAATTTTTGTATTAAATAAAAAAGTTATAGACATTATTTGATACTTCTGTTTCACTCTGTATATTGTAGAGTTTTTCTACCATTTCACTTGATTTTTTGACCGTCAAATTCGACAATAAACACCGACGCTATTCGCGTAGGCGTTCTTTTGGACTCAATCTGCATGCAATTTTCTAGAAAATGTCAATTTTTTTAAAATTTGACAAATATTTTAGATAATGCTAGAACCAACTGCAATATTTTTTCGATAGAACAGGTTTTATTTATATGCTTTTTTTAGAACAAAATTACAAAGTTACCAAGAAATATTTTCAAAAAATAACATTTTTTATGTACCTAAATACGTAAGTACGCACTGTAATTTAAAAAGATTTTCTAATTTTATAATAATTTTAGTTCTTAATTCAATTTTTTTATTATTTATTATTGGGATGAAACATATAGCTGAGATACTAAAGATTTCGTATGAACGTGTCCTTCATATAGTTCACATGGGTTCAGATATGAAAAAAAAACTGCAAAAACCCCAAATTTCTTGAGTGCCGATCAAAACCGAGTAAGAAACATCGCGTCCATCCGTGCCCGTTTTGAAGCCACGTTGTAACCATGGATGAAACCTGGAACCACTTTTACGACCCAGAAATGAAGCAGCAGTCGATGGAGTTGAAACATCTCCAACAACATTGAAACATTTCCCAACGTCTAAAGTGTTTCAAGTTCAAGAATTCTCTGGAAAAGTCCTTACTTCAGTTTTTTGGGATATTCTTAGAATAATTATGATCGATTAGAAAAGGGCTGGAGATCAGTATTCTAAATTACTAACCACCCTAACAGAGAAAATCAAGTAAAAAAGTGATATGCTAGCGAAAGGTCTGTTGTTTTTAGTAGACAATGCACCTGCACACAAATCGCACATCGCTATGACCTCAAATCGAGAACTGGCCCCTCGGACTATTATCTCTTCCCTCAATTGAAAGAAGTTTAAAAGGACATATATTTTTGTGCAACGAAAATGTAATAGAGGCTGTAGAGGGCTGGTTTGCAAAGCAAGAAGATATTTTTTTAAAAGGGTTAGAGAAACTACGTTGAATAGTAAAATATTTTGAATTCCAAATTTCAGTTATTTCAAAAGTAGGCTAAGAATACATCGATACATCGTACAATTATGTTTATATGTCTTTTTATACTAATTGAATTTTGATAATCCTTATTTCCTTTGTCGAAATCTTTACTACAAGTCACGTAACGATATCAGAAGAGTTTTCTGTTCAAGGTTTTATATTATTTTATTGCTTTTTCTTTCTTGTTATTCTTATTTTTGTACTTGTCGTATTATTTATTTGACTTTTTTTTGTTTCTAGTTTATATTTTTTTCATATTAGATATGTTCTCCATATTTGCAGTAATAATATAATTAATATGTGATAAGAAAAGTCTTTATGCGAAACCGGTCTAGAAAAGAATAAAACATATTTATTGCAGTACAAGACTTTTCTTATCACATATTAATTATATTTTTTTCTTTAAAAACTCTTCTTTTGTTATCCAATCAACTCGTTTTGTATGTTTTCAATTTTAGAAATAAACTGTTTATTTACTTCTGAAATTTTATTTTCACATGTTTTCTGGTAAAATCCAGAATACTGACGAATAAAGATTATACAAGAAAAGTACGTAAAGTGTGGTGGCATATTTCCTTGCTTGCGATAAAACAGAAAACTGCCAGTTCATTCTTAGCAATTTAAATTTGTCTAACTCAGTTTTAATAATTTATAGGTCTTTTCCATTTGAAAGAATTTCAAGTTCTGAAATGTTCAAATCATGCGCAGTATGAAATTTATATCCAGTTTTGTGCACTGCTCATGCTCAGTAAGATTTTGAACGGTTCAGAACTCGAAATCCTGACGAATGGAACGGACCTAATAATTACTTACTAATTTTAGGCAGTGTCTAGAGTACCGTCAGACAGGTACCGATTATGCTCCCGTTAGAAGTATGACATCACACGATGACGTTTTTGTACCTGCGCATTGGGTATAACGGGACTCTAATATTTACCCCAATTCTGTAACTCATAACAACATTGCTAAATTAACAATATTGTTAAGTGAGATATTTTGACCAATCAGTACATAGAAATCCGTTGTATCTAAGCCCTGATTGGTCAAAATATCTCACTTAACAATATTGTTAACTTAGCAATATTGTTATGAGTTACAGAATTGGGGTGATTGTCCCGTTAAAAACCATAACCTCAACCAGAGATTCTTTTTGTTCGTAACGTGATTACGTTAAGTTACATTAAATTCACACATGATTATGTGTGAATTTAATGTCGAAGATAGATTCTTTTCGTAAGGCAGAATCATAAAATCTAGTAATCCGAAAATCGAGAAAATAATAAAAATCTTGCATATCGTCAATTAATCCATGCTTATAACTGGGAAGGACTAAAATGTTGAAAAAGGGGAAAATTAACGACGAACATAATAAACATATTGCTATATTATTTTAGTTTTGAGGTTTAAAAATTGTAGTAACAATATTATTTGTATTTATGATTTTGATGTATTAATTGTAATTTAATTCGTGATTCATCATACATCAATTAAATTTTGCACATTAAAGAAAATTATTATCCCAAGATTGTTCAACATAAATGTTCTATTACTGAAACACAAAATTTTGTTAAGAAAAACAAACATGAGGGGAATGATTAAAGATGCAATCGCCATCACCAGACTGACACACACACACCAGTCTAAAAGCAGTTTCGATGAATGTACACCATCTTGGAGGATTTGCAATTTTTGAAGGCACCTCCGAAGCCAGACTTTTCAGACCAGGAGCAAGTTTAGGCGATTTAACAACATGTACGGTTTCATTTGTTTGACAACTAAACTCAGAATTACATGGCGATTCATTTAAGATCAAGCGCTAAAGCGTGAGATGAGGGATTACAAAGTTATTTTTTTATATCAAGTTTGGTTTCGCATTTTCACAAAAAACTGTTGATTCATATTCAACATTGTATGACGCGTTACAGTTTTTTTAACACAGGTTATAAATATGACCAGCGGTCAACTGGGGTAGAGTCAAGCAAAATACACGGGTTTGAACGTATTTATTGACACTAAAATTTAATAAACGCGAATCAATTAAATTTCGCAGAGTGAAGTGTTAATGAACATTAGTTTGAAGTATACATAAAACCGTAAGACACTGAATAGATTATTCATTTAATTGTTAAAAATAAACATTTTTGTACTTGCTTTTAAAAACAACAATAATAATTACGCGTTCAATTGTTTTCAACTGTTTTGCGGTTACATATTTAAACAAATGGCCATTACAGGAACTTAGTTTATATTAAATGCAACTAAGTCATTTTTGTTGCATTCAGAGAAATTGTTAATATAGAATTTTAAGTTGACCAGAGTTATTTTTAATTTATTTATGTGCATAAAAAATTATCTATTAGCGTGCAAAGGACCCAAAAAAAATAAAAAGGATGGTTACCTTACCTACGCGCTTGGTCAACCTGTATATGTGGTTCAAAATTATTGTACCAAATTTCACTAAAATATTCTGAACTAAAATTTAAGGGACTTCTTATACAAATGTCACGTGTAACACATAATTTCTCGATTTCTTTAAGTATTAATTTTTTGATACTTTTAACTCAGTTATGTCAGAAACGGCTCATCTAAATACTAACATGTTATATGTTTTTGAAATCAGAAAACAATGATTTTTTCATTATATTGAACAATATACAGGATTCGATATGCTTTTGATTTTCATGATAACTATGAAATATAATACGGATATAATCTTACAAGTTTTATAAAACTTTGTCTCTAGTCCCTAAAATAAAGCCTCTGGATAAGTTGCACAATACTTTTTAAATAAAATCTGTACATTGCTATTATAATTAGCGGGACTGTATTAAAGTACCATTTGGCTTCGGTGCGCAGGCAGGCGCAATATGACGTTATTGTACAATGTATTTTTTTAAAAATGCCATAAAGGTTGGCCATGAAAATTAAAACTCATGTCGTAGCTTGGCATCTAACACATGCCAAATCTGAAAATTTAAAATAAATGAATGGAGCTAAGACATGAATTTTCTTTTCCACAGCCACCCCTTATAGCATTTTTAAAGAAACACATAGTATGACGTAACATTTCTAACGGGAGCGCAATCAGCACCCGTCTGTCGGTACTGCCTTAATTTTATAACATTGTCACATTTTCTCTTTTATTTTTTCCTTATAGCTTAATTTTCTACTATTCGAAATACATATTGCTGTTATTTTGATATTTTAAAATTTTCAGCTTGTATGTAATTAGTTTTGGTTTATTATTTTTGAAGTTGTAATTTAAGTGAAATGTTAAATAACTGTACTTTACCTTAGTGTGTTCCAGAACACTTGTGAAATTTTATTTTTACACAAATAACTAAAACACTTTTCTGTCCGATTTAGAAAATGTCAATTTGACATACGTGACGTTACGCTTTCGCCAACAACGAAAAGTTGGTTCAACCAGAGATTCCACGAAGTACTCCAGGATGATCAGGAACATTGGGACGACAATCTCACACAACATGAGTCGAGTTCCAAGACATCCAAGGATGAAGTGCTGTCCTCCGAAGTCGAAACTCTTGGACGAGCCGATCATGTCATCGTGGAAGACGTTTCAAGATTATCTAAGACGTTTCAAGATTATTCAGACGTGGCAAGTTCATTCAACACGCTAGAAGAGGAAATCCGAAGCAAACCTCGAGCCTACTTCTACAAGAAGTACATTCATACTCAGTAGTTAGCATTGAACAGTTTAGTATTAACAATTAACAGTTTGTAATCAATTTTAAGCTCCTTCAGAGAAACTTTTGTAATCGAAGGTAGTGAACAAAACACCAAATTTATTATTAATAAATAATTTCTATGTCAATCTTTAAAATCGATTTTTACTTACCTACATACAGTGCGTTAATATATTTTTTAGATAAGGGGAGGCTATGAAAAACAAAATCAGACTCTTAGCTTGATTCGAAACTTTTATTCTGACATTTGCTTCCTGACCCTTGTCAAATTTGTTAGTTGTTTAAACGCTCTTGAACACTATAGTCATGGGTCAGTAAGCAATCCAACGGCATTTGAAATTAGTCGTTATCATGTTAAAGAGTTTTAACAAAGCCTTATGTATTCAACTGGAAGATTTTTTCTACTATCGTCAAATGTATCTTGACATTTCAATTTTGACATAAGTTAATTTCATTTAAGCTACGACTTAGGTTTTACTTTTCATAGACTCCTCTAATCTAAAAAATTTATTAACGCATTGTACACTTCACGTAGCGTGACAAAATAAACCTACATTTTAAAATCAACACCATTAGGACAAATACATTTCAGAACCCAGTTCAAACAAATTTGTTTTGCAATACAATTTGGTACCCTGAGATATTATATCAATAAACAATTTAATAACGAAAAGAGTCTAATGTTAAATTTTATGCGTGACTTTGTCACTTGAGTTAAAAATTCTAATCCTAAAATTTAACGAACAAATTTCATTTAACTCGCAAAAACATCGCAATATGTGTGAGCTTCCGGTTTTGAATGCTCTTCCCAGACGGAACTGAGTCCTTGACAAATCAGGATTCTCAAAGGTTGTAAATCTTAATTTATTTTAACAATTTTTAGACAATCTATTTAATAATTGCAGTATTTGAAGATAAAAATTAAAAATCATAAATTTAACATAGTTTTAGAATAACAGTAATTATCGGCAGATAAAATTTGTTTGTTGCAATCGGTTAGAATAACAGATTCATTTAGATGAAATTCGGCGTTACAATCACAATCAACTTTCCAAATAGGTTTAACTGTGTGGGTACGATATTCAATCGGTTATTCGTTCATGCATATGCATGCTCTTGTATCCATGATGCCCAAATTATTTTCTCAAAGTAAACATTGCAAATCTGATTAAATCGAATCGTAACATGTACCTGTAGTGAAAATTCAAACGTAGCTCTATTTTCGATTAATTAATTACTCCATTTCCAACAAATAATGTGATGTAATTTCAACTAAATTTGCCAAATTTAAAATTCTTAGGGTAGGTTTACAGAAAGCAAATCAAATATTTAATTTCGAATTAAACTAATCATGATTAAGTTGCCATAAGAATTACATTGCGAACTGTCAAATTAACAACGTCATTAAAATTTGATTGCAATTAAATTTTCTGTAAACTGGCCCTTAAAGTGTTTCCTGAACAAAGAAGAAGCAGCAGATAATGTTTCTAAATAATAATTCTTTTGTACGCACTCCAAAAATTTTTGCTCCACATTTCAATTATCCCTATAAAAATTCAAATTAAGAATAGAACGATATAAAAAAATGAAATGTGAATTAGGAATCCAGTTATTTTAATCTTCTAGGCATCTTATAAATTTGAAGGCATCTACATTTTCCTTCAAACATTTTTGAAATTATTGAAGTTTTCTGATAATCAGTTTACAAGTTAGACTAAAAAAATTAAACAAAATGTTAAATTTTTCCAGACTCTTTTTTGCTTACGCTTTCTCAAACTTAAAAAGGATAATCCTTGTGTGAAAATTAAATTAGAACGTGCAGTTGTGGTTACGTCTGCTGCAATTATTGTAATGAAATTATTTCCGAGCCGGTAGTTTCAATTCCCAGAGCGTGCACGCTGCACTCTGTGCTAAACTGCAAAGGCTAATGAAAACTATTATATTAAAAACGTTGACAGTATAATTTACAATTTCCTCTTATGTACTTTATCTTAATTATTACAGTTTTTGCTATCCTATTTTATCACACAAAATAATTTTCTGAAATTTAAAAAGACCAACATGTGCATGAAACACTTTCGATGTGTGTTATAAAATATGTTACAGATTTACAATATAATCGATCGCGATGCAAGTGCGATTCTGTTTATAATTAATAATAAACTGCTAAAAAGTACATTTCTAAAATTGTTTCCGAAAGTACTGAGAAGCTTCATTAAAAGTCTATTTTTATATCTATCCGGTTGGAGTAAGTCTAAGTAATTAAATATGTTTAGATTTACGAATACGGGAATACATACGAAGTGAGTATAGATTTGTCCTGGACTTTCTTATACAACGTTAACAATAATAATAAAGCAACGAATTTTATTTTTCAAAATAATGTCCTTTCTTTAATATAAACTTATCCCAACGATTAGACAACTTGCAAATAACAGAGAAAAATTCTTTTTGGTTGTTTGTAAAGCCAATTTTGCAGCGCTTCTATTACTTACTCATTCGATATAAATTTCTTGTGTCCCAAGTACTACCTGCTAAGAGGCCTAAACTCTGAATTTATAGCCTTTCGGCCAATTAAGAAATCTGTTAAAATTGAACCGTGAATATCCCAAAATACCAAAACCATCACGTTGCTTGCTGATGGTACAGCTTTGAATTTCTTTGGCGGCGATGAATTTGACCGGCGCCATTTCCTACCACCTTGCTTGCTTTCTGGGATTTAATTGTTCACCCAAGAATTATCAAGGGTAATAATTCGTTCCAGGTTTCTCAACCTCAGCACAAAAACAATTAATGATAATAATTCACGGTGCAACGGAATTAGGTACATCACTGACAAACATATTTAATACAATTGTCAATATTTATGGAAACAAAACAAAGTCTTTGATATTTATCAACTTTGTATACAGCTTGATTGAAGCAAGTAGGTTGGCGATGCGTGCCTCGGATATATTCGAGACGGCAGGCCTTGTCTTGCATTGGGAATTGTAAATTTTTATGAATTGAATCAAAAATGTTTCATAACTCAAAAATTGTTAAAGTTAGGAATAGGGAGTGCTAATACAGTTCGACGCAAGCATTTCATTCTACATACGTTGGTATATTAAAATATTGGTCGTTCCATTTGAAAGAAAAAGTATTATCTTCTAATGGAGTGGTATATTTTAAACACCCTGTAGCTTAGTAGATTATGTTTATGAAATTTTTAAGAACCTTAAAACCTCAACTACAATATTGGCTGTTACAAATAAAATTGTTTTAATAATAGCTGTGATATGATATTTTGAAAATGAGATTCCAGAATCCAGATTTCTAAAAAAACTCAAAATATCTCAAAAATGATGCAATTTAGAGATAGGGAAATGCATTACAATTTTACATATTTTTACATGTAGAATTCAAAAATGTGATAAAAAATGTAGCATCCCAATTAGAATAAGCACGTTGAAAGGAACTTGCAGTATAACCGGAAGTGACTGGAAGTCAATTTTATTTTATTTGGACAGATCGTTTCGAAGTATTTCTCCTCCGTAAATTTCAAATTTCTATTTAAACTTCTTCCTTGAAAACTTTTAATGAACGGTTTGCGTGCATAACCTGTATGTAAACAACAAGAAAAGAAGAAAATACTCGTACATATCATCAGCTTCTAAATGCAACTTTCTGCACCTTAACCAATATCTAAAACATGAAAATCTCTTTTGGAAACGTCTTCCAAAATAGATAAGACACATTTTGTACCGCTTAGAGATTTTCGTCCCTCAGAACCAAAGTAGATTTAAAAGAAAGAGAAGAAAATCACAAGGAACCAAATCTGGACTAAAAGGCGAATGTGACAATTCTTGGATTTCTGTGATCTTCAGATATGTGGATCATATTGATAGACTCAAGTCACAACAAGGACAATATATGTATACCTCTTGCGTGTTTACTTCTTATATTTTTTTCTTAAACGTGCCATTCTTTTCCCGTTGAAAGTTGGTTAAAAAAAATAATTAAAAGATCTGTTTGTAGCGACCACAGCGCCACCTGCGGCACATCTCTACACCATTGCCACGCACCAAGCTCTAACTCCCTTCCACATCACACTCAGCCCCTCTACAAGATGGATGCCGGGGCTATATAAACGCATGCAGAGCAGCTCGAAGATCATTCCTTCCCCAGCCAGCTGCAAAGTTGGACTCCTAACCCAACCCAGCTGCAAAGTTGGACCTCCTCTCCAAAAGCCAGCCGCGAGGTTGGACTCCTGACCAAACCCAGCTGCAAAGTTGGACCTCCTCTCCAAAAGCCAGCCGCGAGGTTGGACTCCTAACCAAAGCCAGCCGAAAGGTCGGGATATCCTGGTTTCCACGTCCGTCAAACACCTACGACCACCCAGCTTCGTCGGGCACTGAACGCGTCAGCAGAATACGCCGTGCCGTTTCACCGCTTCCCCCGACGCCATAAAAGAAGCCCGTTCGGTCAGAAGACGTCGCCCAGCACACGGCTTATCAACGACCACTCCGCCGAGGAATGCGGTTCAGCACGTCCTCCACCTGCAACCCTTGCACCAGGACAACTGCGAACGCATCCCCGTGGACATACCGTGCACATAACCACCAAGAGTTCTGACATATTAACATCCTTGTATTATTATTATTAATAAAAACATTTTGTTTGTGTTTGTGACAATCGATTGTTTGGCTAAAGAATACGACAACACAACAGCCCCCCAAATGTTCAAGATCTGTCAAGATACAGCGTGTAATCGAATAAGTTTCACATATTAATACTGTAAGTTCTTCATCACATAAGGAATTGATTCTGCAAATATCAATGTTCTTGCTCGAAAATAAGAAACTGACCTACCACAAGAGCGCATCTCTTTTTGTTTGAAAACCTCTGCTCGTTCGTCAGTGCGTCTGCGATTTTTATAGACGCATTGTAAAACGATAAATTCCGCAAATGTCACGGTCACTGGGTTAGTGTCGCCCGCAATACAATTTGAAACGGAACATCTGTTTCATTAAATAATCCACAATAATTACATCGTGATATTTCACACTTTGTAAACAAATAAAACACTATGTGATATAATTTGTTAATTTCGTATGTTAAAATAATGAATGTAAGTTATAAGTACATTGATAAGAAAGAAATTGGTGACAGGAGAATTTTGCGGATGCGAACATTTTTTTCGGTTCTATCAAATAAATAAATGCATTGACTGCACTAAATAAAAATGTGTAGTTTAACGCTTTCCCTAGGTTTTGAGAACATTCTTGATTCATTTACTGTAATAAAGTAATTAGGTGCGATTTTATCGCTCGAGTTTAACAGTACGATCGTTTATTGTTTAATTCACCTATAAATTATTATTTACTTTCAGAATATTAAAGGATAAAGAACGTCTAATAATTAAAAAGGCAAATTTCAACACAACACTTCCAACTATCGTAATCAGCTCACACTGTGAACAGGCGTACACACAGTACCTCCACTATCTTTCGGATTTTTTTTTGCTTAGTCTGAACGTATAATAAAGAATCATAAATTAAGAGATGATAAGTTCGGCGCTTTTTGTTCCAATAATACTTTTAATGAGAGGCCTTTATTGAATTAATTGTTGCCTATTTTTTTACTTATTGTTAGATAGGATTCATGATTACTGTTTTATTTTTAATTAAGGAAATAAAATTATTATGTAAACATTATTTCGTGAAAAATCTGCATATCTATTACTTAAATATTAATTTAAAAAACAGCTGGGAATCTCCGTATTCTTTCGTACGAAAGTAATAAATGACCTGCCTCAACATAAATTGTATCGCATCTGCGGGTTTACTGCTCTATCATTTATTGCGTATAATAGTAAATTTCGCTCAGCCGTTCGGGCCGTCCGGGGCTTTAGATCAAAGCCAGCGGTTCTCAAACGTTTTATGTACAAACTAAACATATATTTTTCCGGAGTTATTATTGACATTTTTTTCAAACGTATGTCGTAACTTCGCTTCTTTTCTTTTGTATTAGTTGTGGTTACAATATGTGAAACTTATTCGATTACACGCTACATAACATCAAATAGACATGTTTTGGTGTATTGCCACGAAGATTAATACGGGACAGCTATATGTAGATTGTTAACGGGGTATTTTGCTGAGCTAAGTCGATTAATCGGGGCCATCATTTGAACGATGGACGGAGACATTCGATCGCAAGGTGGAGGCTCAGCAAGGTAGCCCAGAGGGAACAGCTTTTGGAAAGTGCCCAAATAAAGTTATCTTTTGGGGAAAAGTGTAGTTTTTCTCCACCGCGGTGACCCCTGCTGAGTCTCCGGCTAAACTGAGCTAGGTAAGTTATCTTTTTATCTTTTTGTTGGGCACAGAGGAAGGTGTCTTTGGTTCCAGCAAATCGGCACCCTCTATCTCTGAGCTAAGTTTACCCCCCGGTATTTCAAAAACACGTTAGAGGCGTGACAATATATTTGTTTTTTGAACCATAAATTTTCGATAAAATTAATTTTTAAAATTTGAGACTGTGCAACATACCATTTTGAAAAGCATAAAACGAATTGAAATGGTATAAAAAGGAACAAATAATATTATTATCGAATTATCATAAATATTTCACTTATTCTGAAAGCACACAGATTAGAAAGGCACAAAGCACTAAAATTAAAAATTTCGGTCTCTCAAAATTGAGTTTGAGTGAAGACTTAAAAGATCTCATTGTAGGCTCACCCAAAATTAACTGGTCAACATCCAAAGTAATTCTTCTTGGTTTCTGAATTTGAACAGCGATGTTAGTTACTTTGAGAATTCATTGGTTAAACACCGAAATACAAAACTATTTCAAACTCCGATCAAATCTCTTAGTTGTCTTATACATTGACCAATCAATCCTAGAAGTGCTCGCGTTGTGTGCCTTGTCCATAACGTGTGCATGAAAGGTATACGCATGATGCGGGCACTAAAACGGATTTATGTTTAAGCTCATTACTGGAACGCTTATTGTGAATAAGGGGATTAATTTAACAACTAATGAAGATTATCGCGCTCTCCCAACAATAGTATTTTTACACACCATAGCTTGCTTTGTTTTAAATAATTTTCGGCGTTTCTGTTTTAGTAGAATACATAATGACACAAAATATACAAGAAATATTTCCATGCAAAAGACATCGTCAAAAAGTTATATAGTCCGTAGGATGCACTAGACTAGATCATAGGTTCCCAAAGTGGATGATACCATCCACCAGTGGGCTCTGAAATCTTTTAGAGGGGCGATAGCAGGTTTAGAGGCAATTGGAGAGCGTAAGGCGTCCTGGGGGTCGGTGGCGAAATTAATAATAAATACTTTAAAATTAATAATTTTTATAATTTTGCAATCGGAAAATCATTGAAAATTTTTGTCTTGCAAAGTGGGTGGTACAGTAGCGGACAATAAAATCCGGGCACGTCATTTGTATAATGTAAACCTGACTTTAATATTTTTGACGTTTAATATATAATACAAAATGTCACTAATAATTCAATACAAATTTTATTTAGTTGTTTTGACAGACTTATAACCTCAATAAAAGCCTGATTTACCAAATTTGTCGAAATACGCACTACACGTCAAATTCTTGCCCGGATTTTATTGTTCCCTATTGTACCAAAAAGTCTGGGAACCTATGCACTAGATGTAGAAGCAGATCAATTCATGCGAACTTTTAAATCAGCTTCAAAACACAAGTTAAGGAAATATAAACGACGTTTTAATAATTTTAAGTTAATTTCTACTTGCTTACTCATATTACAAGGGCAACAGAATTAATGTATGGTCGACGCTTGCATACTAAATCAGATAAGTATTTTTTAAAGTCTGAGAGACGAGTACAAGAAATGAGTAGGAAAAAATGGCTAGACAAGAAGTCTACAGTCACATTTAACTTAACAAAAGTTACTGTTGTGAGCTACGCAGCTGTTCACAAATTTCTTGATACAAAGAGCCCAAAAAATTCGCTATAGCGCGATGAAATTTTCTCTATTTTCCAGTAGTGACCATGATTAATTTACAGCATCTTTTTAATAGTTTTGAAACTTCCTATCATGGAATACACATTATTTCTGCATAATATTACATTGTTATACATACATATATCACCCTCGTCTTTCCCCTCGTGCCTCCTATTTGAAGGAACCGATATGAATCTAAATATAGTCTGACACATGAAAGCTCTATCTCTTACACAGAACTCATATGCACCAGGAGGGGAATCAAACCCATATCTAATAGTTGCCCGGCCAAGGGTGAAATCAGTTGCCAGGGAACCCGACCAACTTAGATATGCAACATATCTACTAGAAATGGACAAAACGTCTAGGATGAACAATAAAACGAAGCGGGGTTGTCGTCAAGTTTTAAGGAATTACTTAATTAATAACTCTATGCATTTAATTGATAACATATCACGAGACGACAAGGACCAGAATCACAAATAAAAATAAATATCATAATATTTCGTAAGTAAGTAAATGCAGTTGATACCTACTTAATATTATACAAACTCCTAATGTAATATCGATTTCTCATCATCTTCAATCACGGATGCATATATTAGCTTCTCACCATTAGCTTGTCTCGATCGAGGACACTGATACTCTCGACGAATCGCAGCACCTAGTCGAAAATGTGAATTTGATCAGCGAATATCGCAATTTTTATACAAGTTGTAAAGTAAATGTGGCACATAAAGTATAAGGCATTAATCTTTGGGATGTATAGGTGAGGAATTTCTACTTAGAAATTTTGATTGCTGCTTCTTCGTTTAACAAGAAGCAATTTAAGAAATATAATTCTAGCAACCCTGTCAGCATCACTAAAGCAATCGTAATCTGAATTTCACACAAATTGACGTCGCTGTTACTTAGTTAACATCGTACTAAGAAAACAAGGCTACCATGACTGTCAAAATTCGTAACTTAGTCAATGTCAGTTAATATTACTTAATTATTACAGTTTCTGTTCTACTTATACCGAGTGAGCATCTTCAATCCGGGACATAGGAAGTTAGCATGACTACCCTTAATAATGACATATTTGATTAAAATCATATTAAAAATTATTGGGTTTAAGTATTATAATTTTATTACAAACTAAAGATTAAAAACATATTGAACGTTTTCTTATAAATTATAGTAAAAATTCAAATAACACTCCATTTCGCGCCAAACAGTACCCTAACCTATTATAAAATCCATTAATCACATTCGTTGGTGTTTCAGCGTTAATGTCATTAAAAATGTCATTATTAAGGGTAGTCATGCTTATCTTCTGTGTCCTGGATTGAAAATGCTCACTTGGTATAACGATAACCAGTGTGTTCGTTCTAGCACGGTAGCAGTCCTACTATCCTGCTATAACGAATAAACTGTTTCCTTAAATTCGTAGTCGCGATCAGAAGAACTTTTGATACAATAACGATCAAAGTTTAATCAGTTTATTACTAATTATGAAAGCATTTAATATGAGATGAGACTAGCTCTAAATTAATAATACAGAAAAGTCAAACTTAAGGTTCAAATGAAGGATAACGTGCAAGTGTAATTTTACGGCTGTAGTTCCTCGATACTCGCCTAATAGAAGATACTTATCTACATATTCCGGAAAGGAGCATTTGATTTCAAATAAAATCCAGAACAACAAGATATTAATAATAACAAAAAAATTAAAAAATAGATATTTTTTAAGAAAACGCGAAAGTTTACAGGCAAAATCTGACAGCACTCAAAAATAATTCGTTTTTTAAAGCAACGTTCTAAACTTGTTAATCTATGATGATTTATATTTACGAAACAATGAAAAAACAGTATTGTCTGCTTGTAAATTCTGGTAAACGTCAAAGATTTTAACATTTTCATTCAAGAAGGTTACTTACTTTTGCAGTAGCAGGTGCTAACTTTAACAGTCTTCAGTTTCAAAACTAAAGCAGGTTGGACACTAATTTTTTCGATTTTGGCATTTTCCTGGACTAGTTAGTGATCAGTGCTGTGTACTTATAGTACCACATTTTGTTTACACCTTGAATATTTTATTTATGTACATTTTTTGAAAAGTATTTACAATTTCTTTCGAATTTAAACATTTTGCATTTTATAATATTGAACGTATTGAGTGAGTTTAGAAAGTTATTTATGATTAAAAAAATAAATAAATACGTGGATTTCCGTTGTTATAAGACATATTGCGATGTTTTTGCGAGTTGAATGAAATTTGTTTGTTAAATTTTAGGATTAGACTCAAATGACAAGTCACGCATAAAAAATGTAACATTAGACTCTTTTTGTTATTAAATTGTTTATTGAAATAATATCTCAGGGTATCAAATTGTATTGCAAAACAAATCTGGAATGTATTTGTCCTAATTAATTTTTAAAATGTCGGTTATTTTTGTCACGCTACATGAAGTGTATGTAGGTAAGTAAAAATCGATTTTAGAGATTGACATATAAATTATTTATTAATAATAAATTTGGTGTTTATTAACATTTTTAAAATTATAATTACACAAGTAAAATTGGTTCAAAGTAATTGTTAGTACACTTGGAAGATTAGTGTAAATGCACATCGATTTATATTTGACATAAATTGAGTTTTCATCTAACTGCGTAGTGGGTAGATGGAAATTTTAATCAAAATTTTTAATTAAAAATGCGATTACGGTCTCCTTTATCAAGAGTGTCCTATGTTTGAAATAAGCTTATACCTGTTGGTAAGTATTTACGAATTATTCTTGGACAAGCATTTTTAATTAATCATATTAATAAATGGAATGTTCTTAAGTTTTCTGTTCACTACCTTCGATTACAAAAGTTTCTCTGAAGGAGCTTAAGATTGATTACAACTGTTAAATGTTAATACTAAACTGTTCAAAGCTAAATGCAAAGTATGAATCTTCACTTGCTAAGTGCAGAGTTGAATTGAATGTTTTACTGCTCAAGGCCTAGGTTGAATTCAATGTACTACTGCTCAAGGCTTAAGCTGAATTGGATGAATTACCCAGAAATCTCCCTTTTATATATTCTTAAAGGTACAAAAAACTCTGTAACTCCAAACATAAGAAATATTAAAAATCCTTAGATTGTAAATAAATCAAAAATTCTTGTACACAAATAATAACTATCTTGTCTTGTAGGTTGTAAATATGAAGTTACATCTTGAAGAGGCCCAGTCAAACTGCATCTAACTTCCAAAAACGGATTCTGTCTTGATTCTTGAGTTTTACATGAATATGACGTCTTCCTCCGTTCTTCTTGTAGAAGTAGGCTCGAGGTTTACTTCGAATTTCCTCTTCTAGCGTGTTGGATGAACTTGCCACGCCTGGATACTCTTGAAACGTTATAGGTAATCTTGAAACGTCTTCCACGATGACATGATCGGCTCGTCCTGGAGTTTCGATTTCGGAGGACAGCACTTCATCCTTGGATGTCTTGGAACTCGACCCATGTTGTGTGCGATTGTCATCCCAATGTTCCTGTTCATCCTGGAGTACCTCGTGTAATCTCTGGTTGAACCAGCTTTTCGTTGTTGGCGAAAGCGTAACGTCAAGTATGTCAATTGACATTTTCTAAATCAGACAGAAAAGTGTTTTAGTTATTTGTGTAAAATAAAAATTTCACAAGTGTTCTGGAACACATTAAGGTAAGGTACAGTTATTTAACATTTCACTTAAATTACAACTTCAAAAATAATAAACCTAAACTAATTATATACAGGGCGAAAATTCTAAAATATCAAAGTAACATAGCAATATGTATAGATTTGCTTAAATCGGATGAGTTGTAGCCAATCAATGGCAGAAGGCAAACAATTTTAGACAACAACGCGCAGAAAGGTCCCTTCTACCGTGCCTTCAAGAATTCCTGATTAAAGTAAGCTGTGATTTTTTTATAAAGTTGACGACACGCAATTCAGGAGCACAGTATAAGAATCTACACAGTAACGTCACTCGAGTATAACTATCACATTTGCCATTTTGGTTGACACCTCCCGATTTGCAAACTACGCTACTGGGTAATTACTTATACTGTGACAGGAGTGAGTCAATAAGTGTCAGTGTCATATTATCTGATCATGATATGTGAAGCTCGGATTTATATGCAGAAAATTTTGCTATTTTTTTATACCTATGTAGAATAGGCCGAGTTCAAGAAACGCCTACTCGAATAGCGTAGGTATTTATTGTCGTATTTAAGCCGTCAAAAAATCAAATGAAATGACAGAAAAAACTCTACAATATATCATATCTTGCGTCTTTAATACATTGTTGGTTGTCTGCAATGTATCTAATTTCACCAAATCTGTTAAACAACGGAGATCTTCATGTGGGAATATTAGCTCTGTTCCAACCACGCTTTGTGACGGTTTCGAAACCGTCACAAGCAAGCACTCATCAAAGTTTTACACTTGACAAAGTTGTCAAAATCGATCATTATTTCGGTGGGCAACTGATTATGACGGTTTCGAAACCGTCACAAAGCGTGGTTGGAACAGAGCTAATACCTTGTATACTTGAACGAACTAAATTTTTGAAGGATTTGTTTATTTTCTAAAACTTTTCCAGATAAAGAATTCTTTCTACCTTTATATCATTACAGACAAAAAGTTTAATAAAGTTAGAAAATATAGAAGTGTGAGCAATTTTAAAGCAAACTCTCAGAAGTAATTACTATTCTGTTTATTAAAATAGTCCTCCTTTAAATTATTGATAACATGTCTTCTACTAAATGAGACCTTAGAACGTGAAGACCAAATCATTTTGATTGAAAACATTTTTTTTTACTCAGTAATCTGACACTAGACTTCTTTAGTATGATTGAACGTGAAATGAAAAATAATTTCAAGTTTATCCAGGATGAAATGATCACACGTGAGACGTGATGCTTTCAGTCCTCGCAGATTTAAATTTTATTCATTGCAAAACTTTAAGAAACCAAACTTATTGGAATGAAATTTTGCAACTAGGGTATTTTTAATTACAACACTTTCTTGTCCGTTGAAAATGAACACAAAATTTGTAAAATTAGTTTGTCGAATAGTTGTAAATTCAATGTAGAAGCCGACGTTTCGCTGTAGGTTACGATGAAAAAGCTGTCAACGTACGGCGAAATGTCGACTTCTACATTGAATTTACAACCGTCCGCGAAATGATATTTATCTACGACCACTACTGTAAATGACGAATTACGTACAACATATAAATTAAGTAAGCGGGTATTTACAAACGTCGTGCGTAAAGTAAGAAAAACGCACAACGCACCTACTTTACGCACATTTACAGTTAGATCTACGTAGCATGACATTAGATTGACAGTCGCCGAAAATGCAAGTGTCATTGCTGATTACTTTGAAGGTAATTTTTGTGGTCGTAGATAAAGTATAGTACAAAACTCGAGTTGTAAAGCAATTACGCACTTGTAGAATTACTTGCATTCGCTGCTGCGCGGCTCATGCGCAACTTTTCCACCGTGCGTAATTTGCTATTTACAACTCTCGATATGTAATATACTATTACGAATCTTATAGTATTTTTGTAACCTATAATATTTTTGCCATATTAAGTACAATTTATTGTAGACTGAGGTATTTACTCGTAGATAGGTACCTGTTTACTTATGCGACCACATCAAAACAATGAATAATTTAACAAAAACAGATTGAACAAGTGGACTACCCTGCTTGTTTGCTGGACTCTAATCCCATTGAAAATGCATGCAACACTTTAAAAAGACGTATTTACTCGCCAAATACCACCACGGACTTTCCTCCGATCGCTCCATTTTATTCTCGAAGAAGTACGGGAAAGTATCCTTCAGATCATCCGACAAGCTCATCAGCTCCATTCTGCTGAGGAGTATCTTTAGAGCGATTTATTCTTTTGACTCTTTTATGATATTTGGTAAACTTTAACTAAGTATTTACCGGATTTGTCTACTCTTTTTTTCTATTTTCACTAAAAAATTATACACGGTGTTGAATACTTTGAATGATTTAACAATTCTTGTAAGATGCGAAACAATAAAACTGCTAGTTTTAATGATACAGCTTGTATGCTCTGTGACTGTTACAACTCATTATTTTTCATGTAAAACAATATTTATTTTTTATGGTGTGGGGGCTAGTACTCAACTCTACTTGATAATTGTTTCTAATTCCCCAGGTCGGTCTGTTATTGGAATACCATCGAGCTAACACTTTACCTCCCACGCTAAATTGTCGAACTTTAAAAAAACCTGTTAATCTTTTTAATTCTTTCTGAAAAGGTCGTAAAGCGTCTAATCTAATTATAATATTCCGTCCCAAATATCGTTGTGCTGATGTTTCACCAGAAGAAAGTGGTGTGGCTCGATATCGCAGTAGGATTTCTCTGATTTTCTGATGCATGAATAATTTTCCATTAAACACTGATGTTAATTTGCTTTTTAGTGTTTGTACATTTGTTTCAGCTAACCCATTAGTAGCAGGATGATCTGGTGCAATAAAATTTCGGAAAATACCATTATCTTGACAAAATTTTTGAAATTCTTCACTTGTAAATATTGTGGCATTGTCTGAGACCATGATTCGAGGTAATCCAAGTACACTAAAAATGTCCTGAAGTAAGTTGATAGTTGAACTGGAAGTTGGAACGTCTTTTTGAAAACATATTTCAGGCTACTTTGATTTAGAATCAATCAAAACTAAGAAAATGATAACCTTGAAAAGGCTTTGCGTAATCAATGTGTATACGATAGATATTTTCTTCTGACTCGTCTCAATGATATTTACTTGCCTTGTTAGGTATTTTCTTAATATCCACACTATCTTCTTATTTACAGTTGGTTCTTGTTCGATAAAATTTGTATCACAAAATCTTTTAAGCGGACACTAAATCGCGCACTATACACTTAACGTTTCGCAGTCGTTCGACAGCTTATTGTCAACCAATTTTTCCCAATAGCAATATATTTCCTTTAATATTTCTTTTTGTAAGCTAGCTGGAATCATTACTTGATGGCCTATTATGATATATTACTTCATCTTGAAAGCTGCATTTGGAATCAGTCACAGTTTCGCTTATCAGATCTTTTTTATCTATTTCAATAATTTAGCATCTTTCTTAGTTTCAGTTGAAATAGTAGTACTTGTGATCAAATTTGAAGTGGAAATTTGATTAGTTATTTGCTCTTGAAGATCGCATACTTCTTGATCAAGAATTGATTCTATACTTTTTGGTACCGTATTCGAATGCGTTCTTGAAAAAAAGTCCATGTTCATATGATCTTCTGCTTTCCTGTATCGAATTTTGTAATCAAATCCGCTTAGAAAAATTGCATATCTTAGTAATCGTGCTAAAGTCATTGCTGGTAATTTACTATCTAGATGAAAAATTCGTGTTAAAGGTCGATTATCAAAGCTGAGAATAAATGAACTTCCATACAAATTAAAAGAAAATTATCAACGGCAAAAATTATAGCCAGTACTTCTCGATATAGTTGATTGTAATTTTGTTCTGACTGCATTAGAGATTTTGATACAAAAGCAATATGATATAAATTGCAGCCACTCCAGTGAGGTTTGCATCACAAGCAATTGTTATTACCGGTAAAGAGGAGTCGTAAGAATCAAAATCTTATCGCTTGCAATTTTTGTTATAAGCTTAATGAAAATTTCTTCCCATTTGTTAAACTAATGAAACTTTTTATTCTTAGTGGCTTAATAGCTTCAATTTTATTAGAACACTACGAAATCTTGTTATGACTGATGATGTAACCAAGATATGAAACCTTCTTTTCAAATAATTCGCATTTTTTTTTCTTATTTAAATGGAGATTGAATTGTTTCAGACGTTCCAGGCATTTGATTAGTCGTGCATGACATTCTTCAATTGATGGACCATGCACGATAATGTCGTACCATTAAGACCAGATAAAATTTGATCTAAAATTCTATTAAATTCACTCGGTGCGGTTTTGACAAAGTTCGAAGTTTATTAAAAGTTTCGTCAATTCGAAGAATTGGGTAATGTGCCGATTTGAATTGAGGATATACTACTATTTTATAATCGACACACAGCCTTAAGTGCATTTTACACTATTTGATTTTTGTATTTGATTTTTGTGTTTGATATTTCTGTCTGAACGAATCAAAAGAAACAAACAGTTCTTTGTTTACATCTATTTGACTTTTTGATTGGACTGAACTGTCATTTTCAGTTTGCATTTGTAAGTGTAAACATAACTTTAAAATAATGAAATTTCGAATAGTGTTGTTATCTTGAAATATTGTAATTTATTGACCATGAAATACAATAAGATTTTATTACAGCAACTATCTATCGCTATTTCTGCAACATTTCTGTTGTTGCAAATACAAATGACAAACTGCGCATGCTCGAAACTCGAATCTCGAATGAAAAATCAAATGAAAATAGACACCGACCTATTTTCAAAAATCAAATCTAAAATCAAATGAAAAATAGAACATTTCACGTCAAACGTAAAATCAAACGTAAATATTTCATCATTTGAGCAAGTCAAATGCAAAATAAAATGCTAAATCCAATAATGTAAAGTGCACTTTACCTTACCATTAGGTTTCGAAATGATTACAATAGGTGATCCCTAGTCGCTCATGTTTGCTCTTGTTATGATACCATCCATTTCAAGTTCGTCCAATTCTTCTTCAACCTTTCCACGTAATTCACGTGGTTCTTAAACTGTGGGGCGTGCCCCCTTGGGGGGGAGGGGGTCGAATAAATGAACAAGGCATCAAAATTAAATTTTTACATATTTGTTACCCAATACTAATCCCCAATTTAATGTCTTCATCTGTGAAAAAGTATTTGCTGAAAGTAGTGTTTAAATTTTCTAAAGGACTTCGACTGTCTTTATATTATGTAGAATTATTCAAGGTAAAAAAGGGGGCGCGAAATACGAAAGTTTGAGAACCGCTGACGTAGGGCATACGGTACTTCTCTCTCTTTAACGAAAACTGGCTTAACATTTTCACGTACTTTGAGAGAACATGTGATAGGTCCTGGAATATACCCAACTATTGATTCGAATATTTCTACCTATTTTTCGAGTATCCAGGCACGTCCCAGAAGTGGTGAACATTTAGATGGAACAATGAACATAATTTCCATTATTTCATGTCCTTTATATTCCACGGGAACTTCAACTATACCTAAGGGATCAAAGACACTAGATGTATACGATCGAAAGCGTATGTTAGTCGGTTGGAACTAAGCCTTCAACTTTGATTTATGGTAGTCTTCTGGTAAAAGAGTAAATCCTGGTCCAAGGTCCACTTCGAATGTTTAACTTTTATCTTCTACTAAAACATCAATAAAATACTTAGCTGTATCATTCCTTGTTGAAGATTTTTAAAAAATACGGAATATTGTATTGATTCCTTCAAAATCTTCAATTGAAGTTACGTTGATATAATTCATTAAAGTTTCTGAATTCTCTTGAATATAATTAAAGCATGGTATTCCCAAAGGGTCTAAGTGCCAAAAACGTAATTCCTAGAAAATTAAAGAAAATGATCCTTGTTGTAGAAGGCGCGCGCGAGAGAGAGAGAGTCATCTATGTATAATTATATAAAATATTTCCACATCAGATAGACACAGAACCTTTTCTAATGTGTCCAGCAAGGTACATAGATTCCTTTTATAGAAAAATACGAATTTAGCAAAATTTGGCACTTACACCCTTTGAGAATTGACATTTTTATTTGATTTCTGACTTAATAGTATCTGTATGTAGATCTTTTTAATGTGCCCCGTTTTCTTATACCCACAAAATTTTCACTGAGTTGGATCCTTCCTGCAAGACTTCCAAGTATGTTTTTAAATTTCCAATTTTTTAAAATTTATCCGGTTTTTATTCAACTCATAGTGACTTTTTGCATTCTGTATCTTGTTATTCGTTAACTTTCCTTTCTTCTCGTGTGACGGATAACCGAGTCGATTAACTAACGATTAACGATTAACTGGTTTCTCTTTTGAAATTTCTTAATCGTTGATTTTCGATGCTTCTAAAGCCAAAGATTTTTCTAAGCTTCTTCAAATTACAATTCATCATTCTGAAGTATTTTTTCTCGTGTTGAAGGATCCCGTAATTCTCTAATAAACTGTAGAAAGCTATTCTCGATAGATTCTCTACACTGGCATTTGAATTCACAGTCAATAACATCTCTTCGAAGTTTTGTGACATAATTTTCAATTAATTCGTTTCCTTCTTGAAATTCGCACAAAAATTTGTGTTGTTCCACAATTATGTTCTTTTTGGACAGAGATGTTTTTCTAACAAATTGTTTTTCATAATCGATTTCGGTCGGAGCTTTTGATGCAGCCAAAGATGCAAGTAAATTGTAATTTGTTAATCCAATCGAATTGAGCAATATTTTAGCACACATTAACCGGCCATACACACAGAGGTTGATCCGTCGATTATAACCGCAACAGATAAGTATGTCGGTTTTATCTGTCACGTATTAAAAGTGTTCTCATCCACAAACACGTAATAAAAATCCACAGATCAATCTGCAAAGTTGATCTGTCACATGCAAAATCGTGTATTAGTGTGCATGAAACTGCAGATATATCCACAGATTGAACCGGAACTGTGAAATTTCGACTTGGCGAAAGTTCTGTACCGCAAGTAAACAAAGCGGGCTCTATTAAAAGAGTTAAGAGAAAATGATCCGGATGATTTTAAGAATTATTTGAGAATATATAAAGTATAAAGACATATGGTTTAGTAAGAGAGGCCCTCACAAAACAAAATATTTTTGTTACTATATTCCTTGCTTTTAATTTTCCACAGAGCAGGATGTTCTTTGTAAATTTCTATAAATTTTATAATAGCGTTTGCCACTGGCTGCACCGATGTGCACTCAAGATATCTCTATCTCGTTTTATTACATAAAGCTGAACCGAAATGAAAATACACTCGGTGCACACTACACCTTTTCCAGTTGTAATTAAGAAGTCGTCGGTTGTAATTCAGAATTGTTAATTTAATTTCAGAATATATCGTTTGTAATTCAGATTTATCAATTTAGTTTCAGAATATATCATTTGTAATTTAGAATTATCAATTTAGTTTCAGAATTTTGTTACAGTTTATTTTCCGCTTGTGCACAAACACACCCTGTATAGTACACCTTTCAACGCCGCAATCTATTTTTAGCGCTCTCCGATTTGTTTCTCACGTTACGCGCTGGAATTTACGACTTCTTGGTCGCGTAATTTTCCCCAAATAATTCATTTAACATGCATTTCGCTAAAAGCTTCGGGTTAGAAGAACAAGTTCATTATTCAAAATTAGTCCAATCCTTTCTTAAGATTGAGATTATTTTTACGCTGCAATTATTTGGCAAATTTAAAACGTACTATTTTATGGTGCGAACGGCGACGGTTGGTCGATTTTCTTTTTTGTCAATTTTCCGGAATTACTGCGTTTGCTAATCTGACTCTTGGCCTTTGTCGTGATTGGTTGGCGTTGATGTCACGAAAATCGGTCATTGATACCAGGGACGGGCACGAGCTCGCCGAAAGCTCGACCCCCCACCCCCAATTATTTGCGACGATCTCGACGTTTCAGACAAACAAGCGCCGGCACATAACTGACTCACTCGTATCAACGAAATCAAAAACAGAGAGCGCCGAGCGAGTTAGTTCATGTTGGTTTATTAGCGTTTAACAGTGTCGTACAAGTTCGAGACCATTTTAAATTGAAACACAAACCTTTTTTAAACAATATTTATAATAATTTTCGGTTTAATTCAATATGAACAGCATCAAAACGAATATACCGCGCCGCCGCCGTCTACAATTTTATATTTCTTGGGACCAAGCTAGCTACAATCGACACTCGTTTGACCTATTGCTTAGCGTAGTGGGAGCTATTTCCCCTTTCCATGCCCATGCCTGATTGATACAATTGAATATTTCTCTCTCGTTTGTTCTTTTTTCCTTTTCCGCCGATCGAGATCGAGGGAAGCGACATTTTTCATTAATTTTCTGTTCGTCCAGTGAACCGCACGTTTGTTGTTGATAGTTTCGTGTTAAAAAGTTCCACTTCACCAAGGGGTGAAAGTAGAGTTGTGCGGTCGTTGGCCGAATTTTACCGGTTCACTTGGGGCGAAAAAGTCGCCTTCTCCGCGATTTGTGCCAGCCTAGCCATACCCGACTAGGTAACTTTTCTCGTTGTTTCTCCCGATATAGCCCTTACGTCCGTTCATTTTCCGTTTATAGGCTCTTTTCGACGACTATTACTTCTATGTCGACCTTGACTGCTAGTGCTAGCCCTACCTCTAGGCTTAACCTCCGTTCTGGTACCGAGCTCAATATCGATTCACCTTCGTTCAGGCGATCGCGGATTCCTAGCGAACGCCGACGTTTCGCCGGTGAGTCTACGGTGTCCACCCGTCGCCGACACGGCTGTTTCTACGTCCCCGGGCTAACGACGAGACCCTGCTTTGACGACGGACCAGACGCCTGCAACCTCAGATCGTACACGCATTTTTTTTTATTATTGTTTACGTTTAATTTAATTGCCACTCGGGATCTAGATAACTTCCTTGTTTTGCGCCTGCAATTACGCGGCGAATATTTCGTACTTTGTTCTCGCAGTACATTGACGAGTTTTGCGCGACCGTTTTGTTAGGTCGTTTTAGGCAGTTTCTTTTCTTCGCTATTATAAATTAACGTAGCGCTTTTGTTTTAGATGTAAGGTTGTAAGATTTGTGATTAAATAAAGAAAGTTGTACATGTTTTGGACGTAAACACGTTTTCTTAATTTTCCGCGCTCTCCCTCTCAAAAAAAAATTAAGTGGCGCCTATTATGAGTTGGCCCTTCGCGTTTTGGATTTTGAACCCGCTCCCGTCCCACTGAAGCTGCTGGCGACACCGGATTTTATTTTAACCGTTCCGGTGTTAAACTTCTGCCTATCCGCACAGGAGGTAGCAATTTGTCAAATGTTATTCAGATTAATCAGTTTAATTCCAGAAAGCGTTAAATGAATTTGAGATTACATCAAATGTAATTAAGAAATCGTCACTTTTAATTGAGATATAAATTATGTACTTCAAATTCGTCAAATAATTTAGATTTTTAGATTATGCTATTCCAGAAAACATCAAATATCATTTATATTTGAAAAAAGGCCAACATTATTAACAACTACATATAATTCAGATAATATTACTTCTGCAAACATAATTCAGGCATAACACATTTTAAATAATAAATAAAATTTTGTAGAACTGCTGTGGTAGAAGCGAAGTTGGTCGTGAAAAGGACCTACGAAAGGCAAGGAAATCAACATCGCGAAAAAACTGTAGCATTTGCAAATCGAGGAGAGAATTGGACTGCACTGCCACCTCCTGCAATGGTACCTTTTGCTTGGTCTGTCACATGTTCAAGATAAATCAGTCTTTGCTCTCCCACACCTCGGGCATTCACATTTGGTATCCGCAGATTTGATTTTACATGAGATTGAATTTTTGCCCAAATAATTTCAATTGAGTTTAACATTGAAGAATATGGACCCAACCGCAATAAAGATGGTTCATCTGTATTTATCACATTCTCCAATGCACAGTGATAGGAGGCGTTGTCACAGACTATCTAAGGTCCATATTCATAAACAAAACTTACGCTATGCGTTCACTAAAACATTGTGAATATCCATTTATGTACTGCAAAGATTTCTTTTATGGAAAGTAATTGATAAACTGTACTTAAACCCATATTGATTATGCGTCTGCAACACGTTGAAATGCGTACAGATCATAAATTACAAGCGAATTATTATCCAACGCATACACACATAAAAATTTTTGGGACAAAATGTTCTCCTCCTAATTGGTGTTAAAAAATACGGATAGAGTTTTACTTGAAAAGTTGTAAAGCTCATCTCATTTAGTGATATTAAAATCTTTTCCTGATTAAAATGCGTCTAAAAATAGGTGTTAAAAAATTATATATATATATATATATAATACATATACACTGTGAACGTTTAGAGTGGAATAATCCATGTAAATGAGTGCCAGATCATCTGCGACCAAAATCCTCGGACAGGTAAACCTATTTTCTTTAGCGCGAATATTTTTTTGAAGTCATCTTTTCTTTGCACCCCCACCCCTTTCCGCAATGACGTCATCGTCATTTTTTTTTAATGGCACGCCCCCAATTTTCTATCAGTTTTGGATAGATTTGAGAATTCTGATTTCATCAATATGCATATTTTGACATTCGCACTGACAGTACCCGAGATATTAATTACGAAAGATAAAAACAAAAAACGGAAATTGCAAGGAAGAACAATAATCAAGAACTGTCATTTACTTGATGAAACTTTTTATCATTTATTTCAACCACGACCTACTAGATTTCATGGCTCAGTGTGTCTTTATCCGGCCTGCGCAGTTTACTAGTTCAAGTGTTTCTCCGCTGGCGCCACTTACCCAAAAAATCGGAAGCAGATTATATCCGGAACGTCATTTTTAAGTAATGTCAAGTTCACGCGGTTTATATCAAGTACAGTTGCACTTTCTTTCTCAAATAGTTTCCTTTTGATTTTCTCTTTCGTTACTTATGGTAATTCTTGTTTTGGTAACTAGCGCCTATTATTTGTCGGTTCGTGCATTAGTTGACAGTTATTCATTTGTCTCACATAAATTGCAGAAAATTTTCCGTTTTTTGTTTTTATCTTTCGTAATTAATATCTCGGGTACTGTCAGTGCGAATGTCAAAATATGCATATTGATGAAATCAGAATTCTCAAATCTATCCAAAACTGCTAGAAAATTGGGGGCGTGCCATTAAAAAAAAATGACGATGACGTCATTGCGGAAAGGGGTGGGAGTGCAAAGAAAAGATGACTTCAAAAAAATATTCACGCTAAAGAAAATAGGTTTACCTGTCCGAGGATTTTGGTCGCAGATGATCTGGCACACATTTATATGGATTATTCCACTCTAAACGTTCACAGTGTATAGAAATAACTACCGCGAGGATTAAAATGCTACTTTTGTAGACCACGTTAACACTTTCTAAAGTTAAACGTCCTAACTCCGTTTATTTTAACACCAAAAACGGATGGACGGGAGGAAACACCAGACGCGAGGGAACTCCAGATTTTTATCTGTGTAGCCTAAGTTTTGTTTATGAATACGGGCCTTAGTCTCTTAGTTGATTGCCCATCTCTTGCCCTGTGTTGAAGCTAATGCAGCTCAGTCCAATTCCCTCCTCGATTTGCAAATGCTACAATTCTTTCGCGATCTTGATTTCCTTGCTTTTCGTAGGTCCTTCTCTCAACCAACTCCGCTTCTACCACAGCAGTTCTACAAATGGAGCAAATAACATAATGTGCATCAATTTCTTCTATTGCCTGGAAGCACTTCATATGTAGTAGATGATTACATGATAGAAGCCGCTTCACAGCAGTTCTTGCTATGGATATTCGGCAAATAGCGCAATTATCTTTTAATTCCATAATACTTAATAAACTTCACATCTATCTATTTTGACAGCACATTTACATTTTTCTTCCTCTCCAGTGATTTATGAATTTAATTAATATAATTTCGTTTTTGACGTTATTGGCCTGATGATGGTCTTAGACCGAAACCGGTAGCCATTAGAATAAAAGAATATTGAAAATTAGGACGTATTATTTCAATCAACTTAATAAACTTGTTTATTTTTGGCAGTCATTGAAGCATCTTAAACAAATGCGATTTTAAAGTTTACTGAGTTTAAATTACAATTAACATAGTCTGAAATTCATTTTATGCTTTCTGAATTACAATTGATGTTTAATGATGTTTAATTGATGAAATTAAACTGACTACTCTGAATTACAAATAACGAATTCTCAAATTAAATTGATAAATCTGAAATTTAACTTGAAGGCTTCCGCGGCCGTCGTCCATGTTTGAATTGGCTTCCGGTTGGAACCGCGTCACGTTGACTTCTTCTACTGCCGACGTTTCGTTCTTCATTGCAGAAGAACTTCTTCAAGGCTGCTGCTGCTGGTGGTGTTGCTGCTGCTGCTTCTGGTTAGTCGTTGAGACTGAGTGGGTATGTCTGTTGTCGTGGTATTTATAGTGATCGGTGGGGGTAGTGAGTCGGAACGGTGACCGGGGATTGGTCTGTTGGGGCGTGACGGATCGTTAATGAGATATTTCCAGGCATTGTGGAGGTAAAAGCCAGTGTCACGGTTCAGATTATTGGGATGCTTGAAAATTTCTATGGATTCACGGATTTTACGATTGAAAAAATGAGATGAGCGGGCTAGAAGTTTTGTGTCGGAGAATAGGATTTGGTGACCGGTTTCTAGTTTGTGTTCAGCTAGGGCCGAACCAGTTGTTTGTAGTAGTCTAGTACAGCGTTCATGTTTAGAAACACGAGTACTAACAGACCGTTTTGTTTCACCAATGTATACACGCCCACAGGAACAAGGAATTCGGTACACATCTTCGGATTGTAAGGGTAGGCAATCTGAAAATTTGTGGAGGGTAGGCAATCTGAAAGTTTCGTCATGGGTAAGTAAATTGATTTGATGTTCTGTTGTTTGAGTATTTTGCCGATTCGATCTGTTATGGTGTGAATGTAAGATAGGTAAGCTGTAGCGACTGGAGATGTATCAGGTTCAGAACGTGGAGGAATTGGGGTGAGATGACGAGAAATGGATCTTTGGATGTCGTGCTTTTTGTAGTTGTTATTGAGAAGGACTTTTGTTACGTGGTTCAGTTCAGTTTGAAGTGAAGAGGGTTCTGATAAGGCAAAGGCACGGCTGTCTAGTGAGTTAATGACTGACTCTTTTTGAGAAGGATGATGGTGTGAATGTGCATTCAGATAGCGATGAGTATAGGTTGGTTTGCGATACCCAGAGTGTCCTAATCTACCGTTAGGGAGGCGGCTTACTAAGATATCAAGGAAAGGTAAGTGGCCCTCAGTTTCATATTCCAAAGTGAAGCGAATGTCAGGATGTTGAGAATTTAGGTGTTCAAAGAAGTTGTTTAGGGATTCCTTACCGTGTGGCCAAATAGCAAAAATGATACGATCTGAAATTGATTTGATAAATCTGAATTTCAAGTGACATATTCTGAAATTAAATTAACAATTCTGAATAACATTTGAAAATTTCTGAAATAAAGTTGACCTTTTCTGAATTACAGTTGGAAATGTTGTAGTGCAGCCATTTTTTTGAGCAAGGAACACCTTCTGAAGACATATTTAACAGACTGTCGCGGTTGAAACTCTAATAAAAACTGTGCACTGAAATCGTCTGTTAGCTAAT
Source organism: Dorcus hopei (assembly GCA_033060865.1). NCBI lineage: Eukaryota > Metazoa > Arthropoda > Insecta > Coleoptera > Lucanidae > Dorcus > Dorcus hopei. The sequence goes on along the minus strand of CM065423.1, from coordinate 8,002,902 downwards.
TGGCTTATCGTTGTAGATATTTTTTATCTGAAGATAATTTTCGAATCGCTGCTTGTAAGTTTTGAAAACTTCTCTTGATGCATCGAAGATTTCGAAGGGTGAGAGTAAAGTTAAGCTTGACTGTGTTTGTGTATTTTGGTTCGCGAATTGAGGTTGACTAACTTTCTCTTGAATTGCGGCTCCTATTGTTGATAATTATCAACATTCTATAAGATGTGATCAGCAGCGCAAGCTGTTCAAGTGTAAAACTCACCTTCGGTCACTTTCACTTTTTTTTCGCCTAGCATATGTGGAAGTAACTCATATTAACCCTAAAAATGTGACGAAAAGTAATGTTTATCTGCCGCTGCCCTTGGGCTGCTAAATTCATAACAACACGATTTATAGTTCGTAACCTAGCGACACATTGACTTTCATTTGCGCGCTTTGACATTTCACAGAATTTTTCATTAAACGTCAGTTTTAAACAAATTTGAATTTGATTTAGGGCTAGGCGAAAAACAGTTGTGTGTCACACATGCAGAAACACATTAGCAGCCCTTAGCTATGAGCTGCCCTCGCTTCGCTCTGCTCGCTCGTGCAGCTCATAGCCGCGGGCTCCAAATGCTCACTTTCTGCCCTTGTGACACAATATACTATTCTTTGTTACATGCTCGTCGCCAATTGTATTGTCCTTTTATTTTGAATAATTAATAATCCTTTGGAATATAACTCAGAAAATTACATTAATCAGAACATGTCAAAATGCATGTCTTAACTTTACTGTAAACCGCATAAAAGAGTGTAATGACGTACTTTTCACTTAAGCTAGACATGCTGTCTTGATTTCATGGCAAGAGTTGATAAAAAATTTAAAAAAATTATTCGGTATAAAGATGTAATCTATAAAAACAATAATAAACTGAAGAATAAACTTAAACTGTGATCGAAAAACCGGGCCTAAGGGCCAGTTTTTCAATCACAAGTTAACTAACCTTCAGTTTAGCCATAGGAATAATTGTTTTCATAATTGTTACTATAGGAATAAACTGATAGTTAAAGTTAACTTGTGATTGATATGTCGGCCCTAACATATGTAGATAGTATTCGGTTCAATCTTTTCATCACTCTGCATCCATCACACAAAATACTGAATTAAAAAGCGCCCATTTAAAAGCAATTTATGAATTCACTGATGCGCCACACACGACCGTTTGTGGAAGATCCGCCAGTCTTCAGACATGCGCGCTCAAAACTGTAACAGCGAAAACCCCAAGCTATCTCCAAGCTGTCTCTACTGATTGATGTGTATAGGCGCCATGCACATCTCTACATTCAGCGCCGCCTGGCGTGGTGATTTGTGAATTAGTGATATGAAAATATTTCTTGAGACTCATTGCATGGGAATAATATCACTTTTACGACAATTTACGATTGTAGTACATAATACTTGAGCTTCCTGATATTGAAATACATTACAATATTCATGTTCAAACGTACACTAATAATTTGAAACAACTCGTATTTTCATCATGGCCAGCAACATTAACATTCACTGACGTGTATGTATGGCCGTCTCAATTCGCCTAAAATTCGGTTCCGGAAAGCATGCCATGGAGTACTCCACTCAGCGCTCCCTATTAAAGATACTACAGAACTACTGATAGTAACGTAATGGCAACTGCAATTACTTAAAAACTCACAAGAGGCGCTGAGTGGAGTACCCGTCAAATTTTTAAAAGTCAAATTGAAACGGCCATACATACACGTCAGTGAATATTAATGGAGTTGGCCATGATTTTCATACCACTAATGCACAATGTGGTCATTGGTGGCGCTGGCCTCGCATGTGCATGGTTCCTATATTGTGGTGTGATTGTGGTGAGGGCTCATACATTGCCTAGTAACCAACAAATCATATCACGATGACAGATGACAACAAACGTCAAGATGACAGATATCAAGAAACGTCAAAGTGACATAAGTAAGAAACTTCAAAATGACAGACGTTGAGAAACGTCAGGCAATGTCATATGGCGACCGTTCTTTGGGACTGCGAAGGTATGAGACGTACGGAAGGGCGATCCAAAACCTGAAGCAGGCATTAGAGAAAAACGTCCGAATTCAGGGAGAACCAAAACTTTGCTGTTGCACGACAACTGTAGATTCCACGAAGCTCGCACAGTTCACGTCATTATCGAAAGCTGTGAATTCACCGAGCTACACCTGTTTGAAATGACATATTTAACTGATTTAACGCACTCCAACTTCTCTTTATTTGAACATCTAAAGAAAGACGTCAGGGGCCAAAAATATTTTTCATTTAGATGAGTTGAAAGTCGTTGTAGAAACACCTCGAGAAACGCTAGACTAGTGTATTAGTGTGAAAAAAAAATATAGTCCTGCGAATTTAACTTTAGAGAATATAACTTTAAAAAACACCCTCGTATGTTGCACACAACAAAACACTGATCCACGTGCAAGTAAAACCGTGGTTTTAGTCATCAAGCCAGGCTCGTCGTTGTTATTGTGCTCGATCAGGTCAAAACCGCGGTTTTAAAAATCGACGAGCCTGGCTCGAGACATGTCAGTTAGGTTTGACATTTTACTCGTCGTGCCACAACACTGCTAGTGGATCACTACCGCAAGCGCTAGCTAGCAGTTTTTAATTAAACTAAAACTCCTAACATACATAAAACTTCCATATCGAAACACGACATATTTCTGTCAAGCGCAAAACTTAACTAATTTGACTTAAGGCTCGCCAGTTTTGCGGCTGGTCGATTAGCAATCGACCGGCGAGTATACAGTATACACGCCCATTTTAAAACCGCGTTTTTTACTCGCTCGTGGATTAGGCGCTTAATGGAAGCAAAACTATCTGCCTCTAATATTTCCAAAGCTTTATGGTAATTAACTGCGTCACAGCAGGATCGGGAAAGTTATGGAACAATCTGCAATGTCGTACGTCCCCAAATAAGATCCAGATCTTCTTGCTAAATTAGCTTGTTCTTACATGTAGTCAGTGACACGTATCAAGATAAATGGGCTATTTAATTAATAGCGAGCAAATAGTAAATGAACGCCTCTTATTAATTATAAAAGATTTCTATGAAAGTTTCAAATTAATATCATTTTAATTGAGATTACAATAAATAATTTCTTGTTTGACATTCAAATTAACGGTCAAAAGATAATAATAATAAAGCAAAATGAACATAAAATCCAAGTAAATTTCACAAATTCAGTATGAATAATAATAATAATAATAATAATAATAATAATAATAATAATAATAATAATAATAATAATAATAATAATAATAATAATAGTTTAATAATAGTTTATTGACCAAACGATACATAAAGTATATATGGTACGTCAAATTCTAAATATAACTAACAATAAGATACAAAATTAGATGACATCAGTTAAATATTCCTGAATACAGCAGTATGATTTCTCAATTAAGAATCGTTTTAGCGTGGTTTTAAATTTATTAAAGTGATTGTGTCTTTTTACAAAATTGGGTAACTTGTTATACAGACGAATGCCCGCATAATACGGAGACTTTTCAAAGAGACTTGTTCTATGAATTGCGATCCTTAGCTGGTCACCTTTTCGAGTTATGTAATTGTGGTTATCGGCATTGCGTTCATAGACGTGAATGAATTTTTTAACATGAAGACAACACTTAAATATATATATACAAGCAATCGTTAAAATACAATTTTCAGAAAATATTGGTTTACAAGTTTGTCTAGTTTTTAATCCAAACATAAGGCGCAAAATTCTTTTCTGTACGTACGACTTTAATTAATATTAAAACCCGAAATGGTGTTAGAAGCAGTGAGCTAAATGAATAAAACAAAGCATATGCATATGCCTTTACTTCTGTTAGAATTTGTTTTAAAGCTTAGATACGTGGAAAATTTTCAATTGCAAATTATTATACCGAGACATCAAAAATTATTTTGGTCAAGGACGGTCATCCAACAGAAAGCGACTGCCTTAGCTTAGATCATCGTTTTCAAATAATAACATGCAAATGTCACCGAATGTGTTGTAGTTCTAACTTCATTATTATTTTATCTCTAGAATATTGACTAATTTGAAAAATAAATTGGCAGAATTATAACACCATACGCCTTCTCATACTAGCAAAAGCATTTTGCAGCATTTCTGGCATTATGGTTGCACATTCTTCAACAATCCTTTGTTCTAGTTCTTGCACATTCTCTACAGCAGTTTTGAAAATCCTATCTTTTAAGTAAGGAAACACAAAATAGTCCATGACGGTCAAACAAGGTGATCTCTGAGGAAACTCAACTTGTGTATGTAAACTTATCAATCGGTCATAAAAAAACTCGCGGAGAAAAGCTATAGTGTCCCATGTCGTATGTACCGTTGCACCGTCCTATTGAAAATAGCCACGCTGAATTTCATCATCGTGGTGTAATTGTTGAACAAATTCCGTTAAAATATAGTTTCTGTATCTCTCGGCGTCGACAGTAAAATTGAAACAAATGGGCCCAATTATTCTTCTGCGAAAGACTGCCATCCAGGCACCAATTTTCTGAGCGTGTAGTGGAGATTCAACAAAAATATGCAGATTGTCAGTGCTCCACATTCGCGTATATTGTGAATTGACGTACCCAGAAAGGTGAAACCACGCCTCACAGAGAAAAATGTTAAGTCTAATAAAACCAAGAAACTAAAGAAATAACAGCAAGTAAGCTTTTTCAGAACTGCTTGACAAATTTTGACAATCAAAAAATGATTGATACAAAGGACGAACCTAGCTCCGACAATAATTTTAAAATCCATGACTACCCTTGACCAAAATAATTTTTGATGTCATAGTACAATTCTTTTTATTAAAATTTTTACTTACGGGCAGAATTATTTAGAATTTCATTTTTCTTCATATACAAATTTGTAATTTTCGTTAAAAAATTTGAAGTGGAAGTATATGCTTCGTTTTATTAATTTACCTCAAAAGTAACTAAGAAAATAATAAGCGAAGTATTATTTTTAGGAAAATAGCACTTTTCTTAATTTTTCATTTAAAAGGAGGACATTTTACAGTTATTCTAAGAGGCTTAGGCCCAAATTCAGAGACGCCACTTGAGTGGAATGCTCAACTCACATTTAAACACTTGTTTGAAATTGAAATTCGCTTTTATATTTACTCGTATAATCAAGTTTATGGTCAATATAGGTTCTTTGATCATCAGTGATACATTAGAAATTAAAAAAATCATTAAAATGAAAATAAAAGCTTCTCTGAATTTCAAAAAGAGTGAGTGGAGTGCTCTCTCCACTCAAGTGAGGTTCCTGAATTTGGGCCTAGAGTAGCTGACCTCTTCATTAAAAAAAAACAAGTCTAACAATAGTATACAAATGAGGAAACCTACCTTTAGTCTTGAGCTCGAGTATTTATAATCTAGATTGAGTATTTCTGTGGATCACTTTAGGTAATTTGTTAATTTTCAAATTACATTTATTTCAAGTTTTTCATGATATTTAATTTGAAGCTTGCCGCAGAGAAAAATAACAACTCACAAAGTTATTTTATTGATGAATTAAAAAAAGTTAATACCGTATAGGCCCACTCCTGGTTCTCCTTAATGCTGTTACTCTATTGGAAAGACTCATTATCAAATTATTAATAAAGTCCTGAGGTATGACTTCTCAAATTGCTTGCAACGCATTAAAGAATTGCTGTAAGCTGTGGGGAGGCTGTTGGATATGGTTAAATTGCCTAGATATCTCGGCCCAAACATGGTCAATGAAATTCATGTCTGGTGAGTAGGGCGGCCACTAGTAATCCCATGATCCGATCATTTACAACAATTCTTGCACGGTGAGAACGTGCATTACCATCAATTAACGCATCCAATTTTGAAAATTCCAATATTCTGTTACCCAACTAACAGGTGATCAATATCTTTTCTAATCAAGTGACCTATGGAAATAAAATCATGTGTCTTTGATTAGTTCATTATTTCAAACGCCATTTGAATGACATATTTATATTGCATTCCTATACAAAACGATAGGAATGCAATAAAAATATATATCACAAAATCTTTTAAGCGGACACTAAATCGCGCACTATAACACTTTACGTTTCACCGTCGTTCGACAGCTTCGTCAGAAGTGAAAAATATTTTTCGGACAAGAACCAACTGTAAATATGCAATAAAAATAATTCAAATGGCATTTGAAATAATGAAGTAAACAAAGACATAATTTTTTTCCATAGGTCACTTGATTAGAAAAGATATTGATCACGCGTTATATCTGCATACACGTTGATCCGCCGTCAACAGTCTTCTTGCGCGCAAATTACGTACATTCAACCTTCTTCTGACAGTTCGACAGTAGCTTGGCTGAAGAAGCTGTTAATTCTTGAAGCCGTGAATGTTCGATTTTTTGTTGCAGGACTATCAAACTGTCTTGGGCATGGGTTGTAGCTCGTTCTCGACCTCCACTATGGGTGTACGCTGGAGACCCTGTTGCAGCAGTTCCATCCTCGACTTGCGACACTTCTTGTGGCAAACCTTCACCGATCCAACGCACTACTTGCTCGAATTGCACTGCTTCCAAACGTCATAGAGGCATAATTTCTATGGTAATAAACAGGAATGTTAAAAATAAGAGTAGTGACTTCGGTACAAGCAATTCTGTTTTACTAACTTGCTAATATTTTGGAGCCATATTCCATATCTTTTTTTTGTTAAAGTGATAACAACACAAAGCAACAAAAAAACTTTCGCAAAATATTCGCTATAAAACAGATTGAGAGATGGTATACAGTGCAAATCATTTAATAACACTTTTGAATGTACATTTCAGTACAATTATAATTATCCTCTTCAATTATTGGGCAGTGTATTTTATTCCTAATGGTCTAACATAATTAAAATTTTGTTTATAAGATCAAAATCATGGAACTTGAGCTCTGCGTCATAAATCACCGAAGTTACAATCGACAATTATTTCAGTATTAGGGAGTTTTTGTAATTACGTTTTCGTATTAAACGTATACGTAAATGACCAGTTGCTTAGTTACATTCAGCTTTAACGTTTACGTTCACGTTTTTTGTATGACGGACTACGTGAAACCTAAGTTCATCACGTATGCAATGACGGGTCGGTCAATTTAGGAAATTTGACATTTCAAAGCGTTGGAATATGTTATCGAAAGTCACAAAACTCAGATTTGGTACATAAATTACATGACAATGACTGCAACCAAATCTGACAAGACAAACTGCTATGATTTACTTTCTTGATTCACATTCACGTTTACGAGGTCGTAATATGATGCAAAAACATTATAGTGTAAATTACGTAAATTCCTACACAGGGGTTAATAAAGTTAACGTTAAAGGATGACGGGCACGTGAAACGTAATTGCAAAAACTCCCTAATATTTCTTTGTTAACGGTGAATGAGAAAAAAGGATGGAGTTATACTTCTTATGTCTGATGATGCAACACCAGACGCGTTTCATTTATGAAGCAAAGCTCTTTTCTTATGAGAACATTATTCTCACGTATTAATTATTTACAAGTGCCCAAAGAGATTTTAACACTGTGGGGGACAGCTGTGGTGACATAAAGCGATGTCCTATCTAAAATAGTTTATGACATAACTAAATTTTCATTATTAATATTCAGAAGCTGCTTAATAATGATGTTTTGTTCGACTACAATATAAGATTATTTACATTCTCGTCTGTTTCAACCGATTTCTGGTAAGTATAGTAAAATTTTGTATTCTCTGAGATTTCTTTGCGAATTTATTATTATTGTTGAATTAAAACATTCCCTTGTAATTGATACACAAAATTTACTCTTAAGGATAAGATTCCCCGCGGTTAAGAAAATTTCTCTTAAGTATACACACGAGCTCTGATTCATCTTCAAAGACGGGCAAACACCGTCAGTGAAAGTCAGTGCGTAAAACATTTGTTTATCTAATAAATTAGCGCTGGGAGTTCGTCTGTAATAAACGGACCGTTAAATTTAGCACTGCTGATTTAAGGCCACGGAGAAAACATATATAAGATGAATTTAATAGTTGTGCAAATATTCTACACAGTGACAGTACATATAAAAAGAATGGAAAATACCCGAACTTGCCCTATACAAAAATTTATAGTTTTGGAGAAAAATGGGATAAATGCTTTGTTTGAGTGCCACAGGAATTTTCAAATATACCGCGCGGCGCCGGTGCCACAGTGGGTTATTTTCTGTATCTAGTAGGACATAAGTCAAATTTTTACTTATGTCCTACTAGATACAGAAATATCTGTCATATTTTTAAAAAATTTCATTGTTTTTAAATACCTAGATGTTCATATTACATGTTACCAGAAACAATTGATCGCATGCATGGCTCACTAGATCTTAGCTAAACGTGAAAGTTACTGCTGTGAAACGCATGCATTTTTTGAGAAGTTTGTAACAACTTTAAATATTTTATTTTGGAAAAACTAATTTTATAAAATTAATAAGGTACTAAATATGGCTTCTGATCAAGGTAATTTTATTTTATTAATTTTAATAATAAAAGAGCTATAAACATTAATAAAATCGCAATATTTGAATAAGAAAATAATAATTTTGCGAAAACTTGCGACAAATTATTTACCCTTTCTTTAAAGCTGTACACATGGCTCTATTAAACCTGCTATAGAAAATTTTGCACATTTTTGGGCTTGGCGATATACAGGGTGCACCAAATTGACACGTTTAATAGGAATCAACAATTTTTAAAGGACTTATACAAAAAACAAGAGCTAAATATTTGAATTAGTTAAGGATTAAGTCATACGGCAAGTTTTTAATGGTTTTTGTCCTTCCATAAATACACTATACCGAGTGTCCCATGCCATGTGTTTACCCTTCTAGAATTTTTATTTTTAATTATATTTATATGAAATTTGGAAGGGATAAATTAAAGGAAAAAATGAGTTTTCTGACATACTATTGAGCACCGCAGGACTTCCGGTTTTGCCGGAAGTGATGTTAATTTTCTTATTTTAAATGGAACACCCTATATATTTTAACATATTTGGAATCTGCAGTTCATTGCGAGTCCGAATATGTATCATTAGTTAATAATTTGTCAATTGTTCTAGCAGTTATTAATTTTGTCCATTTAGATACTGAAAATAACCCACTGTGCGGTGGCGCGAATCATGACCAGTTAGACTATTTCCATGGGATGTACGTGTCTACCAATTCTAAGTGATATTTTCGTTCGTTTAATATTTTTTTGATTGAATGAATAATATTCGGAGGAGTTGAGGACAATTTAATTTGTGACCAAAAGTAATTAATGGTGTATTACATATAACATGTGTTTTTTTAAAAATGCCATAAAGGTTGGCCATGAAAATTAAAACTCATGTCGTAGCTTGGCATCTAACACATGTCAAATCTGAAAATTTAAAGTAAATGAATGGAGCTAAGACATGAATTTTCTTTTCCACACCCACCCCTTATGGCATTTTTAAAAAACACATAGTATTTCATCTTTGAAAACGTCTTGGAAACGTCAATGTGACAGCTATCAGAAACGTCAAGACGAGAAACATCAAAAAGGTTTTTTTTTTTGGCGAGTAACTGGTTATGTGCGGTAAGTTGAAATAAGTAACCACTCCATTTTTGTGAGTTACCGGTAACTGTTGTTATGACGTCACATACGTTACTCCGGTTACTATTTTCCTAACCCGGTCAGAGAGTTGTGGAACATTGCCATCTCTTTCTTATTCAATTAGTTTTGTCCCTTTTGTCAACTATTGTATCTGTCAATAGGGGCTATTCTGTAACTTATTAACAGGCTGTTAAAATTTAAGGGTACGTTAAAATTCAAAATAGAGTCTTGCGATTGGCTGTTACTATAGTAACGAAATTTAACAACCCTTAAAATTTAACGTCTTCGATACAGAATAGGCCCTAATGCGTGTTAACTTTTTATTTATTTAAGATTATTTATTTCAGTATTTAAGATATCCGTAATTTCTAATAGGATTCTGTTTTAGTCCGTAACTATGTATTTTGTTTTGGCGACTCTTACTAACCGTGACGTTACCACGTAACCGTCACGTTACTACTGCTAACCAACGCTATTGTAACCGGTTATTCGCTAAAAATACCTTAAAATGGCAGTTGTCAGAAACGTCAGTCAGATTGACAACGTCGAGTAAACAAATTCGGGCGAATCATCACGTAAGCAATTGTTTAAGAAGCAACGGTGACGATAGTTTTAAATAAACAAACTTTAGACTGCCCCGCGACGAATTAGCGCAAAACAGCATTTGGTCATGATTGGCCCGTAATTAGTCGCTTAGACAACCTCCGGAAAACATGAAAGGGCAGCCCCACGTCGAATGAGATACAGCTCTGACCATCTGTGATTCGTGTGAATGAAAACAGAAATAAATCATCCCCGCTACAGGAAAAGCCCTATAAAAGCGAGAGCACGACCGTTCCAGCAGTCAGTTGATTCCGAGCACTCAAGTGTCTGTAAACACTCACCACATCAGTTGACCCGTGCATTAATATTCCATGACCCCACACACAACCTTTTCGTACACGCACATGTCGGAAAGCTCGCCCAAAGTCTTCCATGCTTTAAATAGTCAAAAGCAATAATCACTGCATGAATTTCCCATTCTGCAGCTCGCACCGAGTCTTCCGTACTTTCATTAGTCAGAAGAATCAACCACCACACAAGGGGTAGCTGAACCAAAGTCTTCCGTGCTTTAAGTAGTCAGAAGAATAAACTACCACACAAGTTGTCTGGCGTGCAGCTCGCCCCGAAGTCTTCCGTCCTTTAATTAGTCGGCAGCGTACATCTCCTTCGAAGGCACCCCAAACACATACATCACATTGTCCATCGACGTCATCAAAGCCAGTTGAACAAAAGCAGAAACAAGATAGCCTGAGTTCCGCGTCAACCCCGTTCAACATTCGCTGCTACGCCACCAGAGTCTTCGCCCCCCTGAGCCCAGACATTAACCGGCCAGGAGGGCAGATTATATCATTTTTCGTGACCTTTGACCTTTAATAACATAAGAAGCCAGCGGGGACTTTTTGCATGTTATTTATAATAGCTAAATGAAGGCGTGTACAAATATTAATCTGAGATAGAATTTTTCGAAGTTCCCAACTTTTTTGAACTTATTTCACTGGATTAATACCAGACCACGCCCACAAATGAACACAATTGTTACCACGGGAGTAAACGGATAGTCAAAATTAATTTGCCTTTATACAAATAGGCCTTAATCATTGTCGACCCCTGATCACATTATTAAATTCTGCAACAGAAACAAATGCTGTTTTTAATGTTTTGCAGGCTAAAGTGTAAATCTAAATATTTATTTAGTAGTCCAACATTTATTTAGTAGTCCATTTTATTCTCTAAACGGTCATATAAAAAATTTTATACGTTACATCAGAAAATTTTTGACAAAATGGCAGTTGAATGTGAAAAAATTTAATTGCAATAAATCGTCAAAATTCAATAAAAATATCCTCATATGCTACTATGTACCATTTATCTTAAAACTGAAACAAAATAATATTCTATTTTGTAAAAAAAAATAACAAAATATGACGAAAGGGAAAATGAACATACAAAAAATAACGACTATGGTGCAGTTTTACTCGTGATATTAAAATATGGAAAAGAAAACAAATTCATATCGAGTAAAAGTATATTTAAAGTACTTACTTGACGTTCCGCGAATTTGATTGTTCGCTTTGTCAAAAGTGAATCACTTTTGGCAAAGCGAAGTTATATTATAATATCACGAGTAAGAACTGCACCTTACTCGTTACTTTTTCCGTGCTCATTCTTTGTTTTGTAAAGTTTTGTATTTTTTTTACAAAATACAATATTATTTCGTTCCAATTTTAAGACAAATGGTAATTAGCAGCTTATGAGGACATTTTTATGGAATTTTTACAGATTTATTGTAATTTAATTTTTTCACATTCAACCATCTTCTCAAAAATTTTCTTATGTAACGTTTTAAAATTTTTATATGACCCTTTAGAGAATAAAATGGACTACTAAATAAAGTAAAAAAATTCGGAAGCTGTAATTTAAAAAAACACAAGTTGGCCTTGAATCTTAAAAATAAAGGGAGATAAACAGATAATATAAATTAATAATATAGATCTTACTGACTCTAAAGCACATAGCTACCAAATTTCATTCTAATACGTCAAACAGTTTCCGAAATATTAAGCCGGTTCCATACTTTTGGCCTTCCCTGTATATCTAATAATTTTGTTGTTCAGGAACTGAACATTATGGCTAAAAAACCGGGTCTTACTGTATTTATTCCTTGATATCATTCACATAGAAAATTGTATTTATTATTTATTTTTAGGAGGAAAACAGTTAAAACGCTGTTCGGCATTCTTTCTCTCTTCCGTATATGGTTCTCAAAAGAACAGCAATACATATTATTCATAGTGTTCGTATGTACAATTTATAACACCCACAAAATGATTGGATCACGTTCAATAGAGTATACTATGTGCGTGTAAATCGAAAAGTTTCGTGAAACACCTGCAGAGACCATGGTTAAAACTTAAATTCGAATGCCAAATTTAAATTACGTCTAAAGTACGATAATCTAAACTTACAAAAAATTCCAATGTCAAGGTTGTTAGTGTTCCATTAATCACTAATCACTTAAACTTGTATCATATCAATCACTAATGGCTCTATGAAGTAATGCAGGATTGCATAAGTGGTAGGGTAGCACTGAAATGCGACATCCAGTTCATGTATAATATTATGTCGTCACCCTAATTTATTAGCAAACCTCGTAACTCCACTTTTGACCCTATTTCACGTATTTGCACCATTTAGTAGTACATTCTAAAATCTACCTTGTAAGCAAATCTTGTAGTTTGTATAGTTTCTAACGTCAGGATAACTCTAAACCAGAACCTCTAAGATTGTGTATGATGAATTGGAAACAACTCCTAAGATAACGAAACGAGCACAAAACTTAATAAACTTGAAATAAAAACATACACAAAAATATTCTCCAAATTAAACTCAAAATATTGTTATTTTGGAGTTACGAGGTTTTTGCTAATTAGAGTGACAACGTGTTACGCATAAAATTAAAATCAAAACGTTCATGGATTTAGTACCTTCGGAGAGGGAATTAACAAGATAGAAATACATACAGAAATTTGCGATATGAATTCCATATTTTGCCGTTTAAAATAATGAAGTTGTTGGAGGTCCTTATCTTTGTGTACATACGTATAATAATTTTAGCAACTAGATACGTAATAAAACAAACTCTTCAACATTTGCTTCAACAACAAAGTAATTAAAGTCAGCCACTAATCGACTTCATAAATCAATTGGAACGTCGCGACGTGTTTGTACAGCGGAGCCCCAAGAACTGGACAGTCACCCGCACTTTATATCGGGATTCAAAATTATTATTTCAATCGATTGAAATCTCAGTCGGATTGTATGTGCGAGATAAACGTAGTTAATATTGGCTCAGACGTTACTATTTTTAACAAGAAATCTCGTAAGGCCTTGGGAACACCACTACTGCAACCTACTAAAGTAAAAGGGACAGCTGCAAATGGAACAGCAATAAATCCATAAATTTCTTAGCCTTAAATATTTCAAAAAAGAACCAGAACATGAATTCAATATATTTTACAAACCAACCCACACAGATATAACTATAAACAACAATTCACTACACCCACATCAACACAAACGTATAACAGTTTGATCTACGGAGCAATCAGTGTTCCTTATCAAACAACAACTTCGAAAAAGAAATCAATTTAATCAAACAAATAGCGATTAGTAATGGTTTTAAACCCTCTATAGTGCATAAAAATAATTTGTATCACAAAATCTTTTAAGCGGACACTAAATCGCGCACTATACACTTAACGTTTCGCAGTCGTTCGACAGCTTCGTCATAAGCGAAAATATGTTGTCAAAATAAACAAGGTTGTCAACGGAAACTGAAAAAGTAACTTGATTTTTTTTTATATATTTTTTTTTAATCTAAAAATAATTTGAACATTATAAAGTTAAAAAATTGACAGATCTATATTCTATTTAAGGAATCGAGAAAACTACAAAATGTATCGTTTAAATTTGCAAAATCAGTACGTTTATTAATAGAATTCGACGACATTTTTATTTTACACATTTCTATAAAACGTCTTTTGAAAATATTAGACTCGTAATATAAAATATTAGTATTTTCAAAATCAAAATTATGGTCATTTTCTAATGAATGTTCTACAAGCATTGAATGATTTTGATTATTTTTTTTGATATGATATTTATGTTGGTCTAGACGTTTTTTTAAATTTTGGCTTGTTTCTCCAATATAACATGAATTACAATTGAAACATTTAATTTCATAAACTACGTTAGGTTGTTTTAGTTTTGGTGTTTTGGTTTTTAAATTTGAGAAAATACTATTTAAATTATTTACAGATTTGCTAGTTAAAATTAAATTGTGTTTTTTGAATATGCGTTTAAATGTGTCATATAGTGGTTCAATGTAAGGTAATGATATGTATTTTTTGTTTGAAGTTTGTTTATTGTTATTGTGGATTTTTGAATTTTGTAAATATTTAACACGATTTTTTATTACTGATTCTATAAGATTTATTGGATAAGAATTTTGATTTTACAGACATTTCCAAAGAAATTTTTTTAGAAATTGTTACTTTATTTCGCTTTCAATGATAAATTTTATAAACAGATTTTCGGTACAGCAATGGGTTCTTCTTTATCGCCTGCTTTAGATGAAATTGTCATGCAGGAACTAGAAAAAAGTGTCATTAACTCATTACCTTTCAATTTAACTTTATATTTTCGTTACGTCGATGATATTTTATTGATTTTGCCTTCAGATAAAGTAGACTTTGTTTTAAGTAGATTTAACTCTTTTCATAATAGATTACAATTTACAGTAGAAAAAGAAATTAACAATTCACTAAGTTTTCTAGATGTAAATATCATTAGACGTAATAACAAAATGTAATAATAGTCCCACGTAACCAAATATTATTACATGCAACAAAGAAAATTATTGAAATTTGAAACAACTAATTTATTGGTTCTGATAACAGGAATTTCTTTTTTAACATTATCTTTTTATGGCAACAGATACCCACCATTGCATGTACCGGATTGTATTTGTTGTCCCAACAAATGTTTTACCCGAAACAAGATATTATAAGGAGTGTTTTTTTAAATCCGACGTCAAAGTAGGCCTTGAAGAGGCATTTGTGAATGTTTCACAGCTATGAATGAATTGTTTCACAGCTAACTTGACGTCGGATTTAAAAAACCACTCGTTAGTAATTCTATTGCTTGTTTCTGTTAATTTAACAACAAAGAAAATTAGTTGATGTAAAACTGTAATTTCGTAAGGACAATAACAATTATTGCTACACATAACAAAAGCTTAAAAAATATAATAAGGTTACGTCGTACTTGAATTTACTATTTATTGATCAGGCGACCGGTTTCGTCAAAATGCCATTTTTAAGCCCTACAGAGAAGTTCCTAATAATAAATAAAAATAATAGTAGATTATGTGCAATGATGTACTTTTTCACTTAAGCTAAGACATGCCGTCCAGATTTCATGGCAAGAGTTGATAAAAAATTTAAGAAATCAGTAGGTATATCTCTACAGATAAATTTGGTATGATTACAATTAAAAACATGTTTAACTATTTACAAAATTTGTAAATTCAAATAGATATACTGTGAATTCAATTGCAAAAGTAACCACGAATCATACTTTTTGTAGAACATACATAAAAAGCGAAATACAAAAGTAATAAACCGAAAACAATTGTAACCGTAACATTTTTTGCAGACACGTGGTTATGGTAATAATAATTCAGCAGATCTGTATTTGAATCATTAGATAAATAACAAAGATTAACATCTTTGTGCATGTATGTACTAATAATACATATCTTTTTGCGTGAAACACTACAATCTGGTACTGAATATGACTTGAATATTTGATGAATGTTAATATTACTTGAAATGAGGTGATATGCCAAAAGCCGCAAGGCTCTTTCACGAAAATTAGGGAAGAGCTACATAAAAGTTCATTGACTTATCAATCGATCGATCAGCATATAAGTAGTAACAAAATGAACTATAGGTTACATTTTTTTGAGAGATATGTATTGTCATGTCACGTACACAGTTAATTGACAAATACAGTGAAAGCTCCCATAACGGACAGCTCTCTTAAGCGGACACCTCTCTTAGCTGGACAGTTTTTAATCTCCCATTTATGTAATTTACATACATTTGCATCTCTCTTAGGCGGACACCTCTAATGGATGGACAGTTTGCTGGGCACGGTCCAAGGTTACTAAAGAGACAAGGTTGCCTGGTAACTTTCAACGTCACCACAACGTCACTCAGTAGGCCCATTTAATGCATTTACACAAATAGATGGCCTACTGGATGACGAGTCACTCCACGAGTTACCAGGCAACCTTCTCTCTTTAGTAACCTTGGGCAGGGTCGGTGTCCGCCTAAGAGAGCTTTCACTGTATAACCAAATTTACAATTGAAAAAATTTCATTTCCCGCTTTCTTTATTTTAGCTGTCAGTAGATAATAAACACAACCCTTGACAAATCACAAGAAGTAATTTAAAAGCGAGAAAATAATACCACAACAAAATCACAGTTTAAGCACTGCCGCGCTAAAACACGCAGGCAACCAATGTTTTGACCCAACCGAGCTCTGTTGACGCTAGCTTTCTTTCTCTTATGTGCGTCGCAATATCTCTCACTTTTATGCGTTATCTACCTAATCATCAAATCTTTGTTATTTAATAGCTCTATTCGCGCAGACGTTCCGAACTAGTTCGTAACCTTAAAATCCATGCATTCATGAAAGTTGTACACTTGAAAGCGTTGATAAAATCGATCATTACTTCGATGGGCATTTGATTTTATCCGTTCCGAACTAGTCCGGAACGTCTGCGCGAATAGGCTTTATAAGAACAAAAAGTACATATCACGTAATGAAGCTAGCCAACTAAGAACATAGCACCCAAAATTTAGAAAAGGGCGGTTTATCCGAGATATGAGTGATTAACGAAAAATCGAAAATCTCAATTTTTGCTTATAAATCGAAAACAAAACAAGATAGCCAATTTTTTTCTACACTATTGACTTTATTTCTAAAAAAACAGATCTACGCTTGGCCACTAGTTTTTTTCTATCTCTTAGTAGGCTTTCACACCAAAGTAGCAAGCTGCATCCTGCTTGCATCTTTTGAGAAGTAGCGTGCCGCGTAGCGCATCTTAGAATTTTGCGTTCACATCAAGGTAGCATAGCAAGCTATGCGATTCGCGAATTGGCAGTGTCTTGCGAGTTATTATAATCAAGATGTCATCCGAAGATGAAACTATGGCGTTCATCAAGCATCAAGAACCACAACATAGTGTTTCCTGATGGTTTGGTGTCAGCATGTTGTCAAGAACCCTCGTTTAGCTCGATAATGTTTTAATTTAAGACGAAACTGCGGCCTCTACTGAAGTAGCGTAGCAAAATATAGAACTTGTCCTATGAGCTAAGCTGCACGTCGCAAGTTGCAGGTCGCATGAATGCTACGCTACACCGGTGTGATATTATCAATTGTTTACATAGGTTCTAAAATTAATTAAGCAGCATGCAGCTTGCTACTTTGGTGTGAAAGCCGACTTATAGCTACAAAGATGCCTATAAGAAACATTGAAAACAACGAAATTGTTGTACAAAGGAGTAATTTGTTCAGAATTTTAAAAGGCATAATGATGTATTTACTTTCTCAAATACCGTAACTGTTTTCTTTTAATGTGTTAAGAAAAGATAATAAAGTTTCCGGAAGTGTCCAAAAACGAATCAGGACATGGTATATCATGATAGTCTTCGCGACGGAGACGTATTATCTGAGGATGAAACAATAGAACTTATTCGTTTTCAAAGGCTAATTTCACACTCCACCGAATCTACTAACTTTTGTATTTACCTCAATTGGTTTTCTTGGAAGTAAAGGAATTCAAATATCTTAATTTATATTTATTAGTTTTAACTTGAAAATCGTATGAGATCAAAGAACATTGAAATTAATACATTTACTACAGATTCAAATAACAAAAAATAAGATATGTACATTTCATTTTTTTATTATATGCCAATCTGATCAGTCTACGACTGCGAGCGGCAAAGCTGTTTCATGAAAGTTAAAGGGGTTTTCAAATAAAAAAAACCTTCTAACAGGCCATGGAAATATAACGTCGAAAACACAAGTCTGCGCTTGTAATACAAAAAATAGGATAAAAGAACTTTCTCGAGAAAGAAAACGCTTCAGATACCTACTTTAAAGTTGTTTATAAAAGATGTGAAAAATTTTCACCTGCTTGAAAACACTTTAACGTGCGGCTTTGAACTGCAGCCATTACGTTTTGGAGTATGTGTGTAAATTTGAAAATTTAGAAGTTTGTTGCAAGTCGGGCTCCTCTTCTGCTAATGAGATCCCAAATAGAGCCGAAACAGTTGTCCAGAGGATGTCCGAAGAACCCATTGCAATCAAAAACGACTTGCAACAAGTTTCTAAATTTTCACGTTTTTGCTGTAAAAACATTATTTGGCCGCCTTGTATGTGATAACTTATCAGGGCAGGGAGCAAACTGAATGCAATTTACCATTTGTCACACAACTTTAGGTCAAGAATCGGCCACAAGATGTCGTGATCTAAACGGTTGTCTTGTCTAATATCAATAGGTAGTATAGGTACTTTAGGTCGCGACGTCTTACAGCAAATTATACCAATAATATAGTTATTTATGCAAGTAATGTGTAAAGTAGGTCTTTTTAATCCAGCGAAGTCAATTGCACCTGACTTTACGCACGCTTGTAGTTAGATCTACGTAGCCGCATCACATTACATTGACAGTTATCGAAATTGCAGCCTGTCATTGCTGATTATTTTTAAACTTGAATAATAAGAAAATTTTGATCTCTTTAATAGTAGTTAAATGTGGTTGTAAATAAAGTTACAGTACAAAACTCGAACTGTAAAGCAATTACGCACTTGGGGAATTACTTGTACTCACCACTGTGCGGCTCGTGCCTAATATACTATTTACAACTCTCGTTATGTAATATACTATTACCGAACTCGTTTGCTTACTCGCCGCGGCTTCACCTTGGATCACAATTTGCAAATTCGTTCGATAAAATGCCAGCAACAGTTCGTAACTAGTTCGGAACCGTTAAAAACAGTTGCCCACCGAAGTAATGACCGATTTTAACGGCGCCGTCAAATGTACAATTTTGATGACTGCATGCTTTTCACGGTTTCGAACTAGTTACGAACTCTTGCTGCAGCAACAAACCTTATATTAACTAATAACGAGTGATCAATATCTTTTCTAATCAAGTGACCTATGGAAATAAAATCGTGTGTCTTGGATTAGTTCATTATTACAGATGCCATTTCAATTATTTATGTTGCATTCCTATATAAAATCTAATTGCTGTTCTTAAGTATTACATGTTTTTTTTTTATAAATTTGGATATCAAATCCCAAGTTCACATTTCCCACAAAATGAAAGCATGCGCCAAGAGCAACGAAAAACTAGTTCTTAGAAGGTGCGTAAAATGTCCGCCGTTCTATTGTAAACACAAGCGAATTCTGCGTTTTCAATTGTTAATAACATTACTGGATTGTTATTTAACTGTTCGCAATGTAACAATAAACTCTTATGAACAAAGATTTCTGTTAATGATTTAAACTTACTGACAGTTATAATAAATAATTGAAATGAGAATGACATTTGAAAAAATTAATTCATGGAAGACATACGATTTCCTTTCCATAGGTCACTTGATTAGGAAAGATATTGATCACGCGTTATTTACAATACACCAGGTGCCTAAATTTAGTGTTACAGCCAATATCTGCAAGATAACAAAATTATTCTGGTTTTGTTAAAAATCGAATTGAGAGTAGTTCCTGGGGGATTGCTGTTTAGGGGTTACTTTTAAGTACTCTATCTTGTACAGCAGTGCAAGCCAATTTCAACAAGACCTGAATAATTTTCTTATCTTGCCGTTTAAGGAAGATATTAGCTGCACTAAATTTGGGACGCCTGATATACAATTTACAAATTTATATACAGAGTGTGATAATGTACCGCACCAAGTTCATAATTTGTATATTTAATGCTTTTTTGCAAAATCCTGAAATAGGTGAGTTTTTAATTTTAAAAAGACATTTTAGTGCAAAAATCTTTTCTTGATCGGCATTTGTATTTCCGCTGTGACGTTATCATTAATTTTTTTTAAGTGGCAACCTAACTTTTTAATGCAGATTTTGATAGTTCTGTTTGTCAACAAAATGGTAATGTAACTTTTTAAGCAGAGCTTAAATTTAAGTGGTGTTTAGACTATGACATTATTTATAGACTTAACAAAATGTTAGTCACATTCTAATTGACAATCAGAATGTATTTGACATTATACTGATCATACGTAAATGTCACATTCTAAACATAACTTAAATTTAAGCTCTGCTTAAAAGGTTGGTGCAACCGGACATTAATCTCAAAGCGTCTAAAGTCCCTAAATAGATAAAGTGCCGCAATTGAACGCCATTTTAAGTCAAAATAAGCGCGCGAAACCTTGGAAACGCAGTTTTAAACGTCCTCACAAGTTCTGTCTGACTGACTGATTAAAAAAATTATCTTATAATAATTAAAAATTTCGACCTGTAGCATTAAAACTTATAAAAATCGATCCGAAAAGAGATTTCGATTATTTAGAATCCCTCAAGGTGTAAGAAACGAAGCACAGCGGCAAAATTTGCATTTATCCGCCATTTTGAGTCATTTTTTTAAATTTACATTGGCTTACTGAATGGCAGTACCGGCAGTACTTTATCTATCTAGGGACTTTATAAAGCATCTAGAGTTCCTATACATATATTAGTTGTTTTTTATTTGCAACGGAGATCAGTTCACTTTTAGCCAAGATCACATATTCATTAAATTTGTATATTTTATTTGTCTAAGTGATCTAATCCAAAGTGACCCAGATCACTTCCCCCCTTACCGATGCTGCTCCTGCCGGATTTAAGGATCAGTTGGTTCAGTTTAGCAGAGGATATAATATTGCAGCTAACGTTAAACAATCCCACATGCAAATAATAATAATAATAAAATGCCTTTATTTCAGTTGGCGGAGTTCAGCTATAAAGCTGCTCGACCACTCAACCAACTTATAACATAATTGTAATTCACAAAAATTTGGTGTAATCCGTAGATTACAAGTTTACAATTCATAATAAACAAAATAAGAAACAAGAAAAAGTTAAAATAAGAAAACATCATAGAGATAGAGATGTACGATCACTGTACAGTGAGGAGTTGTTGCTTATATATTTTATAGAAGTTACGGAAAGATTCAATTCTTAGTTCATGAAGCAGTTCATTATAAATTTTAGTTGACCAGTATGAGAAAGATCGTTCAAACAGAGCGGTGTTATGTTTTGGAATGTGTAATCCACTGGTGCGTCTCAGCTGTCTATCATGTAGCATGTATCGGGGAGTCAACAATGAGTATAGGTAAGATGGACACGCGGTTATGTAAATTTTGTGAATAAAACAAGCCATATGAAGCAATCGCCTATTACCCATATTCAGCCATTTCGTTTCGTGAAGTTTGGGTGTTACATGATCGTATCTTCTCAGACCACAGATGAACCGTAGACACGAATTTTGTGTTTTTTACTTAATAAAACTGTCATTATACACTTACTTAATTCTTTTTGTGAAATACTTGTTAAAAATAGTTAGTGTCATGGCGTCGCACGAAGCAGTCGCGAAACCTGGCAGTGCCAACAAATTCTGTAAAAGATGTAAACTGCCTGCATTATCCGGTCTCAAGTGTATCTCTTGTGGGTCCATATCCCACAACAGTTGTGTGGAACTATTGAAAAAAGAAAAGAATATATCTATTATCGACAATAAGCTAATAAATTGCTGTGGAAATCTTGATAGTGCAAATGGCGAAACGCACATGCGCAGTGAACTGAGTAAGAAGCCGCCTCCCCAGGACGAAAAGGATGCTCGCATTATTGAAATAATGTACCTTAAGGAGCTGATCAAGCAGAAGGACCTGGTCGTAAACAACCAGCAGGTAACGATTAATGGCCTCAAACAACAAATTAATTTATTGTCAAATACTCGCGAACAAGCAATCTCATGCAATAAAGAAATTGCAACTCAATCTATCTCCGTAGAAAAGGACATCAGCCTTGAAACAAAGAAGGATCAACTGACATACGCAAACTCGCTAAAAGTTCCAGCGCCGAAGGCCCGTTCTGTGCCTGCAGCTAAGCCCACGGATAGTAAAAACAAACCTCCAGTCGAGAGTGTAAATACATTCGTACAAATTTTGCCAGACAAACAAGCAAAAACAATAAACACTGAATTATCTCCGATTCCACCTAAAAAGGTCCCCAAACTAAAAACCCGACCAGTAATCGGCTCCAACAAAACAGTAACAACAGTAGCAGCGGTGCCTAAAAAAGGGTATTTGCATGTCTCCCGAATGCTACCCGATACTACCGAGGAATTACTGCGCAACTTCTTGAGCTTATCTGCGCCTTCCGTAAACTTCTTGTGCGTAAAGCTGAGTAACACAGAAACGACCTCAACATTCAAAGCTGAATTTCCCCTAGAGCACCTGAATCAAGCCTATGACCCTGAAATCTGGCCAGTAGGTGCTGCAATTAAAAGGTTCTTCTTCCCGAGGCAGAAAAATTTTCACAAAGTCCCTCCAACCCCACCGGGCCGGTAGGACACTCCGAACAAGTTCTCCGATTAATCCAAGTTAATGTTCAATCGCTACCCAATAAAATGGACCGTCTTGAAGTGCTCACCAAAAATTATGACCCTGATATAATCTGCATCCAATAACACTGGTGCAACAATGAATCAACAAACCTGATGAATATGCCCGGCTATGAACTTAGAGCCCACTTTTGTCGCAAGGAACATAGAGGCGGAGGAGTTCTAATCTTCATCAAGTCGGACTTTACTTCCAACCCCATAAACCTAAATTTCTACTGCATCGAGTCCCATATTGAAATTTGTGCTGTTAAAGTTTCAGTGGGTGTTCAACAACTGTGCGTCATAAATATATACCGACCTCCTAGCGGGAATTTGTTAACGTTTTTTGATAATCTTACCCCCATACTATTAAGATATAACACATTTGCGCCAAATCTTTTTGTTTGCGGCGACCTCAATATAGATTATTTAAGCAATTCTAGAGCCCAGAAATTATTAAGCGACTTGCTTGACAATTTTGGATTAAGTATCTCAAATGACCAATCTACCAGGATTTTTACTAATGTTAACAATAGAATTTCGTCCTCCAAAATAGACTTCGATATTACTAATATACATACACTAGAATCATGTACCTCAACAGTAATCTGTCCCAACTTGGGTGATCACCTTGCTCTACTTCTAAATTTTAGTCTACCCACACCTCCTAAAACTGTTAGTGAGCGAAGTGCTCCCTCCAGACAAAGTGTCACCAAAAATTCATTAGACTCTTTGCGTGACCGCTTATCGAAAATGAACTTTAACTACTGCTATTCAATCCGAAATGCGCAGGATGTAAACGCGGTTTTCAATGCTTTTGTGAGCGCACTCAACAGTGAGATTGTCGTCGCTTTATGCGATAAGCCGAGTCATCTAAAATCTTACACATCCGGTTGGATCAACGACAAAATCCGTGCTGCAGGGAATGAGCTAAAAAACCTACACTGGTTAAGACAAACCCTTGATGCTCCCCAGCTACATGATATTTATAAGCAAAAAAAGAAACTTTACAACAAATTAATAATCGAAACAAAAAAGAAATTTTTCAGCAACATGATTGAAAATTCAACCAACAAACAAAAAACGACTTGGAAAATCATAAATGACAGACTGGGTAAGAACAAACGTAACACTGACATTAAACTAATATCCGATGGTATTTCGGTAACGGAACCTCACGAAGTCGCGGAGCTCTCTGCAAATCACTTTGCTAATATAACTGCTAATGCTCTCAAAAAATGCTTTGGAGCTAACCCGTCTGGTCGACCCACTGTGGGTCAGTCTAATATCAAAACCTTCGCTTTTATACCTACTGATCCTTCTGAAATAATAAAAGTTGTTAATAACTTAAAAAATAAATATAGCTGTGGATTGCACAAAATCTCTATCCGCATGCTGAAAACTATTGTTCAACTCATTGCTGCACCTTTGGCCCATATTATCAATTACTCGGTCGAACTTGGCAGCTTCCCAGACCTACTAAAAACTGCAGTCGTTGTACCTATCTACAAAAAAAATTATGTACACAATGTGGACAATTACCGCCCCATCGCTATTCTTAGCTGCTTGTCAAAATTTTTTGAGAGGATCATGTATAATCGCTTATGCTCTTTTATTGCCAGTTGTAATTTACTCTGCAATTCCCAGTATGGTTTTCGCGCGGGTAGGTCGACAGAGGGAGCCGCGGCTGATTTTATTGAATTTCTTTATAAAAAAGTCGATGAGGGCTACCTTGTTGCGGGTCTCTTTTTCGACCTTACCCGTGTCTTTGACTGTTTGGATGGCACCCGGCAGGGGGGATGCCCTGCTAACTAAAGCGTGGATCCAACGGCTTCGGCTGTAGGTGACCATTGTGGACGTTTGATAGAGTTCCTATGGGTGTGACGAGCCCACCGTCCCGAGTAGGCGTACCAGTGCCTGGGTTGCACGAAACCTAATCTGTAGGACGCGGCCGACTTGTTCGGTCGTGGCCGAACTTCCAACCAGTGAAGCAAACTGGTACCGTGGGGACCGGTTAGCTCGGAGGATACCCTCCCCTCCTCTGGAGTGGAGCGAGCAGAGGGGACCTCCAGCGGTCGACTGGGTTGGTCTCACGGGGACAGTGGTTGCTGGCCCGCATGCTAGGGCTAGGGATGATGTCCACCTCATCCCGACGTGTGAACTGCGGATCTCAGTTCCGGCACTAGCCTGGATAGCTAGTAGAGATTAGATAGATCTCCCTTGACCAGAAGGGGCGAGGGGCGTGCAACCCCGAACCAGTCTGGTAACAGGACGACACTTTATAGTGTCAGCCACCGAAAGGTGGGCTGCCCTGCGCGCTGATTGGGCGTATCCCAATCCGATGGCTCTGGTCGGGGCCCGAGCGGAGAAGGGCTAACTCGCTCAGGTGCCGCTCGGAGCGTTTTAGGGTATGATTAGGGAGCTGGTCTGTTTGGATGGCAATTTTATTGCCGATAAATTATATAACTTGGGTATTAGAGGCAACGTTCTGGAATGGTTTTTATCATACCTAAACGCGCGTAAAATTTGCGTTAAAGTTAACAATGCTCTCCCATCTGAACATGTTGTGAGTTACGGGGCTCCTCAGGGTTCTATACTGGGACCTCTCGTCTTTTTATTGTATATTAATGATATTGCCGAACATGTAACCGCTGATCACACTACTATCTTTGCTGATGATACGTCAATGGCGGTTACTGCGCGGACCCCTGAGGAACTCAATACCAAGGTTGTTGATATTTCTGCACAATTTGGCAACTGGTGTGTGAAAAACAAACTAATCCAAAACGCTAGTAAAACCTGCATTATACAATTCTTCAACAAAAAAAATCCTGGTAGGGTAACGTTCAACGCAAACAACAATCCCATTGTCTCTAGTTCCTCTACAAAGTTTCTTGGCATTTGTGTCGACGACCAACTAACAGGGGGAACAGATTGATAATGTTTGTAAGAAACTAAATAAAACCTATTATGCCATTCTTCAGCTAAAAAATACCGTCAACAAAGATCAACAACTTTCAATGTATTATGCATTAGGGTATAGTCGTCTCACCTACAACATTATTCTGTGGGGTAATGCCCCTAATTACTCACGTGTTTTTATTGTACAAAAAAGGCTTATACGTTTGCTATTCAATCTAAAACCCAAACAGTCATGCAGGGATACCTTTAAGAAACATGGTCTGCTGACGCTTCCGGCAATATACATATACACACCTGGTCTAACCAAGACTAGGAATGCGTTTCTTATGAGTAAATGAAGAATGGAATAATAGAAATCGCATGAGTAAACGAAATAGCTACATCAATCGACGTTGCCGATTGATAACGCGGGCTACGCTGCGGCGTGCTCCGGCCTCAGCATTTCTACCTTCGCACGCAACATTGTAATATCTCTATTTCATTTCCACACAAGTTTCAATGAGCCTCTCCTTTATTTACTCACAATTAAGTGTATCCCTAGTCTTAGTCAGGCCGCTCCGGTATAAATGTCTTAAATATGTAAAAGCAAAGAGCAATCAATTCAATATCAACTCCCACTATCATGATTACGACACGCGGTCCAAAAACCTGTTTTCTATCCCGGGCTACAGTTCTGTTAAATTCGAACACTCACCCAGTTATATGGAGAGGAAGCTCTTTAACAGGTTGCCCGAATCACTTCAGACTTTAGACTCTAGAAACTTCACCATTACTATCAAAAACATTATTGCCGATAAGGCATACTATTCAGTCGCTGAATTTTTCGCTGACGACACCATGACCGATAACTTGTTTTAGTTATTTAGTATTTTAATTTGTACTCCTTTTGTAAATTTGTTATTTTGTATTGTCAAAATTTTATATTCTTATTTTAAAGTATGTTACTCTGACGTGTACATCCATTTTATGTATTTGGCCCAGTACAATAAAAGATATTATTATTATATTATTAAAATGACTTCTTCATTTGAATGAAAATATAATAATGACAACTGGTGACTTTGGCATGTTTTATTTGTAACTAAGACGGATCAGTTAGATCAGTTCACTTTGAGTTAAAGTGAACTGACCAAAGCTGCAAATAAAAGACAACTATTGTTTAGATAAGAGTTGAGCCATGTGCATCCAATATCAAAAACCACTTGATTTTTTAAATCATTTTCTCCTGTCTTTCTTTATTTATTAATGACAAATAGGTACATCGATCGTATTATTTAAGAAATTATATTTATAGTTTATAATGAAGAAGGATACGTAAAAAACATGTAATGCATATTACAATATAATTTATCTACGACCACTACTGTAAATGACGAATTACGTACATAAATTAAGTAAGCGGGTGTAAGTGCATAAGGTAAGAAAAACGCACAGCGAGGGCATTTGCGTGCGTAAAGTAGGTACGCACGCTTGTAGTTAGATCTACGTAGCCGACCACATTAGATTGACAGTGGTCGAAATTGCAAGTGTCATTGCTGATTATTTTGAACTTGAATAATAAGGTAATTTTTGTGGTCGTAAATAAAGTATAGTACAAAACTCGAGTTGTAAAGCAATTACGCACTTGTGGAATTACTTGCATTCGCTCGCCGCTGCGCGGCTCATGCGTAACTTTTCCACCGTGCGTAATATGTTATTTACAGCTCTCGTTATGTAATATACTATTTAAAAAGTAATTCAAACAATTTTGACGTCAAATTTCACATTGCACTGCTTTTACCACTGCACGTTTTACTGATTCCTTTCAAAAGATTGTGTGTAACGTTTATACTGTAAAATCTTATTCTGAAAATTGCATGTTACATGTAAAATACCTAGCTGTTTATTATCGTTTCCTCGTTAGCTTCCATGAATATCTTTGGGATATGAAGCATCAAGATTTTAAAAATATTCACAAAAAAGATAAAGTCTGGCAAGAGATTGCGGAGATGATAAACAAAACAAGTAAGTACATATCAAATAAACCAATTTATTATTCTTATTGTATGTATAGTACAGTTGCGGACAGAAAATTACGGATGTCACTGTCATTCTACTGACGTAAAACTTAAAAAATTCCTATATGTATACGTCAGATGAGTGACAGTGACATCCGAAATTTTCTGTCCGCAACCGTACTTACCTAGATTATATGTAGTTATAATTTATTTATGATAATTTTAAGACTGAAACTGTTTTCAAGATCCGGTTGAACTGTGAAACGCGCCATACCTGACTTTTTAAAAATTAAATTAAAACATAAAAAAATATTGAAAAGCATGATGTCTTTAAAGTCTTATTTTAATCAAATACTGTTTTTGTAAATATTTTATGTTTGGTGGATAAAACTCTTTGTTAATGTAAAAACCGTTAAAAAATGTAGACATATTGCGTAATTTGCATATTATATTGAAAAGTTCACAAACTACTACATATAATGAAATAAACAAATAAAATACATGACGAATTAACTTAAAAACTTAAATTTAACTTAAAAGAACAGTTATTTCGTCAAAACTACAAGCACTCAAAATTTAAAAATCAATTAGCTAAAGCACATATTTTACAAATTTTCGCCTGGAAATCAATTGCACATTGCCTTTTTTACGCCACTAAAATTACTTTCAACCTCATTATTACCCCAATTCTGTAACTCATAACAACATTGCTAAGTTAACAATATTGTTAAGTGAGATATTTTGACCAATCAGTACATAGAAATCTGTTGTATCTAAGCCCTGATTGGTCAAAATATCTCTCTTAACAATATTGTTAACTTAGCAATATTGTTATGAGTTACAGAATTGGGATGTATACCACTGCATTAAAGTTTCTTAAAAATTTTCCTCACCAAAACGCACACTTTTTGATGTACCAGCCATTCTAATTACTCACAAATTACTGACACACAAGGTGACGCGGTGCCCGTCTGACCCCAAATTTTATTTCGCACTAAATATTAAATAATGTGGTGATCCAAACTGGCTCATTAGAGCTTGGAGTGTTGATAGTAATTGTCACGAGAGGTAGATGGCGCATGACCGTTTTATCTGTTAGGTACCAGATAAAAATGGAAGCAGGTCTAAATTTTGCTGGGGTCTGTAGGGCACCACGTCACCGGGTGAGGGTTAATAATATTAATGATAAATTTTGCTCATTGACAGAGTCTCGTCAACAGCTGGTTGAATTACAAACAACTAGAAGCAGCAAGAAAAGAAGTGGAAGTGAAAAACTTAGAAATTCAAATAAAACAAAATGAATTATTGGCCAAAGAAAAAGAAGTTTTATTGTAAGATTTACAAATAAAGAAATATAATTAACACTAATCTTATTATTTAGTTATTGTAATAATCTAATAATAACGAGCGTCTAAATAAAAACCTGGTCAAGTAGGTTGTGATCGAGAATTTATCCATTGCATTTACATAGCAGATTTACTAAATGTAGCCTACTTGACCAGGTTTTTATTTAGACACGAGTTACAACATACCTAATAAATTAACACACTTGAAGACTATTTTATTATTACAATTATCTAAAGTAAATTAATGATAGTTCTCCTAGTGTCTTCATCAATATTTTGATTATTTTTATCATTATTGTTGACTAAATCATCATTGAAATGAATATTCGGAACTGCGGCATTTTGTATTGCATTTTGCCTTATTTGAGCAATATTGCTGTAGCTAGAATTACACTTTGAGTTAGAGGAAGTTGTGAACATATACCGAATGATAAAAACGGAAAACATCTTTTCCACATCCCAAATAAACGTTCAGCGACATTCCGTCTTCTAATCTGAGGTTCATTATACAGATTTTCGGCTTCATTTTGTGGGTTTGGAAGAAGTGTCATTAAATACAAACGTTGTGGATATGCACTATCACTTAGCAATAATACATTTCCCATTTGATTATTTTCAAACATAGCTCTAATTCTAGAATTGGGGAGTGGAAGTAACGCTTTTGTTACTTCTAATGAGATATTCCCACAGAAAGGTTCTATGTGTCATCGACTACATCCTATAAAATGGGTTAAGTGCTCAGACAGAAAATTCTAGGAGAAAAGTAGGCTGAAAGTTGTTAATAAAATGTTTTTTTTTCCTACACTAGTAGAAAATTCAATTTTACCGGCTCATCAGAGAGGAGAAAGTGAACGTTTCCACGGCTAGCCCGGCAAAATGAACATAAATGCCTAGCCGAGAAAATAATTTACGAGGCTTTACCACTAGGTGGCGCGACAATAATTTCTGGAATGCGCTCTCATCGACATCAAAAAATTAACAAAGTTTTTTTTATTTAATTCCACTGGTATTTGGTTTTAAAAAGGATTAAAACTATCAAAAAAAAAACTCGCCAGAGGTGGGATTCGAACCCATGCCTCCGAAGAGACTGGTTTATTAAACTACCGGCTTGACCACTCGGTCATGCTAGTACACGTAACACTGTGTTTTAAAACATCTATAATAATTTTAATAGTAACTCAATTTTAATATTTTTACTTCGAGAAAAAGAACGTTTGTGTGATATTAACAAAATTAATTATAATGTTGTGTAGGAAAAAAAATAATATGTAAACCATGGCGGTAAAGCAATTTTCTAGGTCTTGAGAAGTGTGGCCAGGCTCGGCTTCTCGCGTCGCCTGTCCATATCTTCTCTCGACCTGGAAAACAAGCACTTTACCGCCTCGGTCTACAATAGGGTAAGAGGTACAGTTGCTGACACCCTGATAGTGATTGACACTGTATACATAAAAACCAATATAATAAGGCTATAGTTAGTACTAGGGATTTTCTAATTGTTTTACATCGTCTAGGAGAATCCAATCTTATTTGATGTAAATTTCAAGTAATTTCAGTTGGTAACATGCCGACATCATTATTAGTGAAGTGGCGGGAGTTTCCCCAGAGGTGTCAATTGGTGTAAATGATCAAGTTTTGCTAAAGAGAGCGACTGAAAACATTTGCTAATTTTTTATGTTTTAAGAGAATTTCATTGCTAAAAAAAGTTTTCGGAAGTTACAAAGCATCAAAGGGTTGATATTAATGTAAGTAAAATCTTCAATATGATTAGTTTTTAGGTTAAGATACGTGTCAGTAACTATATCGATTTTCATTACATCGGACAGTAATTGACATGGGGTGACAATCAATATCGGGTGCTATCATTTTTTGAACTTTGTCCTTGTTGCACCTATTACAAAATAACATTAAAATCAGTATTTGAATATTGTTTTCTCCTTTTTCCGAATCAAGCAAATATTTGTTGACACCATGTCAATCACTGTGCATAGGGATATGTCAATCACTGTCGAATAGTAAAATTACCTACCTAGGAAAGAAAAAATAAATAAGTAAATAAATGAATACACAAAAATGAAATAAACAAATAAATATGCATAAATAAATAAAATTTATAAATAAATAATATATTTAATAATACCAAATAAGTTTAAATAATTTCCAGTAGTAATGTAAAAAACTCTTACAGCTGCCATGCCGAAAGTGAAACGTACTGGCGAACCGTATAAAAGATATATTCTGAGGTTAATATAGAGGAAGCCCTAGAGCAATAATAAAGGAGGGAATGTCTAAAAAAGCCGCATCGAAAAAATTTGGAGTACCTCGTACAACTTTAATTTTTCGTTTGAGCGAAATTTCACGAAAATAGATCCTGGACCTTCTCCAGTCCTGAGTGCAGAAGAAGAGGCTACTTTGGTTGAGTGGATTATATGTAACCATAAAAAGGCTTTCCTCGGCGGAAGGAAGATGTTCAAGAGAGTGTAAAACAATTTCTGGATAAAATCCACGGCCAAATCCTTCGAGGTAATGTTCCTGGCGATGGTTGGTTCAAAGCATTCTTAAGGCGTCACCAATAATAACTTCAAGAACATCTGAAGCAGTGACCACAGGAAGTGCCACTGTAAGTGAAAATGATTTAAGAAAGTGGTTCAAAAATATTGAAAGTTATCTTAAAGAAGAAGACTATTTGGAGATACTACAAGACTCCTCCAGAGTCTTCAACGGAGATGAGACATGTTTTATGCTGTGTCCTAAAGGAGTAAAGTCCTTGCACCTAAAGGTGCAAGAAATGTATACAAGTGGATATTGGACAGGCAAAATTTAGTTTAACAAGTAATGTTTACTTTTGGGGCAAACGGAGACATCATACCGCCAATGATTATTTACCCCAATAAAGACGGTCTGCTGAAATTGCCAAAAGTTTGCCTGATGACTGGGGCTATGGAATATCAGACAACAGCTGGATGAAGGCTGAATGTTTTTATGAGTATGTGGCAAACATTTTATATTCACATTTAAAAAAGAAAGGCACCGTTTTCCAATTATATATTTTGTGGATGGACACGCTACTCATCTCACTTATCAACTAAGTCAGTTATGTTCTGATTTAGGGTATAATTTTAATTTCTTTATATCCAAATTCCACCGAATTTTACAACCAGCAGATGTTGCTGCATTTAAGCCAATAAAGAACGCATGGAAAAGAGGTGTTATGGAATGGAGACGGTCACATCCTACAGAAGCTTTAACAAAGATCAATTCGCACCCATTCTGAAACTCACGATTGATAACTGTCTCACTAAAAAATACCATTCGTAATGGCTTTAGAGCTTGTGGGTTATTTCCGTGGAACCCCGATGGTATAGATTACTCGAAATGTTTGGGCAAATGTGGATTACCTAAAGTTGAAAAATCAAATTGTGGCAAATATTGAAAAAACTTCTGAAGCTGATAAAACGCTAGATTTAAATACCTTTAAGAAAATTGTTGGTGATGATATCTTAAAAAGAAATAACTGTCAGGAAAACAGGTACAGCAGACAAGTACTTCAAATGCCTTAGTAGCATATGGAAAGAGTTAACTGTGGAAGATGCTTTACCACAAAAGAACAAACTATAGATAAAATAGATCTGGAAAAAGAAGTAGAAGATTCTGAAACTGAGTGGATAGAGTATGAGTTGGCCCAAGAAACTGAACATAATTTCGAAGAAAGCATATTCAGTATCAGAAAAGAGGTCATAAATACAGATAAGAGTGAAGAAGAGATACTAAGAGAAGTAAATGTAAATATACCTGTCACAGAAAAACGTGATGAACGCGAAGATGTCCTGGTTGAAATTTTTCGATATTGAAAAATATACCAGTGGTGTTCGAAACTTATTCTAATGACAATGAAAATATTATCCCTAAAGATGTAGAAAATGTACCAGCTGTGCATGAAACGTGCTCAAGCAGCAATGATAATACAATCTTCAATAATCAGGAAGAACTTCAGTCACTTAATGAAACATTGCAATGGCCGGTCACTCCCGAGAGAAAAGGAAAAACCAACTCGGAGACTGCCATTCGTGATTACATCAAGCATCCTGGAAAGAAATGAAGAATAAAATTATGGAAAAAAAGAAAGAGAACAAGCGGTTGAGGAAAGGAAAAGGCGAGGCTCGAAGCTAAAACCAAGACAGAAGAAAAGAAAAGAAGCCAAGGCAAACACGTCTAAAAGTGACAAAATTAAAAACTGTAAACAAACCGGTCCCTGCTAAAATTAACATTATTTCTTCAGTTACTATCAAACCGAGTATATCTAACGCAAATGTAGAACAATTATGATGTAAATATGGAGATTTCTGAAGAAGCATTCATGGAAAACATCTCTGTATTTGTGGGATTATGTTTATTTGCTGCAATAATATTACAAAAACGAATGTTGGCATACGATGTATTTCCTGTAAGAGACAATATCATCGAAGATGTCTTTGAAGAAATACCCAAAAGAGAAAAATTTATTTGTGACCCATGTAAGAAGAAAGAAAATTAAAAAACATAGGTATATGCAATAAATTTTAATGTTCCTATGTATTCATGAGCCATGTGAAATAAAAATTTTCTTTACAAGTTCATTTTTTCATTATTTTTTTTGTACCCAGCTCGTGTTACAAGAAATACATGCGTATGTAAGCAAGAGGTTACTATGATGATAACTGCTGGAATGAGTGAGATGAAAGTATGTCAATAATTGGTAGGGTCGGTGTCAATTACTATCAAACTATGACAATGACTGTCATATTTGAAGTTTTAGAGAAAATGTTTTTATTGAAATTTTTAATTAACGTGTTTTGGCCGATTTATACGTTTTTCAGATTAAATAACATGTAACCATCACTATGTAATAATCAACAACTCGTTAAAACATACGTGCAAAACGTATTCACCTATTAAAATAGTCAATGCACTTAAAGTGTTAATCATTGTACCTGTTACCCTATACTATTTTTTCCTACACTAGTAGAAAATTCAATTTTACCGGCTCATCAGAGAGGAGAAAGCAAACGTTTCCACGGCTAGCCCGGCAAAATGAACATAAATGCCTAGCCGAGAAAATAATTTACGAGGCTTTACCACTAAATTGGCGCGACAATAATTTCTGGAATGCGCTCTCATCGACATCAAAAAATTAACAAAGTTTTTTTTATTTAATTCCACTGGTATTTGGTTTTAAAAAGGATTAAAACTATCAAAAAAAAAACTCGCCAGAGGTGGGATTCGAACCCATGCCTCCGAAGAGACTGGTTTATTAAACCACCGTCCTGACCGCTCGGCCACGCTAGTACATAGAACACCGTGTTTTAAAACATCTATAATAATTTTAATAGTAACTCAATTTTAATATTTTTACTTCGAGAAAAAGAACGTTTGTGTGATATTAACAAAATTAATTATAATGTTGTGTAAGAAAAAAAATAATGTGTAAACCATGGTGGTAAAGCAGTTTTCGAGGTCTCGAGAAGTGGCCATATCTTCTCTCGACCTGGAAAACAAGCACTTTACCGCCTCGGTCTACAATATACTATGTTATTTGGGAATGATGGAGTTATTAGGCAATTTCCCAAGTTGAAAGTTTTGGCACTTTGTTACTTCTCAGTTATCAAAAATGTTTGAATCGCGTGCTGAACCTGGCCATCTGCAAACAATATCTTCAGTAAGACATGTTGCACTGCAAACAACTTGCACATTAAGAGAAAAGAAACCTTTTCTATTCTTGAAAGTTTCTGTAATACGATTATCTGCAATAAATTAAATTTTAACACTAATAATAATAATTTGATAAATAAAATAGCCACCTGGTGATTGAATTCTTACATGAGTACAATCAATCGCATCCATAACTCTTGGAAAACGAGCAATTTTATGAAACTCCATTTGTCTTAGTAATCTTTCTGCATCATTCTGGGGTAGTTTAATTAATTGTGGACGTAAACGTCCAAAGCAAATAGTTTCATAATGGAATTTAAAGGAGACTTTAATATTAAAGTCACATTCTGATGTGTAAACAAATTTGTTTTCATATTTGTTTTGACATCTGAAAATGACTTTAAATTTAAAGTTTCTCTTAAATTCCATTATGAAACTGGTCCTAAGAATGATAATAATAAGTTACTACATTTAAATTGTAACTTTGGATTTTCATCAGATGTCCGACCTATTACATTGAATCGTTCCACTCGTCGTGTTTCTTTTTGTGAAAGTTATCGAGTAATTTTGTGAAAGTTATTGAGTAATTTTCGTTGTCTGTCATGTAAATTGCTGTGTGCTATGACGGGGATAAAGGAGTCTGTGTATATTGCTGTATCGTCTACGAAGAACGCAATGTTCATGCATCGGGTTCTCGGAAAGACCGTTAAATACAGACCAAATAACTGTGGTCCCAGAACGGAACCTTGTGGAACTCCTGCCTTGACTTGTTTTTTTGTCCAACATTGCTTCTTATACCCTACACAAAAGTCTCTGTCAGTTAGGTATGAGTGTAGCAGTTTTATTAGCCAATTGAGTAATTGGGTATTTTATAACATAAGTGATTAGTTTGTAAATGATCCATCGGTCTATACCTTGTCGAATGCTTTCTATAAGTCTAGTTACTTTGTGCTTATTATAAGCTTCGATTATGTCAGTGACGATTCTAACTATTTGATATGTTATACCTGTGTCCTATGTCTCTGAATCCGAACTGAACATCACCACCGAGAGGTATTTGACCCAAAAAATTGACCAAAATTCGCTTTTGCTGTTTTTTGTTCTGATAATTCTTAATAATGATGTCTGTAGGAAAACTATGATTTTAAGTTAGGTTTTTATGAAATTAAACAAGTATATCGAGTAAACAATATTACTAAATCTACAAATAATACAATAAAAAATATTTAATATGAAATAATATTTTTTTATTAGTTTACAATTCCCAATCTTCTTCATCTGAGGAATCATATTCTTCCGCTAAAATATTATATTCATCTACATCTTGCATAGGCGGAGTAGTGTCTCTCAAATTATCGCTGGGAAGAAACATGTTTAAAGTGTCTTTAGAGATAAGGTAAACACAACACTGTTTTAAATTCATTTTTAAAACATTAATTAGGCACTAGCCTCAGCAAATATTTAAATGTAATAAGCCATAAATGATAATGATAATACACACCTTAAGCCATATAATAAATTCATAATAAAAGTTACCATATTTATTGTCAAAAAACGGTATGAAATTATTTTTCAAAGGGCGTATTCAAAAGCAAGCCGCAATTGTATACATACAATTAACAAGGGTGATTATATGCTGAATGGCATGTAGCACAAGAAGCTATAAAAACTAATACAAAGGCACCCTAATACTCACCACTTATTATACTATTGTAGGTATTTGCGTTTTTTAAGAAACTGTTGCACTCAGAAAATCGAATTTTGGCCAGCTTTTAGCACCAAATATCCCTATGTGATCGTTGAGTAGCTTCCGTTTGATTACTTGCTCTTTTAGTCTGTCGAGTATGATTTTCTCTGATAGTTTAGACATTATATTTAGAAGAAAGATCGGTCTGTAGCTGTCTGGGTTGTCAGTGGACTTGCTTGGTTTTCTTATTGGAGTTACCGTGGCTATTTTCCAGTTCTTAGGAAAATAATTTAGTCTCATTATGTCCGCTGTCCGCTAATAGTTCAGCTTTCTCGGCATCGGTTTCCGCTGTTTGTCCGTTATCTGTCATTGTTGGTATACGTTGGTACGTTTGTTTGAGTTGTCTGGTTACTTTCCAAAGTGAGTTGTCCGTCGCCCTGAGCAACGTCAGTTTTTTGGTCCAAGTTTCGTTGCGATGAGTTTTGATTTCATGTTGTATTTGTCTCGTCAGTTGACGTGTTTCGTTCCGATCTTCGTCCAGTCTGTATGCTTGAAAACGCTTTCTTATTCTGTTCCTTTCTCAAATTAGGTCTAGTATTTTTTGTTGTAACAAGTCAGGGTTGGGAAGCTACGCGTAAAAAATTATTTCTAGGTTACGGTAAATTACACGTAAATAATGCGTAATTTATGTCATAAATGTAAAAAATGTAATAAATTCAAAACTTGTTTTAAATGTGAACGGGAAGTATTGTGGGTTGTTTGAATATTCTCAAGTTTATTAAATTGCTTATAAAACCTTATGTGACTTGTAATTTTTCTTTACGGTATAGGAAGTGAAAAAGCATTTCAAGACGGAAATCTGCAAGTTTCTAACGTCACTTTTTCGGAAGATATTGCATTTTTTGGAAGTACCTACTGCAAAACGAGTAATTTTTTTGAAGTTGAATAACGCAATAACGATTTACTTTAGCACCTATGTGTGGTTCATAAAGTCACGTTAAAATTCAATCCGAAATCCGAAAATGCAAACATATAAAAAGTGAGCAAATAAAAATCAGATTAGAGTAGGCGGTGCAAAGAAAATATATGTCTGTGATTAACTGAATTAATTAACCTAATACATTCATGAACTGTCAGATCAGCCTAACCCGCGTTAGTAACAGACATACTTTTTCTTTGCACCCCGACTCTAATCTGATTTTTAGTTGCTCACAGGTTACATATAGGGTGTTCCATTTAAAATAACGAAATAACATAACACCCAAACTAAACGGGACACTCTGTAACACAACAAACTATTTTCAAAATTTACTCTACATAATACAGTTAATTTGGAACATTCTTTTCAAAAATGAGGAACTAACTATACCTTTTCCAAGTGTAGTTCAAAAGTAAACAGATTAATTTCAGTGTCAAATGTTTTTCAGATGCAAAAAAATGAATTTTAGAAAGTGTCAGTTGTGTTCAGGAACGTAAAATGTATTTCAAAACGTGTTAATTGTAATTCAGAAAAGGAATCAATTTCAGAAAAGATGAATTATATTTCAGAAAATAATTGCATATCAGTCTTATTATACTGTAACGATTTTAAGGGTTCTATTAATTTTTATTTTAAAACAAAACACGAAATAGTTAATAAATGAATTTATTTAAAAGCAAACTAATTAACACTAACATTTATTTACAAGCTTAAATCTAGTTTATTTTAACAGCCGAACGAAAAATCTACGCGACTTTAATTCCGAACTGTCTAACGTTGAATTCCATTCGAACTGTCCCAATCCCGGCCGCGTGCATTTTTATATACCGAAGCTGTTGTTCTCGTATTTTTCTGGAAGGCGACAGACTGTCTAGTCTAGTTTATTCCGCCGTCGGAATTCTCTAGGCTGTCGCCTAAGGCGCGTCAACTAAGACGGCTGTGACGCAAGGGACAGTCTGACGCCGGCTGTTACGATTGCATTGAAATAAAGTGAAGAATGAATTTAAATAATTGTAAAATTTGCATGGTATCCATACTAAAAAATGCAGTTTTTCGCTATTAACATGCCGGCACTTACAAATTTACAAAAAAAAACTTACAATTAGGTACTACTTTCTGAAAAACAATATACTAATCTGAACTACAATTGACGATTTCTTAAATATGTAATTTAATAATTTGAAATACAATTGGAAAAGATGTAGGAAAATATGAAAGGAACCGTCATGAGCGAAACGATTACTACATTCTGGCAATATTTTTTTTATTAGATATTTATTATTCAAACAGTACAAATTTAAGCGAATAATTGTAAATTTCTGTATTTACACACTTGCAAACTCATACTTTTTACCTTTTGACAACGAATGACATATTGACTTAGATTTTAAGGCTACTCAAAATTAGGCAATGTGGTGTATTTCCGACCAAATTTACATACTTGATAACGGATTTTCAATTAAAAAACTTCTCGCAGTTCGAAAGAGCCTCAAGCCATAAATTTGCAACCCTATCTTTTGATGAAGGTTGTGAATTTATGTGCTCGTTGTAGTAAGTTTTACAAAACCCCCATGCTATTTCAATGGGATTGTATTGACAATGGTATGGGCGTAATCTAAGTTACGTAGTGTTTATTACTTACTAATAGTATATTATTTTACAAGTTTCGCAAGAAGGCTTATTGTAACACGACTGGGTTAAGGTACGACGAGCGAAGCGCAGCGAGCTCGGAGTGCCCTAACACTTACATATTCACTAATTCAATAAAAATATGAAAAATGTTAAAAATCGGATCTCCTTAGTATATGGGGAATTTTAGTTGTAATGCGTGGCAACACTGACAACCTATCGTTTTAAACAGAAATCATATTGACATGTTATTAATTTTTCTTATCCAGCTTCATTGTGAGCATTCTGTTAAATAACAAATAAATAACGAATTATTTTGTAAAATCTATTAAATATGTTCAATTAAAAATTGACTAAAATTTCCCCAAAAACAGTTTTAGAATGAGCTTCATTGTGAAACTGTTTTTGGTGTCACAATGACCTCATTGTGAACGCAAAGTAGAAAAAAGATATTTTCGCCGATCGACATTAAACGCCAAACTTTAGTGACAACTGACGTGCACTAAACTCTCATTTACTGCCTGGGGTGCGTTCAGGAATAACGCTCCGACTAAAGAGAGCGCGCTCTATGTACTCTTACAGCGTTCAGAAAAAGTTTAATCGTACTCTAGATAATCATCTTTATGAGTTCAGAAATAGATAGAGTAAATGCTTGGAGCGCGTTCTTCTGTACTCGGTCTAAACTTGGTACAAGTGGACAAAACCGTAATTGAGGTTATGTTTAGGTAATCATCCCGACCACTGTTGCCAGTGCTAGTACTATTGTACTAGTCTAGTGCTTTTTTGCATAAAATTACAATCTAGTGGTGCCGTAGGTATTTCTAGTGGCGTATTAACGAGGTGAAAAACTCTTTAGAAAATTGTGGATTATAATACCAAAGAATGAAAGCAAGTATTTTCTATTTTTTTAGCCTTCAAAGCACGTAGTTTTATGTTTACAAGAATTTAATTTAATAATAAATTTTCATATAATTGTTTTATTTTTAAATATTTTGTTGTTACACGTTGCTACGACAACCCATTTTATGGTAAAACTAAAAACCACTTTTATTTCTTATGAAAAACATATTTCCTTAAAAGTTAAATAAAATCTGCCATTTAATTTAATGTTCATTTTAGTAACAAGAAGTTTACAAACAAAAATCGCCCCTTAAATAATGAAAATTCTAAAACCTCATCTAGTGGCAATTTTTGTAATCTAGTACTTTTTGTCTGTGAGATCTAGTGTCACGTTATTCCAATGCGCTGGCAACACTGATCCCGACAGAATTCAAGTTTTAAATGAATGCAAACAGTTGTGAGAACAAAGTTTGTTTACTTTTCTTTAAACCACTTATTATTATTACGTCTTCTGTATCTGTATCTATATCTGATTCATCATTTTCCAACAACGTTATACTATTTACACTATCAACAATACAATTTGCAATTGCAATTACAGCTGCAAATCTTTGGTCATTTTTCAGTTTTGATAGATATAGGTTATTGTTTCAGTCACCAATGACACAACTAACTTCAGTTAACTTTTTACCGAGGCAGTGTAATTCTTGACGTGAAGGGTAAACACTCTGGGAGCAAACGCACAAAGTACTCTCACTGTACTTGAACGCACCCCTGGGCATTAACAATGTGAAAATGTGACAGAAATTAACGAAAAATAATAAATAAGCTTGCTTCTATAGCAACGACTCTGTATAAGCCACCTTAATGTAATCGTAAAGTGCATTCAAAAAAATCCGTTATCGAGAAGGCTCTGAACTTGCTTCTGTTTTTTGACGGCACGTCATAGCTTAGTACGTACGTTGCAACCTTGAATAACTGCGAGCTGTCA
The DNA here is from genome assembly GCA_033060865.1 of Dorcus hopei. Taxonomy (NCBI): domain Eukaryota; kingdom Metazoa; phylum Arthropoda; class Insecta; order Coleoptera; family Lucanidae; genus Dorcus; species Dorcus hopei. The sequence goes on along the minus strand of CM065423.1, from coordinate 7,961,885 downwards.
ACAGCGTCAACTTATCAAAGGCTTTGTTTGCATTTTCGAGGCATTTGCAATAAAATAAATGTTTTATTTCATTAATTGCGTTTTATCGTCCAATTTGTAGAATATCGTAATTAAATGGATATAAAAAGTTAGGTTATGTTTATAATAATCGTATGGTTACGACGTGACTTTGTAAAATTTGCACTTGACACAAGCCTACTTGATAACGGTTTTATTTGAACGCACTTTATTTCCATATTATTTTGCGATTTTCTCTTTAAAAACGTGAAACTTAAATGATCGGTGAAAAAATCATATATGTTCAATTCGGCAACAAAGCTGATTTAATGCCTTGGCTGGGTTCAAATGATCGGCGAAAAAATCATATGTTCAATTCGGCAACAAAGCTGATTTAATGCCTCGGCTGGGTTCAAAGCCTCGACTCCGACTCGGCTTTGAAACTCCCAGCCGCAGCATTAGATCAGCTACTTTGTTGCCTTATTAAACAAATAGCTATTATTAAATCCCGTAATTGTTTTTTTTTGTAATTTTGTAATTTTTTCAATTTTGACCATTCAACCATTCTTGCATTTGGTTCTTATTGCAAGAAAATGTGGGTGGTTTCTCTAATTGCACCGAATGATAAGGTGCATTGTCCATCGCCACCAAACATTTACCTTGCACCTTGGCTAATGCAGAAATAAGCTGATTAACCACCCAATTTTGAAAAATTTCCCCATTCATAGTTTTATGATAGTCTCTGTCATTGTTCGTCGACTGGAATAACAAGTCAAACCCTTCTAAAAAGCCCAGTTTTGACCCCGCATACAAAATTGTAAAACGCTTTCCTTCACTTTTAATTTTAGCTGGATTATTTTTCAAATCTGTTTCGTGTACCTATCTATCGACGAACCGCAGACGTATTGTGGGTCTAGATCCAGCTTTCGTCTAGGTATGCGAATATTAGCCATTTTTTGGTGTCACAATAATTTGCAATATTTTGATATTTTCAAACATTGTAATTTTCGTGTTGAAACAATGACGTCATATTTGAAATATTTGAACTTGTTTGAAACATTCTTGAGAGGATAGAACGTGAAGAAAAAGTGACTTGAGCAACATCAATTTAAAATGTTTCTTTGCTACATGCTCGACAATTCATCCCAGTGTTGCCGTTTGGTGGATAATTGTCAGATTTAATTTACAATCACAGGATGAATGAAACTTGATAGGCATTTGACAATAGTTGCAATCGTATTCGAAATATTTACATTTTAGCGTTTCTCATTTTCACGACGTCATATGCCCATTTTACACGGTCATATTTGTGTATCAAATTTATTACGAAGTAAGTGAGAAGTGCCAATTCAACCAGTCAACATTCACTGTGGTAGCTTAAATATCTCTCTCACTTCGTAATAAATTTGATACAAAAATATGACCGTCTAAAATAGAATAAATTATTTCAAATATTGGTTGAAAAATATTGGAACCCCAAAAAACATCTATTATATGTATTTTCACTAGAATTTTGAAACTGTAAGAATTTGTTCAAAAAAGAAATTTTGGATGCAAATGTTTTTGTTCACATAAAATTTTGCTAATCGTTAATCATTTTGTGCTTGTAACCCATAGCTTTAATAATTCTGAATAAAGTTGTTCTTCCCCTTTAAATTCCAAAGTATCGCGAGCGTCTGTAAGTAAATTTTCCAATATGAAATATTCATTTTTCAAATGATATTGCCAAATTAGTCGCTGCAAATCTTTCCTAAACATGTAATTTAAAAATTTATCGGTAACAGGACGTTTGACAGAAGAAGAAGTTTTCAGTTCGCCTTGTCTTTTCGTCAACACATCCCTTTATACAATTTTTTCAAAATGAAAGGTACACAGAACTGGAATCCAAGTACTCACTCCAAAAATTTCCACTAATCTTTTAATAATTTCCCTAAAACTGGCCTGCCTACTTGAAATTTTGCATATGTTTTCTGTATAAAAACCACAAACCATATAAAAACTTTAGTTTCGCATTTCACAACTTTTACCATTTTCATCCGACAGTTAATTGACCTACAGAATCAACATACTAGATAAAAATGGAAATTTTAAGTTGAGAATTGACATCGGTTTTTTTTTGTCTTTCGGCCCTAAGCCATTACAGACAGTCGCGAAGTGTGTATTTTTAGCTGGGTCAAAGTTATTTAACCACACAAACATCCATGGCTACTGTTGGGATTCGAACCCACGCCGCCGAGCGACACGACCTTCCAAGTCGGGGCTAGGCTAGGCTGCTAAGCCACTCGGTTAATCCACAGATTAATATCATAGCAGATACGAAACTGTTTGTCGGCACCTTTGATGTTGTGAGTCGAAATTTTTTGACCTTCAGCCATTTTGAAAAGGGTGTGCTACCTTTTGATTGAATATATTTTGCATAAGCTCATATAGTAATGTTTGCCGATGACTTATTTTCAGTAAATCTGTTTTGGGAATGCGTATTAGCCACTTTCCCATTACCCACTTTGCACGAGCAAATGACCATAAAAGCACAAAAATTGCCATAATAGGACTATTACCTTTCGGAAAACTAAATAACGAAGTGGTTTCTTCTTTTCAATTTGTCCCATCGTTTATTACTGCATAACATGTAAAAAATATCACATTAAAAGTTAATGTCAAACTGGCACACCTTTCTGCAAAAGTGATTTGTTAAAAATAATCAAATCGGCAAGTTTCGTATCTGCTATAATATTAATCTGTGGTTAATCTATCTGATTTGAATTGTCACAATTTGACGTATGTTAAAATGACACTAAATTAATTTGTTTTAATTTCAAATGATAGCCAACCTATTAACTTAAAATCACGGCCTACTGCGATAACAAATAAATAAGGAATAGATTATAGGTTGTCTTTAAGTTTAACTGTTAGGCATTCAAAGTTAACCAGTTCTGCCAGTGTCAGTCGGGTATGCTGTATACAGTGTATACCGTTGCGTATGATTGCCGCCACTCCGCCCCTGACCCTGCGTCTCGTCCTATCTTTGCGTAGTACTTCGTAACCCCGTATTCGTAATTTGTTTTCGTCATCGAGTCGCGTTTCGTTTAGAAAGAGTACGTCTACGTCATGTTTTGCAAGGAACTGAATTAATTCCCCTTGTTTGTCGGTAATTGCGTTGCAATTCTATGTAACTATCGTTTTTGGTTTCGCTTCTGTCGTCCTATTCATCGTAGACAGCATTTATTTCCATTGTTCCATTGTTCTTCTAGAATTTTTATTTTTAATTCTATTTACATGAAATTTGGAAGTGATAAATTAAACGAAAAAGTTCATTTTCCGGCATACTATTGAGCACCTTAGGACTTCCGGTTTTGTCGGAAGTTATGTTAATTTTCTTATTTTAAATGGAACATCCTATATATTTTGGAATCTGCAGATCATTGCGAGTCCGAATATGTATCATTAGTTAATAATTTATCAATTATTGTTCTAGCGGTTATTAATTTCGTCCGGTTAGATACTGAAAATAACCCACTGTGCGTTGGGTGGTGACTGTAATTGGTCGCTGTGTGGAGATGATATTTCTTTCGCAGCTACCTGACCGGTTTGACATACCTTCCAGGCGTCTACCTTTGGTACTGGGGGCGATTTTAATTCGATTTTAATTGAAGGAAGTCCTTCCTGGTATTACCATGTTCTAGTTGCCTGTTAATGATTTTCCTATTAGCTCAGTTGTTTTCTCTTTCTTGCAACTTTTTTTTTGGTATACTTTGCACTGGACGGAATTTGCCGGGTGTGGGTCGCCACAATTAACGCACTTTGCCGGTATTTCTTGGTTTTTCTGGCCCTATGCCGCTACATGATACTCGGCGCACCACAAACAACGCGCTTTCATTTGACAGTTTGTTGTCGCATGACCCCACTCTTGACATCTTTTGCACCGAATTATTAACTTTTTGTTCATATGCCTTTGAAAATATATCCTAGTGTGATAGAGATATCTTGCCTTTTGGTGCTTTTCATAAGTGTGCATTTCTCTACCTTAATTGAGTATGTATTAATTATTTGTGAATTCATGCTTGGTCGAGTCAGCTGCCGTTTCTTCTGTCAATCCCGTGATCACAAATGCTCTTGTTTTCTCGTCTTGGACGGTATAGATGAAGTGCTGCACGTTCTTCTGCTTCAGCTTTTCTCGCAGTTTAACGCGATCTTGCTGGCTTGGCACGTAGATGCTAGTCCTTTGTAGGTGATAACAGATGTAAAAGTTCTTGTGGTTTACGATATCCGTGATAGTTTGGAATAGTTCTTTATGCGTAAACTTACCCAAGTTCGTCTCTGTGTTTGTTACGAGCAGGGTTATCATATCATCGTCATTAGATTACTGATATGTTGCAGGATATCATATGGCATTCGTTTGCGAGGCGGAACTACTTTCACCACAGATTACCCAGATACGAAGGCTCGAGGCGGTGCCTTTGATGTCGGCATGGCAAAATTCCGTGACCTTCGGCCATTGTTTAGATGGTACAGAAGGCGCGAAATTTGAAATCTACGGCGTGTTGCATTATTCGATTTTTACATACCGCTTCAAGTGGTCTATAGATTATAGGTAAAGTCAAATTCAATTTACCTATGCTCTTGCATCAAATACGAAATAAATAAATTTATTATTATTATTATAAGGCGCGAAATTAAAAACCACTTGTATGATGACGACTGCCTCAATTTATTATAGAATGTATTTCTTAATTTTCCATGTTGGTCCGTGCCAAAGAATTTGTGATACAATTTTCATCGGACAAGAACCTGCTTTAATTATTATAAAATCATTTACAATAAGTTTCAGCAAGTTAAAGTTTTGTAAGAAGGTGTTGGCAATTATTACTCCTTTTACTGCTTTAGAAATAAATTAATTTTCAATGCCGACAAAACAAAAGAAATGCAAACGTATTGTATGAAAATTCATAAAATTCAAAATGAAGTAAAAAAAATAATAAAATAAATTCAACCTATACATGTATGTTTTATTTCATATCATATTACAAAAACGAGAAAAAAAGAAAACATTTATATGTGTGACAAAATGTTAATTTTTCTGTATCTCCTTTGAGCAGTGGACTTCATTTGCATATTACAATATTTTAAACTAACTATAAAAAAGCTATATATAAATGGACTCTCATCATTTGTTTCTTGTTTCTTTGACGTCCATTTGCGTTTGAGATTCTTCACCTGATGTCGCAACTTTTCTTTTCTTGGCGAGTTGTATGATAAGGAGGGTACTGTTTGTTCTGTATCAGATTGTGTAAATAATGTGGGAACAGTTTCATTTAATAAACGTTTCCTACATCTTTTGGTTGAGAAATAAACCATTTCTGTTCAAAATGTAGCTCACAGAATTTTTAATTCTTGTTCAGTTCTTCACTGGTTTTAAAAAGTTAATCACTGCGGCCAGCATGCTTTAACCATTGCTGAGCTCTACAAGTCAAAATTATTACATTTACTTTTACTGAAATCCTTTGGGAGTATGTTAAATTGGTGTTTATGTCATTGCTTTCCATTTGCACATATGAGCTCCTCGGAGCTACTCCGCAGCTGCTCCAAGTTGTTCCCGCTGGCTAATTTTTGCAAATGGAAAGCGCCTATAATATAATAACATATGGCTCTTTCAATGATAAACAGAAACCTTGTAATAAATAAGACTTTATTTACCTTTTAGAGTCCCCGGGGATTCTAAACATCGACATATTCACTTGTTTCGAAGGGCATGGCCGATATATACAAACTCTTCCTCCTCTATAAGGCATTTTCAACTTATAAAATTACATAAACAACTCTCTAAAATTATTTTACTTTATCACAACCTAACAAATGACGTTTATAGGTTGACAGATAAACCATCAAAACAATGGCGGCACAGTACATGCGCAAAGAAATTTTAGTCCGGCGGGAATGCCTAGCCTTCGCATCTGGGTAATCTGTGCTTTCACATAATCTCCGCTTCCTCCTTTCCTTTTCTGTGAAAATGTCAGGGTTTGGAAGCGGCATCTTACCGCCAGATGTGGATTCGACTCGACGGCAGGTAGCCCGTGGGCCTTCTTCAAACACGTAACTTCTACTGGCACAAGTTTTGCTGTTATTTTATTTAGTCAGCATGTTTAAAACACTATATTAAATTACACTAACACTAAAGTAAGTTCGATTATTGTTTCACTGTCCATGTTCCATTCACTTACTTCTATGATATTACTATCCCGAGCATATATATATTTTTGTTTTTCTTTGTAATGACTTTGGCTTTTCAAAGCTTTCTAAAACACGTCCATTTAAGACAACTGCTAGCTGATCACTGGGACGTGTTTTCAACGTGGTAGTCGTGGTACGGCCGGTGGAGAAGAATTATTTACGGAAGGGCTCTTTTGTTCATATTTTATTGTCTGGTCATAAATTTATTTGAGAGGAACTGCGGCTACATTATCTTAAAACATTTAAGGAATTTACTTCACGAGTAACTCGAAGCGAAATTTACTTGTACGGCGTTTAGAGGGATGGTAAAAATTACGAACTTATAATAAAGAGCGAACTTAATCACACAAGTTACTTACAAAAAATAAAAAAGGCAACGGCACGCGGTGTTCCCATGCGGTCAGTCATCCAAGTAAGTACTAACCGTTTTCGATGTTGCTGAACTTCGGTGATTGAGCGTGCACCGGTGATTTCAACGTGGTATGGCTATACATATGTTTTACCGGTTGTTGTCGATCTGTTTGCTCAGTATTTTATTCTTGAGAGGTAGTGTCGCATATGCGGCGAAATTAGCGAGTTAGCATTAGACTTAAGTTCCTGTTTAACAGCGTTTAATTGAATTTACTTTTATTTATAGATCATATATGCCTGCCTCCAATTTACAGAAATAAAAAAATTAGAAATTACGCTTACGGCATAGCGTCCTAATATGTTGACGGTTTAATCATAGTACGCTCGTGATCGATCAGTCATCGTTCTCCCATGTCCGTTCCCTAGTTATTAGATCCCGAGGTGCAGTTAAATTGAATTGCTATTCCATCGAGTCAATTTCATCTTCAGCTATAACTAGATAAATGCAATCAATAATGGTAATTTAGCGAATAATATCTTCTTAAAATATCACAGATAAATTTATAAAATATTGTGTATTGAATACGAGAGCACCAATTTTTGAAGAATGTACCTTGAAATGTGATAATATCATTGTTAGATGTTAAGGCATCTAGATTAATAAATACTTTTATTCTATTTAAAATGTCGTGTCTCTAGCAACACAGAAAATTATTGGTAGAAAATTTTAACTTGATTGGTATGTAATAAATTGTCTGAGGGATATTACAATATTCGGAGAAACACAATCCCCGGCCGTAAGGCTGCAAATGGCAAGGACAAAAGAAATTAAGTCATTGAGGGTATACTTGCGCAGGCAGCTAAATGCATTTGGGACTATGAAGAAGTGCGGCTAGATTAGAATAGTTTCAAGGAAAGATAGAAGTTGGTAATTTATGAGGGAAAACCGAAGTTGTAAGAAAGTATTTATGATCATAAAGTAAAGTACACCTGCCAACGAAACCGTTCTTTTCAGGAATCATAGAATTCCTAAATCTAAATTAATGTTTGAATATAATTATCTACATTTTGCACATTGTCTTGAACAAAGTAATAGAAAATCACAATATAAATTCACTGTCAGCCTGATGATGGCTTTTGCCGAAACCGGTTGCTGTTGAAATTCCGAATAAATTTGTGGTTTCTCAAGAATCATCGCCGTTTTATTCTACACTCAACCACAAAACATCTAGAAGCTTCCAATTGTAAATAAATTCAATGATTATTACAATTTCCACTTTTCGACGAAGCTGTCGAACGACGGCGAAACGTTAAGTGTTTTGTGCGCTATTTAATGTCCGGTTTAAAGATTTTGTGATAAAATTAGTAAGTTAATATGCACTAACGATAAAACCGAAAGTGTGCCATGCTTGATTATGAATTAATTAAACAATTCATCTTCGGTATCTTATACAATTCCGGAAATTTGTAGCCATCTATTATAATAGGAATTCATAGTTTCTATAATCTTCTAATAGGCCACTGATCGTGAATGACCCTGTAAAGAAAATTTTGTATACAACGTTTTTCCTCTTGAATCCAGTGTTAAAGAAAGTTGTGAAAAATGTTTAACAAAAGAAACTCTGTAAATGTTACATCTCACTTGAAAAATCAATCATTTTACAAGCTGTGAAATATCGCAGATAATGTTCAGGATCACATTTTTCGTAAGCATTAAACGATGCAACAATCGATCAAGAATAATTTCCTGTTTTGAGAGAATTTCCCAAGTGTGACATTTACATACTAGCAAGACTGCAGAAAACGTTGGTTCATTTGTTTTAGATGTTATGCTGCAGTATATAAAAAGAAAATTTGAAATGAGAGCGCCGATATATCTAACTGCCAATAATGGAAGCGCTTCTTAAAGACGTCGAGCCGTATTAAGGCGACCACACATTACATGGCAAACTAGGTGAAGGTCGAACGTTGGTGATGTGTACATTTTTCCATGTCAAGTGACGTTTGTCGAGTGGTCCATACAAATAATAGGTCTGTTTGTTATCTTGAACTGGTGTACACCAAAATACGTTTTAATGCAACCTTAAATGTTTGTGTGGTATGTCAGTATGGATGTGTATGATTTGTATTGATATATTATCAAAGAATTTAGGCTTCATTCAGGCATATTTCGTAAAAAAGTGTGCACTAGTGTACACCAGTGCAGGATAACAAACAGACCTAGTATCGAATCACCTGACATCTTAATAGTTTGACATTCGTTGTGGGAAAAGCACACACGTTTGTACATATATTTAAAAAATAATAATTAAAGTAGTGAGTGAAGATGGCGAACAGTGATGACGATACAATATAATTATTGCTGCAAGTGCTTTGATAATGTGTGCTGTGCTGGATTGGCGCTGTTATGGGTTCAAAATTCCATGTTTTGGATTCCAAATTACGGGATGTGTGTCATAAAGAGTCAATAACTCTATAATCAAATTATGGGACCACTCCATATTGGACCTATAATGACACCAAATCGTCAAAACTGAACAAAACGATGAAGATATTAAAAAAGTATGAATATGTTTTCCAAACGTTTGTCAAATAATGTGTAACGGTGTTGCCGGATCGCGTTTAAGTAGGTACAAGCGGCAAATATTTCTTTGACTCGTGTCTCATTTACCGCCTTTAAGGCGACCATGCATTACATGGCAAACTAGCCAATCATTTGTGATGTGTGAAGTTCGCCGAATAGTGTGTATGGTAGAGCATTTGTCAAACTCCTTCCAACGTTTGCATTCGTATACGTTCCGTTAGAAGTCGGTAAATGAGACACGAGTCAAAGAAATATTTGCCGCTTGTACATACTTAAATGCGATTCAGCAACACCGTACACATTATTTGACAAACGTTTGGAAAACGTATTCATACTTTTTTCATAGTTTTGTTCAGTTTTGACGATTTAGTGTCTTTATATATCCAATATGGAGTAGTCCAATAATTTGATTATAGAGTTTTTAACTCTTTATGAAAAATATCCCGTAATTTGGAACCCAAAACAAGAAATTTGGAACCCATGATAGCGCCAATCCAGCACACATTATTAAAGCACTTGCGTAATAATTACTGTACCATCATATCTGTTCTCCGTCTTCACTCACTACTTTAATTATTATTTTTTAAATGCATGTACAAACGTGTGTGCTTTTCCCACTACGAATATCAAACTATTCAAATGTCAGGTGATTCGACATATGGACCACTCGACAAACGTCACTTGACATGGAAAAATGTACACATCACCAACGTTCGACATTCGCCTAGTTTGCCATGTAATGTGTGGTCGCCTTTACACTATGACATTTTTTACGTAAAATTTGTTACGAAATGAGTGAGAAGTGCCAATTTAACCAATCAGAATTCACTGTGGTAGCTTATCTCTCTCACTTTGTAACAAAATTGTTACCAAATTTAACAAGTGTAAAACGGCCTGAACAAATAAAATTTATTTGATATAACATTACGTAGTCCGTTTGGCTCAAAACATGATGCAAATATAGGTTGGGGGATACCAGCCAATGAAGTGTCAACCAAAAAGCACGAGATCCAATGTCTATGATTATCTGAATTAATTAATGTAATACATTCATGGACTGTCAAATTTATTGACTTTTTATAATCCCAGACATATATTTTCTATGCACCGCTTACTCTAATCTTATTTGCTCACCGCTTATACACTGTGGAACAAAAGTATGGAAACCTCTAAAAAATTGTTATAAGTCAGAACTTTCACACTAACTTAAAATTGACCTATTACGTAATTCTTAGCAAACGCCAACTTTGCTTTTTAGTATCCTAAACGATTACAAAAGTTGTTAATTGCATTAGTTACTTGTCCAGAGGTAATTCTTCCTGATCCTGATACATTTTCACTAAATTTCTTCGCCTGACAGATGTTCCAAATTAAAATGGACAAATTTTATTTGATATGACATTAGAAACCCTAACGACGACGATCATGCAACGACTTCTTTAAAAATTGGAATTGGTTTCCATAGTAATATTAACAGTAATGTTTCATATTAAATAAAATCACGGTAGTTACCAGAATTAAGAAGTAACAATTAAACTAACGACATTATACTGTCCCTCTTTTTGATTCCGCAGCTGTACCTATATTTGTAAAAGTATTGAAGAGGATTAGAGCTGCAACACCAAAAATTTTACGTATAATCCTATTTCATGGGCATGCGCAATTTTAATATTACCTACAGCTCAACACTGTAATGCTGTTGAATTTTTTTTATTTTAGATCAATTAGTATGATTTTTATTTCCTTTTAGGTAATTTGTAAAAAGCAATTACCTGCATCATGGCCTGTATTATCGTCGAATTCAATTAAATGTCAAATTAATTTGTCATTCAAATCAACTCAAAAAATAACATTGGGCACTTTTCAGAATTAACCGGTTACTTCACCGGTAGACATTTTAAAATTCTAAAATCCACTGTAAAGCTATAATATGTTATTATAGCTATAATAAGTATATAATAATAATACAGTTATAATAAGTTAATAACTTATTATAGCTAAAATAACATATTATAGCTTTACAGTGGATTTTAGAATTTTAAAATGTCTACCGGTAGAGTAACCGGTTAATTCTGAAAAGTGCCCATTGTTGTGCTCGTGTCGCATCTTTTGGTGTCATCGAAACGCCAGTGTCATTTATAACGTATTGTAAGGTCAATGAAACACATTTTTCAAAAATTTAGAAAGTTATAAACATAGATATAAATCTGCAAGTTTTGGACACTTCAAAATAAATGGTTGACTATGTGGTAGTCGAAGAAATGTTTGTGCCTTTGTGTTAGGCTCAAAGACCGAAAACGCTCATTGAGCGAAAAAATAGACCACAACGCGTTCTGAGCTTTTATGTTTAACCACAACGCGAAATTCGTGTCGGACTTTTCTAAAACGCCCACAACGCGTTCTGGCATATTTAAAACGGCTACAAAGCGAAATTCGTGTTGTGGTTCTTTTCAAAATCATCCACAACGCGTCTGGCAGCTAGAACATACCACAACGCGTTGTGGATGCTTATTTATGCAACCATAACGCGATGCCAAATAACGTTATTGAGAACTTTGTTTGCAGGTGAAAAGATCGGTCCAAAATCTAAAACAAAACATTTTTAGAACTTGAATCTTTATTTATTTTATTATTTATTTTTACAAGAACTATTATTGTGGCATTTGAAATTGCATTTTATATTTTTAGAGACCCATTTGCATTTTTTGTCAATGCAATACCTTTTGCAGTGACAGCTTATAAATCCCTGCTTGCTTGCAGATGACAATATAGAAGCCGACCGGAGAGTTATTGAGTTCGATGGCACATCTTTTATTTCTAGAAAGTTGCTCTCAGCAACTACAAATTCATTGCCAGCATAAAGGCGGTCAAGAAGCCCTTCTTTGGTACCCAATTGATAAAGTCCTGATGGGTTAATTTCAGCAACAACAACTAAGACATTTCTGGGAGCTACGCGTCCTCTATCAACGTCAGGCACTCTAACCGCAACATTAGTTCCAATATCAACTTCGTGAAATTTTGTGTTAGAGAACGATATCATTTTTTATGCTTGTTGTTCTTGACCAAACTTAGCACATTCTCTCGTAACGTTAATACTGTTTTTCCTTGAACAGAGCTTGCAAGTGACGTATTGTCCGAATCCTTCATTCTTTTCATCAATTTCTGCACAAATAACATGAACGTATTTTTGACATGACTTGTGAGCACCTGAGGTTTCCTTTTCACAAATCACGCAATATTTTTCTTTATCGTCCTTTTTTTCTGACTCTCTAGTTTGAAGTTCATTTTTATTATCTGTGCAGATTTCATAAACTTCTTCATGAATCTCATCTTGATTATTATTATTTATGGAAGTAAGAAGATTTTCCAACTCTTCTTCAGTGTCTATTGAAGATACATATCGCTTGAAAGAGGAGAATCTGCAAGACCGATTTTTTGCGCTGATCCAAACATAGCTTCATAAGGACTTGTTTTCATTACGGAGTGAAGTGCTCGATTTTTTTACTTTGTATAAAACGTAGTCCTTCAGACCATCTTCCCGAATTATTATCTACCATCCATGTTACCAGCATATCACGAACATCCTGGTTCGATCATTCAACTGAACCTTGACTCTGAGAATGTCGTGGTTTGCCATGGACAAGTTTCATTCCAGGCCACATATTAGCTAATTTTTTTATTATTTCATTAGCAAACTCACGACCATTATCCCTTTGAAGTATACATGGCGCACCAAATAAACAAAGTATGTCCAAAAGTTGATAGGCGTCTTAAAAGGAGTTGAATAATTATAGGCCAATATTTTTAAATTCTTCTTTATCGAAAATATTCGAATATGCAATGCTAGAGAGATTGTTAAATTATCTTAACAAGCATAATATAATCACTAAGTGCCAACATGATTTTCGCAAAGGTTACTCAACGATAACTGCAATACACTCTTTAATTACTGAAATAACTTCGGCTATGAATAAGGGTAAAAGATCGGCTGCTGTTCTATACGACTTGAGCCGAGCCTTTGACTGTGTCAACCATTCTTTATTGCTGTCCAAATTGGAACTCTATGGTATTCGAGGCGTTGTTCGTGATTGGTTTTGTTCATATTTAAATGGGCGTAGTCAATATGTAAAAGTTAAGTTTTTAAAGAATAATAAATCGTTTGAGGTAAACTCTTGTTTGCTTCCTGTTAATATTGGTGTCCCACAGGGATCTCTTTTGGGCCCGGTTTTATTTTTACTCTTTATTAACGATATTGTTTTGTTTATAAATCATATGCTAGTTATGTATGCTGACGATACAACAGCAGTTTTTTCTGGAACAGACCTGAGGGAGTTGACGTTTAAAGGTAATTTATTACTTCAGGATCTAAATGAATGGTTTAATCTAAACAAACTTTTCTTAAACTCAGATAAGACTAACGTAATTATTTTTCGATCGTCTTATAACACTGGTCAACAGGTTTTTTTTTCTTACACTCTGTTACGTGTACCTTATGTACAGGGTGGATCAATTTCGATGTCTCTTATGGGCATCTCTGTAACTATAAGAGTTAGAAAAAAACTAGTGGCCAAGTCTCGATCTCTTTTTTAGAGATAAAGTCAATAGACTAAACAAAAATTGGCTATCTTCTTTTGTTTTCGAGTTATAGGCAAAAATTGACATTTTCGACTTTTCGTCAATCGGGCATATCTCGTTTATTTTTACAGATATTAAAAAACTGTTTTCACATTATTAGGACACTTTTTTGAATACAATTCAGTGGTGTAGTTGGTTTCTTGATATTTCATAAAATTTTCGAGTTATAACATAAAGTTATATTTTTTTAAATGGAAATCATAGTAGGCAATGCCACCGTTAAATAGAGATTTTTTTTCTGTTTTCAAAAATATATACTTTGTTGGGTTTATTTGTTACGATTAATAGAATAAAACGCCTTTTTTATTATTCTTGGGTGTATTCTATTCTTAGTAGGCTGGTTTGAACAAAGGCCGACAATTTTTTTGTTTGTTTTTATTAAATATCAACTTGTTCAAATATTTTGGCAGTTGCAACCGCATAAAGAGAAAGAAAGATAGAACGAGCATGCTCTAAGAGTCACAAAGATTACAACAATACTGATACCATGTGGTTTGGGTCAAATTCGAAATTATGTAACTTCATTTAATATTTAAGTTTAAAACGCATTTTTTTCGATCAAATATGCATTTCATGGGATAATGAACTAAATTATATGTATAAATTAAAAACATCTTAAAAATAAGAAATTATTGCAGAAAAAGTTAAAGAATATTGAAATGTAAGTAGATAATAAACACAACTCTTGATATATCACAATAAATAACTTAAAACCCACAAAATAATATCAAAATAAATCACAATTTCAACACTGCCGCGCTAAAATACACAGCCAACTCATGTTGCAACCCAACCCAACTCTATCGGTGCTAGCTTTCTATCTCTTTTGTTTATCGCAATACCTCTCACTCTTGTGCTACCCAATCTTCAAATCTTTGTTAATATTTAATAAAAACAAAAGAAAATTGTTGGCTTTTGTTGAAACTAGCCTCCTAAGAAAAGAATGCACCCAAAAATAATAAAAAAGGCGTTTTGTTCTATTAACTGTAAGAAATAAACCCAACAAAGTATATATTTTTGAAAACAGAAAAAAAATCTCTATTTAATGATGATATTTCCAACTATGATTTCCATTTAAGAAAATATAACTTTATGCTATAACTCGAAAATTTAATTAAATATCAAAAAACCAACTACATCACTGAATTGTATTCCAAAAAGTGTCCTAATAATATCAAAACAGTTTTTTAATATCTGCAGAAATAAACGAGATATGACTGATTGACGAATATTCGAAAATCTCAATTTTGGCTTATAACTCGAAAACAAAAGAAGATAGCCAATTTTTGTTTACAGTATTGACTTTATCTCTAAAAAAGAGATCGAGACTTGGCCATTAGATTTTTTCTATCTCTTATAGTTACAGAGTTGTCCATAAGAGACATCGAAATTGATCCACCCTGTACGTACTTTTTCATTCTAATTCTGAAAATATTTTCAAAAATTGGCCATCACGTTAGGTTTTTGAGAAATATTTTTTTTTTATATATTAAATTTTACTATGTCTATAGATACTTTCTTTTATTAGTAAGTTAACACAAAATATCAATAGGTTATCATGCTAACGGACATGTCCGAACAGGATTTAACATATCCTGCTTGATTTCTACGTCATGGTCCTTAAATTACTCCCCTTTTTTCTCCGGAACCAATCAAATTAAGGAATTAATAGATTTGTGCGTATGTGGATATTACAACACCCTACAAATGGGTTATTTAACTCAAATTAAGTGAATTTACGATAGTAATACTAGTTAAACGTATTTTGTATTCGCAATGTCCCGCAATTTTCCCATATGTGTCCAACTTTCTGCCGGTCACTGTATAACAGGTCGAATTAAGTAAAATAAATTATAATATAATAGAATAAGTTATAAACCTTATCAAAATGTCTCGAGCCCCTGTAAATTACCCAAACAGTTTCTGCTGTGTGTTTAGTGAATATACAATTCATCAGGAAGAAAATTATACCATTTATAGAAAAAGCGTATGCAGCTTATTTTGGTTTCGAAATTTGACATCAGGACAAATCTTGGGTCCCGCATATATGTTGTGCACGTTGTTAATACCTTTCATATTCAAATTTATTTGGAATATTTAATTAGAAAACTGGATATTTAAAAAATATTTATTTATTCTGAACCAGACGTGATAGAAACAAACTCTTTGCTTTGTGATTATCAATAATCATAGATCAATAGAAATATACCATTATAAGTAAGGAAAAAAACAAAAAGTTAAAATTTGTTGCTCAGTGAATCAGCATCCACAATCCACATATTGACATGCAACTTCATAACTGTAATAATAGTATAAAACAGGAATCGGCCCTAAAATTTCTTGGAGTTCATTTAGATTAAAACTTAAATTGGAAATCTCAGTGCAGTAATTTAATAAAACAACTGAACTCAATATGCTTTCAATTACGGAACTTAAAACAGGTACTTAGGCTAAATTTCATAATTTCATATTATCTACAAATATACTATGCATCTCCGAAACTTGGTGCAAGGACGATATAAGCACAGTATAAAGATTACACAGTATCGCGACTCATGAAAATATTCAGTTCGCGCATAACATCCCGCGCAAGGTCTGAGTCACAATCACGGGATGCAGAGGTCATTCATTCACGGCTCTGGTGACGAATGGATCTTTATAATTATGTTGATACACATTATTTATGCCTTGTTTTTTTTACCACGTCCACTAAACACTAAAATCCGGCCCTGATGTGTGAGCACGTGTGAATTTACAATTTACAACAAAATCGCTCACACGTAAAGCAGAACAAACAGTTCGACACGCCCCTTTTAGCTACTCGAGGTCAATGAAAATCCAGTAAAGAGATCAAAGTGCCGACAAGCGAGTTGCGCTACTGTATTCTTTATACTGTGATATAAGTAACCTTAAACTGGGGGATTACGAAATAATCTCTTTTTACAACCGAACACAGTTCATACGTGACGGTGTATGTATCATCGCTCATAAGAATTTAAATATTAGTAAAATCTAGTACGGCAAGTATTGTCAAGATAAACATTTTGAGATATGCTGTGCGGAATATATTACTGTCACTAACGACAAATTGTTCATTAGTGCTATATACAGGTCACCAGGCTCGGATATACCTGTATTTATGGATAAATTGGATTTAGTAATGGAAAAATATAAATTCGACCACTACCACATTATTTGCGGTGACATAAATGTAAATATGTTACAGGACGGTCATGATCGCAACGCAAAAACCATAACCAATCTTTTCACCGAATACAATATGATACCCTCTATAAACATCCCTACACGGATCACCGAAACAAGCAGCACCTGTATTGATAACATGTTTTTAGATTATCCATCGTTTTCAACCGAAGTGATTGATACCGGTTTATCCGACCACACTTGCCAAATATTATCCATACCTGAAGAAGCAAGCTTACATATGGACGTAAAACGCACAGGTAGAAATTTCACCGCCCATAATATCCAACTCTTTCACGAACAAGTATGTGACATTGACTGGCGCACAATCATCGATGCTAAATCCAACACAAATGACATGTACAACACATTCCAACACCAAATGAAAACAATCTTTAATAACGTCTTCCAACTACGATCATATGATATTAAAAATAACACAAAAAAGCTTCTTCCTCATCACAAAGAACTTTCACAACTTGTAAGAGAAATGGTAGTCACTAGTAAACACAACAATAACGAAAACTATAAAACTCAATACAAATTAATGCGGAAATATTATAGGACTCTTATGTCACAAGACATCAAGACAAGGAACGACAAACGATTAATCCAAGCCGAAAATAAAAACAAAGAATGTTGGCGAATAATTCACGAAAACCTCAAGAACAAGAAGCACTCCGAAACTGAAACAGCAATCCTCAATAGCGACGGCGTAGCAGTTACAGATACGCAAGAGAAATGCAACCTTTTCAACGACTTTTCATCGAAGAAGCTTCAAGTAACCCTGCTTATCCAAACAGATTTAATCCAGATACTCATACCTCACACTCCTTTTACCTTATGCCGACCACACCCATCGAAGTATCGGCTGCTATAAAAAAGGTTTGCCGGAAACAATCATGGGGAATCGATTATATACCCGGACACATCCTAGTGAAGCTCACTTGGAATAAACATATTCACAACCTCCTACCGAAATTAAGTTACTGCTTCATTATAAAAAACATTCGTGAAACGGTTTCTCTACGTGTTCTAAAACTTATATATTATAGCCTTAGACAACCAATCATATCTTACGGCATCGTCCATTGGGGTGGTGTAAAAGAAGCTGAACGGGTTTTTATCACTCAGAAGAGGTCAATAAGGTGTATGCTAAGACTTCCTAACAGAGAAAGCTGCAAGAAACATTTTAAGGAACTTCAAGACTTGAAATAGGATCAAACTGTCAAACTTTTGTTCACAACAAAAGAACGTTTTGTTTTCCAAAGCACTCTTCGCAAAAAATGAAAAATTGGATTTTTGGCAAAAATGTGATATTGGACCACCATGTGTGACACATCGTTGTAAAGAGAAAAAAAAACGTTATCTCAAAATGTTAAAATCCAAAATGGAGCCCATAAGAAAAAATGAAGTTGCCAGGTGTTTCTTCGTCATCTTGAAAATTATTGAAAAGGGGATGCCAAATTCGAATTCTCCATAAAAAAGTGTCTGAATAATGTCTTGGTTAGAAATGTCTAGTACGATTAGTTTATCGTGAAAAAATTAAAAACGAAAACCAGAAGTTTTGGTTTTTTTGCAATATTTTCAAAACTATTGAAGATATTTCAAATTTCTTTTCAGACTATTATTCAGCACGAAAATGCACAACTTTGCCCTAATTTAATCAACTTCGTATCTCTTATAAGCGAGATCCCCATAGTGGCACTCGAAAAATGGACAGGCTGTATACTTGAATTATTGCTATTGTCAACGAAATGACTTTAGAATTCCGTCTAATCGTATTAACCTTACATTCAAATGTCCTTGTACTACTGGCCCTAAATTGTACAATCGTTATGATGTCGGTGACAGTTTTTTTATGAATTTAATGTGTTGATCTCTTATTGATTTTGTATAGTATACGTACTCCGCACTTTTTACTTGATATATTCCTTGTACACTTACATTTATATATATTTATATTGACTTATTCCACACCAATCATTGGTATTCTATGGAATCAATAAATTTATTATTATTATTATTACATGACAACAGGTATTTAAATTTTGGTAAGTGCATTTTAAGTTTGGAAATATAATAAATTTTTCTGAGAAATCAATAATAAAAAAGATTCCCATATGGCGCGACTTATCTAGCGATCACTGTATATTACAGGCAGTAACTTACCTCTTGTTCTTTTATGCCGCACGTTGATATGTGCTGTCTCCAATACATCAAACAGTTCATCTGACTTACAGATGTAACGAATCTTTGCCACCAGATCCACTTTCAACCAGTTTTTGAGTGTCGCAAATTTTTAAAATATCGTACCGCTTAATGCGACGATATTGCTTTGATGACAGAGGTTGTTTATTTTTTTTAGTTATTGAGATTCTGCCACTTCTTGCAGTAACTTTTCGTTTCTCTCGCTGTCAATAAATACACTCCTATCCGTAGTATTCTTCCCCAGTTCACTCAATGCGTCATAAATTTTTTTTTTTTGATGCGTCTTCACGAGAAAAATCAACACGTTCATAGGTTAGAAACACGACAAAGCGCATCCACAACGCGTTGGGGTATGTTTTAACTGCCAGAACGCGTTCTGGATGATTTTGAAAAGAACCACAACACGAATACCATAAAAGTTTATTTCTTGTGAACTTCTATTTAAATGTAAATTTTTATATTTTTACTATTTCGCTTCTAATACACATAAGTTGAGTCAAACACAAATTTACAAAAAAAAAACGTAAGTGTCCCACTTTAAATTTTAAGGAGTGCATTTAAATTATTAATGAGAAAAAGAGGTTGATGTAAAAGTTGTGTAACTAACTTTTGTAATAATGTTTTCGAAGTGAAATGCGTCTCAAAATATTGTTTTTAGGTTTAATCAACGAAGAATACCAGGGCGAGAAAGTTCACATAAGAAAGTTGTACGTCAGAATAGGCAAAATGATAATTCCATAAAAATGTAATTTTCCTAGTGATGTAATTTAGCCGGCTAAAAATACCTTTTTCTCTAACCGTGGGAAAAGCCGTACCTTTTAATACTATTTAGAGATAGTGAAGTTGATCTTTTCTTGACTAACAAAAAATGTACTTGTTACTATACCTTAGTGTGTGTATAAATAAATGTTAAAATACCAAATGCGCACTGGAAAAGCAATGCACAAACTTAAATATGTTTAAATTAAATTACCCGCCTTAATCCTATCTGAGATCATGCGCAATAACCCGTAAAAAATCGGAACGCAAAATATATTCTCAGGCCGTGAAAAAGATCACGTGATTGTCTATTTTGTTACCGCCCCCAGCTCTTAATGTGGGGAGAATATATTCATGCCTTTAGAAATAATTCACTAACAACATACAAATCGGGCGACATCATAACTTCATATTATGCTTACATATTTTTAAAAGCTATTTTCACTATTTTCTTAACAAAACTTCAATCTACAAAGTGACCAATGCGTTTTCCAAAATTCGATCTGGAAGTATTTTTACTAGCGCTGTAAAGTTCAACTACAATTTTTAAATGTTAATTTTTTTCTTCTTAATTATTACCAGATGATGATAGAGAAATTTCCTATGGTCACTTTGTAGTGCTAGTTGTCAGGTATATAGGAAAAAAAATGGATTAATTATATTCAGAAATAAAGTCTCTATGAATTTGCCCGTTTTAATGGTTTTCGTATATGGAGTTATTTTGTAAGATTGCTCTTAAAGACGCATTTTGGTTCACAATGGGTGATCACCATGACGCGTCTCGGAGCTGCGCGAAAAGGATAAATTTTGGTTCCGAACCGAGCATACCTACACAGGTGTCCCAGGAGGAAAGGTCAATACTTCGTGGGGGTCTAGAGTGGATTATTCTAAGTAAAAAAGTTTATATAAACAGGTAGTTTTTTTATTAATGGATTCTGAGATAAATATTGATTAAGTATTGAACAATGTTACCACTAGGTCGTTCGGGAATAATTTAAATTTGGCGCTTCATGTTGATTTTATTCTTCACCGTAATGTAACGCTGTTTTTGACAAATTTAATGTTAATACTATATCATAAAAGTTATTTAGCAACTTTATATTTTTAAATTCAAACAGCTCTATCTTAGAAACCATTAATAAAGGAGTACCTGGTATTTAATCTAAGTGTAAGTTAAAATGCTTTCAAGAAAGTTTGACTAAATCTTAAACGTAATTTTAGTATTGAAAAAGACTAATTCTTGATAACACTGAGAAAATAATTAGTGAAGCGAAGTTAAAGAACAGCAGGGCAACAGATGGCAAAAGCAAGGTTACGTTGAAACTATCAAGAAATGTAGTAAGCCTTCATTTTACGCCATACGTCTATTGTTGACAAAAAAAGACACAACACTGTGAAATTTATAAAATCATTCGTGTAATTATCAGAATTATCCGAAAGTTATAAAAGCCTTAGAGAACTTAAAAGAGAATTTAAAAAGACAAAAAAAGGATTTATTTCAAGAAACATTCAATACTTCGTGCGTGAGAAAGATGCGATACACGCCTAACTTGCACTCGAGGGTGTAGTTCTCGAACACAACCCTCTACTTCGTTTTTAGCGACTGTAGACAAATTACGAGAAGTGTCTTTTAGATTTGGATGCCACATGTTTTACTGACTTGTTGAAATTTAATAAAGTGTCTAAATGAATTTACACCAATGTTCAGTTTTAGAATATTAAACAGCAATGATGTTCACTTTTAGAACATGCAGAGTACCCAAATTAGGTTAAGTTCTGCCGCTGGGTGTTCACGTTATAGAGACTACACTGTAGTTGCAAAAAAGTATAGAGAGAATGAATCCAAATATTTATTGCACAAATAAGAGTCTGTAATCAAATGTAAACATTAACATTATCCATGTGTTCCAAAAATTAAAATTAAATTAGAAATTAAATTACGGTACATTAAAATGTGTAAAAATGTGTAAAAAAACTGTAATGATTGGATAGCGAAAACCTATTACAGAAATAAAGAGGAACATGAACACTATCTATTCGGGAAAAAAAAACAGGGGGGCCTTGTATTTAAAAAAAAATTAAATAAAACAAATAAAATTAAAAGAATATGCACGGTGAGTTTTTAAGCGCCCCTTCTTCCACAGTTTATTTATAGAACGAGGTAGAATTTTTTTTCTTTCACAAGGGCATTCTACCTATTGAGCACTATAATTTAAAATTATTTTGATATATACATAGTATTACGTAAACTAATGGCAGCATGCAGCGGGATTTTTTTTTATGGAACATCCTATGTATTTTCTTATAGAAAGACGTAGCATTTGATCCTCTAAACAGTAGCATAAAAAATATTTATATTTATTTAACCAACTAAGAGTGAATTAATATTTTGTTGAAGACAGTTTGATTTTCTACTTCTCTTGAAATACTTACTGTAAACGTATTGTTTGTCGTATAGCAATAAAAATCGTTAGTGTTATAAATTAAAGTACTTATAAGGAATAACCCAGATATAAATTCTTTCAGTATTAATTGTTCAAATGTTCAAGCCTGTGCAATTGTCAGATTTTCAAA
The DNA here is from genome assembly GCA_033060865.1 of Dorcus hopei. Classification (NCBI taxonomy): domain Eukaryota; kingdom Metazoa; phylum Arthropoda; class Insecta; order Coleoptera; family Lucanidae; genus Dorcus; species Dorcus hopei. The sequence goes on along the minus strand of CM065423.1, from coordinate 7,939,342 downwards.
CAGCCGTTATTCAATATTTTTAAATGCAACCCCTCCTATCTCTTTTCACGAATAGACAGTGTTCATATTTCTCTTCAATTCTGTTATAGGTTTTCTGTATCTAATCCTTACAGTCCTTTTGCCGTAATAAACTTTTTATATTTTTACTCTAAAATCAATATTAAAATGTTACTTAATGTACCATATTTTAATTTCTTTAACATATATTTCATTAAAAAAAATAGATAATATCAATGTTTACAATTGATTACAGACTCTTATTACATTATGATCATAGTATTTTTGTTGTAATACAGTTCTTTTACTTTGTTGTAATACAGTTCTTTTACTTTGTTGTAATTAACAACATCGCTTCTTACCGTGGTTTCATTTTGTCGGTATAATTAACAGTATATGTTTAAGAAAATACATTTAAAAAATCCTGCAGCATAAGGCCACTATTTTATGGATTATGGAACACTCCGTATGTGTCAAAATAATTTAAGGTTATAGTGCTCATTAGGTAGAACTTCCTTGTGAAAAAATTTTATCTCTGTTCTATAAATGAGCTATGGAAAAAAGCGCGTTTAACGACTCACCCTGTGTATAATTCTCACTACATAATAAATTAAAATATTATTTTCGGTAAATAATCGTATTATCAAAACAACACTTCTTTTCTAAACAGTATATATTTATAATAAAATCCAAGTAAAAAAATTCAAAACAGAATCTCATTTATCGAAGTCATTGCTAAATTGCTTTTCTATCAGTTCAAACGGTTAAGTAGGAATGTAGTATTCTATTTTTGAAAGCAACATAAAATTTATTGGAAGCAATAAACTATGTACGTACGTCTTAACTGTTACTTCATTTTCAATCTGGAAAGTAGAAACTGATTCGGTATGCAATAAATCTTAAAATAGACGAGAAAATCACGATATAGTTGCTTTTAACTTGACATTAACGTCACAAACATATAAAACAAAAATTAAGAACTTGATACCTACTACCAGGATTCAACAAACTTAGAATTAGTACGTAATAAAAATCTAACACAACACATGTAGACAGCAATAATAAATTTAAGAAGACAAGTACATATAATAATACTAATAATAATTGCCTTTATTGAAACAAAAACAATCCAACATTTCCTCCAAACGAGGCGAAGTTTAGCTTAGAGCTACTCTTACACTTAACCTTGTTTGAGGGAGAAAAAAAAAGATAGCAGAAATTCTAGAAATGTATGTACATGTGCGTATACAGGCTGTTACAAATTCGAGGCTCACCATTGGGATCTCGGAAACGGTAAGAGATACGAAGTCGGTTAAATTGGGGCAAAGTTGCGTATTTTGGTGCTGAATAATAATCCGTTCTGAAAAATCTTCTACGTTTTGTAGTTTTTGAAATATTTCAAAAAAATCAGAAAACGTAATTTTCTTTTTTATTTTTTCCTGAAGTTATTATTGCAGGGATCATAACAAAATTAATACATTCTACAGGCACTTTTTTAAGCTCTTTATGATGCTATCATTAGATTTTACTTAAAACGTTTCGTCTCTTTCTGACCATCATCAACTTCATTTTTTCTTATGGGCGCTACATTGGATTTTAATACCATTGAATAGAACTATTTTTTATGATGCTTTTCCATGTATCACACATCCCTATTTAATAATCTGAAACAGCTGGAAATGCAAGAAATTGTTGAAAATAACACTGCAAAGAGAAACATGGTATGCAGTGAAAACAAAAACCAAAAAAGTTTGATATACCTTCGGAGTTTTATTTCGTGTATCACAAGAGCTGATTTTAGTAAAATTTTTAGATCTAAAAATGAATGTTTTTGAATCCAAGAATGACGTAAATTTAAAAATTTATTGTGGTCTTAACAACAACAATTCAGTAATAACGAGCGAAATTTCCTTCCAACAATATCCAGAAAGACAACTACAAAACAATAGTTGATTAGATTTGTAATTAAATTATACATTATTATTATTAAAGCAAGAAAATATCAAATTAAATTATGTATGTCTTTAGAAAACTCGTATCTTAAAAGATATTACTGCTCGAGGAAACATACTTTCTTGTAGTCTCATAATTTTATACATTTTATAAGTAACTATTTTTATGTAATCTACTTGGCCATGAAAACAATGACAAATGACAACGATTTTGAAACGTCAAGTATAAACTACCTCTACTAATAATTCTTCATTCTCATCATCATTAAGGCGATCTCGACACGTCCTTCGAGCTTTACGAAAATATCCATAAAGTGCAATGTTTCTATCTAACTTAATAACTTTGTTCTGTGTGGATGGCATCTTTCTGGGTATTATTGGAAGTAAATTTTTCTTACTATTACTAAATTGTTGTTAGCACAATACATTTTTAAATTTATAAAAATGAGAGATTTTTTAAAGATATAATTTCTTGTGATACTTTCTTGCTTTAATCATAAAAATGTATAATTTAATTACGAAACTAATTAAATACTGCGTCATCGTCATTGTTGGAAGTAAATTTCTCTTGCTATTACTAAATTGTTGTTGTTAGCACAATACGTTTTAAAAATGTACGTCTTTCTTGGATTCACATCATTCATTTTTATATCTAAAAATTTTTCAAAAATCTGCTTTTGTGATAGACGAAATAAAATTCCGAAAGTATATCACACTTTTTTGGTTTTTGTTTTCACTGCATACCATGTTTTTCTTTGCAGTGTTATTTTTCAACAATTTCTTGCATTTCCAGCTGTTTCAAATTAATAAATAGGGATGTGTGATATATGGAAAAGCATAAAAAAAATAGATCTATTCATTGGTATTAAAACCCAATGTAGCGCCCATAAGAAAAAATGAAGTTGATGATGGTCAGGACGAGACGAAACGTTTTCAGTAAAATCTAATGATATCATCGTAAAGAGCTTAAAAAAGTGCCTGTAGAATGTATTAATTTTGTTATGGTCCCTGCAACAATAACTTCAGGAAAAAATAAAAAAGAAAATTACGTTTTCTTGTTTTTTTGAAATATTTCAAAAACTACAAAACGTAGAAGGTTTTTCTGAACGGATTATTGTTCAGCACCAAAATACGCAACTTTGCCCCAATTTAACCGACTTCGTATCTCTTACCGTTTCCGAGATCCTAATGGTGAGCCTCGAATTTGTAACAGCCTGTATATGTATAGTACAAACAAAGGTATTATAATAAAATGTGAATAGATTTAACACTGTTCGTCATTAAGCAAGAAACTTTTGATTTTATTTTTGAAAGATTTATAAGGTAGATGCAAAAAATTGTTTATGACTTTATTACATAAATTTGCGGCTTGATAAGAGAAACAATTCCGGAACATAGCTGTGGTGTAGCGAGGAATGCTGTAATCGTTACAATTCCGTACAATGCGTAAATTTTATGTTTAAGTGATTAAATTAAAGATATTCGTTGTTTAATCTCTTCACAGGATTTCATATCATTTAAGTGTAATTTAATATTACAGAAGCCTTAGAAGTAGTTTGCTTACGAGTGTATGTATAACACAGTCATTTCAGATAAATTTATCAAACTCACATCATACCCGAAGATATTGATAAATAAGTTACCTAACAGTGAAGGGGATGGAATAACGAAAAGACCTTTAGTTATTTTTCGATTTCAATACACATTCTAACTATATTTGGATATTAATGAATAAGGCTATGTCCTAGCTGGACGGGCAAGGCGAGCGTGCGTAAAACGCGTGAGACGCACAGGATTGTGTCCACGGGGTAGACACTTATATTGGAGATCTGGGTATCTAGCAAAATGAGGTAGTAGTATTTCCCCTAATTGTAGAGGTCGCAGCAGTGCATAAATTTAAATTTGGCGCCTTACTTCCGTAACGCCACCGACCTGTCCAACCAATCGAATGCAAGTTACAAGCGTTATGATGGCGTTATGCGATTATGCTCTTTGTGGCATGGCGTTGTTGTGGTTTGTGTTATTTTAAAGTTATCGTTTATTTTTAAAGTTTTATTGTTTAAACATTTTATGGAAAACTGTTTCGGCAGAAATAGTATTTTAGCTGTTCTCACTGAACATTTACCAGGTAGTAATCTGTCTTAAATTTTGGTAGATAACCATTATTATTAATTTCAATTATGTTATTTAGAGCCCCTGCAAATAGAGACGATAAATGAAGAGAACCAGCAATTAGATGAACCTGTTCCGGAAGGTAAGAGTATACCTGTTCCAGAAGGTGAGAATATTTTTGGATTCGTTGCCCTGCATTTAGTTTATGGTCAGTGCTGTCGACATTGTTTAGTCCGTAGTAATTTTTTGTTTTGTTTGAACACTAGCTGTTTGATTGTGGAGGTTATAATTTAATATGAAAATTTGAAAACAAAGGTCAGAATCTTTTATTAGCATAAATCGATTTGAATGTTGAAATGTGATATACCAACAGCTGATTCTCTCATAATTGTTAACCTGAACGTTTTCACATTTAGATGATGAACTGATGAGCATTTTTTATTTTTATTAAAACTAAGCAGACTATTTGTAAGTCGACCTTGTTATTTCAAAACGACGAACAGACCAATGAACCATATTTTGAGAAATCACAGTTTGTAGTTTTAGTGTAGAACATACAATAGGATGATCGTGAATTTTACTGGTCTGTTTGTCCTTTTGGAATTATACGGTGCAATTGTAGACTACAAAAAATTATAATTTCGTATATTACTCTGACGTTAATTCTATAGTGGTTGTATGTATTATAATGCACTGTACTTATTTTAAATGTACTTAAATATAATTTGTTTTATGAAACTGTGTTTTATTTTCGGTTTTACAAGTTATTGCTGGGTTTCACCAACACTAAATACATGTAATCATCGACTAAAAGTAAATATTGCTATGGTTACACATGGTAAAATCATAACAATATTTATTTTTAACGTATGATTATATTTATTTAGTGTTGATAAATGATAAATGAAAATTAAATATTGAAATATCAAAGGTTATATTTGGGTTTGGAGCTACGGTTACTTTTTCCCCTAATTGTAGAGGCCGCTTTACAAGGTACTTCAACTTTCTATTGACTGTCCCATCATGGCCAGCAACATTAACATTCACTGACGTGTATGTATGGCCGTGTCAATTCGCCTAAAATTCGGTTCCGGAAAGCATGCCATGGAGTACTCCACTCAGCGCTCCCTATTAAAGATACTACAGAACTACTGATAGTAACGTAATGGCAACTGCGATTACTTAAAAACTCACAAGAGGCGCTGAGTGGAGTACCCGCCAAATTTTTAAAAGTCAAATTGAAACGGCCATACATACACGTCAGTGAATGTTAATGGAGTTGGCCATGGTCCCATCTATTTATGTATTTATGTATTATCTATGATTGTGTCTTACGTAGCTGCGGACGTCAAAGATTCTGCACAAGAATTGTTCCGAAAAATTTCGGCATAATTTTTGTAAGAATTCTCATACGTGTAAAACAGCTCTTAGAATAATTACCGGTCATTCTATACAATTCATATTCCTTTTAAAATATGCAAGGTGTGTCACTTTTGTCATTAATTGGAACGCTATAAACCATTATATGTAATTAGAAAAGTATTGGTCTAATCGAAAAATCGTAAAGGAACAATTTTTATCAATCACCATCCGATTTCTGTAACTTTTGTTGCGCTTATTTCAAAGTGCAGGGCGTTTCGCACGCGGGCATCGCGTCAAAATTCAAACCAAAGTAATTTTTAATATAACGCGAGCGAGCGACATCTCTCCGCTCGTCCCGAAACAACTGTTTGCAAAGTATTGTTTCTTGAAACGCCCGCCCGTTCTAAACGCGTCGCTCGCAGCACCCGCGTTTCCCGGCCACCTAGGACAGAGCGTAAAACCATTAAAAAATCTTTTTCTTGATCTGCGAGAAACTTGTGCAGTTCCTTGTATCAGAAAATCGTTGTCCTCGTAGCTTTCCAATTTTCTAAAAAGAAAGTAGCTAGGGGGCCCAATCTGAACTATAGTGCGGGTAGTTCAACTTCCTGAAGTCTTAAACCTTCAAAGATTCTCGAACAACTAAGACTTTGTGTATTGGTGCATTGTCATGTAGAAGCAGAATTTGTTTCCTGATTTTCCAGGATGGTTTTCTTTAATGTAATCCTGCAATTTTCTCAAGTAGGAAAGTTAATTAAGCAGAATTCCTTCGCAGTGCCAGAAAATCGTCGCAATTACTTTACCTGCCGTCTGCGTTGCTTGAACCTTGAATTCCTTTGGTGGTGGAGAATTCTTGTGTTTCCACTGCATTGACTCTTGCTTACTCTAAGGGTCAAAGTGGTGAATCCAGATTTCATCCCCTGCTACAATTCTTTTAATAAAATCACCTTCACAAGCATTCAAAAATTGCTGAGAAACTTCAAATCGTCGTTGTTTGTCAAAAGAAGACAATAGGGAGTTTTTGCAACACGTTACGATAAAAATGTCGTTACGTCAAAGGCTATTTTGCTTAGCAACCTTATGGATCTAGCCAATCAGAAATCGAGTTTTAACGTTTAACATACGTAAATTTTAAGGGAATGTATTGCAAAAACTCCCTAATATTCTGGGCACCTAACTTTTTCATCCCTAATTGTTCAGGAATTACATCGAAAACATTTGTGTTGAAATTGGTCGATCACTGAGGGTTTTCTGCTAAAGAATTTCTTCTCCACTTAAAATGTTTTAAAATGAATCTGTTAGCGACATTGAAAATAATATAAAATTTAAAAATACTAAGAAAATTGACATTTTGTTTCCAAACTTTATCACAAAAATTAAATGTCAATTAATTCTAGGGACTCAAATTTACGTACCTGGAAAGTGATAGCAGATCTAAGAAAGGGAATTTTGGTTAGGGGAAGTTGGTTGCTCCCACTTTATGCATTTAATATACAGAATCGAAATTTTTGTTTTGGGCATAGCAAGTTTGTTTCGGTTCGGTTCGTGGAGAAATAATTGCAAACGGCCGCGGCCCGGCAAATGGGAGGCAGCCGGCATCAGAACAAGGGGGCGTTATTAGTCAAATTGCTCTCTTTCCCTGTCGCACGTATTATAACAGGATGTCAAGTTGAACATTTATCGAATCTGTATGTTATGTATGTACGTGTGTATGTACGTACATACTGCCCAGCACAGAAGTCGCAATTAATGTTCAGATTTATCAAGTTTGTAAAAAACAAAAGAAAATATCAAAAAATAAACAGTTTGAAAACATACACAACATTTTCTTCTAAAATTTCAAAACAAGTTAAATTCGTTCAATAATTGCAAATTAAATAGAATCCAGCAAAATTACAGTCCACTCTATCGTCGCAACAATTAACGTCCTCATATCTTCCAAAGAAAGCATTTCCGATTATTTATGTGTTTCTTATGCCAAGCACTTTATATTATATCCTCTGTAATCTAATAAAATTTTGAAATGTTATTGTAAATTATTTGTATATTCTGCAAATTTTGTTTTCATTTATGATTCTAAAGAGGAAATAATGACGCATTCTTACACTATCATATAACCGATTTTGAGATACTTTCAATTAAAAAAAAATTCTGTAACCTTTTTTTTTTTAATTATTGTACGAGGACGTATTGTTATCTACCTAGTCATGAAACAAAAAAGGGACGATGTCAAACTACTTAGGTATTAAAAACTAGCTGTGACATTAGAAGTCTGTACGAATGTATATGTGCTAAGTTGTGTTTAATTTTGTGCGGTTTACAGAGATTTGAGAAAGCTTATTTGTTAATAAAATGAGTGAAATGAAGGTTGAACATCGTAGTGTCATAAAGTTCCTGACGAAGCAAGGCAATAGACCAAAAATTACACTAGCCTGCGAAGGTTTGGCGGATGACATAAAACTAAGTTTATGTAATAGATTTTGGTGTTCCTGGGTTCGAAAAAAAATGTAGTAATTTTTTCATCACGTCTCATTTTTTTTAATACAATATTTCAAAGTACGTTTTTCAAACATAATTTTCGAGAAACTGACTGTTTTTCCTCTTTTATGGGCAAGATATCGAAACACTCCTTGTAACTTAGGCTCTAACTACTAAGGTCATATGGCCAATCCTACTAGATTTAGCTGAATATAGGGGAATTCCATCGACACTCTGTATTTCGTGACTCTAATTTGAGTAGGTATAGTTTCTGAAATTTGCCGAGAAGATGAATATTTTTATACAGAATATATAAGTGGTCAAAAAACTTAAATTTATGTGTGGTTTCTGAAGGAGCTCGAACAATAGAATTTTTTGTAAAGAATACATTTTTTGCGTAAAGTCAATAATAAAAACGTTACTTTGATATGTGCAATATTATGAAGCTGAGAAATTTGAATTTTATAGACAGACTGTAGTTAAAAATTAAATTTAACCATTGTTTCTGAAGTTTCTTGAGAAGCAGAATTTTTTGTAAAGAATAACTTTTTTACGTAAAATTGATATTAAAAAAGTTTTTCCTCTTGTCAACTCGATCCGGGGACAATAATTGTATACAGTATAAAGTCTGGTTATAACGAATCCAAAAATGCACCGAAACAGGTTCGTTATATCCAAAGTTTTCTGTAACCAGTAAATAAATACAAAGTATGTATTTAATAGGTTTTTTAATTGTTCGAAATATAGTACGTTATAACCAAGAGTTATTTCAAATGAGTTCAATATAGCCGACCTTCACAGTAATTTTTTTTTTTTAAACCTGACGTGATAGAAAGAAACTAATAACAGATTCTTCTTTACAATGCCAAAATCATTCAAAAACACCCAATTTTATCTCATCCGCAAAAAAAAACATTTTTTTCGCATGCTAGTGATTATTTTGAAAGAATAATTTCCATTTATTTTCAAATTAAATTTTAGTCTAAAATCTTTCGATGGGGTAGAAAATCAATTAACGATGACCTAAAGTGCGGACGACCCGTGAAAGCTCGCACTGAAAAGATGGTGCGAATAGAAGATAATTTAGTATTGCAAAATTGGCTTACAAAGTTCTCTGTTAGTACCCTATGGAAACACAATTCAAAATTTAAAAACTGCTCTGGAAAAAAATGTCCACATTCTCATTCGGAAAATAACTTGTTGCTGTACGACAATTTTCAGGATTATAAGTCAAACAAGGTCCAGTAGATAAAATCAATGACTGTGGGGTTCATAGAGGTTAAGCATCCTAGCCCCGTCAGACTTATTTTTATTCAATAACTTAAAAAAACATCTCAGAAGAAAGCATTTTGCATCTAATAGAACACTCTAACAAGCTGTTAAACAATATTTTGCAAAGTTGCTGAAGAATCTCTGAGAGTATGTGACAATTGGAATAAAGATGAAATAAATATATGTGTTGAAGGTAGTTAGGTAAAAAAATTAACGATTGTTAATATGATACGTGGTTTTATCGTGGCTAAATAGACAACATAAAAATACGCCCTCGTAAAATACAGGATGAAATCAGTATTATAGCATTTATACCTTCGCTACACTTGTTTCTTTCAAATTTCCTGTTAGTATTAACTTTTAGGAGAATTAATGCAATTTATTTTACTTACTAAACTTTGGAAAATGTTGGAAATGTATAATTATTCATATGAATGATCTTCCTCGTCATGAACTTCCTCGCTCAATTTTATGGTAATAGTTGCGTTCGTTCTACAAATGAACTGAGGTTAGACTAATAGTGTTTTTCACTGGGACTAAATTGTGCAATGAGTGCGCACACAGTATCTTCATCTCGTTTCATTATATAAGGTTAAAACAAGATGAGAATAGTCTGAGTGCGCACTCAGTGCACAATTTAGTCCCAGTAAAAAACGCTATAAGTGAGGTGAGTGGCTCATCTCACATAAAAAAGTAAATGAAAAGTTGTCTAAATGTGTTGGAATGACGACATAATATTACCGCGACTCGTATGCCTCATCGGTAGTGCAAGACATTCAAATACATTAAATCAAGTAGTTCATTTAATAATTGCAGATACGATGTTACTATTGATAACAATTGTAATTTTGTCATGAGAGGTTTATCAGAGTAATATAAAAACATTATATTAAAACGACCGTCTTTGGCTTTTCCCCATCCAACTCTGTAACAGGTTACGGGCCCAGAGATCATTAAAGTGTGTAACGTATTCTTGGTTTGCTATTAAGTGAGAAAAAGTATTTAAAAAGAAAAATGGCTCAAACGATGAGATTCGAAACTTTAAACAAGGAAAACTATGATACATGGAAGTTGTTCATGGAAGCATTGCTTACACTGGAGTTCTATGACTGACTACTTGAAAGAAGCTTACTTACATTACGCTTGATGCGCCACTCGACATTGAAAAATTCCGAAACTAACCTAAAAATCATTCACTTTTTAACTGAAGTCTATAATAACATATCAATGTATCCTTCTCATATACTACTAATCACAATTGTATAATAAAAAATAAACACATAAATTCGTACTACACTCCATTAGTTAGTCACTACGGATATCAAAAAACCGCGATATTGCAGAAACTTACCTACCGCAAAGTGGTAACTTCTGTCAAATGTTATTGCATAATGCATTCACACATGCCGTATGTTCCCGCCTTGTCATCCAGGCAGTGGTCATTTTACGCATCTCCTTTAATTTCTTTAAAATAAAACGTTTTCCTTGCTTTGTAGATACGTCCGATGAACTGAATGCACACATGCCTGTTTGGTTGCATCGCCAACTCTAATTCGTCTTTCATTTAATCACTTCTTATCTAACATAAGTAAAGTTTTTACAATATACCATTTTTATGTACATTTGCTCAAGGTAGATTAAATTAGACAAATTCCATGCTTGTGCTCTTTTTGATTTTTGCACATTATAGGAAAACAAACAATGTCTAACTTCTGTTTACTGTTACTATTGAAGGCAGCTATTACCCTAAAGCTTTTAAGCTTCAAGCTTCAATTGTCGATATTTTGTCGAATTTTATATCTCGCTCTCTTACCTCCTTCGAGTGACAGATACCCCTTTAAAATCTTTAAATGGAATGAGGGATCATGTAATAACTCATTTGAAAGGCCTTTTAATTATCTATTCAGTATTATAATAATTTTTCTAATTCCTAATATATTTTAATATCAACAAACAAAATTTTAAAATTGCTAGAACACGATACACATAAAGTATGGTACAAACGACATAGCTGGAATAAAAAGTGCAACAAAACTTGGTTACCTGCATATCTTCAAAATTGATCCTAGAACCAAGGCAGATGATTTAACGAAATATTTGCAAAGCGTGTCACCAAAGTCTCATTGGGTTAAATTGACTTCGAAATACCCGGATGAATAATGCTTCTTTCAAAATAACTGCGCCCATGGAGGAAATTGAAAAATTAAAAAAACCTGATTTATGGCCTGTCGGTGTCTGTATTAAGCGTTTTTTTCAAAAAACATATCGGACCAAAAATATCGAATAGGATACGGATTAAATGGTAACTCACTAAAATTGTATATGTTAATGCACAGGGCTTAAATAATAAAAGGGATTCTCTTGCAGTCTTTATTAACGATGAATCACCTGACATTTTATGTCTTTCCGAACATTGGTGTAATATTGATATTTTATTTAGTGATGGGCATAATCGAGATATTTCAATAATCGATTATTAGTAATCGAGATATTTTAATACTCGACTAATATTAGTAGTTAAGATTAGTAGTACCAACTACTAATTATCACAAAATAGAACGTAAACGTACTGATACTACTAACTGTAACCGTCAACCGATATCAATTCGCTTCGGTTACGATCACGTAGTGAAGGCACTGAAGGGCTCAAAGTAAACAATGACCGTTATTGTTTTTGTTTTTGTCGGGTGTCGGCGCTCCACATCATTATGTATTTATGTAGATATTTTGTTCGGACCTCGGCTGCCCTGTCCGACAACGGCGCATAATCTCGAACCATACCTCGACACTCGAACTCGAGCAGTCTCGTATCTCGTTTGCTTGTTTCATTGTTCGAGAGAACGAAATGCTGTGAACTAATTTTCTTAGTAGTACTAAAGGTAAGCGTTCACAGGCTCGCATCGCACGCGTCGCACGCACGAATCGCAAGAATCGCAGAAGTTGCTCTCTCGAGAATGCTAGTCGCATTTTCAGTAATGCGATCGCTGCTCTATGCGGCCTAGTTAACGCAGCGTCATATAAAACTATAGAAAAGATCATTTATGCGATGCGTGCGACGCGTGCGATGCGAGCCTGTGAACGCTTGCCTTAATACTTACCTACTAATATTAGTACTACTAATTTTATTCCTGAATGGTTACAAAGTGGGATCAAGCTTTTGTCGTATAAACTACGGTCGTGGTGGAGTTGCACTGTTAAGTAAAAATAACCTTGCGGTAAAAGTGGTAGAGGTAACAGCGATCAAGCATTTATCTGTTGAGAAATGCTGTGAATATTGCGCTATACAGTTTGACTTGCCCAAACAAAAATGTTGCCTTATTGGAGTTTATAGACCACCTGATGGTTCTTTTGAGACCTTCTCGGATACACTAGTTAAAGTTTTGCAGATAGCGAGTAGATATGATATTATCATATTGTGTGGAGATTTAAATGTTAATGTTTTATCAAATTCTTCTCATACCAAAATTCTAATGGATATACTTGACTCCTTTAATCTTCGAGCAAAACAAAAAGTCCAACCCGTATCCAGAAATAAGCAAATGGGACGGTCTCAGAAACTGCAATTGATTTTATGATTACAAATCTGGATAGTAGCTGTTATGAGAGTAAAATTATAAATCCTAATATAGCAGATCATTTAGCTAATTTGTTTTTGCTGCATAAAAAAACACCTAGCGACATTTCTATAAATGACAAAAAGAGTTATCGTAACTTATCAGATGCGAACCTTGCTCAATTATATAGGAAACTTAGCTCAGGAATCTTGGGATACTACATATGCAATTGGTGATGTAAATCACGCATTTAGTAATTTCATTAATATTTTCACTTAGCACTTTAATGTCGTGTGTCCTGTACGTATGTTTGATGGAAAGGCAACCCACCATAAAATGAAAAACTGGATCACATCAGAAATAACCACTGCCAGTAATGAACTCAAGGACCTTTTTTAACTTTCTCGTGCTACTGGTGAACCGTTGTTACATGAACACTATTTATTCAAAAAAAGGAGTACAAAAAATTACTACGGCAAACAGAAAGAGATTACTTTACTAATCAGCTTTTGGGTGCTCCAAATAAGAATCAAGCCATCTGGAGGTCGGTAAACTTCTTAACAGGTAGGAGCAAGAAGTCCGAACAACGGATATATCTGAACATTAATGGAAAAATCGTTACTGAACCTGAAGCAATTTCAAATGCATTTGGCCAATATTTCTCGGAAGCAGCGTCTGATATGTTGAATTTACACTTCGATAATAAAATTTTCGAAATCTTGTACAATAGGAAACAATGTTGAGCAATGCATCTATTTTCCAGAGATTGAAGAACGAGAGATTTCTGCAGTTGTAACTAAATTAAAAAACTGTAATTCCTCGGGTACGTACGGTTATCCAACGACCGAATTAAAGCAAAACATAAATTTGTTGATTTGTTGACGACACATCTATTGTACTCTCGGATCCACATGCCAGTGAACTTGAAAACAAATTGAACCAGACCATTAGTTATTTTAGCGATTGGTGTGCAAAACACAATTTAATATTGAACTCTGAGAAAACATATACTTACAAGAATTTTTATAAACGGCGTCCTTTCCTGGCTATGAATATAAGGGTTTCAGCAACCAATCTTAAGCCTTCCTATAGTGTTCGTCTCTTAGGGGTTTTTCTCGATTGTAATCTCACGTGGGCAAATCACATTGACATTGTGTGTAATAAATTAAATAGTGCGTTCTTTGCATTATTGAAACTTAAACCATATTTATGTTAGTGTCGAATGTTTGCTGCAAACTTATTATGCCCTTGTACATTCTGTACTGAATTATGGATGTGAATTGTGGGGAAATACACCAAATGCTAGTAGGGTTTTTGTTGAACAAAAGAGAATTACTAGACTTATTTTTAATATTGGTTACAGAGAAACATGTAAAAACACTTTCATTAACTCAAAAATTCTAACATTGTCTTCCATTTATACAGTATGTCCCCGGATTGAGTTTACAATACGTATAATGGACCAAAAATTTTAGAATTAAGATTTCATGTTCTGCAGTTCAGGCGTGCTTAGCGTGAAATGAATTTATGCCAAATTTGACGCCGAAAGTCTTCAAGGTGGCGGAATTAACACAAGAAGAAGTAAAATCTGTGTAGGTAAAGTGGTCTTCCTTTTGAATTTAGGAGGAAAATTTAGTAAGATAAAATGATTCTCATTTCAAATTAGGGAGATATTACCAAATTGCAACATCCTAGAAAAAAAATTGAATTACAGAAAATTACTAATTATAAATAATATTTCAGTAAAGTTGCAAAATGTTAACGCCATTTAAAGAACAATGAAATCTGTTACCGGTATCTTTATAGTGATGATACAGAAAACTACTTGAAATATTTTTTAATTTCTTTCATTTTATACCTGCCCTGCCCTCTAGTAAGTAGTAAAGAAAATAAGTTAGGTTGAACTTTTGCAGAAACCCACAATCATGCATCCCCATAAAATATATTTTTAAAGACTAGCTTTGTAAATCCCCGAACAAATTACATTTTTGGTTAAATTGGTTTTATAAACGGCCGACACAAAGAACCAAAGAACTTTGTGGGTCATTCGTTTTTGTGACTTGCGGAACTAACGATTTGATTTTTTAAGTGCGGTTTTGAAAATTATTGATTTTTTTAAATTGTGGCTTATGTTTATAAGTTATTTAATAAAACATCGTAATGGCACCACCGAAAAGCAATATTAGTAAATATTATTAGTTCTTATGTTATTCATTTTTGTGCGAATGTATTAAAATCTGCCTTACTAAACTGAAATCTATTAAATATGCTGGGACTTATTTTAATTTACCCTTTTTTAACAATCAGTTAAATATATCGATATATGAATATATCGATATATTTCTAACGACATATCGAATGTAACGATATATCATATGAGTCTATATATCGATATATAATTTTTTTTTGCCATCCCTAATCGTGTGCTAGAACTCGGAAGTTTGATTCTTGACAATAGCACAAACGTAACATAATCCATGGAAACTGATGTTTATTGTATCTAATAAGTAAAAAACAGACGGACTTTTTGACATGTGCGCTATCAGTAATTAATAAAAGTTGATATTATACACTGTGTCCCCAGGTGGACTGAAAAGAGGAAAAACTTTTTTATTTTCAACTTTAGAGAAAAATGTTATTCTTTATAAAAGTTTGTACTTGTTCGAAAACCATTATTTTTCTAAACAAAATCCAGATATTGTTTCTCTTAAGTAAAATAAAACAGATAATTCTAAAAATTTAAAGCGAAACATTATTTGGTAGCTTTAATAAAATCAAGGTACCGTTTGTCGCAAATATCAGTTAGTTACTAAACAGAGTAATATTGAACTGTGGTAAATTTAATAATTACTGAAACAATGTTAACCCTTCAACAAAGAATTTATCTCCTACAGTGTTATGGTATTGGAGAAGCGTCTTACATCTACGCAATACAGAAAGTTAACGCGAAGTTTCCAAATGTTCATGTCTCCATAAAAGCTTCACGCAATCTTATTCAAAAGCTTGAGAGAACAGGTAGTGAGCATAATATTAAGAAAGCGAAAGAGAGAATTATCTCTTTTATTTTACTTAAAAAAAACAATATCTGGATTGTGTTTAGAAAATTAATGGTTTTAGAACAAGCAGAAACTTTTATAAAGAATAACATTTTGTATGAAGAAAAAGGCACTTCCTAATTTCTTTATGGTATTTATTCTAGCGACCGGTTTCGGTGATAATCACCTTCATCAGGTTGCTAACGTCGAAATAAAATAAGTGAATTAAAATAAATTACAAATATTGGAGAAGAAAATAACCTATGTGTCATTGCAGTGGTTGGGAGAAACTGTTTCTCCCAACCACTGCAATGACCGGTCGCTAGAATAAATACTATTAAGAAATTAGGAAGTGCCTTTTTCTTCATACATTTAATTCACCTAATTATGGACTTCATTCAACAATAACATTTTTTTGTAAATTTGAAAAAAAATGTTTTCCTCTTTTTCAGTCCATCTAGGGACACACTATATATTACTTTAATTTTAAAAAAATCTTATACTACTGAATAAAGAATTAAAACCTTTCAAATGAGGTTTCACATGACCCTTCATTCCATTTAAAAATTTTGAAGTGGTATCTATCACTCGGAAGGGGTAGAAGGGGGAGATATAAAATTCTGCTAAAATAGTGTCATTTTATATTTAAAAATCTACGTAATTCAGGATTTTACATAAAAATAGTTCATTTCGTAGAAAATGAATTTATTCCAAACTTTACGAACGCAATGTGTAAATACATAGTTTTAAGGAGAGCTTAACTATTATTATTTGCAATTTAATGCATTAAAGATATTTAAAAACTAAATTTAAAATTCAAAATTTTATTATATGTATTACATTGAAGACCAAACTCAATAGTATAACGAATTCATATGATATTGTATTGCACAGGTGTGCAGCAACGTAATACGAAGTCCTTATGATCTTCTGGAAATAGATTTTCGTATATCTACTTACTTTTACTAGAAAATCTAAGTTTACAGTTTCTAAATATTCGTGCTTACGAATAAAGATTACTTATAGTATGAGCTTTTAAGGCCATGAAATTATATTTTGATAGAATCAAAATGTGCTATCATATTATAAAATAATGTATGTAAATTTTCTTACATCCACAAATATCACTCAACATATTAGTGTAAAATTCAGCAATGTAAAAACTTTTGATAATTAGAATTACTCATATCATTACTGTAACGATTTTTAAAGGTTCATTAATTTTTATTTTAAAACAAGACACGAAATAGTAAATAACTAATTTATTTACAAGCAACTAATTTAACACTAACATTTAACAATAATTTATTTACAACCTTAAATCTAATTTATTTATAACAGCCGAGCGAAAGTTTATTACGCGGACTTTTGTGTCGAACTCTAACGCTGCCTTCTAATCGAACTGTCTCCACCCCCCGGCCGCGTACATTTCATAAACCGGCTCTTTCTTCTCGAATCGCCTGGAATGACCGAACTCTCTATTCTAGTTCTTTCTGCCGTCAGAATCCTCTGGGCTGTCGCCTGACACGCGTCGACTAGGTAGCTGTGACGCAAGAGACAATTCGGCTGGCTGGCGCCGGCCGACGAATCATTACACTGCCCCCTTCTTAAAAAACGTTTCGTCTCGGAACGTTCCTCGTGACAGCCTTGAAGGAGGATGTCGAAAGCGGCATGCTGGACCCTTTTTACAACTTCCGGTCTGGAAGAAATAGCAGTCCACGGTTTTCTTACTGCCGACAGCTGCCTGTGGGTGGTGACTGCAGACTAGGACTTCAATTCCCGTTTCGTTGAAGATGATTTCTATCATGCTTCGAATGACCCTCCAGTCCAGTCCGTCTAGTCCGCAACCCAATTTAGGAATGGCTAATTTCGTCTCCTTGTCTTCTACCAGCTGTCTCCTCAGGCTCCATAAAGTTTTCCAAACGTTGCGATAGTTGGGCTTACCGCTTGATGTTCTCTTGGTGACTAAGTAGTACACGTGTCGTCTTTGACCTGCTTCCGTGTCGATGATCTGCAAGCTCTTGCCCACCATGGGATGCTGTCTTCGGAGTTCCTCGACTTGACCGAATTTCTTCCGGAAGACCTGGGCTATCCCCTTGGACATTTTTAGGTCTTCTGCCACACAGTGGGCCAAACTGTACTCTGGTGGTACTTGAAAAGGTCTTGCTGCCTCTCTGTGGTTACTCCGAATCGTGCCTTACTTCCTGTGGCGTGATGAAACATGAAGGTTTCGAAGTTCACTTCGGAACCTTGCGTCCGTTGTACTGTCCCTTCATTTTCTTCTCCGTTGTAAGGAGCCATTCGGTTGAAGTGGATAACTTTGGGTTTGCCATGTGGAATCTTCCTGATGCGATAGATGACATCGTTGATCCGTTTCATCACTTTGTAAGGACCTTCCCAAGATGTCTGCAATTTTGGGGACAGACCTCGACGTCTTTGAGGATTGTAAAGCCAGACCAGTGCTCCAGGTTGGTATCCCACAATCTGAGCATTGATGTCATAATGCTCCTTCATTCGATCGCTGGCCGTCTGTATATTGTGACGCACTTGATTGTGAATGTCGTCCATTTTCCTGCGTAGATCGCTCACGTAGTCTTCGTCGGTAGGGACCTCACCAGGCTTCACGCCGAACTTCAGGTCGCAGGGCAGTCTTGGCTCTCGCCCAAATACCACTTTCGCTGGTGTCTCTCCTGTTGTCTCATGAACGGACGAACGGTATGCCAGTAGAAAAAGGGGAATGTACGTGTCCCAGTCTCTCTGATGATCGGAGACGACTTTGGACAAATGGCGGTTGATGGTTCTGTTGAATCTTTCCACCATTCCGTCCGACTGCGGGTGAAGTGCAGTGGTTCTAGTTTTCCGGACGCCGAGCAGAGTACATACGTTCTTAAACAAAACCGATTCGAAGTTCCTTCCTTGATCTGAATGGAGCTCCATGGGCGCGCCATATCGACTGATCCATTCACGGACAAGGGCTTCAGCAATAGTCATCGCCTCTTGGTTTGGTAGGGCGTATGCTTCAACCCACTTGCTAAAGTAGTCCATCACCACGACGATGTACTTATTTCCACTATTCGTTTGTGGAAATGGGCCGGCTACATCTATGGCAACTCTCTCAAAAGGACTTCCCACATTGTACTGTTTCATAGGAGCCTTGCCTCGTCTGTGGGGGCCGTTACTAGCTGCGCAGACCACGCACTTCCTACACCAGTCCTTTACGTCTTCCTTGCAGTTCACCCAGTAGAATCGCTCGCGCACCTTTTCCATAGTCTTCTTGATTCCCAGATGCCCTCCCGAAGTTCCATCGTGAAGTTCCCTCAGAACTTCCGGCACCCTATTCTTGGGGATCAGTAACTGTGTCTTCTGTTCCGTGCCTTCCTGGTTCTCGATGGTTCGTTTCAGAAGACCATGATCCAGCACTATGGAGTCCCACTGCGCCCAGTACGATTTCACGGATGGTGCACACGGTGCTATCTCTTCCCAAGTAGGCCTTGCCTCCCTACTTTTCCATTCCAGCACCAATTTCAAATCCCGATCGTTCTCCTGGTCTCGTCGCAATTCTTGACCTTGCCATTTGTCGTCTACGACGGCCGTCCTCGCAGTCGAGGCTACTTTCTCCTCCAGACGACTACAGTGCTTACAGTCTTCTGCACAAGGTCTTCTCGACAGAGCATCGGCATTTCTATGGCTAGTTCCGGCCCGATGCTGGATTTCAAAATCGTATTCCTGAAGTCGTTCGATCCATCGTGCGACTTGTCCTTCAGGATTCTTGAATCGGAGGAGCCATTTTAAAGCGGCATGGTCCGTCCTCAAGAGAAAGTGTCTGCCGTACAAGTACTTGTAGAAGTGTTCTACCGTCTTTACCACGGCTAGCAATTCCCTTCTAGTGACGCAATAATTCCGTTCCGGCTTTGACAGGACTTTACTGAAATAGCCGATCACCTTCTCTTGCCCATCTTGTATCTGGGAGAGTACGCCACCGATACCAACGTTGCTAGCATCTGTGTCTACGACGAACTTGCCTTCTGGGAGAGGGTAGCTCAGAATAGGAGCACTTATCAAGTACTGTTTTAGTTGTTCAAAACTAATTCGGCAGTGTTGGTCCCATTCAAACGGACGTCCTTCTTCGGTGAGTTTTGTCAACGGTTTAGCAATGTCCGCAAATCCGGGAACATAGCGACGATAGTAAGTGCATAAGCCTAGGAAACTCCTTATCTGGTGTTTATTCTTTGGAGTTGGCCAGTCTTTCACGACTTGAATCTTTACTGGGTCCATGGCGATTCCATTTCCATTAACAATATGGCCTAGATAATTAACTTCCTTCTGGAACAGGTGGCACTTCTTGAGACTAAGCTTAAGTCCAGCCCCGCGAAGCCGCTGGAACACTCCTTCCAGGTTCTTCAGATGGTCGTCGAATGTTTTCCCCACCACAATTATGTCGTCCAGGTATACCATGCACGTTGTCCAAGACAGACCCTTCTAATCGAACTGTCTCCACCCCCCGGCCGCGTACATTTTATAAACCGGCTCTTTCTTCTCGAATCGCCTGGAATGACCGAACTCTCTATTCTAGTTCTTTCTGCCGTCAGAATCCTCTGGGCTGTCGCCTGACACGCGTCGACTAGGTAGCTGTGACGCAAGAGACAATTCGGCTGGCTGGCGCCGGCCGACGAATCATTACATTACTATTATGTTACTTTAAAACGCATGCTAACCATAAAGTCAGCTTCACACACGTAACTTCTGTGCAATAAAATTAATTATACTGAAATATATAAGGTATTATACTTTAAAGCTCACAAAAAGAACAAATATAAATTTGTCAGAATAAAATATGAAGCAGAATCAAATGAAAACATTAAAAGTGCTCTAACAATATCTATCGGAACCTTGCAAATTGGCAGAATTTTTTTTTTGAGTTGTATAAACTATGAAATAATTACTGTGCTTAATTTAATGGCACAGAAGTGTACATATACTACTGCAAAAACTCCAAGAAAACCACGCCCTTCATTCTTTAAATAAAGAGTCCTCAGTAAAGAATGGAACGTACTTCAAAAGTTGTTTCTTTAAGTCATTAACTGGTAAGATTCGATTTAATACAGTCTTGCTTTTGTAAAATATTTTGATCCTTCCATATTCCAATATTTTGATCCTTCTTTAGCTTCTGTTTAATTCTAATTTGACACAGTTGGGTTACTTGAGTTGGCAAATCTGTATATTTGTTTATTTTTTAAACTTAGGCAGCGCTATCAACACTTTATTTCTTCTTTACTTGTACTATCGCGGCCTTATAATTTCGCACGATTTTATTTTTCGGTGTAAATATGGCTTTCTTTGACGGCTTGTCAAAAATAATCATTTTAAACGTCAAATTTCAAATGTAATGCTAAAGTTGTAGCAACACAATGCCATATCACGTGCTTTTTGAAGGAGAGAAGGGTTTTGCAATCGCAAAATTACAAGATGGTTGGTTGCTACTTTTATTATTTCAGTTCTAATACTTTATTATCTTGCTGTTCTTAAAATATAACCAAACAATCTGACTTTTCGTTAAATGTCTTTAGTGTCAAAATTGAGGAAAGAACCTGTTCTACAAAACCATAATTTAGAGAAATTCTGGCTACTTGATAAAAAATCGTGCGAAATTTTAAGGCCCCGATAGTACATAAAGAAATCGAATTAAGTAAAGGAACCTGGGACGGAATAGAGTCCTTGATGTTTCAACTTAGAAATGTCAACAATAGTTACTTAAAATAAATACTTCAAGTAATGGAAAGTAGTTTCTTTAATCATTGAAGTAGTAAACATATTACAAAATCAATTGTCAAAATCTTATCAGTGCCGTTTGCAGGAATACACTTATTTCCCGTTCTGCCCCAACTTGCGAGACGAAGTGGAGTCAACATTTTGTCATACAAAACTCGCAGGTCAAGACAAGTTCATCATTATCGCTATCTACGCCCGCACACGAGTTATAGGCCCAACTCTAACACTGAATACCCTAACACTAGCCTCCATTGGAACACAGATATCTTCACAATATAAACAAACTGTATATTTCTCTTCGAAGCTTCTTTTTACTGTTTTTTGTTTCTGTTTTCGTCTCTTCTTTAATCCTCTTTATTTTTCTTATTTTTCTTTATTTCTTTTCTTATTTGTAGAGTTTTAACTATCCACACTCTTCTAATTCTTATACGGTAATGATATCAGAATTTGGCCACTCTTCACTTTAGGTACTGGAGTAATATCACTAGATAATATGATTCGTAAGTGACTATTGGAAGGACGAGTGTCGGGCGTAGCTGACATCCAAGGACAGGCAGGTCTGGGTTCTAATGTTTTCATTTCATTTTATTTCGATGTATGACTCCTTCTGCAACGACTGTAAATGTTGAAACATTTTCAGATTAGATACTTACAACAAGAAGAACTTCCATCACTCTCTTTAGGAATTGCTGCTAGAAGGAAATCTGTACCAGAGACAACATTAATATTATTTGTCAAAGTTGTTCTCATATTTGCTGCATTACTGAATGCTTGTCCAAATAAAACTGAGATTTCAAAAAATGGACGACTTTGCCAGGATTAACTCGCCTAGCTTCATCTTCAAAGTAAACGATTAGAGGTCTCATGAATGCCTCATCGAGCGGTACAAGCTTATATGAGCAATGAGCAATGGGGTGGAAAGCATATAATCACGCCTTTGACCCTCACTAAATTTATAACTGTGTATGTGTGTATGGGATGCATGGCCATCGAGAAGAAAAAGCACAGGAGATTTCTTATGAGCATTTTAAAATGAAAGGAATTTTTCAAATCATTTACAGAAAATTTCGGTAGTCATCCACTCTGTATCAATGGTCTTTGCCCATCCATCTTCTACTAAGTCTAACTCAAATTCACGTCTCTTTTTTATTCCTTGGAAATATCAGTATTGGAGACACAAATCGCACCTACTTACCATTGTCCTCTAGTTGCAATCACCTTTGATGATAGCCGTTTGGAAAACCAATTATTAATGTTTCGAAACAATTGTAAAATTTTGCCGCGAATTAAGAGATCGAAAAATTGCTTAACTACTGCTTTATCAAACCCCGTAGCTCGTGATGTAGCCTCAGATTTTCGCAAACTTATATCTTTGTGACGAACCAAGAAACTACGAGCCCACTCTTCTCCCGCATTTTCTCCAGTTGTACTGAAGGAATACTGGCAGCGATTTTTTCAGCTAATATCATTTCTTTAAGATATTCCACCAGTTCTTTGTCTTGAGAAAAAATACACTGAAATCTTGCCAATATTTTGTCAATTTGAAACTCGGTATTTTATCTTTTCTTCTTCTCATATCTTTCTAACGTCGTTGAAGGGATGTTAAACTTGAGTGTCGCTGGTTTGTAGTCCATTTCCAGTTCACTAATTACTGCTTCAACAGCTTATTCCATAGTTTGAGTGGTCCATTGCTGCTTGTGAATCTTCCTTTGATAATTACGCACCATCTGAAAATTCAATTTTAAATTATTTTATTTTATTTTGGAACCATAATCTTGTTTATTGGCACCCTATTTCGGGCATAATTTGGCCTTTATTGTTCAAGGACTTTAAAGTAAACAAACCCGTAGTAACGTAAACAATTTACGTAAAATTATTTTATGGAAACGACGTGCACATCACTCGCATACGATATAAAAATATTGAATCCATAAATTTCGGCCAAAATAAAATAAAACGTTGTATGTACCACGTGCATAATTGTAGATAATAGCCCTCGAGCATTTAAAAGCTCTCCGCTTCGCGTCGTGCTTTAAACATACTCTCCTGATTATGCCCTTGATACATACAATGCGTTAATAAATTTTTTAGATTAGAGGAGTCTATGAAAAGTAAAACCTAAGTCGTAGCTTAAATGAAATTAACTTACGTCAAAATTGAAATGTCAAGATACATTTGACGATAGTAGAAAAAATCTTCCAGTTGAATACGTAAGGCTTTGTTAAAACTCTTTAACATGATAACGACTAATTTCAAATGCCGTTGGATTGCTTGCTGACCCATGACTATAGTGTTCAAGAGCGTTTAAACAACTAACAGATTTGACAGGGGTCAGGAAGCAAATGTCAGAATAAAAGTTTCGAATCAAGCTAAGACTCTGATTTTGTTTTTCATAGAGACGAATTATAAGTTTGCGGAAAAATGACAGTTGTGCTGCGGCGCACTTATTTCACGATGTTTACTTTCACGCGATAAGCGTAGCGTGATGGCACTTATCTTGTTTAGGTCGTCGAATGTCGTTGCAGTGGAGTTCTCGGGCCATTGTTCTGTTGATGAGGCCCCAATTAGGGCCGAAATAGTATATACAGAATATGCTCGGGGCCCCATTGCGATCCTGCCGACTTCGGCAACCAACATTTTGCATTTTTGCGATGACACGCTTTTGTCCGCATCGATCGCGTCACCCGTGCGTGTGTTAGCTTGGCGAGGCAACGGTATTGTTGCTATTTGCTTTCGACGACACGAATTATAAGTCGGAAAATAGCGTGCTATGGCGCACTTATTTCACATGTTTACTTTCACGCGATAAGCGTGCGTATATCTTGTTGGTCGTCGGGGTTGCAGTGGAGTTCTTCGGCCATTGTTCTGGCTGATGAGGCCCCAATTAGGGCCGAAATAGCTATACAGAATATGCTCGAGGCCCCATTATTGCGATCCTGCTGACTTGCAACCAACATTTTGCATGTTTGCGATGACACGTTTTGTCCGTATCGACTGCCATCCTGTGCGTGTTAGCTATGAGGCAACGGTATTGTTGCTGTATTTGCTTTCACGACACGAATTATAAGTCGGAAAATAGCTTGTGCTGCGGCGCACTTATTTCACATGTTTACTTTCACGCGATAAGCGTGCGTATATCTTGTTGGTCGTCGGGTTGCAGGAGTTCTCGGTTACTGTTCTGTTGATGAGGCCCCAATTAGGGCCGAAATAGCTGTTGCAGAATATGCTAAAATTCGGGGCCCCATTGCGATCCTGCCTGACTTGCAACCAACATTTGCATGTTTGCGATGACACGTTTTGTCCGCCGGTATCGACTGCCATCTCGTGTGTTAGTTTATGCAGGCAACGGTATTACAGCCATATTTGCTTTCACGACACGAATTATAAGTCGGAAAAATAGTTGTGCTGCGGCGCACTTATTTCATACATGTTTACTTTCACGCGATAAGCGTGCGTATATCTTTGTTGGTCGTCGGGGCCGCAGTGGAGTTCTTTCAAGGCCATTGTTCTGCTGATGAGGCCCCAATTAGGGCTGAAATAGCTATACAGAATATGCTCGGGGCCCCATTGCGATCCCGTTGACTTGCAACCAACATATTGGTGGCATGTTTGCGATGACACGTTTTGTCCGGTATCGACTGCCATCTCGTGCGTGTTAGCTTATGAGAGGCAACGGTATTGTTGCTATTTGCTTTCACGACACGAATTATAAGTCGGTAAAATACAGTTGTGCGGCGCACTCTATTTCACATGCTTACTTTCACGCGATAAGCGTGCGTATATCTTGTTGGTCGTCGGGGTTGCAGTGGAGTTCTCGGCCAATTGTTCGCTGTGGTTGATGAGGCCCCAATTAGGGCCGAAATAGCTATACAGAATAATATGCTCAAATTGCCCCATTGCGATCCCGCCGACTTGCAACCAACATTTTGTAGCGTTTGCGATGACACGTTTGTCCAGTATCGACTGGCCATCTCCCGCGTGTTAGCTTATGAGGCAACGGTATTGTTGCTATTTGCTTTCACGACACGAATTATAAGTCGGAAACAGTTTGTGCTGGCGGCACCACATTATTTCACATGTTTACTTTCACTTAGCGATAAGCGCGTATATCTTGTTGGGTCGTCGGGGCTGCAGTGAGTTCTGGCTACTGTTCGGTTGATGAGGCCCCAATTAGGGCCGAAATAGCTATACAGAATATGCTCGGGGCCCCATTGCGATCCTGCTGACTTGCAACCAACCATTTCTGTATGTTTTGCGATGACACGTTTTGTCCGGCATCGACTGCCATCTCGTGCGTGTTAGCTTATGAGGCAACGGTATTGTTGCTATTTGCTTTCACGACACGAATTATGTTTCGGTAACAGCCATAGTTGCTGTTGCGCACTTATTTCACATGTTTACTTTCACGCGATAAGCGCGTATATCTTGTTGGTCGTCGAAGGTTGCAGTGGAGTTCTCGGCTACATTGTTCTGCTGATGAGGCCCCAATTAGGGCCGAAATAGCATATACAGAATATGCTCGGGGGCCCCATTGCTGGATCCTGCCCGACTTGCAACCAACATTTTGCATGTTTGCGTGATGACACGTTTTGTCCGCATCGACTGCCATCTCGTGCGTGTTAGCTTATGAGGCAACGGTATTGTTGCTATTTGCTTTCACGACACGAATTATAAGTCGGAAAATAGCTGTGCTGCGGCGCACCGATTTCACATGTTTACTTTCACGCGATAAGCGTGCGTATATCTTGTTGGTCGTCGGGGGCAGTGGAGTTCTCGGGTTACTGGCCATTGAACTGCTTGATGAGGCCCCAATTAGGGGCCGAAATAGCTATACAGAATATGCTCGGGGCCCCGGAATCAATGCGATCCCAGCGACTGGTCAAACCAACATCTTTGCATGTTTGCGATGACATCGTTTTGTCCGCATCGACTGCCATCCGTGCGTAAGTAGCTTATGAGGCAACGGTATTGTTGCTATTTGCTTCTTTCACGACACGAATTATAAGTTTGAAAATAGTTGTGCTGCGGCGCGTTATTTCACATGTTTACTTTCACGCGATAAGTGCACATATCTTGTTGGTCGTCGGGGTTAAGCAAGTGAGCCCTCGGCCATCATGTTCTGCTGATGAGGTCCAATTAGGGCTTCTAAAATAGCTATACAGAATATGCTCAAAAGTTCCCCATTATGGTGATCCTGCTGACTTGCAACCAACATTTTTGCATGTTTGCGACAATATCACGTTTTGTCCGTATCGACTGCCATCTCGTGCGTGTTAGCTTTCGCGAGGCAACGGTATTGTTGCTATTTGCTTTCACCGACACGAATTATGTCGGAAAATAGTTTGTGTTGCGGCGCACTTATTTCACATGCATGTTTACTTTCATACGCGATAAGCGTGCGCATATCTTGTTGGTCGTCGGGTTGCAGTGGAGTTCTCGGCTACTGTTCTGGCTGATGAGGCCCCAATTAGGGCCGGAAATAAGTAGCGCAGGCAGAATATGCTCGGGGCCCGCCAGATCCCTGCCGGACTTCAACCAACATTTTGCGTTTGCGATGATGAGAGCGCGTTTTGTCTCGTATCGACTGCCATCCCGTGTGTGTTAGCTTGCCATGAGGCAACGTGTATTGTTGCTATTTGTTTTCTCACGACACGAATTATAAGTCGAAAAATAGCTGTGCTGCGGCGCAATTTATTTCACATACAGCTACTTTCACGCGATAAGCGTGCGTATATCTTGTTGGTCGTCGGGTTGCAGTGGAGTTCTCGGCCACTGTTCTGTTGATGAGGCCTGTAATTAGGGCCGAAATAGCTTACAGAATATGCCTAGGGGCCCCATTGTAAGGATCCTGCTGCCGACTTGCAACCAACATTTTGCATGTTTGCGGATGACACGTTTTGTCCGCATCGATCGCCATCTCTTTGCGGTGTTAGCTTATGAGGCAACGGTATTGTTGCTATTTGCTTTCACGACACGTAAATTATAAGTCGGAAAAACAGGTGCTGGTGCTGCGGCGCACTTATTTCATATGTTTACTACGCGATAGCGCGTATATTCTTGTTGGTCGTCGGGGCTGCGGAATGTGTGCCCTTCCCTGGCTACTGTTCTGCTGATGAGGCCCCAATTAGGGCCGAAATAGCTACAGAATATGCTCGGGGCCCCATTGCGATCCCGCGTCGACTTGCAACCGAACTGCATGTTTGCGTATGGCGTTTGCAGACACGTTTTGTCCGCATCTGCCATCTCGTGCGTGTTAGCTACTATGAGGCAACGGTATTGTTGCTATTTGCTTTCACGACATCGAATTATAAGTCGGAAAGGCCGCCAGTTGTGCCGCGGCGCACTTATTTCATTATGTTTACTTTCATGATAAGCGTGCGTATATCTCTTGTTGGTCGTCGGGCTGCAGTGGAGTTCTCGGCCATTGTCTCGCTGATGAGGCCCCAAATTAGGGCCGAAATAGCTATTATTACAGAATATGCCTGGGGGCCCCATTGCAGATCCTGCCGACTTGCAAACCAACATTTTGCATGTTTGCGATGACATACGTTTTGTCCAGTATCGATCGCCATCTCGCCCCGTAAGTGTTAGCAACGAGGCAAACGTATTGTTGTTGCTATTTGCTTTCTACGACGACACGAATTATAAGTCGGAAAATAGTTGTGCTAGGCGGCGCACTTATTTCATCATGTTTACTTTCACGCGATAAGCGTGCGTGGCATATCTTGTTGGTCGTCGGGGTTGTGCGGAGTTCACATTGTTCTGCTGATGAGGCCCCAATTAGGGCCGAAATAGCTATACAGAATATGCTC
Source organism: Dorcus hopei (assembly GCA_033060865.1). Taxonomy (NCBI): domain Eukaryota; kingdom Metazoa; phylum Arthropoda; class Insecta; order Coleoptera; family Lucanidae; genus Dorcus; species Dorcus hopei. The sequence continues at coordinate 7,911,002 of CM065423.1, read as the reverse complement.
GGGGGCCCCATTGCGATCCTGCCGACTTGCAACCAACATTTTGGACGAAATATTTATTAAACAACTCATGGAAAAGTTTATCTTGAATTAGATAACAAATTAAAAGAAGAGCGCAAGAAGCAAGCTGAAGGAATAAAAAAAATACGTGAATTAAATATAATCAGCCCATTGATAAACTCGATCAATTGGAACAATATTCCCGAAGAAATTGTTTAAGAATATTTGGCGTTAAGGAAAGATGATAACGAAGATGCCGAAGTGAAAGTCCAGGAAGTTTTGTGCAACTTATGCAAGGAGTTATAGGATACACCGAGTGCCGCCGTCGAATCAGAAAAACTTCTACGAACAAGCCGCGCGGTGTTATTGGACAAATTTGTGTCCTACAAGTGGAGGAGCGTTGTTTTTAACAACAAACAAAAACTGAAAAACACACGTACTTATATCTCGGAAGATCTTAGTAAGAATTATTTAATGCTGTCGCTCAAAGCATTAGGTATAAAAAAGGTATCGACCCGTGATGGGAATATATTCGCTTCTGTTAATAAAGGAAAGAAAATTGTTAAAACTTTTGCTGATTCTCTTAAGTTCGAGAATAGAAGTCCTGGTGTTTTAGTTTTTCTTAGGAAACTGTTCGAGGCAGTAGTTGCTCCCGAAGTGCGAACGATTGAGAGTCGGTTCTGAGCGGTTGTGCATATCTGCGTAATTGACAAGAGTCTCCTAACCAATATTATTATTAAATATTTTATGGTAAGGTAAAAGTAAGTTCAAGTTCTTCATTCAGCTCAGCATCTGATGATATTGTAACGTTTTTATTAAAAAGTAAAAATTAAAAACACATTCGATTTAAATAAAAGGTATATTCAATAACGAATTGCACAAAAAATAACCTGTGAGCAACTAAAAATCAGATTAGAGTCGGCGGTGCAAAGAAAAAGTATGTCTGTTACTAACGCGGCGTTAGGCTGATCTGACAGTTCATGAATGTATTAGGTTAATTAATTCAGTTAATCACAGACATACATTTTCTTTGCACCGCCTACTCTAATCTGATTTTTATTTGCTCACTTTTTATTAATCTTAAACACTATTAAATAAACACTAACACTTCCTATAACTAATTTATATGTCTAAAAATAATTTATGTTGCGCAATAGTTATTTAGTTATACGATGGCGGCGTTAGCCTTGTTCGCGGGAAATTGTGACTCTCCCTCCAGCGAACGGGGCGAGTTTTATATCTCCGTAGACATTCTGGAGCCAACTCGAATGTGGCGGATTCCTCTTCGAAAGATCTGACATCATCCTGGCAATAACCAGAGCTCTGGCGATAACATCATGCCGTCTCGCCGGATCCGTTTTGTCTCACCAGGCCCGGCCGCTACAAATTTAAAAAAATATTGTGGGTATAATCATCTCAGAAGTAATACATTCCCACACAAGAAAATGTGGGATATACCTGGTGTAGAATTGGTTTCCGAAACATAGGATTTTACATGTAAAAATAAGGATTCTCAATTATTTCCTCTCCTAATAATTTTACAGAAAAGTAGCTAGTTAAGATAAAATTTATACAGAATTAAAATTAGAAGTTGATTCTTTTATTTGTTTTCTTCTAACATTCTCTGGTACTGAAATAAAAGGCAAAAAAGAATTTAAAAATATACTAAAAAGTAGCACCGGCTATGGAATATTTGATTTTTTAAATTAATATGACATAATATTTCAATATGAAAATTTTTATTTTGGAAAAACCCTTTCACCACTGTGGGGACATACATGTCCCAGTGATCTTTAAAAATACGTATGGTTCAAATATATCCCTAATTTCCGTTTAAATTTGTACATTCAGTGATTTTCAAATATTTTGTGTCAGATGTCAATGTAAATTGCGATTTTATCGGCCGAAAACGGTATGCTACCTACGTTCATAAGTACCTATACGTGCAAAAACGATATTAATGGATCGCAGGCACTTATGTTTTATTCATAATTCTAGTTTTAGTTTTATAAATTACATATCATGTAGTTTATTAGTGGGACATATACATCCCAACAGTATAGTATTTCCACAAAACGTCCGTAACGTGCTTGATTTCGTTACCGTTGGGACATATGTATCCCAAAAAACATAACGACTGGGACATATATGTCCCACCTTTTTAATCCTTAGATAAAAAATCAAATAATAATTTTAAAAAAAATTGGTACCTTTAGTACCTACAAAGCCATTTTTGGCCAAAAATATAAAATAATAATAAAAAAAAAAAACATTTCCGTGGTGAAAGGGTTAGGATTGTCCATGATATTAGTGACTAACAATAAATAAGTATTGGATGATGTGCCTTAAGTCACTATAAAACGTGTCGAAGTTAGGTATCCAAATCGAGGTTAGTTTTCCAAATCTATTTATTCTTTAATAATCGGTTCACAAAAGATGACTAGATGACATGTTTCGGAAAAAATTCCATTTTCAAATCTAAGAGATGAACAATTTATGAGATTAAAGCTAAGAGAATTATGAAAAATTATACAAACCTAATAAAACAAACTCGCAAGCACAGCCATTTCTAAACAACTGTCAAGTGAAAACAGTGTGACAAACCTAGATTACCTTAAATTAATACAAAGTTGCCAACTTAAAAAATTAAGTGACTAAACAATGAGGGCTTACAATTGAAAATCAGAGAAACCTAAAGTCGTGTAAAAATTATCAAAAATTACGAAGGGTAAAAGGCTGATGGCCAAGTTACAAAGATAACCGATAAGTTAACTTAATATGACGTAAGGAATTAAAATGAATAAATAGATAGGCAGAGGGCCAAAAGGCAAAACCATTTTGCTCAAGTGATACAATACAAAACACCACAAGGAAACAAGTTAAAACTTAAGCTTAGTGATTTAGTTTAAAAATTATTCTTATTTTTATAAAGAGACTAGAGAAATATGGCCAAAAACTTATTTAAATTTATTCCAATTGATAGACTCAAAAAAATTCAGGTGAGAAAAATGAATTTGATCATTTAACAGAGTGTCGCCACTGTCTTTTTCCTGTAAAAAGATTTCAAGAGTTTCTGCAATATTTAACTTTAAGCTTTTAGGAAGCTGGATGTATTAATTTGATAGTAAGATTATCGAAATTTTTGTGACCAGATTCGATGCTATGTAACGCAAAATTAGAGTTAGTTTTTCCCAATCTTGGGTGACGCCAAATGTTCGCCCAAACGAGTAGACAAACATCTACCAGTTTGGCCAATATATACGGAATTGCAATCCCCGCATTTAAGGTAATAGACACCACTCTTTTTCATAAAGTCAACTTTATCTTTAGTATTATTAAGTTGAGAGATAATGTTGTTGTTATTTGAAAAAGAAATTCTAACTCCTTCTAAATTGTTAAGGGATTTTTTTAATCTCTCAGAGACGATACCTAAGAAGGGGATTGAAGCAAAAGTGACATTAGAAGTGGTTATGTTGATGTCAAGAATGGGAAACACTGATCTATTTAATAATTTGTTACGAATTTTGTAAAATAAGTTTTTAATTATATTAATCGGAAAATTGTTATTGAATGCGATCTGACAAATGATTCTGATTTCATTACAAAAATCGATATTATTCATGGGTATGGAAAAAGCCCTGTGTAGAAAAGCTACAAAAGCAGATAATTTGTGTTGCAAAGAATGATTAGAGTTGAAATTAATAACAACATCAGTGATAGTAGGCTTTCTAAAGATTTTAAATGAGAACGATTTTAAGGATCGAGTAATATTGATATCAAGAAAATTGATACTGTTATTATGTTCTAGCTCCAAAGTGAATTTAATTTTCTCATGTAAAGTATTAAAATGGTTTAATAACAAAGAAGCAGTAGTAGCGTCACCCTGCCAAACAATCAAAATATCGTCGACGTATCTAGCATAAAATTTTATGTTCTTTGAAAGATGATGTCCAGATTTAAAGAAATTAGTTTCAAGTTGATTCATAAACATATCCGCTAACAGAGGAGATAAGTTACATCCCATAGCAAGTCCATCATTTTGAATATAAAATTTATTGTTAAATTGAAAAAAAATTTGTTTTAAAGCGACTTCTAATAATTCAATCAGGCAATGGATTTCATCATTGTCTAGGTCACAGTTCATCAACGATTCATTAACCAAGTTAAGGCATTCATTAATAGGCACTGAAATAAACAAATGGTGGGGCCAAATAAGGAATCGCGTCTTGTCGTTGAAAATCGCACGATGTACAAAATTTGAGCAACCCACGAAAATTTGAAATTTAAAATTTACCATAATAATGTTTCATTTATACAGCTTCTTTAATTTTAGTAATTAAGCCTTTGAATATTCATTCGAGTCGAGAAAGCGATACTTTACCTACCTAGGCAGGTAAAATATTTTACCTGACTCGGACGAAGCTCCTAGACCTATTCTGAAGTGACATTAATCGGTCCTAATTAATATTATTATTTACAGTTGGTTCTTGTCCGATGAAATTTGTATCACAAAATCTTTTAAGCGGACACTAAATTAGATTTAGTGTCCGCTTAAAAGATTTTGTGATATTAATATTATTGTTTATCTATAATGATAACCAATTAATTGTTTTACATTTACATTGATTATTTTTTCAATAATACTGTTGAAATTTTTTTATTTTGGATCAATTAGTATGATTTTTAATTCCTTTTAGGTAATTTGTAAAAGCATTGCGCACATCATGGCCTGCTTTATCCAATTAAATGTCCAGTTAGTGTCATTCAAATCAACTCAAAAGTAACAACATTTTTGCGCTCGCGTCGCATCTTTTGGTGTCATCGAAACGCCAGCGTCGTCTATAACGTATTATAAGGTAAATGAAATACATTTTTGAAAAATTTACGAAGTTATGAACATAGATATAAATCTGCAAGTTTTTTCACTTCAAAATAAATGGCTGAGTAAGTGGTAGTCGAAATGTATGCACCACGGCAGCAAAATGTCTTTGTCGAACTAGTTTGCTTGATCGTCCTTCTTGGCAGCTAAATGGTGATAAAAATAGTATATTGTAGACCGAGGCGGTAAAGTGCTTGTTTTCCAGGTCGAGAGAAGATATGGACAGGCGAGGCGAAAAGCCGAGCCTGGCCAGACTTCTCGAGACCTAGAAAATTGCTTTACCGCCATGGTTTACATATTATTTTTTTTCCTACACAATATTATAATTAATTTTGTTAATATCACACAAACGTTCTTTTTCTCGAAGTAGAAATATTAAAATTGAGTTACTATTAAAATTATTATAGATGTTTTAAAACACAGCGTTACATGTACTTGCATGGCCGAGCGGTCAAGCCGGTGGTTTAATAAACCAGTCTCTTCGGAGGCATGGGTTCGAATCCCACCGCTGCCGAGTTTTTTTTTTTTTTTTTTGATAATTTTAATCCTTTTTAAAACCAAACACCACCTAGTGGTAAAGCCTCGTAAATTATTTTCTCGGCTAGGCATTTATGTTCATTTTGCCGGGCTAGCCGTGGAAACGTTCGCTTTCTCCTCTCTGATGAGCCGGTAAAATTGAATTTTCTACTAGTGTAGGAAAAAAAATAATTTTTCGAAAAAACATAGACATGGTCCAAACCAACGTTTGGAATTTTGTGAAGAATTTGTTACAGTGCAGTGAAAATCCGAACAATTGGTTCATGGGGAACAGTTTGAATAGTTTCGTTAATTTTCATTTATTTTTGTTTTCAATTTCAAGATTATCTTTAAAATAAAATTGTATTTTTCAATTTTTTTTAACTAGTTTTTATATCACCATTTATCTGACAAGAAGGACGATCAAAATCTGGAAAGTTAGCGTTGCCCTTTAAAAAAGAATTGTTAGCAGTTGTTTTTGGATTCCAGAAATTTCACTATTTTGTATATGGACATACAGTAACGGTTCAAACAGACCACAAACCTTTAATTCCAATATTTGCAAAAGATATTGAAAAAGTAAGCTCAAGATTGCAGAGAATGTTAAAACTTTTAAAATACGACATAAAAATGGAATACTTATCCACCAGGTAAACGTATTGTCATTGCAGAAACATTATCTCGTGCATATATAAAAGAAGAAGTTCCTGAAAATCCTGAGATGGAATATGTTGTACATACATTATACCAGTCTTTCTCAAAGTGTGGGTGCTAGAGGCCTACAGGGGGGCGGTAAAGGACACAGAGAAAATTGGGGGAAACAAGATAAGACTGGCAGGCTATAATTTAACTAAAGTTATTAAAGTAATGATTGCGATTGTGATTTTTAAAATGTGGAAAAGTTAAACATTTTAGGGGGCGCTAAAAAATAATTGATTCTCAAAGTGTGCGGTAGACAAAATTAGTTTGAGAATCTGTGCATTATACAATAATCTCTCTATGTCAGATAGTAATAGTAGTTTATGTATCAAGTACGCAAAATAAGGTTTTAGGGGACGAATCGTAATTAAGGACGTGGCGACGAAGGAGCCGAGTCCTTAATGAGATGAGTCCCCTAAAACCATTTTGCGTACGTGGTACATACAATATTTTTTGGTACACGCTCGCCAAATCACCAACATTAATGTTAAATTGCTCGAATTTCGAATTAGCAAATCTAAATTGACCCTGTCATCAGATATGGCAATGATCGGTAATCATAGCAACGAGTTGAATTTTATACTTAGTTACTTGATTTATTTCATTGAAACTTACTTAAAAATAGTACGCTAAAGTGTTGCCATGGCAGCTTTAAGTACTAGGTCGCTAAAAATTTTTAGCGGTCTCTAAGTGTTGCTATGACGATTGAGGTTGCTAAAGATACGTTTTTCTTTCTGAAAATAGTCCCCTAAGCGACCATTTTGCGGAGCATGTACCAAATAATATATTATTTCAAAAAGAAACAAAAAATGACAAAGTTTTATCAAAAATCAAATACTATTGTGAGATGAATTGGCCTAATAGTAATAGAAATTTAATTGACGATATAAAATTCTACTATAATTTAAAGGATAAGACATATTTTTCAAAAAATCTACTATTTCTAGACAAGAATGTAATAGTTCCTTCAAATCTAAGAAATGAAATGTTAAAACTAATTCACGAGCCACATTTAGGTATAGTAAAAACACAATTAAGAGCTCGCCAAATATTCTACTGGCCAAAATTAAATTAAGGACATTGAAAATTTTATTTCAAGATGTGAAAAATGTCAACTTCATCAAAAAGGAAACTGTAAAGAAACGCTAATAAATCATTCAATTCCCACACGACCGTGGCAATTTGTCTACTCAGATTTTTTTGAATATAATAATAAAAATTACATTTTAATAGTAGATTCATATTCAGGATGGATAGAAACATCGCAAACAAAAAGAAAGACGTCTGATGAAGTGATAAAGTTTTGCATGGAAAAATTTTCTCAATTTGGAATTCCAGATATATTTTATGCTGATAATGTTCCTTATAATTCACAAGAGTTTAAAAATTTTGCAGAACAGTGCAATATTTAGTAGTCCACATCACCACCAGTCAAATGGCCCTGCAGAAAAAGCAGTCGGTATTATCAAACAAATGTTAAAAAAATCAAATAAAGAATTATCTTTACCAAGCATGCTACTTGAATATCGTAATACTCCCTTATCGTCTACTGGTTTTTCTCCAGCACAACTTTTTCTTTATAGAATGACAAAAACTAAAGTGCCTCTCTCAACAAGAAATCTAAAACCGACTATAATAGAACCTACATTTTTACAAGAAAAACTACAACAAAAATACTTTCTTCAAAAATATTATTATGATAAAACTGGTAAAGATTTACCAAAATTACAAAAAGGAGAAAATATTTTAATTCAAAAAGGTAAAAGTTGGGTAAAAGGAAAAGTAAAAGATATAGTTAATGACAGATCATACATAGTAAAAGATGAATTTTGTTCTACTGTGTTGAGAATCCTTATTTTTACATGTAAAATCCTATATCTCGGAAACCAATTCTACGCCCAGTATAGAGAATACAGTGAAAGTATCTACAGATGCCGAGTTTATAATTTGAAAGTAATTTGAAGTAAATACATACCGGGTGTCCACTTTAATTACGCACCATAGGAATTTCAATGCAATTTTTTTATAATTGTAAATTCCTGCTTCCCTTCTGCTTCCCACTGTAAAAAAAGGCACCATACTGAATGCAGGCCTGTTGATCCACTATGGCCTGCATGTTCGCCGGATTTAATACCAAACGATGTCTTCTTATGGCCTGATTTAAAATCAAAGTTTTATCAGACTCCTTTCCATGTTTTGAATGAGTTGAGAAGTAGAATCGTGGAAGAATGGACAACTATTACTTCCAGAATGTTAAGCAATGTTCATAGAAGCTTCTAGGGCAGGTTGGCCGCAAACGGCGAATTATTTGAACATTTAGTAGTACCTACCTATTAATTTTTAAATAAATATTTTTCAATACGAATTATGTTTGAAGTCTCTATTTTTCATTACAAAATTTTAAAAATCAATAAAGTTTGTCAATTAGAAGTTTGCCTGCTTGATCAAAACTGTGGAATGCAAAAACATCTGCATATTTCTTTTTCCTTTTTTCAATTTGAAAGCCCATTTATTAGAAAAACATACTAAAAGTAGTCTTATCTAATTGATAACACAAAGCTACATATTATGCCGTTTAGTGCTTTATGATATATTCGATAGGAGAGCAGGAATTTAAAATTTTAAAAAAATTGCAATGAAATCCCTATAGTGCGTAATCAAAGTGGACACCCGGTATATCACAGTAATAAAAAATATTTGCGAACGAATTACTTCGTATGTGAAAATATATGTCTAAAGAACATGAACCTAATTTTGTGTAAAAAAAGTGAAACCTTTAGTTTCACAAATGTGTTTCGGCGAATGTCGAGAGATTACTCGGGATTGTGGTCAGTGTCCGTTTAGAAATTTGCTGCAAATTATGTTAAGCTAGCTCACGTGATCCACAAAAAGCTTTTGTACATACAAACGCGGATTAGACCCGTCCTTTTCAGATTTACTTTTCAAATTTAACTGTGCCGCTGCTATCGAATTAAAGGTCAGACCAGTTACTGACAAAAATAAAACGGAAGAGGAAAAACTATTTAATCTAATTTCGAGGCATCAATAATAATTAGATTCTTATAATTTCAAAAATTCTATAAATATTAAAAATATTATTGGAAGCGTATTCTTACACCATTTATTTTAATCTAAGTTAATTACACAATTAACAAATCGTTACTTTAATATCAATTGTTATCTTTCCATGGCAATTGAAAAACGTACAAGTAGAAGGACCTAAATATTTTACCAGAATAAAATGATCAGCAGTTATGAAATTAGTTTAAACGCAAGATATACTTAGAGAAGCTTTCCGGATTTTTTAGTTTTAATACTTGAATGTGAATAACAAAAACGATATAAATAAGGACATTATTATTATTATGATTATTATATTACGTGCCAATAAAAATGCACCACCCAGAAATTACAAGGTCGAAATTTTTACCAAATAACTATCCACATCTTAGGAGTCGATGAGAGAAAGTCAGAATTAAAAAACGAAAAACTTCGGTTTTTGTGAGGGTTGTCTTAAAAAAGATAGGCAATAGTTAACGGTAATTTTCTAAACTGGTGTGTCAAAATAATCTGTATTTTCTGCGAAAGCATAAAATGTTGATCGTTAACAACACCCAGAAGACAGCGTTTATAGTAACTGTTCAACTTTGAAAGGTGACGAATTGTCGGCATGCAAGAAGCGGGTTTCTCGTTCCCTGAAATAGCGAGGCGTTTAAACGGAAGCCATTCTGCGGTGCTTCGCGCATGGATATCATAGTCTGAGGAAGGCATCCAACACCGTCGACCAGGAAGTGAAGATCGGCGTTTCTTCATCTAGCTGTAAGAGATAGATTTCGTCCTTCAGCTGTAATTGAAGTGGATTGGATAAGGGACCTACGACAAAAAGTGTCTAGTAGAACCATTTACCGACGTTTTCACTCCTATCGGCCGTGTCAGCGCCTTCCACTAACACAATTGCATAAGGCAGCCAGACTTCAATGATGTCAATAAAGACAATAGTGGGTCATTGAATGGGATCAAGCCATGTTCAGTGACGAATCCCGATTTTGTCTGTGGCATAATTCCGTCAAGTAATGGTGAGAAGGTTCCGTGAAGAGAGACGCAATGTGGAGTTTGCTGTATGAGGCCATGGCGGCACACAGTGGTCAATGAGCGGAAAAAATGCGTTTTTCGAAGTATCTGTAACAAGTGTAATTTCTGCCAGATGTAAGAGTTAAAACATTGAGGATACTTATGTAACAAAAATAATCGTATATATGTGACAGACTGATGCTCCGGAACACGTTAAAGTGGAGTAATATAAGCACGTAAATTTGGGGGTCAAATATTGGGAATCTTTATGCTCACGTATAACCACTAGGAATTAGTATTTCAAATAAAGAATGTGCGAAGGAGTAAGATACATCATTGCACTTCTTATAACTGCTATCGGCATTTAGATGAAGTCACAGAATTCAGAATTATGAGGTATTCAGAAAAGTACTGTAGTTTACGAAAATGCGCACATTCAAGAAGAGTTTTCAACAAGAGCTCCGCTTGCCTTCGGGTTCTTTTTATTTCCGGTGTATTCCGTACACCTTACGGAATAAGTATATGTAAAAATTAGCTGCCCATACCTGCGCTTTGCGACTTTATGAAGCAATAACGAAGCGAATGTGCATATGCGGTTGAGCAGTACTGCATTGTATTGTGCTACGCATGCAGTGCGATTTTTATGTATAGAACCGGCCTCATTATTTCAATACGGTTCAAGCTAGAATGATAAAAATTGGTATGCATATACTACGTAAATAGTTCTCATTTTTTTATAACTTACTATTTTATATAGTTGACAATTGCAAAAGTTAGACAGCCAACGTGATTTTTTTTAATGGAATGGTGGGTTAAGTCTTATATCATTTAAACCGTAATCATATAATTAATTACTGTGCAAAATTTCGTTTACTTCTATCATCGAGTTTCAAAGTTATCGAATTTTTTCCCCAAACTAGGCGTTTTTAACCACTGTGCGGCATAGCACCAGGTGTATGGTATGAGGTTTCATAGGCTTCGAGTACAAATCCCCTTTGATATTCTTCAGAGGCAGATTAATAGCGGATTTATAGAAATTCTTCCTTGGCCAGCTCATTCTCCAAACTTGAATCCCATAAATATGTGTGGGATATCATGGGTCGACGTTTAAGACGTATTCCTCAACAAGCAAACAGTTTGGAGGAGCTGTGTCGTTAGCTACAACAAGCTTAGGATGAGAAACCTCAACAAAGCATCGATCATCTTATTTAGAGCATGCGCCGGCGAGTTAGGGGATGTATTGTTAACCGTGGTGACGTAACACAAGTCGCAACTTGTTTATTTTGACAACATATTTTTCACTTCTGACGAAGCTGTCGAACGACGGTGAAACGTAAAGTGTTATAGTGCGCGATTTAGTGTCCGCTTAAAAGATTTTGTGATACAAATTTCATCGGACAAGAACCAACTGTAAATATTAATTTTTTCCCTTAATTTTCTGTTATTTTTTTCCAAAGTGAAATTAATTACTTCTTTATCTAAAGAGAAATAAACTGGGAAAATTTTACCCTTGTAACTTGACACTTGACTCCTTCTTGGTGGTGCATTTTTACTGGCAGGTAGTTTATGTACGCCGTGTATTACAAAATTTTGGTTATCGTAATAGGTTTTTACGTTTGAATTTGCCGCTAAGAAAACGTGGCAACAAAGCATCGTCTAGCTGCGTCCTGTCTTGTTTGGCAACACTGCTCTTCCTCGTCTACCTCGCCAAGGAGGAAAAACTCGCCTGATGTGGACGCGCAACATTCATTGGTTATGGGGCATCACGTGATAGAATCTGCGACGGTCATTGGTTACCACTCCAACAACGCCGCGATTTTAGCGCCTTTCGTTCAGTCTTGTTCTCGTTCCCTTGTGGTGTAGTTGAGTGTTGGTCTATTATCGAAATTTTTGCTCTGCAAGTGAGAAAAATCAATTGACGGCAGTGCCGGAATTAATCTTACACCCGCGAACGAACGTTGGGGCTTCTTTTTAAACCCCATTCCAAGCCTGGGACCTTTGTAAATCTCGGGTAAAATATATCGAGCAATGGCTGATGCCAATGTGGTCCCTAATGACATCGTTTCTTTTTATGCAGGCTTTTACAGATCTTCTGCTGCGCTTCAGCCTTCTTAAGTTGTCTTAAGTTGCGAAGGGTTCAAACCGAATGAACTCGTAGCATTTTTCGAACCTACCGGTCCTATAAGGGAAACCTGACCAGCCATCTTGACGAGCCCTGTGAATCCAGTTTGAACCGGATTGTCGACGCTGCACGCGATCGGCAGAGGGCGTCGTAACTACCCACAGCATACCACAGCACTTCGGTTGGTAATTTTGACCTGACGTTACCGACTGTACGCTGTCAATAAGGTTAAGGTATTTCCAACTTAATTTACTTTGACATATCGTGGATCGATTTGTTTATTTCTCTTGCATAGCCGAGTTGTGAGAGCGAATTACGGCCTTTGAATTTGTGGGTAAACCACATTATTGTTAAGAAATCAAATTGTCGTGTACACTTTTATGTATTGTACCTTTGTCCATCATAATTAATGGTATTTAATAAAAGTTTAAGTTGACTTGTGCTATTGCGTTTGTGTTTACTCTTTAACGTACCAGTGAGTTAATTAAGCCTCTGTTTACTTTTGATTTTCTGCCGATTTAGTCGATTCGAAGACGTCGATAAGATCGTTTACGTTCAGTTTGTTTTAATTAATGTCTGACCTGGCGCCCTTTTGTTGTTTTACCATCTTAATTAACCCACTCCTATCTTCACTGATTGCTAGCCGAGGGGAACAGCGATACGTTAGTCAGCAGAGCTTGTCAACCATCAAGGTTGGTACGAGGCAAGTCATTTAAAGTCAAATTTGGTGACAAGGTCTGAAAGAGACATACCTTTTTTTTTCAAACACAAAGTATGCAACTAAACAATGCGGTTTGCAACAGCATGTGCTCGCTAATGACAGGGTAGCAACATTCTTCTCTTTATTACATTACATAGCTTCTCTATTGCTCTTTCTTTTAATAATTATACAACTAAAATGATATTAGTATATTAAAAGACAAGTTTCATAAAAGGATTTTAATGCACGTGTCCCAGGTCTAATGGACAAGTGCGCTGAAAAGTCTTATGGAACGTGTATTTTATACTATAAGAAAAATTCTTTCTCCGCCCATCTTCATCTCTTTTAAGCCATTCAAATACCGCAGGATTTTTGTATGAGGGCATAAGCTGCTCTTAGCGCTTAATCAGTAAACCTGTTACTACTGGCCTACTGTAGGCCAAAAAATTACATCACGGCTTTTGTTTCATAAAGATGACAGATACAACAAGATACTGCAAACCAAAGCTTTTTAAAAAAATCGAAACGGTTATTTTTTCTTGTATCACATGTTTCATAAAATTGCTTTAAAATTTTGAGTAGTGTACAATACATATTGTAGTGATATGGTTATGCTTATAAAATTTGTTTTTCTGTTACAGTGCTTTTCTTTTGGTTTTCCTCTTTTGTCAATTGTATTTCACTACTTCTCAAAACTATTTCATATTTACGTTGACATTAATATATCAAATGAAATTCATTATTTGTGAAAACTCTTTCACGTTATTGCAAATGATTTTCTTTCCTTTTTGAAAATTTAAATAAACAAGAACAACAATACTAACTATACCAATACTATGTAACACAATACTTATGTATAAAAAAAATTGAATTAGTTCAGAATTTCATTTTTGAGGCAATCTCCCAAATATGTCGAACATAATTTTGGCAATGTTCTTGCGTTACAGTTTCAGAAGCATCATGAATTTTTGCATACAGTTTCTACATTCGTGGGCTGACTTCTCTATATTATTTTTCCATTGGCTAAACAGCTCTTCAATGGCATTTAAAAAAGGACTGCACGGAGGCAGAAAAACTAGAACATGTCCATGAGCTCTTATCAGTCATTGAATTTCGTCCGTTCTATGAAATCTGACGTTGTCCATTACAAAATATGCGCCTCTTATATGATCTTCGCCTAAGTGGCCAATTAAAGTTGTCAAGAATTCTCCAAAGTGGTCTGCATTGTATGGCCTATCTTGAACGGTGAATAAATATAATGAATTAATAGACATTGCAGCAGCAACCAAATAATTACGGCCACTTAATTGGGTCTTGACTTTGTTGGCTCTTTTATTTTTCTGTGATCTTCCATATGATCTTCTAGAATTCACTTGAATTCCAAATTCATCTATAAAAAATATTTTTTCTCTGTCAATCATCATTCTGTAATATTGAACAGCATAATCGAATCTACTTTGGATAGTATCTGGAGTGTTGCGCCTTTCTGGTACAAAGGAAACGCGTTGTACAGAATAGTGAAATTATATTAATGTACTCCATTGCTGTTTTGTAGTGCTTTGATAAAGGTAATAAATGCCGAGTCTTTTCTACAAAGTTTTATTTAAATTATCCAAACCGGTTTCGCTTAAAGAGGCATCTTCAGTGGAATGTTATAAAATTATATATTAAAAAGTGAGCAAATAAAAATCAGATTAGAGTAGGCGGTGCAAAGAAAATGTATGTCTGTGATTGACTGAATTAATTAATCTAATACATTCATGAACTGTCAGATCAGCCTAACGCCGCGTTAGTAACAGACATACTTTTTCTTTGCACCGCCGACTCTAATCTGATTTTTAGTTGCTCACAGGTTATATGTTATATTAGATTTTATTTTATTTTGTTTAATATATTATATATTATATTATATTAGATTTTATTATATATTATTATATTAGATTTTATTATATATTATATAATTTTATAACATTCCACTGAAGATGCCTCTTTAGGCGAAACCGGTTTGGATAATTTTGTAGTTATATTTGTATATGAACTTTTATTAAACATTAAACTACATTTTTATTTTAAAGTGTCAACCAAAACTAAACTTGTTTTCTCCACCTACTGGACTCTTTATAATATATAATAAAGTCATAGTCGCCACAGTTACTCCCCCTCTAGTGTCTACGATTCGTAGTCACGGAAACGAACTGGTGGTTTCACCTTGCGCCTTACACGTGTCACTGATTCCTTGATTTGAGTAGAGTTTTCGTTGCTACTGAGTGCTGGCGGCTGTACAGGTGTTGAGGATGGAAATGTGTTCAGTTCCTTCACCAAAAATGCAGGTTTGACCCTATCGATGGAAACGGTTAACTGTCTTCCATTGAAGAAAATGGTGATTGTCTTGGCGTCCCGTTTAGTAACTTTATGTGGTCCAGTATAAGGTTGTTGTAATGGTCGTCGGACTGCATCGTCTCGTAAGAAAACATGTGTGCATGTTTCCAAGGCAGGATGAACGAAAACAGGCTTGTTACCATGACGAGCTGCAGGTGTTGCTCGAATCTCACGCATCTGTTGACACAGTTCTCTTGCGAATGTTGCAGCATCTGGGGGAACCGCGCCATTGAAGAAAAATTCTCCAGGGATACGCAGTTGCGTACCATACGTGAGCTCTGCTGCTGAACATTGGAGATCCTCCTTGTAGCTGGTGCACAGCCCTAAAAGAACTGTGGGCAAAAGATTTGTCCATTCTTTGTCTTCGTGGCACATAATAGCTGCCTTAATGGTCCGATGACAACGTTCGATGAGGCCATTCGCTTGCGGTCTGTATGCTGTGATGCGACATCGCTTGATCCCTAAGAGGTTCGTTAAGGCAGTTGTAAGAGAGGCTTCAAATTGTCTTCCTTGGTCGGTGGTGAGGCGATGTGGGCAACCAAAACGAGAAACCCAAGTAGCGTAAAAAGCTCTAGCTACGGTGTCAGCCGTCATGTCCACCATCGGCGTTACCTCTGGCCACCTAGTGAAACGGTCTATCATCGTCAAACAATACCGATTACCCTGGAGGGCGGTAATGGGCCAATAATATCTATGTGCACATGTTCAAACCTGCAATCAGTCATGTTAAAATTCTTTAGAGGACTGTGAGTATGACGAGAAATTTTGATCTCTGGCAGGGGTATACACTTGCGACACCATTCAATGATGTCCCTGTTCATGCATGGCCAAACAAATTTTTGTTTGATAGCTCGGCTGGTTGCTCGACCACTAGGATGTGATAACTGATGGAACAGTAGGAAAATTCTTCGGCGCAGACTTTTCGGGACGTAAGGACGGATGGTGTCAGTTGAGGTTTCACACACAATAGTGACTGCAGAATTGTTTGGAGTGAACTTTCTGAGGATTAAAGAAGTATTTATGGATTGCAGAAGTTCCTTCAGTTCGGGATCGTTCTTCTGTTCCTTTGCTAGTTCCTCCGGTTCAATCGCTGTGGATTCGAAATCTCTTCAATTCGTGACAAAGCGTCGGCGACAACGTTGCTTTCGCCGGGTACAAATACGACGGTCGTAGTGAATTGTCCTATGAAGTCTAAGTAACGCAGTTGTCGAGGTGACGCTTTATCCGTCTTCTGCAGGAAAGCGTATGTCAGTGGCTTGTGATCCGTTCGTACGCTGAAATTCCTGCCCTCAACCATGTAGCGGAAGTACTTGATAGCCTCGTAAATAGCTAGCAGCTCTCGGTCATACGTGCTGTATTTAGCTTGAGCGGTGTTCAACTTCTTGGAGAAAACTGCTAACGGTTCCCCAAATTCCGTCAACTTTTTGTTCTAACACTGCACCTACGGCTACCTCTGAAGCATCAGTCGTCAGAAGTAGTGGCGCTGTCATAGGGATGGGCCAAAAGGGTTGAGTTAGCTAATTTTTCTTTACACCGGGCAAATGCTGCGTCTGTCTCAGGAGTCCAAACTATTTTGTCATTCTTTTGCTATTTTTAAAAATCATTCAACGGTGTTTGGAACTCAGCTGAGTTTTTAACAAACCTACGATAAAAATTTAACCTTCCGAGAAAACGTCGCAACTGTTTTAGTGTCGTAGGCTTAGGAAAATCAGTGATTACAGCTACTTTGTTGGGTACCGGCTTTATACCTTCTGCTGAAATTAGGTGTCCAAGATAGTCTACTTGAGTGGCGCCGAAACACACTTTGCCGGATTCACAACGATTCCAAACTCGCGCAACCGTTCGAAAACCAGTTCAAGGTGTTCTAAATGTTCCTCTGGGAAGTAGATGCGATAAGAATATCGTCTATATAACAAAAACAAAAAGTCCAGACCTGAAAGCACGGAATTCAAGTGTCTTTGAAAAGTTTGGGCGGCATTTCGAAGGCCGAACGTGATCACATTAAACTCAAAAAGTCCGAAAGGAGTAATGATCGCGGTCTTGGGAATGTCTTCCTCGGCTATGGGGATTTGATGGTATGCATGCACAAGGTCTATTGTCCCGAATACACTTTTCCTGCAACCTTAATGAAAAGTCTTGGATGTGCGGAATTGGGTATCGATCGGGTATTGTTACACTGTTTAGCTTACGATAATCGCCGCACGGACGCCATTCACCAGGAGTCTTTTGGGTACGAGATGCAAAGGACTTGCCCATGGACTCTTCGACGGTCTGCAAATTCCTGTTCTAGCATATACTGGAATTCAGCCTTGGCGATTTTTAATTTCTCAGGAGGGAGTCGTCGACAATTCTGCGATACTGGAGGTCCTGTTGTCTGTATGTAGTGTACAGTGGTCCCAGATGATTTGGCTAGAAGTGCTGGACGTGTTATGTCAGCGTACTTGGCCAGAAGGTCGTGGTATCTTGTCGTCCGAAGAATGGTGGTGATACCTAACGTCGCATGCTTCCATTGATGCTATTGTGGTAAGGTTGGTCTGCCTGTCGATAAGCTTTCTATTAGCAAGGTCGACTAATAAATGATACCTGCTAATGAAATCGGCTCTTATGATTGGTCGAGAAACATCGGCTACTAAGAAGAACCACTTGAATTGTTTTCTCAATCTGAGATCAAGGCAAAGAAGTTTTCGCCATAAGTTTCATGTATGGCAGTACCATTAGCTACGAATAATGTTGTTTTCCCTGGGTGAATGGAGGAGTTGTGTACGTAACTTTTGGGCAGAACTGATATCTCAGCTCTGTATCAATGAGATACTGAATACCAGATCGTGGGTCTGTGATAAAGAGGCGATGTTGAGCAGTAAATGGACCGTCGCACGCTGCCTCCTGCGCCGGCGGTGCTCTCAGTTTTCCGATTTGCTGGAGAAAGTGCATGGTGACAAGCACTTCTTTGCTTTTTCTTTGTATCTTTGATGATAGAAACAAAGGTTGCTTCTCTCGCGTGCTTGATTCTTGCTTCTCGAGCGTGAACGCTGCCAATTACGTCCTCGGTCATTCGCCAGTTTCTCTACCATTGCAGTTAGAGCGGCTACTTGTTGTTGCAGAGCAGCTAAAGTTGCTGCTGTGTCATTTGCTGGTGGTGCAGTCTGGCCAACTGCTGCAATAGACGTCGAACCAACGGTGCGTATTTCAACCAACTTATCTGCTATATCTGCCATTTTTTTCTAGAGTGACACCTTCGCTAGCAGATAAGACTAATTGCACATGAGGTGGTAGCCGTTGCAACCACAATGTTTTAAGCACCTCACTACTAATGCGGTTACCTGCCAGTGCCTTCATCTCCTGCAGCAACTGAGATGGTTTCTGATCTCCCAACCCAATTCTGTCAACAGCTTTTTTATTTGTCGTTCTTGGGAATCGGAATATGCAGCTATCAGCTTCGTCTTAATTACTTCATATTTTTCTGTGGACGGGGGGCTAGATACAACATCAGACACCTGCTGCAGTACGCTGCAGTCTAACGCTGCCACTACGGTGTAATATTTGGTGATATCCGACCGTACCTTGTACGCATGAAATTGGGCATCTACTTGTGCGAACCAGAGTTTCGGATCTTGCTGCCAAAATGGTGGAAGCTTAATGTGTTTCACCTCATCTACCTCTGCGCTGCTGCTGGACTCATGGTTCTGTTGCGTAGCGGCTTAAGATGGTCCTTGCATTTCGGCTAGCTGTTGCTGTAGGTGCTGAATAAGAAGCGCTTGTTCTGTTTCTTGCTGTGCGCGTTCACCAGGGGTCACCATTTGTAGTTATATTTGTATATGAACTTTTATTAAACATTAAACTACATTTTTATTTTAAAGTGTCAACCAAAACTAAACTTGTTTTCTCCACCTACTGGACTCTTTATAATATATAATAAAGTCATAGTCGCCACAATTTAAATAAAACTTTGTAGAAAAGACTCAGCATTTATTACCTTTATAGTGAAATTCCTTTATCGCTCTGTCAATGGTTATTTTGTACGGCCGGTAATTTTTTTTTACAGTGTTTGGCAGTACTTTAAATTGTCGTCCTATTTGGACTGCCGAAGTACCATCATTCAATTGCTCTGATAATAAGAGTACGTACCTCGTTGGAGATTTTGGTATTTTGTCTTCTTTCAGCATTCATTATGATTTAATAATAATGTGAAATTGATTTGACAAATAAGGAAACGCTTCTGCTGTGACAAACACAGCACTCTGTTTCTTAGAGATAGGAAATAGTTTTGAGAAATAGTGAAATACAGTAATTGACAAAAGAGGAAAACAAAAAAAACACTGTATAATGTTTTTGAATTTTGAGGCTTGATTCAGGATCGTGGTTCTTTTAGTTAAGAAAGTCTTTTATTAAAAATTTTGCTGTAATTTGTGTTCTGTAATTCCTAATAAGTTTTATAAATCGTCTACGATTGTCACGAATCGTCTACAATTTATCTTTAATTAGAAATTTCAGATTCTTGTTTATATTTAAATTTATTTGGTTTAGATAACTCAACTACGATTGTCACGAATCATCTTTGAATATATCCTTTAAATTAATTTAAATATTACTATAAATTGAACTCAATAGGTTTAAATACCTTGTCTACGATTGTCACGAATCGTTTATAAAAGTATTCTTTAATTGAATTAATTGAAACAAATTTATTTTTTACGTTTTGACAGTATTAAAATTTGAAATTGTCAAAATATTAAATTATCCAGATCTGAATAATTTATAATTTTATCAATTACTTACTGTAACATTTTCTTTTGATTCTCCTTCTTCTTGTAGAAAAATAGAAATAATATAGTTTGAAAGTTTATTTACTATGTATGAATTATAAAACGGAAACAGCAAAAATCAATTAATTAAACGTCAAAATTAAATCTTTTATAAATTCAAAGAATAATGAAAGAGAACTTTGAAACTATTTAACGATAAAAATGTATGAATTAATAACGAAATTAAAGAATTGACATGAAATGAGGTTTTGAAAAAGTTTGATTAATTATGAGTTATCGTTCGTTCAGAGATTAGAGAATGAATGAAAATTTTGATTATTTTTGCTTTAATTACAGCTCCTATAATAGTATATTACATAACGAGAGTTGTAAATAGCATATTACGCACGATGGAAAAGTTGCGCATGAGCCACGCAGCGGCGAATGCAACTAATTCCACAAGTGCGTAATTGCTTTACAACTCGAGTTTTGTACTATACTTTATCTACGACCACAAAAATTACCTTATTATTCAAGTTCAAAACAATCAGCAATGACACTTGCAATTTCGACGACTGTCAATCTAATGTGATGCGGCTTCGTAGATCTAACTACGAGCGTGCGTAAAGTAGGTGCAAATGCCCTCGCTGTGCGTTTTTCTTACTTTACGCACGACGTTTGTAAACACCCGCTTACTTAATTTATGTGTTGTACGTAATTCGTCATTTACAGTAGTGGTCGTAGATAAATATTATTCACCATGTGAACCATTTATATAGCAACATCTTGACTTTTTTAGAATCGATTTTTAATTTAAGGCATATTTTCGCGCTGAAAACAATTCATGGAATGGTTTGAACCGCATTCGAAACATACGTCATAATTTACAAGAGCCACGAGAACGTAATATTTTACAAGCGTTTTTGAAATTTTCAGTCTGTCAGTGTCAGCTATTATCTGCACTGTATAAAACACTCGTTTTCACAGAAAAAAATTGATGTTGAGTTGTTAATATTAGAAATCGTAAATAACGATTTAGAAATTCAATTGCAGCACCACTTGCTTTTACATTGGTGGCTGAAAAAAAACGTTGAGGATGAAGAACTAATAACACCTTTTGTTGTAACATCTAATGTACAGCCTCAATCAAAAGTAATGAAACTTTTAAAACCCAAACGCTGTAGTCAGAGTGCAACGGTGCCGAGTTAGAGAGAGCGCAACGTGTTGTGGGGTTCCGAAGGACTTCGGAAACATTCGTTCGCCATAAGACTTCATCTCACTCAGTATCTTCTCTCTCTGACTACAGCGTTTCAGTTTTGAGCGTTTCATTACTTTTGATTGAGGTTGTACCTCACATGAGAATACAAGATTATTATGAAGAATGGATTTTTCACTATATTGATGATGATTTTTTTAGACTCTTTAGAACGACAAAAGAGACATTTGCAAAATTGTTACTTGCTTTAAATTCTGAAGATAAGTTTTATGCTGGAGGTAAAAGCCCTATTCCAGTGGAAAAAGCATTGTTAATGACACTTTGGTGGTTAGGGAAACAAGAGGTTCTTGTTTCAGTAGCGGATAGATTTAATTTACCACAATCAACAGCTTTTAAATTAACGGAATTTATGTTTCAAAAAATAATAAATTTAAAAAATTCTTATATTGTATGGCCTGATGCAGTGGAAATAAGAAAGATTGAGACCGACTTCAGAAATAGATGTGGCTATCCAGGTAAATTATCTAATTATGACAAATTTTTCACAATATACTCCATTATTATAGGAATTGTTGGAGCTGTTGATGTTTGTAATATTAATTTTAAAGCTCCAGTGGATCAACAGAATTCATACATAGATAAAAATAAAAAGCATTCGATTAAATTACAAGGGATAGCTACAAATGATAAAATATTTACTATGGTTATAGTAGGTTATCCAGGTTCTGCCCATGATAGTAGAGTAAGTACATATATTTATACATTACCCATCTTTTAATATTTACAAATGATGCTTTAAGGCAGGCGGCCACTGAACGCGAAACTAAGCTAAGCTAAGCGAAACTAAGTTTTTTGAAAATTGGATCCAACGTAATCTTACGCGAATGTGGCAACTAAAGCTAAGGGAAGCGAAGTTAGGATAGCAAAGGTATAAAACAATGTTTATCTTCGCTCGGTTGCCTCGTCCGCGTAAGATTACGTTGAATCTAATTTTCAAAAAACTTAGTTTCGCTTAGCTTAGCTTAGTTTCGCGCGCAGTGGCCCGTCGCCTTTATGATTGTAATTTATATAACCAGGTTTTAAAATTCACAAATATATTTAAATATTCAAGAACGTGGTCTGTGTCAAAATTATTTTCATGATACGGAATATCACATTTTGGGTGATAAAGCCTATCCATTGAAAACATGGGTAATAACCACGGTTAGGCGGATCAGATTCCGCTCGCGCTGGCAGGAGCGTCATATCTAACTGCACTCGAGAAGGGAATGGCAAATAATCACATGCATAATTTGCAATAGCAAAGAACGTTTAATGTTTAATTTAATTTTTAATTCGAAAATACGAAATTTTGTTTAAATTTAACAATTTCTTACGCGATGAAATTAAAATTTCGTCCGACGGTTATGGAGAAATGAACCAGCGCAATGATCGTACATAAACATGCACAGTATAAGCGGCAAACCAGGCGGATCGCTGCAAGCGGAATCTCATCCACCTAACCGTGGTAATTTTAATAATAGTTTTATCAGTAAACAGTAAAGTGTAACACGCACATTTCAGGAACAATGGCCGTTTAAATCAAAGACAAAGGCATCATAATACTTGCCATAGCATTACAAGAATAGTTGTAGAGCACACTTTTGGATTATTAAAATCAAGATGGCGAATTCTTAATTTTATCAATGTACATAGTGTTGAAAAGGCTGTACATATAATAATGGCATGTTGTGTATTACATAACTTTTGTTATATAAACACTGATTTTTGAGACCATTATGAGCAAATTCAACATGATGTTGATAACAACTTTGGCGATAATATATACAGTGTGTCCCAGATTGAGTAGGCTACCATGGGTAACTTTCTTATTAGTGAAGATAGAGATTTGGTTAAATGGGCAATATTTTGCAGTTTTATGTGCCGATTGAGATTCCGTTGAGAAAATTTGAGGCCGAATAGTTCGATATATCGCAGAAAAACTGAAAATCGCTACTTTCTTTAATGTCGAATAACTTCGCAATTATAAAAAATATGAAAAAATGTTTCGTATAAAAGTTACTATGTTTGATAAAATGCAGCTGAAAATACAGTCAAAATAAAATTCAAGATGGCGGCTGACAAGATATTGATAGCAACTTTCTTATTTTAAATGGACGCCATATTGGATTTTTGTACGCTTAAATAGCATTTTTTTCTCTCGTTTCAACCGTGTATCACAACCCATAGAATTTTTTTTTTAAATTAAATTTTTTTATTTTAGATCAAGTAAGCGGGTTGCATTTACTTATTACTAATCAAGTAAGCGGGTTGCCTTCACTTATTAGTAATAAGTAAAGGCAAGCCGCTTACTTGATTTAAAACAAAAAATTTAAATTAAAAAAAAAAAAATTTTTAGATATGGGTTGTGATACACGGTTGAAACGAGAAAAAAAAATGCTATTTAAGCGTACAAAAATCCAATATGGCGTCCATTTAAAATAAGAAAGTTGCTATCAATATCTTAACAGCCGCTATCTTGAATTTTATTTTGACTGTATTTTCAGCTGTATTTTATCAAACATAGTAACTTTTATCTGAAACATTTTTTCATATTTTTTATAATTGCGAAGTTATTGGACATTAAAGAGAATAGCGATTTTCAGTTTTTCTGCGATAATATCTGAACTATTCGGAATTTTCAAAATTTCTTAACGAAATTTGAATCAGCACATAAAACTGCAAAATATTGCCCATTTAACCAAATCTCTATCTTCACTAATAAGAAAGTTACCCATGGTAGCCAACTCAATCTGGGACATACTGTATATGGCTGCTGTTAATAAAAGAATGAACATTGCTAAGGTGTTGTGGGAAGAGCAATATGATGTTAGAGTATAATTACACTACTGTTATTATTATTTTACATTCGTTTTACGTAGGATCTTAAGTGTAACTGCATTTAAAAGAAATTTGAAAATTTATGTAACGTTTCAAAAAATGTACATGAGTTCAAATAAAATATGAGTTTTCTAATGTCTTCAGAATAAACTAATAATTATTCCCTCATACTTTATTACATAATCTAATGACTTATAAAACATTGATGCTTCAAAACCATCACATAGAAAACAGAAAATAAACAATTCATTTAACAATGTGCTTTGTCAAACTTTGAATAAAAACACAAAAAGCATTCTTTAAATGTTCCAAATAAATCTGAAATTAAAAAAAAAGAAACATACATACAGGTTGTTACAAATTCGAGGCTCACCAGTGGGATCTCGAAAACGGTAAGAGATACGAAGTCGGTTAAATTAGGACAAAGTTGCGTATTTTGGTGCTGAACAATAATATATATTGTTGGAAGTAAATTTCTCTTGCTATTTTACTGAACTGGTGTTCTTAGCAGAATAAATTTTAAAAATTTACGTTTTTCTTGGATTCACATCGTTCATTTTTAGATCAAAAATTTTTACAAAAATCAGCCTTTATGATATACGAAATAAAACTCCGAAGATATATCAAAGCTTTTTTGTTTTTGTTTTCACAACTTACCATATTTTTCTTTGCACTATTATTTTCAACAATTTCTTCAATTATAGCTATTTCACTTTATTAAATCTGGATGTGTGATACATGGAAAAGCATCAGAAAAGACAGACCTATTTAATAGTATTAGAATCCAATATGGCGCCCATAAGAAAAAATTAAGTTGATGATGGTCAGAACAAAGCGAAACGTTCTAAGTAAAATGTAATGATATCATCGTAAAGAGCTCAAAAAAGTGCCCGTAGAATGTATTAATTCTGTTATGATCCCTATAATAATAGCTTCAGAAAAAAATAAAAAATAAAATTACGTTTTTCAGTTTTTTGGAAATATTTCAAAAACTACAAGTCATAGAAGATTTATCAAAACGGACTATTGTTCAGCACCAAAATACGCAACTTTGCTCTAATTTAGCCGACTTCGTATCTCTTATAGTTTTCAAGATCCCAATGGTGAGCCTCGAATTTGTAACAGCCTGTACATGTATGTAAGAAATATTATGACGATTCCTTACTTCTCGGCGCCAGTCCGTCTGATGCGTCACAGCCAGTCTCCAAATTTCCGCTTCGAGATAATTTCTGCTGCAGAATAAATTAAACCAGACAGTCCGTCGCATTCCAGAAACTATGCGTAAATGAGCCCGAGATATAAAAACGAAAGATATAGTGTTATTGCGTGAGATTTATAGATTCCAATACCAGCACTGGTTTTGCTTTATGCTTATCGCCAAAAATTAAATTCATTTGTTCAAAATATTTTGGAGTTTTCAAAGCCCCCTCTCCAGTCTTTTTCTGAGCATCACAATATTTAATATAAGAAGCATACAAATTAGAAAATTTCTGTCTAACTTTTTCTCTACCTTCTATACCCTCGCCAACATAAAAACCTTTGCTGTTTAGTTCATTTGCTATTCGTAACCACAGTTCATTTTTGTATGTCTTTTTATCATTGAATGTTCATCAATATTTTTTCTCAAGTTTAATAATTCTAAAGTTGCCTAATGATCAGGGAGTCTAAATTTAAATCAGTTTGATTTATCATGAACGTACGCTTCGAAAGAGTGGGGTTGTAACCAGTATACGATGCATAGATAACAGTGGGCGAACTCGACGACGCGACGCTGCGAATGCAGGGAGCCGAACAATGCGCTACTGCATCGAAGTTCGCGGAAAAGATATGCCGTCTCCGCTTAGTCGACTAACGCACATAAAAAACTGATTTAAATGTAGACTCCCTGCTCATGATCCTCTTGACTCTGTACTTTAGAGCTCTTCCACAATTTACATTCTTTATTGTGCATTTTCTTCAGTTTCTATTATTAACAGTTTTTTAACAATTTCCAAATATAGAGCTGCATAATTTGGATCTGAAGAAAAATGACATATACAGTATGTCCCCGGATTAACTTTACAATACGTATAATGGACCAAAAATTTTTGAATTAAGATTCCATGTTCTGCAGTTCAGGTCTGCTTGGCGTGAAATGAATTTGTGTCAAATTTGACGCCGAAAGTCTTCAAGGTGGCGGAATTAACACAAGAAGAAGTAAAATCTGAGTAGGTAAAGTGGTCTTCCTTTTGAATTTAGGAGAAAAATTTAGTAAGATAAAATGATTCTCATTTCAAATTAGGGAGATATACCAAATTCCAACATCCTAGAAAAAAAATTGAATTACGGAATATTAGGATTTCAGTACGGTTGTAAGA
This sequence comes from Dorcus hopei, assembly GCA_033060865.1. Taxonomy (NCBI): domain Eukaryota; kingdom Metazoa; phylum Arthropoda; class Insecta; order Coleoptera; family Lucanidae; genus Dorcus; species Dorcus hopei. The sequence continues at coordinate 7,884,444 of CM065423.1, read as the reverse complement.
CATTAACACTGTCAGGTGCTAATATGGACGGAATGTTATTTGAATAATCATATTTTATTTGTTTTTAGTCAATAAATATGTAGATGGCGTTAACATTTTGAAACGTTTATAATTTAATTAGTAATTTTCCGTAATTCAATTTTTTTTTTTCTAGGATGACGAAATTTGGTATACCTCCCTAATTTTAAATGAGAATCATTTTATTTTACTAAATTTTTCTCCTAAATTAAAAAAGAAGACCACTTTACCTACACATATTTTACTTCTTCTTGTGTTAATTCCGCCACCTTGAAGACTTTCGGCGTCAAATTTGGCACAAATTCATTTCACGCCAAGCAGGCCTAAACTGCAGAATATGAAATCTTAATTCAAAAATTTTTGGTCCATTATACGTATTGTAAACTCAATCCGGGGACATACTGTATAGGGAAAAAAATCTTCATTCTGATTATTTAGTACAAACCTTTCAAGTTTTCTGCAGTTTCTATATCTACACTAAGTAATAAATCTTCTAATTGTGCTTCTATCATTTTTATGTATAAAGTTTGGAAATACAAAATCTATAAACAGTTTGAACGTTGATAGATGTCAAACCCCCACCACAAATACGTTTTGAAAGTATCACCACAGAACGTTTCTAAGGGCGATTTTTCGCGACATACCAGTATCATTGTGTTACAATACTTTAACATACCGCTCCATTTTAGCGAATGATACCACTGCAGGAGAGTATAGTATGACGTACATTATGACGTAGTTAAAATACTTACTGAATGTAACTGTAGGTAACCCAAAGCGCAAGCTGTGTTACCTACGGTATGTATATTACATGCGTTATACATCTATAACTATAAATTTGTAACAAAATATGTAATTATTATAAATGATCGGAGAAATTGTGGAAATCAAAAGTCAACATTTCGCTGTATGTTGACAGTTGCCTCAGATTCCGTATTCTCATATAGTAACCGGACCTATTTAGCGAGAAACACGGTATCATGTAGAATGTTTTAAAAATTAGAGTGGGATATAAAGCAACAAGGTAACAAAATGTAACCGAATGTAACCAAACCGGTATGTTTTGGTATGTCGCGAAAAATCGCCTATGTCTTTTATATCTCATTTTATTAAACTTCAAATATAATTTTGACGTTCATTAATGTCATCTCAAAATGTTGTGTAAATTTGTTACAAAATACGATTTCCTTAAGATATTCGCAATTTGTAAGTAAAGGATTTTCCAATAAGTACTTCAGAACTTTCAAATGAGACACAATGATAACTACAAGTGATAATCCTTTAATCTTTATTTTATTTTGAAGAACAATCGATGTCATTATGTTTTAAAAATAATATCGTTTAAATGTCCTCCTCGACTTCGTCTGACTGAATGCATTCTGGAGGTTAATGGTGAACGTTACAGAAATATGCTAATGCTAACTAAATATCTTTGGCCTGAACTGAGAAATTTCGACATAATAGTATCTTATAATACAAGTGCATAAGAAAGCCTTTAAAGCACGCACGACACGCAGCGGAGCGCTTTTAACGGCGCAAATGCTTTAAAGCCTCTTATGGACGTGTATTATACGATATTTTTTATTATACCTGCGCTAAAATGTGAAAATTAGAACGACATTAAAATTTAAATTCATTTTGTAAAGTTGCCTGTGGATCGCATTTTGAATCGTTAACGTGGAGATTGTATGTGTTGTTCCCTAGGCAACTTTAAAACACGGCGTGCTTTAATCGTCCTTTTTCGCACGCCTTTTAGTTTTAAAAACAGGAATTTTGATGCAGGTATAATAAAAACAAGGTTTTTTTTTTCAACAAGACGGAGCGACGTGTCACACATCTCGTCAGACAATTGTTTTATTGCAACAACAGTTTCCTGGACGCGTTATTTCGAAAGATGGTAATGTCAACTGGCCACCAAGATCATGCGATCTCACGCCTATAGGAAAAAATCCCTATAGGAAAAAATCCAAAATCCAAATCCATGTGAAACCTCTGGTTTACAAAAATAAGCCACAAACAATTCCCGACCTCAAACGGAACATTCAAGGCACCATTACAAATATACCACGCGATATGTGTGGAAAAGTAGTCGCAAAATGGGCCTCCACAATGCATTCAGTCAGACGAAGTCGAGGAGGACATTTAAACGATATTATTTTTAAAACATAATGACATCGATTGTTCTTCAAAATAAAATAAAGATTAAAGGATTATCCCTTGTAGTTATTATTGTGTCTTATTTGAAAGTTCTGACGCACTTATTGGAAAACCCTTTATATCATTTCATTCTACACATAATTTTTATACAATATAACATTTTTATATATAGATATATCAAGAAAATAACCCCTGAATAAATTTTGACAAACCCCTGCTAAAATTTATAATTTCAGATGTTCCAAAAGTAGCTTGTAATCCACCTCTACGTCTTCTGTTTTCATCATCTTCACCCGTACACGATGTCCATCTGCAAGATATATTACTCATCTCTTTCTTTTATTGTTGGTTTTTTGGATTGGTCAATATCTTGCGATGAGTGGATGATTTAGTTTGGTTTTACACTTTTCCAAATATTTACAAAACTCTTTCCAGTTCATCTCTTTTTCGAATTCCTGGACCCAAGTTACTTCTTCGTCTTCAATATGAATCGAAATCTCCCCTTCCCCATCTTGATTTGTTCTTTAAAACAATTTTTGGTAAGTTTTATATATTTACTCTCTCTTCAACTTAATGATAATATTTATTTCAGATAATTTATATTTTGACATATAAAAATTGTAAGTGAATTTAATAGATGTAGATGGATAAATGGATAATTTATTTACTGTTCTTGCTTCATGATTTTTTATATGCAGGAAACTTCTGGTAATTTAGTTTATATCACAGCAATATGTATACCAGGGGCCTATTTCATAATAAAATACAAGCTAATAATATTAGTATTGAATAAAGCGTTTGATGATTGGATTAAGGACGAAATAAAAAATTATTCGTTCATTCAGCTGACAGTTTCGGTTTGTAAACCGAATCTGTTGGTTTATAAACCGAAACTGTCAGCTATAGTTTTTTTACTTCGTCCTTAATCCGATCTTCAAACGTTTTATTCAATACTAATATTATTAGCTTGTATTTTATTATGAAATGGGCCCCTGTTGTCCATTTGACAATGAGATATAGGGAAAACAGAAATTATCTTATTTTATCTGCCTGAGTAAATTCATATGAATTTGTAGTCGTAATTGGAAAGATTTTGATTTCTAAAGCATTTGCGTATTAAACTTATGATATTTTAAGCATTAATTATTTATAAATTAAAGAAAAATTAATTAAAATTCTTTATTTATACTTAATAGCTTATTTTAGCAACCACAATTAATAATTCTCGTGTGGTCAAGGTGTTTAAGTTTAAATTTCGTAACCGTAAGGTCAGTACTTTCAAGGAAGTAGTTATTGTTAAATTCATGCAACATTGATGAAAATGTTTGAAGATATTCAAATTCATGCTATATGTAGTCTAAAGTAGTTTAAGAGCAGCGCTATGAAAAGGCTGAGAAAATAAATTAATATTAAAGAAAATGATTTCAAATCTAAAGAAATATTAAAAAAAAAGAAAATAAATAAGTAATACTGTCTGCACTCGGATTTGATCTTGACCCTGCAGTTGCGAAACACGAACAAATAATTTGGACCACGAGAACCGTTTATAATTTACGTTAAATAGATATTAAGCTTATACGGAAAAAATAATAACTTTTTTCCTTAATTTCTAAATAATTTACAATTAAAATAGCATAAATTTAGTATCAAAACGCTTTACACGCCATAATCTTTCCGGCTATAACTCACAATTTTATAAAAATTTACTCAGGCCGATAATATAATGCAATTTCTGTTTTCCCCATGTTAAATCCCTATGTCCCATTGTCAGAAGGACATCCGGTATATGTATAAAACTTTCAAAACTAATAGTTACAAGTAAAGATACCATTGCACTGAACCCCTATTTGTAAGAAATAAAATATATAAGAAGCGTGTACTCCGCTGTTTGAAGATTGTTTTATAATACAATACAAATATTGATAAGAACTTGTACACACATTCAATTGATTCAATAAACACAGTACGCCGATCGTCATCACGTGCGTTGTTGATGAGAGTCCGATGGCAATCCACTATCCACCAATCATTCAACTTATCTTAATCACTGGATTCCCTAAGAGTTGCCAAAGTACACTTCGAACTTTCAGTATCCGGGCAATTAGCCTCAACGCAACATGTTTGGCTCCAAAATTATCAAACCTGGGCGATTGCTCGCCTTTAACGGGGTTGGTTTCTTCAAGATACCCGGCCAGGTTGTCGCTTTGCGTCCGGTGGCTCTCTTAACAGCACGTGCCGCATCTAGTTCGACCGGACTTTGGGCACCCAAGATTACCCAAGTAAGTCATGAATGATGTATTAAAATTAAATAAAATCCAACAAGAAACCGTTCTTATATTAAGAAAATTTGGAGACGATCAAATTTATTATACTAAAACATTTCAAGCTTTAATAGTATTTATTATTTCTTTGTTTTTATTTCTACTTCTTATTAATAAATAAGTCTTTAAAAAATACTACTTTTTAATTTGGTTTATTTATTCAAATCTAATTTCATCTTCAAGATATTCTAAGAATCAAGTTAGTAGTTGCAATTTTGACTTCGTTAATTAAAATTTTAGAGCTACTACGATTAAAAAACAAAGCGAAATTTTACAACAATTATGTCTACAAAAATGCATCAATTACATTTAAGAAAACATAGTAATCATCAGAATTTTCCATATATTCAATAAGCAGAATAACTTCGCAGTTCCAAAAAACGATCGCCATCAACTTCCCAAAAGACAACTGACTTTTCGCCTTCTTTAACCCATTGGCATTGACTCCTATTCCGTAGCAGGATTTCAATAGAACATCCTAGTCTCGTTGCCTGTGACACTTCTCAAAAACTTAACTCTCATCGCTCTCTAAAGCGGCTGAGATAAATTTCTTTTCTTGCCAGTTTCTGCTCTGGTGTAAGGGGTTTGAGGGTCCATCATGCAGGAACATTTTTCATCCCGAATCTTCGTGTACAATCGTTTAAACTGTATGAATAACTTCTGGTCCATTTCCCTCTTTAATTGAAAACTTTATCACTGCGCGATGCTCCAAATTATTTTCACTCATTTTTCGGAAGAAAAAATCATAAAAACTGCAAAACACAACGACCTCGTACTAAATTTCGCCACGGCGACAGTAATTTGACAACTGGCTGGGTTGATAAATTAAGAAAACATCCTTGTACCTACAAAGAGGGCCTGTTTTATGACCAACATGAATAGAAAACTTCAAACAAAAATCAGTCAAATTCAAAATATTTACTTAAATGTAGACAACGTAAGTTAAAAATTAAGTTACAATATTTTGCATACAATTTTGGTGTTGAAAGCAATAAATCATAAGATATGATACGTCATGTCACTCATGACTAACATTATAATTGAATTTTTGGCTTTGATTGCCTGTATCTAGATAATTATTGTGAATTATACAATAATTAGATATGTTGCAGGAAATTTTCTCCTGAAATTATGGAGTACCTGGTATATAACCATAGATTATTCAAAGTATTATAGAGCATTCTAAGCGATAGAAATTAGTAAAATAGAAACAAAATTTCTGTATTACACATTTACAAATTATACATTTATATTTGCAAGAAGTACGTGTTCAGTAAAATAATGAGAGTTTAAAACGTTCAAAGGGGATGTAAAGGCAGGTTCTAGTGACTCAAATCAAAATCATTTAAAATGTCATCTCAGCCTAAAATTTTTACTAATAGTCTCACTTTCGGTCTGGGGTATAGAAACACAATAAATAAATAAAAATATTTTCTTCAAAATTAGCAAGTTTCCTGGTTTAGAATTAATTAATTTGTTTAACAACAATTTAACTTAAAATTTTAGATTCAAAATGTTGCATGCATTTTTTTTCACATCTATGATATTAGGTTCTATAATGTTTACGTTTAATATTTATAAAAAAGCTCTTTGTGTTTTGTGTACCTATTTATTTCTGTTAAAATTTATGTTTCAATTTGGTAATCCATTTTTATCTTTATCCGAGAAAGCCTGAATAACCCGGAATACTGTAATCAAAATTATACTACAGTTTTTGTATTATCAGTATTTACATTCAGAACCAGATATAACAGCATACAACATACAATCAACATTGGAATTTTTAGCAAAATATTATCAGCTGTACGTTTCCACAAATATTTATCGAAAAGTGATTACATAACGAAAGAGAAAAGAAAGTTATTTTACTTTTAATAATCATTTGTGCTTACATTTTCTTTTTGGATAAAATATTTTAAAACTATTTTTTTTAATGACTAAAATTATGTAAGTTGAATTTTAATAACTAACAATAAGTATGAAACTCGTAAATTTTTATTAGGGTTAGAATTGTTGGTATCGTGAAACTGAAAAATGTATGAGTATCGCGCAAACAGCTGTGAGTTGCGTTGCTAAATATGTAAACGACGTTTGGCTTTAAATAATGTACCTGCTGTTACAATGAATTAATGCCTAAACGAAATGTTTATTTATTTTTTGCCCTAACAGTTGTTACATGAATACGGCAAAAGTATAACTGTTTGAATATACGTGTTACCAATGCTTTATAAAAAGCCAAAAATATCTTCATTTTAAGATTGGTTGCCTAATTAAAAAAAAAAAAAACACTAGTAAACGTTCACAAAGAATTAATAAAATGTTTTCCTTATAAGCCGAATGTTTATTTTGCCGTAAATCAGCTGATCGTCGCTATCTATCTCACTCTTATGTACTATTGTTCCAATCTTTACCATTACGTCATCAATTTTATATGTCCGAATCTAAACAGAGATGGGTTGAAGAACATATGCATTTTATTCTAACATGCGTTGAAGACGTGTTGGTAAAGATCATTGGATCAATAGTAGACATCAATTCCTCGTTATCTGTATGGAGTCTGTGTAAGTAATACGTCATTGTGTTTATGACAATCTTTAACCTTTTGACTGTGGAAGGCTCAGACACAAAACATGCCAATCGAACGCTGTTCGCACGAAATAAGCATCTCACATCGGACTCCTTTAATCTTAAAAACTGGGCCAAAAATGTTAGAAACTTAGAACATTTGCGATTAACATGTGAAGAAATGGTAGTAACATGTTGAAAATAATATACAGTTCTTATTCTGAAACATGCTCGATCTTTGTTGCTACGGTAAAATTATCGACTCAAATGACAGCAATGTATTAAAGCGTGTATTTTATTTTGAAACATATTTTGTTCCATTACTTTAAGTGTGAGGGAGAGCGATCGATCCGAACGTAAACGCGAACTCACCCTATGTTTCAAAATAAAATACACGCTTTAATACATTGCTGTCATTTAATAATTACGTTACTCTAGCAACAAACGTATGTGTGTGTTTTGCATGTTTCAGAATAAGATACATTCACGGTATATGTTAGTAACCGAGCTTTCGACTGCGTAAATCACGACATTCTTCTGAACAAATTGGAAAGATACGGTATACGCGGAACAGTCAAGAATTGGTTTCAAACCTACTTAGAAAATCGTTCCCAATTTGTAACCTTAAAGTACTTTGATGAAACAAACCAAATGATGAGCAAAGTGAAATCCAAGATATTGTCCAGTACAGTTAAAGAAGATTATTGCTTTGTCTACACTAAGGCAATTGGGTTTGATAATAAGAAGGGTTCTATTTTGGGCCCTGTGTTATTCCTACTCTATATTAACGACATAGTAGACATAGGAGCAGATGACACCTCGGTCCTAATCAATGGTGAGACAGCGCAGGACACCGCAAGAGTTCTAAATGAACAACTCAATTAACTAAATATTTTCATACGAATTCATTATATCTAAATCGAGATAAAACTAGTTACTCTATTTTCCATACTAGTCGTGGCAAAAAAACATCATTTGAATTTAACTCAGATACGTATAAGTAAATCTAGCACACAAACGTTTTTAGGTATTTACTTGCAAGACGACCTAAATTGGAAAAATCATTGTCAGTTTGTAGCAAATAAACTTAGCTCTCTATGTTTTCAAATAAGAATACTTAAAAAAATCATCAGTAAAGAATCGATGATATCTTACTATTTTGCACAGGTACATTCCCACTTGACTTACGGAATTTGTCTCTGGGGGATTTCTCCACGTAGCAATATAGTCTTTGTATCCCAAAAAAGGATTCTAAGAATCATAGCTGGTGTACCCGGCAGTACTTCATGTAAACCAATTTTCAGACAATTCAATATTTTAACACTATACAGATTATATTATTTTGAACTTTTAATTTACGTATTTAAAAATAAAGACAAATTCTTGAAAAACGAATCCTATCATAACTGTGATTCACTATTGTACCTATATACACACAATTATACACTCAATTATACACTACACACATTCACCTGTATTCTGTAAGCACCAACTCATTTCAATTGATATCTAACAATAATTGAAGAGAAATTAATTGATATGTAACCACAGTAACCACAGCAATTCACCAATGACGTTTCAATATACCGTAAAAATCAATTGAAGAGAATAAGGTTTTTAGGAAATCAATTGCTATGCTTGTTACATATCAATTATAACAAGCATAACAATTGATATGAAATGCTTACAGAATAGACCGCATTATTAGATAATAATTGTAGACGTGCTTATGTCACTATTGTGATCCCTGAAGCCCAATAAATTATTATTATTATTATTATTATTATTGAACGGTCCAGTGGTAAGAGGACCGGCCTTGCAATCGCACGGTCGTCGGTTCGAACCGCACTCGGGATTTTTCTCGGGGGTGGTCGGTATCGACTTCAGGTACCCTTTAGTGTTGGGGATAAAATTCGACACTGCTTCCCCTTAAACGGCGAGAAGGTTGGAAGTAACAAAGCCATGGAACACTTTACACACACTCAAATACACTCCCGCTCCTGAGGTCCTGACAAGTCTTTGACTTAGGACCCCGTTGGGCAATCACCATAGATAAAAAAAAAATTGCTATTAACATTTATTATTTTTTCCATTAACTTGTTAATAACACTCTTCATAACTTTGGTAATAGCAAATATTTTGCGATCGGTCTGGAGGCGGTCTACATCAAGGAATGTTGCTAGCAAAATGTTACTTACATAGATTTGTAAACAAGATGTTAGTGTGGATAACATTTCGTTACTTTCCGGGAGACCAAATGCACTGTTGACTCTATTGTGATTTATAGTTTTGAATGTACCGTTCTGTGGTTCTGCGTAATAAAGTTAAGCACAGCAATTATTTTATGGTTTATAAATCTCAAAAATAATATTTCTGCCAACTTGCAAGGCAAGGTTCCATTAGGTACTGTTTTCAGGGTACTTTTAAGGTTTTCATTTGACTCTCTCGTATTTTATTCTAATAAATTTATTTTTGTTCTTGACAACCGCTTTATAGAAGAGTACAGTTGGAATCACAATTCATGACATAACCTTTATGAAAACTCATCTTGGACATTTGGCTATTGGTTTCCAAGCAAAAAATTATTTACGTCATCTTGGATTCTCTTTTAAGTGGTAAGATTAGAATGCATTCGACACGTTCATAGTTTTAAAGCGTCATGAATTTTGATTGCAATTGTACCGTAAGCATGAATGTTTGTGGATCCATCAGATTTCAATTAAGGCCCACTTGTAAAATGCCAGTTTAAATTTAAGCTGAAGCTTAAACCCCTAACAACGATTATTTCAACAATTGTTGTTCAGGGTTTAAGCTTTAGCTTAAAGTTAAGCTAGAATTGTACAACTGGGCCTTACAAGGACAAATAAATTTACCAACATGTTCATAATTTTCACTAACATTGTTGATAGCAATATCAGGAACATTATTACACATCCTTAAAATTCATTACAACTTTTTGTTAGCAACAATGTTAGTAACAATGTTACCTAATAGCAATGTTAATATTAAATTGTTACCTACGTTTCCAGTACCAATCAAATGAATGTTATTCACATATTTGTTACTACGTTTTTTGCTATTAACATGTTTTTGTTATTATTTCGGTATGTAGGCACTTTTAGGCGCTGTATGTACAAAAGAGAATATGCCAAAGTCAAAAGATGAATGGTTGATAATTTGACGTATGTAGCAAGTAGCCAATTTTGGAAACCAAAATTTCACCAAAAACAATTTCACAATGACTTCCAATATTTAACTGCTTTTGATGTCATAATAAGTTCATTGTAAACACAAAATAGAAAATTTAATTAATGTAATAATAAATACTTCAAATGTACTAAAAACTAAAGATTCAGTTTCATATGGTCTGATGTAATTGATGTCTATAAACAACAAATTACCCAAAACACTGATGTGATAACACTGAATGAACTTTAAACACAGATATAGAAAACCGGCTTTGGTACAACAAAAAACCTCAGTTCAACTTCCACTAGACGTTTGTTTGTGTTTTCGTTTTCCAGTTGCATCCGCTCATTCACTGACAAATTTCAGCTAAGTTCAAAGTTAATTTTTATCAGCTTCTCGGAATTACAAAATTGTGTAAATTACGCACATCATAAAATAAATATTGACATGTTGCAATTTTTTACGATAATAAATAATATAATTACGTACAGATTCAGAAAAAGAATTAATTAAATTTAATTATATACAGGGTTACTCACGTAAAGGATTCATTAAAAGTTTTCAAGGAAGAAGTTTAGATAGCGGTTAGAAAATTACGGAATGGATGCAGTTTATAAAGAATTCAAATATATTAAAATTCGCTTTCAATCACTTCCGGTTATACGGAAAGTAGCTATCGACTCCCGTATTTTATAAACATGCCATACTTTTTATTAGTTTTGAATTCTACACGTAAAATAAAACAAATTGGAATACATTTCCCTATCTCTAAATTGGACCATTTTTGAGATATTTTGAGTTTTCTTAAAAATCTGAATCTGAATTCTTCAACTTAATTATAAAACAATAATGTTACAGATATTATTCAAACAATTTTGTTTGTAATTGTAACAGCTGATATTATAGTTGACACTTAAGGTTCTTCTTTTAGAGGGTTTCTAAAATGTTCCACTCCACTTGAAGATATTCAAACGCCAAAAAAATAGGTACCTTTCTTAAATGGAAAGGCCAATATTTTAGTACACCATCGTATGTGGAATTTCAGGAAGTGAGTTAAATTAGAGAAATTCCAGGACTTTTTCCACTCAATTTTATGGCAATATCGGAAAAACAAACTGCTTTTCATTTTTATAATAATAATTTTTATCCCATTCAGGTCGTCAATTTAAGTACGTCTCTAAAAATATTCTCTTCCTATTTTATAAATCATTTACTAAAATGATATTAAAAATATTGAACGCAACACTCTGTTCTTTTATTACCATGTCGCACGAAGTCCTTAGATTTCAAGTTAATGACGTCTCCAAAGCATCACGAATATAAACGTATTATTTTCTGAATTATTAGGTTTTGATATTAACGAGAAAATTTGTCCCAATTCAGTATGAACAACTTCACGTGCCTGTATCATTTTTCGATATCTTTAAAAATAAAAAAAATATGCGCGTTTGAAAATTTGATGAATTTTTCGTTTTTCAACTGTACCGCGAAAATGGCAAGGAACAGCAAATTTTTAAGTTGGCCATTCAAATTAGCATAAAAAGTTGACCCAATATTGCGAGCTTGGTTTTTTTCTGTTTCCATTATTAACGAAGATCCCTATGGAATACCATCGAAAATGGGACACCCTGTGCATGCATTTTTGAGTTATTTTATTAGTTTGAATGCAGCTTTAAACAACTAATTTTGCTACATAGATTTTATTCTATGGTAACCTAAAAAACCACAGAAATAAACAAACAGATGATTTTTTTTAAATAATACTTAATTCGTCGTATTTTCAATAGAACATTTTTTTTGTCGGGCATAGTACATGGTACCTACCTATATAGACGTAAGGGGAAAATAAACATGGTCACATTTTTTTTTAACTGAACTGTGCAGCAATAAAATGGAATATAAAATGTACACATTTTATAAATCATATTGAGGTGACTGCTACATGTGTGACATGTACACATATAATTTTAACAACAATGGAAAACCCCTGTTTGTGACGGTTTCCATTATTAATGTGAATGTTTGCTCAATTTATATTAATGCAACAAACACAATTACAAATTGCTGTACTTGCATGAACTTTGTAAATAGGTAATAAGTACTCTATAAAACGAAGATTATAACCATTCAGAGGCAGAAAAATCTAATCAACATTATTTGATTAATATTGCAGATTACTCTGATAACTTCGTATTGACATCGTAATATGTATGTATACAGGGATATCCACATAAACCGTTCGTTAAAAGTTTTCAAGGTTGCAGTTCACGTAGATATTTGAAATTTAAGGTGCAATGGTTTTCCGTCGAGATCTCTTTGAATAAAATAAAATTGTCTTTGTATCACTTCCGGTTGTACCGGAAGCTGCTATCAACTCGCTTATTTTAAATGGAATGCTATATTTTTTATTATGTTATTGAATTCTACATGTAAAAATATGTAAAATTGCAATACATTTCCCTATCTCTAAAGTGCATCATTTTTGAGATATTTTGAATTTTTTTTAAAATTTGGATTCTGCAATCTGATTTTCAAAAAATTATAACACAGCTATGATTGAAGCAATTTTATTTGTAATAGCTGATATTGTAGTTGAAGCTTTAAGGTTCTTAAAAATTCCATAAGCATAATCTATTAAGCTACAGGGTGTCTGAAACGCTCCGCTCCACTCGAAGATATTCAAACACAGAAAAATACTTTTCTTTCAAATGGAACGATCAATATTTCGATACACCATCGTATGTGGAATTAAATGCTGTGTCAAACTATACTAGCATTCCCTATACCTAACTTTAACAGTTTTTCAGTTATAAGATATTTTTGGTTTAATGCATAAAAATTTACATTTATTAGGTTAAATATTTCTAATTTTGTTGATATAATTATGAAAATAACAAACAATTGCATTTAACGTTTCCTGTTACTACAAATTTTAAGCAAAAGCAAAAAAAGAATGGTCTAAAATTGTTCAGAGCAGAGAATGTGTGTTCGATAAAATGTACCCCTCTTGTCTCCTACGAATAAAGCACAGTTTGGAAAGCTTGAACCTAACTTTATACAATTTGGAAAAATAAAATGTACGAAGATCAGTAACAAATAACGAAAATAATTAGACAATGGTTTTAAAATACTTTCACGCTAATCCAGAGAATTGCAAACTAGCAGCTATTTTATTCTTCAATTTAAAGTAATTAAATTCATACTTTTTCGTTTTATAAGATCACAAGCGTCCTAAGAGAAGGATTATTATACAACTATTAAAATTTGTGAATTTCCACTTGCCAAATTCTATTTTCTTTGGTTGACTACAAAATTTGTAGTAACAGTAATCATTGTTATAATTTCCATCTATCTTAATAAAATTAAAAATATTTGACCTATTAAAATTGTAATTTTCTATGAATTAAATCGAAAATGTTTCATAACTCAAAAACTGTTAAAGTTAGGTATAGGGAATGCTAGTACAGTTCGACGCAGCATTTGATTCCACATACAATGGTGCATTAAAATATCGGTCATTCCATTTGAAAAAAGTATTTTTCTGTGTTTGAATATCTTCGAGTGGAGCGGTGCGTTTTAGACATCCTGTAGCTTAATAGATTATGCTGATGGAATTTTTAAGAACCTTAAAGCTTCAACTATAATATTAGCTATTACAAATAAAATTGCTTCAATAACAGTTGTGTTATAATTTTTTGAAAATCAGATTGCAGAATCCAAATTTCTAAGAAAATTCAAAATATCTCAAAAATTATGCATTTTAGAGATAGGGAAATGTATTGCAGTTTAACATATTTTTACATGTAGATTTCAAAAACATGATAAAAAATATAGCATTCCGTTTAAAATAAGCGAGTTGATAGCGACTTCCGGTACAACAGGAAGTGATACAAAGACAATTTTATTTTATTTAAAGAGATCTCTACGGAAAACCCTTGCTCCTTAAATTTCAAATATCTACGTGAACTGCAACCTTGAAAACTTTTAACGAACGGTTTATGTGGATATCCCTGTATACAATAATTTTCGGGAAACATATATCAATGTCTGGCATAAATGATAAAATCTAAGGATTACAATATAAACACAGAATTTAATTTTCAATCATAACACATATGAACGAAAATTAGCCTAATTGGCGGTAAAATTGTGTATAATTGAAAAATTGAAAATACCAATATTCATTGAGAAGTTATCACATATAATGTACTTTTTACAATCTGTGGTGAATAAATAACATTTTGACGTCATAATTTTATTAATAGGAATTTTATGATTAATAATTTTTTAAACTTTGATCACGTCTTATCGTTCATCTGAAGTAAAAAAAATCGTAATGTCATTAATCTTTACACAATAAACAAGTTTTGGTGAGAACGAGTTTAACACTATAAGCCACGTCATGTTTTGCTAAATTGTCTAGAGAGTACTAGACTAAAGTACATAATTTGTGCAAATATATTATATTTACACAAATTATTTATTATTAAAAAAAGTCAATTTTAGGATTAAACATAAGAAATCACACTTTGGGCGATTAAAATTAATTGTACAATAGTTTTTTGATAACAGAACGGTAATTTTATGGAAAACAGTAATGCCATAAATTGTGTATGGTCGCAAACTTTAAAAATCTTGTTGTTTCACCCTTAGCATTTTGTTGCACGTGGTCAACCTGAATTTACCTCATTTTTTTAATGCATACAACGTGTCCAAGGAAGTATGCAACAAATGGGAAACTTGTTTATTGTGCATTTCTTTAAAAAAAATATTTTTTATAAAAGTTTGTGCTTAGTCTAGAATCCATAAAAAAATTTAAACAAATGACATATTACTTTAAATAACAAAGATACAAGCATCTGTTTTCAGTACAAATGGTACACTTTGATCAGAAAACTGTCGTTTGTGGTCAGTTTTTTTTTTTATCTGTGGTGATTACCCAACGGGGTCCTAAGTCAAAGACTTGTCAGGACCTCAGGAACGGGAGTGTATTTGAGTGTGTGTAAAGTGTTCCATGGCTTTGTTACTTCCAACCTTCTCGCCGTTTAAGGGGAAGCAGTGTCGTATTTTATCCCCAACACTGAAGGGTGCCTGAAGTCGATACCGACCACCCCCGAGAAAAATCCCGAGTGCGGTTCGAACCGACGACCATGCGATTGCAAGGCCGGTCCTCTTACCACTGGACCGTTCAGGCGTTTGAGTTGAGAATCTAAATTTCAAAATTGAATGCAAAAATGAATATACGCAAAAAATTAATTTGTCTACAAAAAAGTAATTGGGCCCTATTTTTTCTAAAACTGACAAACCTTAAGTGCTAAAAGTTTTTTAGAATTTGAGAATTGAATTAAAAAATTAATGTGATATTTTACAATTATATACAAGGCGTTCTGTCTGGTTTTCGCAAGATGGTACACCTGCACAAAGCGCAGGTGCAGTGATTCAGTATTTAAATGAACAATTTCTTCAAAGGAAGGAAGGTTAAGAAGACATCTATCATTCCCAAGGCCTGTACGCTCACCTAATCTACATCTTCCGGATTACTTTTTATGGGGTTGGTTAAAAAATAAGACGTATTAGAGAGGCCATTTAATAATTTAGCAAATTTGGAAAATAACATATTAGAATTATAGTTCAAATATTCTGGATAACACTATTAGATGGACAGATTTATGTATTGAGAGAGTAGGGCATAATATCGAGTGATTTTTATTTATATTATGACTATTAAATTTCATACTTTATAATTTTGTAATAATTAACTCATTAATGCAAATTTCTGAGAAGATCTTAGGTTTTTTATGGGTCTTAGTTAAAGCACAAACTTTTATAAAGAATAAAATTTTCTGAGAAATCAGTAATAAAAAAGTTTTCCATTTGTTGTATGCTTTCTTAGACACGCTGTGTATTTCCGAAAGTATACACACCGGCAAAGTTAAAAAAACGGAGATAAATACGAATTTTTTCACCATTAACAATTTTAAAGGATTCTCTTAAACCGAAGTTAGGCTAACTAATTGCAGTTTGTTTCACAAGGATTTCTGGCATTGTTAAAGCTGTTAAAAAAAAAGTAAACCAAAAGTAGTGTTTCTGCAACAGAAGAATTGTACACTTTGACTTGTTTTAAATATTTAATGAATAACTTTAACTCGGCCTCTTGGTCGAAGATAGTAGAAGCTCTCAACGAGGCGGGAGTCAGCAGCTACCTGACCAAAATACTTCAATCCTACATGGACAAGAGGACCATAATTACCCCCGCGGGCGCAGAGAAAGCGATGACATGCGGCATTCCACAGGGCTCTGTCCTAGGACCGACCCTGTGGAATGTCCTATATAACAGCCTCTTGCAGATACAGATGGGTCAGGGGATTACTCCCATTGCTTACGCAGACGACCTTGTGATTATAATCAGTGCCAAAACTCCTGCACTACTAGAAGAAAAAGCGAAATACGCTATGTCCAAGACCAAGAGCTGGCTAATGGAGCATGATCTAGAATTAGCCGATACCAAAACAGAAATGATTATTCTGGCTGGACCGAGAAGACTCCGAACGCTAACGATTGGCTTCGAAGAAACCGCAATAACCAGCAAATCCGAAATAAAGTACCTGGGCGTATACCTCGACAGAGATCTCAGGATGACCACCCACATTAAGAAAACATGCGAGAAAGCTAGCAAGACCTTAATGGCGCTTTCCAGGATCATGCCAAACATCGGGGGACCTCGATCTAAGAAGAGGAAGGTCCTAGCAGGGTTGTCACTTCGACCATCCTATATGCCGCGCCAATATGGCTCCCAGCATTGAAATATAAACACTACGAGCGTCTTCTCGAGTCCATAAACAGGAAAGTGGCTATCAGAGTCACCTCTGCCTACAGGACTGTCGCCACCAATTAAGTTGAAAGCAGAGGAAAGGAGACAAAAATACCTAATGGGTAGAGCAGACACTGAAGAGAATCGTGTAACCCTCATAGAAAAATGGCAACTCATATGGGACACGTATCGTGGGTGGACCAAAATTTTTATCAAGGACCTGCACAAATGGTGCAATGGAAAGTTCGGGGAGATTGATTACTACGTAACTCAAGCCATGACGGAGCACGGGGTCTTCGCCAGATACCTACACCGAATCGGAAAACTAGATACTGACGTATGCTGGTATTGCCAAGAAATAGACACGGCGGAGCACACAGTCTTCGGCTGTACGAAATGGACCAACACCAGAGAAAAAGCGAATGGAAACTGCGGCACAATCATTTCTGCAGCAAACATCGCCGAAATCATTCTAAAGAGCGAGGTACATTGGAACCATGTAACCAACATGCTGAGAGAAATCATGCAGCAAAAGGCCAATGATGAGAAACAAATGGAAGGAGTGAGAAATACAAACGCGTAATGAGACTGAAACGAATAACACCTGACAGTACGAAATTTCTGACGGAATGCTTCACGGCAAATACCAGAAATTAGTAGCTACAAAAGAGGATAAGGAGTTTAGTTGGTAGGCGCTCTTGTCAAGGACCTAAGAAATAGGCGATTAAAACAGGGCCAATCCAACACATCTGATACCGAATTCCGTTGATGATGTCCGCTGAAGATTCTCCAAACCTCTATAAAAAAAAAAAGGTTTGAGCTATCGGCTATCCATTTGCTGTTATCAACAAAAAGCAAATGGATTAAAAACATTTCAGGAACAGTAGTCCCGGGTGATATATCTGACTTTTTATCTTTGGGACCTAAATTCAGTATTTCCCCCAACAAAACAACTGTTAATTTGTATCGTTTCCTCGCTGAGGTTGAAAACTTAGGGCTCGTTTTTTTATTCGGGATTAGTTCATCCGTTGCAGCGATTAAACCAAAAGCGTTTTTTTTACACTTTAAGTTGTAACAGTTTATCGCCATGGTGCGTTTTTTTACTTACGATGCAACCTAAAAACTTACAGCGATGAATAATTGTCTGCAGCGTTTGAATATGAGCTGCACAAGTACGCTTGACGGCTTGACGTGCAATGTTCGTGACCTAAAAGTGTCAGGACTGTAAGATTCTATAACTAGCATGTAATTTATAACTTTTGATAGTTTCCCTGTTTTTTCCAATAATGGTTAATAAATAGCAATAAGGAAAAATCTGCATTTTTTCGCTTCTTGCCAGGCGGCTCATCATTTTCGCTCATAAGATTCTCTAGGGCAAATTCTGCAGCTGTTAATATCAAAAACTCTTGCAATTTTCGTTTCATATTAAAAAGTAATCTCTCAAGTTTCACCTCCAGAGTAGTTAAGGTGTTTTTTACTATTGAATGTAGCGATTGAAATTGTCATTTTAAAGCTGAAAGTCTGACGTCATCAAGGTTCAGCGTTGAAAATTTAAGATGCAGCGTTTTAAATGTTGTAGAATAAAAAAACGAGCCCATAGTGGATACAATACCCGCACAAGAAAAAAACATCGTTAGAGCTAGAGTCACAAACATAGTCACAAATTACTTACACAAAGAAGAACGACCGACAGGTTATGAGGAAATTTATAACAAAACGAAATTGTTTCTTAAGAACAACCCCCACATCTATGTCCCGAAAGCTGATAAAGGGAATGTGACTGTACTAATGAATGTGACAGACTACAACAACAAAGTCCAACAACTTCTAGAGGGAGATGATGCATATTTAGCCGTTGATAAAGACCCCATTATTACGATACAAAATAAATTTAATAAGCTTATTAATGAAATCAAACTTAAAAATAACATAGACAGGGAAATTTGCAAACAACTCATTATGAGTAGCATCGGTTCCACAACTTACAATTTTTATCTAACATCTTAAAAGAAGCCTTCAGCAAAAAAAACTGATTGTAATATACAAGGTACGTTTGCTTTTGTCGACAGAATGAAAAATATTACAATTCCACAAAGGTTTGTATTAATTTCTTTAGATGTGGTATCACTGTTCACTAATATACCACTAGATTTAGTTGTTGCGGTTATTAAAGAAGATTGGAAAAGAATAGAAACTCACTGTAATTTCACACAAGAACAATTTATAATTCTGTTAAAGTTTATTTTTGATAATAATTATTTCACATTTAACAATCAGGTCTATTTACAAAAAATTGGTGTACCGATGGGTAATCCGATAAGTCCAATTTTGGCCCTGATTGTCATGGACAGATTCCTTGAATTTGCTATTGGTAAATTAGATTTCACTTTACCTTTTATTTATAAATATGTAGACGACCTGATTTTGTCGGTTCCTGGTGACAGGGTACAAGACACTCTGGACATTTTCAATAGTTTCAATCAAAACCTTCAATTTACGGTTGAATCTGAACAAGAAAATAGTGTTCCCTTTCTGGACACTAAAGTGATTAGAATGAATGACCAGTGTGTTAGACTAAACTGGTATCAGAGACCGAGAGCATCAGGAAGATATATTAACTTCTATTCTAGCCACACTATCAGGCAAAAATTCAATGTGATTGTGTCCATGAGGAATAGGATTAAATACATTTCACATCCTGATTACATTAACGACAATTTGATTAAATTATCTCAATTATTTATAAATAATGGTTTTCCTCAATCGATTGTTAAGAAACTGATTCAACTCCTAATCCTCAGGATAAAGCGACATTAAATTTAGAAAGCTAACTCATGTACAGATGTTAAGTAACAGAGTCATTAGTGTATTCAGGGATTTTCAATTTCTGAATGTTGTTCAATACAATATTTTATCCATTAAAAATTTATTTTCGAGAACAAAGGACGTGACACCTTTTCATTTCAATAGTGGCTTAGTGTACTCCATACCGTGTAGCCACTGTCAAAAGAACAACATTGGACAAACTGCTCAATGACTTAAAAATCGAATAGCTAAACACAAAAGTGACATTAGGACGGGTAAGGTGGCATGTGCTCTGGCATCACATTCATTGAATAATGATCATCATTTTGATTTTGAAAAGACTAAAATTTTAACCTTTTGAAAATAATTTAAAAAACAGACTCTTTCTAGAAATGATATACATTCAAAAAGATGAACAATCCGTGAATTACAGAACAGATATTGATAACTTAAGTAACTTTTACTCTAACATTTTAAATTTAATAAAGAATACGTAGTTGGTAAGCTTGTGTTGTACCAGGTAGGTTGGCAACCATGGTTGTCAGAATAAGTTCACTTTGTCCATTCGTCCACCATTTTTGTTCTGTACACATGTTTGTTTTTAAATTAACGTTTTTACAATTTTAATGTGTTTAATTGTTTAAATCATGAAAAGTTTGTTGACCACTCTCAGGTCTCCAGTTGTAAGTAGTTTTGTGTTTGTATTTATTAACATCAAGTGACTGTTTTTTCTTGACCGTAGTAAACTTCTGAAGAAGTTGGAAATTCCAACGAAATATTAAGTACTTAAACAAAGGAGCAAATCTCTTTTATTTATCGTCCAACTTGACCACTTTCCCGTTATTTTGGTTGTTTCCTAATCGTGTACACTAGCCGTACTGACTCCAACATTAGCAAAGGACGCCTAGCCTAAATCAGCTGATTAGTCAATTTAAGCGATTTAAGCCCGGTCTATTCATCTCTTAAGGGTCATATACACCAAACATTTTAATCGAGATTAAATTTGAGTGACATTTATATTGTGACATTTGAGGTTTCATAACATTGTGTAAGTCACATTCTAAGAGACGCTTAAAGTTAAGCTGAGTTAATTCGTTCGATGCATACGGCCATAATTAACTTTATCTGGCGATTAATTCTCATAGTAATGATTGTGATCACAATTGTTACTGTGGTACTTAATCGCCAAATAAAGTTAAGTGGAGATGAAAAGATCGGGCCTTAAGGCAAAGCAATAATGGTCGATTTCATAAAGCTTCGTTTAATTTAATCAGTCGTTAAAAACAATTATTGTTGCTATGCTTTTAACACAAGTATGCAGGAAGTTAATCATCGGTTAAAGTTAATCAGCTTTTGTGAAACCGGCCCTAAGCGTTTTATATGGATTACTGACAGGAACAATATTACTTGTACATTGTGGCAAAGACGATTCTATTAAATTAATTTAACAAAATTAATCATTCCTTATCTCTCATTCTGCTTATTGAATATATGGAACAGGGATCCACAGTTAATGGAGAGGTTTACGGAAGGACGAACCAAAACCTGAAGTAGGCCATTATTGCTAAAACGTCCGATTTCATGGAGAACCAAAACTTTGCTGTTACTGTAACTTAACAACTGCAGGGCCCACCAAGGCTCGCACTGTTCATGCCGTTATACCGGGTGATTTTTAAAAAAATTTATCAATATATGCCTTGAAATCCGGACGGCATGACTTAGCTTAAGTGAAAAGTACTTCATTGCACTCCTTGAAGTTGTTTTACAGCAAAGCTAATACATGCCGTCCAAATTCCATGGCAAGAGTTGATAAAAAAATATAAAAAAATCACCTGGTAGAAACCTGTGGATTCACCGAGTTACGACATTCACGCAATAGCTCTGATTTAGCACCTTACGACTTATTTTTGTTGAAATATCTGAAGAAAGACCTCAGGAGTTGAAAGATTTTTTTTTTTTTAGATCTAATGAAACAATTCGAGAAACGCTGAACTAAATGTAGCCTTGCGAGCTTTCCTTCTAGATAGCTAAATAGATAAAATACCTCGTAAAAGGTTTTTCATTAAGAGCTACGCATTTTGTTTTTAAAATAAAACACCGATGTCGTGAGAAATTTAAGATTATTTTTACTTCGGTGTAAAGTACAGTTAATACCATTATTGATTGAACCACAATATCTCAAATGTCCTCCAAGGAAGCGCTAACAGGAAGGAATCCGTTTAACCCAAGTTTCCATGACTTTTTCACCTAAATTGAGTCAAATATCAGCAATGACACCTTTAATGTTGGTCTGCAAATCGTATAATGTTGCTGGTTTGTTGGTGTAAACTAACGACTTAACATAACCCCACAGGAAGAAGTCTAGGGGTGTTAAATCGCACGAGCGAGGAGAATAACTGACTGGTCCGTTTCTGGAAATAATCGATTCCACCAAACTTCTCTATCAATAAGTCAATTGTTTGATTGGCAGTGTGGCAAGTGGCACCGTCTTGTTGAAACCACATGTCGTCCTAGTCCAGAGCCATCCAATTAGGGCCAAAAAATTCACTAATGGAAACTTGGGTTAAATCATATTTAAACGGATTCATTCCTGTCATTCCTCCGTAGAGGACATCTGAATGATGTTGTGGTTCCATCAATAATGGTATTAATTGTACTTTACAGCGAACTAAAAATAATCTTAAATTTCTCACGATATCTGTGTTTTATCTTAAAAACAAAATGCGTCGCTCTTAATGAAAAACCCTTTATATAAAAACTGCATCCTGCCCGATCGCTAGACCTTTACCATTCTGACCGTTATGTGTAGGGTGCCCTTAAAATTCCGAAAACTTACAACATTTCTATGCTAAAATTTATTAAGAACAATATTTTATTATGAGCCAAACAAAGATATAAGTGTTATAGATCTTACAAAACAGTCTCCTTATCGCTTCTTACCAGGGATGCAAGACGTAATATAAATTCCGTTCCTTGGATTGATTCTTTTCCACTTTGAGTGTAGCAGGAACGGTAGAAGGGTTTCGCTTACGTTTTAATAATAATAATAATAATAATAATTTATTTGTTCATATAAATCACAGCTGCAATACAGAACACGTCAGGGCAACTATTTGAATAATATACAAGAAAACCAGAAATGCATGACTAAAATACCTACATATCACAAGCAAAAATTGTACTTAAATAATAAAGAACAAAGAGAAAAGAAAAAACTATGAATTATAAAACTCGTTAAGAGAATAAAAACATTTACCACTTAATCATTTTTTCAACTCTGTTTTGAAGGATAATATATTTGTTAAGGCCTTCACGTGGGGTGGCAATTGATTATAGATCCTGACGCAGTTATAGTGCGGACCTCTTTCAAGCAGAGACAGAGAATGACTAGGATATGATAGTTCATCTCAAACTCTTGCTTCTTAAATCTTTTACATTTCTTCAATTAGATTTGACAAAATTTTTCATACATTATAAACAATAAAATCATTTAACAATGCTAATAATGATTAAATCTCCACGATAAGTACTGTTGAAATTTGTGTATGTAAGGGTGGGTTTACAGGAACCAAATCAAATATTTAATTTTGAATTAAACTAATCACGATTAAATTGCCAAAAGAATTACATGGCGAACTGTCAAATTAACAACATCATTAAAATTTGATCGCAATTAAATTTTCTGTAAACTGGCCCTAACTATCGAAAGCACTATTGATAGCAAATGGAGACGTATTTAGCTTTTAAGTTTAAGATGTTAGCAACCCCGTTGTTGGGTAAACTAATCAATATTTGAATTTTAAGAAACGTGTCTTATCATATTTTATATTTTGGTGCGTTTATGAAAATACGGTCCAAAGTTGTACCAATACAGTCAAAAATAAAGCAAAGTACATACTTTCTGTATCTGTTTACTTTTTGCATCACACATGTACGCTTTTTTTATAACTGTGTAAATCAGAGACTTTATACTGAACCCGTTTGCTGACATTTTAACCTTGACTCCTAGGCATATTTCCCGTTGTACAACTGATTTATGTTGTGCTTTGACGTCATATACATATAATTACGTCTTGTAACCGTCCAAATAAAATATTTAATTTACACATGTCTAAAAGTAACGTTTTCTTTATATTTCGATCATTTTCCTTAATTCTGTAACCACCAGTAAAATTACCATATTTACAAACAAATAATTCAGTTTAAAAGAGAATATCTCGGTAATTAAAAACTATTTCTGTTCTTTATTTCTTTATTTTGTAACTTAAGAGATTACGTGTCCTGCCACTGAACAGCTTCTAGCGTAAAGAACATTAGACTTTAACTTCTCTTAAAACTACATAACTACTTTCGAAAACGAAGTTACAATGAGTTGTTTTATCGCGCTAAAAGCATTTAAATAAATTCTTAAAATGCGGTTTTAGCGTAATTTTGAAGTTTATTTTCCTGTTCTTGATGTATATTTAACTCAAGATGTACCCGCACGTGTGAGGAAGGTCCACAAAATTAACAAGTTTCCACAAACTTTCAAAGACGTATTATCTCGGAATTTTAAGCACTTTTCTCCGGGTTGTTTTCTTGGCATCAAAAGTCCACGTGTTAACCTTAAACTACCACAGCAGAAAATAACAGCATAAATTAATAATAGTCGATTGCATAATTATAAAGTACTAACAATTCAAGGACTTTTCTTTCATGTCCGGCGCACGTGCATTATTTTTCCACTGTATGCAAGTCACTGTGTATTAAGTATATTTCATAGTAAAAACGAATACATATTTGAATTCTTCAACATGTTGCAGGTAACATCAGAAAAGAGAGCCCTACAGTTCACTGACAAGAAACAATCAACTTTTACCGATAGAAGTCAACTGAAATATGCAAGAAGATTAGTGGTAAAATTGGGGAGTGCTGTTATTACGCGTGAAGACGAACATGGCTTAGCTTTAGGACGACTGGCATCAATTGTCGAACAGGTTAGTCCAAAGGAGCTTCCTTTCCAAAAAAAATACATTAACTTTTAATTTTTTTAATGCTTTTTTTTAAGAATAACACAACGATGAAAAACGTGGTCTTGATATTTAATTAATCATTAAGCCCAGTTGTACAATTCCAGCTCAACTTTAAGCCAAAGCTCAAACCCGTAACGATAATAATTGTTGAATTAATCGTTGTTATCGGTTTAAGCTTCAGCTTAGAATTGAATTGGAATTGTACAATTGAGCCTTAGTGATATAATTGTAGCAATCTTCATTTCGAGTTAAACTCACTCGAATTTGTTCTACAATATTAAATTGTTCATCCTTTTGCAACTGATTTCTGTCCGTATTTCTTCTTGATACTTTGCTTTATTTTTGAGATGTAGAAGATTTCATAATATTACCTATACTGTCCCGTTGCACAAATCTTCCGAACCATAGGAAACAAAACTCAAATTTTGGACATATTTTTAAAAGTGCAGCCTCAGTTTCACTAATTTCAAACATATTACCTGTTTTCTTATACAACGTATCCCAAAAATAAGTGCTCAAACGAAAATGGTAAATGGTAGTCGAGATTTCGTCGATAAGAAACCTATATTGTCAGAGTCGGAAGTTCTTAGTTTTTTATGGGCATTTGAATTTTATTCCCAAAGAAAATGTTGTTCATTCAAAATTGGCACATAGTTCATAAACTATGTAATACTTGTTTTAAATGTAATAATTAACCCAAATCAATCACAATCAGTTCCGGTTGCATAAGTGAGCAAAGAATAATTTATCAGAGTAATTAAAATTCCGCATATTCAGTAATATTACAAAAACAGTAGATAATTTAATATTCCTTAAGATTACTTTAAATCTTTTGAAAGTAGAACAGTTGTTTGCTTTTTTGGAATAATTTGTTATAAATTTGCATGTATAGCTTCTTTGTATCGCTTTGTATAGCTTTTAACCTATAAACGTAGAAATATTTTCACTTGTAAATTTAAAATTACAGTTACGATTGTAACTTAATTATTAATAATTAGTAATTAATTGATTACGATTGTAATTTAATATAGAAAATCATTTTTTTTATAAATGGGCTTTGACGTCTTACAATAGATCAATTTTTTTGCTAAGATATTGAGTTTGAAATTTTTTAGAACATAATTTTTAAATGCGTCCTAAAAGCTATTATTTGTGTTACAGATACTAGATTTCATTGAAATCGACTTAAAAAGAAATAAAGAATCGTACTGATAGTGTGCCCGAAATTATCTATTGATCTTACAATTAGTTAATTGCTACATATATGCACTACATCCTTGATTAGTAGCTTTCAGGAATTATTTAGAAGTTTAGTATCTAAGCTTCGTTTCTAAGGGCTCAAATAGACGCCGAGTTGTTTTCTGTTGCATGTTGTTTCATTGAAAGCAGATGGGCGTTCTCCCTCTGCCAGTAATATGTCTTCGGAATCTCTGCAATGGTTTCTTTACTGTTTTTTTTTGTTCCGTTACAATAATATCCAAACTCGAGTCCGCCGGCGAAATGCAATCGATTGTTTTCAGTAGACAGAGAGAGAGAACGCTTATCTTATTTTAATGAAACAAACAACAACAGACAGATCATAGCGGAGAAAACTTTGCTGAGATTCCAAAGGCCTGTTGTTGGTGGAGAGAGAACGCCTATCTGCTTTCGATGAAATAACACGCAACTAAAAATAACGTAGGCATCGCTTACCCAAGGAAAAACCAAATTCACCATCTCAACAACATGACAAATCAGCATTCGGTTAACTTTACGTACTGTACTTTAAAGAAATAGAACAGATACTGATCACCAGAAGTCGAACATCCTTCCATACATTGTTTTTATTACAGAATATTTCTTTCGCGATATGTATCGCCATTTTGATCAAAAGAACAACATTCATAGCTTCCAAGAAATGTACGAAGTAATAAGTATATTTCCACAATTGCATTTATTATATTGCTGTAATTGTATTACTTGTCATTATAAAAAGAAATATTTGGAAAAAGAAGAGCAAAGAAACCCCTGAGAAGTTGAAAAAGAATTTACATCACAAAATCATCTCGGGGAGAAAAAAAAGAAAGGAGAAGTTAGAATTGGACGAAACTCGATCCAACATTTTATCCTCTGGACCTTGCCGCCCTTGAACAAGCAGAGTTTATGATGAGTTCGCCCAGCAAGTCGATCCCAGAACTAATTTATGAAAATATTTTAAAAAATATTGCAAGCAGTAGAACGAATTAACTTTTGCAAAGTTAAACAAAACAGTCATCAACGTTCATAAATGTAACTATGTACGTATACAAAATCTCGATTTCTGGTCGAAATCCGACGCAGAGAAGAGGATATAACAAAAGTTTTTAGCACTGGAACAACCGCACCGGTCATTTTGACCGTCATTTTTTTATCTCCATATTTTTCCCATGGCAAGTACACTTAAATGCATCTGAGACTTTTCTTGAAAATAGGTAATCTTTCGTGACATAAAAAAATTTGTCTTCATATTTTTTCTCATATATGTTACTTCAAATTGCATACCTGAAACCGCCATTCCGGTCATAATGACTCTTTTATTTTACATTAATTTTTTCTTGTCACATTGTCAAATAATTATTTGTATTATATAAGGATACAGGGAAGCATTATATCAGTCTTTAGTTATCAATCAGTTAAAAGTTATTTGTATAAAATATCTAAAAGGAACTAAAAACAAAGGCACAAATTTTAGCTGTGCTGTAAAATGCTTTTTATTGGGAATTTTGTTGCCACACCCACAAATGAATTAAAAAAGTCTATAATATTTGTAAGAAGAAATCGAAAAATCCTAAAACAACTTTTTATTCAGTATAACCAACTCTAATTCATTTTATGTTATTCACTCGTTAAAAATAAAAAATGTCTAATGAAAACTGACATATAAATAGTAATCTCTAAGTTTCACTCATATAATAATATTTTAATCTTTCAATTGGAACACCTTGTGAAAGCAAATTACTACATCAGCATTTATCAAAGCAAATATTTACTTAAAGCTGCAAATACTTATTTCAAATGTGGTTTGTTGTCTGTTGTCCAATAAACTGAAGGACTGCTATATTAAAACTATTGACATTTTAAATTGAATTATACAATACCTCTGGAATAAATTTAGTATTTTTGTACACACATTTAGAAATTTGCCACAAAATTAGATAATTTAATTTAACATGTGTTAATATGTATTATTAAAAAAAATGTTTTATTTTGGTCACGAGAAACTGTAGAATGAAAATAAAATTTCTTGTGCACTACTTTTTTTACGAGGTAAATCGTCACTGCATATTATGAATTGTGTTAAAGTTCTTTTTCTACACAAATTTAAATTAGCTGTTTAAATATAACTGCCAACTCCCTTTTGGGAGAAACTGAAATGTAATTAAGGTAGAAAATTTTATTTTGAGAATAGTAGATAATTAAGACTACAATTCATGGCAGATTATATTTTAATTAGTTGTCGGCATAAAGTTCTTTCCGTTTAGTAAATTTTTATACACATAATTTTAGTAAATTATTCAGCGTGTGTTATTAAGCTATTGTAATACAAGAATGACTGTTTGAGTTGGCAATACAATTAAGAGCATTTTTTTATTCGACTATTTGCAACACTGCAACCGGACATATGTTTTGTTGGTTTATTTGACGTAACCTAAACAGCGACATGGTTGTAGGTTATGTGAATAAAAATTAGCGTTTTAACTTGAATTTGAAATGTCAAATAAAGCTTGTAACGGGAAGTTGCCCCAGTTGTACCATTTAAAAATAAAATTCAGCATTGCCAACTCATTCTTGACCACTTTGTATAAAATGCTTAACTCAACGACGACGAAGATAAGAACACCTTCAGAAGTCGCAGAAAGTTTCATATTTAACACAGTGATAAGACAAAGAGATGGATTATCGGCGCCGTTATTTAACTTAACCTTAGAAAATTAAATTATACTATGAGAATGAATGGGTATAATTATAAGAGAAGAAACACAAGCTTATGACTACAATATTTAATAATCAGCATATCAAAACAGAAAATAAGAAACATCTTTATGAAAATTGAATCAGAAACAAGAAAAAGATGAAATAATGAACGACAAGAGGACAAGTAAGTATACACAAAACCGACATCTTTAGAATTCCTATAAAAAGGCCACAAACAGAAAAAAAAACGAAATAAGTGGAAAGGCACAAACCGGTTTCAAGGCATACTATGCAAATAAAAAGTAAAAGAATTAAACCTTCAGTAAAAGAATAAAATTTTAATTGTAAGTATAAGATGTCAATAAAACCAATGATAGTGTGTGCCGCAAAAACAATGTATCTCACAAAACATTAAGCGAAATAGATGAGAAAAATGTATGATATTTTAGTAGCTGCGAAAGTTGCAGAAAATGAGTATGGACAAAACTGATCTCCACGAAATAGCGAAACATGTGGTATTAGTAGCAATAAAAACGTAACACATATTGCTGTGATGTACACCTGAAAAGGAAAAGAAAAGTTCAAGAAACTCAAGAATAAAAACTAGTAACTTACCTGTAACGAGGCCAGTAGAGGTGATTTAAGCAACTAATACAACTGGTGACGTCGAATTTTGGTTGACGAGGTGCTTATGGAAGTAGCAAAAAGCAGTCATCCAGACGGTGGAGCCAGAACGGGGTCCACAGGAGGTGAAATAAGTGCTCGGTGAAGGGTATCGTGCTGTTTTAAAATTTTGCTGCTCAATTAAATGGACCGCTTTTAAAAATGATTAAAAAGAGAGTTAAAAGTCATTAAATTAGTTTATAGAAATTTTTTGTCAGAAAATGAAGAAAATTAGTTCAGTTAATCAGGATAATTTTAGAAAGTTAGATAATGAAGTACTTAACAAAAACCCAAAGGAGATTTTTAGTTATGAAAAAAATTAATTTTATATAATATGTAATTTTTTTGGAAAACTAAATATTTTAAGTTAATTTTGAGTATGCGAAGTTACAAAGTTAGGTTAAGCGAAGGAAGACTTGTAAGTCAAGTATTTTCAAATTATTTGCATTCGTTTTTGGTAGACGAAAATCCGAAAATTTGGAAAAATTGTGGAAGTGCTTCTTCAAGTGAGCAGGCTGACAGCATAACCTACAACAAATTGGCGTGGGTTACGCCGGTCTTCCAGGCAACTGCGGTCGTGGTTGCATCATATATTGATAATTAAACCCGCGCTTTTGTGCTGTAAAAAACAGTTAATTTTTGACCGGAATGGGATACGGATATACCAAAGTGGGGTACGGATACACCAAATACACGTGTAATTGATTAATAGCTTTGTACCTATTGACATACAGATTCGGAAATTTGGGTACTGGACATAGCAAGTTTGCTTCGATTCGGTTCGTGGAAAACTAATTGCCAACGCGGCGAGTAGTGACCAACACCGAACACAAGTGGGTGTGAAATTTCTCTTTTTATTTTTCTAGTGCGTTCCGTGTCGCACGCATTATAAAGGGATGTCAAGTTGAACACTTACCGTATCTGTAATTTCAAGTTCTGAACCGTCTTAATCATGCTCAGTCATAAGCGCTTTCTATTTAGCAGCTAAACACAGTTGAGATAACTTAGTTCTTTCACTGAACTGAATCTCACAGTGTCAAAAAGAACGCGATTCTCAGTTGTTAGTGAGTTTCAACGCAGGGATGGAAAATGTAACCGCAACCGTTCCATGGTTCCCGTGCATCTAAGCGGAAGAGAACCGGTCCAAGGAACCGAATTCACGTTACTTTTCCATCCCTGCACTTTCAAGCCTCAATAACCTGAAAATCGCGGTTTCATAAATTCATAAGAAATTAATGTTATGATGCTAGGTGCAAATATACAGGCTGAGTCCAAAAAGACGCCTACGCGAATAGCGTCGTTGTTTATTGTCGTATTTGAGCGGTAAAAAAATCAAATGAAATGGCAGAAAAAACTCTACAAAACACTATACCTTGCGCCTTTAATACATTTAAGACAGTTGTATGACAGCTGTCAACTTTTGTTTTTTAAATGCAAGGTATGATTATTGTAATAAATTTCGAAAGAACTTTTTTTCTACGTTCAATGATGTGCTGCAACAAACACTTATTTTTCAAAACAAAGAAAAAAATAAAAAGAAATAAATTAATTATTAACATGAAATGACGTAATAAGCAGTTGCAGGACAATTAATGATGCCTGTTTTACAGTAAATAGTGTAGTATCTATAAATACTTCCTCATAGGCAAACAATTGACGATAACTACTGTCAACATTTTTTTGCTTCTGCTGACAACAAAAAAAATTTTTGACAGTTATCGTCTTTTGTTTGCCTATGCGGAATTACTTATAGATACTACACTATTTACCGTAAAACAGGTATTACCAGTTGTTCACTAACTGTTTATTACGTCATTTCATGTTAATAATTAATTTATTTCTTTTTATTTTTTTTCTATTGTTTTGAAAAATAAGTGTTTGTTGCAGCACATCATTGAACGTAGAAAAAAAAGTTCTTTCGAAATTTATTACAATAATCATACCTTGCATTTAAAAAACAAAAGTTTACAGCTGTCATACAACTGTCTTAAATGTATTAAAGGCGCAAGGTATAGTGTTTTGTAGAGTTTTTTCTGTCATTTCATTTGATTTTTTGACCGCTCAAATACGACAATAAACACCGACGCTATTCGCGTAGGCGTTTTTTTGGACTCAGCCTGTATACAATATGTCCCAGATAACTTTTCCAGTATGGGGATCTCGCTTATTATAAGAGATACGAATTCGCTTAAATGGGACGAATTATTCCTATTAGGGTAGTCATAAACTTTTTTGAAATTTAAAAAATTCCATGTGGTTCAGGAGTTATAGCCAAAAAACCAAAATTTTCAAATTTCGTTTTTTTGTAATAACTTCTTTATTGTAATCGATATGTTTTTGTTATTTGTACTTTCTTAAGGCACTTTTTCATGCAGAATTTAAATGTGCTTTTAGGTTTTTGTTTTCACTTTCCGTTTTCGAGTTTTCACCCCCAACTTCAGTTTTTCTTATGGACCGTCAAGTACGCTTTGGAAGAATTGAATGCGCTCTTTTTTTCTCTTTACAATGATATAATACATAATAATATTTATTTTGACAGATAATGAAGAAAATTTTAAAAAATACATTTTCTCGACAAACGTATGCTTTGTTTAATGCAAAAAATAAAAAATAAACAAATCTTCAAACAAATGAATAAAGTAAAATAAGAAAGAGTCACAAGAACAATAGGTCCACTATTTATTTTTTGGTTTCGACAAGATGGCGCGCCACCCCATTATTCTAACATAATCAGGGAATATCTCAATAACCGGTTCCCTAATTCATGGATTGGTAATAGTGGGCCAATTTTATGGCCTTCACGGTCTCCGGATTTAACCCCTTTGGACTTTTTTGTTTGGGATTTTGGCGCAGTTCTTACTCGTGATATTATAAGAAAAGAAAACAAATTTATATCGAGTAAAAGTATATTTATCTACGACCACTACTGTAAATGACGAATTACGTACAACACGTAAATTAAGTAAGCGAGTATTTACAAACGTCGTCCGTAAAGTAAGAAAAACGCACAACGCACCTACTTTACGCACATTTGTAGTTAGATCTACGTAGCCGCATCACATTAGATTGACAGTCGTCGAAATTGCAAGTGTTATTGCTGATTACTTTGAAGGTAATTTTTGTGGTCGTAGATAAAGTATAGTACAAAACTCGAGTTGTAAAGCAATTACGCACTTATGGAATTACTTGCATTCGCCGCTGCGCGGCTCATGCGCAGCTTTTCCACCGTGCGTAATTTGCTATTTACAACTCTCGTTATGTAATATACTATTCAAGTACTTACTTGACGTTTCGCGAATTTGATTGTTCGCTTTGTAAAAAGTGAATAACGTAAAAAACAATTAGCAATTAGCTAATTAGCTAATTGTTTTCGTTTTCATATAATAATAAAAAGTGAGCAAAAAATCAGTCTAGAGTTAGTGGTGCAAAGAAAATGTATTTCTGTGATTAACTAAATTAATTAATGTAATACGTTCATGAACTAACAAATTTATTGTCTTTATTTAATCAAATTTTCTTTGCACCGCCTACTATAATGTGATTTTTATTTGCTACCCGTTTATAATGTACAGGGTGTCCCATTTTCGATGGTATTCCATAGGTATCTTCGTTAATAATGGAAATAGAAAGAAACTGAGAATGCAATATTGGGCATTTTTTATTCGACTTCTAACGTAGATCATGATTCTTTAATCAAATCGCATCAAAAGTTCATAATAACCGAGATATAACCACAACTAATGTTTTTTTAAATGAAAGTCATAGTTGGCTTTGACATCATTAAAAAGAGTATTTTTCTGCTTTTTAAAAACATGTAGTTCATTGATATTATCTTTTAAAATAACTGAATTACAGACAATTAATGTTATTCATGTCAAATTTAGTAGGCCATGACTAAAGAAAATAAGAAAAAAAAATTAAAGACTTTCTAAACGTCAGCTGCTTATAGCACAAGAATCAGAAAGTGTTAGTTACCTTTAAATAAGTATTTTGTAAAATGGAAAAATACGAAAATTATGAGAAGTATGGTTTAATAAGATCTTTCATTCAGTGTGAAGAAAATTCGACAGCGGCAACAAATTACTATCTGGAACGGTTTCCAGAACAGCGTCAACCAGATAAGAGAATTTTCGAACGGTATTTAGATTAGAATTTTCCCAATGGTATATTGAAAATATAAATGAAAACCCAAATTTTTACAATAATATTATTTGGTCAGATGAAAGTCATATAAGCAGTGATGGTATATTTAATAAACATAATACCCATCACTGGTCTAGTGAAACCCTCATGCAACTGTTGCTAGACGCAGATAAGGAAAATTTGGATTTCACGTGTGGTGCTGCTTAAAAAGTAATTCTCTTCTTTATTATATTTTCGAGGAAAACTTAACTGCCGTTCGATATTTAGAAATATTAGAGCACCAGTTGGGGGAATTTCTAGATGACATGCCTTTGGAACAAAGAAGAACTGTGATGTTTCAACAAGATGGGGCCCCGTCGCACAACGCCTATTTAATAAGAAATTATTTAAATCAGAAATTTCGTGACAGGTGGATTGGAACTTTCGGACCAATAACGTGGCCACCAAGGTCTCCTGACCCCTTTAGATAATTTCCTTTGCGGGCATTTTAAGCAGCAAATATATAAAAATTCCAATAACACCTTGGATGAACTACGGAATAATGTGCAACATGCTTTCAGGCAAATCAGACCATTTCAAATTTCCAATGCATTATTTTCATTAACTAAAAGATGTCGATCGTGTATAGCTCAAAATGGAGCACATTTGGAATACCTCAATTAGTATTTTTATAGACGAGTTACGATCTATTTATACAGGAATAGGTCATGCTTTTTTTAATCATAAATAAAAAATCCAATAAAAACTTTTATATTTAAGAATCGTAGACAAAAATAATTAGGACCGATTTTACCTATAGTTTAACTTTATGCTTCGCTTTATTCCCAATATCATCAATTACAATTGTTTCCATAGAAATAAAGCCGCTTAAAGTTAAACAATAATTGTAAAATCGGTCTTAAGTTACAAATTTAAGATAACTGTGTTAAAATTTTGAATAATTTGTTTTCAAATGATAGGTATATGTTAACTTGTTAATAAATTTGAACTGTTGTTAAAATAACATATCATAAATATAAATTTGAAATCTAAGTTTTCTACATTCATTTGTTTTATATAAATCACAACCTATTAGATTTAATGTAAATAAATTTTTTGCCTGTAACGATGTTATTTAAAAAGATAATATCAATGAACTACATATTTTTGAAAAGCAGAAAAAAAAACCTTTTTAATGATGTCAAAGCCAACAATGACTTCAATTTAAACAAACATTAGTTGTGGTTATATCTCGGTTATTATGAACTTTTGGTGCAATTTGATTAAAGAAGCATGATCTACGTTAAAAGTCAAATAAAAAATGCCTTGTCATTTTTCGATATCTTTAAAAATAAAAAATATATGCGCGTTTGAAAATTTTTCGTTTTTCAACTGTACCGCGAAAATGGCAAGGAACATCAAATTTTTAAGTTGGCCATTCGAATTAGCATAAAAAGTTGACCCAATATTGCGTGCTCGGTTTTTTTTCTATTTCCATTATTAACGAAGATACCTATGGAATACCATCGAAAATAGGACACCCTGTACAACAGATTTTATCATAGATAATTGCTGAAGAAAGCGATTCAGCGTTTGAAGTCCGAAATTTTGATTCGTTTGTCTTCACCCCACTACCGAACTAAGGTAAACTAAGACAAGTGAAGTCCTGCAGAGATTATGCAGTTCGGGTAAAGTAAAGGGGGAGGTAAAAATCTCAGTTTGTCTCACTTCTTAAC
This sequence comes from Dorcus hopei, assembly GCA_033060865.1. Lineage (NCBI taxonomy): Eukaryota > Metazoa > Arthropoda > Insecta > Coleoptera > Lucanidae > Dorcus > Dorcus hopei. The sequence continues at coordinate 7,849,112 of CM065423.1, read as the reverse complement.
TACGAAATAGAACAGTACATTTTTCCTAAGTCGAAGTCAGGCGACTGAGATAATCAAAATCCCACTTCCGGTAGTGCCAAAAATAACAATATAGAGTGCATAGTGCCTAGCATTAATTCTCAATACCAGAAAACGCCGCGCAAAATCCAAATTCATTTGTTTTTCGGTATAACTACGGGTGCAAAGCGCGTCCGCGACACTTTTTAGTTCGACCACAGTATATTCATCAATCAGTAGGGACAGCTTGGGGTTTCCGTTGCTACAGTTTCTGAGTGCGCATGTGCGAAAACTGGCGGACTTTCCACAAACGGCCGCGTGTGGCGCACCGGTGAATTCATCAATTGCTTTTAAGTGGGCGTTTTCTAATTCAGCATTTTGTGTAATGGATGCGGAGTGATGAGAAAGGTTGAACAGAAAACCATCTTTGTTAGATTATAATGGATTTATGTTGTGTAAAAAGCTTGAAGTTGTGTAAGACAACATCGCATTCTATGATCTGCTTGCAATCATTTTTATCCGTGCCATTTTTTCAACCAGTGACATCTAGTAGCAATAAAATGAAAGCCCGCCAGTAACTGCTACATTGGCTCAGGAAACGATAGTATGAACATCAAAGGTACCGACACGAGCTGTCCCTACTGATTGATGAGTATAGTGTAGTTCGACTTCAAACGCGAAAAACTTCTTTACTTACTTTGTGCTCCTTGAAACGTTAAAGTTTCAAAAAGTAAATTCACTAGGTAACAAAATTTGGTCAAGTTCGCGTTTATTTTAGTTTATTGGTGTTTATTAGAAGTTTAGGTTCCGTTAAGTAAGACTATGCAAGAAATTTCCTAATTGTGTCGGTAGGAGCCGCAAAAACAAAGAAAATAAATGGCTTTTTTCAAAATTTTATTAAGTTAAAAAGATTTAATTTTAACTATAAACAAAAGAAAACCAAAATTCTGTTAACAAATCATTAATTCAAAGATTATAAGAGTAAACTTAAATTAACAATTAAATTAAATTAATTGTGGAGCGCTTGTGAAACGAACTGTTGTGATTGTAAATTAAGGTCAAGCTTAATACCCTGTTCACAATCACTTAACTAACGTAAATTAATAATTTGAATGCACTGTTTGTTAATGTAAACGAAGTAAATCTAAATTTAAATGATTTACTGTTCATAATCAAACACATTAATTAGTTTTAGTTTAGAATTTTAAGTATTTACATTAAAACAAAACGCTTCAAACCTGTATTTAGAGGTTAATTTTGTTACGTTAAGTCATTGTGAACGCAGCTTAAGTGTGAATTATTGTCAGTTAAACAAAAATAACAATTGTCATAATAGTTGGTAGGTTCTCTCCAAATTCTAAGAATTGCAAAAGGCATTACCTTTCAGTCACCTTGCATCCACTCTTCTAAATTTGAACGACAACTGCCCCAACTTACGTGAGGGGCCCAAGGTTTGTCTTGGTTGACCATAGAAAATCCAAAATAGGCCTCAAAAAACTTGCTTCCCGTACAGTTTTATGTTTTGTTTAGTTCTTTGTTTTTAGATATCCGCAAACATAGCAAAATAGATCAAGAGATAGCTGCAAGGCATTTTTGAATAAAATTAACACGTAATCTTACGTAAAACAAAAAACGGGCAGTATCTGTTAACGTACCGACATGAGAACAATAAAAACCACCTACTGCGTTTCAGGAAGACAAATTTTATTGTTTTATTCAAAAAATGTCCAATAAACAATTTTACTGTTACATAGTATTATGTAAATTGTAACCATTGTAAACATTAAAAAGAAATTATAGTGAACAAAGATTTGAAATCGTGAATTATTTATTTACTTATTGTTAGAGTCCGACCGAAGGTAGTTTCAACCGAAGCCGAACAGCTTTTTTGTCACCTTCGGTCGAACCCGATGAAATTACACAACGCTAAGAAAATGAGGATTTCTTGCTTTCTCACTTCTTATCCTATGTTTAATTTGCATTATAAAATATTATTTGGCATATCAAATTGAATTAATATTTTGATTTTCCAGTTCACTTTGATATGTCATTAATCAAGTTAGGGATGAGAGTTTTTATTCAAAATAATACTAATACATCAATTATTGAATTTAATTTTTTAATGCACTTTTTTTATATTAAAAATATAAATAAATATTAAATTATTTTTTTTAAATAATTTCATTTGAAGAAAAACTAATAATTGGGGCTGACTGCAGTGCAAACGCGCCAGGTTCTGGTTATTTTAAAAATAAATAATACTCTCCTATTAAATAAAAAGATTATTGCTGTGCAAACGAGTGATTTAAAGGAACGATTATTAGATTGTAACAAATAAGAGGTATCACTTTAAGGTTTGTGTTTAACCCGGTACTCATTTAAATAAAACAAAACAAATAAAATAAAAAGAGAGAGACTAGAGGAAGTTTTATATGTGAATCACAGCGAACACAATATACCCTGAGAACAAGAAAAATAATAGGTCTGTTTGTTTGTATTGCTCCGAGTTACTCTAAAAGCTATCATGTGTAGTTTTCAATCAAATTCGAAGTTTTTTCAGCGCGAGATATACGAATTTGACTGAAAACTACACATGATAGCTTTTAGAGTAGCTCGGAGCAATACAAACAAACAGACCTAATATGAAAAATTTCTAAAGATAAAATCTTTCAAAATTATCAACAACACATAGGCAATATTTAGTGTCCAACAAGGTAGCAAACTAATAATAGGGCGATATTGGCTCCCTAAATGGCAGGCTGAGCTAGTACACACATAACACAGCAATATGTTCTGCGTAAACATAAGAATAATGGATCATAACTACCCGAAGTGCGTTCTTTGGTCGAATGTGTTTGAAAGTTATCATGCGCTTAATCTAGGACACAAGAACAAAGTATAAAGACACTAGAATTAAGGTACTAAATCAACCTCTGCTCAGGTAACGCAAACCCATTCCTCTCGGGAGAACATTGAGAAACAAAGTTAACAAATAGAATCGTCGCAAGTATAATAAGGAAGACAACAGTTTTAGGGAATTCTGTTTACCGCAATGTCACTGGTTTCAATTTAAAAGTGTATTAGGTTATGTCTAGTTAAGTTATTTACCAATCAAAAAGTTGTTATTTTAAGAAATGCAGACTTTTTCTTTTACGAGAAAGGCGGAATCATTAAATGTGATGCGATAAAAGTTTGGGATGCGATATTTAAACTCAATTTTCTTAACTACTTTGACAAACGTCACTTCAAATAATATTTCCAACTGTTTTTTTATCCCTGGATGAGAACAATTTGCGACAAGGATAGATATAAAAAATCACTCAATGCATTACCTCATACCGCATGTTTCATTTAAACTTGAAAACTTACGCGCACATTTTTCTCACTCTTGTCTTGCCCGTCCATTTGAGAGTAATTATTGCTGAATAACTCTTCAGATGCGGTTAAAAGAAATTAATTATCAATTGAGTTCTGTAAATAATGCCTGCTTCTTGCTGAGAGTTATCATCTATGAGCTCTACACTCTCAGGTAGATATTGCATGAAACATGTTTATAATTGAGTCCTAAAAAATAGTGTTAACAAATAAAGAAGGCAAACGCCTAAGTTTCTAGTAATAAATTAAGGATGGTTGAAATGTGAATCTGAAAAAGTGGACAAACTTATGTTTTCATAGGAATCAGTCTCAAATATTCATAAAGTAAACATGAGCATAATGTGCACAACACGTGTGTAAAGTGAAATAAAGTTTAACGAGAGATTTAGCAATAATTTGAATAGAAATATTGGAAATTGGATTGCAGTGTACCATATTCAATACAAAACAGGAAATTTCTAAAAGCAAAACGAAAAAATATACACAAGAATTTTACTAGCAAACCATTCTTAAAAGTTCATATTCTCGTGATAATCTTTTATGTATATCAACTGAAGCAATGTGTTTTCTATAAATCTACTGTACAATACCATTTAACGTTAGTAATTAAATATTTCTTGTTAAAAATTATTTCTTTCAGTCCTTTCTTTTATGTTTCAATTCATTTCATGAATGAATTCATCTATTCAATATCTTTTGCATTTAGCTGCAGAATTATATCCTCTTTGAAATCCGGTTTCATAGAAATGGTTTGCAAGCGCATTTGCAAGCATTAAAGAGATTTGAAGCACGTTGCTAAATCCTCTTAATTTAGTTTTAGATTTAAATTGCCAAGTGCTTATATTATGACAGCACAGACAGATGAGGTTTGCTACACGTATGGCTAATTTGTAATACCAGTAGAAATGAAATATATAATTAATGTATCCCAATAATTTACAAACAACATTAAGTTAAAGTACACGCTATTTTCAAAAATAATTAATGCGCTAAATAATCGCAGCGGATTAACTAACTCACGAAATGAATTTACAGTTGTTGCATCTGTCACCGGAATTTAATTTTAAAGCATTTATTCTGTACCATATGTGCTTTCCATCTATTCCTTTTTCCTTCACACCGGAAGATTAATGCACGTAAAATATTGCACTCCTAAAATATTTACGTGAATTTAAAACTGTGCCACTTATGTTTCAAATTTATAGGTAGCAGAATGCCAGAACGAAGGCCGAGAGTGTATTATGGTAACGAGTGGGGCCGTAGCTTTTGGCAAGCAGAAATTAACACAGGAACTACTCATGTCACTGTCTATGAGAGAAACTCTCTCTCCAACAGATCATACCAGAGAGGTAAGTTTCTGCTAGTTCTATTCATTGAAAGTGTGAAAACTTTAATCAGAAGTACAACTTTTAAGTAATTGATGTGTTTTTAAGATCTATTCAACTCCACTAGCATTTATTTTTTCTTTTCTAACAAATTACATTATGTTAACACAAATTTAAAGTATTTTCCTCTTGTAACTTTTATAAAATTTCATTTTACTAATTTGCGCTAATTGACTTAATTAACCCATTTTTTTCATACCACGACATTTAACACTTTTCGATCATTTATTGTAAAGCCAATAAAAGAGCAAAAAAAAAATTAAAACTGGTCTGTTCGTATTACATTGTAGTCGATGTGCAGTTATTATTGGAATTTATAACTATAAGGATATTATCTTTTTAAATAATTTTGTAAATAACCTTCACGCAGTCACAATGTGGTCACAATTCTCAAAATAGATTCCTCTGCATAACTTTAAAAACAATTTGATGATATGGCCATAACGTCACTATCATTGGCTCAATAAAAATTAACATCGTATTTTTTCAGGACGCTGGGACCCTTTTAGAACCTCGTGCAGCAGCTGCTGTCGGACAGTCGGGTCTGATGTCTCTTTATGACGCTATGTTTTCTCAGTATGGCGTCAAAATTGCCCAAGTTTTAGTGACCAAACCAGACTTTTACAATGAACAAACACGTCGCAACTTGTTCAGTACGTTGTCCGAATTAATTAGCTTAAACATCGTTCCCATTATTAATACAAATGATGCTGTATCACCACCGCCTCAAGTGGACGAGCCCATAGGAGGAAAAGGTGGAAAACGTGGGATAAGTATTAAAGATAACGATAGTTTGGCTGCTATGTTGGCCGCCGAAGTGCAAGCGGACTTCCTCATTCTTATGTCAGATGTGGATGGTATTTACAATAAGCCTCCTTGGGAAGAAGGCGCACGGTTATTACACACGTTTACGTCGGATATGAGAAATACCATTGAGTTTGGAAAGAAATCTAAAGTCGGCACAGGTGGAATGGATTCAAAAGTTAATGCAGCCACGTGGGCGTTAGACCGCGGCGTAAGCGTAGTCATTTGCAACGGTATGCAAGAAAAGGCTATAAAAACAATTCTGAGTGGACGAAAAATAGGAACATTTTTCACTGAAACTAATTTAGGGGGAGCTATACCCACGGAAGTAATAGCCGAAAACGGTAAGATTTTATTTATATTTTATCAATTCTGACATACGGGAAATTCAATAATTATCTACCCACACATTTGTGCCCCTTTTTTCTTGTTATTCTAACTCACGTGAAAAAAATTATTTTGAAAGTTCCGCAAAAATGTCTCCAGCATCATTTAGATCCTTATCTGAAGCAAATCGCCTTCCTCGCAGGTTCTTTTTAAGTTGGCAAGAGTAAGTAATAGTTGGAGAGTGCTAGATCTTGATTATATAGAGGATGGTCCAGTTCAGTAAACCCAATGGTGTGGATAAATATCTTAACTTTTCTTACTTTATACCGGTTGATTCGTTAGGCTCTTTACAAGCTTTGGTAAATGAAAGTAGATGTAATTTTATGAAAAAAACATCCTATCAACACGGGTTCAATTTGCTTTTGTTTAGAAGTTACAGTGATTTAAAGGTATTTAAAAACAAAAAAATTTGTAGCCATTATTTAACAAAACATTGGAAACAAAAGTTATTAGAGGGTGTCATGGTGCTTTATTAATTACCAAATAAATATTTTTACTCATTGCTTTTAATGCTTCCATTTTCTAATGGACAATATGCCGATATTATTTTTTTTTATCTATGGACCATGCAATGGAAACGGTCGTGAAACAGCGAGGGAAGACAGTCATATTTCCTAAAAGACACATAATTTTTGAACATTTATTATAATTTTAGCTTTGTACTGTTTATTTACACCATTACACTAAATCATTTTCATAATTAAAGCACGTTTTTGTCCGATGAAAATTGTATCACAAATTCTTTGAAAGGGACACTGAATATGCACACTAACACTTAACATTTCGCCGTCGATCAACAGCTTCGTCAGAAGTGAAAAAATATAAACAAGTTGTCAAAATAAACAAGGTTGTCAATGGAAACTGAAAAAGTAAAGTGATCTTTTTTTATTAGTTCTAAAAATTAATTTTAAACATAATGTTACGATTTTAAGGGTTCTATTAATTTTTATTTTAAAACAAAACACGGTATACTTAATAAACTAACTAATTTATTTATAAACTCACACTATACACTAATTTATTTACATGCTTAATTCTAATTTATTTTTATAGCCGAGCAAAAGTCTAAAGCGAAGAACACATATAGGCGATCTCGACGACGATCACGATAGCGATAGCGATGGCGATCAAAATTACAATGTATCGCCAAGGCGATCGCGACCACGATCACGATAGCGATAGCGATAGCGATCAAATGCTTCCTATTAAAGAAATGAGTTCGCACATACTGTTGCGACTTGGCGATACATTGTAATTTTAATCGCCATCGCTATCGCTATCGTGATCATGGTCGAGATCGCCTATATGTGTTCTTCGCTTAATGCGAACTTTAATGCGGACTGTTTCCCATTCACCGGCTGCCGCTTTTATAAGCTGGGGCTGTTTGTACGCGAACTTTCCCGAAGAGTTCCAGAGTGTCTGTTCTAATTTCTTCTGCCGCCGGAATTCGCTCGAAGTGGAAACTTGGAGACTCTGTCGCGCCAGGCGTGACGCATAGACAGACTGGCACCGAGCAACAAGGAATCATCACAATAATATAATAAATATTTTATTTTAATAAATGTTAAAAATTGACAGATCTATAATTCTGTTTAAAGAATCGAGAAAACTACAAAATTTGTCATTTAAATTTACACGTTGCAAACTGTACGTTTGTTAATAGAATTCGATGACATTTTTATTTTGCACATTCCTATAAAACGTCTTTTGAAAATATTACGCTGGATTTTACAAACGTCACTTAACTTTAATCATCGATTAAGAATAATTATTCCTATAACTTCAACACATGTAACCATGGCAACGTTTACTTTTAATGGATGATTAAATTTAAGTAACGTTTGTGAAATCCGCCATTAGACTCACAATAACCAAAATTTTGATTTTGAAAATACTAATATTTTATATTTATATATTTAATTTTTAGAACTAATGAAAAAAAGATCAATTTACTTTTTCAGTTTCCGTTGACAATCTTGTTTATTTTAACAACTTGTTTATATTTTTTCCCTTCTGACGAAGCTGTCGAACGACGGCGAGACGTTAAGTGTTAGTACGCATATTCAGTGTCCGTTTCAAAGAATTTGTGATATAAATCATTTTCGTTATTAAATATACTGCGTTTTCGGTAATTGAGAAAAAACAAAATCACTGTAAGTTCTCAACCAAAGCAAATCGGACTTATGTTGATAGGATGTTTTTTTCATAAAATTTCATCTACTTTCATTTGCTAAAGTTTGAATCACCCTGTACATCATGCAATTGTCGTTCTTGATTTCGTATGTAAAACCATTAGGTCTGTTCGTTTGTACTACTCGGAGTACTCTAAAAGTTGTCAAATGTAGTTTTCAGTCAAATTCGCTTTTCTCGCGCCGAAAAAACTTCAAATTTGACTGAAAACTTCATTTGACAGCTTTTAGAGTAACTCCGAGCAATACAAATGAACAGACCTATTGTAAAACTATAGTCAAACACTTGTCAAAACTTGACAGCGGAACATTCTTCTAGTCGCTGGGTATTGTTAGGTATTTTTATACTTGTACTTGCGCATTGGGGGACAAAACACCACTTAGACATATTAATGTGAAACATGTATTTACAAGCTGATGTGCTGTACGTGAAAAAATTAGCTATAATCCATTCCTTATCTATTTGTTATCGCAGTGTGCCGCAAAAGTCTAGTGAGAATGTGGTAGTCATGTACATATGTAACTGAGGGTGGGTTTACAGAAAGCAAATCAAATATTTAATTTCGAATTAAACTAATCACGATTAAGTTGCCATAAGAACTACATTACGAACTGTCAAATTAACAACATCATTAAAATATGATTGCAATTAAATTTTCTGTAAACTGGCCCTAAATTTCGACAATTAATGTCATGTTGATTTAGATTTTAAGGTTACCCCGAATTAGGAAATGTGATATTTTCCTTTCATCATGAGGTGTATTTACGTACAAATTCACATACAAAAATTGTAAAACGTTTCCCTTCACTTTCAATTTTGTCTGGGTTACTTTTCAAATCTGTTTCGTTGATCTATCTGATTTGAGTTGTCACAATTTGACGTATGTTATAATGGCCGCGTTCGTAAGAACCAGCGCTCAAGTAACATCCCAGCGAAAACATGTACGTTTATTCAACGTTAATTTCACGTTGTAATGGTGGAAATAACGTTATTCGTTGAAAAATGCAACGTTGTTTTTTGGTTGAATTAGCAACCATAATTATATCACGTTTGTATGACGTGTTTTTTAACGATCAGTTTAATATGGACGTAATTATAACGTGAAATAAATGCGTAACAATTTTGTCTTTTTACGACGTGATTTATACTATGAGTAAATGCGATGTATCTACCATACGTTGATTACCACATCATTTCAACGTTAATTCAACATCTACTATTCTACGTAATAAATGAGAAAAAAATTAACGAAACTAATACGTTAGATAAATCATAATTTACAACTAAATTTTTAACCCACGTTTTATAACGTTATTTTAACGTATACCGAATAAATATGCATTACAAAACGTGATGTTGACGTTAGAAAACACTTAATTTTACAGTGATTGTCTATCGTGTTTCACACCTTCAATTCTAATTTTACTAAAAATCTATGAAATATGAGGTTCTTCTCCATGCTTGGCAGCTTTGAAATGAAACGAAACAGGTATGAAAAGTACTGCTAATTTGGACACATGAGTCAACCACAACCCTTTTTTAAGTTGACGTAATCTGTCAAATTTTTAAGTTAGTTTGAATTTGATGCCCAAAATCTGTGATTAAAAATACTAAAGAACGCAATAGTCAATCAATTATACATACATATTGTCACGAATACTCATTGGGGACAGCTGTATACAGAGTGGAAAGTTTAACTGGAATAAATTCTGTAACTTAGAAGATTACGATTTGTAAAAAATTCTTGAACAGGTCAATTTTATTTTTAATGGCGCATATTACAAAGGGACTTTTTAACTTTTCAATTATTTGGAGGGGTGAAACGACCCCTAACTATGTTTTTTTTAATGGAAGGATATGTTGAAAAATTAGAATACAGCTACGTTTTATTTTTTTTTTATTTTCTTTAGCAGTAAAAGGTAAAACAAAAAGAATTTTTTACTAAAACCGTTTTTAATGCCAAAATTCAGGAACTCCATTTTTATTATTTGAGGATAAGAAATAAGCCTTCCAGATGGTATCGTATTGTTGCGTGCAGCCAATAATGGCGCTGCCAATGCGCTAAATTTTTAATTGTACGTAATTACCTCACTGAAGTTTTTCCCAATAGGTGGATAGGAAGAAGATGACCGATGACCGATTGAGTGGCCAACAAGATCTCCAGATCTCACCCCTTTAGACTTTTTTATGGGGGTATTTAAAAAGTAAAGTTTATGTGACTAAACCAAACGACATAGCAGAACTTCAGAACTTCAAATTCTGCATGAAATTAGGAGAGTAACGCCGAAATGTTACAAACTGTTAGGGATGGAATTTATAATCGATTAGGGTATTGTCAAGTGAGAGGTGGCGAGCATTTTGAACATCTGATGCGTTAAAATCGTTCTAGTCAAAAATTTATTTTTTATTTTTTCGCCTTTTACTGTTTAAGAAAAATTAAAAAATAAAAACGTAGCTGTATTCCCAATTGAACAAGCTTTAAGAAAAAAAATTACTCAACATACCCTTCCATTAAAAAAAATAGTTAGGGGTTGTTTCATCCTTCCAAATAATTGAAAAGTTAAAGAAATCCATTTATAATATGCGCCATAAAATAAAAATTGACCTGTTCCAAGAATTTTGCTAAATAATGGCAATTTTCTGTTACAGAATTTATTCAGTTAAACTTTCCACTCCACTGGTGTTCATGAGCAGCATGTAATTTTTAAATTTTCATAAAGAAATAATTTTGTAAATAATAAAGTAAATTGAGAGTACTGTATTAAATGTGTTTTATCGAATATTTTATGTTAGTGTAAATATTTTTAGAAATAGGCGATTTAGAATTACATGTATATTATAAATAAATAATTTAGAATTTTTGAAATGTATATACAAAGAAAATAACCTTAGGATTGTAATAATTAGAAAAATTGATTTAATGATGTTATGATAATATGGATGTTAGAAGGAAACTGTAGGTAGTAAAGAGTTCGGAAATTGAACGAGTGAGGGCGGCGCGCATGGCTATTGTGTTAAAGTCCCCGGTTCGGCTTTATTACTGCCTCCTTCCGCTTTACAGAATCAGTCACGGAAGCGATACGGCACTGGGATCTCCAAATGGCTTAGCGGTTCTAGTTCTAGTCAGACTTGGAAAGTCGTGTCACTCGGCGGCGTGGGTTCGAATTCCACCATTAGCCATGTATGTTTGTTCATTCTAATGATTTAGACCCAGCTTTAATACACGTCGTAATTGTCTGATTCAACGCTACACGTGGACATTGCCGCGACATTTTTTCGTTGTTTTAACGTAACCATAACACACGAATTCAACGTTTGTTACATGTTATTCCACAACGTTTTTTATACGTATGTATGCACTGGGATTTAACGTAGAAATACCGTGGACAAAGACGTTTAAAAGAAGTTGATTCGAGCGTTGTTAAAACGTATTAATAACACACGAATTCAACGTTGATTAATTGTTATTCTACAACGTTTCTTACACGTGGACAGAGACGTTTAAAAGAAATTGATTGCCGCGACATTTTTTCGTTGTTTCAACGTAACAATACCACACGAATTCAACGTTTGGTTACATGTTATTTTACAACGTTTTTTACACGTACGTGTTTTCGCTGGGATTCATCTGTGATTGGTGGATTTTTTGAATTTCTTTGAAATAAGCCAATCACAGACGAATGCTACTTGAACGCTTGGTTCTTACGAACGCGACCATTAACATCAAATTAAATTTATCCAATTTAGACCCGATTTATTCACCTCCAAGTAAATTTATCTGGTCATTTATTCCCATAGTAACAATTGTGATCACAATAGTTACTATGGGAATAAATCACCAGATAAATTTACTTGGAGGTGAATAAATCGGGCCTTAACATGATAGCCAACTTATTAGTTTAAAATCACGGCCTACTGCGATAACAAATAGATAAGGAACGGATAATAACCTGTGACATTGCCATCTTGACATTTAGTCCAGGCCTATAGCACCCTAAAGGCAGAAATTGTGACGTCACGATAAAGGGATTTTGACGTTTCTCAAAATGCGTTATTTTATCATTTTTATCAGTGCTGGTGAAGAAAAAGTAAATAAAATTGTCCCGTAAAGAATGGGGTAAGTCTATTTAATAGTTTTTGCCACAGAACGAAGTCGTAGAAGATTCATAATTAACCGAATTCAAAATCACTACCAGAATTGACAGGTATTTGAATTTTAAAGTCTTATACGGTCTCATATTGTTCAAATTATATTATAAAACATCACTAAACTTATTGTTAAAGCGTTTTAAAGTGAAAATCAGCAAAACAACGTAAAGCTCGTTGGTTTAAGTAGTTGGAGCCAAGCATTAAGATGACGGAATGGTTCTCCGTGAAAATAATGAGAAGAGTTTATATTTGGATAAATTAATACCAATACAAAGCAGAATCATTGCTTCAATAAAGCGTTTTTTGCCCGATGGAAAGTATCATACAGATCTGTAATGATTTTCCTCGGAAATTTTTAACGCTTAACCTTATTTTTAAAACTCATATAAACACATTTTCTTAATATTAACGCAAGGATATGTGTAAACTACAGACGCGTAGTGTTAAGAAAAGTAATATAAATTAAAGAAAACTTATATTTTTATTAAATAAGCTTGAAATTTTTAAGTGAAATAAATTTATGTGTTTGACAGTTACCCCTTTACTGTGACGTCACAGCTGAAAACATTTGCTGCCTAAAGGGACTAGTATTAAGATGGCAATGCCTGTGAGCAACTAAAATTCAGATTAGAGTCGGCGGTGCAAAAAAAAAGTATGTAACGCGGCGTTAGGCTGATCTGACAGTTCATGACCGTATTAGATTAATTAATTCATAGTTAATCACAGACATACATTTTCTTTGCACCGCCGCGCCGCGCCGACTCTAATCTGATTTTTAGTTGTTCACAGGTTACAATATATTGTAAGTAAATGTCGTTTTTTTATGAACATTTTAAGTAGCGACATCTATTGATCTCTTTTTGACCTGACATTGCAGTAGGATTGACAAATTGAAGCCAGTTCGCTACATAATAAGTCATCCCATGCAAAATTTGTTTTTTTTTATGTCGATCAGATCAAAGTTAAGAATGCAACGTGAGCGACTGTGAGAGGAAAAACTGTTTCACAAAAGTTAAAAAGAGAAGGCTATATAAAAGTTCTTAAAATGTTATCTCTGGGTCCTATAAATGTACCCCAGTTTCTCCGAAAGTGATAATTTGTGAAAATACGTTTGAATTCGCCGCTAAAGAGGGTAAACTTTGCGCTGAAATTTTCTTACAGCACAATTTTTGTTCTGGCATCAATAGCCTAGGACCCCAGCACAGCGTGCAGACTCTTTGCTAATGCCTGAATTGATGTACCATACTCTTTAAACTGAAGCTTCAAATATTTCGACTTCTGCCTGTAGCAATTAATGGCACTTTCAGATGTCGGTCCTTCATCACTAAATCCTAATTTTTTTATCAATTCTATATTTCAAACTTCTAAGGACCTTCCACCTCTTGAATTGTCCTGAATTGAATGGATTCTCTACCCGAAACGAAACTACTTTGACCAAAACTTGTCTTGGAAATATGATGGTTAATCATGAGTATACACTGTCGTCAATTTCTCATGGATTTTTTTAGGAATATTCCCTTCTTTAGTCAAAAATTTTATTACACTTCGATGTTCTAAACTTAAATCACTCATTTTCCGATTTTAAAAGTTGAATAAGCCTATTTATGTGGTCAAATAAATTCAATTTTTACACAGGTGTGTCAAAATCTTGTCAATTCATAACTGTTAAAAATCAACAACGTAGCTCTTTTGTTTAATGTGCTTTTATAATAAGTAACTGTTTTGAATTTATTACAGCAAGGAAAGGTGGTCGAACCTTACAAACATTAACGCCAGAACAAAGAGCTTCTTGTGTACATACTTTAGCTGATCTTTTGGTATCTAAACAAGCAGACATCCTAGACGCAAATTCCAAAGACTTATCCGAAGCAACTAAATCCGGGCTTGCCAAGCCCTTATTAAGTCGTTTATCTTTGACACCTGCGAAGCTTAAGAACTTGGCCGTTGGTCTGAAACAAATTGCCGATTCCAGTCACAATAACGTTGGACGAGTCCTTAGGAGGACAAAACTGGCAGAGGGACTGAATTTAACACAGATAACTGTTCCAATTGGAGTTTTACTTGTAATTTTTGAATCGCGGCCGGACTCGTTGCCTCAAGTGGCAGCACTTGCAATCGCTTCCGCAAACGGATTACTACTTAAAGGTGGCAAAGAAGCCGCTCACAGCAATCGCGCTCTAATGGAGCTTGTTAAAGAAGCGTTGGGTACAGTCGGTGCAGCAAACGCAATTTCTTTAGTAAGCGAAAATCGATTTAATCATTTTACTTCGTTCTGAAACTTATTTGTAATGCTTTAGGTGTCTACACGTGAAGAAATTGGTGATTTGTTATCGATGGAGCAACACATTGACCTTATTATTCCTCGCGGATCCAGCGACTTAGTGCGCAGCATTCAGTCTCAAAGCCAGCATATTCCGGTAATGGGCCACGCAGAGGGTATTTGTCACGTCTACGTTGACAAGGAGGCCGACTTAAGCAAGGCACTGAAAATCATCCGTGACGCTAAATGCGATTATCCTGCTGCATGCAACGCTATGGAAACGCTGTTGATCCACGAGAGTCTCATGGAGGGAGAATTCTTTACTGATGTATGCAACATGCTGAAAAAAGAAGGTGTCAAAATTTATTCTGGCCCTCGACTCAGCGAGATGCTCACCTTCGGCCCAACTGCAGCAAAAACCATGAAACATGAATACGGCGCACTTGAATGTTGCATCGAAGTAATAAAAGATCTTGATTCCGCAGTTGATCATATTCATACATATGGAAGTGGCCATACAGAAGTTATTGTTACTGAAAACAGTAAGTAGATGATGACAAGTACAAATGATTAAACAAAATTGAATAAGTTATAAAAAAATTTAATAAAAAAAGATAAAATTTTTTAAATTAAAAAAAAAGTAAAAATTTTTAGACTACACAAACAAAATTCCGAAAGAACCTGAAGATTAAACATGTATTCATTCAAAGAAATGAATGAATGCATTGATTGTATTTAATGCATTTTGTTTTCTGAGTATGCAGGTCACTCAGTGTTGTATTGCAAAACTAGCTAATATTAATAGCATTCATTTATTTTTTCAATCATTTTAACATGCAAAATTAACTAATTAAATCAGATAGTCTATTATTTATTTACAAACTATGGATTATGATATATTTACATTAATTAATTGATTATCTAATGAAACAGATGGTCAAAGATCACAATACTTTGATGTACTATCGCGGCCTTATAATTTCGCACGATTTAATTTTCCGCTGTAAATATCGCTTTCTTTGACGGTTTGTCAAAAATAATCATTTTAAACGTCAGATTTCAAATGTAATGCTAAAGTTGTAGCAACACAATGCTAAATCACGTGCTTTCTGAAGGAGAGAAGGGTTTTGCAATCGTAAAATTAGAAGAAGGTTGCTCACTACTTTTATTCTGTTATTTCAGTTCTAATACTTTATTATCTTGCTGCTCATAAAATATAACCAAACAATCTGACTTTTAGTTAAATGTCTTTAGTGTCAAAATTGAGGAAAGAGCCTGTTCTACAAAACTAAATTTTAGAGAAATTCTGGCTACTTGATAAAAAATCGTGCGAAATTTTAAGTACCTATTGACGTAAATTGCATATTTTATGAGCAGCAGTTATAATCTGTGGCAACAAATACTTAAAAATTGGCTTATAATTAATTAATTCAATAATCAACGCGAGGGGATATTTAGAATTTTCTTCCGTTATCGAATTGCATTTGGGCGACATTGACTGAGTGACCGTGAATTTTGCTGGAGCTTTATGTTGGGTTTATAAAAACCGCAGACACACGTGTATCTCACGAACGAGCAGAGGTTTTCAAACAAAAGATGATGCGCTCTTGTAGTGGATCATTTTTTTATTTTTGAGCTAAACCACTGTTATTTGTAGAATTAATTCTCTTATGTGATAAAGAACTTACAATATTGAACTTACAGTCTTTTTCTATTGCTTTTCCCCTTTTGTCAATCATGTTTCCGAATTTGTCAAACGATTTTCCAATCCGCAGGCCTACTATACTTTGAATGGATTGGAAAGTCATTTGACAAATTCGGAAACACATTTGACAAAAGAGGAAAAGAAATAGAAAAAGACTATACCATGTATATGTATTTTATTTAATTCTATACTTTCAGATGACAGTGCTAAAGATTTTCAACGGAAAGTAGACAGTGCCTGCGTTTTCCACAATGCCAGTTCTCGTTTCGCCGACGGATTTAGATTTGGTCTAGGAGCAGAAGTTG
This sequence comes from Dorcus hopei, assembly GCA_033060865.1. Taxonomy (NCBI): domain Eukaryota; kingdom Metazoa; phylum Arthropoda; class Insecta; order Coleoptera; family Lucanidae; genus Dorcus; species Dorcus hopei. Next base: position 7,832,555 of record CM065423.1, on the reverse strand, counting down.
GCATAAGCACGGCCAGAATACATGCTAGAGGACCTGTAGGCGTTGAAGGACTGTTAACGACGAAGTGGGTATTAACATCTTCCTCAGGACACGCCGCTGCAGATTTCGCGGATGGTGGTAGTTGCTCCTGGCTACACGAGACTCTCCCTATTAACTAATTTATTAGAAAAATTTGTATTTAATGTTAGCTATTTTATACTGACTGTCCTGCGTTTCACTCATAATTTATAAAATTACATAAAATAATGACGCTTTGTAGATATGTATAAATGTATATATTTAATTACTTAAGGCATGTGTTGTCTGTTGTAAAATTTATTTTTTTAGAAAAAAAAGTACTGTTTTTATAAATTGTTAGTTTATAAACACAAATTTTTATTGGGAGATATTTTACTGAATTTTAAATATTGAAAGAGGCATGGAAACACAACTAGGATGAAGATGATCTGATGAAACCAAAAAAATAAAGAAATATAGCAGTTTCGTCGAGTATTGCATTACAAATCTTAGCAGTATAACCTAGTAACCTAGAGATTCCGTATTCCATTAGTGCTTCAGGTATAGTAACGGACAATAAAATCCGGATACTTAATTTTTTAATAATAAATTTGTTATCTCGTTAAGTATCAAATGTTATTAAGTTTGATATTTAAACTCTTTTTACATTTTTCCAGCGACATAACCATCTCAATACAAATTTGTTTCAATATACAGGCTGATCTATGACGTCGGGAAAAAACTTCACCGGTTGATTCCTATGAGTAATTCAAACAAAAAAACTCTAATAAACATGTGTCCGATAATGCTTTTTAACGGAAGTGTAACCCTTCAAAGTTTATTACATGTTGAATGTTTACAGCTTCAAAACGATGTTAAGGTACCAATATTTGTTCTCATAGGTAACAAATGAAATAAGAAATAAGCCTACTGCTATTGCTTTGATTGATTGACGTTACATGTTATAAACTTTGAAGAGTTACACTAGTTAAAAAGCATTATCGGGCACATGTTTATTAGAAGTTTTTTGTTTGAATTACTCATAGGAATCAACCGGTGAAGTTTTTCCCCGACGTCATAGATCAGCCTGTATATTTCACATTTAGAATGAACGCTTTAACGATAACATAAAACTACATTTATTTTATTTTGGAATCATAATTTTGTTTTCTGGCACTAATTTAGCAATGACATAAAAATATCGAATCCATAAATTTTGATCATTTTAAGGCCAAAATAAAATAAAACGTTGTATGTACCACGGGCATAATAGTAGAGAACAGCCCTCAAGCATTTTAAACATACTCCCGGGCTATAATCTAATTATGCCCTTAATATACAAATAACTGAATCGGTCAATACAAAATGGGCATATACCCGCAGTGAATCCTTGGACATAGGTGTTAAGCCTGAGTATGCCCTTTCTGCATTGTTCGATTCAACTATTAAAACATGACATGACATGCGCTGTATTTATTATAGTGACTTGTTTAAAACATAAGCTTTATATGTCATAATAATATCTGGCATTAGTTTATGTCATTTTTCAGTATGCTTTCAAAATTCACAAATTTTAGTGCACATCAAAAACAACGTTATGGAATTCGTCATAAAATGTCTTTTTCTGGGCGGACAGTATGCCACACAAGCAGCTGGCGAAGTAATCGTGACCATCATAAAAGGCGGCATGAATTTGCATAAAAATCTCACACAAAAATATGAGAAAATGGTTCGAATAATAGAATCCCATGAAAATATGTTAGAACATCTAAATGCCTTCGCCCAAAGTACAAATCACGGCAAGGTTGAATGTCCACACTTAACAAACGGAAATGGGAAACAAGTAGAATCCTTTTGTAGTGATATACTACGAACAAGGTCGGATACTCCAAACAAATTACAAATATCTTGGAGATTACAAAAGCCACCTATTTCTAAATGTGTACATCACATCCTTGATAACGTAAAGAATCAAAATGTGATCTGCTTAAATAACGACCACGAAGAAATGTATTCCGATCGTTACAAACATTTATACAAGAACTTTAGAGGCACTTTAACAAAAAAAGAACAAAGTTTATCTGGAACGACAAAGACTAAGGAATACAATTATAATTCCCGTAAAAACATAGCTTCTCCTAAAGCTTTACGCAAACCAAAGCAACATGAACATACGGATTCAAGAAAATGTATAAGAAAGGTTTTCTCGCAACCAAATGTTATTACTGGTTCAATTCAATTTTTAAGCTACGAAATGTTGTCTCTTAAATCAACAAGAAACGAAATAGTTACTAAACCATCTACTTTTGAAGCTGCAGATGTTGAAACATTATTAAAGAGAAAAATAGGTAATGTAGTTGTTTAATTGTGTTTTTCATAAACTGAATTAACAGTAGCATTTTATAATTTCAGATCACTCAGAAAATCCTACACCTGATCGCTTTTTCGACTGCGAAGCTAACGAAAGTTTCTCTGAATCTTCTGCTTCAACTTCACATGAATTAAAAAACCTCTCAGAAGATACGTTAAAGCAAAGTATTTTGGACGACAAAGAGCCGATAGAAGTGAAAGAAACATTTTCTCAATTTTCAGAAACGGACAACGGGACAACTAGAAATGCAACTCAATGCAGTTCAATTCAACTTAAGATTCCCTGCATTCTGGAAAACATGACAGGACTGCAAATGCTTACGCCAGACACAGAGCAGATTTTTATTAAAGACGAATCAAAACAGCCTCTTACTAATGAAAAAAAATCAGTTTTAAAAAAGAAGACTATGGTAGTAAAAGACGAGGTAGAAGATGTTCCTGAAACAGAAGAGCTGGCGACATTTCGAGCACCAATTAACACAACGACAAAATTCGAGAATCCAACACGATTAGAAACGCCTGCAAAAATATCAAAAATAAATCAATCATCGACTTCAGTAAAGAAAGAAGTAATTTGTCAAACTACAAACTATGACACAAAAAATTTAAATGAAGAATCAATTCGTATTCAAAAATCGCCATTACAAAATTTACCGAAACCTGAGTTTCTTCCAATTCGTAACGATGCTTCGCCGGAGTTAAAATCTGCAAAAGCAACAACAAACATAGAAGAAAATGCAACACTTGAGTATCTTCCTTCACCTCTGGAGAAGGATGAAAAACATCCACCAAGACCTCTTCAATTAAATGAATCCGCGGATCAGATTTCATTCGAAGACGACAAAAATGATAAAGCGCCTTTTACTAAAATTACTGCAATTTATAATGATTCACCAGGGTTAAAAGCTACAAAAGCAACAATAAATATAGAAGAAAATACAGCATTTGGTGGTCTTCCTCCATCTTTAGAGAAGGATGAAGAAAATCCACCAAAACCTTTTCAATTAAATGAAACCGCGGATCAGACTTCACTCAAAGAGGACAAAAATGATGAAGCGCCTTTTATTAAAATTACTGCAGTTTGTGATGGTGCTTTACCAGAATTAAAAGGTGGAAAAGCAATAACAAGTATAGAGAAAAATACAGCACATGAAGGTCTTCCGCCATCTTTAGAGAAGGATAAAGAAAATCCACCAAGGTCTCTTCATTTAAGTGAAGTCCCATATCAGACTTCATTTAAAAACGTCAAAAATGATGAAGCGTCTTTTAGTGAAATTACTGCAATTAGTAGTGATGCTTCACCAGGGTTAAAAACTACAAAAACAACGACAAATATAGAAGAAAATACACCACTTGATGATATTCCTCCACCTTTAGAGAAGGAAGAAGAAAATTCACCAAGGCCTCTTCAATTAAATGAAACCGCATGTCAGACTTCATTCAAGAACGTCAAAACTGATGAAGCGCCTTTTACTAAAATTATTACAATTTGTAATGATGCTTCACCAGGATTAAAAGCTACAAAAACAACAACAAATATAGAAGAAAATACAGCACTTGATGATCTTCCCCTACCTTTAGAGAATGATGAAGAAAATTCATCAAGGTCTCTTCAGTTAAACGTAACCGCGCATCAGACTTCATTCAAGGACGACAAAAATGACGAAGCGCCTTTTACTGAAATTACTGCAATTTGTAATGATGCTTCACCAAAATTAAGAGCTGCAAAAACTACAACAAATATAGAAGAAAATACAACACCTGATGATCTTCCTCCACCGTTAGAGAAGGATGAAGAAAATTCACCAAGTCCTCTTCAATTAAATGAAACCGTGGATCAGACTTCATTCAAAGAAGACAAAAATTATGAAGCGTCTTTTATTAAAATTAATGCAATTTGTAATGGTGCTTCATCAGAGTTAAAAGCTGCAAAATCAACAACAAATACAGAAGATAATGCAGCATTTGATGTTCTTCCTCCACCTTTAGAGAAGGATGAAGAAAATTCACCAAGGCCTCTTCAATTAAATGAAACCGTGGATCAGACTTCATTCAAAGAAGACAAAAATGATGAAGCATCTTTTATTAAAATTAATTCAATTTGTAATGGTGCTTCACGAGAGTTAAAAGCTGCAAAATCAACAACAAATACAGAAGAAAATGCAGCACTTGATGATCTTCCTCCACCTTTAGAGAAGGTTGCAGAAAATTCACCAAGGCCCCTTCAATTAAATGAAACCGCGGATCAGACTTCATTCAAAGAAGACAAAAATGTTGAAGCGCCTTTTATTAAAATTACTGCAATTTGTAATGGTGCTTCACCAGAGTTAAAAGCTGCAAAATCAACAACAAATACAGAAGAAAATACAGCACTTAATGATATTCCTCCACCTTTAGAGAAAGATGAAGAAAATTCAACTAAGCCTCTTCGATTAAATGAAACCGCATATCAGACTTCATCCAAATTTACTGAAATTACTGCAATTTATAATGATGCTTCACCAAGGTTAAAAGCTGCAAAAACAACAACAAATGCAGAAGAAAATACAGCACTCGATGATCTCTCTCTACTTTTAGAGAAGGATGAAGAAAATTCACCAAGGCCTCTTCAATTAAATGAAACCGCGGATCAGACTCCATTCAAAGATGACAAGAGTGATGAAGCTAAAATTACTGCAGATTCAAGCGCACGTAATTTTTTTATGAGGACCGAGAAAAACGATTGGTCCGAAGGAGGTTTTAGGAAAATTGAAGTACAACAGAAAATAAGAAAAAATTCAGTGATAACAAATGTTCAAGAAACTGGCAAGATAAATAAGGAAGACGATAATATTTTGCAAGTAATATCAAATAAGGAGCAAAGAATAAACAAAAAAAATAAACGTGGTGCAGATAATTTACCGAAACCACATTTACTTGGCGAAAACCTTTTTTCAAATGAATCTGAAGAAAACTTCGCTACGAATATTAACAACCCAAAGAAATCCAAAAAACAACAAATATCAAGTTTGCAATTAGTCAAAGATAATAATAATAATGTATTCAAAGGGGAGACATCTGGAAGAGCCATAAATATAATTGAAGAAGAAGAAACAGCTGAAAATGTCGAAAACAGTCAATCTTTTTCAGATGCTGTGCAAAAAGAAACGTCAATACTGGAAGATAAACAAACAGAAATCCCTAAAATTTTACAAGTTACTTATATGACAAAACCGCATTTTTCCAACTACGAAATATTGAGTCCCAATAAAAAAGAAAATGATCCAAAATCAAATAGTTCGACCGAATCAAGAAATCAAACGCGAGAGCTACATGATGCTTCCTATATAATTCCAACTCATTCCAACCTCCGTCGGTTACAAGGAGATGCTTCCGAATCATCGACCGCATTTCGTAATGGAAAAACTGGTAATCTGCATGAAAGCGTAACAAATGAATTTAACAAAATATTAGATGATAAATGTTTGCCAAAATATCAGTTGCTACACTTTACAAAATTTAATAAGATCGTATCAAAACAAGTACTGGAAGAAACATATGCAAACACAGAGGTTAATATCTTAACTGAACCGCCGAAATACGATGATTTCTTAACGAATTACACAAATTTTTTGCTTCGTTGTAAATCGAATAATTTCCTGAAAAATTATTTCACAGAAGGTACCCAAACTAACTACTTGCAATCATCAGTCCTGTTTCACACTATGTTCGCGAGAGCAATGAAAGAAAACTTAGCGAAAGAAAGGCAAGGAATGGACAGAGATAGCGAAAATCAACAATTTAAAGAAATGTATACGCGTAATAAACAGGGCACCTCAGTTGGTGTACATGCAGAAATTGGTAAATGCATAAAATTAACGAAATTTTCAACTTCAAATACCTTCAGTACAGAAAAAAAGCCAGTTACATTTTGTTTGCATCGATATCAAAGTATTAAACCTGTGAAGAAACCCCTTAGTATTAAGCGCACAGAAATTCATCATAATATGCTTACTGATAAGTTAGAATTTAAAACTTTGAAATTATCAAGAAACCATAAAACATGTTCTCCAAAGTTCAGTGACAATCAACACCAACTCATTACAAGAAATGAAGAAAAATGCTACAAAAAGTCAATAAAAAGATTACATCATTTAAGACAAACAACAAAAACATATATGGGAAAGGGAACAAACCCTAATTCGAAAAGTGGATTTGAAAAAGCAGACTTCGAAATGAACAGTCATAAAAAGTTCATGGTAAATAAATTCGAAGAGACAAAAGAAATTAAAAGGTTACTTGCCCCATATTTAAAAAATGAGACAAGAGTTATGATCGCTAATCAGAAAGCGTTTTACAAATTAGAACAAAAAATAACACAGAGTCTAATCCGGAAAAATATGGGACTCCAAGGCAAAAACAAACACGTAAATGAAATTTCGATAGAAAGAACATTTAAGCGTGGCTTTTCTAAATCACTACCAACAGAGAAACAAGCGAAACTTTCAAAGAATGAAAATGAACAATTCGAAAACTGTGACAAAGAACACAATGCTGATAAGTTAGTTGGTAAAAGCATACTCTATATATTATTCATGTTATTTCTAAATTTTGCAAGTGAACAAGAATTTCCTTTATTTCCATAAAACACAAAATGGATACAGAAAAAGTACTTAAATTGAAATATGTAGGTATTTTATAATAAATTATATGTGTACAAAATAAACTTTTTTTTAAATTTGAGTAGTTATGTGCTTAGTAAAATGATTTATTGAAAATAGGAGCTCTATACAGGCAATTATTTTCAACTGTTTTATGATTACTTATTTTAAACAAATGGCCATTACAGGAATTCAACTAAAACAAACAAACAGTCACTTTTGTCGAATCGGAGAAATTTTTAATAAAAATTATGATTTGAACAGAGTCACTTTTAAGTTATTTATGAGCATAGAAATTATCTACGAACGTGCAGAGTACCCAAAAGCGTTCATAGAAGAAAAAGATGACGCCCTGAATCTGAAAGAATTTCATGTTATAGACGAATATGTACGTTTATTGAAAAATAAATAAATTTCTCAATAACAAATAACGTAGCAATATGTTTACATGAACTTTTTTGCTTAGATTAATTTTCTGTACGATCTCATTCTGTTTAGCACACTTTAAGTGAAACACCCTGTATAGTAATTATGAAAACAGAAATTTCCATGCAAAATTTAATGGTTTCCACCACAGATAATAGAGGGTCAGTTAACTTGCCCCCCCCCAGTAACGTTTTTCAAAGTTTTTTTGCACCAAATGATTGCACCCTTAATGCACCCTTATGCACCAACAAAATAAATTTTTGCACCCCTTCAGGAGAGAAACTGCAGGCAAATTTCACTGGGAAGGGCCAAGTTTACCGTAGCCCCCCCCAGTGAAAATTTTCAAAGTTTTTCTGGTGCACCGTGTTGCACCCCTAATGCACCCTTATGCACCAACAAAATAAATTTTTGCACCCCTTCAGGAGAGAAACTGCAGGCAAATTTCACTGGGAGGGGCCAAGTTTACCGTAGCCCCCCCCAGTGAAAATTTTCAAAGTTTTTCTGGTGCACCGTGTTGCACCCCTAATGCACCCTTTTTTAACTTTTGCACCGCTCAAATAGCTGAGAAAAAAAATAAAATAGAAAGTCAGCTAGCCCCCCCCAGTGAGAATTTTCGAAGTTTTTTTGGTGCACCTTATTGCACCCCTAATGCACCCTTATGCACCACCTTTTCTAGCTTTTGCACCGCTCAAATAGCTGAGAAAAAAAATAAAATAGAAAATTAGCTAGCCCCCCCCCAGTGAGAATTTTCGAAGTTTTTTTGGTGCACCTTCTTGCACCCCTAATGCACCCTTATGCACCACCTTTTTTAACTTTTGCACCGTTCAAATAGCTGAGAAAAAAATTAAATAACTTAAATTAAAAAACTTCGAAAATTCTCACTGGGGGGGGCTAGCTAATTTTCTATTTTATTTTTTTTCTCAGCTATTTGAGCGGTGCAAAAGCTAGAAAAGGTGGTGCATAAGGGTGCATTAGGGGTGCAATAAGGTGCACCAAAAAAACTTCGAAAATTCTCACTGGGGGGGGGGGCTAGCTAATTTTCTATTTTATTTTTTTCTCAGCTATTTGAGCGGTGCAAAAGCTAAAAAAGATGGTGCATAGGGGTGCATTAGGGGTGCAATAAGGTGCACCAAAAAAACTTCGAAAATTCTCACTGGGGGGGGCTAGCTGACTTTCTATTTTATTTTTTTCCTCAGCTATTTGAGCGGTGCAAAAGTTAAAAAAGGGTGCATTAGGGGTGCAACACGGTGCACCAGAAAAACTTTGAAAATTTTCACTGGGGGGGGGCTACGGTAAACTTGGCCCCTCCCAGTGAAATTTGCCTGCAGTTTCTCTCCTGAAGGGGTGCAAAAATTTATTTTGTTGGTGCATAAGGGTGCATTAAGGGTGCAATCATTTGGTGCAAAAAAACTTTGAAAAACGTTACTGGGGGGGGCCAAGTTAACTGACCCGATAATAGATCTCTCTAGATAGCCAATGACATAGGAACGAACGAACCCTCTAAAAACAGTACTGACGTCTATTGAATATTTAACAAAATTCGAAAACTGAACATTTGTCACAAACCATTTGCTAATTCCGAAGCTCAGTTGGCCTATTTACCGCCAGATGTCTCTTTTAATAACAGATTAAATAAGGCACTAGATCAACATACTTCGTATTCAGGGAGCGCAATTAGTAACTTTTTATTAAGGTACTAAATCAACACTCCGTACAGGTAACGCAATCCCATTCCTCTCGTGAGAGGATTGAGAAACAAAGATAACAAATATAATTGTCGCAAGTGCAATAAGGAAGACAACAGTTTTAGGGAATTCTGTTTACCGCAATGTCAGTGGTTTCAATTTAAAAGTGTATTAGGTTATGTCTAGTTAAGTCTGTTAAGTTATTTACCAATCAAAAAGTTGTTATTTTAAGAAGTGCGGAATTTTTCTTTTACGAAAAGGCGGAATCATTAAATGTCATGCGATAAAAGTTTGGGATGCAATATTTAAACTCAATTTTCTTAACCACTGACAGTAACTTTGACAAACGTCACTTCAAATAATATTTCCAACTGTTTTTTATCCCTAGATGAGAGGAATGTGCGACAAGGATAGATATAAAAAAATCACTAAATGCGTTACCTCTATACGAAGTATGTTGATTTAGTACCTTACTTTTTATGTCTATCCTTGTCGCATATTATTCTCATTTAGGGATAAAAAGAAAACAGTCAAAATTTGTTATCATTTGAAGTGACGTTTAACAAAGTTATTGTCAATAACGGCAGCTTGCCTTTAAAGTTTCAATTTGTTTTGTATCGGAGCTGTTCTCACTTTGTTTTAAATAATACATTTTTGACTTCAAACTATTGTCATTGTGACAAACAGAATTCCCTAAAACTACCTAAAATTGCTTTCGTTCCTTGTTGCACTTGCGACAATATTGTAATTGTTATCTTTGTTTCACAATGTTCTCACGAGAGGAATGGAATTGTGTTACTGAACAGAGTGTTGATTTAGTACCTTCCTATGAAAATCACGAAACTTGAGTGCTGCGTAATCAATCGCCGACGCAAGAACCGACAATTATTTCAGTATTATTTCTTTGTTAACGGTAAATGAGAAAAAAGGACGGAGTTATGATTCATAAGTACGGATAGGTGTCATATATTTTGCGCGGTTCAAATTCTAATGCAACGGCAAAGTTGTTATGCTGCAGCGGACAAATCCCACAGACACTCCGTGTTAATGTATTGCCGCGAAAAAATAATGATGCGAACTAAGTCATAAATATGGCTCGTAAAGCATCATAAAACAATTACAGTCGCACAGTAAAATTTCGTTTTCACAAAGTGGAGTTATTCCGTAAACCAATTCTTAAATTATTTTTATTAACGGGGATTAACGGCTATTGTAAATAAAATATATTTTTGTTGGTCAATATTTCGTAATGTTTTATTACTTCATCAGGACCAGAAATTGCTACAATAATAAATTACATTGTATACTTATGAAAAATCAAGCTAATTATTTACTTACTGAAGGTGAAAATAATTTATTTCTCCTTTCTTATTTGAATTGTATTAGAAATTGAGAATTTTGAAGTTGATGTTAAACAAAGATTATTTATTTATAAAATTTTTAAATAACAAAAGGACGCTAGATGGCCTGACTTATTAGATTGAAATAAATATTGTTTAGTCCGTCAGTGTCAGATCTAAAATTGACAGTTACGTCATTATGTTTTTGAATACAAGACATTTCAAGAAAAGTTCTGGTTTTATAAGATGGTTCTTTTTCTAAAATTTTAACGTTATCAAAATTAAATCGATGGTCCTCATCGATTGTATGAATGGCTAATGCACAAGATCTTTTTCCAATCCTACAATCACTTTTATGTTGTGTAAACATAAAAGTGATTGTAGGATTGTGTAAACATAAAAGTGATTGTAGGATTGGAAAAAGATCTTGTGCATTAGCCATTCATACAATCGATGAGGACCATCGATTTAATTTTGATAACGTTAAAATTTTAGAAAAAGAACCATCTTATAAAACCAGAACTTTTCTTGAAATGTCTTGTATTCAAAAACATAATGACGTAACTGTCAATTTTAGATCTGACACTGACGGACTAAACAATATTTATTTCAATCTAAGGCACTCGATCTCTGTCTAAGGACACAGGTACTGCCATCATATGTTTTTGACACTGACAGTGGGTATTTGACCTTGAAAAAATTAGTTGTCAAAAATGACAAACTGGAATAATTTATGTAAATCAAGCCCCAAATTACTTTAAATTTCCATTTTATTGACACAAAGTGTGAGTTTACAATAACTTTAAGCGTTTACGGGAAAGTATGACATAATAAATAACTAAATAAATTAGAAAACTGTAAATAAAAACCAAAAGAACATACCTGAGATAATCCAAAGTGAAAGTTAACTTATTAATGTGCTGAGCTTTTCCTAATGTTTTTATTAGCTTTACTAGCGACAAATTAACTGATTTACGTACACATTTTCTTGCATAAAGTTCTCATTTACAAAAAAATTTGCGTATACCTACCTACACATATTTTAGATCAAATTGAAAAACAATTTCTGATGTATTTTAACAAATTTATTTAAAATAAGCAACAAAATTTGTCTTAAGTCAAAAAATACATTAAATTATATGAAATGTGCAAATGTATCTATTGCGAGCTTATGACATTTGAAAAAGAAAAGCTGTATGCACCTGTAGGAACGTTAAACAGTTTAAATTTGTAGCATTTGATTTGTAATGGGCAACACAACACACTTTAGGCATTATCCAGGCTGTTTTTAAATTTATTACGCCAAGAAGCGAAAATTTAACGGAACAACTGTCACAATGACAACCAATTTGTTCAAGGTCAAATAGCCACTGTCAGTGTCAAAAACATATGATGGCAGTACCTGTGTCCACAGACAGAGATCGAGTGCCTTATTTCAATCTAATAAGTCAGGCCATCTAGCGTCCTTTTGTTATTTAAAAATTTTATAAATAAATAATCTTTGTTTAACATCAACTTCAAAATTCTCAATTTCTAATACAATTCAAATAAGAAAGGAGAAATAAATTATTTTCACCTTCAGTAAGTAAATAATTAGCTTGATTTTTCATAAGTATACAATGTAATTTATTATTGTAGCAATTTCTGGTCCTGATGAAGTAATAAAACATTACGAAATATTGACCAACAAAAATATATTTTATTTACAATAGCCGTTAATCCCCGTTAATAAAAATAATTTAAGAATTGGTTTACCTAACAAGTACGGCATTACTTCCCTACGAAGAAGTTATTCCGTAACTCACAGTGCTGATCAATTGTACCCTGACCTTTGGATTTGTCGTATAATTGCGTCAGAACCATATAGGCATAGAAGAATAAAATTTCCTGGCAAAATTGCCATAACTTATTCATTTAAAATAACGCATCGAGCTGCGAGCCTGCGATCACAGGGCGCGCGCGCCGCTGATGAGATGATGCCGACTTAAATTTTTCCGATCCATATTCATAAGTCTGTTGATGCAACACCAGACAATGACGCAACGGTCTTCTCTTGTGAATAATACTTTACAGAGAAAAGGGTAAAGACATAAACGTCATTAACAGGTCAAAGTCAAATAAAAAGTTTAAAAATAATAGGTTTTTTCCGTCCTCCATTATTTTTTCGATACTTAGAAATTAGGATACCTACATATATTAAGGCGAAAGAAAATAAGAGAAGACGGAAAAAGTCCGCTATTTTTAAACTTTAATGGCAATTGATCCGCATATTATGTCTTTCCCACAGGTGTTTCCTAGAGAGAAATAAGTGTAAAGTGGGCCTAGGATGCAAAATGTGACGTATGGTTATAATATGCTGTCAATTCTCCTTTTAAAAATTTATTAAACATCAATAACGATTAATAAAACATGGAAATTTAGAGAAATGATTATCCAGTTTATAACTTTTGTTAAAATTATAAATATTTTTAGATTTAATGCAGTTGAAGAATTAAGTTAAAACTATAAAAAGTTATGAAAAGTTTAAATAGCGACATTCTGCGATCAAAACTGATTTGCAACAAAATTTTTATAACAAGTTAACAATGTGAGATAATTACATTACATATAAAGTGAAACTTATTATTATTATTTTCATTTAACTTCCTGATTTTTGTTCGATTAATACACTAAAATAATCACACATCTTTAAATAAAGAAATACACATTAACGCCCAGTTTTACAATGCCAGTTTAAATTTAAGCCGAAGCTTATACCCTTATTCTTGAAATAATCGTTATTATGGGTTTCAGCGTCAAGTCTATCTCGGAAACGGTAAGAGATACGAAGTCGGTTAAATTAGGGCAAAGTTGCGTATTTTTTACCTATTTTTTCTGATACTCCATATATCACACATCCCTATTTAATAAATTGTAACAGCTATAATTGCAAAAAATTGTTAAAAATAACAAAGCAAAGAAAAATATGATATGCAGTGAAGACAAAAACGGAAAAGCTTTTCATATACCTTCGAAATTTTGTTTCGTATATCACAAAAGCTAATTTTGGTAAAATTTTTAGATCTAAAAATGAATGTTATGAATCCAAGAATGTTGTAAATTAAAAAATTTATTGTGCTGTTAACAACAACAATTTAGTAATAACGAGCGAAATTTGTTTCCAACAATATCCAGAAAGACAACGACAAAGCTATAGTTGATTAGATTTGTAATTATACATTTTCATTATTAAAGCAAGAAAGTATCAAATTAAATTATGTCTTTAGAAAACTGGTATCTTAAAAAATATTACTGCTCGAGGAAGCATTCTTTCTTGTAGTATCATAATTTTATACATTTTATAAATAACTATTAGTTACCTCTTCTAATAATTCTTCATTCTCATCAGCATTAAGGCGATCTCAATACGTCCTTCGAGTTTTATGAAAAGAGTGCAAATGTTTCTCTCCACGGCCGCCTAGATTAATGAAGCACGAGTGCTACGGCCAGTCGCGTTTGAAAAAAACCTGTTCCATGACAGTTGTCGTTAGTGTGGCTCCCTCTGCACAGTTTTCACTTAAACACATACCGTTGCCATAGTTATCACGTTACTTTTGACATCTAATTTAATTTCGAATTATTTGTTCTATTTCAATTTCAAATCACATAACTATAATATTTATATTACTTTTTTATCATAATAAAATGCGAAGGTGTTGTGTAATTAGGTAATAGCAATCCAGAAGTTACTGTTTCCTATCACAGTTTGCCTGCAGACTTTGATTTAAATTTGAAATGGAAAGATATTTTGACAAATTACACAGGTACTGGGTGTTTCCATAACGTACGGAGGAGATTGAAAAGTACCTTAGATTGAAAGTGTAAATAGAACATCAAAAAATAAGGTAACCTCATCATATAAATTATTTTCCAAAAGTCAATAATAAAGGAATTATAAGCCCTTGTGGATCCTTTAAGTTATTAAACTAACATTTCAGGTATAAGGCATATAACTGCGCATTTACAACTTATTTATTAGATCCTCGCTCCTTTTTAAAGGATGGTTTTAGGGGGTCACTTTTCAGTATTTTATTCCTAACTTTTCATTTTTACATATTTCATCAAAAATTTGCAAAGAGAATATTCTTTACATTATTTGGCATAAGAAGGCTCTCTTGTTGCATTTCAATAAACCAAACCGCTTTCGAGTAATTGAGGTTTATTAGTTAACACACGTCCATTGCATTTTGTTACCATAAAAAATTGAAAGTAATCACCTCAAACTACCCATTAAAAGGGAAGAAGGATCTAACAAATGCGTTGTAAATGTTCAGTTAGGTGCCTTATATCTCAGTTTCATATATTACTTTGATAATTAAAGGATTCAGAAGATGTTGCCAAAAGAAAAATACGTTTCATCCCTCTTTCATGGAATTACTATTGACTTTTGGAAAAAATCTGTATAAAAATGTTACCTTATTTTTTGATGTTCTATTCGCGCTTTCAGTATAATTAATTCTTTGTATTAGTAAATAGGTAAAAATAAAGCTTTTCATCCTATAGATACTGCACTCTTCTCAAATTATTCGCTGGTTTGCTGCAATCACTTTTCTGAAGATAGTTTTTTCTTCACGTGAAATCGAAAAATGTTAATTGCAGGGGCTGTACCTTCTATATTATTTTAAGGTTTAATAATTGTAAGCACAACTATAATACTCATTATTAACTGTATTACAAATGATTTTAGCTTCCTAATGGAGATCTAAGTCTTTCTGAAAATGTAATTCCTCAAATTTCTGATGCAAGCGCCACACTTTCGTTATTTAAGATTTAATTAATACAAATACAATTAAAATATTTATTATTAACTAGATTACAAAACATTTTAGTTTGGTAATGAAAACCCGAGTTTTTCTGAAAATGTATTTCCTCAAATTTCTGATGCTTCTACTCAAATTACAAACATTACAACTGAAATTAAAGATCTGTAGCTTATACCTTAAAGACTGCATTACAGCATTTACATGGAAAATGTGTACAAATATTTCCAAATTTATGACGTAAGCAACAAAATCCCTCATATTAATCAGCGAGATCCCAATACTGCTCCACATACAGACAAGCAAGATACAATACAGACACTCAAGATACACGCCTATCATGCTTAATCCTACAATTTCCTCATTTTATTGCTGATATTCAGTTTAGCTCAGCAAAATCAGGCCTTGCTGGACTAACAAAAAAGACAGCGGAAGCTCTGGTTTTCACTGCTAAAAGCACATATTTTTGCATTCAATATTGAATACGAGACTTATGCCCGGTTGCACCAACTTTTTAAGCAGAGCCTAAATTTAAGTTATGTTTAGAATGTGACATTTACGTATGGTCAGAATAATGTCAAATACAATCTGATTGACATTTAAACTTCAACTTAAGTATCAATTACAATGTGACTAACATTTTGTTAAATCTATCAATAATGTCATAGTCTAAACATCACTTAAATCTAAGCTCTGCTTAAAAAGTTGGTACAACCGGGCATTAAACTTTTATTATATATTAACAAGAAGTTTTAGTTCAGATGCGGTCGAATCAGTTTTTGCAAATATTCGGCTTCGTGGTGGGTCAAATGACTTAACAGATTGTAGAGCAGCTGAGTATACATATACTTCGGCAAATTTTGAGAAGTGGTTTCATGAAAAATGTCAACAATAGCAACAGCATGTCTGAAATAAAATATGCCAGCACTGCAAAATTTGTACACACTGAATATATTGACAAATTTGAAATCAATATTACCTTAAATGAGACCACAATTGAAAAACTCGAACGAATGAGATATTTGAAGGCAGTTACAAAGGTTTCCATCAAATTGAATCTGCAGCAGTTGACTTTCCTTGTGGTTATCTAATAATGAAAGTTCACATATCTATGAACTGTGAGATATGCCAGTTGCCTTTACGAGAGAATTCCTACGATAAAACTAACCCCTTGCTTGACTTAATTTTTAATCAGGATCGTGGTAGGTTAAATTATCCCACTGAAAAATTTGTTGGCTTAGTTCAATATACATACATATATTACAAGTTATCTTAAGTGCCTGATCCACGAGCGAGTAAAATTGATGAGTAAAACCGCAGTTTTAAAATCAAGTAAAACTGCAGTTTTAAAATGGGCGTGTTTACTCACCGGACCTGTTGCTAATCGACCAGCAAGTAAAATTGGCGAGCCTTAAGTCAAGTTTTGCGCTTGACATCGTGTTTCGATATGGAAGCTTTATATGTATGTTGGGAGTATTAATTTAAGAAAATTTAAGGTATTAATTTAATTAAAAATTGCTGACTCGTTCTTCCGGTGGTGATCCACTAGCAGTGTTGTGGCACGACCATGGCACGACAAGTAAAATGTCAAACCAACTGACATGTCACGAACCAGGCTCGTCGATTTATAAAACCGTGGTTTTCAACTGATCGACGCACAATAATAACGACGAGCCTGGTTCGCGGACTAAAACCACGGTTTTACTCGCACGTGGATCAGGCGCTTTAGATGTCTTACCAAGTGTGCCTAAACAAGATGTGGATTTAATTTTAAAATTAAAATTGGCTCTATCTTCGTGGTAAATGGTAATCCCATGTTGAAATGCAAACTCCACGGCAACACTGTTTGCAATATTGTCTTAACCAAATTAACACCTTCACTACTGATAAATTTCTGTAATTTGCAGACACAAAATGTAAGAAAAATGTAACAGTATCTATATGAGAAAAAGGAAACTCCTAAAATTAAATTGATTTATAAATTTTTGCTTACCGTGTTTCATTTTCAACTTTGGAATTTCAGTTTTAGTACCACATGCAGACAAAAATTATTCTTTTGAAAGTACAAATTTAACAACATAATGGCACATAACATAACACCTAGGTTTGAAAATAACTTGACATTCTTGATTTTGATATTACTTACTTATAGTTTTTTGATTGTGCATCCGTAAATTTAAATTATTATAACATTTATAACACAAAAATAAAGGACCAACACAATTAAAGGCCGTTTTACATTGACAATTTATTCATGAATTAATTCATGAAGTCGCTTCATGAAGAAGTTGGACAAGTGTAATGCACCAAATTTGACGTCAAATAAATTCATGAATTTCTTCGTCAACTTATTCACGAACTACAGCAAGTTCTATTTTTCGTCAATATTTGCGTGAATTTCAGAGGTACCAACAATAGAAAACAAAGGTTATGGTAATTATATGCACGTGGCAGTGTTAAATAGTTTGTAAATTCTTTCGCTATGTTGGTAATACCTATAAACGGCCATTAGAATCAAAGAAATTCATGAATTTCTTCACCAATGTAATACGAAATGCGTTCATGAATAAATTCACGAAGAAATTCATGAAGAAGTTCATGAATTAATTCATGAATAAATTGTCAATGTAAAACAGCCTTTACACCTTGTTGACAATTGCGATTGAAGTTTTGCACCATTGACAGATGACTGTAGCGTGGCTCTCTCTTCGGCACGGAAAAATGGCTCTAAACTGAGAACGCGACCGGCCCGATCAAGTACTGAGTGCTTCATTAATCCAGGTGGCCGTGTTTCTCTCTAACTTAATAAATATCGTTCTTTGTGGATGGCGTCTTTCCAGGTTTTGTTGGAAGTAAATTTATCTTGCTATTACTAAATTGTTGTTGTTAGCACAATACACTTTCAAATTTACATAAGTTTTTTAAAGATATAATTTCTTGTAGTACTTTGTTTAATTACGAATCTAATTAACTACTGCTTCATCGTCGTTTTTTCTGGATATTGTTGGAAGCAAATTTCTCTTGCTGTTAGTAAATTGTTGTTGTTAGCACAATACATTTTAAAAATTTACATCTTTCTTGGATTCACATCATTCATTTTTATAATTCAAGCAGGTTCTTGTCCGATGAAAATTGTATCACAAATTCTTTGAAACGGACACTGAATATGCGCACTAACACTTAAAGTTTCGCCGTTAAGACTCTTCACTCGCAGTGTAAATGTAAGGGGTTTTTATTAGTGCTGGCAACGGTTAACCGATTTTGGATATTCGCGGTGTACAGCATGTCACTTATGCAAATAGAGTTGCATGAAGAAAAATTTCATTTATTAGATTCACATTCAAGTTATGCAACTCTATTTGCATAAGTGACATGCTGTACACCGCGAATATCCAAAATCGGTTAACCGTTGCCAGCACTAGTTTTTATAATGACGATAACAGTTAAATGCGCTATGCATAAACTTTGAAATTTGGTATTTCAGCAGAAAAACGATTGCTTGATGGCACATGCATATTATTTTTTTGATAATGTATATGTATATGTTAATATTTATTAATAATTCAACCCCGAAATAACACCTATTTTGAATTAATGTTTTTGTAAAAAATAAAAGAGTGATTTTAAAAAATGATATGCATGTGCCTTGGCAGAGATCGTACTGTGTATGTAATAAAATTTTCAGAAAAAAATTATTATTAATATAGAAAAACCACATGGAAACTGTACAAAAATTTGTGAGAATAGCCGCTATTTAGTGCTGCACTGCCATCAAAAAAAAATATTGTTGCATATCTATATTATTTGTTGCCTAGAAAATTGTATAAATCTATCTCTGTTCGAACTTTGTCGACTCTGTTGCAGTTTCTTGCCCACTTGTGAACGATGATCCTTTAGTGCTGTCGAACGACGGCGAAACGTTAAGTGTTACTGCACATATTCAGTGTCCGTTTCAAAGAATTTGTGGTACAATATTCATTTTTATATCTCAATTTTTTTCAAAAATCTGCTTCTGTGATAAACGAAATAAAACTCTGAAGGTATATCGAACTTTTTTTTGTTTTTGTCTTCACAGCATACCATATTTTCCTTTGCACTGTTACTTTCAACAATAGGTCTGTTTGTTATCCTGCACTGGTGTACACTAGTGTGCACTTTTTTTACGAAATAAGCTTTAATGAAGCCTAAATTCTTTGATAATGTGTCAGTACGAATCATACATAGCCATACTGACATACCACACAAACATTTCGGGTTGCATTAAAGCGTATTTTGCGAAAATTTCTTGCATTTATAGCTGTTTCAATTTATTAAATAGAGACGTGTGATATATGGAAAAGCGTCACAAAAAATAGATCTATTTAATAGTATTAAAATCCAACGTAGCGCCCATAAGAAAAAATGAAGTTGATGATGGTCAAAGTGAGACGAAATGTTTTAAGTAAAATCTAATGAGATCATCCTAAAGAGCTCAAAAAAGTGACTGTAGAATGTATTAATTTTGTTATGATCCCTGCAATATGTTTAGAAAAGAATAAAAAATAAAATTAGGTTTCTTGGAAATATTTCAAAAACTACAAATCGTAGAAGATTTTTTAGAACGGATTATTGTTCACTATCAAAATACGCAACTTTCCCTAATTTAACCGACTTCGTATCTCTTACTCTTTCCGAGATCCCAATGGTGAGCCTCAAATTTGTAACAACCTGTATTTTGAATACTTGTTATCAAAATGAACGGATATAATTTATTATAGAAATATTTATTTACAAAAAAGAAATTGTTAAAACCTTTCCTTTGTGTTTGACTGAATATGCAAAAATAAAAGATACGAACGTGAGTGACCCAAATTTAAGCCGTTTTTTGGCGTACAAAACTGTTTTAAAACCGAATGGTGCTGTTTCAAAACTGTTTTAATTTTGACGTCATTAATGATGATCCCGCTAAAATAACTTTCCTATACCGTTTCAAAACACAATCGGTTTGCAGGTTATGTGTAGCACTTAACTTGTTACTATTAACCCCCACTCCACCTTGAAATAATTTCAAAAAGTAATTTCACAGCGTTTTGAAATGTATGCAGCCGTTTCAAAACATGACGTCATTGTTTCAACGCTGAAAAATGCACGTTTCGAAACATACGAAATAATTTCAAAATAGTGCACCGCCAAAAAACGGCTTTATATTTACTAATTCAATTTTGATGTCCATTTCCTAAAGCGTATTATTCCTGACCAAGATCTATACCTGCAATGAGGTCGAGTTTCGCATAGTTTTACTGCTTCTCGTTCTGTTTATAGTGTCCGCGATAGTACGGTTGCGGAATCAAAAAAAGCATACAAGTCTTTAAGCCTTGGTCTATCTACAGCGCAATCCGCAAGCGTAAATGCGCAGTGCGCAATGCGCATACGCGCACTGCACACGAAGCGGTCTATTTATAATGCGTATTACGCTGAAGCGCATGTTGTTAACTGCTGTCATTTTATAAAATTTGAAGAGAAAAATGAATAAATTTAAACGGAAATTAGTTGTTATTATGTTAGAGGAAGAAAAT
The DNA here is from genome assembly GCA_033060865.1 of Dorcus hopei. Lineage (NCBI taxonomy): Eukaryota > Metazoa > Arthropoda > Insecta > Coleoptera > Lucanidae > Dorcus > Dorcus hopei. The sequence continues at coordinate 7,811,743 of CM065423.1, read as the reverse complement.
AACGATGAAGAAATAATGTCAATGATTTTAAGGATAGAAGAAAGAAATGAAATGTATCCCATCTTTGGTGGTGGTGGTCAGGTGCACTCGATTAATGATAATTCGTCTTCTTTGGTAAATGTACAAAAGTGTTTCGTCTTTGTCACCATTTCAATTGCTTAATATTGCTACGACCAACACTGTGCGCTGCGTAAAAATTGCCGACGAGGCGACTGATGCGCACTGCGCAGCGGAAAACTTATTTACGCAACTGCATTACACTTAACTTAGACCAGCTACATAAGAAAACACTAAAGCAATGGATGACGGATTGCGCTTTACGCATTACGCGTGCGGATTGCGCTGTAGATAGACCAAGGCTTTAGGCGTTTAGGCTATATTTTGCAATATTAGAGTAGTGTAAATCGATCTCTGTCAGATTGACATAAACGCTGACAATTAAATCATGTAAAATGACACACTGCATAATTCAACTTTCACTTTTAGGAGTCAACAAGAAAGCAATAGATTGTGGCAATAGTAAACTAAACTGAGAATTCATTTACGATAAAATAACATACATAAATATATTTAACAAATTAATGTCTAATGCTTCACAGCAGCTCCATTATTTCTCACAACACTTTGCAAACGCTCAGGCATTGAATAAATACAAGAACGGATATAGTCAGGGGAAAGTTCATTCCCAATTTCTTCAATCTTATCTAATAATTCGTGTGCATTTGCAGGTCTAAAATGAATGGCGTACATTTTCTTCACATGTTCAATGGGATTGATATCTGGGCTTCTGGAAGGCCATGGCAAACGCACAACGTTATTTTCTTGAAGCCAGCTTTTCACAACTCCAGATGTATCTTCTTACTGACCACCCTTCTCCAATTAGTGTAATTATTTGCGGTTTTTGGGCAACAGTTAAATGCAGCATGTTACTGTCTGTATGTCACCTTGACAATTATTTGACTTAAAAGTCGAAAATATTTCAAACAAAGCTAAGTTCACAGCGAGACATTTTGAGTGTATGCTTTTTTTAATTCCGCAACCGTACCTACCTACATAAGACCAACAATAAATAGCAAATGCGTTAGTAAACTATAATTACGTACGGGAAAAAATACTAAAACGTATTTAAAAAAACTCAAAAATTTCTCATAAATTACAAATTGGAAATATGCAAAGATGATAAATTGTGCAAGACTACAATTCAGCAATTTAAAGCGTTTTGATCACAGAGGAGCATCGATTTCAATTTTCTTTTGAAAGCCGTTGAAGATCATCAACATTAATTTGATCAATTATTATATCTCGAGAACTGAGACTTATGCCTGATTTCTTCATCGCCTTATCTCGAGGTAAATTTATCTATCAGTTAGAATGTGACACATAGTATGTGTACGGCCAACTGTACGTCACATTCCAACTGTTAGATAAATTAACCTTAGGTTAAACATGGTGAAGAAATCGGCCATTACAATTGCTTTTATGGTTTTCCAGTAATCTATGACATGGATTCTCTTTGTAGTTTTATTTTGTACGGTGTTATTACAATCACCCTATATAAAGCCAAAAAAAATTTATTTAAGTCAAAATTATTCGCCTTTATAACTTATATGGTCACGAAAAAATTAGTCGGTGTTTAGTACAAAATTTAGTCATAAAAAAACAAAACATTAGTAAATATATGTGAAAAATTTTATTATGTAAAAAAACTGGTTTTACACAAAATACAACAATTTTTATATTACTAAGTAAATCTAAAAATATAGGTAACTGTTATCCGTTCCTTATCTCTTTGCTATCGCAGTATGCTGTGATTCTAAGCTAGTAAGTTGGCTATCATGTTATTAGACAAATTTAGGCTGCGTTTAGTTCATGGGCGGCGTTGTCGGTTTCGTTTAATTCGTAGTTATTTTACGTTGTCTGACTAATCAGCTGAGTGGTCACGGTGGTCGTGATTTGAGATGCGACCACTAGACAACCGTGGTGGGTATGAGTTCCGTTTAGAAGACAGTCGGACCAAGCTCGTTAAACTTCGATGGTTCGTCCGTCAACTAAACGCAGCCTTAATTTGATGTTATTTTAACATATGCCAAATTATAACAATTCAAATCGGATAGATCAACGAAATAGATTTGTATAGTAACCCATGCAAAATTAAAAGTGAAGGTAAATGTTTTATAATTTATGTACAGCTGAAATCAATAAAAACGGGAAATGTCAAAAAAATTGATCTATTATTTTCAATATTTTCAGTGTGAAAATGACTTTATTAGAAATAGGTTAGAATTATTTGACGTTATGTCAGTTTATAAATAAATAGATTACATCTTTCTGAAAGTTATGTATTGTCAAGTAGACAACTAATTGACAAGTACAACCAAATTTACAATTGGAAAAATTTCATTTCCCGATTTTTTTGATTTCAGCTGTATGTGAATTAGGACGTGAATACACTCGTAATGAAAGAAAAATATCGCAACGTTGCCTAATTCGGAATAACCTTAAAATCTTAATCGACATAACATTCACTGTCAAAATTTAGTTATATACATGAGTACCACATTCTCACTAGCCTTTCACGGCCTTCATTCACGGCATACTGCGATAACAAATAGATAAGGAATGGATTATACCTAGACTATAAATAAAACTCCCTGATGTATTAAAACTTATAATTCTTAAACAAAAAAAATAGAGTGTTTAAAATTAGAGCAGCAATATGTAGGTATCTAAACTTAGAGTAAAATTTCTAAAACTAATTTGTTATTCTAAAATAATCTTTAATTTAGGGTCAATAATAAGAATATTTTCCTGCAGGCTTATATTTATACAGCCCATGATAAAATAAAAATTGGGAAAAAAGGGTGTAATATGATCATACATATAAAAATTTTAAATTAATAATATTTTTCGCATATCATAAAATAAATAATCATTCGTTAAATTCTAAAATTATTTGCAATGTTTTTCGTTATAATTTAACACTCCCAGTTTAAAGATTGTGAAAACTGAAACTAGGGTTCCTCCCTAAGCAAAACAAACATATCTGTTTTATCCATAGAACTAAGAGGCAAATACTTTGTCCCTATAAGTTAAAAAGAAAAAAAATGTACCAAATTCTTACTGACAATGAGATTAATGATGGGAGCACTCTGTCAATCACATTGGAGATAATTTTAAAATTATCGAATGTATTAAACCAGGTAATTTGAAACAACTATTCGAATAGTACTCTGTTAGTTATCTAATAAATTTTTCACGATAATTATGTGAATTCAAGAACCATTTGTTTTAACAATTTTATAATGATAGGACTAACATTCAGAGTGGTGATAAAGTTCCGCACCAAGCTAATAATTTGTTTATTTAATGTTTTTTTGAAAAATCCTGAAACAGGGAAATTTGTAATTTTAAAGACACCTTTTAGTGCAAAAATCTTTTATCGATCGACATTTGTTTTTCCTCTGTGACGTCATCAATTAATTTTTTTAAATGACAACCCCAACTTTTTCATGCAGATTTTGATAGCCCTTCTTGTCAGCTAAACGGTGATATGAAAAATAGTATCTTAGACAACTTTTTCGAAAAAAATAGACATGATCCATGACGACCATGACCATCGTCTAATTTTTTTTGAAGAATTTATGTTATGCTGCAATTAAAATATGAACAATTGGTTCCTGGAGAACAGCTTCAACATTCTCATTAATTTTTACTTGTTTTTGTTTTCAATTTCAAGATTATCGTTAAAATAAAATAACACTGTATTTTTGAATTGTAATGTCTATTTTTTTCGAAAAATTTGTTATGGAAAGTACTAACTTTTTTACATCACCATTTTGCCGAGTTAGTCACAGCAAAAAAACAAATGCCGATTAAGAAAAAATGTTTGCACTAAAATATCTTTTTAAAATTAAAAATTTACCTGTTTCGTATACCATGTATATGTAATTTTCCTACATTTAACATTACTACAGTAGAAATAATTTATGTAGTGAGAAGAAATGCAAATTTTCCTATTGATTATACTCTTGATACTTTTGTAATTATCAAGTGCCCACCACATGAATTATTCAAACAAATGCTACTTAGCATTTTTTGAATACAATATTTGAGAATGTTATTCCCAACACAACACAGTATTCGAAAGTGATAATAAAATGTTTCGCATTCTTGAATATTCGTAGCTTTAAAAACCGTCAGCAACATTGTTCGTAACGTCCATCCTTACTACAATTAACATTCAATATATCAAGCACTAAAAAAAATAATTTGTAATCTTATTATTCAAAGACAAATACTACACAGAAATATAATTCAAAAAAATGTGGTTGTTTAAATATCATAACTGCCTCGTGTATAAATACAGTTCTTTGAAAGTTAATATTCGAAGGGTCAAATATTTGGTTCTGATACCTTCCTTAAGATTATCTAACATAGAAATTAAAAACGTTTTAAATTCTACAAAAATATATTAAAATATTACACTTGATGTTTCGTTGACTTGATTGCAGCCACTCTGTTAAAAGTTAATTAACAAGATCATCCCAAAAGTCAAATTACAAAAAAATTTCTTGAGAGAACAATTTTTTTATTTTCACAGTAAAAGAAGTTGGTACAGAAACAAATTTACACAAACATACGATAAAAAGAAGATAACTTTTATCGTGTGCAACTTCCAACTCAAAAAAGCAGAAAAAAAATCTTATATTTGAAAAGCAATATTAAAAACAACTTTTAGGTTACTTATATTGCTAGTTTATTACATCACCTTTCCTTATATCTTCTAATGTCACAAAACTTGACTTACAAAATCAACAACATTAAATTGTTATACTTTAATAATTACAAAACATAAAAATTATAGTAATACTTAAAGGAATCTAACATAAAACACAATTTGGAACCAAATTCAGCTACAGTTGTTCTTTAACTTGAGTAAGAAATGTTTATGAATCGAATCCGGAGAACCATTGACTTTAATTCATGTGCTATACAGGGTGTTTCAAAAGCCGCAACGAAAAATTAAAGGAGTTGTAAGGAATGGAATTTCAAACATTTTTTCCTGATATAAACATGTGACCAATTTCTACTCATTTATTAGATACGGAACCTCAAAGTTGTTACATGTAAACTTTTATTAAGGTACAAACATTGGAAATTTACATTAAACAATAAACTACTGTCAAATAGACACTTATGTAATGTAATCAAGTCATTGCCACCTAAGAAGTTCAAGCATATCCATTTCTGGAGAGTATTAAAGGAAATAGATACTTCAGAATATCATAAAACTCGAATAATATCATTTGTAAATGATGTATTTCTTCATTAGAGCGCAAATAGAATCATTTCGACAACGTGAAATTATTTACTCCTGCGTTTTCGGCCAACATTTTAAACAGCTGATCGCGTGTCAGCGAAAAGACATGACCGCAGTCAGTGCCGGATTACCCTATACGCAAAATACGCACGTGCGTAGAGCGGCAAATTTCTGGAGGCGGCAAAATCAGACAATAATTTAACAAAGTCACATTTGCGGTCTACCTTGAGAGAAGATAGGCTAAAGACGTTTTCGAAAATTCGCTCCGAGTAGAAATGTGAAAGAGAGACTTAGTGCACGCAAGAGTGAGAAAAATAGCGCTCCGATCGAATTAACGAAATCGCCTTAAATTCGCTAGCAGTTTTAGCGATAGAAAGTGACTTAACAGGGAATATTGATTTTGGACCTATGCTTAATGAATTTGCATCCAAAAACTCACGGCAGAAACAATTTTGACAAGGCAAATTAGTCTTTAATAGGAAATGCTGTCGGAATTCATACAGAAGAACAACTTTTGGAAAGAATAAATTTAGCTTTCGCTGAAATCCAAGATGGGAATTTTCAATTTAATTACACTCACGAATTAGTTCGTCGATATCAAGGAAGCTCGTCTTACAACTGGAGGATGTGTTTTTGAACATTTGCTTTAAACAACCCAAAAGAATCACAATCAAATCATAGCAACCTACTTTAATAAAAGTTACATGTCACAAATTTAAGCCCTGTATCTAGTAAATGCGTAGAAATCGGACACATGTTTATATGAGAAAAAATGTTCCATTCCCTATAACCCCTTTCATTTTTCGTCGCGACTTTTGAAACACCCTATATAACATAACAAATTGTGTTTATCTGTATGCTACAATCAAAGCTACACTTGATTTTTTTATTATATGCTGATCGATCGAATGATAATTTTAAGAACTTTTACATAGCTACCTTCTTTTAGCTTTCATGAAACAGCTTTGCCGCTCGCAGACGGAAGTCACGTTATATTCTTAACTCAAATTGAGCCGATCGGCATACATTAAAAAAATGACGTTTACATGTCTATGTAAATGTACAAACCAAAAATAAATATTATTAACACTAAAATTTAAACACTCTGTATACAATAATACAAAAATATATGTGATAACTCAATAATAAAATAAAATATAATCCATAACAGAATAAAAAATATATAGGTACTTATTTAAAAAATGATAAACATTGTGTTGAGATAAATCTGTAGACTCGAGGAATATGAGTATGAAATTATCAATACTAAAGTGAATTTTGTATTAGCAAACACTCTTTGATCTCTTTTTTTCAATTCTTTTAAATTAAACACGATTTATTATCAATCTCTCGTCTATATGTAAATGGTAATTAAATTAATTACATATTTAGCTACATTACTTCGGTTTTGTCTTAGAAGTTTAATAATTGTATAATGACAAGACATTTATGTACTTTTTATTATTTGTAATAACATACAAAAAAGAAATTCGTAAAAGGAAATTATTTAATTACTTACATATTCTTAAAATGTGAAGACGAATATAAAATGTTACATACAGTGTCTTTCAAAAAGTGGCATTTTATTGATGCATAACTGTTCTGCGTTCTTCAAATCAAATTGGGAAATGTCAGATGAAATTTATCCGTTGCGGTATACAGAGTGCACACCGAAAAATGAAGACGGCTTAAGAGTAAAAGATTTTATTTTAAAAAATACAGGTAAATGTGATAAGAAAATATTGTTTAGAATTAAAAGCTACATTTGATTATAGCTTTTAATTCTAAAAGACATTTTCTTGAATCTTTTAAAAAAGGACACATTACTCTTAAGCCGTCTTCATTTCATCTAGCATTTCCCAATTTGATTTGTAGGAATGCAGAAGCGCAATCCATTAATAAAATGTAATAAAAATCAATAACAAAGAAAAACCCTATTTGTTGCACACTTTTTGAAAGACACTGTATAGAGCTCAACGTCTAAGAATTAATTAGAAAGTTTGTATATAGTGTGAATGGCACTACATACAGTGTCTACTTAAGTTGGCAACATATGGAAAACTTATTTTATTATTAATTTTACGGAAAAAGTTACTTTTCATAAAAAATTCTGCATGGTCTAAAACGCATAATGAAATCATCTTACATTAAAATTTAGCAGTCATATACGAGGTTTGTCATGAAATATGAATTTTACACAACGGTAAAAAAACCTTTGATATTAATACATTTCTAATCAAAGTATGTCAGTGACATGTCTGTCACTGTACGTCAAATATCAGTTTGAAAGTCTACGTGAAATGCCGGGGACACTGAGTTTGGAAGAAAAAATAGAAATTGCGAAGGATAATTATAAAAGTTATCGGGAAGCAGCAGAAATATTTAACAACAGTCATCCAGACAAAAATATATACAATACAACAGTGTTGAAAATACCAAACAAATTCAAAACATATGGAGATGTGAAAATAAATTCAGTAACAAATCGCTGCCTTGGAGTTATAGGGTTCTATGTTATGCATGATTGATACATAAAATAATACAACTCTAAGGCAGCGAAATGTCAAATTTGAATGCTTTAATATTATTTCCTCAGAGAGCAGAACTTTTTATAAAGATTAACTTTTTCCGTAAAATTAATAATAAAATAGTTTTCCATATGCTGCCAACTTAAGTAATCACACTGTATACATAAGTATAAATAGTTCTTCATAAAAGTAAAAACAAATTCTGTATAAATATTGATAAAAGTATACTTCAGACTTCTAGATGCCTTTTGTGTTATCATATTATTTAAATGTTAAAATTTCTTGAATTATTCATTTACCTATGTTTTACCAATTATTTACTTTATGCAGGGTGTTTAAGAAGCATGTTAAGATATTTTACCCAATTATAGAACACATCAGTTCAAACACAAGTCTTAATAATCGATCGTTTCTCAGATTTTTTGAGTTTTTGAAATGAAACTTTTTTACGTGCAGTGGGCGTTGAATTTTGGTAATAATAACGTGTGTAATGAGAATGATTTAAAACACAATGAGTTTCATTTCTACGGAGATGAGCAGTAGAAATGGAAGGAGGGCATCCAGAACATCTACTGTAACTGATTTTAATCAAGATATTTTTTAATAAAACCACTATTAGTTTCAACTGAAAAATTACTGAAGAGTTAACAAGCGAAATTTATTTTTTACAGTTCGGATACAGTTGATTTTCGGACCTAAGTTTATTAGGAGATTTTTTGCTTGTATTGATGAGATTTATAACTGGGTAAAATACTCAAATACATTTTTTAAACACTCTGTAAATATGTAATTACAATTGTTCAGACAATCTGTCAAACGTACTCCGTTGATATTTTTATCAATTTTATAAGTTATCTGATCAATAATTACGTATTTTGTAAAAATTTTCAACGGAAAAGGAAGTGCTTCAATTTTAAATTTGAAAATATTTAATGGAAAAAGAAATATCAAATGACTAAAACTATGTACTCTAAATTGTAAATACATTTGTAGTTATGGGTTCTCAAAAATGTTTAAATTCCACGTGACCAAATTAACTATGACAAAATTAATTCTGTTACGCCATTGATTGTCCAATATTTGTAGTTGGGGTATTTTATTTTAAGTATTATCGTAAGTGTAAGTTTTGGTTGCCTAACTTGGGTGATCACGTGAAACACGGACATTGTTGAAAACCCTGTATATTAAATAACATTTAGAATACTATTAACAAAAATTACGAAATTAATAAATTTCGACTATCACTGTTGTAAAAAAAAATATACACGATGATTTAAGATTGTCTCCCGATAATTTCGGGTGAATAGAATATCAAAAAATCACCTTTTTACATAATCTTTTTTAATTCAACAATAAGGGAGTTATAATCCCCTGAAAGAGGGGTGAAAAGTATTTTTTTTGGCAACATCTGAAGCCTTTAAATTATTAAATATTTTAAACTCAGATATAAAGCACCTGACTGGCAGAGTTGGGCAAATTACTTTAAAAGAGTAATTCAAATAACAAGCTTCAATTACTTTGAAAAGTATTGGCAATTATCAAGTATTTTTTTCGGTTCATATACAAAGTACCCAAGCCACACCATTTCGTTTATTAGACGGTTTATATACGATAGACAGGGATATTTTTGGTAATGGTATATAGAATACCAAAAATATTCGTATTTTAATGGTACATACTAGTTAGTTATCCTAGGATACAAGTGATACGTTAATTAAACGTTTTCTTTAAAATGTAATGAAATGTCGCGATTTGCAAAACATATCAAATTATGTATTAAATTCCATCGTATCATGTAGGCGTAGGCCTTTAACTTAATTTAAAATATCTCAAAAAGTATAATAAATATTTAGATGTAACATGTTCAAGATATATATCCAAATTGGTCTTGTGACCCTTGTTACATAGTGAACTTATAAATTTCGCCGCGAGATGTCTCGACCTAGACTGTTGCTCCCTAAAGTTGTCGTTTATAAGTCAAAACCAAAGGAACTTTCTTGCTCGTTACAAATGATCACAAAATATATAATTACTACAAATGAACAGACACTTGGTAAAGTTGAATTAAATTTCAACATTTGGCCGTACGTTTGACAGCTTCTTTAGAATAAGTTGTAATAATATAATTATAATAATTTTATAGTTTCAAAATATACGTCTAGTGTAAACCATGTATAAACGTTGCGCGTACCCTATAAATATACATTCTGTGTAAACGTTATATTTATCCCATAAAGAGACGTTAGTTAGACTGTCACTCATATGTATAAATACTAGTCCATAATATTCTACATTTAGACTAAATTCAAAACGTGTTTTAGACATATTCTATACCCGGTGTGTTACATGGGTATTGGCAATTACCAATTAAAACGAAAAGTATTTGAAGTTGCAGAGCAATTATTAATTGAATTACTTTAGACTAATTCAATTACTTTAGAGTATTTCAATTACTTTGACTGCTTGAATTATTATTTGAATTACTTTAGAGTAATTGAATTACTTTTGATTGTTTGAATTATTATTTGAATTACTTTAGAGTAATTGAATTACTTTAGAGTATTTCAATTACTTAGACTAATTCAATTGCTTTAGAGTAATTGAATTACTCTAAATAATAATAATTCAAGCAGTCAAAGTAATTGAAATACTCTAAAGTAATTGAATTAGTCTGAAGTAAATGGATTACGATATTTTTTATTATACCTGCGCTAAAATGTGAAAATTAGAAAGACATTCAAATTTAAATTCATTTAATATAATGATGGTAATACAAAGTAATCGAGATAGGAGTTCCTCAGGAGAGTTTACTTGGGCCGATTCCTTTTCTGTTGGACTTAAATAATTAACAGTTCTGAACCTGTCCTCATGGGGAACCCGAACAAGCCTTACGTGACATACCGGTTTATGTGTATCGTGGCAGATACGAAAGTTGCCGACTTGGTTATTTTTAACAAGTCACCTTTGTAGAAAGGTGTGTCAGTTTGACGTTAATGTTTTAATGTCATATTTTTTACATGCTATGCAGTAATAACCGATGGGACAAACTGAAATGGAGAAACCACTTCTTTATTTAGTTTTTCGAAAGGGAATAGTCCTATTACGGCGATTTTTGCGCTTTTGTGCTCATTTGCTTGCGCAAAGTGGGTAAAGGGGAAGTGGCTAATACGTATTCCCAAAACAAATCTATCAGCAAACTTTACCATATGAGCTTATGCAAAATATTTTCAACGGAAAGGTAGGACACCCTTTTCAAAACGGCTGAAGGTAAAAAAATTCAGACTCACAACATCAAAAGTGCCGACAAACAGTTTCGTATCTGCTATGATATTAATTGTGTAATCAATATGAAGCAAGCCTAGATTAGAGAGTGTTTATTCTTTCATCTAAGGAAGCAAGTGAAACGAAACAAAATTTGTTTGTATCCAGTAAATGTCCAGTAAATACCGATGAAAGTTGTATAAAATGTTGGTCCCCGGAATATTTAGATAGATCAAAATTTCGAGTTAACTGCTATGGCCCCTCCGAATCCCAATACTTTGAAGACCGCCAAACTGGTCTTGGCGGCCATCGACGACTTACAAGATTTGAAACGGCTGACAATAGAAGCGATAACAGACCACATCGAGAATGAGTTTGCCATGCCTAACAGCAAGTTCACCAAGCACTTGACTAAAGCGATCAACAAGGGTGTAGCATTTGGCGCTATCAGGAAATTGAGGGGTCGATACTTCCTTGGAGAAGCCATGGACAAGATCAGGTTGCATAGGCGTCGCAGAAAAAGTGTAGGCCACAGCAGACGAAGAAAATCCCGCAATGGCAACGGCGGAAGAAGACGGCGAAGGAGGAGGAGACAGCAGCCTGCAGTTTAAACAACTGCATTTATTCTGATTAAAAAAATCGTCGTATACCTTTTTGTAATAAATGATTTTCACAACAAATTAGTTTTTGTAGTAGAAACACGTTTTGAAATTAACAAACAAAAACTAAAATTAAATTAGTATAATGGGAAACCCAATAGTATTAAAGATGACTAAAGTTTAATAACACTATGCAATTGGAAAATATTTAATTTTGTGTAGATGTGGTATGTACGGTGGCTTGCAAAAAAATCGCGTACGCCCAATTTTTTTTGTGTTAAGTCGGTCTTAAATTAGGAGGATGATTTCATAAAAACTCTTGAGTAATGCTTTTCCAACCGAGCTCAAAGGGCTCGTTTATAAGTAAGTAATAGGATACTCTACTGGTAATATAAATTAATCGAGATAGGAGTTCCTCAGGAGAGTTTACTTGGGATTACTTTTGTGTTGGACTTAAATAATTAACAGTTTAAACAAAAATTTGAAATTAGTAAACTCTCTTGGCAATGTGAACATTTTAATTTGGGTAAACGACATTATAAACCTAAATAAAAGCAATTAAGAAAAAATAAATGCTTTAGACATGATGGTGATAAAAGTGGTAGTAAATTTACACTATTTTTACATTAAAATTCAATAATATTTTACGTGTATTTTTAATACTACATAGAATTCTATATATTATTACTTAATAGTAGTAAAATCACATGAAATTTTGATGTAAAAATAATGTAATTTTACCACCACTTTTATCGGTGTATGTTTATACCAATGAAAATATTTTGCATCAAGACTTGTAATCAAAGCAAAGCAAAATATCGAACTGAGTTACATCTTAGCTATTTTGAATTTTTTTCCTATCTTATACAGGGTGATTGAAATTCGAGGGCCAGCATGGGGATCTCGTTTATTATAAGAGATAGAGAAACGGTTAAATGGAGGCAAAGTTACCAAATTTCATGGTGATGAATAATCTAGTAAGAAATTTGAAATATCTCGAATGATTTCTTCACAATCGAAGGAAAACGAAAAATTGCGATTCTCGAAAATCGGGGATAACTTCTGTATTTATGATTTTTCTCAAAATCTGTGAAAACATTCCTGAAGCAACTTTTTACGCTTGATTTCTTGATTTTTTTACGCTTTGTTTCTAGAGCGATTCTTTTTGTTTTTCCAGAGCTAACTTCACTTTTTTTATGGGCGCGATTTTTGTTGTTTGGACAGGTAGCTAGCAGATTTCTTTCTGAATTCATTGGTATGTCACACTTGCTACTTTGTTTAAATTTGAAAAAAAATTTGAAAAAACTGAAATTAAATTATATGCACACATTAAGTTAGCTTAGTTTCACACATTAAGTTAGCTTAGATTCAATTGTATGCTGCGTAGCCAACCTTCGTTTAATTGGTCTGTCATTAAATACAGAATGGCGTATCCAAATAAAGAAAAACGTGATATGTTGCGTATGTATTATTGTCACAACGAAATTCCATTACAGGTGCTCAGTGATATTTAGAAACTTACCCGGAAAAAATCCAACCAAGTATTAAATATTTTTCCAAGTTGGATAACAATTTGATTCAAAATGATACAACGTATACGGCTAAGTATTGTGGAAATGTCTTCGAACAAATGCTCTGATTCTTTTTCTGTATTCTATTTTTGTACATTCTCTTCGAGTTTCAAATGGAAAGTTTGGAAGAATGGAAGTTTCAACTTGGAAAAATATCTAATATGTACTTGGTTGAATTCTCTTCGGATAGGTTTCTAAAATACCACTGAGCACTAGTGGAATTTTTGTGGCAAATAAAAAATGCGCAACATATCACGTTTTTCTTCATTTCAATATACGATTCTGTATTTAACGACAGACCAATTAAACAAAGATATACGTATCCTTGGCTACGCAGCATACAATTAGTCTAAGCTAAGTTAATGTGTGCTTATGAATGTAATTTCAGTTTTTTCAAAATTTCTCAGTGAAAATTAAAACAAAATAGCAAGTGTGGCACACCAATGAATTTAGAAGGAAATGTGCTATCTATCTGTCTAAACAACAAAAATCGCGCCCATAAAAAAACATGAAGTTGGCTCTGGAAAAACTAAACCGAATCGCTCTAGAAATAAAGTACGGTCGGCATTCAATCAAGCGTAAAAAGTTGCTTCACGAATGTTTTTACAGATTTTGGAAAAAATCACAAATAAAGAAGTTATGTTCTATTTCCGAAAATCGTAATTTTTAGTTTTTCTTCGATTGTGAAGAAACTGCTTGAGATATTTCAAATATCTTAACAGATTATTAATCACCATGAAATATCGCAACTTTGCCTCCATTTAACCAATTATCTCTTATAATAAGCGAGATCCCCATGCTGGCCCCCGAATTTCAATCACCCTGTATACTATAGACGGTAGAGAAGATCGCGGCACTAGATGGACAGCCTGTATATTTTTTTTTAATTTTATACTTAAAAAGTATTTATCAATAAATATTGGAAAATGTTTCATTCAATAAAATAACATATGAAAATACAGTCGCACCTCCATAACTCGAACCTCCACAACTCGAAACTCTCTGTAAGTCGAAATTGACTGATGTCCCTGCACATTGTGTATAATCGAAATCTCTTTCTTTAACTCGAAATTTCCATAACTCGAAGTAATTTTCTGGTCCCTTGAGATTCGAGTTATGGAGGTTCCTCTGTACTTATTGGCATCATTTTGTCGGAGAAAGTAAAAAATTTCAATAAATATAATTTACCTTATTTGTATAATAAAAAGATTACTTTTTATTACTTACTTATTCTCGTCACTTATCTACTCCCCTTTTCATTGTAGGTTAGTTTAATACTTAGTACTAAGTATAGGCAAACTTCTGTTCATAATGTCTATTCAGTCTAGGTTAAGTTGAAAAGCAGACTAGTAATTTTTACGAAGTCTGAACTTCGCCTCGCGATTGTGGTATTTCCGAGTGTCAAACGATAATTGTATTTTTGGTACTCTCTACCACAATAAAGACATTATTATTATTATTATTATTCAAATACTAAAAATAACGCAAATATACAAAAACAGTTCAAATACTTAAATCTAATTCAATCATTAAAATTTAATTAAAGTACTTAAAAGCAATTGAATTATTCAAAAGTATTTCAATTACTCAAAAGTAATTCAATTACTTAAAAGTAATTCAATTATACATTTAAGTAATTCAATTACTCAAAAGTATTTCAAGTAGTGAAAATTAATTGAAATAACATAAAATTATGTCAAATACCAAGCATTCAATAAAGTAATTGAAATAACAATTATCAGGACCACATATCAAAAGTATTTGAAATATTTTAATTCAATTGATGAAAACGCTTCAATTACTTTTTCAAGCATTTTAATTCAATTAATGCCCAGTTCTGCTGACTGGGCATTTACGGCCCATTTGTCAGATCCTCTCTCCTTTGCAGCAACTTTCAGTATCTTGTAGCTACAAAATGCAATAGATGTAAGTATGCTAACTTTTAAACCTCAATTACTCAAAAATAGTTCGGTTTATCGCAATGCAACAAGACAGCCTTTTTTTTGTGTCAAATAGTAATCTAAAGAATATTGTCTTTACAAATTTTTGATGAAATAAGTAAAAAATAAAAAAATTAGGAATAAAATACTGAAAAGTCACTCTCTCAAACTACCCTTTCAAATGGAGGGAGGATCTAATAAATACATATGTTGCAAATAAAATAAAATATTAATTTGTAAACTTAAAGAATCCAGGTGATATTGCCAAAAAAAACTATATTTTTCATCCCTCTTTCCGAGTTTATAACTTCCTTATTTCTTTTTGAAAAAAAATTTTATACTTATAAAAAAGTTATCTTATTTTTTGTAGTTCTATTCATCCTGAAGATATCAGGAGACAATCACTGTGTATAAAAACTGATATTCATAATCTCAAAATTAGAAACTACCTACATCAAAATTAATTTAATAATAAGTTATATTTTAATGCCACCAATGTTAATTTTAATTAATGGTTGACGTTCTTTCAAAATCAATTTTTCATCATTTCCAATATTTATTACACAGTAAGTTAAGAAAAGTGTTTCAACTTTACAGTTAAATGTAAATGAAATCATCTGGTGTTACCAATGGATAATTCACTTTAGCAACAATATTCTCATAAGTTATAAAAACAGTTGTGTTTTTAAAGTTTGCCTTAACTCTAATTATTGCAGTGCTTCATAATTCATATTTCATACTCCTTAAAAATGGCACTTGTGCATAAATAAATGAGGTATTACTGATAACTCGTTACATGTAATTTATCATCTCTCACCAGCATCCCAGTATTCCTTCGTTTGCATTTCTGACAATCTAGATAGAGTGCGATCAAAAGCAAAAAGTTCTTCATCACCACTAAACACGTTGGCATAAGTATTTGCATCTCCACTTTCTAGGTCCAAATCATCCATGAGTACTCGCTGATCATCATCCAATTCTTCGTCCAACTTCTTTTTCTGGAATAGTTGCCGCAACGGAACATCTGCAGAAATAACAACACGTGTATGATTATCATACAATGTATCGATTAAAGTGATAAATCTACGCGTCTGGGAGATTAGCTTCAAACTTAATTGCGGCACCTCTCGAATAATAATCGTATGGAAAAACTGAGTCAAATGAAGGTAATCACTGGCTCCTAATGGTCTATCACAAAGTTCTTCAAACGTTGAATCCAAGACTTCGCCGCATGTTTTGTTGAATGTGACATTCCTGCCTAAAATTGTAAAAGCCCTCGGCCGAACTCTATCATTTTCTTTAGAACACAACATTTTGAATATATTGTCTACAGGTTCTTCCATTTCATGCTTGGATTTAACAAAGTAATGCGTTTGTCCGGCTTGTCCCTTCAATCGATAATCGACGCCGGAATCTAAATTAAAAATTTCGCAATGTGATTTCAAAATGGGTATAAATGGCAGGAAATTAGCTCGTTGTAATCCATTTTTGTATAAATCATCGGGTGATCTATTGCTAGTAGCGATGACGACCACACCATTATCAAATAACTGTGTAAATAATCTCTTGAGGATCATTGCATCAGCTATGTCAGTTACTTGGAATTCATCAAAACAAATCAGCCAACTTTTTTCAGTTATCGCACGAGCTACTAACGGAATGGGATCAAATGGTTTCGACTTTGTGTCTCTTAAATCTCTATGGACTTCTAACTTGCTTTGGTGAATTTTTTCATGTACACCGAGCATAAACGCATGGAAATGTACTCTCGATTTACGTTCTACATTACAACAGTTATAAAACATATCCATTAACATTGTTTTGCCACCACCGACGGCTCCGTGTATATAAAGACCTTTCGGAGCTATCACCGTTGAGGAAAAGAATCTATCGAAAATAGTTTCTTTAGGGGGTTCATATAGATGAATGTCTTCGTAGACCCTCTGAAGACTTTCAGTGACTTTTAGTTGCTGTTCATCCCTCAACAACTCTCCTCGTTTTAATTTCTGTCGCAAAACATCTGTCGGCCCTGGTCCAATGTCATCACTATATTTAGGATTACTTAGAAAGCTTAGTCTTCTCAAGGTAACTATTTGGCCCTGATTCAATAGAAAGTACAATTTGGACGTGGTTTGTGCATTTTTTAAGATATTTGTTGCCATATTTCTACTTAATTATTAAACCTAAAATCAATTTCTTTGTTGCAGTCATTTCAAGGAAACGGATATTTTTTACGTACCTTATAAAAACTTAACCTTAAATTTGAATCGGTTTTTCGTCAAATAAACACTGCTACCGTACGCTCTCAAATTTAAACAAACACAGATTACGAACTACGACGTTATAAAAAAACATGTTTTGTACTATTGCACAATTCGCATATTTTTACGTAATCTATGCAAATTACGTCGTTCACATCACTGCATGTCACCTGCTCAGCAATTCGTGTTCAATTATATCAACATCACAAGGTAAACGAAAGCGTCCAAACTTCGTCCGTTCCAATTTAAACTGAATACGTACGTGACTCGGTCGACGTACGTCATCCACCACCACCACAGATAAATTGCTTAAGGTTATCTCTTTCTTTGTAAAATAAAGCCGAAAGGTGCATGCAATTTTAAGTTTGTGAACATAAAAGAGTTTCGCTGAAGAAAAATCTAATTTATAATGCTATTTTTTATAATTACTTAGGGCCAGTTTACAGAAAATTTAATTGCAATCAAATTTTAATGACGTTGTTAATTTGACAGTTCGCAATATAATTCTTATGGCAACTTAGTCGGAAGTCGTGATTAGTTTAATTCGAAATTAAATATTTGATTTGCTTTCTGTAAACCCACCCTTAACTTACTGCTTTATTCTCAATGAGTTGCTCTTTCGTAAAAGCTTAAGCTTGAAGCTCAATATTTAATCAAGATGATTCTTAAATAGACCGACAAAAAAAACTACTGAGGAAAGAAGAGACAGAACATGGAAAATATGTTAATAAACTTCGATGCAACAATTTATAATGAATTAAAAATTTTATCAAGGGCACATAATTTTAAAACTGTACCAAGACGAGTTTTTCCGTTTTTAAGAATGGTTGCGTTACAATTTATATTATTTTTCATTAATAAAGTGCCTTGAAATAAGCCCGGTACCGGTAGAGCATTATTTTAAAATAACGCCCTAGGGCATTATTTCAATGATAACATGACTCTATTTAAACATCTCCAAAACATGTTATCTCCAGTTTCACAATAGACAAAACCGCTTCTTACCACCTTTGAATATAAATGTAAATAATATGCCTGTGACTCATGCTGAAGATACAAGTTTTCTTGGAATAAATTTAGAAGAGACCCTACATTGGAATGTCCACTGCTCAAAATTACAATCTCTTTGGAATGTAATCTGCTTTCAGATGAGGTTCCTAAAGCCCCCCATACACCTGCGAACAAATTGCGCAAACTGGCGTTGCACAACAAATTGTTGTGCAAACAAGGTCACCCATACACTATACACAATATTGTGCAAACTCCAGTTGCTTTTGTCGTGCACCTACGGAAACATGCCGCCTGACGACGGTATAAATCATTAAACTCATTCAAAAATTACTGCACAATGTGTCGTACAAAGCCCATACACGATGCAATCGTTGCACAACGCTACTCGTTGCGCAATTAATTTCAAACAATTTTGAATTTCTGCAACTAGTTGCGCAGCACGCCAAACAACACCATACACTATACAATTGTTTGCACGACAGCCTCTGTTGCGCAATTTGTTCGCAAGTGTATGGGGCCTATAAGAAAGGTTCTCTCGAGGCAGCAACTGTCAATAATATACTATGCTCAGTTTTACTCTAAAATATCTTATGGGATTATTCTCTGGGGTGCTTCTCCAGCTGCAAACCGTATATTCCTAATACAAAAAAGGATAGTGAGGCTAATTGCTGGTGTCCCTTTTTTGGAATCCTGTCGCAACCTATTTAAAGAACTGAAAATTCTAACGCTTACTTGTGTTTATATACAATGTATTTTTTTAAAAATGCCATAAAGGTTGGCCATGAAAATTAAAACTCATGTCGTAGCTTGGCATCTAACACATGCCAAATCTGAAAATTTAAAGTAAATGAATGGAGCTAAGACAGGAATTTTCTTTTCCACAGCCACCCCTTATGGCATTTTTAAAAAAACACACGTTACTAGAAATTTGCTCGTTTATCTATCGAAACAAATCAAATTTTATAAAAAATAATTCAATACACGACCACAACACCAGACATAATCAAAACTTTCATTTACCTTTACCACGTACAGACACCTCTAAGAGTACTATGACCTTCACTGGCTTAAAAATTTTCAATCAAATACCTCAGAATATTAAAAGTCAAAAGCCATTTAGTAGATTTAAGACGTCTCTCAAAACTTTTCTAATCAATCATCCGTTTTATAACTTACAAGAATTTTTTGAATTTTTAATCTATTGATTGTGTCCTTTGTTGTTAGTTTGTGTAAGCAACCGGACACGGACAATTTTTTTTTATTATTTCTTGTATGTAGTAATCTTGTTTTTTATGTATTAATGTCTAAATATTTATGTACCTGACGATGATATGTATGTATCTTATGTAAACTCGATTTGACGATCCTATACATTTGTATTATGTCTCTTGGAAAATAAATAAACTAAACTAAACTAAACTAAACTTTAAAACATCCATTATTTTCTTTTTTTCTATAGCGAACGTTAAAGTGTGGTTTTAACAACTCAAAACAGTCGATAAAACGGAATTTTAACAGCAAGGGTAGATAAAGTAACAATTTTCGTATTAACAATAGCAACAACCTAAACTAATTACTACAGGATCATGATCGTACAACGCGATTTTGAGACGTGATTGCTCTCTTTATTTTTCTGCGAAATTGTTTAAATTAACGTTCGCTATAGAAAAAAATAGAATGTTACACACGACGCGACGGTAAAATTTAATTATCGACTCGTGAAAATTAATTAAACGTTTTCACTCGTCGATAAAGAATAATTTTACCGTCCTGCATAACAAATAACTATTATTTTTATTTTTATTTTAATAATCTATATTTGTAATAAATTTTACAAAATGCGTCAAAATTTGATATTTTGTTATAATAGTCTAGTCGGACATTGCATCAATAACCCAGCAAGCAATTACGCAATATTTACGTCACATTTTAGTTAACTTTTGTGATCTTATAGAGTGTGTTCGTAAACTCTCTTGGGTTCTCCCGAGTAATTTTCTTTCTCTCTTATATAATTGATATTGTATATTTTGCTTTTCATTTTATTCACTCCTAGCGTTACCCATGGAGACTTTACGAAGCTAGCCATAACGTCGAAAATCACGTTAACCCGACGTAAAAATAACGGCAAAAAGTCACAGACCAAAGACGCTACAATAGCTGTTTTCGTTTATACCCGTGATTACTAATCATGTAATTGTGATCACAATTCTGCGTGTTCGTTCTCTGTGATTACTTTCTCCCCCACCTCCGATTAAGCGATCATGATTACAATTTGGATAATCACAAGTTATGTGTGATTTTGTATGATTTGATCACAAAAAACGTAACCTAGAAACATTACCGGTTTCATATGTTTTGATCAATATTGATTCTATGATTGGCTTGAACGAAAGCAGCTAATACGAAGAATAAATGACGTTTATAGATCACGTACAGTCGTGTTCAAAAAAGTGTTGTACAGAATTTTTACTGTGTAACTTTGTATGTGCATTCAAGTAAGTTCAAAAAATTGTTGTACAAGTTTTGTTGCATGTACGGTTTCTGGCAATAATAATATTATCGAACACAAAAATAGAAAAGCCAATTGCCGCTCAAAAGCAAAGATATTTAAAACGTGGCTGTACAACACCTTTTTGAACACAACTGTACTTGGAACGTAATACTTTTGTGCATTAATGACGTAGGAAGAGTGACAGTGCTGAGCACTACTATGAAAATCACGGAACTTGAGTGCTGCGTAATCAATCGCCGAAGCAAGAACCGACAATTATTCCAGTATTATTTCTTTGTTAACGGTGAATGAGAAAAAAGGACGGAGCTATGATTCATAAGTCTGTTGATGCAACACCAGACAATGACGCAACGGTCTTCTCTTGTGAATAATACTTTAGATCTGTGATTGGCATGAAGTTTGAACATTTTTTATTTTAAATTTTCTAAAGTGCTTATGACAGTAGATAATTTAACTGTAAGAAGTTCCGATAGTATCGATTTTAAATCAAAAAATTTCAAGTTTCATGCCAATCACAGATCCAGTGCCAAGCTCTGTCACTTTTAACCAGCCTATATTGTGAATTTGTGAGAAAAATTAAAAAAAAACACATATAAATACATAAATACAATATATTCTATAAAAATATAAACATAACAACTTCTAGTATAATACATATAACATTTGCTCTGATGGAGAGCCTATAAAACAAGTATTAGGTTAGACCTCTAACAAGATGTAACACAGTCAATAAGAAAACGAAGATAAATAATAGGAATTACGGTTCTACTGTAGTGTGCGATCTACCTGCATGTTTCTACTGTAGTGTGCGGTCTACCTACATGTTTCTAATGTAGTATGCGGTCTAGCTGCATGTTTCCAATACTGGGTGATTTTTTAATTTTTTTTTATCAGTCCTTATTACGAAATTTAGATTAACTGAAAAATAAGTCGTTGCACTATTTTAGATTATTTTACAGCCAAGCTAAGACATGCCGCCCAAATTTCATAGCAAGACTTGATAAAAAAATTAAAAAATCCTTCAACATACTATGCGGTTTATTTGCATATTTCTAATTGTTCTTCCCGAAACTTGCAAACAAAAACGAATTAATCCTTTAATTACGCCAAGTTATAACAATATCCCTAATATTAATTAACATTCCTAATTTTCATAGAAAAACATTTATACCGAAACAAGTAAATCCTTTAATTACTTCGTCACGAACAAAAGGGTCAAATTAGAGATTAGCATGTTTTTCAAATATATTTTGAGAGTAGAACGCACTTTCCAATAGGTAGATCTTAGATTCGCAGGTAGACCGCACACTACAGTAGCACCGGAATTACTTACTTAATAATAAATTTAGGATGAGTTGCTCTTGCACCAATACATTTACCCTAATTTAGACGGAACGATTGCTTAACAATTCAATCAGATTCCATACGCAAAACGGAAAATGAACATGCACAGCAGAATCTGCAGGTTAGGTCGTTGGGCGGGAAATTGACACAAGCGCAGAAAAACGACACGCGCTTACAGTGAATTTCAAATAATAACAAGTTGGTGACAAAACAATACACAGAACGAATATTTTTGTCATCTATGACAATATGTATTTCAATTATGAGAAACCCGCTTTTAAATGATAATCATGTGCATTCGCATAATTAAAAAAGTCAAAATCACGTGAAGAATACGTTTAGAAATGACGTCATTGATTGGTCACGTAAGCAAGACGTGACTTCTGGGACAATTGACGTCCAAGACCAATAATGACTAGATTTTGACGTGAAAAATACGTGACTGTTTGCTGGGAACATTTTCAAGTGTGCACGAAGCGAACAATAATTTCACAGGTACTTCCGTCGCTTTAATAAATAACACACCGAATGCACGTATTGAATCTTTTCCATGACTATTTAATAATATTGTCATTACTCATTTGTTTGGTCAAGGATGCTATCCGTAATTCACTACCGCAGTGAATAATCATTATTCACGGTGTCATGGTAACCATCATTGTTTATGGTGTGCAATGAAAGAAATAGCTTACGATTACGTTATTTAAACAAGAAATGCAGTTTTATAACACTTTTTCCACGACTGTATAATAATTAGTGCTGGTAACCGAAATCGACTTTTTGGATAATCGGCTAACCGGTTTTGGATATTCGCGGTTTTGGAGAAAACCGAAAACCGGTTATCCGGATAACTCGGTTATTCGAGTATCCAGTTATACGGAAAACCGGTTATTCGAATATCCAGTTATTCGGATAACCGGATATTTGGATATTATCAGTTTCTTGGATAATCGGAAATTCGAATAACAGGTTATTCGGATATTCAGATATCCGAATAACTGGAAATTCGAATAATTGGATATCAGAATGGGTTTTGTTTGTTAAAGATCTTCAGTACTTATTAGAAAAAAGTACATACACATAGTTACATGTTTATTTACTTAATTGCTTTTATTATAACGTATTTGTGGATATCCGAATAGTCGTTTTTGGATATTCGAATAATCGGTTTTTCAAATATCCGAATAGTCAGTTTTTGGATATCCGAATAGTCGGTTTCTTGGATAATCGAATAATCGGTTTTAACCATTATTTGGATAGCCGATTATATCCGAAACCGGTTTTTAAAAAAACCGATTATTCGGTTTAAATTTTTTCCGGTTTTTGCCAGCACTAATAATAATATTGTCATCATTAAATTCTTTTTAATTTAATAATGACGTACATTATTTTTTCGCCTAGCATATGTGAAAGTAACTCATATTAACCCTAAAAATGTGACGGAAAATAATGTTTATCTGCCCTAGAGCTGCTAAACTCATAACAACACGATTTATAATTCGTAACCTAGCAACACATTGACTTTCATTTGCGCGCCTGACATTTCATAGAATTTTTCATTAAACGTCAGTTTTAAACAAAGTTTGAATTTGATTTAGGGCTAGACGATGCGTTTCTCCATGTGTGTCACACATGGAGAAACGCATCAGTAGCCCTTAGCTCATAGCCGCGGGCTGCTAATGCTCACTTTCTGCCCTTGTGACACAATATACTATATTCAATGGCCCGTTGAATAATAACTTCAATAACTTCACGGTTCGTATCATAGCAACCACACATGAAAACACTCAAATAGGTGCACTCCGTGCACTGTCTATAGACGTCAGATTTATTTACGTATTTTTATTTATTTTATGTCCTTATTTTCATTAATAGTCGTGGAAAAAGTATAGTATTCAACTCCCGAGTAATGGCTATTAATCACTCGAATGAATTGCAACACTCGCTTCACTTGTGTTGCAAACTTTCATTCTCGTGATTAATAGCCATCATTACTCGGTCGTCGAATAATATACTTTGTACAAATTTGTATTAATAATTCGTCTTTTATAATAGTAGAATTTGTTTCTCATTAAACGTCGCATACAAAACGAAATTTTAATTATGCAGGGAATTCAAAATTCCACTGACGGTTTTCAATTTTAGTGGTTGAGTAGAATGGCTCATTAATAGAGGTGGGCGATACGGGAAATTGTGTATCGAATTTCGATACGATTTCTGTATCGATACGTTTCGATATGTATCGAGTATCGGCTACCGATATGTATCGATATATCGAATATCGATACGTATCGAGTATCGGCTACCGATACGTATCGATATGTATCGAAATATCGGATCGATATGTATCGATATATCGATATGTTTCGAAATATTGAACATAGGTTTAAAACAAGAATTGAAGACTTTGGTGCAAAAACCGGGTAAATCCAGTTTTTCAAGTTTCGAGAAAATTGAAATAAACTAAATATCTTCTAAACGGTAAAATTAAATGAATTTAGTTGAACGTTATTGCTTAAACTTATGATAAGAAATAATAAAAACGTAAAAACTTATATCACAAACTCTTTTAAACGGACACTAAATGGCGCACAAACACTTAACGTTTCGCAGTCGTTCGACATCTTCGTCAGAAGTGAAAAATATAAACATGTTGTCAAAATAAACAAGGTTGTCAACGGAAACTGAAAAAGTAACTTGATTTTTTTTTATCTAAAAATAATTTGAGCATTATAAATGTTAAAAAAATGACAGATCTATATTATATTTAAGGAATCGAGAAAACTACAAAATGTATCGTTTAAATTTGCAAAATCAGTACGTTTGTTAATAGAATTAGACATTTTTATTTTACACATTTCTATAAAACGTCTTTTAAAAATATTAGACTCGTAATATAAAATATTAGTATTTTCAAAATCAAAATTATGGTCATTTTCTAATGAATATTCTACAAGCATTGAATGATTTTGATTTTTTTTTTTTGATATGATATTTATGTTGGTCTAGACGTTTTTTTTTTAATTTTGGCTTGTTTCTCCAATATAACATGAATTACAATTTAAACATTTAATTTCATAAACTACGTTAGGTTGTTTTAGTTTTGGTGTTTTGGTTTTTAAATTTGAGAAAATACTATTTAAATTATTTACAGATTTGGTAGCTAAAATTAAATTGTGTTTTTTAAATATGTGTTTAAATGTGTCATATAGTGGTTCAATGTAGGGTAATGATATGTATTTTTTTTTGAAGTTTGTTTATTGTTATTGTGGATTTTTGAATTTTGTAAATATTTAACACGATTTTTTATTACTGATTCTATAAGATTTATTGGATAAGAATTTTGAACAAGAGTCTTTTTTATTAAATTTAAATTATCATAAATGAAAAGTTTATCTGAAAGTAAAACAGCTCGATCTGTTAAAGAAATAATTGTTGCAATTTTATAGTTTTTAGATGTACACGAATGAAAATTAATATATCTACCTGACCATGTAGGTTTATGAAACCAATTCGTTATTAATTTGTTATTACGTCTGATGATATTTACATCTAGAAAACTTAGTGAATTGTTAATTTCTTTTTCTACTGTAAATTGTAATCTATTATGAAAAGAGTTATATCTACTTAAAACAAAGTCTACTTTATCTGAAGGCAAAATCAATAAAATATCATCGACGTAATGAAAATATAAAGTTAAATTGAAAGGTAATGAGTTAATGACACTTTTTTCTTGTTCCTGCATGACAATTTCAGCTAAAGCAGGCGATATAGGAGAACCCATTGCTGTACCGAAAATCTGTTTATAAAATTTATCATTGAAAGCGAAATAAGATGTTTCAAAACATAAAGTAACAATTTCTAAAAAATTTTCTTTGGAAATGTCTGTAAAATCTTTAATTTCTATCCACCTATCATTAATGCTTTTTAAAGCTAACTCTTTTGGAATGTTAGTAAACAAAGAAACAACATCTAAGGAAATTATAATACAGTTATTTGGTATATCTATGTTTTTCAATTTATCTACAAGTTCATAAGAATTTTTTATAAAGTATTCTGATTTACTAGTAACTTGAGTAAGAATTTTTGAAACAAATTTTGATAAGAAATATAGAGAAGAACCTATAGTAGAAACTATTGGCCGAAGAGGTGTGTTAGGTTTGTGAATTTTTGGAATGCAGTATAAATTAGGAAACACCAAACACCAAAACTAAAACAACCTAACGAAGTTTATGAAATTAAATGTTTAAATTGTAATTTATGTTATATTGGAGAAACAAGCCAAAATTTAAAAAAACGTCTAGACCAACATAAATATCATATCCAAAAAAATAATCAAAATCATTCAATGCTTGTAGAACATTCATTAGAAAATGACCATAATTTTGATTTTGAAAATATTAATATTTTATATTACGAGTCTAATATGTATTTTCAAAAGACGTTTTATAGAAATGTGTAAAATAAAAATGTCGTCGAATTCTATTAACAAACGTACTGATTTTGCAAATTTAAACGATACATTTTGTAGTTTTCTCGATTCCTTAAATAGAATATAGATCTGTCAATTTTTTAAAATTTATAATGTTCAAATTATTTTTAGATAAAAAAAAAATCAAGTTACTTTTTCAGTTTCCGTTGACAACCTTGTTTATTTTGACAACATGTTTATATTTTTCACTTCTGACGAAGCTGTCGAACGACTGCGAAACGTTAAGTGTTTGTGCGCCATTTAGTGTCCGTTTAAAAGAGTTTGTGATACAAATTATTTATATTAATTAAAATTAATTTTACTAAAGAAAATGATGCAGTTTAAAAATAGGCATGTTTTCAAATAAATATACATACTACGTTTACGGCGGATTGAATATAACCAATTAAACTAATTTCCTAGTATAGTTCATTTTTTTACTATTCAACGTGTTTCAAAAGTCGCGATGAAATAATGAAACGAGTTGTAAGGAATGGAATTTCAAACATTTTTTCTCATATAAACATGTGTCCGATTTCTACTCATTTAGTAGATGGAGAATCTCAAAGTTGTTACATGTAAACTTTTATTAAGGTACAAACATTGCAAATTAACATTAAACAATAAACTACTGTCAAATAGACTCTTATGTATCAAGTCATCGCCACCCAAAAACTTCAAGCATATACAGGCTGTTTCAAATTCGACCCTCACCATTGGGATCTCGCTTATTTGAAGAGATAGACGGTAGGTTTAAATTTGGCAAAATTGCAAAATTTTATGAGCATTAATAATCCGCAGAGAAATAACTTCTATGTTAACTCTTATTCGACATAATTGTAAAAAATCAAAAATTGTCATTTTCTTATTTTTCCTCTATCTTCTTTATTTGAAGAGGTATCAAAAAAATAAAAGTACTTTCTTAAGACACTTTTGAATTCTCTACACACTGATGAATACCATTTTGCTAAAACACGTTTCGTCAAATTGATATCATCATCAAGTTCATTTTTTCTTATGGGCGCCATATTGAAATTTGGTCGCAAAATAATCTACTCTTCCTGCTGATTACGCCAATGTAGCACATGTTATCAAAATTCTTTAAAATAAGGTCAAAATTAAAATTTATTTTTTTGAGGCAAGAAAATTGGCAATTAATGGAAGCCTGGGTTTGGATTCAAATCAAAAACAGTATAATCTGTCATATTAATACATACTTGTTGCTAAATATTAACATAATAACAATAGCATAATATTTAGAATTGAAGAAAAACGTGATGTTACGTGCCTTGTATTCGTGCCACACACGAAAACAGCAAGTGAATTTTATTTGGAACATTCGAAGAGCTGCAATAAGTTTAAGCAAATTAATGCAATTATGTACAAATTAAAGTGGAAATTGGTTTGAACATTTAATGTAAATATCTTATTTTGAGAGCCTCTATTTATTTATGTCATTATTATTTCTTCAATTTAGTTCTACATTTTTGTTACTGTAAAGAGTAGGTACGTATTCTAGTAAATGATTCCTGCTCTTCAATATTTTTGTCTAATTGTAAAAGTATTATTCTAAGCTGTTTGTTCTCCGAGTAGGTTCGAAAGTACCTACAGTTCACTTGCTGTTTTTGCTTTTTTGTTATAGGAATAAAACACACGTAACACACATATTCTGTTTCTCTTATCTTATTGCTGTGCCGGTAATATTTATTAAACTAGTGCCTACATCAAAGAAACTGCTTTTAATTTCACTCCAAAGTTATCTTCTGTTAACCACAAAATTACCTTCTGTTAGCTACAACAATTCCTATATTATATCAAACATTCTTAATTTTGACATTATTTTAAATAATTTTGATAACATGTACTATATTGCCGTAATCTGTAGGAAGAGTAGATTCTTTTGGGACCAAATTTCATTATGGCGCCCATAAGAAAAAATGAACTTGATGATGATACCAATTTGACGAAACGTGTTACAGTAAAATGGTATTCATCAGTATGTAGAGAATTCAAAAGTGTCTTAAGAAAGTACTTTTATTTTTTTGATATCTCTTCAAATAAAGAAGATAGAGGAAAAATAAGAAAATGACAATTTTTAATTTTTTTCAATTATTTCGAATAAGAGTTAACATAGAAACTATTTCTCTGCGGATTATTAATGCTCATAAAATTTAGCAACTTTGCCAAATTTAAACCTACCGTCTATCTCTTCAAATAAGCGAGATCCCAATGGTGAGGGTCGAATTTGAAACAGCCTGTACATTTCTGCTGTCTGAATTCATACAGAAGAACAGCTTTTGGAAAGAATTAATTTTGCTTTCGCTGAAATCCAAAGTGGGAATTTTCAATTTAATTATACCCACGAATTAGTTCGTCAGTGTCAATTGAGCTTATCTTGCAATTGTGTGCACTGTGCAAAGTGTTTCTGAACATTTGCTTTAAACAACCCAAAAGGATCACAATCAAGTCATAGCAACCTACGTTGATAAAATTTAAATGTAATAAATTTAAGCCCTGTATCTAGTAAATGCGTAGAAATCGGACACATGTTTATATGAGAAAAACCCTTTCATTTTTCGTCACGCCTTTTGAAACACCCCCTGTGCCGATCGATCGATCGATAAATCAAAATAATTTTATGTAGCTATCTCCTTCTAACTTTCGTGAAACAGTCTTGCGGCTTTTGTCATGTCACTCATGTTACATCATTTCGTCGTATATTTTCGTAACTCAGATTTATATCGGCATATAGTAAAAAAATGAACTGCAGGTACTATTTATTTGGTGGAATATCATTTGGGATCTTTCAATGAAAATAATACGTACAACATAAACTATGAGATGGAATATTGTTCATTCTAATATTCAAAAGAAATTGCTGACGGTGTGCTTTTTTTTATTTGTTGTTTACATGCACATTTGATAGATATCATTTGTCACTTTGTCAGTTATCTAGGCAACTTGATTCTGTACATAAACATGGCCTACTCATTCGAAAATAATTTTCTTGAATTATTTCGTTATTTTCTAAGCAGATTTAAGAAATTTTGATGTCAGTGTAAAGAGAAAGAAAATTTCTACCGAATGAATCACAAAAATTACCACATTTTAAAAAAGTACGGTCGTACGAATATTTTGACAACTAGCAGTGCAATTAGTTTTTTTTTAATTAGAAATTCTTAATCAGCGTGACAATTAGAGAACCTTTGCCTATTTAATCGAATTTCTATCTTCAAAAATAAAAAAGTTAGCAATGATGAACGTTTCAAATTAAACACCCGATATATAGATTATAAAGTATAAAGAATTTGCTTTAGTAAAACATAAATTAGGAGCAAACCGGAAAAAAATAAGTAAACATATTATTTAGTTAATTAATCTACTGCATGTTTTATTATTTTTTGACGATATATCGCTTGATGAATGCAACAGTGACACAAATCAAAAATATACATTAAGGAGAAACTGAGAAAAGAAAGTTTTAACGTTTTTAGTTTTTAATAATGTAGTCAGGTAGTCAAATTTGAATAAATATGAATCTGAACCATTATAATGTTTTTTACTTTAGGCGCTTTCCAATTGCACAGTCGAGCTACTCGGTGCTACTCAGAAGCTACTCCGGAGCTGCTCAAATGCATTCCAATTGCACTTTAAGCAGCTCCGAGTAGCACCGAGTAGCTCGTCTGTGCAATTGGAAAGCGCCTTTTGTCTCTTGGTCGTTGAAGGGTTTTTTTTTTTTGAAATAAGGAAACTTGTATGTTACACTTTACACCCAAGTTCAATAACAATTTGAATTGTGTCAGTATTGCATTCAGCAAGCGATATGTAGGTAGATTTATCGCTCCTTACTAAATCAAAGGCATATACAACAATCGTGCGATAAAACACCATTCTTTGCGCTGATGCGAATCCGTGAAAGATCTTTTTTATATGAAACTTTTTTCATATTTACAGTTGGTTCTTGTCCGATGAAATTTGTATCACAAAATCTTCTAAGCGGACACTAAATCGCGCAACTATACACTTTACGTTTCGCAGTCGTTCGACTGCTTCATTTTCACTGCGGATTACGCAGTCGAACGACTGCGAAACGTAAAGTGTATAGTTGCGCGATTTAGTGTCCGCTTAGAAGATTTTGTGATAGAAACTTTTTTCGATACGGATTCGGTTGGTATGAATCCGGAAACCCACAATTATCCTACAAGATACATACATATAAAGAGAACATCCTGGCGGAGTTCTGTAGGCTGGAATCTGATAGGTACGGACCAAACTGTTATGCAGTAAAAAAAAATTTACAGACTTCCAAACACAGTCAGGGCCCTATTACGAGGCAGATAAAGGCATGAACCACAAATTTTACTATTTGAATCTTTATTTTAATGTGTATTACAAGCTTTATGTGTTGTTGTGAAATCTTAATTATTGAATATCAATGTATGTGATAACTATTTGACCAATCATGTAATAGTTATTTATATTACAAGTGGGATAGAGACATCATTATAATATGAGTGGGATGAGTTATCCTGACGAGGGCGTCAGCCCGAGTTCAGAATAAGAGCACGAATATTATAATGATGCACTATCCCACTTGTAATATACATCGTTTTATCTACGCCTACAACATGGTTTTTATTTCTATTAATTTAAAAAATATTATCGGAAGCCGTCAGTAAGCGAAAATCGCAATAGCCTGGTTATAGCGCAAATCTATAGTAAGCGCATAATAATTAGAGGTGGGCGGTACGGGAAATTGTGTATCGAATTTCGATACGATTTCTGTATCGATACGTATCGATATATCGAATATCGATACGTATCGAGTATCGGCTACGATACGTATCGATATGTATCGAAATATCGGATCGATATGTATCGATATATCGATACGTTTCGAAATATTGAACAGAGGTTTAAAACTTTGGTGCAAAAACCGGGTAAGACCAGTTTTTCAAGTCTCAAGAAAATTGAAATAAACTAAATATCTTCTAAACGGTAAAATAAAATGAATTTAGTTTAACGTTATTGCTTAAACTTATGATAAGAAATCCGATATTTCGATACGTTTCGATATTCGATATGAAATACTTGGATTCGTATCGATATTTCGATACGTATCGATATTTCGATACGTATCGATATTCGATATCCGATATTTCGATACGTATCGATATGCGATACGTCGATACAGCTGAAAATGTGTATCGATACAGCTGGCGTATCGATACGTATCGATATATCGATACATCGACCCAGCCCTAATAATAATAACTAATAATTTTTTTCATTATATAAGTAGTGTTATAATTAGGGCTGGGTCGATATATCGATACGTATCGATATGCCAGCTGTATCGATACACATTTTCAGCTGTATCGACGTATATCGACGTATATCGAATATCGATATGTATCGAAATATCGGATGTCGATATGTATCGAAATATCGAATATCGATATACCGACACGTATTGAAACATCTAATTACAGACTAACTAAACATTTTATTTATTTATTTGCATTTATATGGTCGAATATTCAGCGTTATTATTTAAACTTATTCCAGCTCTATTTTTCATCTCGTATTTTTTAAGCCTCTGTTCAATACTGCATCGATCTTATATTTCGAAACGTATCGATATATCGATACATATCGATACGTATCGGTAGCCGATACTCGATACGTTTCGATATTCGATATATCGATACGTATCAGTAGCCGATACTCGATACATTTCGATATTCGATATATCGATACGTATCGATACAGAAATCGTATCGAAATTCGATACACAATTTCCCGTATCGCCCACCTCTAGTTATAATAAGTCTCATTATATAGGGAAATCGTAAATTATTCCAACCCACGTGACCAATTTGAATTAGGATTTATTTTCTAGAAGTGGCAACGCTGAAAAAAGTGAGGTTACTGTTTTAAATTAGCGTGGATTTGTCATTAATTTTCGTGACTATAGGTGTTTCGCCACTTTAACCAAGCATTCCCAGATGGTGATGTAAATTCCGGTGCCTTCGCAAATCACAAGCATTACATTCTCGAACGATTTAACATACAACACTGCATTGTTACCAACAGAGTACAAAGTGTTGCCTATACGGCGGGGTCACGTGGGTTGAAGTTGAAATCATTTGTGATTTCCCTGTACAACCCAAATGAGTTACATAATATAGCAATTATGAAACAGGTGTAGATAAAATGACTTAATAGCCATGAAACTGTATTAACTGACAAGTGGATTACTATTATATGAGAAGAGAACACAATAAAGCACATACTTACTTACTTACTTATTTGACATCATCTTTTTGCTGAAGCTGTTTATTATTTTGCATACAGATGGGCTATTATAGAATATTTCAGATTTTTTGAAACTCATAATCTGTTATGATGGTCATAAATAATCATGACCCGTGATAATCGGGCAATACGGCTGATAATTTTTTAGAACTTTTAAAATATGAGAATACCGATTGTAAAGTTATTAAGAAGCAGGCCACACACGATCCAGCATTGCAGTACGACAGTGTTGGATGATAATGTTGCACAATTCTGTCGAAAGTGAACGAGTCCATTCACGATACTTCGCCGCAGTATGAACTTTTCTTTAAATTTATCCAACTTTTAAAATTTGTTAACTTTCACTAAAAGCACATAAAAAACAATTGTGCTGGACAGTAATAGGTACATGGTTACTCGTACAAGTTTGTTGCAAACATCCACAGACCATCCAATTTCCGATACGATTCAACAAAATCGTCCTGCTATGCTGCTGTAATCAGCCCGCTTCGACAGCCGTCAAAATAGATCCAATGGTGTTGATCGTGCTTACAGACGGTCAAATTCTTATCAATTTCGTCGTACCTAACAAAATCGTACTGCATTGCTGGGTCGTGTATAGCCAGCTTAAAGGCCATCGCCCACTACACCGGATCGTACCATGACCGTAAATCGACACATGCAAAGAAATATTCCTTGTATAGATTTATAACAGGTGATCAATATCTTTTCTAATCAAGTTACCTATGGAAATAAAATCATGTGTCTTTGATTAGTTTATTATTTCAAATGCCACTTGAATTACATATCTATATTGTATTCCTATACAAAACGATAGGAATGCAATAAAAATAATTCAAATGGCATTTGAAATAATGAACCAAACAAAGACAATTTTTTCCATAGGTCACTTGATTAGAAAAGATATTGATCATGCGTTATAAGATATCGCACCGTACATGACACGCGACGATGTAAATCCGGTGTATGCAGGCGGCGATCCGCATTTTAACCGCGTATGTATACCGTTTTAAATAAAGTTTATTCCCACAAGCAACGTGTCCGTCATAAATATTTCGGCATATTTTTATGACCCAATATTATACGTCATCTTTCCTTTGCATTTTGATCATTGCGTTTTAATAATTCATTTTAATCAGCGGGTTTTCTTTATTTCTTCCCTAAATATTCGATTTATCACTTTTTACGGTTTATCATTTAATAACAATAGACTTTGGTAATAAAGTAATACCAAAGAAAGTATTTACTTTTAATTATTTTATGGTGATGTCAGCTAGAATTTAAAACATTATAATTAGTAGACACATTCGTAATGTGTTTGGTTTGTTAATTATTACAACTTCGTTTTGTGTGCGCTGTTTAATGAAAAAGAAAATCGTTATTATCAACGGCAAATTATTAACACAAATCTATTAAAAGTTTAACAAAATTAAAGACTCAATTGCAGCTCACTATCCTAATTACACGAATACGGATGCAATTTTTATTTGAATATAACAAACCCGAAAAGATAGGCAATATCCGATTTCATCATTCTAAATGCGGATGATTTTTGCATCTAACCGATTCCGATTCGGGATTCCATATTCGCGTGTGGCATGGAATGATGAAAGGTCGGATTCACCAGACATTTTAATTCGAATTCTTACAACACTACCGCCTAGCCCTTAGAAAAGCTTTTCTAATAAGAAAATATGATGATGAAATAAAATAAAACAAAAATTATTTGAAATACAACCCAAAAATTTTTGAAGTCGATTACATTAGGTCTGTTTGTTATCCTGAACTGGTGTACACCAATGCATACTTTTTCGCAAAATACGTTTTAATGCAACCTGAAATGTTCGTGTGGTATGTCAGTATGGATGTGTATGATTCGTATTGACACATTATCAAAGAATTTAGGCTTCATTAAAGCATATTTCGTGAGAAAAGTATACACTAGTGTACACCAGTGCAGGATAACAAACAGACCTATTATGTTCTGTTCTGAATAACCCATCATTTGAGTGACTACCTCGACTTCGTCTACAGGAGCGAATTGGATGAACCAATTCTCGATGACTGTGCAATAAATCAGGTCTAATTTCATGAATGCAGGCGTTCAATGTTCAATTTTGATGCATCAAGAGTTCGTGGTTTGTTTGCGTAGACCATTGATTTTAAATAACCCCACAAAAAGTAATCCGAATGAGTTTTATCACAACCTCTTGGAGACCAACTAACAGTGGTATTTCATCAAACTTTTCTTGCAATAAGTCGACAATGACATTCATACAATTCTTGATTCAATTCAATTTTATAAGAGTGTAAACCCAAGTCTTTTCGTAAAATACGCCAAGTTGTCATAGTTGAAATCCTTAATTCTTGAGAACAATGAGGACTCGATAAATATGTAACTTTACAACACTATACCCCACCCACCCAACGCACAGAGTAATAAAACTGTGTGATGTACACGTGATTGTCGTTTCTATGAACCCGATTTACACTAGACTAACGGTGTGTTTTACAATGGTGGAATAAGGACGGAATAACTGTTCACCGAATATCCTTTAATGTTCCTCCATATCTACGTCACACTACGTCCCAATAAATTGGGTGGAGTAATTGCTTTAGTAATATCAATCCTAATCCTTTTAATTTTACCATTCATTAATAACGTTATTCTAAGAATAATGCTTATCCGACGATTGTAAAATCGGACCTAAGAGATATTCAGCGAATAGTTATTCTGTCCTTATTCTAAGTTTGTAAAACTAAGTCTAATTTATTCGAATATACTACGTTATACAACGTCATCAATTAGATGCATATACCATAAGTTTTTTTTTTACTTTGAACATACAATGTAAATATTCCTATATGTATATGTTCAGTTTAAAAAAAAAGCGAGTCAATGCATTGCAAGCGTGTACCAGCTACCTATGACGAAACAAAACGAGTTTCAATAAGGTAATTTTAAGATTTATTTTGTTAACAAAAACACTGTAATAAATGTTCGAAATGTTCTCCTTCACGTTTTAAACAATGTGCTAAGCAATTATTTTATACTTGTTGAAGATTGCTAGGAGATTGCTTCCATATCCTGCAATGCATTGACAGGTTTTTTTTTTAACTGAACATAGGAATATTTATGTATGTTCAGAGATATAAAAAACTCACGGTATAATGGTATACCTATATGTTTTATGACGAATTGGGAATTTGTTTTAGAAAATGTAATAAATAATGACTGTATCTTGTTGGACATGAATCGTTTTTAGTATATATTTTTATAACATTTACCAAGGGAATTTCTTTCACTTTGAAAGTTCTTTAGCTGTACTACGTGATCTCGTTCACGACTATTCGATACTACAACCGCTACCCTTCAACTGAAAACGTGCTCCATTGCCGTAAGTTCATTGACCGGACACGTTTCTATTTTAATAAAAACGGTGGAACTATCACCAGATCTTCACAATATTGTCTTTTGTTTTTATTAATTTTATTCTGCACATAAAAATATTTCACTTTAATACCTATATTACAAACGTACTATGATGCTCAACAAAAACGATACCCCTGCAAGCAAAGTGCACTTTATGTTACGTCACGTTTAGGTCCGGTCTCAGATCGTTAAATTGTAAAATTTTATGTTTCATTTCCTAAACGGTTTAACTAAAATTGCTTCTAGAATGTCTGCGAACCACGTGGTAATGCAGCTGCCCTGGGAAAATAACTTTTGACCAATAAACTACGCGTCCCTTCGCTTTTGGTTTCCAGTGAAAATTTGGGCTGTTAAATCTGCCGTTTTGAAATTCAGTTTATGTAGCGATTTTGTCCGGGTCGATTGCATCCCGCAGACGTTAGGCTCGTAACTCATTTTATCTAATATGTAATTAATTGCAAATAAATAGTTAAGTTTCAAGTTTTTAAGTTTCATTTTATTTTTAATTTCACACCAGCGACAAATCATTAGTAATTAGTTCCTGCGAGCTGTTTTAACGAAGATTTACGACTTTCTAGGCCACGCGAATTAATTTGGCATACGGTGATCGACTCACCGGGTTCGTTAAAATAAACTAATACGAAACGCACACTAGGGGCCAGTTGTACAAAGTCGATTTATTTATTTGATGTTAATCTGCACGATCTTTCGGAATTTTGTTTGTGTCTACTGAACGTAATAGGTTAGTAAAATCATAAATTAAGAAATGATCAATATAAGCGTGCTATTTTTCCAATAATACTTTTAAAATGTGACCTCTGTTGAATGAATTATTACCTAATTTTTTACTTGTTATTAGATATGATTCATGATTACTGTTTTAAGTTAATTAATTAAGGAAATAAATTAATATTATTATGTAAGAATTATGTTGTGAAAAATTTGCATTTCTATTATTTAAATATTAACAAAAAATACAATGTAAGAGTTTCTTCATTATTTTTTTTAATGTTTACATATCGCTAATTACTAATTCGTCTTCTTTCACACGAAAGTCATAAATGACCTGCCTCAACGTATTTGTATTATATCTACGGATTTATTGCTCTATCATTTATTGCACATAATAATACACGTCGCTCAAGTCAAACGTTTTTTGCTAAAAGTAAACGAAATTTTTCCGGAGTTATTATTGACCATTGTCCCATACATTTGTCATAACTAAAGTCTCCAACTCTCAAGCCCGAATGCATAGGCGCTTCGATGCCGCGTATGGCACCGATCGAATTACGGCGCTGCAAACATTATTTCTTCGATATAGCGAAAATATTTTGATCAACTTTATCACATTTTATTTTGTTATTTGCTGTATTTTTGACGATACGGTATAATAAAAAAAAAAAAAAACGAAAACGTTCGTTTAGATAAAACTCGTTATACCTATGCATTATATAGCCGTAAACAGCACTGGATTCTTTCTTGGCCAGTCGACCGATTGAGGTCTACAACGCATCGGCGCGAGCAGCGAATAATGTACAACTGGACAGATAAACGGATTTGTCTTTTAGAGACTTTAGACATAACTGCGCTTCTTTTGTTATGTGAAAGTGAAACTTTGTTTCAACACATTTTCGATTTTCCCTGTGATAATTTTTACAAAATAAAAGAGAAATGTCAATGAAATTTAAAAAAAAATAATTACCGTTTTCCTAGCACAGTCAATTTTACGTTTATTTCAGTACATTTAATAATAAGTAGTTTTATAAAAAATAAAAAAAGATTTAAAAATAATAATAATTAAACCACTACAAACTACAAGTAATTATCATTTAGAGTACGTTTCTAAATTTATACGTATTATTCACAGGAGAAGACCGTTGCGTCATTGTCTGGTGTTGCATAAACAGACTTATGAATCATAACTCCGTCCTTTTTTCTCATTCACCGTTAACAAAGAAATGATACTGAAATAATTGTTGGTTCTTGCTTTGACGATTGATTACGCAGCACTCAAGTTCCGTGATTTTCATTATACAGATTATACCGTCTGCCTTACGAAAAACATACTCTGTTATTAATAATCCGATTTCAGAAATTCAAAAGTTATATAAGACTGATTTGTAGGTACTACAAAAGAGTATAATTTTTTACTTTCCTTTTTTTGTATGCCATTATTGTCAAGCGACAGTTAACTTTTTCGTAGTGGAATACAAAGCAATGGGAAATTTTATTATTAGATACTAAAATAAAACAGTATAACAAAATAAAGGGTTTTCCAATAAGTGCGTCAGAACTTTCAAATGAGAAACAATAATAACTACAAGTGATAATACTTTCATCTTTATTTTATTTTGAAGAACAATCGATGTCATTATGTTTTACAAATAGTATCGTTTAAAAGTCCTCCTCGACTTCGTCTGACTGAATGCGTTCTGGAGGCCCAATTTGCCACTACTCTTTCACACATATCGCGTGGTATATTTGTAATGGTGCATTGAATGCTCCGTTTGAGGTCGGGAATTGTTTGTAGCTTATTTTTGCAAACCAGAGATTTCACATGACCCCATAGGAAAAAATCTTGGTGGCCAGTTGACATTACCATTTTTCGAAATAACGCGTCCAGGAAACTGTTGTTGCAATAAACGAATTGTCTGACGAGATGTGTGACACGTCGCTCTGTCTTGTTGAAAAAAAAACATTATTTATGTCGACATTTCTCAGTTCAGGCCAAAGATATTTAGTTAGCATATTTCTGTACCATTCACCATTAACCTCCAGAATGCATTCAGTCAGACGAAGTCGAGGAGCACATTTAAACGATATTATTTTTAAAACATAATGACATCGATTGTTCTTCAAAATAAAATAAAGATTAAAGGATTATCACTTGTAGTTATTATTGTGTCTCATTTGAAAGTTCTGACGCACTTATTGGAAAACCCTTGACAAAAGGTACCTAATTACATATTATAAATATTGCTCAAAATGTTTTCCAAAATGTTTCTGAATACATGACTGACACCGTCTAATTACCATATACGTGTATTCCACCTCACACTTCATTTTTATTTAAAAAGTGAAATTATTTCCTTATAGTATTCTGTATAACCAAGTTGAAATAGGCTGTTGAATTCAGAAAAAAATATTTATCACACTGAATGGAAAAAAAGTACGTATGTGCTGTTGAAAAAAAAGTCGACCATCGCATGACCAAAAATGTCATTCTAAAAAAAATCAAAAACGATATTCTTTTGTAGTATGAGCAAATCAGTCTTATGAGATTTTTGAATTACTGAAATCGGATTGTTAATAAGTTATAGTGTATAAATTCACACATGTAACTAAAATTACTCAGAGAGCCTTTGCTAATCTAAAGATAATTTACTTCAATTATATTATTTTATATAACGTTTACTATGCGAGTCAGGTTCTGTCGTATTTCAATTTTCGCGTTTTTGGTTCTTGTTAAGAATTCATAATGCTATTTGGTTTCTTTTTCCTTGAGTAATCTGTCATCTGTCCACATTTTATAATTTTCGTGAAGTTGTGAAATTTGAAATCATAGACTTCGGCACATTTTTACAATCCGCAGCTGCAGATTCTGAGTTTCATTTACAAGAACCCCTGGGTGTTCGTTTTACAACCGTAATTGGCCTTTTCGTTTAAGCTGTTTAAAGCTGTCTAAATGTCTTCTCACGAAGTAAGAATTTGCTATCTGCTATTTCAGCCAGCGGTCTTTTCAACACTTTCGTAAACAACACAATAAATTTCCATTGATTCTAAGTAAAGTTAAAAATTATATAGCAAATCAGAAATCACCACCCTCCTCAAACACGATATCAGCTTTATCTTTACTCTTGTGTTCGGTCGTTAATATTGATTTGGCAAAGAGGGCGTTAAGGATTCATTTTTTGATTTAATTGTAATCTAGATTTATTTTAGATTAAGTTTCAAATATTTAGTTTCTTTTCCCACGAGCAATCTCTCCGCATTTTACAATTTCCGTGAAATTTAAAATCCTAGAGTTCGGCATGCCTACCGCAGCTGCAGACTTGCACTTCTTAACACTTACGACGCAAACATTTACAAGAACTCCTCGGTGTTCATTTACAGCCGAATTTAGTGTTTTCGTTGAAACTACTTAATGTCTACCCACGAAATAGGAATTTGCTATATGTTAGACACAAACAACGGTCCTTTTCACTTTCATAAACAGCATAATAAATTTGCATTAATTCTAAGTATAGTTAAAATTTACAGAAAATAAGAAATCACCACCCTTACCCTGACTTAGTGTTCAGGCATTAGTATTGTAACGATTTTAAACGTTCTATTAATTTTTATTTTAAAATAAAAACACGAAATAGTTAATAAACTAATTTATTTACAAGCAAACTAATTAACACTAACATTTAACACTAGATAATTTACAAACTTAATCCTAATTTATTTTAACAGCCGAGCGAAAGTTTATAACGCGACTTTAATTCCGAACTGTCTAACGTTGAATTCTATTCGAACTGTCCCACTCCCGGCCGCGTGCATTTTTATATGCCGGGGTTGTTTTTCGCGAACATTCTGGAGGCGACGGACTGTCTGGTCTAGTTTATTCCGCCGTCAGAATTCTCTTGGCTGTCGCTTAAGGCCCGTCGACTAGACGGCTGTGACGCAAGAGACAATTTGGCGCCGGCTGGTGTCGACGAATCATTACAGTATCATTAATTCTACAGAAGAAACGAGTCGAAAAATATCACCAGCCGAGAACGGTTCAGTCAATTCAAACTCGCGTCTTATAATTGCATTTTATTCAGTCTTTCAGTCACCGAAATTAATCTTTATTTTTCATTAAACGAATGGTCATCGCCGCAGTAATTTAATAATTAAAGTTTTGTAAAGTGTCTAAATAAAGTTTGTGAATTAGTGCTGTGTTTTTTATGAGAAAATACCGATTTCCACTTCGTCTGCAGTCTATAAGAATCAAGTCGAGTCAAAACAGAGGGTCAGCAATAGAAAAATATCTTAGGCCGAGAACGGTTCAGTAAATTTTTAATTCAGGCTTTCCAATTGCGTTTTGTTTAGTCACCGAAATTAGACCTTCTTTATTTTTCATAAACATTCGTTATCGCTGCCGTCTTTTAATAATTAAAATTTTGTAAATGTAAATGTGTACATACATACATAATCACATATATCCTTGTACTTTTCGTTCATCTTTTTATTACTTTTTGGTACTATACAGGCTGTTTTAAATTCGACCCTCACCATTGGGATCTCGTTTATGTGAAGAGGTAGACAGTATGTTTAAATGTGGAAAAGTTTCTAAATTTTATAATAATAATCCGCAGAGAAATAGTTTCTATGTTAACTCTTATTCGAAATAATTGTAAAAAATGAAAAATAGTCATTTTCTTATTTTTCCTCTATCTTCTTTATTTGGAGAGACATCAAAAAAATAAAAGTACTTTCTTAAGACACTTTTGAATTCTCTACACACTGATGTTATATCTAGCAGAGCTGGGACTGTCTTGAAGAAAAAAGATACTAGATACTTTTTCAAATACAAGATAGTATCTTGTATCTTGTACTATTGTGTTTTTTTTTTAAATGCCATAAGAGATGGCTGTGGAAAAGAAAATTCATGTACTTTAAATTGTCCGTTTTGGCTGTGTTAGATGCCAAGCTACGACATGAGCTTTAATTTTCATGGCCAACCTTTAAGGTATTTTTAAAAGAATACATCGTATTTAAATACTTTTTTCCATCTATAAACTATATACGAAATAAAGATACTTTCAAAAAGTATTTGTATCTTGTACCTTAATAAAGTATTTTAAATACTTAAAAATATCTCAAGATACTGAAAAGTATTTGAGATACTAAAAAGTATTTAGAATACCCAATCGGCGGTCATTCGATATTCGATAAAGTGGGAGAGTCGACAATTTTCTGGGGCAACTTATTCTTTTAAAACCTGCTTACATATGATATCTAATAATCTTGAAAAATAATCGAAAATAAATTGCTAATACGAAAGTATGTAAAAAAGCTTGACGCCGAAGCCGCATTTGTTTAAAGTATCTTTTTTTCTCAAAGTATCTTAGATACTAGAGTATCTTGTATCTCGAATACTTTTATGTAGAGTATCTTTTCTAAAAGTATCTACAAATATATTTGCAAAAGTACCTATCTTGTATCTTATATTTAAATACTTAACCTATCCCACCTCTGGTATCTAGTATGTAGTATCTAATATTACTTTTTTAAATGTAAAATCCAAGCAAATACGACTCAATATTAAAAATAAAATAAAATAAGACTCGTTTATAAAAATTAGGCAGAAAACAACATATTCAACATTTTCCAATTAATTAAAATTCCAATATTTCGTTTAGGTTTAATAGATAAGTATAATCGTGCCCTTTCTTTTTTGTTTTTCTTAAAATGATGGTTCTTATTAGAAACTGTAAGTGCAGATATCTCGAAAACTGTAAGTTCTAGACCAATACAACATGTTATACAGCGTGTCCACCGAGTGCCGCGGTCTTCTCTACCGTCTATGGTATAAAAAAAATCAAACGAGCTAAGATGTAACTCAGTCAGCTCTACTTCATAAAATTATTTTTGGCTATACAGAGTGTTCAGTAACCAAAATTATATTTTCTTAAATGGAAAGTATATTTTTACATATTTCGAAAGTACGCATAACGAGTAGGTAATAACCAAAAATTTAGGAAGTTTTACTTAAGAGTTTGTAAGATATTGATGTTTAAGTATAAAAAATTGCCATAATATGAGTGCTTGTATCTTTGTTATTTATTTATATTTCGTCTTGAATTTTTGTAGGTACTCAACACAATATCTTTTCTACAGAAATTTCAAAACAACTTCGGTCTATCAGTTATTATGTGTAGAGGGTGTTGAATTTTGCAAAAGATAATTTTTCTAAAAATTTTCAAATGGAACACCCAGTATATCTAGACTCTCGTGAAACACTGTTTTAATAAGCTTTCATAAAACGCCAAATGTATTGCTCTATACTGAAGAAGTCGTGAGACAAAAATAAATAATTTTTCTTTCTTTCAATATTGACGTTATTTAGTCTTTCCGACCGGTTCTTCTGTTTTGATTTGCTGATAAATCATAGAATATGTTTTATTTTTTGTTCAAAGTACATAATTGAATATGTTCCTGTTAAACTAATTCTTATTTTTCTTTATTTTGAAAATATTTACATAACGTTATTTTAATAACATTTTTACTGTATTTTACTGTATGTTTTGAAATT
Organism: Dorcus hopei; assembly: GCA_033060865.1. Classification (NCBI taxonomy): domain Eukaryota; kingdom Metazoa; phylum Arthropoda; class Insecta; order Coleoptera; family Lucanidae; genus Dorcus; species Dorcus hopei. The sequence goes on along the minus strand of CM065423.1, from coordinate 7,767,889 downwards.
TCTGTAAAAATGGATATTGTATTGAATACCTACAAAAATTCAAGACGAAATGTAAATAAATAACAAAGATATTAGCACTCATATAATGGCAATTTTTTACACTTAAACATCAATATCTTACAAACTCTTAAGTAAAACTTCCTAAATTTTTGGTTATTACCTATTCGTTATGCGTACTTTCGAAATATGTAAAAATATACTGGGTGTTCCATTTAAAAAAATATAACTTTGGTATGGCTCTGTTACTGAACACTGTATAGCCAAAAATAATTTTGACTGAGTTACATCTTAGCTCGTTTAAATTTTTTTTCTATCTTATATACTATAGACGGTAGAGAAGACCGCGGCACTCGGTGGACAGCCTGTATATTTAGCCTGTGGCATTTAACAGGGTTTCTTCATTAACGCCGCGCCGTTCCTATTGAAAATATGGAAAAATGTTTTATACAAAAGTATTATCCTTTCAAGCTCCGGATAATTTAAAATTATTTTAAAATATACAGGCTGTCCCAATTTTGCTATAAGATGTGTAACTTTAAATGGAGCAGCCTATGTTTTATAACGAATTTGAGCTTGTCAGATTATTTTAGGGTAAGTTTGATAAGAGTCCCCTGTACCTAAGTCCTATGGTTTTTAAGATATTAGGCTTTGTTTACGGTTTTTGGAAAATACAGGTGTAACTTTTATAAATTAATATCTCATTAACGAAGAAAGTTAGAATGCAGATATTGTGGTAGTGTTATAATCTAAGTGGAAGGTATTTACCGCAGTAACAAAATTTACTTTTCATTAAACAGGGATTCAGTAAAACTATTTCCATTTCGACAATGAAGGGCAATCATTTTTGTTTTTTAAACGGAACGGTGTTATTGAAAGGATGATACTTTTGCATAAAACATTTTTCCATATATTCAATAGGAACGACGTTAATGAAGAAACTCAGTTAAATGCCATAGGCTGTATATGTTAGAAAAAGAATTTGACGAGTTATTGAAATGTATCAAAATATACGCAGCGTCCTATTTAACTTTTTTGAGAAAATTTAACTTTTATGTTTCAATTGTTTTCGTGAAAACGCACATGGAAAATGTTACTATTACTCATAGAGGTTATTCTACTCGATATTTATAAGTGGTTATGCGCAGTAAAAATAATCTTTTGACCGCTAGTTATGAATAAAATACTTCAGCTCTTTCATCCAATTGAATAGCTGTAGATTGCGAATGCTTTGATTTACAGCTACAGTTGCTTAATAAAAAATATTTACTTTTAAGAGTTCTGTCGAAATGTGCAATAAAAATGTATACGCTCCGTTTAAAGAAGTATAAGTTCAGTGGATAACTCACTTGTAGAACATGCTGTGTATGTGAAATAATTTACTAATATATAACTCATTATAGCAGTTTACTTATATACAGTAATTTATGAATTATAAATATAAATATAATTTATGGCTTAATTATGGTTAAGGAGCTATTGAACTAAGTCATACCAATGATGCTGCTTGTACAATAAGCTAATGCTTCATCATCGGTTAATGAACGCATTGTATCTATAAACCATATTTTCTTAATTTGGCTAATTATTTGAGAATATTTACTACCTTCTCTAATTAAATTAGCGGCGTCTCTGTGTACCGATAAACGAACAGCTACTTCGGAAATTGTCATTAGATCCTTTAATACTATGCGTTTTAATGGGATCGTCAACGAGGCATTTATTCATTTTGAATAAAGAGGCTTCAAATCTTTTCTTAGCCTTCCCACATATTTATACCCTCTCAGAAGGTCGATGGATGCAGTATGTCGGGTGTTTGAACCGTGCACCCTCTAATCAAAAAAGCATTTCCGCTGCTAGTTGTCAAAATACTTGTACAACCGCACTTATTTTTTGCATTTTTTCCTCTTTCCGATAATATCAAAATTTCTTAAATTTGTTTGCAGAACAACGGAATTATCAGTTACTCCATGGCATTAAAAAAATCAATTTTGCCTTGTAGTTCCAAAATAAATGTCGATAGAAAATTGATAGAATTTAAACACTTTTAACTGTGTGTCAAATTTCAACAAGCTCTGAGAAACCAATATCTGGATTTTGTTCAGAAAATTAATGGTTTTAGAACAAGCAAAAACTTTTATAACGAATAACATTTTTCTCTAAAGTTGAAAATAAAAAGTTTCTCGTCTTTTTCAGTCCATCTGGGCACACACTGTATAACTAAAACAATCGGAGTTCCCTGTGGCCAGAAACGATGTGATTAGCTTCTACTTACTATTCACAATTTAATCGCTACTGTTAGAACTCACGTTTAAAATTTTATTATAGCAGTAATTGAGTTTTCCAAATTTTGTTTAGATCATTTCTAAAAAAATTATAGTACATATACCTCTATAAATTGTGTTAAAGGATGTAATATGTGAATCTGATTCTAAATACTAAAGAAACTACCGTATTTAAGTATTAGGTATACATGTTGATTTCCTTTTATTTTTGTTTGCAATCTTAATTTTAATTCTTAATCAAAATTATCAAATACTTCATTCAAGATACTTGAAAGAATTATGTTATAGATCTTTTATTTTTATTTAATGTACTTTACCGGTGGTATAGATAACTTCGCTATATTAAAAAAGTAATGTAAATATATTTACATGCTTACAGGTAATTCATACATCTATTAATTTTTTTCGCTTGGAATCCCGACTGAAGCTTTAGTACACAAATTTTATTTCGTATGTGTTTCATTTATCACTGCAACAAAGATATTATATTTGCGGCCAATATTATTTCTAAATAAAAATGTCCTTGACATGTACACATCCTAAAGATAAAGTAATCTTAAGTAGCGATTAAAAATTATTATTGAAGTTATATTTTGCAAGTAGAAAAATTGATTAGCAACTTAAACTAATGTGATATTAAAAAATTCTTGAGGATCCCAAGTGCACATCTAATTACATTTTTTTATGATGAAAAAACCTGTTAATTTTAATACAATGTATTTTTTTTTTAATGCCATAAAGGTTGGCCATGAAAATTAAAACTCATGTCGTAGCTTGGCATCTAACACATGCCAAATCTGAAAATTTAAAGTAAATGAATGGAGCTAAGACATAAATTTTCTTTTCCACAGCCACCCCTTATGGCATTTTTAAAAAAACACATAGTATGTTCGCATCCAAGCTTTTATAATCTTAACTGAATAGTTGTAAAATTTTAATACATATTTTAATAGTTGTGCAAATATCGGTTGATAAATTCCATTATTCAAAATTTTAACGGAAACGATAATTTAATCAAATTTACTGTCAACTAATTGACAATAAAAAATTTAAAATAGTCCACTTTCAATTTTGTTGTTATTCATGTCAGTGATTGTAATTGTGAAACTTTTTTTTTGTAGAATTATTTAATCTGCATTTTCTCGAAATTTATTAACTTTTGTGTTGAGCGAATGAATCGTAATGTTTTCTCGTTATCTATACGAGGCGATTACAACCACTCGACCGACTGCGACTGTTGCGCTCTCTATGGCTCTCTATAAAATTAAATTTTTATTGTACAGATTACTTTATTACCGATATGTTATAGAAAACAAATAAGTGAAGACCCGCGAAACGCAAAGTTTTATCCACGTATTATCTATCTGTCATAATCTATTTATTTTCAAAGCAAAACGTGATTTGCACTAACAACATCTTTACAATGGAAGATAATAAAAGATAAAATGCTTGCTGTGAAATATGCGGTAAAACTTTTACCTAAAGAAAGAATTTATACACAGTTGGCCTAACCAACACTATCTATGCGTTTTTCGTGAGGAAATGAAGGATAGAATAGTAGAAACCGCATGAGTAAACGAAATAGCTACATCAATCGACGTTGCCGATTGATAACACGGGCCAAGCTCCGGCCGCCAGCGCCGGCCGCATTCCTACCTTCGCACGCAACATTGTAATATCTCTATTTCACTTCCACACAAGTTTCAATGAGCCTCTCCTTCATTTACTCACAAGAAGCGCATAGATACTGTTGGACAGGCCAGCACAGTATGTAGATCCTACATCAACGAAATAATATTCATAGCGTTGCCTGAAAATATACGTAAAAAGAGATTAAAAAGCCAGGGATCTTGCAAAATCGGGTCATCATGTTCTTCCACTATTGAAGTTGTTGAGAACTTGGAAAATGATTTCACTGTAGAAGTATCTTTTTTTAAACCACGTACACATGAATTTACACTTGCCCATGTTAATTTAACTAATAAGGAAAGACAACAAATTGCAGGTCTTTTTCTGTTAAAAATATTTATATGTAACTTTCTAATAAATCAATCTCTTTTAGAAAAATTGTCTGCATGGATATCATTCCATGCTATATTGGATGATATCAGAGATAACTTACAAGGACATTTACAACGATTGCATCTAATAACTAATAGGGATTTTTAAAATATTTAAAGAGAATTTTCTATCCATAGAAAATTGCAGTTACAAGATAATGATACAGACAGTGTCGACATTTGCACAAAAAAAAAAGTTTGAACCGAAATCACCAATCGAATACCTACAAAATCTGGAATCGGTGCGCACTGATTGCACTCAGTGCAGCTCAATCGAAAACGCTATAAGTTGCCAGTAAGTAATTGGCGAAGGCAGGCTATTTTCACCGACAAATTCGGTGAAAATAGCCTGCTATCTAAATTCACCGACAATGTCGGTGAAAATAGACGGAAGTCTAAATTCACCAACATTTACTATGTTTACCTGTAGGATTCCGTTTCAACTGAATAGGCAAATGATTTTGAATATGTCATTTATGTAAATTTATATAGCAGACTATTTTCACTGACATTTTTGCTGAATAAGTATGGACAGTTGTTTATATTCATTGCATTTTTTGAGTTTTTGGTACGAGGTCTGAACAAGGGCATAGATAAGTAGTAGTTTTACTTCCCTATTTAATTTCTTAGGAAATGTATAAGTACTAATAATATGTAGGTATAAAAGGAAATTTCCAATTATTGGAGGTAGGTATCTAGTGATTCTCCAAATTTCCATTCTGCCAAGCGACGTTTAATGAACTTTTCTATTAATTATCGGTTGCTAGAATGGATTTCTTTTGAATCACTTGATATATTAGGGCTCAGTTTACAGAAACTTTAATTACAATCAAATTTTAATGACATTGTTAATTTGACATTTCGGAATGTAATTCTTATGGCAACTTAATCGTAATTAGTTTAATTCGCAATTAAATAATTGATTTGCTTTCTGTAAATCCACCCCTATCTGCTAACGATTTTTAATTTTTGCGGAAATGGCATTACGAATAAACAAGGGATCATTCATCATTTATTGACCTGTAAGATTATTTCTATTTCGATAGATATGGTTTTACAAAAATAAGCTCTTTATTTTGATTCTAGAACGCTTGTTTAAGGTAGTTTTTTCACTGTTTTCAAATTATTAAGAAAACCATGTAAATTGATATTTTTTTGGAAAAAGACAAAAAAAGGTTCAATTTGTTTAAATTTATTTATACAACTAATATTGGTACGATACAATTTTATTGTCACAGTTCCAAGTATTATTTTCGGAAATATTTATGTTGCCTGTGGAAATGCAGTCGGTATGCCACCATTCATAGCAGGTATCACATTGGAACGTGTCACCTAATATTGGTTGTCTGCATTTGCAGAATAACATCGGAGAGAGCTTGGAAACCAAAACTTCTACCGGTTCATTTTCTGCTATGGTTGGAAAACTTGTTAACAAACCATTTTCTAAACAATTTGCTAAATGAGGTCGTAATATGGAGATATCATATCTAACTTTAGCTGGTTTTTCAGATAAATTAGAACAAGCTAGTACAGCGTTTGCAATGGAATTTACACCAGTCACCTTTCAAACCTTGTCTTGTAACTCTAAGCTGTTTAATTACAATTTTTCGCTCTATTTCAAATTTGAATTGGCTGCTGATATTAGATATTAATTTTTCAGATATATTCCCAGTACAGTTAAGAGAGTCATAAAAATTAATGTTAACTGTATGTTCATTAAACATTCCGGCTACAGTTACAAAGTGTTGAGAAATGTGATAAATTTGAACAAAATATCCACTCTTCACAACAGAATTTATATAGTAAGGAATTTTTTCGCAAAATGGATCTATTACGTGGAGGCCAAAAATATTTGGATATTGTTTTGCTAACAGAATGAGTGAAGCATTAACTGTGTGATTACTCAACCAACAATTATTTAATTATTTAAATTATATTAAATTAATTTATTTAATATTTCATTACTGTTTTGGAATGAATGAATTGGTTGATAAACCCAAATGTCTTGTGAATTATGCTTTATTTCATGAGAAACGAAATACAGTAGACCTCGGTTATAACCTCAAGGGACCATCAAAATCGGTTCGTTATAACCAAAGTTCGTAATAAACGATAATGCCACAAATACAGGGTATCCCAAGTTGAGTGGCCTATTAAAAATTTTCGGAGAAGGGAATATACAAAAATTCTGAAAATTAGTACACTGCCCTAAGAGAAAGCAATCTTTCAGATTAAAATATTTCCACTTTTATATCACTTCCGGTTATACCGGAAATCGCCATTAACTTTCTTATTTTAAATGGAATGCTATACTTTTCATTGCAAATTCTGATTCTACACATTATTTTAAATAAGAAATGTTAAGGCTTCCCTATACCTAAATGTAACCGATTTTGAGATATCTTCAAATTTATTTAAAAAATTGTTTTGGTGACCTTTCATTTAAGTCAATGTATTTACGCCAATTTTAAATTTAAAAATTGAAGTGATATATCGTTTAAAAGTATAATGTTCAGACTTTCAAAGCATATCCTAATTATCCCTGAAAAATTCATAGGATGGTCACAATATGGTGTCGAAAGTCATTATGTTTAACTGCCCAAAACTCAATTTTCGTATATTTTTACATCAGGAGATACTGAATCAAATTCTACATCGATTGGTATTAGCATTCCCTATACCTATTTTTTTAGTTTCCTTGTTATCAGTAATTGTTTATTATAACGGCATATTTTGCTAGAATTATCGAAATTTTTCGCAGTAAGTGTCGACAAAATAAAAATATTTATTTATTTATACTCATTAACAGATGAGTAGAAATAAATAAATAAGTTTCATCGAATGCTAATACAGAAATTTCATTTGCTTCATTGCCAGTTACAGGAGGAGATGAAGTTTTCTTTGGTCAGACGGTGCCACTTCTTAAAAAATACGTTCAAATCTTCTATATTTTTTTTCTGTCGTTGGCGGTAACTGCGGATATTTTTCATTAAATTTTCTGCTCGTTCTCGTAACCATTTTATTGCACTTTCCTTGAATGTAAAATAAACTGTTTATTAGAATAAATAAAATTATTCGTTATTATTTTTACCACTTTACCAATTGTAAGTTTTGCTTTTGTTATTTAATAAAAACGTTAAATTGACAAAGAAAATTGTTTTTCAAGGCATGCTTAGTTTTTTAAAGACGCTCGTTTATGAAAATGGTAAACTTACGGTAGGTATTTATCTAATAGCTTTATTCTATGATGTACGTCAAAATAATGTTATGGTTAGCAATTATTTATTTCTTAAAAAGTAACAGTTCAATACCTGCTTCTTTTTTCAAAGGTTGCTACGAATAACTGCATTAATTCCATGAATTAACAGAATAAAATAAACAATCATTGATAACAAGAAAACTAAAAGAAATAGGTATAGGGAATGCTAATACCAATCGATGTAGAATTTGATCCTGTATCTCATGATGTAAAAATATACAGAGTGTTCCATTTACGAAAATTGAGTTATGGGTAGTTGAAAATAATGACATTAGACACCATATTGTAACCAGCCTGTGATTTTTTGGGATAACTACGATATGATTTGAAAGCCTGAAGATTGTACTTTCAAACGATATGCAACTTGAATCTTGAAATTTGAAAGTGTCATAGATACAATTTTTTAAAGGGAAGGTTACCCAAACTTTTTTTTAAAGAAATTTAAAGATATCTCAAAATCTGTTACATTTAGGCATAGAGAAGTCTTAACATTTTTTATTTAGAATAATGTGCAGAATCAGAATTTGTAATAAAAATTGTAACATTCCATTTAAAATAAGAAAGTTAATGGCGATTTACGGTATAACCGGAAGTAATGTAGGAGTGAAAATATTTTACGCGGAAAGATCACTATGTCTTAGGGCAGCGTATCAACTTTCAGAATTTTTGTATATTTCCTTCCCTATAATATTTTAATAGGACACTCTATTTGGGAGACCCTGTATAGAGAAAAATGACGGGACTTGAAATGTAGTTCGTTATGAGCGGTGGATCGCTATAACCGAGGCCGTTGTAACCGAGGTCTACTGTACTGTTTCATCTCTACTCTTATTACGCTTACAGAGTGTTCTTCGTTTAACTCCAGAAACAGGTGAGAGTCGATTTGTTTGACAATTCAATCCGTTCTAATTTCAAAAATTAGCGAATCAAAATTGAAACTTGCTTCGCTTTCAGAACGAGCAAATAGTATCTTTATATATGTCGTAGCCGCTTGCCGTAAATTAGCACTTCGTGTAAAGTCTAGACACTTCACGAAATGCAGACAGATAGCGTAATGCCCACCTTTAAACGACTTTTTACAGCAACTGTCTAAAATATTTAGCCTCTTCATGAACTGCTATCAGCCATTAGGTTAATGCTGTAACGCCGAACAATTACGCTATCGGTCTAATAATTTTAGATGCTTCATGAAGTGACTACAGTTGTATATGCGGATAGCGTAATTGAAAAGTGAGTGGATCGTGCACGAACTTGTAGAAACGTATTCTGGCTCTCTGCTTTTCCTCGTTGGTAGTGTGTAATAGTATTACATAACGAGAGTTGTAAGTAGCAAATTACGCACGGTGGAAAAGTTGCGCATGAGCCGCGCAGCGGCGAATGTAAGTAATTCAACTCGAGTTTTGCACTATACTTTATCTACGACCACAAAAATTACCTTATTATTCAAGTTAAAAATAATCAGCAGTGACACTTGCAATTTCGACGACTGTCAATCTAATATGATGTGGCTACGTAGATCTAACTACAAGCGTGCGTAAAGTAGGTGCGTTGTGCGTTTTTCTTACTTTACGCACGACGTTTGTATACACCCGCTTACCTAATTTATGTGTTGTACGTAATTCGTTATTTACAGTAGTGGTCGTAGATAAAGTAAATTTATTTGCTAATTTAATCTTCTTTTATTATTTTCCATTACTTATTTTGTGAAAGATATTTAACAAAATATCTGGAATTGATCAAGAACATGGTTACACGCAGAAAACTGATTTTTATGAGAAACTTGATCGATATTACTTGCAAAAACCGAATAAAAAGACTTATGTAAAAGAAACATGGCAAACATTGTGGAGGAAATTAAGATTGCTAAAAATAAATAGTAAGTACACTTTGATTTTAATGAAGAAATACGGAGTCGTCTCCTAAACATTTAACAAAATATTCATTGTAATGTTCAAAATGTATTTTGACCAATGATATTCTTAAGTTTCTGCACTTCTTTCGGAAACGCCCAGTACGTAATAATTTGTGCAATACAAGTTTTCCATGTGTTAATAAATAAAAAAATGCATAATCTATTTACATTTTTATTCTTCATTAACTTGTTTTATTCAGTGTTCAGTTTAATTATCTCTCGGTATAATATGAATAAATAGGAGTACTATTTTCTCCAGTACAATGCCAATCTGCAGCTTTTTCAGCAGTGGCGTAAATAGCTTTAGTCATTTCATGAAGCGTCTAAAATTCTTAGACCGGTAGCGTAATTGTTCGGCGTTACAGCATAAACCCAATGGCTGGTAGCAGTTCATGAAGAGGCAAAATATTTTAGACAGTTGCTGTAAAAAGTCGTTTAAAGGTGGGCATTACGCTATCTGTCTGCATTTCGTGAAGTGTCTAGACTTTACACGAAGTGCTAATTTACGGCAAGCGGCTACGACATATACATATTCAACATATGAATCCCACATGTAAACACAGTAAATGTCGGTGAATTTAGTCCTGCGCCTGTAATGGTCTACTTTCACCGACATTTTCGATGAAAATAGACAGGGGTCTAAATTCACCGATAATTTCGGTGACTTCAGGCTATTTTCACCGAATTTGTCGGTGAAAGTAGACACTCCGTAAGTAATTACCCAGTAGCGTCACTTAATAAACGTCAGTGTCAAAAAAGCGGCCATACTGTTTGATACCCTTATGGAAATGTAATGTAATCTCCGACGATTAACCTAGTTAGACTGGGCAAGCGAGCTTTAAAATGTAGCTAACAAGTTCACAGGGGTGTTTACTAAGACTAACTTAGTGATAATTTTCGGCGGATATCGTGTAACGCAACAGAACTCATAGGCGTACATACTAGTTTTATTGCGTGTATTTGTATTTAATGAATTAATTCAATATAATTAACTGATTAATTAAATTAATAATTCTATTTCGTAATGAATAATCTATTATTATTTCAATTAACAAGTATATTTTTTGTAATATTCGATTTTTATCTCCATTTAATGAACGCCACCTATGTGCACTAGGGACGAGTAAACAGTACCCCACCTTTCCCACCCACCGCAAGATCTGTTCATGTTGCTTTCAAACAAACCGTCCTATTTTGCCTTGGCATTACCAGTCTACCTTGATTAGCCGTCGACGAATGTAATTTGCAAATAGGTAGGTATCAAACAAAATGGCAAATGTGATAGTTATACTCGAGTGCCGCTACTGTGTAGATTCTTATAATGTGGCAACAGGTTAGGTCGCGACATCACGCGGCCATTTCTTGAACAAAAATTGAGATATCCACGGCTTTCTAGATTACTGTAGACTATAGAACAAACCCGTTTTTTGGCGGTGCACTATTTTGAAACTATTTCGTAAATGTATTTCGAAATGTGCATTTTTTAACGTTGAAACAACGACCTTATGTTTTGAAACAGGTGCATACATTGTTTTTTTTTTTTTGAAACGGAAAGTTATTTTAGCGGGATTCATCATTAAAGCCGTTTTTTAGCGGTGCTCTATTTTGAAATTATTTCGTATGTTTCGAAATGTGCATTTTTTAGCGTTGAAACAATGACGTCATGTTTTGAAACGGCTGCATACATTTCAAAACGCTGTGAAATTATTTCAAAGTGGAGTGGGGGTTAAAAGTAACAAGTTAAGAGGAATCCTACAAAGTTACCCCTCAGAAGTTCGCATTTTACTATCCCTACTTTGCTACGTTAAGGGGAAATATTTGTAATATTATGATTGGTTGGTTGGCAGTCGCCTTCCGATCATGCGGCTATTGAAAACCACCAACATTAGTTGCTTAGAGTTATCTCTGTTCAACACATATTGAGAAAGAACGATAATAACTCTCGCGTGTGCGCCGGCATGTCGGTGTTCCGTCATCATGAGCAACTTACTAGGCTGCGTTCGGTCATAATGTTGATACATTCGACGGGTTCAAAAATACACATACATGTACATAATTATATTCAAATACTTACACATTTTTTACGGTAAATTGTAATAAGACGCAATTATCGTTCAAAGTAGACTTTATTTTTAATTGCACATATGCGTCGTATAATAGAAAAGGAACAAGTAGTTACCTATATGTATTTGTAAAAGTATTGAAGAGGATTGGAGCTGCAACACTAAAAATTTTACGTATAATCCTATTTCATGCGCATGCGCAATTTTAATATTACCTACAGCTCAACACTGTAATGAAATTCATTATTTTATTTTTTTTAATTGTAAACATGGGTAAATTAAACTCCATTAACGAGAAGGTCACATATAGGAAAAGAAAAATCGGCGGTAAATATGTTTCTTTGTAAATATGTATCTATATTTTTTCGAAAATTGTTAAGAAATGTTGATAATTAAGTACATGATACATTACGAACATCATGACGCGAAGTGACTGTTTTTTGTTTGCATAACGTAAAAGTCTTTTTGCGCTAGCGTCACATCTTTTGATGTCATCGAAACGCCAGTGTCATTTATAACATACTATAAGGTAAATGAAATAAATTTTTCAAAAATTTACGAAGATATAAATCTGCAAGGTTTGAATATTTCAAAATAAATGGTCGAGTATGTAGTAATCGAAAAAATATTATATGCACCACGGCAGCAAAGTGTCTTTATCGACCTCGTTTGCTTGCTCACCGCGGCTTCGCCTTGGCTCGCAATTTGCAAACTCGTTTGATAAAGTGCCACTTTGCCACCTTGGTACATAAATAACTATTAAATCCAGAAAATAAAAGTATTTCGCATCTTGCAATTTTTGATTGAAGAAAAGGCCAAAGTTTAAGAAAATATCATAAAAGTTTATTTCTTTTGAAACCGGTATGAAGTTAGCAATAACTTTCAGTATCTTTTTATTTTCAATTACATACTTATTTTGAACAAGTTTCCAAATCACCTCAGATTTTTGAGGTCCTGGAGTATGCGGAACGAAAGTTTAAGATTTTATTGTGGCCGGACAAAAAATATGTCCCTTTTTGTTTTTAAACTATCGAAAGCCCGTTATTAATAGATTATTTTCGTCTAAAAACATTTGATTTAAAAATAAGACAACGCTGTCATTTTTGAAGAAGTTAAGTACGCCTAACGCAAAATTACTTGATAGGTCAATTTCGAATCAATTTTTAAAAATATTCATTTTAAGTTATTGAATATTACTTAATTAGTAGATTTTTATACTAATATATAAATACTGAAACTGTTTTGGTATAGTTTTAGAATTCTTTTTTATTGCTGAAAGTTATTGCTAACTTCCTACCGGTTCTTTTGAACTCTATTTAAATGTACATTTTTATATTTTTGTTATTTCGCTTCTAATACACATAAGTTGAGCCAAACACAAATTTACAAAAAAAAAACGTAATGGTCCGTTTTCACGTTCAAGCAATTTGCGCAAATGGATTTGTGCAAGTATTTGCGCATACAAATTCGCTTGCGCAAATGCATGCAGTTTACCAAATTTTTTAGCTTGTACAAGCAAAAGAATACTGTTTTCATGCAACGACCTCCTTGTGGAAATTTGTGTTCACAAGCACATTTGCGCAAATTGCTTGAGCGTGAAAACGGACCATAAGTGTCCCACTTCAAATTTTAAGGAGTGCATTTAAATTAATAACGAAAAAAAGGAGTTGATGCAAAAGTTAGTTACACAAAATAATGTTTTCGAAGTTAAATGCGTCTCAAAATTTTTTTTAGGTTTAATCAACGAAGAATGCCAGGACGCGAAAGTTCACACAAAAAAGTTGTACGTCAGAATAGGCAAAACGATAATTCTATAAAAATGTAATTTTCCTAGTGATGAAATTTAGCCGGCTAAAAATACCTTTTTCTCCAACCGTGGAAAAAGCCGTACCTTTGAATACTATTTAGAGACAGTGAACTTGATCTTTTCTTGACCAACAAGAAATGTACTTGTTGCTAGACCTCAGTGTATGTATAAATAAATACTAAAATACCAAAAACGTACTGGAAAAGGCAGTGCACAAACTTAAATACATTTAAATTACCCGCCTTAATCCTATCTGAGATCATGTGCAATAACTCCTAAAAAATCGGAACGCAAAATATATTCTCAGACCGTGAAAAAAGATCACGTGATTGTCTATTTTGTTATCGCCCCGAGCTCTTAAGGTGGGGAGAATATATTCACGCCTTACAGAAATAATTCACTAAAAACATACAAATCGGGCGACTTCATAACTTAATTATGGTTACATATTTTTAAAAGCTGTTTTCACTGATTTGTTAACAAAACTTCAATCTACAAAGTGACTAACGCGTTTTTCAAAATTCGATCTGGAAGTATTTTTATTATCGCTGTAAAGTTCAACTACAATTTTTCAATGTTAATTATTTTTTTCTTAATTATCAGATGATGATAGAGAGATTTCCTATAGTCACTTTGTAGTGCTAGTTGTCAGGTATATAGAAAAAAAAATGAATTAATTATATTCAGAAATAAAGTCTCTATGAATTCGCCCGTTTTAATGGTTTTCGTATATGGAGTTATTTCGTAAGATTGCTCAGTGCTACTCATAACCTACAAATCGATTGTGTTTTGAAACGGTATAGGAAAGTTATTTTAGCGAGATCATCATTAATGACGTCAGAATTAAAACAGTTTTGAAACACTACCATTCGGTTTTAAAACAGTTTTGTACGCCAAAAAGCGGCTTAAATAACGTCAAAAATAAAACAGTTTTGAAACAGCACCAATCGCTTTTAAAACAGTTTTGTACGCCAAAAAACGGCTCAAATTTCTTTTTCTACTTTGTGTTCACAATGAGCTCACCAAAAACAGTGAAGCTCATTGTGAAATTGTTTTTGGGGAAATTTTAGTCAATTTTTAATTGAAATTATTTAATAGATTTTACAAAATAATTCGTTATTTATTTGTTATTTAACAGAATACTCACAATGAAGCTGGACAAGAAAAATTAATAACTTGTCAATTTGATTTTTACTTAAAACGAAAGGTTGTCAGTGTTGCCACGAATTACAACTAAAATTCTTCATATTCTAAGGAAATCCAATTTTTGACAGTATTTTTCATATTTTTGTTCAATAAGTAACGAAAAGTAGAAAAAATAGCCGACTAGCCGAATAATAGTATATTATTTGGCTAGTCGCGTTCTTAGTTTAAAACTATTTTTCTGTACCAAAGAGAAAGCCACACTAAACGACCTTTTGCTAATTCAGAGAAGTGATTGCTACAAACATAGTGCATAGTAAGGTATGTTAAAGTACAGCATCTAGGGGTGATATGATTTTTTATTCAAATTGTCATAAAATGTACAAAATTCTAATTCAAATGGAGCATGCTTATCAGAAAGAAACCAAGCGACATTTTTCGTGAAAATGAGTTATGAATATTACTGGAATATTAAATACACTAAGGGTGGGTTTACAGAAAGCAAATCAAATATTTAATTTCGAATTAAACTAATCACGAATAAGTTGCCATAAGAATTACATTGCGAACTGTCAAATTAACAACGTTATTAAAATTTGATTGCAATTAAATTTTCTGTAAACTGGCCCTAAGATTACTTGTTTAAATAGAACAAAGTTCAAAATATCTATTACGGGTTGAAAATAGGGATTGAATAGGACCCAAGTAACCTATTACAGTAGCTGAATAAATCAGAAAGGACCTAAACGACTAGTTCCTTTTAGATATTTTACGAAAACATCACAATGTCGCTTGGTTCTCCTCTGATTTATTACAAATTCTCGAATTTTTTAAAGTTAAATAAAATCATCTAAATTTGTATTTATATTTAGCCCTTTATCTCTGTTCTTCCCGGCAGGGGAGTTACCCTGCTTATTAAAGCGTGGATCCAACGGCTTCGGCCGTAGGTGACCATTGTGGACGTATGATAGAGTTCCTATGGGTGTGACGAGCCCACCGTCCCGAGTTGGCGTACCAGTGCCTGGGTTGCACGTAACCTAATCTGTAGGACTCGGCCGACTTGTTCGGTCGTGGCCGAACTTCCCACCAGTGAAGCAAACTGGTACCGTGGGGACCGGTTAGCCCGGAGGATACCCTCCCCTCCTCTGGAGTGGAGCGAGCAGAGGGGACCTCCACCGGTTGACTGGGTTGGACTCACGGGGGCAGTGGTTGATGGCCCGCATGCTAGGGTTAGGGATGATGCCCACCCCATCCCGACGTGTGAACTGCGGATCTCAGTTCCGGCACTAGCCTGGATAGCTAGTAGAGATTAGATAGGTCTCCCTTGACCAGAAGGGGCGAGGGGCGTGCAACCCCGAACCAGTCTGGTAGCAGGACGACACTTTATAGTGTCAGCCACCGAAAGGTGGGCTGCCCTGCGCGTTGATTGAGCGTATCTCAATCCGATGGCTCTGGTCGGGGCCCGAGACGGATAAGGGCTAATAGCTCAGGTACCGCTCGTAGCGACTTAGGGTAGATTAGGGGGCATTGTCTGTCTGTTTGTCTGTCTGTCTATCTCTGTTCTTGTGAGAAATCCTCGATTTTGTAATAGTAAAGCGGTTAGTAAAAATAAAATAAAGTTCTCACTAAAATTTAATTTCTTGCTCGCATTCGAGATACCCATGACACACCCATTAAACAAAATAGTTGGATGTTTATTGCCAAGGATAGTTAATTGTGTAAGGGTGGCTCAATCTCTGAAATCCGTCTGCCGAGCCCACGTGACGTGTGACGTAGCCAACGGGCCTACCCCTACGTCGCGTCGAGGAATGCGAGGACAGACTAGAGAGCGCGGACATGAACGCCGCGATGAGAGTTGTTTTTCATTCCCATCGTTTCAACAAGACTGCAGCTTTTATTGCAAAAACAAAATTTTATTTTAAAAATAAATTTACAATTTGAAAACAAAAATATATTTCATTGGATGAAACAATTATTGAAGAACTGGCGAATTCAAAATTTGGTCACATCTGCAGGTATTATAGTTTGTTTTTAAACTAGGAGGAGTAACAGTTGTCAGCCTGTTGTAGATAGATTGACACTGTAACACTAAATTACTTAAATCAGAAGTTAATTTGACTCGCTTAGGAAGTTTATAAAGTTGCGTCTGAAACGGTCGCGGAATTTGTTTTCAAACAAAATCGGGTATTGCGTCTTTAATTTCAGATAAACACGTGTTCGGACTTTACACAGTAAAATTGCGGCCGGATGCTCCATGGCGTCGTGTCCCTTTTCAAGAGACTGTATACCACCCAGCGAGTCTTTAATAGTATATTATTATACAAGTTTCACAAGAAGGCTTATTGTAACACGAGTGGGGTTGGGGTACGACTAGCGAAGCGTAGCGAGCTAGGAGTGCCCCAACGGAACGAGTGTTACAATGCCTCTTGTGAAACGTGTATAATATACTATTTTTTCTACTTTGCGTCACTTATTGAACAAAAATATGAAAAATACTGTCAAAAATTGGATCTCCTTAGTATATGGGGAATTTTAGTTGTAATGCGTGGCAACACTGAAAACCTTTCGTTTTAATCAAAAGTCACATTAATCAGTTATTAATTTGTCTTATCCAGCTTCATTGTGAGTATTCTGTTAAGTAACAAATAAATAATGAGTTATTTTGTAAAATCTATTAAATATTTTCAATTAAAAATTGACTAAAATTTCCCCAAAAACAGTTTCACAATGAGCTTCATTGTGAAACTGTTTTTGGTGTCACAATGAGTTCATTGTGAACGCAAAGTAGAAAAAATTCTATAACGTCGGGCATTACTCAAATTGCACTCCGTGTCTGGCATCATAAACCTATCATAGAGTAACCTTTAGCTTTGTGTTCGTTCAGAAGTACAAAATTGGGCGCGCTAAATTGTAGATACATGTCAGTTTAGAAAAGAAGTCAAATTACGTTGCAAGTTGAAGTAGTTCGCTTTAGTCTACTTTGTTTCAACAAGCACCGGATACTTTAAAAATGTCAGCCTGGACACTTGTAAAGTTAAAATTATGAGGGTTTCAATTGCGACAGACCACCGCGATTGAGTATCTAACAAGCTAAGGGGGGTTGCTTAGTGCGTGCAGAAAATCTGAATAGGCGTGAGTTGGAGCTAGAAGCAAGGATTATCATTGGCCGAGGTTGTTCAAAAATTTATCTTGCGAAGTCCGAGGGGGTTGGGTTAATTTTTACTTGGGAAGAAAGGAGCGCGAAAACATACAGCCGGGGATTCGGTCTCTCGAGCGAACGGTCGAAGTCAAATTTAATTTTGACTTAGCGGATTTCTTTAGTGCTTGCAGCCATTTCTCATTTTCTAGCTGAATCATTTATTTTGGTATGGTTAAATACAGAAGTTACCTAATAGAAAAGCCAATCAAACAAAACCACGAATACGTATGTACTAGGAAATTCAAATACAGCGTACTCTTGGGAAATAGTTCCACCCTTTTGGAGATATTCTCTGTCAAGTGGAAACACGCTAACGGTTGTATTTCGATTTGTACAGGGAAGTCGCCAATTTGAATCACTGGTCTGAGGCAAGTTATATCTGCCGCCGAAAGCAAGTGTGCCAGCACAATCTAAAATCCAGAAATCAAGGTCACTTTATTGCTCGTTACGAATTTCGCAATTACGAGGACGAACAATTTGAACCACCTATTCATAGCCATCTTCTTAACAGAGTTTCGATCACCCCAGTCTGTGAACCGAACTGTGGTCTTTGCCGATATTTTTGCAGGTTAATTAGAAGTGATTTGCCGAGAAGCTGAAAGGCCATAACCACCCATAGTGGAGTGCCAAAAACAGTCAATTTGGGTCCTTGTGCAATAAATTAGTTAGTTAGGTTTAGCCAACGAAAAAACGACGAAGAGGGATTTGAAAAAAGGAGTACATAATACCACCCTCCTAAGGCGATTGGAAGTAGCGAGAAAAGATCTTACCCATTCGACCTCAATTAATTAGTTTAGCTAGCGCTAGGGTTTTCCATCACCTCCGACAGGAGTCCCTGAAAAACTGGCGATTGCTATTGATTGTCTTACAAATTGATCGCCGAGGGCGACATTTTGTATCACATACTTCTCCAGAACGTCTGATTAATTAATTAAGTACACTGTAGGCCCACTGTGCCACACTGTGCGTTGGTTGATTGAGCAGAACGAGTCTTAGAGTACGATCTGAAGTGGCAAACACTAGTACCAAGACCCAAGTTGAACTTAAATCAATTGTTAATCTAATTAAGGAGCAGAGCTCTCCAACTATTTGCGTATGCACGAAACCACCAGCTGTGTGATTTGAAGTCAGTTAGTTTGCTCCGATATTCGAAAGTGAAATCTGTTAAGCGAGTTCCACTGTACTTCCTGATAACCGTTATTTTGTTCCGTTGTATTGGTTTAAGCAAGAATTTTTTCGCTCATTATATCAGATCTCTCAGTGGCCGATACAAGGAGTTTTTACCTATTTTTTTTATATAAATAATTAATTAAACCTATGTGGCGGTGGTGCCGGATGAGGGCACCTTTCCTATTTGCAATTACTCAACATGTCAGTCTCGAGGGATATTTATTTACAAAGGGTTACGTATAGGTATGTAAACTATAATTCGATATAACGGAAATCCTTTGGCGGACCAACTGGAGGCGCGGGGGATGCACGGTGCTTCGTTGCACGTGGTGGTACTCCGTTGAGGGGACCTCCAGCGGAATCAACTGCTAGGTCGCCGTGGGCGATGCTTCCGGTGCGACATCCGTATCATCGGCGCGGATGAGACATTTCTCGGGACTCGTGACGAAGTAGGCGTGCGCTTGCTCCGACGTTGCAGTGAACTGAGCGGCTCCGCTGTTGCGGCGAGCGTCCGCGTGGGCGACGGCGACAGTGGGGATACTGCACGCGGGACCTCGTATGCTTTCCAGGCTTCGTTGAAAGCCTCCCGGAACAGGGCCCGGCGGCGGCGGCTTGATGTCCGGCGTTGCGGCTCTGTGGTGCGGTACTGGCCTGTGCGACAGCAGTGCAGCGAGAATTCCTCCCTGGCCTGATCGGCAGCAGTGCAGAGCGAAGAGTAGAGCGGGCTTCTTCTATTCGGCAGCAAGGTTGAAGCGCTCTGTGTTGTTGAGGGTTGGTTTGGCCGGCTTAGATAGGGCCTTTATTACTCGGCGTTCCAGGAAAGCAGGTTGGTCCTCGCTTCTGACGTCACGGTTTTAATAACACGCGCGTGCTTTGCTCGTGTACCTGGCTTGGTACGCCTCATACTCCCCTGCTAGTGGTCGAATTGCGATCACGATGAATAACGGTCTGGAAATCTCACTCGTCTTCCGCTGCAAGTAGTTTTTTCTTCTTGTGGTGAAGTGTTCTTACTACTGTTTGGCTGTGGAATGTGTGCTTGGGTTTTTTCCAGAAACGCTGGTTTCAACCTGTCGATTGATACTGTTGTTGGTTGCTCGTTCTTTTCTATGATAAACTTTTTTGGGCTTCTTTCGAGTACCTTGAATGGGCCGTCGTATGGTCGTTGTAGTGGCTTGGGGGTGGTGTCGCGTCGTACGTAAATATGCGCTGTTGTCGCTAGGTCCTTGAATACGAAGATTTTTCGTGCCCCGTGTTGTGTTCCGGCGATAGGCTGGACTTTTTGGAAATGTTGCTTTAGTTGGTCAACGAAGTTCGTCGGGTCGTATGGGGTTTCAAGTTTTGCTTCTGTTAGGAACTGGCCTGAGACTCGTAAGGGTTCACCCAGTGTTAATTCTGCTGCAGTTGCTCCGAGGTCCTCTTTCCATACGTTTCTGATACCGAGGAGGACTGTGGGTAATATTTATGTCCAGTGTTCTCCGCTGTGGCAGCGGATCGCGTCTTTGAGTTGGTGATGGAACCGTTTTACTAATCCGTTTGCTGCCGGATGGTATGCCGTTGTTCCGATGCGAGAGAATCCAAGGAGTTCTCCGAGGTATCTGAAGAGATGTGATTCGAACTGTCGCCCTTGGTCGGTATCGTTTAAATAAAATACTTCAGTATTTTATTTAAACGTAATTAGTTCCTTTGATCTCTCGAGTTATTCGCCGACGCACCAAGCAGAACTGAGTTACAACAACGTAAGTCCAGATTTGCTGTGTCGATCTAGAGATTATAAATATTATCATTTTATCGCGGATTCCATAAGGGTCGTTCAACTGTAGACAGAGTAAATAGCGTTGCGGCTCTGTGGTGCGGTATTGGCCTGTGCGGCAGGAGTGCAACGAGAATTCCACCCTGCCCTGTTCGACAGCAGTGCAGAGCGAAGAGTAGAGCGGGCTTCTTACTGGCCTATTCGGCAGCAGGGTTGAAGCGTCTTGTTGAGGGTTGGTTTGGCCGGCTTATATAGGGCCTTTATTACTCGGCGTTCCAGGAAAGCAGGCCGGTCCTCGCTTCTGACGTCACGGTTTTAATAACACGCGCGTGCTTAGGGGCCTACTCACTAAAGTCATGCAAGTACGAAATTGCAAGAAATAAATTTATTGGAGACATTTGAAAAACCAGCGTCTTGTGAGTCCTAAAATTGAAACCGATTAAGTACCGCTGATGCCGTATTTATAAAATTACGTAAGAAAATCGTATGTTACCGTCGAGTTTATTTTTTGCGCTTTCGTGACGTAATAAAGTTACTCCAGTGACCATTAACCAATTTTCAATGAATCTTATTTCAAAACCTATTCCTATTAGACCCCCTACGCATATAGGTAGCTTTTTTTTTCATGTATTATCTGCGGCTAACGGGTCGGACACTTATTCTGAATCACAGTGTATAATCACCATTTGCATCAGTGAACTTTTGGCATCTTTCTGATGGCAGTTGTATTCTGCGATGATATCACTTAACTTTTCTGGAATCAAAAAATTCTAGACATAATACATTTTTTTCCGAACAACCTAATATTTTATGGAACTAACGATTTATAAATTTGCTGTGACCTGTGCCAATTAAAAGGTGTTTGAAAGAAATTATGAAATTGCTGAAATTTGAAATACGAAAATAATTTGTTAAGAGTTAGAAATACTATGTTGTGCAGATTGCAAACAATGATTGTTTTACGTAAAACGCCACCATCCGGAAATTTAAGTAAACGAGGCCTGTTAGTGACGTGTGGAGGGGAACGGGCTTACATTGCATCTTATAAAGAGTTTAGTATCCTTGGTTTATTGCACTTCAAAAATAACTGCTTTGTTTTTAGCAAAGAAAGCTAAAAAGACCACTAAATATTTTATTGTGCATAGTCGGTAGATATTTACTGCTGTGTGTTGTGTTATTGTTGAATTCAAGAAGTAGACAATAATTAAAATGGGTCAAGATTCTATAGAAACAAAGATAAAATATAAAATTGTTGGAAATACTGACACAGTAAATAAGTTAGGTATTTTAGAAAATACATGTTATTGTGTTACTTTTTTGTTTGTAGGAAATTGGGATTACTAATTCAACTTCTATATTTGCCGAGACACCAGAGGAATTATTGTTTGACATTAATAATATGCAGTTTTTATTTCAAGATGACATTCTAGCTATTTCGTCGGATGTCCATCTCAATGGAAATAGTGGAATATCTAATACTCCCATCGTTCTAGACTTAGCCGACTCAACTTGACAAGAAGACGAGCATCAAGGCCTGATAAACGATCAAGTTGATGTTGACTACATCCCTGAGATGGACGATGAAGACAAGAAAAATAATTGCGACTCTATGGAGACCAGAACAGGGTGACCAAAAAGAGGATGTTAAAGGACATTTGAGGGACAGACATTTAAAACAAAAAGTATACTGCAACATGGAAATTATTACAGCTATAGAGGGAAACATGTTCATCCTAAGGAGTTCATCGAAAATTACGAATGTCCCTATACGAAACGATGCCACGTATTGATTCCAGCCAATGAGAGGAAAAATTTTTGATGAGTTTTATAAACTGGCAAATTATGATGCATAAACTTCCTTCATTGCAGCCAATATTAGAGAAGAAGACATTAAGCGGAAAAGAGTTCAAAATTCAGAGAAAAGATCCCACACTAGAATATACCAGTTAAAAAACAAAATTGTATATAAAAGTTTTTTTCTAAAATACTTTAAGAATTTCTTCTAAAAGAATCAATACCGCTGTATCGAAATTTAGACAAGGAGTTATTAAAGATAGGAGAGAAGAGAAACAGGGAGGAAATAACAAAGAGGTTGTCGAAGCTGTAGTAAAACATATAAAAAAAATTCCCGTCTATAAATCACAATAGGTATATTTTATTGTTTATAATATACACAAATAAATGATATCGTCCAAAGGAAAGCACGTGAGCCCCTGCAATTTTAAAACTTTCAACAACGTTTTCTCGAAATCATACAAACGTCGCTTAGTCCCTTTCTGATAAGCATACTCCAAAATGTAACATTAAACACAGTAACTTCGGCAAGGGCGGAATTTCATTCAAAATTATGCAATGGGAACTACACTAGCGACATTTTCATAGAAAACAGACTTTTTTCAAACGCGACCGGCCTGGTGAAGGACTGGTCCATTATTAAAGCCGGCCGTGGATGAATACATTGCAGTCAAAACCGACTTGTAACAACTTCCTTCTAACTTTTGTGAAACAGCCTTGCGACTTTTGTCATGTCAAGTTATTTCGTCGTACATTTTCTTAACTCAGATCAATTCTTCTTTATAAAATTTATAGATGGTATATACCTATGTATTAATAAAAACAAAAATGTAATATATTAAAAAATGTCTTATTTTTAGTAATAAAAATTATAAAATAGTAAGTACTAAAAAGTTAAGGATTAACTGATGTGTCCCGCAAACGAAACAGTGAATTCATATTGGCCCCTTATTTACAAAAAGTTGCCCACCCCTAATCTACATATACGATCGGCATATAACAAAAAAATGAAATGAGTATTATCAATTAAAACTTTAAAGTTTATAGCATGGCCTTCCAAGATTCACCGTCTGCTCCATTCATGTACTTTAAATTATCAGTTTTGGCATGTCAGATGCCAAGCTACGACATGAGTTTTAATTTTCATGGCCAACCTTTATGGCATTTAAAAAAAAAATACATCGTATAATTTTACAAATTTTATTAAAAGCTTATTTAACATAATCGTAAATATTTTTCCCAAAAAACTTTTACGATTTTTTAAAATAAACTTTTGAAAATTTTGAAATATAGTTTTAGTTTCTTTGAGAAATCCTGTTTTAAGAATTTTATTCTACAGACATCGAATAAAATTATTTAATCAAATAATGGAACTTTCATCAAGTAGTGAAGGAATATCTAATGTAAAAGTATTTTACAGACCAAAAAAAGATAATTACTTATTTTGCAAAAAAAATATATACGAGAGTACTCATTTGAGAACTTTTACTTAAAATAACTTAAGATGTATTTGATCTTATATGTTTAATAATATTGAGCTTAAGAAAGTGTTGGTAAGTAAATACTCTTTCTTCACAGAGAAAAATATGTAGTGGAAAGTAACACAATTGTCGCTGAAATGATGCTAGTAATAAATTGTATGATATTTTGAAACAGTTGTAGTATAATTACAAACAAGAATATTATTATGTCAAAGAACTCTGTCAATATTTCATTCAATTTTTGCACACTGGTTTCATTTAGTGACAATTGTGATACTTCTTACTATATTTTTTCTGTCTTTTTTCATTTCCTTTACAGGCATGACAGAAAGACGCTGCCAAACGCACAACGAAACATCAACAACCAATTCAATTTTACAAAATATCGTATCAATTGTAAGAATGTTTTGCAATATTAATAAACATGGTGTAAATAATTATTATGTCCTTTTCAAGTTTTCAGGTAGAGTCGTGCGCAGCTTAAATGCTACAACTTGACAGTTCTGTGACCCTTGTACCACAAAGTTTTAAGGGTGAAGTTTGCGTGCAGGGGGTGCATTTTAGGTGCGCATGATTGTACATAAATAAATGCCGAGATAATGTGGAAAAAACTCTCCACTTGCAGAAAGAAAAATTTACTTTTAAAATCTTAAGAGTACGTTAATTCTACGGTCTTTTCATTCTAGCTTTACAAATAATAAATACTCAAAACATTCTATTAAAAAAATATATTTATTGCACAAAATAATAAATAGGTAGTTGACAAAAAATTAAAAGAGTTCGTCTATAAAATAATAAGTAATACAACATAAAAGAAATTCGAAAATAAAATAATTCATAAATACA
Source organism: Dorcus hopei (assembly GCA_033060865.1). NCBI lineage: Eukaryota > Metazoa > Arthropoda > Insecta > Coleoptera > Lucanidae > Dorcus > Dorcus hopei. The sequence continues at coordinate 7,743,123 of CM065423.1, read as the reverse complement.
TTGTAACTTAATAATTATTTCATTAGTAACAAATTAAAATGGTTCTCCTGAACTTCTACGAAATACTGAATAATGTAACATAAAAGAGACTCTAATGCCTGTTTTAGACAGTCATATTTTTGTATCAAATTTGTTACGAAGTGAGTGAGAAGTGCCAATTCAACCAATCAACATTCACTGTGGCAGCTTATCTCACTTTGTCACAAATTTGTACAAGAAATATGACCGTCTAAAACTGAGCATAAATAAAATAATACACAAATACATTGTAACTTAATAATTATTTCATAAATAACAAATTAAAAGGGTTCTCCATGAACTTTTCCTACAAAATAATGTAACATAAAAAGAAACTCGAACAAATTGAAATTTTACAAAACCCTTAATTGAAATATCAAAGATAGTAATTTGCCATTCTCTTATTTTGATTCCGTGATCCTGATCGGGATGAATCTTCATCACATATCGCTGTAAGAATTCCAGAATGGCAGCACATTTTTTTCGGGTACATTAAATTGAAATTATAATATAAAGAAAAGTTATTTTTAATGCATTCATTAAATTTTCAGTCTTTATAATTTCTTGTTTTTCCAAACATATTATATATTGGCCATTATCTAAAACCAGATCAAATAATAATTCAGATTATTTATTTTCATTAAATACCTCTCAGATGTGCAATGCATGGAGACGGGGTCTTCAAAGTAACTTGAAGATCCTGATCCTATTAGAATAAATGCAACAATGATTATTTTAATCAAACCAGAACGATTCCGCGGCCACATTTGTGTTTAATGTAAAGCCTAACGTGATTTTTAACATCTAATTTGACATTAATCTGCAGATACACTTAAATTTAATGTTATACATTTGTCTTCTTTTCTATATTACGAGTATTATACCACGAGGAAAAACTACACCAAACTAGTCAAATTAGACTTTGAAAATCATGTTAGGCGTTACGTTAAACGCAAATGTGGCCGGAGCATAAGAATACTAACCTTACCTACTGACTTCGATAAACAATGTAGTAATATCATCTCCTAAAAATTTGGCAATTGTTTTCAAGATCATAATTACTTTTGCTTCATAATCATCAGGTATATTATTAAAAAACTTTTTCTGAATTGCAAAGTTTATAAATTTATCGATTTTTGCAGCAAACATAGTTTCCATGTCCACACATAATTATGTATGATCAAATTTTTAAAAGTATTACTTTTATATTCACAATTAATTATTTGTGCATTGAAATAAGTCATTTGTCAAAATTTTTAATTTTTTTGGGGATGTGTTCTAAACAAATGCATTTTAAAATTGGTATACTTTTTAAATTCTTTCATGCACGAATTAACAGCACACTTAAATCTACCATTTAGTGAATTCTATGTAAGCATTGATGCAAATTGTAGCTTTTTAATCGATGAGCTAATCGAATCACACATTAAACATTTGTATTCCATTGTAAATGTATTAAAGAGGTTAGGACAGAACCACATCAAATCTGAAAATAAATATAAATTTTTATTCAAGAATTGTTTACCAAATATGCAATTTTGCGAAAAACCAACGACAAAATTCCATTCGCCTCGCACAATCAGTATGGTGAAGGTCTTGTATTGTAGTTATTGTACGCATTCTTATCAAGATCCTTTTTTGAAATGTTATAACCTGTTCCGTAGGAATGATATGCTTGCTGATGTGGTAGATTCGTTGGCAAGGTTTTAAAAAATGTTATTGTCTAGCGTATAAAAACATGCATCATACACAATTATTAGCTCAAAAATTTTTAAAAACGAGAAATAAATTTATTTAGTATAAATCAGAATGAGAAATGTAGCACAAATAAAATCTACACATTCAGTAATACAGGAAAGTAAAGTTTTATTTTTATTAATTAATATTATAATTAATTGCTAACTCTAGAATTCTCAATTTCTAAATTATGAATTTCCGAAAGACATTCCGAAATAGGTTTGTGGTTGAAAGCAGACATCTGAATAGCTTTACCTATTGTTGGACCATCCATTGTTTTTAAATTAGACGCCATTCCTAATAACTGACATATGTTAATGAAAACCGATGTCAGATCATTGCCATAGCCTCCATATTCGCTAGTTCTGTAGTCCCAAGGAGCCAGGTAATGGTAAGGAAGCCACTCTTGCTTTTCTATCAATTCTAACAAATTTTGAGTCGTAAGATCACTAAAACAAAAAAGTAAAACATATTTCAAAATTATAAATTAATTTGAGATGACACAAAAGTTTCGGAAACAAAAAAAAAATATCCAGAAGGTGATCTAATTGCAACACTTACTTTTGTCCAGATTTGAGACTCCAAATCTTAATATAACTGCTGACAAGCCACGATAAATTTAAGGCCAAAGCTATCCGCAGAATTCCAACAACAAATGCCGAAAAATAAAGCAATTCTCCCCAATATTCGGCGGGTGCATTTATAGGAAGTAACAGTGTAATTATGAGAAAAAATGCCCAATAATATCTAAAAACAATAATATAAAATCTTTTACCAATAATCATAATATATCTACTCACTTTTTCTGAAACATAACCACAGAGTCATTTTCAATATCAGACATATCTACTTCTGCTCTGACTTGATTCAAACCATCAGTGATTTTTGTTGTCTTACTCATTACATGAACATGAAAAAATCCTTTATTTATATTGAAAGGATCTAAATTAGTTCCAAAATATTTATGGTGAAGCCTGTGTTCTAGGACCCAATTATAAATTGTCCCCTAAAATACAAAATAAAACAATTTGTAAAATATCGTTATACTAAATTATTATTTTTCTACTGAAATAAACTAATTGAAACTGCCTAAGTGCTGTGTGAATTAAATTAATCCACTGCATCAACTGGTTATGGGCCCAGTTTGACAAAAAACTGGAACACTTGGTGTGACGTGGTTATGAGTGTAAGAACAACTACAACAACGCGTATCATTAGTTTCACTGTTTTATGTCTCAGATTGTAACCTCCACATCGGTGCGGAAATTCTTACGATCAGTCGTAGAGGTATACAGAATCACGAACTTAGTTCTTCTGATCGTCTCATTGTTTTGCACTTTTTGAAGAAACCGATATGTTTAAGGCCCGGTTTTTCAATCGATTGGTAAAGTGACTGTTAGCGTTATCCGATTGTTAGCACAGAAAATGGGTTTATCAATCTACTGGTAGTCTTAACAATGACATAAATTCCTTTTAACAAGGAGGTAAACTAACAGTCGGTAAATTTGCTTGTTAGCAAGTAGAGGGGATACATAAATGTGCGCAAGCGACTGTACAATTCTACTTCTTTGTGTTTGATTTAAAAATTGAAAATGAATAACGTGGGAAATGTAAATATATTTTTTGACGAGTCTGATTCGGACGATGATATATATCATTTAGCAAACGCTATGGTCCTGACTAGAAGAGTACGTGTAATTCGTCAACGGCCAGATCACATGAATTACTGGAACGACATGGAATTTATTCACAGATTTCGACTTTCCAAAAATGCTGTTCAGAACTTGTTAACACTTATTGAAAGTTTTGGTTGTTAAGTAACAAGCAGAAACTAATAGATTGAAAGACAGATTTTGTTTAACAAGCACTTTACCAGAGAGGTTAAATTTATCCTATTGGCAAGTAACAATCACTTTACCAATCAATTGAAAAACTGGGCCTAAGCGATTGAAAATGTATCTAATTGTCACATCCTGTGGCGAATTCCAAATATCCTCAGCAATTTCAACGCCATCGTCTCTAATATATTTAGGCTCAGTTTTACAATCGTGGAATAAGGACGGAATAACTGTTCGCTGAATATCGTTTAACGTTCCTCCATATCTACGTCACGTTATTTTGAGAATAATGCTTATCCGACGATTGTAAAATCGGGCCTTAGTAGTTTATCATAATTTTGTGTCCCAACTCCCAATGATTCAATTATTTTCTGTTTAAAATATGCATAGTTTACTTATTTACGGCCTAAACTAGAAAGCGTTTTTTTTTCCTTGTGTAAGGAAAGGAGCGAACGCCTATCTACTTCGATGAAAATAAAAGCTACTGATAAAAAAGTAACACAACGCAGGTTTCGGAAGGAAAAAACGCAAGTACAATATACAGGCTGTTCTATTTACACAAAACACAAATTGTATTTTTAACTAACTTTCACTCTCAAAAATAATACCTATAAAGCTCTAGAAGTTTATATTTAAAGTTTTCTCTATGTCATAAAATAAAGCATGTAGATAAGATGCAAAATATTAAGAAAAAGAAATTAATTATGTAAAGATTAAAATTACTCGAGGAACTATTACTTTAAAACAGATGGACTTATTTTTTTATTATTATTTCATCATACAAGTTTTATAAGCTTATCGGGAAGGCGTGCTAGCTAGTTATCCTGTATTGCCTGCTGCCGCTGCGACTCAATTACTAGAAGGTTTTTCTCCTTTGGCATTCGCCTTAAGCCTGGTCTATACGTAACGTCGTCAGTTGTCGTCAGTCTTGCATGATCTGGAAAGACTGACCAACAAGACTGACACAAATCGTGCGGCTACATTGCTCAAACTTTCCGTCAAACTTTGGCTCAGTCGTTCCGAAATCGACATGGATGAAGAACTAACGAGTGATCAATATCTTTTCTAATCAAGTAACCTATGGAAATAAAATCGTGTGTCTTTGATTAGTTCATTATTTTGAATGCCATTTGAATTATTTATATTGCATTCCTATACAAAATCTAACTGCTGTTTTTCTGTATTACTTGTTTTTTTATAAATTTGAGCATCAAATCAAGAGCATATACGCAGTCGCAGCTCGTAGCACGACAAGTTTTAAGGTTACGTTCGGTGCATGAGTTCTGTTATGATAATTTAGTAAAATTGCTATGTTTTTGAATTTATTAAATCTAGTGCAACAAAATGTATTAGAATAAATGTTACTTGTATCACAAAATCTTTTAAGCGGACACTAAATCGCGCACTATACACTTAACGTTTCGCTGTCGAACGACTGCAAATTTCATCGGACAAGAACCAACTGTAAAAATAAATGTTACGTTTATAAAGATAAAGACGTCAAATGAACAACGAAAAACTGGTTCATAGAAAGTGCGTAAAATGTCCACCGTTCTCCGCGAATTCTGCATTTTAAATTATTAATAACATTCGCTAGGATTACTGGATTTCTATATAACTGTTCACAATTCAACAATAAAGACTTATTAACAAAGATTTCTGTTAATAAATTAAACTTACTGACACTATAAATAATTGAAATGACACTTGAAAAAATGAATTAATCAAAGACATACATTTTTTTCCATAGGTCACTTGATTAGAAAAGATATTGATCACGCGTTATTAGTGACGATAATTGCATCTGAGAGCAGAATGGCAGGTGAGCAAAGTTTGACCGATTAGACTGACGCACGTCTACATGCATCGACTTGTCTGTCGTCTTGCTTGTACACAAAGCTCCAGCCCATCAGTCTTTTGCGAGTTTGTCAAACCTCATTCAGTTCATGCAAAACGTCCAACTTGTCGTCCACACGTAACGATATGTTTGACAAATCTGGCATGATCATGCAAGACTGACGACAAAACGTTACGTATAGACCAGGCTTTATAAAAAACTCAGTTCGAAAGAATCGATATGAATCCGAAACACAATCCGACACATAAGTGTTCTAACTCTCACATTGAACCCATATACGCCAGGAGGGGAATCGAACACACACCTACTACCACCTACTAGATTTCATGAGTTCTTAACCGGTCTGGGTAATATTTTATTTAACGCAAATTTTCCTCGCTTTGGCGCTAGTTACCGAAATAAGAAACAAGCACAAGAAAACTAAATTTGAGCAAGAAAATACAACTGTACTTGCCATAAACAGCATGAGCTTCATTCACATTAATTGAAAATGACCCTGTGAAATAACGTTCCGAATATAATTCGCTTCCGATTTTTTCGGTAAATGGCGCCAGCGGAGAAACACTTGAACTAATAAATTGCTCAGGCCGGATAAAGACACGCTGTTTCGTAAAATCTAGTAGGTCGTCACACCGATAGTTGGCCGGCGAAGCGTCAAGCCCGTTGCGAGTTAACTCAACCAACTCGGCTATCCACCTGTATTAATTATAACAAGCGTCTAAATAAAAACCTGGTCAAGTAGGTTGTGATCGAGAATTTATCCATTGCATTTACATAGCAGAATTACTAAATGTAGCCTACTTGACCAGGTTTTTATTTAGACACTTGTTATTTGCTCGCGACTGTACATATACGGGAAATATAAAGCTTGTTCGGGTTCTCACCAGGACAGTCCTACACAGAGAAAAAAGAATAGTAAAAAGTAACACAATTGAGCTCCAGTAACAAATTGTGTGAGATATTCACCCAATTGTTTGGCATTTTATTACATATTTTTGTTTGTAATTTTACTACGAAAATATTAAAATGCTAAACAATTGTGTGAATATCTCACACAATTTGTTACTGGAGCTCAATTGTGTTACTTTTTACTATTCTTTTTTCTCTGTGCAGAACCGTCCTAGAACGCCCAGGAGCATACGCACAACAAAAAAACGTGCGCATGCTCCTGACGGTTCTGGACCTGGGGCCCTATTCTCAACTCGCTCGAAAAGATTCGCATGCGAAAATGACGTCAAGATGACGTAGACTCTCGTGCAAAACTATACAAATCGTTCGTAAAATACGTCATTTTGATGTCATTTTCGTATGCGAATCTTTTCGAACGGGTTGAGAATAGGGCCCCTGACCTCACGGAAACCCGAACAAGCCTCTAGAGATTCTAAAATCAAATCAACCAGCGCCATATATACCGTTATAAATTATAATCATGCAAGAACGGATTTTTTTTTCTTTACTAAATATTCGATGTTTGCTGCTCTTTGCTAGACAGTCATGTTTGCTAAACCATCACTTAAAATCTTGAACAATCCATCACAATTGTGGATGTATGATCGGTGATCAGTGATCACCCTACACACATTTGCAAATAGTTTTTATACCGATCTTTTTTCCGTTAAAGCGATTAAGTTTTTAAAATAATTTAAAATAATCGAGTAAAATAAACATCCGCGTTTTGAATCACCCTGTACAAAATAATAGGAATATTTTCAAAATGAATACTATTTTCTGATTCGGATAGGTTATGTAATATTACTGTAAAGTTTAATAACCTAATTGTAATAAACATCTGCTCTATTAAATACCAAAAAGTACAATTTTTTTATATTGAAATGTCAATATCTCAAAAAATATTAGTTCTGGGTACATAGCATCCTTATAATAAATTGATCTACTCTTAAAGACAAATCGATATAGGTCATAATATACAGTATGTTCCATTTAAAAGAGTATAACTTTGGTTTGGCACAGCCACACGAATCACCCTATAACTACAGTCGAAGCTCCATAACTCGAATCTCAAGGGACCGGAAAATTACTTCGAGTTATAGAAGAGATTTCAGTTATACACAATGTGCAGGGACATCAGTAAATTTCGACTTACAGAAAATTTCGAGTTATAGAGGTTCGAGTTATAGAGTTGCGACTGTAATATTAAATAATGTACCTATACCATACGTAAGTAATAGCGAAAACAGATTTTAAAAAATTGCAATAATAAAGACGCTATCTTCCGAATAAGCACTATTGGCTCACCCTGTATGTATAGTTTAAGTAATTCTATAGTTCTTTTTCAAAAGTGTGTTTACCTCTCCAACAAGAGTCTGGCATAGCATTAAAAATATTCTTAATTTCAAATCTGCCTTATATGTTCTATGAGTCCACAACCTATGTGCTCCCGCCGTTGTGCCTATGAAGCCAAGAACAACTAACAATAAACCTGTAAAAAAAATTATGCCAGTATTAACAACTAATAAAAGATTCATATTTAAACTACAGTTCAGTTTTTCTCTATATGCCGAATTTTTATGTAGCTATCTCCTTCTAACTTTTGTGAAATAGCCTTATGGCTTTTGTCAAGTCACGTTATTTCGTCTTATATTTTCTTAACTCGTCTTATATTTTATACGATCGGCATATAGTAAAAAAATTATCTGTACGTTCATTTTCATGTGATATACATACGTGACAAGCTTAATAAAGTCATATACCTAAACTTCAAGGTTTTGTCTCCTTGAAACCAAGTTTTCTTTGGACTTAGGACCTTTTGAATTCTGTGGCCTGGTTTCTCAGTCACTTAAATTTAATCTTCAGTTTATTCCCATAGGAACGATTGTTTTTATAATTATTACTATGGGAATAAATAGGAAATTATAGATAAATTGCAACTGAGGAACCAGGCCCGTGAAAAATAAACCAATGGTTGTCTCAATACAATTGTATGTAAAATTGATTGTTATAAAGTTATTTAATACATTTAAAACTTATGAAGTTTATTTGACCAGTAAATCAATAAATTTTATATGTAACATTTTATTTTTCAAAAATTAAATTTTAAATTAAGGTATTTAATAATAATACTTGCCAAATAAAACCGTTGATATAAATGTGTCTTTTATATACCATAGAGAAAGAATCGAGAAAATTTGCACATGTAAATACAACAATATCGCTGGCCAGTCATTACTCCTTTTTATGTTTCCTGCCAATGCACTCACTTCCTCTATGTTAACCATTTTAAATAGTTAAATTCTTCGACCGTCGTCTACCAGTTGATTTTAATTACTGGAATTTAATAACCTTTACTGTCTGACGAACTTAAGAATTAATGTATTCAAAAATATTCCTACCTTTGATTGTTAAGTGATGATGACGACGTATTTTTTAACCGCTTTAAATTGAAAAATGACGTTGTTGAACTCAAAAATTAATCTGATGATTATTAACTTCTGTTCTAAAAAGCAAACAATTTATTTCATATTTCTGAATATAAGTAAGTTTAAAATAGGGTTCAATAATAAAGATAATTAATCTTGAAATGAATTCAATACGTATCGCACATATAATATATCACTAATACACCATTATAAATACATATATCATAAAATCAATATGAAAGTTAATGTTAAACAAGAATTTGACCTCTAACATTATATAAATTGTATTGGCCTATTGTATTGTAATACAACTGTACCTACATGGATTATTCCGTCCGTCCTTCTATAGAATGTTTTGACAGCAAAATATAGTATACGAGTAATTTTTTTAAGTTTTTTAACAATTTTTGCTCTGAAATTTGGACGGCATGTCTTAGCTAAACTGAAAAATAAGTAATTGCACTCCTTGTGCTTCATTTCATGACAAGAGTTGATTAAAAGATTTAAAAATCAGTCAGTATTATAAGGAGTGAGTTTACTAAAATCAAGCTAAGCCAGTTGCGTTTATAATAAGAAAGTTCATGCTTCTAATGTTAGTATTTAACAAGAAATAAATTATGCAGAAATATCTTAAAAGCCATTAAAGATAAATGTAACACTGTTTATTTAAAATCGAAAGAAAATTCCATTTTGTGTCAGAACTCAGAAGGGGACAGTTAACTTGGCCCCCCCAGTAACGTTTTTCAAAGTTTTTTTGCACCAAATGATTGCACCCTTAATGCACCCTTATGCACCACCAAAATAAACTTTTGCACCCCTTCAGGAGAGAAACTGCAGGCAAATTTCACTGGGAGGGGCCAAGTTTATCGTAGCCCCCCCCCAGTGAAAATTTTCAAAGTTTTTCTGGTGCACCGTTGCACCCCTAATGCACCCTTATGCACCACCTTTTTTAACTTTTGCACCGCTCAAATAGCTGAGAAAAAAAATAAAATAGAAAGTCAGCTAGCCCCCGCCAGTGAGAATTTTCGAAGTTTTTTTGGTGCACCTTATTGCACCCCTAATGCACCCTTATGCACCACCTTTTTTAGCTTTTGCACCGCTCAAATAGCGGGGGGGGGGGGGGGGGCAAGTTAACTGACCCACTCAGAAGGCATAGGATAAAGTTTAGTAGTTGCATTTAAAAAGATCAAGTTATTCATTATTGAAAACTATCAACTCCTGTGGATCCTTTGTAAGCTGCTTCTAAAGTATACGATTTAGTTTTTGTTAGAAAAGTATTACTTCGTCTTTAAAAACAAATATTGAAAAGTACAATTTTCCATCTTTTTTAGTTTTAACTCTCATATACCTGAATACAAAAGATGTATAATTGAACGAGGAATCCAAAAATGTAATGAAATATGGGGTTTTTTATTTAACGCCACCACATATTTGATGAGCTGTCTCCAAACTAAACCGAGTTTAATTTAAAACATTTGATGAGCCATCTGTCTGGTTCTATTATCTGTGATCTGTGCTTTCGGTTTCTCCCAGCCTTTTAATTCCACTGAAAACTGTAAATATGAAAACTTTGTCGTCTATTAAGGCTCACGACTTGCAGTCACAAAGTTTCTGAAGGGCTAAAGGGTGAGGGAAAGGAACAGTCAGTTGGCGTGTCGTTGATGAACTCCCACCAAAAATTTTTACGGAGATTATCAGCATTAAGCATTGTAGGGTCCAGAATTCCCTTAATCTCCGGTGGTGGCACCGAACTCCGTTATTGTAGCTTTTTTCTAAATTTTCACAATTTTATTTTGGTTAACATGCTTAGTTAAATTTCTTGCTAAAATTACGCTACCAAAGTAAGGAGGGTTAAAAACGGGGATCTTCAACTTTCACCCCAGACCCCTCCTACAAAATGGTGACCAGACCAAAATGGTGGGATTCGTCCAAAAATTTAATTAATAAATCAGAGGTATGCTCTGAAAAATTTTGTAAAATTGTAACACAAAAGCTTTTAAACGTCCGTTTAAAAGATTTTGTGATACAATTTTCATCGGACAAGAACCAGCTTTAATTGTAAAATTGTAAAAAAAATGAAACATTTTGTAAAAGTGTAAAATTCCCATTTTTCTTAGTATTTGAAATTTTGTCTAATCAACGTCATTAAATTAATGTTAAATAGGACATGGGTCTGGAATGCGTGCAAGTGCATTCTTTTTCCTGTTGTTTCCTTTGTGTTTTCAGGTACGTGTGCGGTTGCGCCTAATTAATTATGATTATCTAAATTAGCGTCGGAATGCAATTCTAATTGTTTCTCAATTGAAAATTTTGTTCCTTGGAATTAACTTCGTGAGTCAAAAATTAAATGCAAAAAAAAATCATCATAATAACAGGTGCTTTCCATTTTCCTGCCTGGGCAGCTCCGAGCTGCTCTGTGACATGACGCCCTCTGTTCCATTAAAAAATGCGACGTGGCGTCAGGTCTCGTTCGAGTTTCCTACCCCTCTCCCCTCGAGGACCACCTTTTGACTAGCGGCGTGAAACTCCAACAACAATTTTGTTAATATTTGAGGTTATATGAAGCTCTATCTGACGCATAAATACTAACATTTGTATAGTTGAAAATTGTGCTAATCGTTTTTTTGCGGAAAATATTTAAAAATCAAATTTAATTTTTTAACACCTGAACGGTCCAGGGTAAGAGGACCGGTCTTGCAATCGCATGGTCGTCGGTTCGAACCGCACTCGGGATAATTCTCGGGGGTGGTCGGTATCGACTTCAGGCACCCTTCAGTGTTGGGGATAAAATGCGACACTGCTTCCCCTTAAACGGCGAGAAGGTTGGAAGTAACAAAGCCATGGAACACTTTACACACACTCAAATACACTCCCGCTCCTGAGGTCCTGACAAGTCTTTGACTTAGGACCCCGTTGGGCAACCATCACAGATAAAAAAAAATTGATCAAACTGGTTATGTTGAAGGTGACAGTTATTCGCGCGTAAAATTTCGTGTTCCATTTGCGCACTATTCAGAGCAGCTCGGAGAAGCCCAGGGTTCTAAGCACCAAGGACATTACGCTCTCAAATGGAAAGCACCTAACCAAATTAAATGTAAAAAAAATCATTATAATAACCGATAGGACTAATCACCTGAGTGGTCACGGTGGTCGTGATTTGAGATGCGACCACTAGGCAACCACGGTAGGTATGAGTTCCGTTTAGAATAAGGTTACTGTATTGAGAAGGTAGCGCCAACTTTCTATCTCTTTTAATTTGGGGTTAATCAAATTCATTTATAAACTCCCTAGCAACAGTAATTATGTATGTATCTATCCTTTTTTTTTCTTAGTGTTTCATGGCGTCTTCATCGCGTCCTTTTTAATTTGGGGGACGGCAGCCGCGGAAATGAATGGTGGTACCTTCTAAATACAGTAACTTTAGTTTAGAAGACAGTCGGACCGAGCAGGAACGGCTAAATGGTGCTTCGCATGCCGCGTAATTCTATTAATCACCACTAGAGGCGCTTTCGTTCATCATTCAAATAAAATACGGTTTGGATTTTTAATACGTTATAAAATTTTCCAAACTATTATTTTTAAACTATTATTAATACTTTATAATCAAAAATGTCAGTCATACCTATAGTTTATGTGCGAAAAAATATTTTTCAGCCAATGTTGCTTAAATAGGCATACACCGTGTCCACGGATCGGGTTTTACTATAGGAAAAACTTTTTATTTTTCACTTTTCGAAAAAAAAATCATTCTTTATAAACGTTTTGCTTGTCTCAAAGATACTAAAAACGTTATAGAAAATATTAAATTTCCATTAGTAAGGCCAAGTTTCATAATCGAATTTAAAGGAGACTTTAAATTATAGTCACCCTCAGATGTCAAAACAAATATGAAAACCCATTTGTTTACACATCTGAATGTGATTTTAAATTTAAAGCCTCCTTTAAATTCGATTATGAACTGGGGGTAACAATAAAATAAAATAAAATCCAGTTTAAACTTTCACAAAATACGGCAATGTTCAAAAATTCCGTTAGCATAATCAAGTAAACTGGTTAACTCAAGCAATATCAATTACTGTAAATGTAATTTGGGTGATAGTTATGTAGAAATAAGGACATAACATAAAATAAACTCTCTTCAAAAATTAAGTTTTATTTAATTTTTACATTTTAAGAACCTGCGAGGTAATAAAAAAATGACTTTTGTGAATTAAAACGTGATAAGAAATCAAATTCATAATATTGCCCGATTCTAGCTAACGTGATGGGCAATTCCACGGTAATGTCAACCTGAGTGATAGTTTTTCATCTTTAAGTTTTATTGTCCAATTTTTCAAAAATGATTAGCAAAAGAATAAATTTTAATTTGCTGTATTTATTTAACTTTAATATTGTCAAAAAAAAAATTATTTTCATAGTTTAAACTAAAGTAACAATGTACGCGTACTTAAATGAATAACTGATTTATTAACTTTCATTCAAATTTCATTAAATAATAAAGGTACGGCTGAAATTGTCCTCTCATTATTAAGACAAATAATGTTTTTATAATAAGTATTGAAATAATAAATATTGGTTTTGAAGTACAAGAAAAAGAATTTACAAAGTCTTCAATTTTTTACCTTCCGCGTAAGTGACAGAAACATATTTATTTGTATATCTCGTTTTAGAAAACTATTCATCACTTAAAAACATACAGTCTTTTTCTATGAACATTTAGCTTTATTCTTCGCTTTAAAACAATTAGATAGCTTTTTTACTTTGTGTTAAATTAGCGTCACTTACGCGACAAATCAAGCGGAAAAATACCCTTTGCAACCGAATGAGTAATTTTTTTATCAACTTTTGCCATGGAATTTGGACGGCATGTCTTAGCTATACTGTAAACCAACGTCAAGTGACAATAGCATTGACTTATTTTTCACCTAAGATAAGACATACCGTCCAGATTTCATGGCAACAGTTGATAAAAAATTTTAAAAATCTTTTGACTTGTTTCCCTAATAGGCAACAGCAAAACTGAAAGTGGTAAAAAAAATGTGAATTCTCGATAGTAAAATTTGTTACCAATTCCTAACAGTCATAAAATTCATTGTGTGAGGTACAATACAGTATTAAAAATTAACACAAAGCAATTCGTGGAAAATTCATGATTTTCTGACAAAGATTTCGGTTAGAAAGAGGACAGATTATTAATTAATTATTATTAATTGGTCGAAATTTATCGTTTTTTAATAAAACATTCATATTATAATATGTTTTCCTTTTTTAATTTCACAGTGTCGCAATTTTGCAGTTCGTTTTATTACTGAGAATAGATTAATGTATTTTCCAAATGTGTATATCATTAACCTAGTATTTTGTGCTTCCAACAATATCAGTAGTTTTTTAAACAATTAGATAATTTTAGAGAAATTGACAGTTTTTATAAACGTTCTTTAACTCAGGTTGCAGAGCTGTCGCGTAAGTGACGCTGAATTAAAAAATTAAAGGTTACTAGAATTGAGAAAATTCTTTTATAAAATAAATGTCATTTCAAACTTTAACTATTAAACTTTTGTTTAATGTCTTCGAACAAAGTCATTCTTAAAAGAGTTAATAGTATATTATTTTACGAGTTTCACAAGAAGGCTTATTGTAACACGAGTGGAGTTGGGGTACGACTAGCGAAGCGTAGCGAGCTAGGAGTGCCCCAACGGAACGAGTGTTACAATGCCTCTTGTGAAACGTGTAAAATATAGTATTTTTTCTACTTTGCGTCACTTATTGAACAAAAATATGAAAAATACTGTCAAAAATTTGATCTCCTTAGTATATGGGGAATTTTAGTTGTAATGCGTGGCAACACTGAAAACCTTTCGTTTTAATTAAAAGTCACATTAACAAGTTATTAATTTTTCTTATCCAGCTTCATTGTAAGTATTCTGTTAAGTAACAAATAAATAATGAGTTATTTCGTAAAATCTATTAAATATTTTCAATTAAAAATTGACTAAAATTTCCCCAAAAACGGTTTCACAATTAGCTTCATTGTGAAACTGTTTTTGGTGTCACAATGAGTTCATTGTGAACGCAAAGTAAAAAAAATATATTAAATGATAAAACTTAAAAAACACGCTACGATTGTCGCGTAAGTGACGCTGGAATTCCCCTGATTTTTAACAGAATTTTAATCTTTGCTACATTTTGTAAAAGTTAAAAGATAAATTTCCCAACTTTTCAGTTGTTAATGGGAACTTATTATTTTCTGTAATATTTCTTGGGGTTTTAGGTCAAGCAAAAAAGAATGATTTTTTTTTCGAAAAGTGAAAAATAAAAAACTTTTTCCTATAGTGAACCCTATCCGTGGACACGGTGTATAAGGAATGTATAAAGACAGCGAAAAACATGTGGTGGATTACGAATATAATGTGTATAATGCAATATGTTTAACTTGCTTAATCTCATTTAGATATATTAGTGATTTAAGAAACCATTTAGTAAATAAACACGAATTAAAATTAGAATTAATAGAATTAAATTTTCCTACACTTGAAAGTAAGTTAGTTATATACAGATTATTCAATTGGAACGGCTCACTATTTACTACTAACCTTCTTATTTTTAAAGATAGAAATTTGGTAAAATTAACAGATATTCTATGATTTTTATGCTCTTTTTAAATTGCTAATAAAAAAATAATTGCACTGCTATTGACAAAATTTTTTAAATTTATTTACAAAATAATGAAGTAATTAAAAAAAATCTTCACAGGAGTATGCCGCTTTAAAAATATCTGTATAAAATATTAGTATTTTCAATATCAAAATTATGGTTATTTTCTAATGAATGTTCTGCAAGCATTGAATGATTTTGATTATTTTTTTGGATATGATATTTATAGTGGTCTAGACTTTTTTTTTAAATTTTGACTTGTTTCTCCAATATCTATAACACGAATTACATTTTAAACATTTAATTTCATAAACCACGTTAGGTTGTTTTAGTATTAGTAAGTTGTTTACAGATTTGCTAGCTAAAATTAAATTGTGTTCTTTGAAAATGTGTTTAAATGTGTTATACAGTGGTTCAATGTAAGGTAATGATATGATATGTATTTTTTGTTTGAAGTTCGTTTTATATATTATAGATTTTTGAATTTTGTAGATATTTAACACGATTTTTAATTACTTATCATAAATGAAGTAATTATCATAAATAGGGCTGCGAAAATTTATCGATATATCGATAAATATCGATATTTTTAAGTTATCGATAACCGATATTGAAAATATGATATCGCGCACCCCTAATCATAAATGAAAAGTTTATCTGAAAGGAAAACAGCTCGATCTATTAAAGAAATAATTGTTGCAATTTTATAGTTTTTGGATGTGTACGAGTGAAAATTAATGTATCTACCTGACGACGTAGGTTTATGAAACCAATTAGTTATTAATTTGTCATTATATCTGATAATATTTAAATCAAGAAAACTTAGTGAATTGTTAATTTCTTTTTCCGCAGTAAATTGTAATCTATTACGGAAAGAGTTAAAACAAAGTCTACTTTATCTGAAGGCAAAATCAATAAAATATCATCGACGCGACGTAACGAAAATATAAAATTAAATTGAACTTTTCTCTAGTTCCTGCATGGGAATTTCAGCTAAAGCAGTAAGTAATTTCACTTCACTAGCAAATTACAGCCATTAACATTTTTGTACGTATTTACCCCTAGTACTCTATGCAAATAAACACAAAAAGACAACTTTGAGTATGTGGCCAAATTTTAAAATTACCGCGGAAATCTCGAGACAAAAGCCCAGCGAAGATCCGAACCTGGCACGCGAAGCACCATTTAGCCGTTCCTGGACCGAGCTCGTTAAACTTCGACGGTTCGTCCGTCAACTAAACGCAGATAAAATTGTAATTAGCGCCATCTTTAAATCTGAGACGCGCGCGCTGGAGTTACGATCGCTTGAGCGACAAGAGTCCATGTAGTTATGATGGTGGGTCAAGAAAAACTCGAGCGCCGGAAAAATATGCGGTCGCGAGCGATAGTTACAGGATGCGTCGAAAAAGTAATTGTCTAATTAACCATGTTTTGTTTTGTTTTGTTTTTAAGGGAAGCAGCTAATTTATGAAATTCTTCATTCAATTTAACATTGTTTTTAAATTTTAATGCGGATTTAATTAAATTTAATTTTTTTTTATTATTTTTTTTTGTTTGTTTTGTTTTGAGTTATTCTAATTATTCAAAGTTACCTTCCCACGTAATTTTAATTTTTGTGGAAGAATTATTGACGGTGGTTAATAATAAATATCTCGACACCCTCAGTTTTTCTTTTTTCAATGCGAAATTAAAGTTTAGTCAAAAGTTAATAGTCAATTAAAGTGAGTAAATTTGGTCAGTGAAACTTAAAAGAAATTTAATTTAAAATGGAAGAAGAAGCAAATGATATAACATTGGCAACAAACAACACTCAAGAAGCAAATATCCTCCCTGTAAACGGTGCAGAATAACCACCTACAATGAATTTGTCTAATCTTCGAACTATTGGACAAATTCTTGTTGACCTCCCAGAATTTTCGGGAAAACCTGGAGAAAACATACGGGAATTTTTCCTGAAATTACGCCAACGTGTAGATATTGATGCTTGGACGGAGCAGCAAATTTTGGCAGTTGCGAGATACCAGCTGAAAGAAGAAACTTTTCAGTACCTGGAATTAGAATCGCACCTTTTGTCATCCACTATAACGTACGCCGAATAGCGTTAATAAAACGTTATGCCGAGAAGGTTTTTCCGTGCGAAGCATATTTAATGCTCCAACGATGTACCCAAGCGTCAAACGTTGAGGATTTCTCCATTCGAGTGAAAAAGGTAGGAAGAAAACTCTTAGAAGAAAACCTTGCCTTAGTCGAACCAAATCAACCAGCTGAACGAGAAGCCGCAATAAAACGACGTCAGCGAGATTTGGTGGAACAATTCAAGAGAGGACTGGACCAGGAGTTGATGAAAATGATCATCCTGGACTTAAATAGAAATCCTCAAAAGTAGTTCGAAGAAGTGATAGAGCTTGCTCAACAAGCTGAAACAAGCGGGAGGATGCTGAAGCAAATGAGACGGTTGAATAACTTGTACAATACCAGTCACGAAATAGAAGAAGAGAATGAAGATTACGGCGAAGAAATTTTCAGCTACGAAGCTGAATGAAAGGAATTACCAACAGGAACGCAACGAAAGAGCTCAATGGGTCAGTGAATCAAATCATTTTCCAGAAAGCAGGAACAATAGATTTCCTACTAGAAGAAGGCCCATGGGAAAAGACAAATCTTCAAAAGATAGTTACGAACTTTCCAGAGAGGCATTAAGAAATGACTATTCAAGAGGGGCAATATTAAAAGGCGAACATTCAAGGGGAGCAATAAAGGAACAAAGTTTTCCGCAACGCGGTAATCCAACCCCAACGATGTACAAACATAAAGAAGTGGAAGAAGCACCCAGAAGCGGAAGGAAAGTTAAGGAAGAAATAAAGAAGGAGACTCTAGGGGAAGAAGACCGCAGGTCATCACCATCACTGCCAATGATGGAGGATGATCAAGATGACATAGTCGGCAGCTGTCAAGTCCGAATGAAAAATGCGCCCGATATTCCTCCTGTATTGCTGTGCAGGGAAGGTACCACGGACAACATAAAAAATGAGGACACTTATAATGCTCTAATGTAAACGAGTGTTTCAGGAAAATTGTTACTTTGGTACCGAAATTAATTTGACATGTAAATTTATTTATTATGATCACATTGCTATGAAAACGACTGTAAACTGAATTAGAAGTTTCATTTACATTAGTAAAAAAAGACTTGTCCTCATTTTTTTTATCGCCAGTGGTGCAACATTGAACAGGATATATTGCTGAAACTCCCTCATCTGCTCATCCATGGACTTATAGTGGCACGCACGATTTCTAAATTCATGCCGGAAGTGCAAGTTTGCATCATGAATGTTACCAGCGGAACGGTTAAAATACCGAAAAATACAGTGGTTGCCTATAGCGAAAGAATAGAAGTACATGAACACAAACAAAGAAAAGGAAAGGAGCGCATCTCCATAAACAAGGTAGACTTGAGAAAAGCAGGAATTCTTGAGAAATTGGAGCTTGAACATTTGAAAAGGGACGAGAAAGACAAACTATTAAACCTGATTCGACATCTGCATGGGAAAAGATGTGAAATTGGGGTGCACACATGAAATGAAACACAGGATTATCACGGAGGACGTGCCACCTATTACCAAAGCGCCGCGGTCGTATAGAATACCGTTTCGTCAACAGAAGGAACTCCAAAACCAGATTGGAGAGATGTTGGAGCAAGGAGTGATCAAAGAATCCTCCTCGCCCTGGAGTGCACCGATAATAATGATGAAGAAGAAAGCCGCAGAAGGTGAAAATAAGATTCGCGTCTGCATAGATTACAAGGCGCTGAATACCATCATCAAGCGAGACTACTTCCCGTTACCAAATCTTCAGGAAACTCTCGACCAACTAGGAAATGCAAAGTTCTTTTCCACGTTGGATCTGGCAGCGGTTGTTTGCAAGTGGAAGTTGACCCAAAAGTTAGGGAGAAAACTGCAACCCCAGATGGTCACTACGAATGCCTAAGGATGTCGTTTGGATTGTTTAATGCGCCTAGTACAGTCCAAAGGCTGATGTATTCAGTTATATCGGTGCTCACAGAGGAAACATGTTTGGTATATAGATCTCGATGACATAATAGTGTTTAGTAGAATACTGGAAGACAATCTGGATAGGTTAAAAGAAGTTTTTAAGAGATTAAGAAAAGCAAATCTAAAGTTGAAGCCGTCAAAGTGTAAGTTCTTAGCCAAGGAGGCTAAATATTTGGGACATACTACTGTGTTTTTTTTAAAATGCAATAAGCGGTGGCTGTGGAAAAGAAAATTCATGTCTTAGCTCCATTCATTTACTTGAAATTTTCAGATTTGGCATTTGTTAGATGCCAAGCTACGACATGAGTTTTAATTTTCATGGCCAACCTTTATGGCATTTTTAAAAAAATACATTGTATAACCGAAGAAGGAATCGAACCGGACCCGAAAAAGTTAAATGTTGTAACAAGTTATCCTCGACCTAGAAATGTGAAAGACATTAGAGCTTTCCTAGAGCTAATAGGATTCTACAGAAAGTTTATCCCCGAATTTTCACACAAGGCATCGCTCACGAAAAAGGACAATGAGTTGGTATGGACGCAGGAACAAGAGGACGCATTCGAATACCTAAAGGAGAAGTTGTGGAGTCCGCCAGTCCTGAAGTATCCTAACTTTGAGGAACCATTCATACTAGCGACGGATGCTTCTGGAACAACTGTCGGTGTAGTGTTAAGCCAGAAAGAAAGCAAGTATGAAAGACTTATAGCTTACGTTAGCCGACATCTCAACAAGGCCGAGAGAAATTATGACGTGACTCAGCAAGAGTGCTTAGCAGTTGTTTGGGCCATTAAGCATTTTAGGTGCTACCTTTACGGGACAAAGTTTACCATTTACACGGATCACAGACCGTTAAAGTGGTTATTTTCACTTAAGGACCCTACATCAAGGTTAGCCCGATGGGCGTTTCTCTTGTCGGAATAAGACTTTACAATAGAGTACAAACCCGGAAGAAAGAACAACAATGCTGATGCCATGAGTCGGTTGCCGAGAGTTGAAGAATTACAAGAAAAAGAGGAAATTCGGAGAAATCAGGACCATGAACAGATATAAGGAAAAATAAAGCGGTCATAAGAAGTTAAAATGACAAACGACGTCACAAAAGTGGATAAACGAAAATTGATAAGAAGAGAAATTGAAAAAATGGACAGAATTACAGAAATAGGGAGTGAAATTGAAGAAAATGTTAAAGTATTAGGTCCAAAAGAAAATTTTAAGAAGGAATACAAAAGTTATAAGATAAAAGTCCTGAGAAATAATAAAGTTAACATGAAACCAAGACATGAAGAGAGTAAAAGAGTCAATCCAATAGATGTTCAAGTGGAAATCAATAAAAATAACTAATATCTTAGCGATGATGAACCAGGAGACCCCAAGTATGAGAGGACGTTCTCGCAGTTAGAACGAGAAAGAGTGCAAGGATATGAGGAATTCCAAGAATGGGCACGAAAAGCCAGAGAGCAAGATCGAAAAAAAGATATAACTCCGACAAAAATAAGCCAACCTCTCGAAGAAACTCCAAGAGAAATCGAAACCCACCCAGTCTCGAAAAGAAATCGAATCGACGCTGAGGAAACAATTATACCGTACCTAGATAAGTAGTTAACAAAGAAAAGATCAGGGTTTGAAGAATCTACACCGAGAGATTCGGGAAGAACAGATGGAGGACTCTTACTACATCGATGATGACGATGTTATCTTCCGAATTAGACGAGGCAATGAAAGACATGACAGAATCGTCATTCCGAAGACTTTGGTGCGACAGTGTATACATGACCATCATGATCTACCATACGCGGGACATCAAGGCGTACCAAAAACGTTGAGATTATTGCAAAAACGGATGTACTGGAGAGGAGTGGAAGATGATATTAAGGACTACATCAGAAAATGCCATTCCTGTAATACGCGAAAAACGCCTACAAACAAAAGACCAGCGCCATTGCAACCGTTCTGTGATGTTTCTTATCCGTTCGAGTTAACAGCTATGGACATAGTGGGACCGTTAGTTACCACAGATCAGGGTAAAAGATATGTGTTGACATTCCACGACTACTTCACGAAGTATCCGGAAGCAATACCTTTACCGGATCAAAAAGCGAACACTGTAGCTCCAGCGTTCGTAGAGAATATCGTTACTAGACATGGCGTACCAAGGAAATTGCTGACAGACCAAGGGACAAATTTCGTGTCAGAATTAAGAACATCTGTAAAAATTGGGAATTCGGAAGATACAAACAACTCCTTACCATCCGCACAGCAACGGAATGATAAAAAGAACAAGCAGGATATTGAAGACATGTTGTCACATTACGTTTCGAAGTCGCAACGCGATTGGGACAAGTGGATACCATACGTCTTGATGGCCTACAGAGCCAGCATCCACTCCTCCATTGGCGAAACTCCATACTTTCAACTCCACGGAACGGACATGAAAGTACCCAATGACGACAACCTCACTTCTACAAGGCAGCGATACGACTACAGCGAAAACTACACTACAACGGCACTAGTCGCAAGACTGAATTCCACCTTTGAAGTCGTTCGCCAGAGATTAACGAAGTCGGCAGAGCAGCGGAAAAAACAGTACAACAAGAAAATTAGACCTACCGAACTCCAACTAGGAGACAAAATCTATTTGTACAACCCAGGTGTAAAACCAGGTCTGTCGAGGAAATTAAGCAAGAAGTGGGAAGGTCCGTATCGAATCACGGAAAGGTTAGGACCTATAACATACAAAATCGTCCGAATAAGTGATCATGAAGAACAGATAGTTCATGTCAACAGATTAAAGTGGTATGAAGATGGTGACAATAATCGAAACGCACCTCAGACTCGAAGAAACGAGAGGGATGTGCCAAGATAAGAAGACTCAGAGGATCAAGAGTCAGGAGATGACATCGGAATCTCTGGTAATATGGAAAAATTGGAAAGAGCATATTTCGGCGGAATACCACAGAGAAATGTCGTAAACCCTCCAGAGAAAATAGAGCCCTGGATAGGGACACCAGCATCATGGAATGAAGAACCGGTGAGACGGCAAGTGGTAGACTTCAACTCAAATGCTTTACATGAAGTTCAAGAAGACGACCAGTTGGAAGATGAAGAACCACCAGACTTACAATTAGTGAGTGATGGCAGTTTCGAAGAAGATATGGAAACAGATGCCGAAGAACCTGCAGAAGTCCAGGAATAGCCGGTGCAAATCCCAAAGAATGAAGGACATGTCGAACCACTTGAACGAGCTACTGATAGTGGACATCATTATGGAACTAGGAGTAACGGACCCGCGAAATCACAACCAAGGGTCATGCCAAAGACGTGAGTAGTCGAAGAGGAGCATTATGATAAGATGACTGGGATAAAACGTAAGGTTTTCGATGTCACGAATATAATGTAATATGTGTTTTTATCTTCCTTGGCATGATCCAGTCCTTGTAAATCCTTTATACTCAACACTGTAAATATGCGCCAGGGAAACCTCCCGGATCTTACGTAATAAAAGTTTTTTATAATTCAAAATTTAGTAGGGGCAGTGTTGTAACATATCTAGTTACACGTATTTAGATACAGTATCTAGATACTTTCAGTGTATCTGTACCTGTACCTAGTTGCATTGTAGAACTTGGTATCTGTAACTGTATTTAGTTACATTTATGTATGTATCTGAGCATTTAGATACACAGATACATTTTTTAAATAAAAATAGACATCTCACCTTATGTTACAAGAAATTAAAAGTACAGTTTTCCAATACACAGGCTAGACGTTAATGGCAAGATCTCCTTTATATTGTGCAATGTCTTTTTATAATAAACTTCCACAACGGATAAGCGGATAGCGTTACTTGGTTTTCGTACAGCATTTGTGATTGGCTATAATTTTGAATGAGCCAATCACAAATGCTGCACGAGAGCTACAAAACGCAATTTATTTCAATTTTGTATAAATTATACACTAAAGCAGCAACAAAACCGTTGTGAAACGTTTGTACAGTTACGGACAGAAAATTTCGGATGTCACTGTCATTCCACTGATGTAAAAATTAAGAAACTCCTATACAGGGCGTCGCTAAATTCCGTGGACATGTCTTAACCACAGATTCCTGGGCTCAATATAAGATGATTTAGCTCAACTTATCTATATCCAAAAGTGCTTCGTTAAGTCGGTATTTTGCTTCAAAATTGTTGAAAAAAGAGTTAATTTTTCTTATAACAAAAGAACGCTTGAATTAATTTGGATGATATTTGGTACGATGATCAATAGTAAGGTAAGTCACATTTTCAGATGGTTTGAGTAATTTACATTGGGTTGCTAGTGTGAGAAACAGGGTTGCCATCGAACAGATATTGCAATAACCTGTGTTGGGGGTATATAGTATACAATGTGCATTATATACTGTATACAATCTACTTTGTAGGTATATTATATCTGTACATAATATACTACGATAAAAAAGTATATTGAATATTTATACAAATTTTAGGATATTATGAGTAAATATTCTTTTCCGCACTTGGGAAATATAATATTCAGTATATTATATCGTCGTTGTGCATGCAAATTGCAGTAGGAACAAAAAACTGTATGAAATATTAAATCATATCTTTTTGTGGTAAAAAGGACTGTCCTCTACTTTTTTAAGATATTATCCAATTATTAAAAATACCCAATTAAATAGAAATGTCTTCAATAAATTATTTAATGGCCAAAAATATATTTTTGTTACTCATTTTGAGAAAAAAGTGCACATAGCGCATTTTGCATGCACAACGTCGATATACAAATTGTATATAATGTACAGCTGAAATCAATAAAAACGGGAAATGTCAAAAAAATTGGCACTTTTTTTGTAGTGTGAAACTGACTATTAGAAATAGGTTAGAATTATTTGACGCTACGTCAGGTTATAAATAAATAGGTTAGATTTTTTAAAAGGTATGTTTTGTCAAGTAGACAATTAATTGACAAATACAACCAAATTTACAATTGGAAAAATTTCATTTCCCGTTTTTTTTTAATTCAGCTGTACAATTTGTACATTATATACATTATATACATATTGTATATTATATACAAATGCACTTTCATTTAAACTTGATTTCAACAAACTCTGTTGCTAGTTGACATAAACATAACGCGCACTGCATGATCATGTCATATTATTTAGAATTGAAGCTAAATTACCGAACACCGTCCTTTTTTGAATTAAAAATGACAAAGCTATGGAACAGCTGATAAAGTGACAAATATGTTGTATATTTTATGGATTTAAGAAGGACATTTCAAACATTTATTATAATTTTCTTTTAAATAAGCTTTAATATTACTTGATTGAAACTCGTTTTATTTCGTCACAAATAGCTGGTATACACTGCAATGCATTAACTCATTCTTTTTAAAATTGAACATAGAAATATTTATCTTGTATATTCACAGTTAAAAAAAAAACTCGTGGTATATGCACACTGCACAGATGGGAAAAAAACTCAGTGTATACAGGCTGTTACAAATTCGAGGCTCACCATTGGAATCTCGGAAACGGTAAGAGATACATAACATGGATTCATAACATTCATTTTTAGATCTAAAATTTTTTCAAAAATCTGTTTTTATGATAAACGAAATAAAACCCCGAAGGTGTATCAAACTTTTTTTGGTTTTTGTTTTCATTGCATACCATGTTTTTCGTTGCAGTGTTATTTTCAACAATTTCTTGCATTTCCAGCTGTTTCAAATTATTAAATAGGGATGTGTGATATATGGAAAAGCATCAGAAAAAATAGATCTATTCATTGGTATTAAAACCCAATGTAGCGCCCATAAGAAAAAATGAAGTTGATGATGATCAGAACGAGACGAAACGTTTCAAGTAAAATCTAATAATATCATCGTAAAGAGCTTAAAAAAGTGCCTCTAGAATGTGTTAATTTTGTTAAGATTCCTGCAATAATAACTTCAGAAAAAAATAAAAAAGAAAATTTCGTTTTTCGGTTTTTTGGAAATATTTCAAAAACTATAAATCGTAGAAGATTTTCCAGAACGGATTATTACTGAGCACCAAAATACGCAACTTTGCCCCAATTTAACCGACTTCGTATCTCTTACCGTTTCCGAGATCCCAATGGTGAGCCTCGAATTTATAACAGCCTGTATGTATATTATATACATATCAAATATATTGTATATGTATAGAGGTACAGATAAAATGTCGTATATTGTACATGTATACAGGTAGAATTTTAAAACTAGGTGGATATAAGGATATAAGTAATTTCGGACGAAGTCGTGTAGGAGTAGAGGGGGTTCTAGCGTGTATCAGTTCAGGCCTCAGTTCGAAGCATACAGTTTTTAGAGCTGTTTTTTAGCTACATTATTATATTACAAACAATAATAATTGCGTTATGCAAATGTGTTGCGGCAATTAGAACAATATTTTACATGAATTATTGAAATCCTAGTTAAAATAAAATTATTAAATACGCGCGCATCGTTTCGCTTCCCAATGCGAGACAAGGCCGGCCGTCCGAATACATCCGAGGCACGCGTCGCCAATCTACTTGTTTCACTCAAACTGTATATACATTTTCAATGAAATATACAGTATATGTTTGCCTATGAGGAAGTACTTATAGACACTACACTATTTACCGTAAAACAGATATCATTTATTGTTCAGCAACTGTGTATTACGTCATTTCATGTTAATAATTTATTAATTTCTTTTTATATTTTTTTTCTGTTGTTTTGAAAATAAGTATTTATTGCAGCACATCATTGAATGCAGAAAAAAAAGTTCTTTCGAAATTTATTACAGTAATTATACCATTGCATTTAAAAAACAAAAGTTGGCAGCTGTCATGCAGCTGTTTTAAATGCATTAAAGACACAAGGTATGGTATATTGTAGAGTTTTTTCTGCCATTTCATTTGATTTTTTGATCATCCAAATACGACAATAAACACCGACGCTATTCGCGTAGGCGTTTTTTTGGACTCAGCCTGTATACATCAGATGAGTGACAGTGTCATCCGAAATTTTCTGTTCGCAACTGTACATCTATTATTATAACAAATAAAGGCTGAGAACACTAAGAATTTATATAAAAAATATCTGAAATCAGTCAAGAAAATAAACAAAAAGGATATACTTATACTTAGTTAATAGCGTTACGGGAAGAAGGATTGATAATATTTCGGAAATAATTCAGAAGCAAACCTTCAATCATTGTTGATCAGTGTACTTGTATACAATGTGATGTGCAAAATAAAAAAAGTTTACCTTCTAGAGAAAAGTTTATAATTTTTTTGTGACAGTTACATATTTTAATATTTAAAAATTGGTCCCACAGAAAATTCGTGACACCGTTTTCATACAAATAAAATATATAACAAAATTAACAAAGGAACACTTGCTACATTTACATCTAGTAAATATTAGGTTGTTCGGAAAAAAATGTTGTTTTATATCTAGAATTTTTTGATTCCAGAAAAGTTGGGTGATGATATCGTGGAACACAACTACTAGCAGAAAGATGGCAAGAGGTTACTGATGCAAATGGTGACTATAGAGTTTAATCAAAATTTATGTACTTATGTATATAAATATTCTGAATTAAAAAAAAACGACGTTTTTTTCCGAACAACCTAATAGTATAATGCTTAAATATAACACTGATATAACATCCGTAATAAATACTTCATTGAATACACGCAAGTGAAAGGCAATTTGACGGAGGCACATTGTTCATTATGGTCAGCATATTAATACGTACTATTTAATAAATATTAATATTCATATGATAACATATAAAACAAAAATTAACAAAGCATTATTATTCTAAGAAGAATTAATTTGGTGCTGGCTATTTGGATGGAATATTCTCCGTTTGCACTAAAATATTTTTCTATTCATAAATATCTATGCATTCATAAACATCAAAACAAACTGCATTACATCTGTAATTTAAATCTAATTTAAAGCCTGGTCCCGATTACTGGCATTCGTATAGTGTACTATATAAATCTATTTGCATTGGCTTAAATATGTTAATAACAACATAAATACTGATAAAACATATTAATCCTTAGCGCGACTATTGGAATTAGTATTAATTATCTTTTTCTTCTGCCATTTTATCAAGCTCTTCTAGATCTTCTTTGGTGATATCTTTATCACCATAACCCCATATGTGGCTACCATCGCCGGATTTAATCGCACGTCTGTGGATCATTTGTGGTGAAACGCTTTTTAAATCGTATGCCCAACCGATCCACGCAAAAAAATTGATGAAATGAGTCGATGGATTAAATCTATTGCCGAGCTCTCCTGTTTTATAATCCCAAGGAAAAACGTGATGGTAATTGTGCCAACCTTCTCCCAAAGCTGCGATAGATACCGCCAAATTTTCAACTGGACTTATATACCTGTAAATTATCGACCATGTCAAGAAAGATTTCAGTATTACAAGAATAACAGAAAAAAATTCGTTCGCGTAATAAATAGGTACTTGAGAAATTATTTAAATAATTGAAAAAATAAATGTCTAAACTCACTTGTCATATGGCTTCTGACCCCACATATGAGCTACGCTGTTCACAAAGAAAGCAATATTCAGGGTAATGCAAAAGCGTGCGTTAAAATTAATCCAAAACGAGTTCCAAATTGATTCATCCCAATAATACACAGGGATACCAACAGGAAGGGCTATTGTAAAAATAAGGAAAAGTAACGGATAGTACCTGAAAAAACAAATAAACTTATAAAATTGCCATATTACAGGTAGGTACAATAAAAAAAAACACCAACAGATTTATTTTTTACTAGAGATAGATGTTTTATAATCATATTCTTTTCAAATAATCAAAAAATATAGGAAGGATTAATAATAAAAGCCCTTTCACAATGACTTAATGTAACAAAATTAATCACTTAAAAAAAAGTTGGAAGCACTGTTAGAAATGTAAGCGTCTGTGGTAAGCGTACTAATTGGCTAAATTTTATTAATTTAAGTTTCTTCAGTTGACAACTTCCATTTTTGGGTTAATTCTATTAAGTACAATCAATCAACAGCATTCTAAAACAA
The DNA here is from genome assembly GCA_033060865.1 of Dorcus hopei. Taxonomy (NCBI): domain Eukaryota; kingdom Metazoa; phylum Arthropoda; class Insecta; order Coleoptera; family Lucanidae; genus Dorcus; species Dorcus hopei. Next base: position 7,714,507 of record CM065423.1, on the reverse strand, counting down.
TATAGTGAGTGTAGTCTTTGAGTCCTAGAGTTGGGCAAAAGGATTTTACCCTGCATTAACCTGGATAACCACTAGACGTTTACGAAAATTCACCCGGTTGATAACCGGGTTAGAAGTGTGAGAGAGAACATTAAGAGATTTAGTGCATGTAAGAGTGAGAAAAATAGAGCACGGTGTATCCACTGGGTTAATTTTCGTAAACGCCTATTGACAGTTGACAGTTTACAAATACTTGCGCATGCAGAGAACAAGAAATTACATTGTTTCTAGGTACTTTATTTTGACTCTCACGAATTAATAGTATGTATATTAAAAAACAAGTTTCATAAGACATGATTTTAGCACACACATCCAGGCCAAAGGCTCGTTTTCTAATGGACTTCTTCTTCTTCTTCTTTCTTGATTCCTTTTGCCCCTTCAGGCGTCGGATTGTGCGTTCCGGTCTTCATTTATCCATGTCTTCCAGGCCTTTCTATCTTTTGCTAGGATTCTCATCTCTTCCTTTGTTTTACCTTTTATTCTTCCAAGATCCTCTATCTGGTCTAACCATTTCTTTCTTGGTCTGCCTCTTCCTTTTTTGCTCGGTTTACCCATTTCCATTATTCTTTTTGTTAGTCTGTCGTTTCTCATTCTTATGACATGCCCGTACCAGTTTAACTTTTTTTCTTTAATTTTTTCCAGGATTGGTCTTTGTTTCATGTCTTCTCTAACGATTTCATTTCTAATTCTGTCCCATTTTGTTATTCCGTTGATCTTTCTGAGATGCTTCAGTTTCATCGCGTTTATTTTGCTTTCATGTTTTTTCAACTAGGTCCAGTTCTCTGCACTCTGCTGCGTATGTAAGTAGGTATCGGTATCGTTATTGTGTTGTGTATTTTTAGTTTAACCTCTAACCGATTGTGGCAGCAGAATTCATCTTGCCGCCAGAAATATCAGCCTGTCCATTCTATCCCCCTGTCCAAACCATCCCCGGTCTCCCCTACTAATTATTTGAATGAGTTGTTTGGGTACTTCTAGTTCTGCTAGGCTGCTCCATGTTACTTGCCTATCAGTCGTGACAAATGAAGGTCAGGTATATCTCTTTTCTCTCTTCTATTGTTCTTTCTATTAGAGTCTTCAGTATGTAGATATTGTCGTTTGTTTGTCTTCCTGCTCTGAATGCCGTTTGCTCTTCTTCTAGTCTGGGTTCCATATATTTCTTATTCTTTTTTCTAATATTCTTGTGTATAGTTTTCTAATGGACAAGTGCGCTAAAATGTCTTATGAAACGTGTATTTTATACTATTTTCTCCATTTTGGTTGCTTAAATGTAAAAAAATCTGCGTTATTTTGTAATTTAAATATAGGAAAATTCTGTTTGAAAATGTGGAGGTTGGTGCCATTAGTTGACGTTTAATAATTTCAAACAAATGTCAATTTGAAGGTTATTTTTGCAATTTTAAGATATCAACAGATACAAGTATTGTCAAACAAAAGTCAGCTTGGAGCTTATTTTTGTAATTTCAAATGTCAACAAATGTCGCCGTATATGCTGTCGCCAACCTAATAAAATGACATTTCAGATGCTTTAATGAGCTACTTTATAACATCCAAATGGGTTTCATAATGTGGTCGTAAAGACGCCAAAATAGAAATTGATTTTAACATTTTAAGTGATTGATTCCGTAGGCACATAAATAGTTTAAAGTAGATTATTCAATTCACCTGTCATTTTTCAAATATTTACCAATAAAATAGCAGATATTTACTTTCGTAGCCTAGCAACAGCAAATTCCAGCGAATATTTCACTAGTGAAAATATAACTGGGCATTCCACTAGTGGTGGCAGTGAGTATTTTAAACTGCTTTATTTACCGGTTGCTATGAAAATGAAATCATGTGTAACGCAGATTTGCGAACTAGCTTTTGAAATATTTTATTATAATCATTGATTTGGTTCATTGAATAGTCCCTCGAATACCAATTGTAGTCAAAGTTAAGTAGAATATTTCTGTGGTGGTCTCACTCATGTTTCTCACACTTGCGAATACTCAAATGCAAGCGTGAGAGACATTCGTGAGAGCACCACAAAAATATTCGACATAGCTTTGACTACTCATGGTATTATAAGTGAATATTCAATACCCAAAAGTAAATTTGCAATACTCCTTTGCCTCCATCTCAAAATTTTCCACCCTCACGCAGAGTAAGGAAAAGTTGCCAACTTGCAGCGGTAAAAACAAAAACTTACTTTTTCTGCCACATAACAATTGCATCCTGATCCAAATCACTCATATCAACCACCTTTCGTTTTTCGACAACATTAGGATGAGGGGTTAACACTAACCATCCGACGTGGGAAAACAAAAATCCACGTTTTGCGTTATGGGGATCAGCATCTGTCTCACTGTACTTATGGTGAACTCGATGGTCGTGGGCCCAAGCCCAAGCATGTCTCTGAAATGAACACGTACTTATATTTAAGAATGTTATACAATAACAGGCGCTAAAAACGTTTTGAGATTATAATAGACTTTGGAAATATTATTTAGGTATGTACTCGTTTAACTCTACAAATGTAGGAAAAATGTAAAAATCTAATTTATCACAATAAAGCCTGTTTTTTTACAGACAAATTTGCAAGTGACACTTTCGAACTCTTCAAACTCTAGTAACGGTATTTTGAAGAAAGTGTAGGAAAATGTTTATTCGTCGCATTCTGGGTCATTCTTTACACATGGTAGCTATAAAAAGAAATCTAAAAGGGTCAAATCAAGACTGAGGATTCTGTCTCCAAGAAATTCATGAAATAAGTTTATCGTATGTGCTACAGAATAGATTATTGACTCATCTTGGTCGAATATTCAAGCTGCAACTCATCATCGAGCAGTTGATTAATAAATGGCAGCAATATTTCTTATTGGCTAGTAACGTAGTACATACAAGGAGAAATTCAAAAATTATCCATCCACGAAAAATTAGAGAAGGGGTTATTCAAAACCTTTTTTATTTTTAAATATATTCTCCATATAAGTCCACATTTGAAAAAATTATTTTGAATAGTCGGAGGGTGTCAGACTGTGTAAAGGTTGGTCCAGTTCAATAAAGCCAGTGGCGTCGATAAATTCCTTAACTTTTCTTGCTTTATGCAACTTATAATTGTTTTGCAAGAGAAAGATTTCTTTACAAAGCTTATGAGGTCGTTTTTGTTCAAGAGCCCTTTTAAGTTTTGAAGTGTACTTTGGTAAGCTTCTGCATTTATTGTTGAGCCTTTTGGCATATATTCAATTAGAAGGATTCTCTCACTATCCCAAAGAATCATAACCATAAAGGCGAAGGGCCACTGCGCGCGAAACTAAGCTAAGCTAAGCGAAACTAAGTTTTTTGAAAATTAGATCCAACATAATCTTTCGCGGACGAGGCAACCGAGTGAAGATAAACATCGTTTTATATCTTTGCTTTCCTAACTTCACTTCCCTTAGCTTTAGTTGCCACGTCCGAGAAAGATTACGTTGGATCTAATTTTCAAAAAACTTAGTTTCGCTTAGCTTAGTTTCGCGTCCAGTGGCCGCCTGCCTTAAATGTTCCTACAAAACTTTGTGTCCGTACCTCTTTCGGAGAACCTTTATGCATCCATTGCAGAGATTCTTCCTTTGTCTCTGGGTCTAAAAATGTACCCAAGTTTCATCGCCAGTGATAATTTGTAAAAATAGGTTTGGATTCGCCTCTAAAAAAAGCTAAATTTTGAGTTAAAATTTCTTGCGGCACAATTTTTGCTCTGACGTCAACAGCCTAGGAAGCCAGCGTGTAGATACCTTGTTAAGGCCTAAATCTAAGTCTAATATTCCTAAAACTCAAGCTTCAGATATGCAAACTTCTGTAACAATTGATGACAGACGTTGGTCCTTGATCACTAAATCCTCAACTTTTTTTACCATTTCTGTATTTCTACATTTTAAGGGCCTTTCACCTCTTGGATCATCCTGTATGGATTCTCTACCCCAACGAAACTGCTTTGACCAAAGTTTGACTTAGAAATATGATGGGTAATACAGGGAGATTCGTTAGCATTTTTACAAACTTTGGCAAATGAAAGTAAATGTAATTTTGATAGGATGTTTTTTCACAAAATTACATTTACTTTCATTTAGGAAAGTTTGTAAAGCGTCTAACGAATTACCCTGTATGCTTATACACTGCCGTCATTCTCTCATGGATATTTTTATGAGTATTCCCTTCTTTAGTGAAAAATTTTATTTCGATGTTCTAACTACTAACTTTAAATAAGAAAATAAACTTTGGTTCAACAAAACATCAACAATATTGTCCAAAAACCTTCTAGAATTAACACTTTTGTAGAAAGTCAAGTGGAAGAAGTGAATGGTAGTCATATGATGTAGGAAACAGTGACTTTTAGAATAATTCTGCAAATCCCGTAAGACAGATCAACTTGTGACAGACGATGGAGGAAAGTTTAAGGAGCAATTAATAGTCATAATTTCACAGACATTTTCATTATCTCCTCATTTTTCTTAGGCATATATTTGCCTGATCTCTTGCAACACCGCTTGTTTCGCAAAATAAGCCCAACGAGTATTTAAGTTGATTAATAAAATTCTTATAATGAAAAATTAATTGCGGAAAATTTTCCAGGAACTCTTGCTGCAATTTACAACAAATAGGTTAATTCGCTATTTATTTTTTGTGCGTTTCGAAACTACTAAGCATCTGACGGAAAACAAAAATCCACGTTTTGCGTTATGAGGATCAGCATCTGTCTCACTGAATTTATGATGAACTCCATGATCGTGGGCCCAAACCCAGGTTTCGAAATCAGCTTCCACCATAACAGATTTTTCATTTATTGTGAAAGCCATTGTGATTTATCGAAATAAAGTAACTTTTGTCAGTATATTTTTTTTATTAGTTTTTTTTACATTGTTGAAGTTGATCAAAAACATGAAATATATTTCCATAGCCCACTTTAAACTCAAAAACTTTTTAATCACAATCTATACGAACTGATCACAAAATTCTAATTTTCTAATAAAATTACTATTTTAATAAAAAATAAACAATAATCGATTGTATTTTTATTCCACGGCCACATTTGCATTTAATGTAAGACCTAACGTGTTTTTTAACATCTAATTTGACATTAATCTGCGGTTACACTTAAGCTTAATATCAAATTACTCGTTATAGATTTGTTTTCTTTTCCATATTATCATATCACGAGTAAAAGCTACACCAAACTAGTGAAATTAGACTTTGAAAATCACGTTAGGCGTTACGTTAAAAATGTGGCCGCGATATTAGGACTTAAGAAAACCAGTGGCGTAGATAGAAACTTGTTTCGGGGGGGGGCCCCGAACAAAAAAAAATCTAACGAGTACGGACTATTTAACATTTTATTTAAGAAATGTAAAACGGCGAACAAAAAACAACGTCATATGGAAAACTTCTTTAGTATGAAATGCGCAAAACATAATATTTTAGAACCATTTCGGGGGGGGCTCGGGCCCCCCAGGCCCCCCCCCTCTATCTACGCCACTGAAGAAAACGTTCCGAAGTAATGAGATGCATTCGTGTTTACCTGTTCCGATAAAATCAAATGTGAATCGATGTTATCGCACGTAGCTAATTCAATTCCACGAAAAGTAAAAATAGTACCTTTATTGTATTTCGATCTTCATTATTCAAACATAAAAACATGAATGTCAAATTCTTTTAATTGAATATTTAATGTATAAAATAAGCAATTATCCAATTATCTTCTCTTTTATGTTATAAACAGAGAGCGGATGGCCTTACGTGTTACCTAAGATCAACCAAGCCATAATCATTGAAGCAATTTTTTTTTAAGTCTTGTACTCCTGTACACTTAGCTAGTAAACTCGCCCCATGTAATTGCCCCTTTCTTCACACTAATTCATCATTCTTTTGTTTTGTCAATTTAGTTTTCGCGACTTTAATTATATGTGTTTATATGAAATGCTCTCGGGATATTATATATATAAATCAATGCATGGTACTTAATGAATTTGATGTAATAGGCCATATTGATAGCAATAACTTATTTTTTGGTTTTATTGATAGTGGTTCCATATTGAATACGTCTGATCATCTTAGAAATCATTTGCTCCACAATAATTTTAATTTATTCGGGGTAACTGAAACGAATTACCTGTTGCCCATTTTTAGATTGTTATTTAGTTATTTTGTTATACATACGTACATGTGTTTTTTTTACAAACATTTATTATTTTCCGTACATTTGTTGCAATAATTTACCTTGTTATTTCAGTTATATAATAGGATATAGGACAGCCTTGTGGATGAAATGCCCCTCAAAAAGTCATTATTATTATTATTATTCTTGTAAATGACTTATTCAAGGCAAACTACCTACTTCTGATATCAAAGACCTAAAACTGGCCGCTCTCTGATTATAAATAATAAATATGAATCCGATAAGACCTGTTGTGATTATGGTATACTGTCAGTCACGCATGCGGCATCGATTTTGCGTTAATTGTGAATATCACACATTCTGAGAACTAATGATGATACTTAAAAAATTGTTAGTAAAAAAATGGAACTGGAACAAATTAGGAGAAACATAATTGTATTAATAATAATAATTAAATACTAATCGTACTTGACAGATCTAAAATTTTGGGCAACAGAAAAACTGTCAATAGGAAATTTAAACCATCAAATATTAAGCGTGATTTTGAATATGATAGCGCTAAATAAGAAGAACAAAAAACTAGTTTTTTAAAATTAATAATAATATTAAAAAAATAAACTTATTTACCTGTCCAGTTATGGTGAATAGTATCATTAGGAGAAAACTTAAAGGCCATTTTGCTTTATATGCCCTATGTGACCACAATCTATGAGCACCTGCGGTTATTCCAAATCCTGAGGTATAAATTGTGCATAATGCTAAAACAGAAATAATAAATATACAATATATACTAATACATTCGATAATATAATGGTTGTTTCAGAAAATTTAAGCAAAACTTTCGTTTAGTAAAATCTTAACTTAAGTCATTTATTTAAACCATAAATATTATCTGTTCACAAGAAATTAAGAAGTTTAGAATTTAAGGAAGTTTATGCATTCTTTACATTATATTTCTAAATCACGAGCACGTTTGTTTATTTTGTCTATGGTCTAGTAACACGATATGGGGATACGTAAAGGGACGTAAAATAATAGAGTAGCCTATCTCTGAATGAATCTGACTGACAAACTCACAAATTGGTCGCGAATGTTATTAATAAAATGTATTGGACGTTTAACAAAGGTTTACTATGGATCATACGCCTTGAAATAGAGATATTTTCGCAGATACCTTCGACTTAGTGAAGCGTAGGGGCTAGCGTTAACCTGGACACTAGTCGGGGATGATATTGTACCGTGTACCAGTAATAGATCGTCGAGAAATAGTCCCAGTGTAGCACTAATATATGCGATGTTGAAAAACAGCTACCTGAATACCTGACCTGGTGGATACATTGTGCTTCCCAAAAACACTCACAACCAGGCTTACGATTTCGGCCCACTTCGAACATATTGGATTGTAAATTCCCCGGCTTCGCACAACACGGCAGGTAATCTGATTAGAAAAATATTGTCTTACATACTGTTTTGATTTATGTTAAACTTTAATTATATACTGCGAACGCATGGCCCATAGCAAAGTATGTTTAAATTCGACGTGGCCCGAAATCGTAAGCCTGCTCATAACTTGATGTAGAATCGTCCTATATGCTTTTTCTGCCTCCGAAAGATTCTTGTAAGGCATCTTAATAACTTATTCTGACTTTTGACAGTAACAATTTCAAATTTTATATTGATTTTATATTTTCAGTACGAAATCGCATAAGCCAGAAAGTCCTATTTACCAAATATTTACCTCGCAATGGTAGGCTCAGAAGGCCAGTTATGCTAATATGTACCTGAAGGATGGTTTTTATGCATGAGAGATACGAAGGTAGACATTTGAGGATACCTTCTCTTCAGGGATCTATTCCATCTAGATTCGTCGCTGGAGTAAGCGGGCCAGGAGAAGGCCCCGGTGAGTAATATACATATTTCACATTGTTGAATAGATTCTCTAATGACGATTTGTAATTTTGCATAACACCCATATCAAATCGAAAAGCGGCGCCCAGATGTTAAGATGTTTACCCTCAACCCTGCAGTGGTCAGGAAAACGAGAAAGAGAAAAAAAAAGCAACAGAAGAGAAACCTAACCACAAGATAAATGAATGTTTATTCTAACTCCATTCTTTGATAGTACTATTAGCTGTCAATAATATTTTAACAAAACAATCTAGGATATGGATACGGCGGAAATGATTGTAGGTATGTAGGTATAAGTTGATATTGAAATTTCAAATTGATCTCTGTTGTACCTACTTCCCGTTAACGTTAGAAAATAATTATATCGCCATCAAATGCGCCATGTACTCTTTCTCTAAATTTTTTTCGCAACTTCCCACTACTTCATATATTCGAGAAAAAGCCCAACTCTTTCTCGGGAAGTCTGAAACACCGGATATGCGATAAATAAAATGGGTCCTTGAGGTACACCATAATGGATAATTTTTATACTTGTTTATTCATTTGGTAATACTATTTCAATCGTGTACAAACAATTCTAGCCATAAAAATTTTACATCAATAAGGAATGTGACATTGACCGTTTGACTCGGTATTACCAATTCGTTGTGAATAATGTCTCATTGTCGAAAAATAAAGTTGTCTGTTGTCCAGTTTGAATCATTTTTATTATAGGTACTTTTACAACCGTTCCAGAAACGTTTTGTCATACGAAAACATTGTATGCCAACAAGCATTAATTACCACAGTGTTTTACAAGCTTATACGGCGTTTATGCAATGTTTATAATGAAATTTAATTATCATTAGTAAACACTGCTAAAACCACAAGTGAAAAAGTTTTAATTTTCACACAAATCTTAATATTTTGACATTTTGATATTTTGACTTCAAAAACAACTTTTTAAGACGAAGTCTATAACTAAAACATTCAATTTAATCAAAAAGATATGTAATTAATATTAATTTGTATCTGCATATTTCGCCGATGCAAATGATTTTTTTTTGTTTTTAATTAGATTTTTATTACGATACTTTTATTACTATGTTTATAAATAGTGTAGGCGTTACGTTTTCTGAAGATTTTAAGACCGGAACTTATTCTTTTATTGAGGTCATACTATAAATGTGCGAGCATCTAGACCAAACGATCGAAGACAGCGGTTCCAACCAGACTGGAACCTTTTAGGCTTGGAATGAAATTTTTCTTATATGTGTTGTGTTTAGATATCCTAAGTATGTTTGATTTAATTGGATGCTTTTATAAATTCTAAGGACTCATTTATACAAAAACACGTAATACAGAATTAATAAAATCTTTTAAACGTTGGGTCACTGAACTATGGCTTTTCACTCTTCGTTTGTATTTTATATCTTAGCTTTCATCAACAGGTCAGGTATTGATTAAACATGTGTAACAAAACCGATTATACAGGGTGAGTTACTATACGTGCTTTTTTTCACTAGCTCATTTATAGAACGAGATAGGTTTTTTTCTTTCACAAGGAGACTATCTATTGAGCACTATAACCTAAAAATTTTTTGACACATACAGAGTGTTCCGTAAAATAATGGCAGTATGCAGTAGGATTTTTTTTTAATGGAATACCCTGTGTATTTTCTTATAGAAAGGCATCACTTGACACTTGATCCTCTAAACAGCAGCATATAAAATAATTATATTTATTTAACCAATTAAGAATAAATTAATATTTTGTTGAAAACGGTCTGATTTTCTACTACTCTTTATAATAAAAGCCGTTTTACACGTACGAGAATTTTTACGAAAATTTTAACGAAAATTATACCGAAAATTTTAGAGATAATTCTCGTAAGGAATCTATGACGCGTCATTTTATGTCGTTCTACACAGCAAGAAATTTTAACATAAATTTTCACAATATTTCTGGCCATATGCCTTACTTTTTGTAAGGTGGTTGTGATACCAAGCAAAACATGAATCAAAATACTTGGTTGATTTTACTTGGTGGCATTCTCGGTTGTTGTTTTATTGCGAAAATTTTCGTAATAAATTTCGGAGTAAAAATACTGTTATAAGCTAGTTTCACACGGTTATATATTTACATGTAATTATACGTGTATTTCTACATTTTTTTACGTGTAATTTGTTGTGTATTACACAGTAGAATCGGCGTTCAATACTTAAACCGATAAATTGGTATTTTTAAGCTGGTAGACAGAAATGTAAGTTGGTAAAACCTTGAAAATTGATCAAAGAGTCACAATTGAATGAAGATAGAACAAAAATATAAATCTTTATAAATAATAAACAAATATAAAATAAATAAAAATATAATATAAATAATGCTAACTACCTTCACTAAAATACCAATAAAACATTTGTGACCACTAACACCAACAGCAAATACACAATTCCTAGAAAAACCACAAAATACACGTATATGACCTTCAAAATTAGAACAAGTTCTATTGTCATTATATTTATTTACATGTAAATTTACATGTAGAAATTTCTGTATTACACGGAAAAATATGCAATTTTGATGAATACATGTAGAATACATGTAAATATATAACCGTGTAAAACTAGCTTTACATGTCAAAGATTCTGTAAAAGAATTCTTTCGAAAATTTTCGGAATAATTTTCGTTAAAATTTTCGTACGTGTAAAACGGCTCTAATACCTTAGTATATTACAGATCGAGGGAGAGAAATGCGTCATTTTTCCTGAGATGTTTCTTTGTAGCACGAGGGTGCAGCCCAAGGCCTACAAAAACACCAAGGGAAAAATGACATTCTCTCCTGAGGTGTATATATACTGGGTGTCACAGAAATAAGTACAATAATTTTAACCAGTAACAGAATTTGTCAAATGAAACAATTTTTTCCAAATCGCCAAATTTTTTTAAAATTTTTCCCCCCATAAATTGGTTCACGTCAACGTTACTAGGCTACAGTCACAGCAGTATTGGTTGCCACTTATTTATTTAGTCGGTTATCAATTGATCATCATTGTTGGCCAGGTAGTGTAGTCTCCAGTGGCGGACAATGATATTTGTGACAAATTTTTGAATAATTTTAACTCGATAACTAGAACGTTCACAGAAAAAATATATTTAGAAAACTTGTTACTCTTGACGAGTTTTATTATCAGTTAAAATTAATGTACTTATTTCTGTGACACCGTGTATACTATTTTATTCACGACCAAGAATAGAAGAATGATAAGAATCCAAACTTTTAGGAATACAAAATTGTAATAAATCCGAGTATCACCTCTGATAATCAATTAATTTCGGAAAAAAGTAGTCCTTGACATACATACTTGACAACTGACAACACAAACTTATACATGACATAACATGTGTACAAAAACGTTTCCCATCTAGTGTGTTGCTCTCATTTTTTCGCATGTTCACGTATGTTCCTTACTTGATCGGTAAACACCAAATTGACATTTAACCTTGACATAACGTCAACAGAAAATCATAACCAATAATTACGATTTATTACGTATTTGAAACCAAACAAAATAAAACATTGAAAATAACGTTAAACGTGAATTCACAACAGATGTTGAAAATGGCCTCCGTCTTCCAATATGAAAACCATTGTAAAATCAAATCAATAATAGTATATTGTAGACCGAGGCGGTAAAGTGCTTGTTTTCCAGGTCGAGAGAAGATATGGACAGGCGAGGCGAGCAGCCGAGCCTGGCCACTTCTCAAGACCTCGAAAATTGCTTTACCGCCATGGTTTACATTATTTTTTTCCTACACAATTATAATTAATTTTGTTAATATCACACAAACGTTCTTTTTCTCGAAGTAAAAATATTAAAATTGAGTTACTATTAAAATTATTATAGATGTTTTAAAACACAGTAATACGTATAGTAGTGTGGCTAAGCGGTCAAGACGGTGCGGTGGTTTAATACACCAGTCTCTTCGGAGGCATGGGTTCGAATTCCACCGCTGCCGAGTTTTTTTTTTTTTTTTTGATAATTTTAATCCTTTTTAAAACCAAATACCAGTGGAATTAAATTTAAAAAAACTTACGTTTATTAATTTTTTGATGTCGATGAGAATGCATTCCAGAAATTATTGTCGCGCCACCTAGTGGTAAAGCCTCGTAAATTATTTTCTCGGCTAGGCATTTATGTTCATTTTGCCGGGCTAGCCGTGGAAACGTTCGCTTTCTCCTCTCTGATGAGCCGGTAAAATTGAATTTTCTACTAGTGTAGGAAAAAAAATAATTTTTTTAAAGTTATGTTTGCTTACTTGTCTGTTTGGGGTACGGATCAAGTAAGGAACATATGTGAACATGCGAAAAAATTAGAGCAACAGACTAGATGGGAAAACTTCTTGTACACTTGTTACGTTTAATAGTATATTACGTAGCAAGTGTAGAAAAGTGAATTTTTACTAAACGAGTCTGGCGAGCTAGTACCTTTAAAAACCATACTAGTTTAGAAAACACTTTTCTAACGAGTTGCGTATACTATATTTTCGCATTTCATGCCAAAATACATTTTATTAATGTTTAACATAAGTAACATTAATCACGGTCACATTAATAACTGTCACAATTGATGGACGAAAAATAATACCTAGTGGTTAGTACGTTGCTATACAGTAATGTTTGCTTTGTTGAAAAGTAACCCATTGCTGTACGATTTTGAGGATATTAATATGATATGTTACTGTATGTTTTCATTTTGCTTCATAATTTTTGTCATTTTTAGAGTGCTATGAATGTCAACAAAATTGCCTTTTGGCTTCTAAAATTGATATTCAACGATTTCCTGATAGAAGACAGCCATATGCAAAGGCCTTTCGTAAATTAAAGGAATGATTTGAAAGAACAGGCAGTGTTGCAAATGTTATTTATAATATATATCACAAAATCTTTTAAGCGGACAGTAAATCGCGCACTATACACTTAACGTTTCGCAGTTGTTCGACAGCTTCGTCATGTTGACAACATGTATATATTTGTCACTTCTGACGAAGCTGTCGAACGACTACGAAACGTTAAGTGTATAGTGCGCGATTTAGTGTCCGCTTAAAAGATTTTGTGATACAAATTTCATCGGACAAGAACCAACTGTAAATGAAGTTATTTATAATAATATTAACTTACGTGGCACCCAAAAATGACAAAAATCATGAAGCAAAATGAAAACCAGAATTATCTGACAAACCGCAAGTTTTAGGTAGAGGACTAGAGATAGCAAATTTAATTCTGCATCAGTCGATGATTATAGCTACGGGGTGTTCCGTAAGAAAAACTTGAGATATTTCACTTCTAAATTCAGCAGAAAGAACTGTCATCCACCAACAATCTACGTAGTCTTCAGGTTTATTTAATATGGTGTTACTTAGCTTAAAGCATGTGTAATTACACGCTAATAACTGATAATGAAGACTTCAATTAAGCAAGTTAAAAGCAATTTAATAAGGGCCTGCAGTTAAGATGCTTCTTCGTTGACGGCATTTATTTCGGTAAATACTAGGTTTAGGTATGGAAATACATATGTTAAAAATTGTACATATATCCCAAATTGATAGATCTATCAAAATTCGTAATAATATATAGGGCATTCCATTTTAAATATTAAAGGTACTTGCTGACACTTGTAAAATGAACACTCTGTGTAATTGCAAATAAATTAACGTATAGAGTTTTTCTATTAGAGGATGATAGTGAATATGAACACTGTCTATTCGTGAAAAGAGATAGGGGGCACTACATTTAAAAAAATTGAATAAAGGCAGTTTGAAAATCTGACAATTGCATAAGGCTTGGACATTTGAAAAAACAAATAAAATTAAAATAATTTATATCTAGGTTTATAATGAATATTTAAAGAGAAGTAGAAAATCAGATCATTTTCAACACTCTTCAATACTCTTAATTGGTTAAGTAAATGTAAATATTTTATGTACTGCTGTTTAGAGGATCCTACAGGAAAATACACAGGCTGTAAAGAATATCTCTTTGAAAAAAACTGTTGAATCTACACAACCGGGAATTTGAATCCATCCTAGTATTATCCGAATATCAGTCTCAGAATCAACCCCTCAAAATATTTTGTACTGGTATTTGGATGAAACGATCTCGTTAAAACTATACAAAAAGAAGCTCCTAAAAAAATGAAAGTGAATTAATTAAATCTCCTAGTTTGCGTTAAGATTTTGGGTATGTCAGTATATCTTAACTGCGTTTTCAAAATTTCATTAATTTCCTAAATTCAAAAATCCTACAAAATTTAAACTATAAATGCCTTTAAAGTACATGTCGTTAAATTGCAATATCACAATATATAACATCACACAAAAAAAATTACTGAAAGGTAGTTTTAAAGATTACCCAGTAAATAGAACGCATTATGATAAAGATGTTGTTTAAATTTTTGTTTAAACTGTTTGCAAAGCAAGCTTCTAGTTTCGATTATGGAATGAGGTTGTATATTTCAATTCAATTAATTGATATAATTTTTTTTAAATTTTTGTGAACTTCGTACTAAGGAAGTAAGTATTTGATGTGCCACGTGTATTGTAATAATGTTCAGTTCATATTTTTATCAAACAGAAATTTAAAAATCATCATTATATTGTAGACTCGTGCTTAAAAGCATCCGAATAAAATGCAATAAAATCCTTCGAATTTGACCCTTATGGTAAACTTCCACAGTGCCAGGCGATCACGCTGGCGATCCGGATACTTTTAAACACCAGTATACTACTACATCAAGCGCCATATCAACCAACATAAAAAATCCAACATAAAAAAAGAAGGACATCGCGTTCAGTGACCCACTAACACCAGACAGAGCCAAATAACCAACAACTGACTATGACGCATTACGTTATCAATTTTTGGTTTCTACGAGGCTTGTACCGTTAGTAATGCCTGTTGGTCTAAAATTCCCTTAAATTAAGAAGTAAATAAAAGAAAACTTATACAACATTTATTCAAAGCTTGAGTTACAAAATACTACTTTTCAACATAAGCTCCTTCCTTTCTAAACATCTGTGCGAACTTTGAACCCACTCAAATCCAGTTTGTCAAGGTATTCTTCACCCACTGTTTTACAGCCAGTTTTATGTCCTCCAATGAGTGAAATTTGATCCCTTTTAAACTTTCTTTCATGGACCCAAACAAGTGGAAATCCGCCGGGGCAAAATCGGAACTAAAAATTTGATGGGAACTAAATGTGGCAAACGCAGTGTAAAATTCGGCGTTGTCATGGTGTAAGGCAATGTTATACAAATTTTTGTTTAGTCTTTTCTTTCTGCCCGATTCAAAATATTCAACAAGAATAACACTCTGACGATCCCAGAACACAGTTGTCATAACTTTCTTCTTAGATGTTTGAACTTTAAATTTTTTTGATGGCATGGTGTTATGTGACGCCTTTCCTCTGATTTTTGGTTTCCGGATCATACGTAGATACCCATATTTTTCTCCACTCACTACATTGCCGAAAAAAGATGGTCCATGTTCCTCGAGAGAGTTTATGAGATCAGCGCAAATCTGCATTCTTTTTTCCTTGAGTTCATTGATTAACTAACGTGGAATCCATCTAGCACATACCTTAGAATATCCAAGATCATGTATAATCTTCTCCACAACATTGTGTCCATATTCCAAAACATTAACAATATTCCGAACCATTCCACATTGATCTTCATGAACCATTGTCCTGATGCGCAAACACTGCAGAAAATAAGTATGCGTAGTTTTCCACAGTTGATGATGAAGTATAGTATAACTTTTTCGTCTGTCAATTATAACAAAATATATTTTTGGACAAATGATCGAATATTTGTGTCTCCACTATCCTCAGAGACACAATAGACATGCGTCTTTTCGCGTTAAAAGTTTCACAGATCGAAAATTTAATTGATCATATTAATTTTGAAGCAGTTGTATTTTTTCCAAGTGATAAATAACTGTTAATAGATTCTACGAGAAAATTAACGGTGAAATAATCATACCTTAATGTAATGTACGAAGAAGAAAAATAAACAAAACTTACATACTAAGTACTACAAGACGCACGCGAGCGAACAATTTATGTTTTTTTGTAATCGTTAACGCATTCATTGTAATACACATAGCCATAGGCGCTATCTCACCAAATGCTTTCTGATCGATAATAGATTTCACTCACAATCAGTAATTTAATTCACTTTGAAACAGCGGGAATGATTAAACATTGTGTATGCGTTTCGCCCTCATATTGATTGTGTCACGTCCGACCGCTGGTGTTTACTTGATGTGTGCATAATAATTTTATGTGTTTGGCCATAAAACAGGCACAAAAATACCCGGAATCAATGTAATTTTGCAAATTGGACACTATTTCTACTAATTTAATGAATGGCATGTTCTCTTTTTTGCAAAGATTAAATCAAAAAGAATATGCAAATCTGACAGTAATGTCACGAAAGAACTCCTCATTTCCATTTGACCTTTAGGTTAATGTACTATATCATTGAATTCATCAGACTGAGTAATTCAGAACGTACTGATTTGCTTTTCTCATTCTCTTTTTCCACTGCTGTGCTTTCTTCATTATAAAAAGTACTTTACAATTTACATGGTAATTAAATTATGAAATAGTAGTGAAAGTATAAAAGCCTAGTAGCATAACGACCATTGACCTTAGCTTTTCAGTTCTGATTTATAAAATAAAATTTCACGTTCCACTAGCTTAAGAGAGATAAATTCAATTCTAATCTTACATCCTGATTAACATAGAAATGCCACAGAGAAATGCCCTGTTTATAATTGCAGCTGCATCCAGAAACTTCGAGGCTTTTCTGGTTAACAGTAGGAATCAAATCATAAAAGCACCCACGAGTGCGAAATGCTTATTCTCACAAAACAAGAACAACAAAAGAAACAATTTTATTAAGATATCTACGTATTTCCGGAACTGAAAAATGTAAAAGAATCAACAATTTTAAATAGGAAGATAAAATAATTTTTTATAAAATTTAAAGAAACAGCTCAAAATTTTCTATAATATTTCGATATTTTTATAAATAAACGCGTCTATGGGGTATATAGGACAAATTTAAATAAAGAAGGCAAAGAAAAAATATGGAAAACACCTGGAATCAAAAAGAAAGAAGACAAAGAAACAATTGAAATTAGGATACGGAACTAAGAGTAAATGAAGAATAATTAACTACTGAAGTTAAACCATATGAAATGTAGAGCATTTTGGTATTACAGATATACTGATACACACTTACCAGGAAGGAGCTAATACAGACACAAAATCAGAGGTTTATATTCTGCTCTCAAGCGGGGTATAGAATAGAAGACAAAGTACAAAAAAGACCTACAAGCGAGAGTAAAGACATTTGAACCACATATTTCAAATTGCCTCTTCTATGTATAGAGAGCCGACATTGACCCACACTAGACGGAACAGCACACAGAAAACTCTTTGTTTGGATACATTCAACACATTCAACACTTTCTTGAGCGAAAGTATACATATTTTACATTGATTCAAACATTTTCTATTCGAGTTGAATATAAAATGGTTTTCTTTCAAATAAATTGATGCATTGACCGTATCCAACCTAAAATTAGGTTGTTTTAACATTTTCTCTTTCCTCTGTGAGAATGAATACAACCAAAGTAAATGTACGCACATATAAAAGTAAGTAGAATAGCAAATTTAGGAATTTTTTAAACGAAGAAATAGTTCAAAAATGCAAGCAAAATGTATGGGAAATGAACAAAAATAATATAAAATATATTGATACTGTAGAGTAAATAAGAGAAATAGAAAAAAAAATTAACAAAAAAATCAAATTAAAAGAATTTGGCGAGCATAAAGGGATGAAAAAGGAGAAAACAGATTAATGAGGAATGAAAAAAATAGGCAGTGAAGTTGAATTTTAAAATAAAAACTGCTTTGAGTCGACGGGGATGAAGAGAAAAGGCATTACTAAATACAGAAAAAGAAAGTAATGAAACTATACAGCAAACATAGGCAACAAAAAGACAGACAAATAAAAGAAGTAATGACTCGACATAAAACTACAGAGATGTGAAATTTTTATAAAGATATGAATAGAAACCAAACAATACCAGCGTGTTTCAAAGATAAAGAAGGAAATCTTATACACTGTGATCAACAGTTTTGTGATGAACAGGTTTGCATCCCAAATATTTCCGAAACATAGGATATAAATAATGATTTCTAAACAACGCCACGCGGACAATAAAAAATATTGTAGAACGGCACATTCAATCATTGTTGATCATGACCACAATGTATAAGGGATGAAGCAGATAAAATGGAGCGATGGAAACATCTTGAAGAAGAATTAAAAGAAGACGTGATTTCATATAAAACACAATATAAAGGTTGTTACAAATTCTAAACTCACCACTGGGAACTCGAAAACGGTAAAAGATACGAAGTCGGTTAAATTAGGGCAAAGTGTTTTGGTGCTGAACAATAATCCGCTTTAAAAAGGTCTTCTACAATTTGTAGTTTTTAAAATATTTCCGGTAAACCGAAAAACGTATTTTTTTTTTTGCTTTTTTATTATTTATTATTATTGTAGGGATGGCAACAAAATTAATACAGGTACATTTTTGAGCTCTTTGCGATATCATTAGATTTACTTAAAACGTTTCATCTCCTTCTAAGCATCATCAATTTCATTTTTCTTATAGCCGCCACACTGAATTTTAATACTATTAAATAAACTAATTTTTTCTGGTGCTTTTTCGTCGTATATTACACGTCCCTGTTTAATAAAGTAAAAAAAGTAAAAAGTAAATAGCTAGAAATGCAAAAAAATTGTTGAAAATAGTGCAAAAAATACATAAAGTATGCTGTGAAGACAAAAACAAAAAAGCTTTTATTTTGTATATCACAAAAGCTGATTTTACTAAAATTTTTAGTTATAAAAATGAATGTTTATGAATCCAAGAAAGATATATATAAATCTAAAAATTTAATGTGCTAACCACAATTGAGTAATAAATAGCGAGCGAAATTTACTTCCAACAATATCCAGAAACGCGCCAAACACACAGAACTAATTAGATAGAAACATTGCACTTCATGTAACTTCATAAAACTCGAAGGACATTTGGAGATCGCCTTAATGATGACGAGAGTGAAGATATATTAGAAGAGGTCTTAATAATAGGTTGGTGCATAATTATCAGGTGTTTTTATTGGCGCCATGGATTGCCTCCAAGAACCGTGACTTCTTTGCCCGTGGAATCGACCGTCTTCCAAGCATATGGGAAGCAGTTATTGAAGTAGATGGTAACTACGCTCCGGAATAATCATTTTAAAATGTTATTGCTTCTTTTTTCATAATAAATATTGTTTAAAAAACGCCTGATAATTATGCACCAACCTAATAGTTATTTATAAAACGTATAAAATTATAATACTACAAAAAAGATGGTTTCCTCGAACAATAACATTTTTTAAGAAACGAATTTCTTAAATAATAATTTCATCTGATACTTTCTTGCTTTAATAATAAATTGAAAAATGTATAATTTAATTACAAATCTAAACAACTGTTGCTTTGTCGTTGTCTTTCTGCATATTGTTGGAAGTAAATTTCGCTCGTTATTACTGAATTGTTGTATTGTTAGCACAATAAATTTTTAAGTGTATGTCTTTCTTGGATTCATAATATTCGTTTTTACACCTGAAAATTTTAACAAAATCAGCTTCTGTGATGTACAAAATAAAACTCCGAACGTTATCAAAGCATTTTTGTTTTTGCCTTCACAGCACACCTTATTTTCCTTTACACTGTTATTTTCAACAATTTTTTGCATTTATAGCTATTTTGCTTCGTTAAAAGCATCAGAAAGAATATGTATATTTATTTAATGGTATTAAAATTTAATGTTGCGGCCTTAGGAGAAAATGCTAATAATGGTCAGAACGAGATGAAACGTTTTAAGTTAAATCTAATGACGCCATTGTAAACCGCTCAAAAAAAGTGCCTATTACTTTTGTTGCAATCTCTACAATAATAATAAGTTCAGGATACAATAAAAAAGAAAATTACGTTTTTCAGTTTTTTGGAAATATTTCAAAAAGTACAAATTGTAGAAGATTTTTCAAAATGGATTATTGTTCAGCACCAAGATACGCAACTTTTCCCTAATTTAACCGATTTCGTATATCTTACCGTTTTCGAGATCCTAATGGTGAGCTTCGAATTTGTAACTGCCTGTAGATGATACATACGATGAAAAAGAAAACCTACTAAAGAAGAAATAAACGATATAAAAAAGGCTTAAAAAACATTAAATGCTGAATACAATAAGAAAGCGGCAGGAAATATTAGCCGAGCGCCACACCTGTGGCTATGTGACATGTCATACTAGTGGTTACGTCGCTGGTTTGATATCTCACATAAGAGAACAGAGAAAACAAAATTTGCGGCCAAGCCGCAGGTGTGGCGCCCACCTTAAATATGTAGGTCACACCAAAAAAAAGGTTCCAAATTTCATTTACACTGACAAGGCAGTGGTTTCATATATAAAAAAAAACTATAATAAAAAAAATTAATTTAAAATCTTAATTAAATTAACGTTATTACTTGTAAAAAATAATGTAATAATGTGGTTTGTGATACTTACCAAAGAGTGATGTATAAAATTTAGCAGATACAATACATAAACATAGTCCATATAAGCAACCTATATGTATAAACAACTGAACTATTAGATCCGGCCATCGTATCTGCGGTACAAAATCGTCGGATGGTTGTTCGGCCTTGTTATCTTCCTTACAAATTTTTGAAACGATCCGTCTCGTTGCTTCTATAGTATCTACTGACGAATTGGAATTCTCTTTCGGCACCACTTCACCGTCCTCTGTCATAATTAACTGTAATAAAAATTTTAAGTATAAGACATCGCCTGTGTTATTCAAATTTTATACAGTCAATACAACACCAGTCAGAGATTCAGCCTACTAAACAAACTATTTACCGCGATAAGCGTTATCAGTTTAGTTTCATAGAAACTAAAATTTCGAAATGTATAAAAGCAAATAAAACCACCTATGATGCATGAAAAACACATTGTATTTATGTAATTTAATCTTTCTTCAAAGAATAAACTAGAATTAATTCAATTTATTTGTAGATTAATGAAAAATCTTTTAATGCAAAATAACCTATCAATAAGAGAAATTTTATTAATATTTACACATACACATACATTATCATCCATTTTCAAGTTTACGCCAAAAACAAAATAAGAATTGTATTGACGTTGAGTGTTCTCTGGTTAATTAACATTAGGCTGGTAATATATTCTTAGGAAACCTACGATTTGAAGCAAGAATTTGTGTAGGTCTTCCGATTTCTTATTATTTTCGAACGTGAAGCACAACAGAATAATGTTAACAACAAGATTTCTTCTTGATTTTAGTCTTGAGCTGCAATACTCTAAACCATTTTTTTTTTTGGTATATGTAATAATTGTTAATAAAAAATTTATCCGACGCAAGTAAAAGGTTTTAGATCATTAATATTAACGTAATGTTAAGTAAATAGTAATAAAGTAGTAATATAACAGACAGAAATATTAACTAGCACTAAAGTTCTGTTATTTTAAATAAGCTTATTTATAAAAATGACAAAAATTTAACATATTTAATATTCATATTCTTGATTCTTGACTTCAAAATACGACTATTTTTATCTGAAAGCGCCAACATATTTACTTGTTCATATCGGTAAAACATATTAAAAAAAAATAATGGAAAAGACTATAAAAACAATTATCTAAAAACTGTAATTTTACAAATTACACATTTATGATAATTACATAACTAATGACTAGAAAACGGCCAGGTTTAGATTTTTTATGTCAAAAGTGAGCAGTTTGCCTTGAATAAGTCATTTATAGTGTTTGTGATGTCTGGACATTTTCGATTTCTCGGAACTTGAGAATTCTCGTCTCGGGAATTCCCGGGATATCGAGAAATATCAAAGAAATTAAAATGTGGTTAAGTTAGGATAAATAAACAATCAATTAATACACAAAAGGATCGTTTAAATCAGGGGTCTCCAAACTTTTTTGCCTAAGGGCCACAGTGACTCCTCCACTAAGTCCCAAGGGCCAAGACCTAGCTGGCTTATCATACTAACATACTGTAGTTTTGAATTACGCGCAAATTTTCGGCTTTCTTGCGCTTTCGGCACTACTTGTCTGCGTGGAAAAACTTTCTCCAAAATGAAATATACAAAAAATATTTACAGATCCAAATGAACTCATGAGCATTTGAAGTCGCTGCTGATAATTTCCACTAGTAAACTTGATCCACAACTGCAATCAATTGTCAGTGGAAAGTTACAGCTACATAAATCTCATTAATCATAATTCATAATCATAACTTTTCATTTCATTATGTGAATTACCTGTGTA
Source organism: Dorcus hopei (assembly GCA_033060865.1). Lineage (NCBI taxonomy): Eukaryota > Metazoa > Arthropoda > Insecta > Coleoptera > Lucanidae > Dorcus > Dorcus hopei. The sequence goes on along the minus strand of CM065423.1, from coordinate 7,691,950 downwards.
TGTCACTTATTGTAAGTTTTTAGGATACATCTCATATCATTAATTACACTTGAAATGTTCAATTTCATATGTACCTACCTACCTTGTCAGTTATTGTGTTTCTTAATAAAAACCATCTGATTATTATTTTGTATGATATACTTAAAATTGTAAATTTTACATTGTAATCAAAATAAACTATGGAACCAATTGGTGTTGCAGGAAGCAGTCAACTTAGGGCAGAAAAAGAACTACTCTTTTCGATTTGCCAAGCTTTCGGTAATGTTTATTACCTTCATCGGGGCTGCTACAGATTCAAATAACAAAATCAGAAAAAGTTAAAGCTTAACAATCTGCTACTTACATCGGTTGAGGTTAAGTTTTTTAAAATTGCAATAACATCGCCAACGTGGAAAACACTTTTAACGTGAAATAGCCAATAGTGAGAACTTTAAAGCTTTAAATTAAAAAAAATAAATAAAATTTGAAATTTTAAAAGCGATTAAAAAGGATAAAACTTAAGTTAAGCAAACATGTCTGAAATGACAGAACGCCAAGTACGGTGACACATTGGTACCAACATGATTAGCAACTGGCTGTAAAGGTAACTAACAACAATATGGTTTGAAATTCTATCTAAAGTTTGAATTAAATTTAAAATTAATTACAACCTGCCTGAAGTTGAATGTTGTTTAATTTTGTTTGTTTTGGAAATTTCTGACACACAAACCTCAAAAATGTCATATTGTCATAACTCGATTCATCTAAATTTGACATATTAATAGTGTTATTGTTACCGTTTTGCAATAAATTATGATAAATGATGCTTAAACCAGAGATATCTGTTTGTTTGTTTAAAGTGTCATTTGTGGTAAAAATGTGGCACATTTCCAGAAAACAACGTTTAAAGTAATTGGATTCAATATTTAAAATGGAGGTGTCATGACAAGCTATGTTGTGTCTGGCTTGTTTGAAATGTTGGGCCAGAGCACAACAAGCAGTTTTTTGTTCATTGTTACCGTCACTTTTATGTGAAGAAATTCGAGCTTTCAAATATCTACAAGTTTGACCAATATAAACGTTGTCACATTCACTACAAGGAATTTTGTAAACTACAATAGACTGATCAAATTTGTCAATGGGAGATTTTAATTTGGTAAAAATCGATCTAATAGTGAAAATTTGTTTGTTAGCAATTTTTATTTTTTGTCAAAATTTGTAATGATTTCTTGAAGTTTGGGGGTTAAATTTTGAATGTACGGTAATGAACGATATTTGACATTATTTTTGTCACTGTTGATTAAGTTGATCGAGTTATCATCAATGTCAGGCATGTGTGTAAAATGAAAATTATGGGTGGCGTTTAAATTAGTTTGATTATGATATTTTGTGATTTGGTTAACCAACTTCAAGGGGTAACCATTCTCCAAAAAAATGTTTTTTAATTTAAGTAAATTGCATTTAAGAAATTGAGGTTCTGAAATTCTTTCCACTCGTGACCGTAAACTTTTAAGAACGTTGATCTTCATCTTCAGGGTATGGTATGAATTATAATTAATATACCTGTTCGATGACATAGGTTTGGTATACCAGTCTAGAAGAATTATATTATTCTCACTTCTAATGACTTGGGTGTCCAAAAAAGGGACCCTGTTGTTGGTTTCATTTTCAATGGTGAACTGTATGTTGCATACTGGTTCAGAGTTTCAAGAATTTCGTTTTGTTTACCTTCAGATATGCAACAAATAATATCATCAACAAATTTTTTGATAAAAGGTAAATTGAACGATAATTTTGGAACACAGTTATCCAAAAGTGAGTCAACAACATACTGTGCAAGGATGGACGACAAGGTACTACCCATAGGAGAGCCTTTTTTAAGGAGGAAATGTTGATTGTCAAAATTACAATAAGAGGTCTCAAATATAAATTTAATTATGTTAAGTAATTCATGTAACGGTATATTACAGTTGGGTTTAATGTTAGACCATTTTTCGGTAACACTGGTGGCAACTAGATCATAAGTTATATTACTGAATAACGACACGACATCTAAACTAATAAGTATGTAACCTTGGGGTAAGGTGAAGCCTCTAATAACATCAACAAATTGAAAAGTATCTTTGATGTAATGGGGGTTATCAACATTATATGATTGTGTTAGAATGTCGGCTATAAATTTAGAAATGTTACTGCTGGGGTTATTGATAGAAGAGACAAATGGGGGCAAACTTAAAGTGGGTTTGTGTATTTTGGGTAAGTCATAGAATTTGGGTGACACTGAGTTGTACTTGTAGAGAGTTTTAGCTGTGGAATCATCAATAAACTTTTTTTGTTTAAGATTACCGACTAACGTGTTAGTTCTACGTTGATAAATGCTGGTAGGATCACGTTCAAGTTTGGTATAACTGTCGATGTCATTTAATAAATCATAGGATTTGGTTTTGTAATCATTCTTATCCATAGCAACAGTAACATTGCCTTTATCAGATTGAACTATCACGATGTCAGTATGTTCTTTTAAAAAACGATGACAACTATTAAATTGTTGAATCAAGAAACTGTTTTGGGTTGCATTTTGGTTGGTAAAGTTGGTGATAGCATTGGTAAGTCTAGCTCTACACATGTTTTGATCATTTAGGTTTAGGTGTGAAATAGCAAACTCACAGTCAGCTATGATTCTAGTGATCTTGATCAGTATAATGTAGTTTACAAAATTCCTTGTAGTGAATGTGACAACGTTTATATTGGTCAAACTTGTAGATATTTGAAAGCTCGAATTTCTTCACATAAAAGTGACGGTAACAATGAACAAAAAACTGCTTGTTGTGCTCTGGCCCAACATTTCAAGCAAGCCAGACACAACATAGCTTATCATGACACCTCCATTTTAAATATTGAATCCAATTACTTTAAACGTTATTTTCTGGAAATGTACCACATTTTTACCACAAATAACACTTTAAACAAACAAACCGATATCTCTGGTTTAAGCATCATTTATCATCATTTATTGCAAAACGGTAACAATAACACTATTAATATGTCAAATTTAAATGAATCGAGTTATGACAATATGACATTTTAAGTGTTTGAGGTTTGTGCGTCAGAAATTTCCAAAACAAACAAAATTAAACAACATTCAACTTCAGGCAGGTTGTAATTAATTTTAAATTTAATTCAAACTTTAGATAGACTTTCAAACCATATTGTTGTTAGTTACCTTTACAGCCAGTTGCTAATCATGTTGGTACCAATGTGTCACCGTACTTGGCGTTCTGTCATTTCAGACATGTTTGCTTAACTTAAAGCCCGTTCACAATGACTTAACGTAACAAAATTAATCACTTAATAAAAATTGGAAGCACTGTTAGAAATATAAGCGTACCAATTGGCTAATTCTATTAATTTACGTTTCTTAAGTTGACAATTTCCATTTTTAGGTTAACTCTGTTAAGTACAATCAATCAATAGCGTTCTAAAACAGTTTAGTGAGTGTAGTCTTTGAGTCCTCGAGTTGAGCAAAACAATTTTGCCCTGTATTAACCTGGACAACCACTAACAGTTCGCAAATATTTGCGCATGCAAAGAACAAGAAATCCCTTCATTGTGAACACATAAATTAACACTCTAATTTCCTTAATTTAATTTTGTTACGTTAAGTCATTGTGAACGGGCTTTTAAGTTTTATCCTTTTTAATCGCTTTTAAAATTTCAAATTTTATTTATTTTTTTTTAATTTAAAGCTTTAAAGTTCTCACTATTGGCTATTTCACGTTAAAAGTGTTTTCCACGTTGGCGATGTTATTGCAATTTTAAAAAACTTAACCTCAACCGATGTGAGTAGCAGATTGTTAAGCTTTAACTTTTTCTGATTTTGTTATTTGAATCTGTAGCAGCCCTGATGAAGGTAATAAACATTACCGAAAGCTTGGCAAATCGAAAAGAGTAGTTCTTTTTCTGCCCTAAGTTGACTGCTTCCTGCAACACCAATTATTGGTTCCTTAAGTTCGCAGTCGCGATCAGATTCTACTTTAAAATAAACTATGGCGGGCCGGATACTAGGCATGTCCGGCACGCTGCCGCGGACCGGATTGGTGGTCCTCACGGGCCGGTGTTGGCCCGCGGGCCGTATTTTGTAGACCCCTGGTTTAAATCAACATTAAGTATATGAAATTCAGTCTCGTATTCATACTGAACAATCTCTAAGGCTGCGTTGCATAAAAGATTTAAGCCAGAACCCAAAATTAAACCAGGATTAAATTTAACCTTAAGTTAGAATGTGACATATAACATCACGTAAATCATGTTTTAACACAAGTCATAACATGTGCCACATTCTAACTTAAGGTTAAATTTAATCCTGGTTTGAAACTTTTATAGCCTAAAGGAGTCCACTGACGGGCAATACTCGGGCAATCTGGTTGCAGCAATTTGATTGCCGGCGGCCGGATTGCTTCAATGTCGCCACAGAATGTGCAGCGGCGATGAGCTTGCCGTTTTTTTTTTTCGCAAATACTTGATGGGGTCCGTTTATTCTGGCCAGAATAAACGAGGTTCACCGATGCGTTGATTTTCAAGCGATCTGATCGCTAGACTTAAAGAATCCATTCATGTGGAAATTTTTCGAACAATCTAACTGTTACAATAAAATTTTGCAAAAATTACAGTTGCGGACACGGAAACATGAAACATGAAAAGGTATTCCTGTTGCAGAAACTGGTTACTTTATTATTCATCATTTTAAAATATACAAAAAAAAAGAAACGAAACGTTCCTTTACCTAGGCATTAGGTATGCTGTAGTTAAAGCTTAAAGCACGGATTTGGTGCGTACGAAGATTTCAGATTACCTTACTTGAGATCCGGCAAATTAAATTACCTATAAATCGCCACGTACCTAGATAGGCGTTTAGAAGCATAAATTCCAGGCGATTAAAATTCGCCGGCAATTTCATCGTCGCTGCACATTCTGTGACGATATTGAAGCAATCCGGTCGCCGGCAATCAGATTGCGGCAATATCGACCGTCAGTGGACACTTTAAGGGCCAGTTGCTCAAACATCGTTCATCTCTGAATTTAGTTCTATAATTAAAGCAAGATATGCCTTTACAAATTTTGCCATGGTAATAGAACCAAGTTCAGAGCTGAGTTTTGTTTTCTATGGTCTCTTATGTGTCATGTCATACTAGTGGTTACGCCGCTGGTTTGATATCTCACATAAGAGAACATAAAAAACAAAGCTTACGGCGTGGCCGCAGCGACTATTCCGCGCGGCCAGGGCGCAGGTGTGGCGCCAACCTAATTGTGCAAATATCAGCGGTTTTAGGCTGACGACACACATGGGGCATAAATAGAAAATATTATATTCTGTTCACATTACAGCGGCCGGGCCGCTGCCGCTGGGAAACATAGTTTATTATACACCTAGGTAGAGAAGTCTAGTGTTATAACCCGAGGGTATGATTACATCCCGAGGCCCTTAGGGCCGAGGGATGTAAAGGACCGAGGGTTATAAGACTTCTCTACCGTGGTGTATATACTATTTTTTCCACTACTAGTGCAAATGATAATTTTAATTTGAACAAATATTTATTTCAAATTACGAAAGGTTTATAGTTTTCTGTATTACCGATATGACAGTTGATTTAAATTTTTTAATTTGTCACAAACAATACGTCGATCTTTTTGCCAAATCGTCAATTAAATAAAGTAAGTACGGTAAACGATGTACGGCGATTTAAATTGTACGCCGCCTGAAATGCGGGAAATTGTCGGACAAGTGGCAAACAATCTATTGCCTGAAAAATCAAAAGATTTGTACCTGAAAGCGTACGTAACAATTGATGTTCATTATTTACCGGTAAATAATAAAATTATTTACCTCAGGTGGAGAAATTGTTTTTCACAGCAACCTAACACATGTCAAAATGACAGGCTATAGTACTAGTAGTGGAAAAAATATTTTATTTGATCTTCTAATCGGCCATTTCATTGCTTAGTAAATGGTCTTACGATATATAACGCCCAGAAAATTGAGTAAAACTGAAGTATTTTGTATTATATATGCGATAATAAAACAAAGAAAAAAGAAAAGATGTTACTGGGTTCATCCATTAAATATGATGCGTCTGACGGTACAATGACCTACGAAATTACCCAGAAAAATTTTCCAATTACTATCGAATATCTATTCAAAGTTTTGATGAATTGGTTAATTTGGTCCGTAACATTCTCAAAAAAGAAAATTCGAAATTCCGTGAATCTATTAGTGTTGAGGAACGTCTAACTGTAACATTAAGATAAGTTTTTTTTTTTTTATTTATTGATTATAATTATTATACAGAGTAATTTTTTTATTTTGCATACTATCTGGAGGCAATATTTTAGAAGCTAGAGAAAATCTGTAAATGCAAAAGTTGTTGGATTTAATATTTATGTATTATCTTTAAGAGATATTACAAAAAAACAAGCGTATCTCAAAGTGAAGAAAAAAAATGTAAATTGTGTTATTTTAAATGGAACACTCTGTATATTGTTTCCTAAAATGAAAGATCGTTTTCTAGTGATTTCAAAAATATATAATATGTTGATATTTGAATGAGCCGTTTGTGACATATTCAATTTTAAAATACCAAAACAATAATACATTAAAACTCAATCACTATATACAGGGTACCTCAGAAAACCTATTCCCAACTTTCAAAAGTAGTACAGGTCATAACGCGTGATCAATACCTTTTCTAATCAAGTGACTTAAGGAAAAAAATTATATCTTTGTTTGGTTCATTATTTCAAATGCCATTTGAATTATTTTTATTGCATTCCTATCGTTTTGTATAGGAATGCAATATAAATATGTAATTCAAGTGGCTTTTGAAATAATGAACTAATCAAAGACACATTATTTTATTTCCATAGGTCACTTGATTAGAAAAGATGTTGATCACCTGTTATAATTAAGCAATTTTTATTGCTAAAGTCGTGACCGGAAATGTTTCAGCGTCAAGTTAGAACAAAATAAAGAAAATGCGGAAGGGTCACTATTTTGGATACATAAGTTATGGCGACGTATGATAGAACGATGAATTCTTCGAAATATCTGAGGATGATTACGAATGGCATCAAAAGTGATAATAATTCGAGCCACTTCTGTGTTGACAGGTGTTGCATTTAATATGACTCCAAATGTAAAAGTGAATTGGAATCATAACTCGGGGTAGTACAGTCAAAGGCAAAGGACAATCGCTGGTTTGGGAGATGTAGTCCTTTTCATTGGCCCACACGATCGCCAGATATGACTCCAATTCAGTTTTACATTTGGGATCATATTAAATCGAACGTCTAAGTCAACACAGAAGCGGAATTAATGGCTCGAATTATTCTTGCTTTTGATTTTGCCTCGTGATCGACCTCAGTTATTTCGAATAATTCGTCGTTCAATCATACATCATTATAACTTATACATCTAAAATGGTAGCCTTAATTTTGAACATTTCTTATAATTTTTCAAATTTTCTTAATAAATTGAAATAAATTATAATTGTATAGCTTTATTTCGTTTTAGCTTGGCGTGGAAACATTTCCGGGCACAACTTCATTAGTAAAAGTTGCTTATTTGCAAGCCCTTTACTACTTCTGAAAGTTAGAAACACTTTTTCTGAGACATCCTGTATATATATAGTCAAGAACTAAAAAAATAGAACGAAGAAATATAATTGCGGCCGCGCCGCAAGTCTGAAATTGTCCGTAAGAAATAACGTATCACATTGCATGCGACGAAGCCGCGTACCGCGGCAGGGACGCTGCATGTTGCGTCTGCACAGCAGACAGGTGCGGTTGCGCCGTTGGTGTGACATCTCACATAAGAGAATATGGAAAACAAAATCTGGGACGTGGCCGCGGCGGCGATGCCGCGGATCAGCCACTCTGCGGCTACAGAACGTTAAGATGCGTTTATGCCGCTGGTTTGACATCTCACATAAGAGAACATAGAAAACAAAATTTATGGCGTGGCAAACCGCAGGTGTGTCGCCAGCCTTACTCAAATATAAAAAAAAACTGCCCTACCACAAGAGCGCATCGCCTTTTGTTTGAAAATCTTTGCTCGTACGTGAGTGCGTTTTTTATAAACAATCGTAAAACGATAAATTAAGCTTAATTCATGGTCATGAGTCAGTGTCGCTCGCAATACAATTCGATAACGGAATGGAATCTTCGATCGTCTGTTTCATTAGAACATTAGGTAATCGACAATAATTACCTCATCTTATGATATTCCATACTTTGTAAACAAATAAAACACTATGCGATTTAATTTGATAAATGATTTAAAAAAATTAATGAATGTTATTATTAGTTAGTTTGCATTGCAACTTTGCAACAGTGAGTGAACCTGCATACTCAGAAAAGAAAATGCATTAAATAAAATCAACACATTTATTTATTTCTTTGAATGAATACATGTTAATTTACAAAACCTTTCGGAATTTTGTTTGTTTAGTCGGAACGAAAAGCAGTAAATACACGATCCCACATGTCTTAACACATGTACGCGCGTACATGTTCGCCGAACATCAACGTGCGTGTGTTGGCCCGAAAAACGCTTCGAACATGTACGCACATACAAAAAGTCCGTCGAACTTTTTTCTGCTTTTCCTGAAATTGGAACTATTAAACTGGGGATTTACTACAGCTTTATCACTTTCAGATAGCTGACGCCTATTATTAGGTGCACGCCACTAGCTGTATTCCTTTCACGTAAAGGAGCAGCTCCGAGCTGTCCGGGGTTTAAAGCCCTGTGTTCCTTTCCACACGAGCGCAACACCGAGCGAGAACTTCACGACCCAAGGTCACACTTTCCCCTCACTCTTCGAAGACCACCAAATAACTAGAGGCGTCACGCTCTGATCAGCTGATCTCCCTGTTTTAAGGTTATGTCATTTGTTATATGGTGGTTATATGGACAGATTATATGTCCGAAAATACAATAATAACGCAATAATGCTCAAATCGAAGTAAAATATGTGCTTTGTTTATCCAGTAAAACTCAGAAGTATGGTAAATTTAAACTTCACCATAACATGCGACGGCACTGAATACGACCTGCGCATCGACCTACTGAACAAATTTCGCGCCATTATTTTTGGTCATAAAATGGCTTACACACCGTTCCATTGAACAAGTAACCCTGAGTGACTCTGGGGTGCTCCAGGCTTTATGCCCCGGCGCGTTATAACTTCGAATGGAAAGCAGTGACTGTCACCAAACATAACTCTTCGGACATCGTCTTGGTTGATAACTGGACTATGATGTCTTAAGACATGTTCGATCGTGTGTAGTATGGTACTATTTGACGTTGATGTTCGGCGAACATGTACGCGCGTACATGTGTTAAGACAAGACATGTTGGATCGTATATTCCCTACTTAATAAATCACAAATTAAGAGATGACGTGTATCGACGTCCTTTTTTCCAATAATACTTTTAGAATGTGGCCTCTATTGAATTAATTATTTTATTAAAAACTGTTAGATATGATTCATAATTACTGTTTTAATTTTAATTAAGGAAATAAATTAAAATTATTATGTAAGAATTATTTTGAGAAAAATCTGCGTTTCTATTACTTAAATATTAATTTAAAAAAATAGCTGCGAATCTCCGTAATCTTTTGTCGAAATTAATAAATGACCTGCCTCTACGCTTATTGTATCGCATCTGCGGGTTTACTGCCCTAGTATTTATTGCGGGTAATATCGTGCGATTTTTTTGAAAACAGACCAGAGTTGGCTTTGGAATCTCCAAACATTTGTCTTAAATAAATTTACTTATGACAATTCATATCCAGATTTGTCAACGAACAAATATTAAAATGTTCTTACAATTTTGTCCAGAATACTTTCTAATGAACAAAAATCTTTTTTTTAGAAAGTTTAAATTTGAAAAGAAGAATGCAATTATGTTTTTCAAGTGAAAGACAACATTTCGAACATTTATTGTGATGTTTTGACATTAAAATACATAGGTTGAATTATTTCGACGTTTGTATTAGAATAATCTTATCTAAAAAACGTAAGTTTGCACATTTCATGGCCCACTCTGGCCTGTTTTCAATAAATCTCATAGTAGTAAAACTTCTCTCAGCCGAGCTTAATGTAAAAACTAAACGTGTATTTTTCCGGAGTTTTTATTGACCTTTGTGCCAAACGTATTATATGTCATAACCAAGGAGTCTACATTTAAATCAGTTTTTTTCATGCGCGTTAGTCGACCAAGCGGAGACGGCATATCTTTTCCGCGAGCTTCGATGCAGTAGCGCATTTTTCAGCTCCGTACACTTGCAGCGGCGTCGAGCTCGCCCGGTGTTATCTATGCATCGTATACTGTGTTACGACCCCACTCTCGAAGCGTACGCTCGTGATAAATCAAACTGATTTAAACCTAAACACTTTGGTCATAACTAAAGCTAATAATTTTACACACAGCGGTTTCATCCGTACGAAAAAATTCCGTACGGAAAATAATCATACGGATGTCTTACATACGCACCGATCTCTCCATACCAAACCACGTTCTTTTGCATAAATTGCACATCCTATATATGAACACAAATTTAGATTGCTCAAAAAATTCTACAAATTTTATGTATATGAACGATTTTATCAGTTCAGTAATTGATCGTGAACGAGTTATTGCTTTGTGGCTTTTATACCATGATCAAACGGAAAAAACAAAATCGCTGATATTCACCCCATTAATCAGATAAAGGAACAAAGATGTCTTCCACGCATTATTCGGAGAACTTCGTGTAGATGAAAATAAATTTTAAAAGTATTTTCTTATGACTACAAACAGTTTTGATGAACTGAGTGCTCAATTGAAAGCATTAAACGTCAAAATACTAAAATCTACAGTGTCTTTCAAAAAGTGTGCTACAAGAAAGCACAAAGTTTTGGAACGCATTGAAATAATCACTCATAACCAAATGAAATAATTGAGAAATAAGAACAAATTTCGTGTTTTCCTATCCATATTATTTTGGCGGACACTTTAATCCCACCAGTATTTCCTAACGTAATGTATATAAAGAGTAATTCACAATAAAATGTGATTTTTTTTTATTTTTGAGATAGGAGGCTGTAATTTCATATTTGGCTATAACTTTTAATTCTGAACAACTTATTCCTATGATATTTTCTTGTATCTTGTAAAATAAGGGCACTTTACTCTTAAACCATCTTCGTTTCTCCATATCCATGCTGTACACCATTCAAGATAAATTTCATCTGACATTTCTCAATTTGACTTTAAGGGATGCTGAAGCGTTCTGCGTCAATAAATTTTTATAAAAATCGACAAAAAATAATCCCATTTGTAGCACACTTTTTGAAAGACAGGGTAACTACCTGCATGAATTATTGCTGTAAGCCGTACGGACAAAGTCGCTGTGTGTGAATCACAGCATTACATTGTACCGAGTGATTTTTTAAATTTTTTATCAACTCTTGCTATGAGATCTGGACGGCATGTCTTAGCTTAAGTGAAAAGTAAGCCATTGCACTCCTTTGTGTTGTTTTATAGTAAAGCTACGACATGCCGTCCAAATTCCATGGCAAGAGTTGATAAAAATTTTTAAAAATCACCTGGTACAATCTACTGCAAGAACGCATTCCGTACGGCAGCCGCAACTTCGTAGACATGTCCGACTGCTATGCAGATGCCGTACGAATTCCGTCGTGTGTGAAAGCTCCCATAACACTTTATGTACTACTATCTTATCCGGCAGGAACCGTACGAATTCCGTACGGACGAAACCGCTGTGTGTGAAATTAGCCTAAAGTCTCCAAAAGAAAGTTCCGTTTGAGTTAGTTGTATATTATTCGCTGCTCGCGCAGATGCGCTGTAACGACGCCCACTTCACATAGGCCGAAGTTAGATAGTGGGGAACATCGAGATTTCGGGGGACGCCAAGATTTTCGGGGGACTCGGTCAGTATGTGTCTCGCCATTGAACTGTTAGCGCCTACGTAAATGCGCTTACTGATTGATTTAAAATGGCCACTTCATGTTCAGTATCGCAGTGTGAAAGTAACTCATCTGTTTTAATTATGTATTATTATTACATCTCGTATTTAATTATTAAGAGAACTTATTTTTTAACATTATTAAAAATTTCCTTTTTTTAAGAATCATAGTAGTCCTCGCTGCGACTCCTGGACAATAGTAGTTAGAACTATTATGTATTGTATGTAGTTCAGTTAACTCTGCTATATCGTTCATATTTCCAATAGTTTCAAATGAATTATTTCTTTTTTTAATTTAAAGCTATTAGAAACAACAAAAATAATTAAGTACATTATTTTTAAACTCGTGCTCGTGAGTTTACATAATTATATTCCACATACGGGCATTGTATATATTTTAACATGTTGGAATTAGTTTTATGAATATATTTAATTTTACAATAATAAATTTATGGTCAATTCTGACTCCGCATTACACATTCGGCATTAGATAAATAATACGTCAGTTAACGGCGCGGCGCGCGCGGCATTGTCTCAAGTTCTCGGGGTATTCTCCTACTCCTTTGAGCAGGCCTATTATTCAGTGGGCGTTGGCTGTAAACCTCAATCGGTCGACTCGTCAAGTATCCAGTGCTGTTTACGGCTATATGATACGTAGGTACAACGAGTTTTATTTAAACGAATGTTTTCGTTTTTTCTTTTCAATTATACCGTATTGTCAAAAATACAGCAAATAACAAAATAAAATGTGACAAAGTTGATCGAAATATTCTTGCTATATCGAAGAAGTAATGCTTGCAGTTCCGGAATTCGATAGGCGCTAGTCGTGCATCGCGCCTATGCATTCGGAGAGTTGGAATCTTTAGTTATGAGTTATGAGTAAAGTCTTAGACTCTTAGGTCTGAATGCACAGGCGCTAACGTAGGCCTAACAAAGCATCTAAATCCGTGTTTTAACTATCAGCTTTAAGACGTAAAGTGTCACCTTCATTGTTAAAGGATCGGTAACAATATGAATAGAGTTTTTAAAGATAAAGTTTATAAATAATAATGGTGTTTCTTACAGAATAATTTATAAAGACAAATTTAATTTAGATAATTTTTCGGATATTTTCTGAAGTAAAGTATAAGTATTGAAGGGTTCGAAGTCTGAAATTTACTAGTTTTCAAAAATTTAAGAATTTATTTTTATCATAATGTATTATACGCCCTTGAAAACTTAAAATACCCTAACCCAAATTTATGGGAAACCCTAAGCGAAGTTGTAATTAAAATCAGTTTAAACTTCAAACCGAAACCTTAACCATAGCCTTTTATGACATGCGTGTACGTACATCCCTGGCTAGACAGTTAGACACTGCTTTCAATGCTGTATATTATAAATATATTTTAGAAACAGTGTAATAATTGATGGTTTGTGAATTTATTTAACATGTAACGCATTTGAAGATTTGGTATAGTTCCAACATTCAAACTTTATAATCAAATTTTTTTTCGTAACACATTTTGATGAAAGTTTTTTTGAATCATAGATTAGTTATAAGTATAAATTGATAACGTCCGAGGATTTATAGTATAGACTAGGTGTTTCCAGGCGGTATCAAAAATTTCTTAATCTTACTTTATTTTTTAGCTTAATATTTAAACTTAAACTTCTCTTTAATATAACAGTTTGGTTAAAATTTCTTTGCCTTTGATTTGTGGCTAAAGTTCCAATTGCACACCGAGTGACTGACAATTGTTCCATCAGAAAAAAAACATGAAAAGAAGCGACATATGGGGGAAAATGTTATAAAATTCTATGTACTTTAGTTTTCCAGAAATAACTAATCAAAAATTATACCCAAAACGACGATACGTACCTCGTTAATAGAGAGTAGCGGATGAACGAAATAAACACAATCATAAAGGCGTTTTATAGTTTTATTATTATTACGGCGTCGGACATGAACTTGACCCTTAAACAACTGAAATACAAGCGGGAAAATTATTGACAAACGCATGCAAATCACCTGAAGTAAATAGGGCATTGTCGAAAACATCACTGGTGTATTATACCTCACCATGTTCTTGGTGTTTGTAATATTTGCGATGAATTCAAGTACCGTTGCATCGTTGCAAACTAATGGATTAAAGTATTTGCTGGAATCGATGAAAATAAGAACCCCTGGTTTTGTTTTTGATGATTTTGATGACTTTACGAACGGTTTCATAAAAACATGATTTCATCGAACTGTCAACCGATGAATTTACGAACTCGCTCATACAACATATTGCGCTGTTTACAAATTATCTACGTCATGACCAGTGACATCGCGTTTAAATATTTGCATATTTGTAATAATTATTATCTTGTTCAAATTACATTTTTTACATAAATTTTTTAACCTATGTCAAATATTATCTAAATATTGTATAAAATAAGAATAACAACGGCCATTTTGAACACATGCTTTAACAGGTAAACAAATAAAGCAGTACAACACGAAAACAATTCAAATCTCTGTATTAAGAATTACTAGTATTTTTCTTTAATTTCAATTTAAATTGTATTGTAATTTAATTTTATTGCCACAATTAACGTGTCCGTCTTAATATTTGTGATCGTCGCGTCTTGTCGAGATAATTCCTTATTAGTAATTTTACCTACAACAATTATTAATAATCTGCTAACTTCTTAATTTTTTAAATTATTTATTACGGTTTAAATCATTTTTATAATTTAGGTTCGAGTCTCAGCTTCTGAGATTTCCAAAGATCCCCAGCAATTGAAACACCATTTAATTTATCTTGTAAAAGAAACTGAACTCAGACTTTCGTTTCCAGCCGTTAAACATGTAATAAAACGAAATTCAGATGTATGTCAAGGCCACATTGTGTGTAGTCAATAAAATAATCAAAATTAAATTATTATTTAGGCAGCACAATTGTCAGTCACCTTGTATGTTGTGCAATGGTGAGCAACTATTATATCGATAATACTGTCGATAATTTATATAACCGTTGAATGAATTATTTTACAAATTATTCAGGAGTGTTATTCGAATTATTTATCGAAATAATGATTTCGGAAAGAACATTCGAATATACCTCTTGAACATACGTTTGCATAATTTATGTAATTATGGACTCGCGTTAAATGTGAAAATTATCGATAGTACACTGAGGTCCAAATGAATTCACGCACCAAAAGTACGAAATGGTCTTAAGCACTGTAAGGCTTACGAAAGTGACCCGTATGCTACTTTCATGATCTTACCTAGATTTATTACGGGTCAGCATAATACACAAATCGTCGTTACATCTACACGAAAGTTACGGAAAGTTTCTTGAATTCACATACATTCTTTAGCATCTAATTAGACATTAATCTGGGGTATACTTAAGCTTAATATCAAATTACTCGTTATAAATTTGTTTTCCTTTCCATATTATCATTTCACGAGTAAAAACTACACCAAACTAGTGAAACTAGACTTTGAAAATCATGTTAGGCGTTATGTTAAACGTAAACGGAAATTCTTTTTAAGTTTTCGATATATCCGAATTACATTTCATGATTTTCGAGAGAACTTTAATTTCGTTTTATTTTAGTTAGGCTGAAATTAAAAATAAATTAACTAAATGGTAAATTTTCGTAGTGTTTAGTTAATAATTTGAAATGAGGCACGTAATAATAATGATAAAATATCTAATTTTAAAATTAACTAAAAATTAAAAAATAAAACAATTCCAAAATTAAATAAAAATTATAAAATAAAACAATTCTCTGTTTTGCGTATTTAACTACATATAGTACAAATTAAATATTTATGTGGTTTTTTTAGGTTAATTTGGGGCTGTAAGCATTTTTCATGTTGAGATTTTAAATCGTAAATCACATCCAGTTTATCCAAATTATGCTTACAACCACAGAAAGATAGCGTGCAAACACAAATGATATCATATAACTTCCAAGAAAATTACTGTAACCAAACAAAATAATACGCACACCTAGTAAGTATTCAAACCTCTACGTGTGTACATATTTTTAAACCGAACTACTATTTAGTCATTAACAATTAACTCCTTCGAGTTTCCTAGATTAGACAAATATGTTTCATTATAAATTAAAATTAATTTGTTTTTGTTAACAACATTTATACATGGTTAAGCAAAGTGAAGTACTCGCTTTGGAATTTGAATAACTCCGAATGTGTTTTGAATATTAAGGCAAAACAATCGGCAATGTGCTGAGAAATTTACTTCATATGTAAACTAAAACAATAACAGAATAACTTAATAAGAATATTAACTGTAAGAAACAATAATTGAACTAATTAATATCAAAATTTTAAAATAACTTCTTTGAGGTGGCTGTCATGGTTTTTTTATATGATTATTTTTCATTATTGTACAGTTCAATACTATGTCGAAAATGATTCTTGGGTCTTTTTAACATGTCGCGTCGCGTCGCATTATTTGGAATTATCTGCAGGGATGTTATTTTTTAATCGTTCAGATGCAATTTTACTTATTTTAACTTTCGAGTTATTCCCATAGTGACAATTATGAAAACAATTGTTCTTGTTGAAATAACCTGAAGGTTACAGTTACGCTATAACTAGAGAGCAAACAATTTTAGACTACGCATAGATAGATCCCACCCAGAAGAAACACGTGCATTCGGCATCCAGTGCCGACATAGCGTCAGAAATCCGGCGCTAAGAAAGCACCTATTCAAAGGCGTCCTAAAGTTTATAAAAGCAAGGATATAAAACACACATGTCGTTATACAGGCTGTAATCGAATAAGTTTCACTTATTAGTACTGTAAGTACATAAGGAATTCTGCAAATATCAAATTATTAAAAAATTAAAAACTAACGTAACACAAGAGTCAGTGGGTCAGTGTCGCCCGCAACACAATTCGATAACGAAATCTTCGTCTATGGTTCATTAGATAATCGATAATAATTTCATCATGATGTTCCATACTTTGTAAACAAATTTAATTTAATTTGTTAATTTCGCGTGTTAAAACGAATATGTTTTAAGTACATTGATTAGAAACAAATTGGTGACAAGAGAATTTTGCGGATGCGAACATTTTTTTTGTTCCGTCAAGTAAATGCATTGATTGCACTTAATAAAAATGTGTAGATTAATCCCTAAGTTTTGAGAATAACATTCTTAAATCATTTACTCTAATAAAGTAATAAGGTGCGATTTCATCGCTCGAGTTTAACAGTACCTACAAGCGTTTATTGTTTAATACACGTATAAATCACTACTTTCTTTCAGAATATTAAATGATAGACTACGTCTAATAATTAAAAATGCAAATTTCAACACAATACTTGAACTATCGTAATTAACTGGCACTGTGAACAGGCGTACACACAGTATCTCCACGATATTTCGGAATTTTGTTTGTTTAGTTTGAACGTAATAAAGAATCATGAATTAACGGATGACGAGTTCAGTGTACTTTTTATTCCAATAATACTTTTAGAAGGTGAATTGAATTACCTATTTTTTACTTATTGTTAGGTAGGATTCATGATTACTGTTTTATTTTAAATTAAGGAAATAAATTCATATTATAATGTAAGAATTATTTTGCATTTCTATTATTTAAATATTAATTTAAAAAATAGCTGGGAATCACCTTATTTTTTCGTACGAAAGTAATAAATAAATGACCTGCCTCAACGTTTATTGTATTGCATCTGCGACTTTACTGTCCTACCATTTATTGCGCATATTAGTAAACTTCGCTCAGCCGAGGCTTTAAATCTAAGCCAGTAAATTAATAATTTTTTAAGTTGATCTTATGATTACATCTATATAATAATAATAATAATAATAATAATGTCTTTATTAAATATAGAATACAAAGAAATATATGTGATTCGCAAAATAAGAGGCGAAGTTCAGTCAAAGCCTTAGCTTTGCCTGCTCTTCCACTTAACCTCTGGGTTAAACTTAAAATTACGATTCGAAAATGAGCTAATTATATATATATAAAAAAAAAAAAATTTGTAATAAGAAAACAAAACAAATCATGAACATGCAATGTAACGTGTTCTGCAATAACCTGGTCAACGTGCTTTTAAAAATTTTTTCAGATGTTTTTTAAAAGTGTAAAAATTTAATCCGAGTTCTTTTATAGAAGTTGGCAGACTATTATAAATTATGACGATGTTATAACTGAAGGATCGCTTAAAAAATTCGGTAGAGTGTTGAGGTGGCGTAAGTAGGCCTTTATATCTTAAATTCAGATTATGAACATCAGTTCTGAACGTTAATTTTTCAAAGAGATATGCAGGTATTTGAGTTTGAATGATTTTATTCATTAAACATGCAGAGTGCAGCAACCGCCTATTTTCCATATTCAACCAGTCAACTTCATTTAGTTTGTGAGAATACGGTCATACTTCCTTATACCAAATATCAATCTTAAACATGAGTTTTGTAACTTCTGAATTCGTGCAATATCTATTGTATCAAGACATGGGCCATACACCATATCAGCAAAGTTTAAACGAGATAAGACTAGCGAGTCACAAAGAATAGTTTTGCTTTACGATTGAGGATGTCTTTATTAGCGTAAATTTTTTTTAAGTTACAATAGGAGGTTTGCAGGCAATTGGATATGTGAGATTTGAATCTTAATGTATGATCAATGGTTAAGCCTAAATTTTTGACAGTATTTTTAGTGTCTAATTTGGTATTATCAAGAAAGATTGCTACCTGGTCAAGTATGCGAGTCCTGTCGTTCTTCTTCCCGAATACAATAACATTAGATTTACTAGGATTTATGTGAAGACAGTGTTTACGCGAGGATTGTACACAAGTTTTTTAAGTCGACATTAATAGAAGCACAAGCATCTGCTACCTCTGCAGGTTTAAAAAGATTTGTAAACTTGCGTATCATCTGCATAAAAATGGACCAAAGAGGATTGACAAGATTTAAAAAAGGAGCAAGTATAAATAATATACAGTAATGGACCTAATATAGATCCCTGTGGCACGCCGCTAACAGTTTGCCTAAAATCAGATAAATTATTGCCAACTTTTACTGCTTGATATCAATTGTTAGGTAACTACGTAATAATAGTATTGCATTTGATCCAAGTCCAACATAGTGTAGCTTAGATAGCAACATTTCATGATTGAGAGTATCAAATGCCTTCGAATAATCAAGCAGCACTAAGATGGTGATTAAACCTTTATCAGTGGCCTTTATTAAATCGTCACATATTTTGCTAGGGCAGTTGTACAACTAGATCCAGGTGTAAATCCAGATTGAAAATTTGGTAAAATTTTATTCCTGTCCAAATGTTTACGTAATTGTTTTTCCAAAACTTTTTCAAAGATCTTTGAAAGTAAGGGTAATATGCTAATTGGTCGCAAGTCAGCTAGTGATAGAGGATTAGCAATCTTGGGAATGGGTACAACAAGGGCTTGTTTTCAAAGCGAGGGAAAAGTGCAAGTTAATATGCATGTATTGATCAAATGAGTAATTATGGGAAGCAAAATGGAACACATAACGTGAGCATTTTTAAACTTATGTTGTCACAACCTGATGCATTACTTTGATAGATTTAAAAATTTCGAACACATCATCTTCGGTAACAGGGCGGAATTCCAAAATAGAAGTAACCGTTTCCTTTAGATTAGTTTTGTAAAATGTAACAAGTCTACATCCGGATTGTGATTAGGAATACTGTTTATAAACTGATCATTAATTTTGTTAACGTCTTGTAACTGACACGGTAGAGTATTTTTCTTGGTCTACTAGTGATATTTAAAGTATGAATATGTTATCCCAAATATTATTATTCTTTCTTATTTTACTATCAAAATAGATTTTCTTTTCCTTCCTAATAGTAGTAGTTGTCAGGTTACGAAGAATTTTATACTCATTCCAGAAAGAAGGATTTTTTGTTCTTTTAAAATTATTTAAAGGCCAGATCTCTATCTTTCATAAGGGCTCTTATTCCGTCTGTCAACCAAGGAGATGGAGGTTTAGAAACTTCAACAGTTTTAAAAGGTGCATGATAGTTTAAAAGTGCAATAATACCTTTATTTAGAAAATCTACCATGGAGTCAACGTCTAGCATGTCATAAATATTTCGCCAAGGGATAGCAGATAAGTGAGCTTTAAAATCATTGTAGTTAAAATACTTATAGTCACGGTAAGTTAATAACTGAGGAGTAAATTTCGTAGTCTCCACCTCCATGGCACAGTAGACTAGATGATGATCAGAAATATCAGGTACATTAATAGTACCAGTAGTTTTAATTTTCCCAGCATTTGTTGTTAAAATAACATCTATCAAGGTTGATGACGTTTGTGTGATTCTAGTTGGCAAACTAATCACTTGCTCAAGCCCAACACCAGTTAACATATTGTAAAAATCAAAGGTAATACTAGAATGGAAATTGAGACAGTCAATGTTAATATCTCCCAAGCATATGATGTCGTCTACTAGCGGGGAAATTTCTATAAGTGTGGATTCAAACTTATCTAAAAATTCAGTATAACAAATGTTAGGGGGTCGATAAAGAACTCCAACTGCAAGTTTAATTTTTTTAAAATTTAAAAGTACCCAAATTTGTTCAATATCAATCACAGTGTTAATTATATTGAAAGGAAGATGTGATCTTATATATAAACCCACCCCGCCACCCCTTGTAGCTCTGTCATTTCTAATAAACTTATAGTTATCAATGTCGACAAAGTTATTGGGAATATTGGGACTCAACCACGTTTCGGTAACTGCAACTATGTCGTACTTATCTACATAATCTTTAAATCTATTAAAACTCTTTAGTAAAGATCTTGTGTTCAAGTGTACTTGGGGTTATTGTGGTACACATCATTACAAAATTTTATATAAACAAATTAACAAAATGATTAAGCTTATTGTATATTTGCTTTTCTTTAATGTAATTTTAAAAAATGTACATTTAAAAGTACATTTAATTGCGGTAACAAGGAACTAATGTAATCTATAACAATTTTACGAGTACAATTTATTGCTTCTCCCTTTCCTCATCACTTTTTTAATCTAGCGATCGTATTTATTAGTAATGAAATTGACTAAATAATTAAGTAATGTGAGCAAAGCAGAAATTTTAAGCAGTTAAAGCATCAAAGTCGCTAGTGTTATTGATGCGATGAATACCAGAAGCAAGTTTTATTAGAGTTATTCCGTCATGTGTCCACACATTTTTAAAACCATATTTATCGCATGCTGTTTTATATATATTAGTTCTCAACAAAGTTAAGTCTTCTTTAATAAAGATACCTGTGTTTTTCAGCTTCCGTTTGTTGTTGTAAACGTCAGATCGGCTTCTATAACTCGTAAAACGGACAATGATAGGCCGAGGTTTACCATTTCCAGTTTTTCGACCAAGACGGTGGCAGCGACTGACGGTAGCCAAATTCACGTCCACCTGCATCTTACTTCTGAATAAATCCAGCACAACGTTATCCACATTTTCGTTATTGTTTTCTTTGATCCCGAAGATGCGTAAATTAACTCTCCGTCCGTGTTGCTCTAGCTCGTCAAGTTTTTCTTCCAGTTGTTTGTTTTTGCTCTCCAATTGAGAATTTTTTTCTGACAGTAACTTCAATTGATTTCTATGTTCGTCTAATTTAATTTCATATTGCTTAATTACTTCGGTACTTATTAGATTGACCAATTTATTAAACACATCGGGCAGCAATAATGCTTCTTGCACACATGTTTTTATATATATCATATCTGGATTTTATAAATAATCATCACCTGTAATATTCTGCTGTTAGCATTGATAAATTCGAGCGCTGAAATACGAATTTATGCACGTAAGCCCTAACTACTTCTGAAACATACTGCCCAGTGTTGGCAATTTTACCAACACTATTGGCTAAAAATTGATAAAATCACCAATTTTACCGATACAGCTACAAGACTAATACTGCCCCTAAATATGCGATATGTAAAATAAAATGATTAAGCAACTCCCCACCACCACTCTGATCCTGTATGGACCAGAAAAATTTGGTTCCTAGTTATAACTGTACATATCTCAAAATTGTTATTTGGTTAACATGCATGCTTGCTTTTAAATATCTCCATTAAACAGAGGATGGGCCAATCCTAGACGTAGTATTTATAACTAGACTAATTAGAGAGTTAAGGGTCTTAACATGAGAAAAGGTTTACCGATAATTATACGGATTGGTGGATTTGTCGCCGGAACGAAAAAAATTGGAATACTTTTCGAACTATCGCAATTTTTTGTTTTCGATTTTCCTGCCAAATTTTAAATTATCAAGTATATGTGCTAGTGTCGCTTCTTGTATCTAGTTTTGCACAAATTGAACTTAGTAATTTTTTTTCGGATAAATCAATAATAAAATGTTTTGTCACGATCTTTATGAATGGGCTTGTATACTAGTATAATAAAACTAGCAACTAAAATGGCAACTGATGAATACTTGAACGTTTTATTAATTACCACTTCAACGCGATTGATAGTATTGTTTATAATATTTACATAAACTTTCCGTTATTTAACCGCTTAGTTAAGTAATATGTTTCACGTAAATTTTGAAATCAAAACTTAATAAGAATAAATTAAATAGAATATTTATCTATTCATTTAAATATGCTATTGGTAAATCACGTTTTTAACTTTCATTTATCTACTTACTGATCAATCTGTGACCTAATTTACATTTAAATTAACTTACAAACAGAAATCTCATTTTTTTTATTTGGAAATTATATGTATTATTATTATTCATGTCATTGTGTTTATACAGGGTGTATTTATAACTATCAGCAAATATTCACACCACGCGACGTCAAATATAATAACATTTTTTTTTAAAAAACCTACAGTTTCCAAAATATAGCTGATTAAGGTGTTTTAAATTTCCCAACGATGTGGAAACAACAGCACATTAATTAATCCGACTATTCAGGAAATGTGGAGCTGCCGCAGTGTCAAGAATAAGATACAGGTAGATACATTTCTAGAAGTATCTGAGAATGTCTAAATACTTGCATTTACATACTTAACAACAATGGATAGATGTTTATATTAAAAACTGAAATTGTCCAGGAGCATAATTCGTAAAATTATTTACAAATTATTTAAAATTATTTATTTATTTGTAGGTACAGGGTTTTTGTTTATATGTATTTTGAACGGTACCTACACATTTTATTATTACACATACAAAAAATGTTAAATACAAAAGTTTTACGAATATACCTGAACCGCCAGAATTTACTAAAAAAAAAAGAAACAAATGACGATTGAACACATAACAAATGAGTATTAACTTTGTTATTTTAAATGGAATACTGCGGCACAGTTTTACCAACATAGAATAAGGATAGAATAACTATTCGCCGAATATATTTTTAATCTTCTTCCATATACACGTCACCGTTGTTCGAATAATATTGTTATACTTAGCTTATCTGACGATTGTAAAATCGAGCGGAAGCATATTTCTCGAATTAATAAAGATATTTTTTTCCTAATTCCGAAAAAAAATGTAGTTTTGCCTGTCTTTGGTTTCATACTTTTTGGGATATTTAAGTTTAAAATTTTAAAAAAATGCATTTTCTTTGATTAATAAGAATTTTATTATGTGTGACAAGTGTTAAACTAATTAAAAGACATTTTATAAGTCAAAACGCCAACATCTAAGACAAATTAACATATTATTTGAAACAAATTAATAAAAATATACCAAAACAATATAATTTTAAACTTAAATATCGCGGAAAGTATGAGACCAAATATGTATAGACAAACTAAATCTTTTTAGAATTAAAATAACAAAGTTGATACTCATTTGTTATGTTTCCGACTGTCATTTGTTTTTATTTTAAGTAAATTCTGGCGGATCAGGTAAATCCATAAAACTTTTGTATTTAACATTTTTTTATACGTCTAATAATAAAATGTGTAGGTACCGTTCAAAATATAAACAAGAAGCATACAGGGATATCCACATAAACCGTTCGTTAAAAGTTTTCAAGGTTGCAGTTCACGTAGATATTTGAAATTTAAGGAGCAAGGGTTTTCCGTAGAGATCTCTTTAAATAAAATAAAATTGTCTTTGTATCACTTCCGGCTGTACCGGAAGTCGCCATCAACTCGCTTATTTTAAATGGAATGCTATATTTTTTATCACGTTTTTGAATTCTACATGTAAAAATATGTTAAATTGCAATACATTTCCCTATCTCTAAAATGCATCATTTTTGAGATATTTTGAATTTTCTTAGAAATTTGGATTCTGCAATCTGATTTTCAAAAAATTATAACACAGCTGTTATTGAAGCAATTTTATTTGTAATAGCTAATATTGTAGTTGAAGCTTTAAGGTTCTTAAAAATTCCATCAGCATAATCTATTAAGCTACAGGGTGTCTAAAACGCACCGCTCCACTCGAAGATATTCAAACACAGAAAAATACTTTTTCTCAAATGGAATGACCAATATTTTAATGCACCATTGTATGTAGAATCAAATGCTGCGTCGAACTGTACTAGCATTCCCTATACCTAACTTTAACAGTTTTTGAATTATGAAACATTTTCGATTTAATTCATAGAAAATTACAATTTTAATAGGTCAAATATTTTTAATTTTATTAAGATAGCATGGAAATTATAACAATGATTATTGTTACTACAAATTTTGTAGTCAACCAAAGAAAATAGAATTTGGCAAGTGGAAATTCACAAATTTTAATAGTTATACAGTCCTTCTCTTAGGACGCTTGTGATCTTATAAAACGAAAAAGTATGAATTTCATTACTTTAAATTGAAGAATAAAATAGCTGCTAGTTTGCAATTCTCTGGATTAGCGTGAAAGTATTTTAAAACCATTGTCTAATTATCTTCGTTATTTGTTACTGATCTTCGTACATTTTATTTTTCCAAATTGTATAAAGTCAGGTTCAAATTTTCCAAACTGTGTTTTATTCATACGAGACAAGAGGGATACATTTTATTGAACACACATTCTCTGCTCTGAACAGTTTTAGATCATTCTTCATGAATTTAAAAAATAGATATAAAATATCAGCGTTTGAATAATTTTGATTTTGATTCTCAACTTTTTTTGGTTTTGCTTAAAATTTGTAGTAATAGGAAACGCTAAATGCAATTGTTTGTTGTTTTCATGGCTATATCAACAAAATTAGAAATATTTAACCTAATAAATGGTAAATTTTTATGTATTAAATCAAAAATATCTTATATCTGAAGAACTGTTAAAGTTAGGTATAGGGAATGCTAATACAGTTTGACGCAGCATTTAATTCCACATACGACGGTGTATTAAAATATTTGTCGTTCCATTTGAAAAAAAGTATTTTTCTGTGTTTGAATATCTTCGAGTGGAGCGGTGCGTTTTAGACACCCTGTAGCTTAATAGATTATGCTTATGGAATTTTTAAGAACCTTAAAGCTTCAACTACAATATCAGCTATTACAAATAAAATTGCTTCAATCATAGCTGTGTTATAATTTTTTGAAAATCAGATTGCAGAATCCAAATTTTTAAGAAAATTCAAAATATCTCAAAAATGATGCATTTTAGAGATAGGGAAATGTATTGCAATTTAACATATTTTTACATGTAGAATTCAAAAACGTGATAAAAAATATAGCATTCCATTTAAAATAAGCGAGTTGATAGCGACTTCCGGTACAACCGGAAGTGATATAAAGACAATTTTATTTTATTTAAAGAGACCTCAACGGAAAACCCTTGCTCCTTAAGTTTCAAATATCTACGTGAACTGCAACCTTGAAAACTTTTAACGAACGGTTTATGTGGATATCCCTGTATACATAATTACTTTTCTTAAAATATCTGAAATCGAACTTTTCTTAAAATTTTTAAAATTGATATTTGAAGAAATATGTATATTTTAGCACAATTAGGATCCGACGTTTTGTTTACCACTGCGCATTACTTTTTACCAATTATTTTTAACATATCCTGAGTTATTTAAAAAATAGTTTATTAAGCAAGTTATTTAAATAAATATCAGTTGAAAATTATTCTAGAAATACATGAGAATAAGCAAGCCGTGCATAAGCGTTTTGTGGTAAGCGATAAAAAATGTACAAGTATTAGGTTACTACTAACTATTGAAACATTTACACATTTGCTATTCGTCGAAGTGTGCGAAAGTGTTTTGTTGTGTTCGGTATTAGTACCTAATCCACAGCACCTGTGAAATGAGTCACACTATATCTAAATTAAGATATTTGATTACAATCATTTAGGACAATCATGGGGATCTCAGTTATTTGAAGAAATACGAGGTCGGTTAAATTATATCAAAGTTGCACATTTTTATGCTGGTTAAAAAGCTGAAAAGAAAACTCACAAATCTATTACGATTTTTAAAATATTCGAAGAAAACGAAAAATCGCGATTCTCGTTTTTAATTAAAAAAAAATTAAAGATATGTATTGCTAAGTTTGACATTGTTAAAGCACTTTTTTACAAGGAATTTAATTCTGCCATCGTCTTTATCATCACAACAAAAATTGCGAAAAAAACGACATTCAACTTTCTTTTTTCTTGTGATATGTGAATTATTTTCTTTTGAGCTTATTAACCAGCATAAAAATGCGTAACTTTGCTCCAATTTAACCGATTTTGTATCTCTTCAAATAACTGAGATCCCCGTGGTTGTCCTCGAAAAATGGACACCCTGTATATTAAATGAAATGACATTAAAAAGTAAATCGCAGTAAAAAATTACTCGTACGTAAAAATATATACATGCAAAACAGTTTATCTAGAAACTATATGTATACTGGGTGTTGAAAAATTCGATTGCCAAATTTCTAGGGTAAGTAAATGAGACTAAAATAAGCCATTCTTGTTATACAGGTTGTCTTACAAAAAATGCCCCAAGCCATAACTCCTTTATTTATGGACTAATTTTAAAAAACAAAGAGGCAAATAAATGAGACTAAAAACACTATAAAGTGTGGTTAGTAAAACTTTTTTCTAAAATTACCTTCATGGTGAAACGACTGTCAACTTTTATTTTTTAAATGGCTCTGTATATTTTTTATTATTGTATCTCGTAAAGCTACTTTTTCTAAATTCAATAATGTGCAACACTTTTAAGTTTTGACCAGCAAATATTGCAGAAAACATTAATGAAAGAATTGAGTACAAATGTAAGTTGCTATGTGGAAAAAATCGTTTTGTAGGCGTTCAGTCAAAAGTTCAAGGTACTTTTGTTGATTTAAGGTACCATCTATGAAAAATGATCCAATTAATTGCTCTCCTAAAATGCCAAACATTTAGACTAAACCTTCGTTGAAAATTAGTTTCTACAAGAACTCTTGGGTCTTCTTGACACCAATATCGATGATTGTTTCTATTAAAGATGCCATTAGTGCCGAAAGTGCACTCGTCGGACCAAATAATATTTTGAAAAAAAAGTGGGTCCTCTTGTATTTTGTTTAAAAAAAAACTGTCTTCGCTCAGGATCATTTCTTTCTAAACCTACTTTCTATAGAGTCGCACTGCTCGACTGCTGTTCTTATTGCATTCAAAATAAACTTGCAATAAGTCAATCAACTGATTATTATCCATTGTAACCAACAATTTTGTACAACTTTTAAACTCTAATAAACCAAACTTCCCATAAATATGTTTTTTTTTAAGGAAACAATAAATCATAAAGCAAGAAGAACTTGATAGTTTTAAACAACAATTGCAATAAACAATAACGCTCAATGATATTGTTTTCACGGCACACTTGTACATTTTTATAAAAAGCACGTTTCGAGTAATAAACTATTTTTTCTACAAACGTTAATAAAAATTGAATTTTTAACCATGGCATACTTCAATTAAAAATGCAAAAATTATGACAGACGCGTATTAAAAGTGACTTACTTTTAACGCTAGTGTTAAAAAATAAAGTTGACACTCGTTTGACTATGAGGATAATTAAAAAACAATTAAACTAAACTAAACACATTATGGTGTTTTTAATAATCGAAATTGGTAGTTTGACTGGAATATCAAAAGTTACTGTGCAGAGAGTTTTAAAAAAGCACAAACTTCATCCCTACATTCCTCAGAAAGTACATGGTTTAGAAAGAAATGACGTGAATTTTTTTCACATAGCCAACTTCCATTTGCACACTCAATTCATTCATTAATGTTTTCTGCAATATTTGCTGGTCAAAACTTAAAAGTGTTGCACGTTATTGAATTTAGAAAAAGTAGCTCTGCGAGATACAATAATAAAAAATATACAGAGCCATTTAAAAAATAAAAGTTGACAGTCGTTTGACCATGAAGGTAATTTTTAAAAAAAGTTTTACTAACCACACTTTGTAGAGCTTTTAGTCTCATTTCATTTGCCTCTTTGTTTTTTTAAAATTAGTCCATAAATAAAGGAGATATGGCTTGGGGTGTTTTTTGTAAAACACCCTGTATAACCCAGGGTTGGAAATTAATGATTACTTAATGAAGCTGTAAAAACGGCTTCAAATAGTAGAAACATAAAAAAATTATTAATATACTAAAACGAAAAAATTAAAAGTATAAACATTTCAGAAAACAGTTACAACCTTCGCTCAAGATGGTTGCCTCCAACTTGCACACATATCTGACAATAATGTATTAATGTTTGTCTTGTGTGTTCAAAAAATATCATATAGTATATTGTGTCATAAGGGCAGAAAGTGAGCATTAGCAGCCCGCGGTTAAGGGCTGTTAATGCGTTTCTGCATGTGTGACACACTACTGTATTTCGCCTGGCCCTAAATCAAATTCAAACTTTGTTTAAAACTGACGTTTAATGAAAAATTCTGTGAAATGTTAAAGCGCGCAAATGAAAGTCAATGTGTCGCTAGGTTACGAACTATAAATCGTGTTGTTATGAGTTTAGCAGCCCAAGGGCAGATAAACATTACTTTCCGTCACATTTTTAGGGTTAATATGAGTTACTTTCACATATGCTTGGCGAAAATAGTATATTTTAGACCGAGGCGGTAAAGTGCTTGTTTTCCAGGTCGAGAGAAGATATGGACAGGCGAGGCAAACCCGAGCCTGGCCACACTTCTCGAGACCTCGAAACCTGCTTTACCGCCATGGTTTACACATTATTTTTTTTCCTACAAAACATTATAATTAATTTTGTTAATATCACACAAACGTTCTTTTTCTCGAAGTAAAAATTTTAAAATTGAGTTACTATTAAAATTATTATAGATGTTTTAAAACACTGTGTTGTGTGTCAGCGTGGCCGAGCGGTCAAGACGGTGGTTTAATACAACAGTCTCTTCGGGAGCATGGGTTCGAATCCCACCGCTGCCGAGTTTTTTTTTCTTGATAATTTTAATCCTTTTTAAAACCAAATACCAGTGGAATTAAATAAAAAAAACTTACGTTTGTTAATTTTTTGATGTCGATGAGAATGCATTCCAGAAATTATTGTCGCGCCACCTACTGGTAAAGCCTCGTAAATTATTTTCTCGGCTAGGCATTTATGTTCATTTTGCCGGGCTAGCCGTGGAAACGTTTGCTTTCTCCTCTCTGATGAGCCGGTAAAATTGAATTTTCTACTAGTGTAGGAAAAAAAAGTAATTATTAGCTATGTTCCAACCACGCTTCGTGACGGTTTCGAAACCGCCATAAAACCTGGTTGGAACAGACCTATTAATTTCCGTCCCTGATATACAGGGTCGCTATTATGTATGGATACAGCTAAATATTTCCGGAACAGTTCAACAGAATTCGTTCAAATTTGGGGAATCGTTAGAAGAGTTTAAAGTCTATTACTTGAGCTTGCTTTTAATTTTCTATCGTCTTTTGTTTCAGAGATACAAGGCTAACTTGATTTTTTTTTAATTGCACGAGGGGTCAAATTTATCATTTTTGAAAAGCGCACTTTCTTCTGAATTCAATGATGTATCACATGGTCATCTTTATTTGTATTAAAAGGTAAAAAATACAATATTTCAAAAATTTAATTTTGAAAAAGTAAAATTAAGACAGCTTAGAAAATGCTTCTGTTTTTAATCTGTCACTTGTAATATTAGCCAAAAATTGAACTTGTGTGCAATAATTGGTTGACGATGGTACGTTTAAGTAAAACTGAGCGTATAGAAATTCTTATGATGGTTGGGTATGGTGACAGAAGACGAAGTTGTACAGAAGTGGTGACTCTTTTTAATACAATTCATCCTGATTGAGAACCGATCTCTAGGACAACGGTTTCCAAAACTTTGCAAAGATTTCAAGAAACTGGTAGCGTTGAAGATCGTGGAAAATCTGGACGACCAAGAATTGTCACAAATGAAGAAAATTCTTTGAATGTAATGTTGGCTGTGGTAGAAAATCCAAAATGTTCAGTGCAACAGTTAGCTTTGAACCACAACATGAGTAGAGGATCCGTACAAAAAGTTTTGAAACGAGAGAAATATCATCCTTACAAAATTCATCTGCTGCAAGAATTAAGTGAAGACGATTTTGATCACAGAGTAGAATTTTGCGAAACTATGATGCACCGAATACATCAGGATGGTAATTTTATCAACCGCGTCCTCTTTTCTGACGAGTCAACTTTTATTTTAAACGGACACGTTAACCGCCATAATTGTAGATACTGGTCTGCAAAAATCCACATTGGATGGAGGAGGCACATACCCAGTATCCCCAAAAAGTTAATGTTTGGTGTGGTATTATTGATCAAAATATCGTGGGTCCTTTTTTCATTAATGGCAATTTAACGTCTGAAAGATATTTACAACTTTTACAACAACGTATTGTTCCCCGACTTGAAATATTCCCAAACCACGATAATCGAAATATACCAGCAGAAAGCGTATGGTTTCAACAAGACGGTGCACCACCACATTTTGGCCGTCAAGTGCGCCAATATTTAGATGACACGTTTCCCGGTAGATGGATAGGACGAAGAGGAACAATTGAATGGCCAGCTAGATCTCCTGATTTGACTCCACTTGATTTTTTCTTGTGGGGTCATCTAAAAAGTCAAGTGTATGTCAACAGACCATTGCAAATTGAAGACTTACAGGACCGCATAAGGAACGAAATTGCTAATATTTCTCCCAACACTTTGATTTATTTGATACAAAATTTTGTTCAACGCATCCATTATTGTCAGGAGGTAAATGGAGGCCACTTTGAACATCTCTTGTAGAAAGAAAAAATATTTTTTTAAAATTCTTATTAAATGTATTTTGTTCCAATTCAGTGTACCTTACTTTCAAATTCTAAGTATTGCTAATTACAGAATGCCATGGTTTCATTACTTTTTCTTTTAAAGGTTTTTAGTACTGAAAATTATCCAATTTTTCTTTTAAAGTGGTCTTATTTAGAAGTGAAATCTTTTTTAATACAAATAAAGCGGAACTTATGCTACATCATTGTATTCAGAAAAAAATTCATAATTTCGATACGCTCAGTTTTACTTAAACGTACCATCGTCAACCAATTATTGCACACAAGTTCAATTTTTGGCTAATATTACAAGTGACAGATTAATAATAGAAGCATTTTCTAAGCTGTCTTAATTTTACTTTTTCAAAATTAAATTTTTGAAATATTGTATTTTTTACCTTTTAATACAAATAAAGATGAGCATGTGATACATCACTGAATTCAGAAGAAAATGCGCTTTTCAAAAATGATAAATTTGACCCCCCGTGCACTTAAAAAAAAATCAAGTTAGCCTCGTATCTCTGAAACAAAAGACGATAGAAAATTAAAAGCAAGCTCAAGTAATAGACTTTAAACTCTTCTAACGATTCCCCAAATTTGAACGAATTCTGTTGAACTGTTCCGGAAATATTTAGCTGTATCCATACATAATAGCGACCCTGTATAACAAAAATGGCTTATTCTAGTCTCATCTACTTACCCTAGAAATTTGGCAATCGAATTGTATACATTATACATATACTACAAGAAAGAAATTAAAAAGGGGCCGCTACTTTATTCACCGATTAACTTTAATCTTTGGTTTATTTCCATGTCTACAATTGTAAAAATAATTGCTTCTATGGGAATAAACCAAAGATTAAAGTTAACCAGTGACTAAAGTGCCGTCCCTAAGATAACTACGATAATCGTGTGAAAACTAGAGATACCGATACCCGATAATTCTGTTACCCGTATTATCCGTATTACCCGATAAGTACCCGATACTCGATAACTATCTGTATATCCGATAAGAATTGAATAACAATTTGAAAATCTTTCATAGCACTATCCCAAGTAACTGATACTGCAAATAAATTATTTTTTCACTGTAAAAAAAAACAGGAATAACGCTCCAAACATTTATTTTATGGTAATTTAAATTTAAAAGAAGGTCCTCGGTTGTCGGGCACTTACCGAGTATTGGGTAATTACCGAGTACCCGGGTACTAACGGCCGTTTTCATAATAGTGCTAAAGGAGACTTTAATTTAAAGTCACTTTAAGCATAGGAAAACTAATGTGTTTTTATAGGTTAAAGTCACTTTAAATTTAAAGTTCTATTATGAAAACGGCCCTAATATTCATAACGGGTATTCATAAAGTGGAACCAATTCCATTTAAATCAACGGGTACCCGGGTACACGTCGTCATTCCTAGTGAAATCTCGCATAGATTTACACAAATCATTCTGCGCATTAACAATAACGGGTGTTTTTTTTTAATTTGTTGTCGAAGTTGGCGGTGACAAGGTTCTAATTGTGAACGCACCACAATTTTAATTATTTGTTGTAAATTTTATTTTCTTATTTTCTTTTTTCGTTTGTTACAACAGGTCGCTTATGGTCTTTTTTCTTTTGTTACAATAGATCACATTCTTGTATTGACCTATCGTATTGTTGAACCCGAAACCTCGAAAGCAAGGTTAGGTATGTAAGATAGTAAGTTCAAATGTCAAATTAACAACTTATTTTGATGATGGTTCACAATTAAATTTTCAAAGCCAACTTCGACGACAGATTAAAAAGAAACACTATATCTGATCGCAAGCAATAAGGAAATATTGACCTTCATTGTTAACCTTACTTGAGATAGATGACGTAAAGTGCCATCGAATTAATGTTTCTTTAATATAAGCATTTGCATTTAAAGTTGTCCGTTACGTCATATTGTATGATATAATTTTTATTTTGGTACACATTCATTGAGTACGAGGAAATTGTATGTAACTTTTTTTCACATGTTGCGGTATCTGAAACTTTTCTTAAGCTCTGTATGTAAATTTACTTATTATTATTCATTAACAGAGATTTAATTGGTTCGTTTTTTTTAATTATCAACAAGAAAGAGAAATGTATTTCACATTAAGCTAATAAGCTAATTAATGGGAGATGGAAAAGTTCCTTACAAAAAATACTTCTGAATCAAATGTAAGATTTGTTTGTTTTTATGAGCATTACATATTGCTCAAATTATTTATTACTATAATATAATATTATTGTATATTCCTCGTATTTTGTTAAGCATCATAATTTATAACTGTTTCTCACCAATGTTTTTTTTATATAGTTAACTGAAACGTAAAACTAATTTAGAAACATTAAACTGAAAAAATGTGGATATAATTTGTCCTAAAATTATTCTTTTTGTATTATAGTCATGTTTGTATTAAAACTTAAAATATTTAATTTACGAAGAATTGTTATTTCAACTGTATAAAATAAAATAGTTTAGTAT
The DNA here is from genome assembly GCA_033060865.1 of Dorcus hopei. NCBI lineage: Eukaryota > Metazoa > Arthropoda > Insecta > Coleoptera > Lucanidae > Dorcus > Dorcus hopei. The sequence goes on along the minus strand of CM065423.1, from coordinate 7,658,209 downwards.
CCATGTAATTAGTTATAACAACGAAGTGAAATCAGTTGTCATATCAAGAAAATAAAAATTATCAAGTGATCTTCTATCGTGGGTTCAAAAAGTAATCACATTACATAAGTGTTGGCCATGGAAAACACAAGTATGAGGGGAAATTAAAAAATTATCTACCTAGCCATGAAGAAGAAGATATGGGGTAATTTAAACAATTTTATTTTTCAACATATTCTCTATAAGTCCACTCACTTGTGGCATTTTTGCTTTTGAAAGCTTCGCAAAAAATTGTCTGTAGCATCTTTTAGAACTTGATCTGAAGAAAATCGCCTTCCTCGCAGGTTCTTTTTAAGTTGTAAGAGATAATAGTTGAAGAGTGCCAGATGTGGACTATATAAGGATGGTACTGTTCAATAAAGCCAGTGGCGTCTATAAATTCCTTAACTTTTTTTTGCTTTATGCACCGTGCAATTATCGTGCAAAAGAAAGGTTTCTTTACAGAGCTTATGAGCTCGTCTTTATTCGAGAGCCTTTTTAAAGTTTTGTAGTGTACTTCGATAAGCTTCTGCATTAATTGTTGAGCCTTTTGACATACATATATTCAATTAGAAAGAGATTTCCACCTCCTGGATTCTCTACCCTAACGAAACTGCTCTAACCAAAATTTGACTTTGGGTTTGGACGAAATCATGCCCATCATTCTCTCATGGATATTTTTAGAAGTATTCCCTTCCCCACTCCGATTCTTTTTATTTTCGATTGAGTGGTATATGTATGTATGCGACGTTAATGCGTTAATGGAGAGGAAATATGAAATATAATAGCATCCGTGATGCAATGCACTACATTATCTCTAAAAGAATTATAGTTAAATTACATTTTTCTTCCAAATTTGAAGAAAAACTGATTTAATTCTTAAATTCGACTATAACTAATAAACTAAGCTGAAGTATCTAACTCGATCTAAATTTAAGCGGACTTAAAATAGAATGGTATTAAAAAATGAATGACATCTTATGCAGTCGAATTATTTTTTTACACAGGACACAGGCAGGTCCCTTAGCATTACGCAGATCATTGACATTTTATTTTCCTATGGTCGAAGCGGATTTCCCCCGCAGTTTAAAAATAAACGTAACGAGAGTGTAAGAGACTAAATTATGCGCTGCATTCGATGGATGAGAGATTATTTTAAAATATCCTATTACGTACCCGGAATACTTTACGTCGAGAATAGATTTTTCACTGCCGTGATTTTAAAAATCTTGATCTCATAGAATTTTTTTTTGTTTAATAAAACACAAATTTCAAACTGTTAAAGGCCGCAATAGACGATCATAAATTTGATTTTATTTACTTGTATTTTGACAAAAGGTATTTTTGTGATAAAAAAGAATATCAGGAATTTTTACATGTAAAATTTCATGAAATTCTTTCTAAAGCAAGCTTTATACGAGACAATTAATCGCTGCGAGCGATCCCAGTGATATTTTATCGTAGCGTTCTTTTGCATCACTAGTATTAAATACTTCAGTGCTGACAATCGGTAATATCAACTGAAAAACTTGCGGTGTATTTATTATACAGTTACTAGTAACCTCAAAATATTTATGTTAGTGAAATACCTTGTCACCTAAATATTACTAGAGAAGTAACTAGACTGCAAGGAAAAATCGCATCCAGGTAGAACAGGTTCGAATTTAAAAAATCGCATATACGACTACTATTTACGACAAAGCGCCACGAGCGACTTACCATTTACACGAGGCAATTACTCGCCGCGGGCAATTGCTGCGACAAATCGCTTGCAAAAATTGCTCCATGTAAAGTGGCCTTTATATCACAAAAATAAACGCTTTCCAAAAAAATACATATAAATTACATCAAATTTATGATCGTCTATTGCGGCCTTAATAAATGTTAATGCATCTCAATAAACGTTCATAAGTATTGTAAAGGAGTATGAAATGCAGGAAATACAGTGTGCAGATAATAAATAAGCAATTAAAACGACGTAATGACGTAACTCTATGACGTTACTTTTAATTAGCGTATTTGATTTTACGCGCAAAGATAAACATAGTAATTTTTTTAACAAACAAGACACAAAAGCTAATGTTTATTGGAAAATAACTTCAAATACTTAAACGCGTGTTCAAGGTTTCTTCTTACGAATTAAAATTAAGGAAACATTACAATATTAAATTAGCGATACTTATAAACTTACTATAACATGTAATATGTAATTTTCATTTTAGTCCATTTATTAGAGCAAATAATTAGATTGTTTTCTATTAAAAGCAAAATTTTATTTATCGGTACCTATTTCCATGTTATCAGTTATCAGAGATGGAAACATTTCCGTGTACCTATATACCACAAACCACAAACTGCAAACATTATTGGTTTCGCGACAATAAAATCAGAAAAATTCAATATTTGTGTTTGTAGATATATTGCCTTCCAAATGTATTCGTCCGAAAGGCAATAAATAAAACCCCTAAAATATTTTCATACTTATAACACCAAGCTTAATTGGAGTAGCAATAAAAATCGGTAAATAAACATTTATGAGCACTAGTGACGGTTAAAACTTCTGCAGGTTTATTTAATTTAGTTTTATCGTTTATGTTTCCGTGCGACCTTTATATCGACGAAAGCTTTTACAATCAGCTCTAAGTTTGCATAAATGATTAACTAGGTTCACCCGTCAATAAATAAAAGAAACTGTCGGCGACAAATTGATGGTATAATAAAGCCTTTCACATTTTCGGAGAAAACCGATGTGTTTAAGCGATTCTTTGGAAATGCGATCGTCGCCTCTTATCGCGATAATTCCTTATTAATAATTTTATTTAGATCAATTTCTAATAATCCTGTCTGAACTTCTGAGATTTTCAAACATCCTCAGCAATTTAAGCACCATTTAATGATATCGTGTAAAAGGAATATAACTCAGATTTTGGTTCCCAGCTGTTCAACGTGTAATAAAACGAAATTCAGAGTGTGTCAAGGTCACATTGTGTGTAAAATAAAATGATAATCATAAAACTGTATACTCTAATTTATTGCTGCGTTTATAAAACGTGGTATTGTACTTCGTAAGCAGTGCCCTGGCATGCTTTTAAAGTAATTTTTTAATTAATTGTAAACTGATCCGTAGAATTTTTTAAACATTTTCCCGTAATCTATAGCGCTTATTGTCTTACAATTTTTTTTTTTTTGGGGGATTAACAATCACCCCGTATGTGTTATGTGGTGATAATTATAATCGCCTTTTTCTAACTTTTCTTCTGCTATTTGCAATGCAATTTATGCAAGTAAAGTAAAATGGAAGAAGTTTCCTTAAATATATTTAAGACAGAAGATTTTACACGAATATTTCATCGGGTGCTTTTGTGTTCTATTTTTTAATACTTAAGTCTACGGGGTATTAAGTTTATTTATTGTGAACTCAAATATGTCATAAACGGCTCATCCAAATATCAATATATGTATTAGATAATTATATACTTTTGAAATCAGGAAAAATGATCTGCCATTTTAGCGAACAATAAGTTTGTTCCAGCAGCACTTTCTAACTAGTTCGGAACCGTTAAAAACAGTTGCCTACCGAAGTAATGACAGATTTTACAGGGCCGTGAAATGCAGAATTTTGATGACTGGCATGCTTTTGACGGTTTCAAACTAATTACGAAGTGTTGTTGGAACAAACCTAAATATACAGGCTAGTTCCGAAATGACGTGCTAAAAAGAAATCAGTTATAGGAGGTGATGAGTAAAACTCATATACAAAAATTTTTTCTATTAAAAGTCTTTTCGTTATTGAGATAAAAATAAATGAAAATTTGTTGAAAATTTGCTGTATGCTAATGAGTTTAGATGCTACAGGTACCGTTGCTAAAAAAAAATGCAAATATTGTTGCCATACAACCAGTATTACCTTTTCAATCTCGATTAACATTAGTATAGCAAATTTTCAACAAATTTTCAATTATTTTTATCTCAAAAACGAAAAGACTTTTATTAGAAAAAAAAATTTACATGAGTTTTACTCATCATCTCCTATAACCGATTTCTTTTTGGCACCTTATTTCGGGACCACCCTGTATAGGTGTTTCATTTAAAAAAAGACACACAAACTGTACCTTTTTCTCCACTGTGCGATTCACTTTTGTTTTTTTGTGAAAACTCTAAAAGATAATACGCACAAAACCCTTCAATTATTTAAAGGTTTTCTCTAACTGCTAAAATAAAGTCTTTAGATAGGGTGCAACTGCAAAATATTTAAAAAAACCTGTACATACAAGTGAAGGTATCGGCAAAGCACCTAATATTTAACCACTTTATAAACTAACTTTGTAAAACTCATACATATTATACATTGTTAAATAATAATGAATTTGCAGAAATTAAAAAAACTACAAAATAATATTTTTTGGTAAAACATCGACTAGACGAAACCGCTCTAGAAAGAATTGATTGAATATTTTGTAGTAAAAGACTTCTCATTTTTCAAATTTAATTAAACTGTTATACAAAACAGCACGGAGTACATAAATAATATAGAACATCAACAGATCTGGCAATATGTATAGCAAAAAATTCAGACAGCCTATCCTATATGAAATACGCTCATTAGCACGTATAAAATTGAACAGGAGCCAAACTTTTTAAATAACTTCTAGTTCTTTCATTGAATATTACGAAATATTCAACTATGAGATAACTGCATAAAAATTAGGTCAATCCTACACTGTTATAGTTAATAAAGTTAGATTTTCTTCCAAACACTGTTAATTTTTTTACCTTAAGAAAAAGAATAACGTATTAGGCGACTTCTACAATACTAAATCTAGCTCATCATACCTAATTCAATGCACGAAGAAAGTTTTCAATAATTTGAACTGTTCATAACACTAGCACGTTACTTAAAATTACTTTTATAATTGTAATCGACAATCAAAATTATAGTTTAGACGTTTGACTGAACTTTAAAGGAAAAACGTGTTAGCTGATGCGCTACAAACGCGATGACGTTATCTTGAAAACTGAATGTTTCGCGGGGAGAGTTGAGGCTAGGGAGTTACGACCACACTGTGCGTAGCGCGTACACCGCGCCTTCGCTTACCTGTGTGTATATGATGTAACATCGTGAGAGCTATTCGCTATTCGTCATTCGACAACAGGTTTTCTGGCAGCAAATTAACATTGGAGAAGAATGAATAAATTTACAGTTCTAAATTCGGTCGAAATATTTGTTTGAGAAATATTAATAACTACTAGTTACTACAGTAACAACGAGGAATGATTATCGTATATTTTGTAAGCATGATTCATGTATTATGTCAGAGCTTAATTGAAGGACATGTATGTAAACGGATACCTACCTACTGAAATCTGTTATCATTATTACTAATATTCAGATTAAATTAAAATAATATTTCGGCAATTTTTATACACTTTATATTTTAATTATTATGTACAAATTCGGAATTAAACTCATAAATATACATATTCTGTATTAATTTATTACGACAAAGTTAAAATAAACAACTCGTGTTTGAAGAAGCGCATCATTGAATTTAAATAAAATACGGGTCATTGACTGAAACTGAGATCATAGAAATTCAATGAGAATAAATAGCAGAGATAATAATAATTAAAGATTGATTTATTAAATGCGAACGGGGTAGGTATACCGCAGGCCAAAAGTTTAAGACCACCTTAACAAAATTTAATTTTGCCAGCTGCAACATACATATTAAACTAGCGTACAATCTGAAATACAACGTTTTATAAACGCAGCAGTAAATTGAAATATAAATTTTTTTAAAATTATTTTATTGATTACACACAACGTGATCTGAATTTCGTTTTATTACATGTTTAACAGCTGGAAACGAAAGTCTGAATTATGTTTCTTTTACACGATATAATTAAATGACAGGATTATTAGCAATTGATGTAGTAAAATTACTAATAAAGAATTATCGCGACAAGACGCGACGATCCTATTTCCAAGGAATCGCTTAATCGCTTAAACATATCGCTTTATTATACATATTCGCCATACGTTCGCCATTCGTGCAAACAGGTCGCACTGAGACACAAAACAATAAAACCATATCAGATACAGCTGTAAAATGCACGAGTTTTAACCATCACTGGTGCTATGCTCTTGATTTTCCGTATTACTTTCATCAAAAGAAAAAACAACGCGTAAATGAATGAATGTCGCAGATTACGAGAAAATGGTTCACAAATTATAACATGTGTTTTTTTAAAAATGCCATAAAGGTTGGCCATGAAAATGAAAACTCATGTCGTAGCTTGGCATATAACACACGCCAAATCTGAAAATTTAGAGTAAATGAATGGAGCTAAGACATGAATTTTCTTTTCCACAGCCACCCCTTATGGCATTTTTAAAAAAACACATAGTATGTATGTATGGAACAGTTTATAATTAATTAAAAATTTAATTCAAACTCGAACAAATTATTGAAAGTCAAAAGAATGCTTACGGTGAAACGAGTAACGATATACACCCAATGCGCTAAAAACAGGATAGAGAGTCTTGAATTTTGTTAAGCTTTTAATAGGTTTGTGTCAATAAATAATTGTCGTTGATAGTAACGAATTTGTTTCTCATTGAATGCCGCATACGAAAAACGGAATTACAGTAATTAACAAATTATACAGATTGTGAATGTGTTTGCTGATTATAATGTGTTAAATTCTGGTTGTCATCACCAAAAGAATTAAAGAAAAATATTAGGAATTGTTAACACAGAGATTTGAATTGTTTTCGTGTTGTAGTAGTTTATTTGTTTACCTGTCAAAGGAGGTCTTCAAAGTTATCCTTATTTTATACAGTTTGAACTGAATAATTCATTTCTGATTCTCATGAATTTGTCAATAATTTCGAAGCTCGTATTTTAAATACTAAAGATCAAGTTCACGTTCGACGCCGTAACAGTCATAAAACTAAAAAACACTTCTATGACTGCATTTATTTCGTTCATCTGCTTATCTTTCTTAACCAGGGACGTGTTATCGCTTTGGGTATAATCACTGATTAATTATTTCTCAAAAACTAAAGTACATGGCATTTTTTAAACATTTTTCTCATACTCTTGGATCGCTCCTTTGCATGTTTTTTTTGCCGGAACAATTGAATTTACTGGTATACAATTTGAACTTTAACCACAAATGATAGTGGACAAGCGTGTGCTTTTATAATTAAAATCAAAGGTGAAGAACTTTCAACCAAACTGTTAGATTAGAGAGCTGCTTAAATATTTAGGTAAAAGTAAAAGTAGGATTAAGAAATTCTTGATACCGCCTGGAAATTCATTAGGTGGAATAAAAATGAAGAACCTATTAATAATACAAGTTTTAGCGTTTTCTCCGTAGAATTTACTCCAATATTTTAGTATGTACTAAATTGCGAATATTTTAATTTTCCAGAAGTTATTACAATAAATAGCATTCTTGTGGAAACCATTAAAATGCTTGCTACAGTTTGGAGAATTCACTTCGACTGGTATATTCTTCGGTTTTAATATCAAATTGCAGTATTTACTTCGATATTAGGGAAGCTGGTCTCACAGGCAGCTTCAGCGTGTATGCTACATATGATAGCACTTATGAAAATGGCTCATATACAGGGAAAAAATTTATTATGCAAGAAAAAATTATGATAATGATTTATTGTTAAAACGGCTGCTAGAATTACACACTGTTCCATGATTAATTGTTATCATTGAATATTTAGATAAGTAATAATGTTTGTCACAAAACTATTTTTAAAATAGTTAAACTACTCAATTAAGCTTTCTAAAAGAAAATATAGCCTTGCCTAGCTAACTGATTTCTTGAACTGGTTAATGAAACTAGAGATGGTGCTCTTTCACATATTCAACAAATGGAAGTGTTTCTACAGATTTTAGATAAGTAGTTCGATAAAGTTAAAGAAAAGACGATCCTACTAGGAGTTGGTACTGATATTTCGAATTCATGAACAATGGTTTCTAAAACTGGATGGATCAAGTTTCTTGCTACATACCAAATATTCAACAGGTCTAAAGTACAACGAGCAGTGCATAATACAATGCCAATGTTGTCAAGAAAAGTGATTGCACTCAAGTAAAATTTTCCCTATTTTTTGTTTAAAACTTGTAAAATTTTCCCTATTTTTTTCTTTAAAACTTTTCTGAGAACTGAATCTTCATTTCCATTAATTATAACATTTTTGCTACCAGCCATTCATTTTGTATTTTTATCTCTTTTTCATTTGCTCTTTGCATTATTTATTTTCTTTAAATTTAAAAATTAGTAAAGGACACTGTGGTTTAAGGAATAATTGAAATTTATCTCCGCCCACAATAATTTTATATCCGTAGATACGTATTTCGGCTAGGGTTGCCAGACCTACTATTTTTAATATTAGTCTACTATATTTTATCTTAATTTCCTATATACTATAATATGGTTAAAATCTACTATATATTTGCGTGTTTCAATCGTTTAATTTTTTCTATAAACAATGGGTGGTATGCATAAAACGAAGTAGATGCTAATACTTCTCAAATTAGTATATTCTTCGAAGTATCTTCTCTTACATAAAGTACCTACTGCAGATCTGAAGCATAAACTACGAAAGCAAAGTTTATACTACAGCACGTAGTAAATACTACGCTACAGTAGTATTTACTATTAAAATGAATTTGAGCCTTTGAAGTAGATACTACAGTAGGTGCTTCTACAGCGAAGTAAAAACTTATATGTGCTCTTGTGCTCTAGTATCTACTAGATCGCATAGTAAATACTAGGTTACTATAGTAGGTACTTCACTTTCGAAGTAGGTGCTTGAAGTATTAGCATGTACTTCGTTTTATGCATACCACCCAATGTGTTTTGAAGTTGACAAAAACCGATTCTTCCCGCTCGGAAAATTTGTAAAAGTTCGGTGAGGTGGGGTTGGCATTCATGCGCGATTGCGTTGTTGGTTCGTAGTTCGTAGCAGTGAATTGGTTCGTAGCAAGGGTTTGTAAATCGTACGCTGTGAATGATATAATGATATTTTAGATATTTAAATTTAGTGAAAGAACAAGAAGAATTCAAAAATAAAAAGAGTAGGTAATGCAAAATGGCTCTTTATACTAGGTAAAACAAATGAAGTCCCAAACATCACAATTCTTCTTTCACATATTTTACGCATTCCGATCACAACAGCTTATGTTGAGAGGATTTTCAGTTTAATGAATAACAAATGGACACCTTGTAGAAACAGAGCTTCTATAGAATTAATAAAGGGAGAATTATTTTTAACGTTAAATTATGATTATAGCTGCACTTACGTTAAAAATGACAAATCTTTAATAATTCAAGCCCAAAGAAATGAAAATAAAGTATTTACGATAAGTTTTTGGATATAATCTTTATATTTAACATGTTCTGTTTTTCTGTAATAAAAGTATTTGTTTATCTACTATATATTTTTTCGATTTCCTATATTTTTTTCTAAATCTCCTATATTTGGCTGAAATAAATCTGGCAACCCTAATTTCGGCAGCTAAGCTGCCATCTTCAGTACAATTTAAAAAACACTACATGAAATCTAACAGCTACCTACCTGATCATACTATTTATACTACCATTGCTTATATATGTCTAGTTGGTCAACCGACGGAAATTAATTTTAGTTCTGGACCAAGATTGACAGGGGGCGATGGACTAGAAGTGTAGCACTCCAGCGGACGTTAACAGGTTTGAATCTCCACTCATCAACTGTTTCCAATAAATGCCGTCTTAATTTGTTTGCGCTGTGTTGCACTGTGGTCATGTGGTGTTGCCGTGTATTTCACCGAGTTTCGTTATAGTTGTGAACATAATACTTAAATTAGTCACATTTTGTTCTAATTTCTCGACGAATTTTTTAGGATGTCGAGGAACAAATGTAGTTATTTTATGTGCGAAAAGAGCCTGAGAAGAAACCCTGGACTTAGAAAATTTATCTTTCCCATTCATTACGATGTACGATGTAAAAAATGGATTATAAATTCAGGTTAACGAACATTGCCGCTAATAAAGGAAAGTTCCCAACCCGAAAATTCAAAAAAACTGAAACTTTGTGGGTTAGTAGTTCACCCTACAGTGAACACGGAATTATTTTACCTGCCCAAAAAAGCCCTAAGTGAGCAAAAACACCCTTTGAAAATTCTGCGATTTTCGGTTTTCTGCAAATAACTCGGCAACCAATAGAGATAAAAATTAAAATTATATGACAAAATATTTATCTTTTAAAACTCGGCAACCAATAGAGATAAAAATTTGTTATCATAAAAAACTGACCAGTAATCCCCTCAAACTACCCATTAAAAGGGAGGAAGGATCTGACAAATGTATTGTAAATGTTCAGTTAGGTACCTTATATCTAAGTTTCAAATATTAGTTTGATAACTTAAAGGATTCAGAAGATGTTGCCAAAAGAAAAATAAGTTTCATCCCTCTTTCAGGGAATTATAACTCCCTTATTATCAACTTTTGGAAAAAAAAGTATTGAAAAAAGTTGTTTCTTTTGCGCCTCCCTATATACTGTTTCAGTCTCAAACGAGTGTTTTGGGACATCCTGTATAATCCATGTTAAAGTAATTAGATATTTCTGTCTGGAAGGTAGAAAAGTACAGAGATTGGATGAGGGACCACATACTGTAATTAATTTTATTCATGAAAAGACGGTCGAAAGAATTTTAAAAATTACTACAGGAAAGATTAATTGCCATATAACAAAAATTATAAATCATCACAGAGCATCATTAACTTTTGATTGCAATATCAATCAAATCAATATAAACACGTATCAGTTAAATACCAAAGAAAAATTTTATATTGTTATAAGAAACACAAATATGTTGTAAATTAATGTCAATATTGCAAAATGTGAGTACAATCATATTCATGCGACTGTGAATTTTATTCCATACGGAACCCATTTTGTAAACATATTCACTCTCTTGTTGAGAACATCACTAATATTTGTTGTCTGCACCTATTACATAAAGTATAAAAAATAACCCATGCAATAAGGTTAAAAATAAAAGTGATAATTTAATAAATAATTTGAAAGATGTATTTTTTTTAAAGATCAGCAATCACTTTCTGAAATATACCGAAAATTGAAGGAAACAATATCACTTTCAATCAGTGGCGGCTCGTCGGGGTGGGCAGGGTGGGCACTGCCCACCCTGTTAAAGTTTATCAATGCAATTTAATCTTTAAAATAATTTATTAATTTAATAATTTTTCAAATGTTGCCCACCCTCTGCATATCTTGAAGAGCCGCCACTGCTTTCAATATTATTAAAAGGCCCCATGTAGGTGTGAGTACATATGAAGGAACATTAAAGGATATTCGGCGAACAGTTATTCAACGATTGTATAAAACTAGACCTTAGTAATATCAGTTACAGAATCAGCAAATAAAAATAGCAGATGTCTTTCCATAGTACTAAAGAAAAAGGCAAACCACAAAATTAAAAAAGAAACAGGTAGACAGAAATTGAGAACTTGAACATTATAAGTTATTTGTATTTTTTTCATAATGTAATATATTTTTTAATAACATGTAAATAAATATTTGAATTTTTCAGTATGTTATAATGAAATATTTTATGCCCTTAAATTAAACAATATTTTAAGTAATTTTGAAATGAACTTGGTTCAATATATTAATTTTTGTGGAAAATTTATTTTTTAATTCAAATTCTTCAGTGTCTTTTCTAATTACTCTTATGATCAAATCTATATTTAAGAGCTTCCGAAGTCCTAACCTCCGTAGGCGCAAGTCAAATTAACCGCTAATTCTCTCCCATCACAAGAAGTCGTGCGGAGATTTTAGCCGCTCGTCAGATTTCAGCTGACAGTAGATAAAATAATTTTTCTTTCAGCCGAGTTTCATACTTTATAAACACATGCCGTTCGTCACCCGTTCGTGTATTTTGTTTTAATCAACAGTTATTAGATGGCAGCATATTCTGAAGACTAGGTTAACTAACTATAAATACATAAACAATGATACTACCATTGTTTATGTATTTATAGTTAGTTAACCTAGTCTTCAGAATGTGCTGCCATCTAATAACTGTTGATTAAAACAAAATACACGAACGGCATGTGTTTATAAAGTTTGAAACTCGGCTGAAAGAAAAATTATTTTATCTACTGTCAGCTGAAATCTGACGAGCGGCTAAAATCTCCGCACGACTTCTTGTGGTGGGAGAGAATTAGCGGTTAATTTGACTTGCGCCTACGGAGGTTAGGACTTCGGAAGCTCTTAAATATAGATTTGATCATAAGAGTAATTAGAAAAGACACTGAAGAATTTGAATTAAAAAATAAATTGATAAATTTTCCACAAAAATTAATATATTGAACCAAGTTCATTTCAAAATTACTTAAAATATTGTTTAATTTAAGGGCATAAAATATTTCATTATAACATACTGAAAAATTCAAATATTTATTTACATGCTATTAAAAATATATTACATTATGAAAAAATTACAAATAACTTATAATGTTCAAGTTCTCAATTTCTGTCTACCTGTTTCTTTTTAATTCTTTCTCTGTGGTTTGCCTTTCTTTAGTACTATGGAAAGACATCTGCTATTTTTATTTGCTGATTCTGTAACTGATATTACTAAGGTCTAGTTTTATACAATCGTTGAATAACTGTTCGCCGAATATCCTTTAATGTTCCTTCATATGTACTCACACCTACATGGGGCCTTTTAATAATATTGAAAGTGATATTGTTTCCTTCAATTTTCGGTATATTTCAGAAAGTGATTGTTGATCTTTAAAAAATACATCTTTCAAATTATTTATTAAATTATCACTTTTATTTTTAACCTTATTGCATGTGTTATTTTTATACTTTATGTAATAGGTGCAGACAGCAAATATGTTTCTGGTTGCTCATTTTCATTACAATAATTATTTTTTCGTAAGTATTATCCCTAGTGATGTTCTCAACAAGAGAGTGAATATGTTTACAAAATGGGTTCCGTATGGAATAAAATTCACAGTCGCATGAATATGATTGTACTCACATTTTGCAATACTGACATTAATTTACAACATATTTGTGTTTCTTATAACAATATAAAATTTTTCTTTGGTATTTAACTGATACGTGTTTATATTGATTTGATTGATATTGCAATCAAAAGTTAATGATGCTCTGTGATGATTTATAATTTTTGTTATATGGCAATTAATCTTTCCTGTAGTAATTTTTAAAATTCTTTCGACCGTCTTTTCATGAATAAAATTAATTACAGTATGTGGTCCCTCATCCAATCTCTGTACTTTTCTACCTTCCAGACAGAAATATCTAATTACTTTAACATGGATTATACAGGATGTCCCAAAACCCTCGTTTGAGACTGAAACAGTATACAGGCTGTTACAAATTCGAGGCTCACCATTGGGATCTCGGAAACGGTAAGAGATACGAAGTCGGTTAAATTGGGGCAAAGTTGCGTATTTTGGTGCTTAACAATAATCCGTTCTGAAAAATCTTCTACGTTTTGTAGTTTTTGAAATATTTCAAAAAAACAAGAAAACGTAATTTTCTTTTTTATTTTTTCCTGAAGTTATTGTTGCAGGGATCATAACAAAATTAATACATTCTACAGGCACTTTTTCAAGCTCTTTACGATGATATCATTAGATTTTACTTAAAACGTTTCGTCTCGTCCTGACCATCATCAACTTCATTTTTTCTTATGGGCGCTACATTGGGTTTTAATACCAATGAATAAATCTATTTTTTCTGATGCTTTTCCATATATCACACATCCCTATTTATTAATTTGAAACAGCTGGAAATGCAATAAATTGTTGAAAAATAACACTGCAAAGAAAAGCATGGTATGCAGTGAAAACAAAAACCAAAAACGTTTGATATACCTTCGGAGTTTTATTTCGTCTATCACAAAAGCAGATTTTTGAAAAATTTGTAGATATAAAAATGAATTATGTGAATCCAAGAAAGACGTACATTTTTAAAACGTATTGTGCTAACAACAACAATTTAGTAATAGCAAGAGAAATTTACTTCCAACAATGACGATGACGCAGTATTTAATTAGTTTCGTAATTAAATTATACATTTTTATGATTAAAGCAAGAAAGTATCACAAGAAATTATATCTTTAAAAATCTCTCATTCTTATAAATTTAAAAATGTATTGTGCTAACAACAATTTAGTAATAGCAAGAGAAATTTACTTCCAATAATACCCAGAAAGATGCCATCCACACAGAACAATGTTACCAAGTTAGATAGAAACATTGCACTTTATGGATATTTTCGTAAAGCTCGAAGGACGTATCGAGATCGCCTTAATGATGATGAGAATGAAGAATTATTAGTAGAGGTAGTTTGTACTTGACGTTTCAAAATAGTTGTCATTTGTCATTGTTTTCATGGCCAGGTAGATTACATAAAAATAGTTACTTATAAAATGTATAAAATTGTGAGAGTACAAGAAAGAATGTTTCCTCGAGCAGTAATATCTTTTAAGATACGAGTTTTCTAAAGACATACATAATTTAATTTGATATTTTCTTGCTTTAATAATAATAATGTATAATTTAATTACAAATCTAATCAACTATTGTTTTGTAGTTGTCTTTCTGGATATTGTTGGAAGGAAATTTCGCTCGTTATTACTGAATTGTTGTTGTTAAGACCACAATAAATTTTTAAATTTACGTCATTCTTGAATTCAAAAACATTCATTATTAGATCTAAAAATGTTACTAAAATCAGCTCTTGTGATACACGAAATAAAACTTGTAACAGGTATATCAAACTTTTTTGGTTTTTGTTTTCACTGCATACCATGTTTTTCTTTGCAGTGTTATTTTCAACAATTTCTTGCATTTCCAGCTATTTCAGATTATTAAATAGGGATGTGTGATACATGGAAAAGCATCAGAAAAAATAGATCTATTCAATGGTATTAAAATCCAATGTAGCGCCCATAAGAAAAAATGAAGTTGATGATGGTCAGAACGAGACGAAACGTTTTAAGTAAAATCTAATGATATCATCATAAAGAGCTTAAAAAAGTGCCTGTAGAATGTATTAATTTTGTTATGATCCCTGCAATAATAACTTCAGGAAAAAATAAAAAAGAAAATTACGTTTTCTGATGTTTTTGAAATATTTCAAAAACTACAAAACGTAGAAGATTTTTCAGAACGGATTATTATTCAGCACTAAAATATGCAACTTTGCCCCAATTTAACCGACTTCGTATCTCTTACCGTTTCCGAGATCCCAATGGTGAGCCTCGAATTTGTAACAGCCTGTATAGAGAGGCGTAAAAGAAACAACTTTTTTCAATACTTTTTTTCCAAAAGTCGATAATAAGGGAGTTATAATTCCCTGAAAGAGGGATGAAACTTATTTTTTTTTTTTGGCAACATCTTCTGAATCCTTTAAGTTATCAAACTAATATTTGAAACTTAGATATAAGGTACCTAACTGAACATTTACAATGCATTTGTCAGATCCTTCCTCCCTTTTAATGGGTAGTTTGAGGGGATTACTGTCAATTTTTTACGATAACCAAATGCAATGGACGTATGTTAACTTATAAACCTCAATTACTCGAAAACGGTTACGTTTATCGAAATGCAATAAGAGAGCCTTCTTGTGCCAAATCTAAAGAATATTCTCTTCATAAATTTTTGATGAAATATGTAAAAATAAAAAGTTAGGAATAAAATACTGAAACGTCACCCCTTATAAAAAGGAGGGAGGATCTAACAAAAACGTTGTAAATGCATAGTTAGGTGCCTTATACCTGAATTTAAAATGTTAGTTTCATAACTTTAAGGATCCAGAAGATATTGCCAAAAGAACAATATTTTCCAACCCTCTTTCAGTGCTTATAATTCCTTTATTATTGACTTTTGGAAAAAAAAGTATTGAAAAAAGTTGTTTCTTTTGCGCCTCTCTATATACTGTTTCAGTCTCAAACGAAGGTTTTGGGACACCCGGTACATGCATGTTTGTGTTCATACCACAGTTTTTTCTCATTTCTAATTATTCTCATTTTTAATTATTCTCATGATCAAACTTGTATTTAATGGTTTCTTTAATATAGCGAAGTCCTAACTTCCGTATGCACAATTCAAATTAACTGCTAATTCCCTCCCACCACAAGAAGTCGTGCGGAGGTTTTAGCCGCTCCTTGAAATCTGATTTATAGCCGATTTGATGAATATGAACGAAATTGTCGTCGCTTTGTAAATACATATACAGGGTGGCTCAACAAAAACGAAACAGACTGAATATCTTCCAAGAAAATTTTTGTTTAAAAAAACGCAAGAATAGATGGATATACCATATGTCCAAATAAATTTTTGATAAAGGTAGGTCATGGAGTGTAAAAATCTACAACAACAAGCAGTTTTTGAAGTCAGTGACATATCAAGCTGTAAGATATGGCCTATTAAACTTCAATTTATTTTTAACAAATTCAAAACATTATTTTATTTGAAATTTATTCATTATTGATAAATAAAGTAAAATTTGGTGAAATTTTTTCCCGTTTGGTCAGAATCCTCCATTATATGCTTTTATATTTTTGCATATGCATTTTCATTTTTGCATATGCATTTTAGTTAAAAGTCATAAACATGCGAATATGCACTTAACATGCATTTTGCATATTTTCAAAGCTCTAGTGATAACTCATATGAAAGCTAATTTTAATAGTAATTTCCTGTGCGAATTGAAATTACGTAAAGATATTGAAAACTAATGGCGGATTTCACAAACGTTACTTAAATTTAATAAATTGTAACAATTTTTTCCCCGAAAGAGTGCGCTAAAATCAAATTTTCGGACATTCATATTCACATTACTCTATAAAATTACCTTTTCAATGAGATGCCATTCATGGTACATTTCCTATTTAAATTCTATTGGTTAGAGAGCTGGAAGGGAGGGGGATGACATATGACAGTTCGGTATAGGATAGAAAAGTGTCCCCCTGGGATTATAAATCGACCTATTTTTGCGTTTTTTCAAGCAAAAATTTTCTTGGGAGATATTCAGTCTGTTTCGTTTTCGTTGGGCCACCCTGTATCTGCAGGAAAACGAGAGCCTGCGTTTAATTACTTTAGATTTGGAACATTTGAGACTTTTGTTTTATTTGTTATCACACTAAAATTTACAAAAATATCGTACGTACAGTCGCGGACAAAAAAGTTGACTTTTTTAAGCCAATTTTATAATATAAAATTTTTGCTAGGTTATTGTAATTATGAGCTGATATTTACGGATGACAAAAAATAAATATTACTGATTGTAATCCATAAGTTTCAGTTCATAATTACAACCAACAGGCAAAAGTTTTATATTATAAAATTGACGTAAAACAGTCCACTTTTTTGTACACGATTGTATATTAAAAAAAATATCAAAATCGCCTGCATTTTGTTTTATTTTTATTTATCGTTTTACATTTATTTAAATAAAAATTCATTACAAGATCCTATTTTTTTGTTAACTTTCTGTGAAAAAATTTTTAATTAAATTTTCTTATTTCTCCGTCACAAACTATTTTTAAGAGTGTGTATAAATATATTGAGAGTCCCTCGACATGTGAATTCCAGAATTTTTATTTTTAAATCTATTTACATGAAATTTGAAAAGTATTAATTAAGCAAAAAAAATGAATTTTCCAGCAAAATATCGAGCATGTAGAGTGCCGCAATAGAAACAGGATCCAAATGGTTCCAGTGTCCACCAATAATTTTTTTAAATTTTCATTTGCTTTTGTTGTGTTGTAAATATTTTGTCATATAATTTTAATTTTTATCTCTATTGGTTGCCGAGTTTTAAAAGATAAATATTTTGTCATATAATTTCAATTTTTATCTCTATTGGTTGCCGAGTTATTTGCAGAAAACCGAAAATCGCAAAATTTTCAAAGGGTGTTTTTGCTCACTTAGGGCTTTTTTGGGCAGGTAAAATAATTCCGTGTTCACTGTAGGGTGAACTACTAACCCACAAAGTTTCAGTTTTTTTGAATTTTAGGGTTGGGAAGTTTCCCTTATTAGCGGCAATGTTCGTTAACCTGAATTTATAATCCATTTTTTACATCGTACATCGTAATGAATGGGAAAGATAAATTTTCTAAGTCCAGGGTTTCTTCTCAGGCTCTTTTCGCACATAAAATAACTACATTTGTTCCCCGACATCCTAAAAAATTCGTCGAGAAATTAGAACAAAATGTGACTAATTTAAGTATTATGTTCACAACTATAACGAAACTCGGTGACATACACGGCAACACAGCGTAACACAGCGCAAACAAATCAAGACGGCATTTATTGGAAACAGTTGATGAGTGGAGATTCAAACCTGTTAACGTCCGCTGGAGTGCTACACTTCTAGTCTATCGCCCCCTATCAATCTTGGTCCAGAACTAAAATTTATTTCCGTCGGTTGACTAACTAGACATATACCGGGTGTTTCGTAATTGCACGGCACTGGTTTAGGAATGTCATGTATAGCCCGAAATAAACAAAAAAGTTCATATAAACATTTGTCTCAAACTAATTTATTATCGAGATATTGAAGGTTAAAGATAAATAAGGGTGACTGTCTAGGTAATGGATGGTGCCTTAAGTCACTATGGTACCACAGTGACTTAAGACTGAATGCTGCATTCAACAAAACGGACGCCACATTGAACAGTTACTCTGAATGTTTTATTGTTAAATCTTCCATATTTATACCTCAGTATCTGAGTAATAAATTAGTTTGAGACAAATGTTTATATGAACTTTTTTGTTTGTTTCGGGCTACAGATGACATCCCTAAACTAGTGCCGTGCAATTACGAAACACCCTGTATAAGCAATGATACTACTAATACTATCTAAAATTAACAAAATTAACACTAAAAAAGAGACTGAAAATTGGAAATTATTGAAAATCTCCGCCCACAATAATAACAGTCAAAACCTACCAAAAAAGCAAATCAAATAAAACGGAAATGAGTATTGGTCTAATATCCGAAAAAGGTTCTTATTCTCCCGAATTAAGAACTTTTGTAAGCATTTAATTCCCTGTTATTTGATACCGCTTGAATTTATCCCTGAAAAGAAATTATATGCCTATAATATGTATATGTATACAATACACCTATATACAGTTTGAGTGAAGCAAGTAGGTTGGCGACGCGTGCCTCGGATGTATTCGGACGGCCGGCCTTGTCTCTCGCATTGGGAAGCGAAATGATGCGCGCGTATTTAATAATTTTATTTTAACTAGGATTTCAATAATTCATGTAAAATATTGTTCTAATTTCCGCAATACATTTGCATAACGCAATTATTATTGTTTGTAATATAATAATGTAGCTAAAAAATTGCTCTAAAAACTGTATGCTTCGAACTGAGGCCTGAACTGATACACGCTAGAACCCCCTCTACTCCTACACGACTTCGTCCGAAATTACTTATATCCACCTAGTTTTAAAATTCTACCTGTATATATGCTCAAATCGCCAAAAAGCAACCTACAAATTAGAGCAGATTGCACCCACACACTACAAGTTAAGAGCACTTTACGACATTTATCTCGGAGAATCCTCTCCTTATCACATATCCAGTGCAAATACGCTTAACTGTCTCTAACACCCCTTTATATAAAATTTAGGTCGCGACCTCTTGCGGCTGACTCTTGACCTAACAAAAACGACATGTGGCGGTCGATTCCTGACTCAAACACATACATACAGGTTGAATTTTAAAACTAGGTGGATATAAGTAAATTCGGACGAAGTCGTGTAGGAGTAGAGGGGGTTCTAGCTCACGCCTTCAGTTCGAAGCATGCAGTTTTAGAGCTGTTTTTTAGCTACATTATTATATAACAAATAATAATAATTGCGTTATGCAAATGCATTGCGGCAATTAGAACAATATTTTACATGAATTATTGAAATCCTAGTTAAAATAAAATAATTAAATACGTGCTCATCGTTTCGTTTCCCAATGCGTGATAAGGCCGGCCTTACGAATACATCCGAGGCATGCGTCGCCAACCTACTTGCTTCGATCAAGCTGTATACAGGCTGAGTCCAAAAAAACGCCTACGCGAATAGCGTCGGTATTTATTGTCGTATTTGAGCGGTCAAAAAATCAAATGGAATGGCAGAATAAACTCTACAATATACCATATCTTGCGTCTTTAATACATTTAAAACAGCTGCATGACAGCTGTCAACTTTTATAATAATAATAATAATAATAATAATAATAATAATAATAATAATAATTTATTGGTTCAAAGACAGTAACCAAAAGGTAATAGATCAGCAGTCCCAGAGGGATGTGCTGCTCTTCCTCTAATACCTTAAGTTGACAAATAAATACAATAAATATTATGTGAAATGGTAGTACTTAAACACAAGGACAACGATGCAAAATCAGTACCAGTAAATATGCATTAGCACATATGTAAATTCACTAAGAAGCTATTATAACTCGTGATTCTCGAAATTCACCAACTCCCGCCACGGAACCTGGACGGCATGTCGTAGCTTTACTGCAAAACAGCAAAAGGGAGTGCAATAACGGATTTTTCACTTAAGATAAGACATGCCATCCAGATCCCACGGCAAGAACCGACAAAAATTCAAAAAATCACTTGGTATATAAATTATACATAAAACAATCAATAATATAAATGCCAAATTAATAATCAAATTACTAGTCAGAGCACATACTATCACCCGAAGGTCCAGTTATCCAAAACGAAGCAACATCTGACGCCTGAAAGACGCAACTGTACAAGATTTGAGATTAACAGGAATGTTATTGTAAGTTTTAACTATATTGTACGAAAACGATCTGCGATAGAGGGAAGTTCGATGCGCAGGAGGCGTAAGTAAACCTTTATTCCTGATATTTATATTATGAACTGTCGTTCTAAAAGAAATCTTATCATAAAGATAAGGAGGTTTTCCACTTTGTATAATTTTATAGAAGAATATAGCGGAATGCAACTGGCGTCGTTGGATCATATTTAACCAGTTTGCCCTTGCAAGAAAATGTGAAGTATGGTTCCTGCGCCTAAGGCCGTATATAAAGCGCAAACAGGAATTTTGTACTTTCTGAATTCTGGATATGTTGACACTGTCTAAGCACGGACCGTAAATCACATCGCAATAATTGAACTGCGAGAGGACCAAAGAGTTGCATAACATTTTGCGAGCATCTATATTCAAGAGTTCTTTACTGTTGTAAAGTATTTTTAATTTACAAAAGGATTTTTGAATTAGTTTACTTACATGTGTTTTAAACCTCAGATTTGTGTCAATATAAAGACCCAGATTTTTAGCGCAATCAGTAATTAATAATGGCATGCCTTTAATAGTTATATTTATTTTATTTAAAATTGAACTACGTGCTTTACTTCTGCCAAATACGAGCGCGCAAGATTTATTGGCGTTTATTGCTAAGCAATGATCTGCAGAAGTAGTGATAATTTGGTGCAAGTCAGAATTAATTTGTGTAATAGCTTCATCAATATTATTTAGATCAAAGTGATGTAAAAGTTGAGTGTCATCGGCATATAATTGACATTTACAGAACTCAAGGTTGTTGAAAATAAAACTAGTGTAAATTGAATATAGGATTGGTCCAAGGATGCTTCCCTGAGGAATTCCCGTTTTAAGTTCTTGAGTTATTGACTTAGTATTTTTGTACACGACTTTTTGGAACCTATTCAATAAATAACAGCTGAAAAATGAGACTGCCGAATTACTAAGGCCGATGTAATGAAGAATAGATAAAAGTAATTCATGGTTGACCGTGTTAAACGCCTTAGAAAAATCAAGCAGAACTAACACCGTTATTTTATTCTCATCTATAGCTTTACAAATATCATCAATGATTAAGGAGAGTGTAGTTGTACAACTATAACCGGGACTTATTTACAGTTGGTTCTTGTCCGATGAAATTTGTATCACAAAATCTTTTAAGCGGACACTAAATCGCGCACTATACACTTTACGATTCACCGTCGTTCGACAGCTTCGTCAGAAGTGAAAAATATGTTGTCAAAATAAACAAGGTTGTCAACATATTTTTCACTTCTGACGAAGCTGTCGAACGACGGTGAAACGTAAAGTGTATAGTGCGCGATTTAGTGTCCGCTTAAAAGATTTTGTGATATAACCGGGACGAAAACCCGATTGAAAAGACGGCAATAGTTGAAATTTATTTAAATGTAAATGCAATTGATCCAATACGCATTTTTCTAATAATTTAGATATAACAGGTAATAGACTAATGGGTCTAAGATCTTTATACTCCCGGGGCTCGGAAACTTTTGCCAAAGGCAAGACGTAAGCTTCCTTCCAACAATCAGGGTAGACATTATGCAGTAAACAGAAATTGACAATATAAGTAATGTATGGAGTTAAAAAAGGACAGCACAAACGAAGCATATGTGCATTCATTTCATCCGATCCACATGCTTTTGTTTTAATATTATTGAGATGTTTATGTATTACCTCTTCCGTAACGATTTGAAATGAAAACAGATCAGAAAAATTAATTACTGTAGAATTCTTGTAAAAATTATTTAAATTTGGATTCGGGCTTCGAATATTACTGGAATTCAAAAAATAAGTGTTTAAATGATTAACATCACATAAGTGAGAAGGTAGTTCGATAGAGTGCTTTTTGGTGTATACATTTAAGTCCCGGAGGTCTTTCCATACATCTTGCGATGTGTTATGTTGTAAGCTGTAATTAACATATGCCCTCTTTTCACGGCGGATGGCAGATGTGGTGAAATTTCTTAAAAGTTTATAATAATCAAAAGAAACGCGAGTTCCTAGACGTCTAGCTCTTTGAAATGCTTTATTACGCAACGACATGATGTCGGTTAGCTAGGGAGCCCGCGTTTTATTGAATCTACTAGTCTTAAATGGAGCATGTTTATTAAAGAGGCCTATAACGTTTGCATTAAAAAAGTTACTATGTCATTTATATTATTTAAGGTATACAAATGATCCCACGGAACAAGTTGTAGATCTGCAAAAAATGCGTCATACTGGAAATTGTAAAAGTCTCTAAATGTACGAGTTATGGAGATCTTCCTAGAAATCTCCGATTTGAATGAAGCATAGGTTAAAAAATGATCTGAATAATCAGCAAGATCTAGAACTCCCGAGTTTAATACGTTGAATGTGTTACTAGTTATAATAAGATCTAATAGAGTAGAGCTTGAGGCACTAACTCTAGTAGGTAACTCTAGTAGCTTGTTTTTTAAATGCAATGATATAATTACTGTAATACATTTCGAAAGAACTTTTTTTTCTGCGTTCAATGATGTGCCGCAATAAACACTTATTTTTCAAAATAATAGAAGATAATAAAAAGAAATAAATAAATTATTAACACGAAATGACGTAATAAACAGTTGCCGAACAATAAATGAAACCTGTTTTACGGTAAATAGCGTAGTGTCTATAAATACTTCCTCATAGGCAAACAAATGACGATAACTGTCAACATTTTTTTTTATTGTCAGCAAAAACAAAACAAAAGTATTGACAGTTATCGTCATTTATTTGCCTATGAGGAAGTACTTATAGACACTACGCTATTTACCGTAAAACAGGTATAATTTATTGTTCGGCAACTGTTTATTACGTCATTTCATGTTAATAATTTATTTACTTTTTTTATTTTCTTCTATTATTTTGAAAAATAAGTGCTTATTGCGGCACATCATTGAACGCAGAAAAAAGAGTTCTTTCGAATTGTATTACAGTAATTATTGTTATGTTGGGTGGATCAAAGAACATTTTGCAGCATTTCCGCATTAATCATGGCAAATGCGTTAGGATGCAGAGGATACAGTTGTGTGAAGAACAACACGGCCAGCATTTCGAACATTTATTAAATTAATTGTTAATTTTATTTTTAGTGTAAAATCATATTGTTTATTAATTATTTAATTATTTCAGTAATGTACATAAAATAAACAATTCAAATGATAATGTTCATTTCTAACAAACTAAAAACTTAAAATCAGATTGAATACAACTTTTTAAAATAATTTTCAGTTAAAATGAACGATTTGTCATGGAAGTAATCCGTTAGAAGTAGGAATAAACGCCGCATTACAGAGTTTCGAATTTGAAGTGTCATTATGTGAGATTTCAATGTGAAACGTGTACCAAACCGCATATTACTGAAAAGCTTAATCTATGATGTGTCAGAATTAATGATAATATACAGGGTATTCCATTTAAAAAATTAGAGTAAAATAGACATTCGAGTTATGATTCACCCTGTAAAAAGTATGTGACCTATTTTTAAAAAGAACATTGTTTTTTACTGGCAACAAGTCATGTAATATTCCTATAAAATTACAAAATAAAATTTTAATAAACAACGTATCTACAGCGTATCAAAACATACCGTATTTTTACGTTTAAATGCCAATATCTCGAAAAGTATTACATTTAGGTATGTAATCATCTTATAAAAAATTGTTCCATTTTTAAAGGCGAATCAGGTGGGCTCATAATATACTGGGTGTTCCATTTTAAAAAACATAACTTTGGGTTGGCACATCCAGACGAAACATTCTGTATAATTGTAACTAATTTTAAATCATGCAGCTATATCTCATCTAAGTCTTGGCGCACACAGATTTTAAGAATATGCAATAATAAAGTCGCTATCTTCCGAATACGCACTATTGGCCCACCCTGTATATGCACAAGTCGCCAAAAAAGCAACCTACAGATTAGAGCAGGTCACACCCACACACCACAAGTTAAGAGCACTTCACGATATCTCGGAAAATCCTCTCCTTATCACATATCCAGTGCAAATGCTCTTAACTCTCTCTAACACCCCTTTATATAAAATTTAGGTCGCGACATCTTGCGGCCGATTTCTGACTCAAACACACACACATACATGTACATATATACCGGCTGTTTCAAATTGGGTGTGCACTGAAGGGATCTCCTAAACCATGAGAGTTACAAATTCGGTTAAATGGAAGAAAAGTTGCACCAGTCATTGCTTAATTCGTATCCATTAACAGAATCAATTTTCTCTTAATTGTTCTTGAAGTATTGGTGAAAATGTAAAAATATCGATTTTCTTTTTTCCTCTGTAACTCCCTTATTAAAAATAATTTAGAAATTCTCTCTTAACTTTCTATAGGTACTTTTGGATTCTGCTTCAAATAGGGGCAATAGAATTGTGGTCACACGTTTCGCCTCTCCGCGACCATCCTCAGTTTACATTTTTTAAATATAACGTATACCTTTTTATTATCGTATTTGTTGCAATTTTTTCTCCTGATTGTAATGGTATATCACACTTAATTGTTGACATTAATTTGAAGCTTAAATAATACAGATTTTTATATGAAAATTTTATTTAATACATAATTTCAAATATTTAGTTCATTTTCTTAGGTATAGTGTAAATTTCAATGAATTATTTAATATCTGTCTCTTTGGTTATTGTATAATAAATTCTTTTAACGGACACTGATAGTGCACATTTGTAGTATCCGTTAAAAGAATTTGTTATACGAGATAGTTGTTGACGAGGCTAATTTTACAAACAAGGGAATATTTAATAGAAATGTACATAGATATTGGTCCAGGGAGAATCAAAAAAGATTTCAACAAGTGTGACCACAGATACAATTCAGCTTAAATGTTTGGTGTGGTATTTGGCATAATAGAATTAATGGTCCGATCATTTACGAAAATCATGTAACAGCTGAACGTTACATCGATTTTTAAGGACAGCATTGGAAAACATTTTAGATTACATTCCTCTAAATCATATTAGGGAATTGTAATTTCAAAATGATGGAGCACCAGCACATAATGCTGAAATAACAACAAATTATTTGAATCAAACTTTTCATGATAGGTACAAATGGACCTGTCGCGTGGCCTCTAAGATCATCAAATATTAGCCCTTTGATTTTTTATTGATTGATTGATTTTATTGATTTTTCCTCTTCCGACATTTGAATGTTAGTTATTAATATTTAGTAAGTAAAAAAAGTACTAAGGAATAAATTTACTTATTAAATAAATCATGACGAAACTGTATCAAGCTTTTTTTTATCATATTTTAACTTTACTTGAAAAAAGTATTAATTGTTATACATCACTGCAATCAGTAGAAAAAATGCTATCGAATAGAATAATTAAAAGATATACGTTGTATTTAAAAAATCGAAACTGAAGATAGTCGTGGAGAGACGAAACGTTTGACTTCAATTCTGCCACCTATATTCGAAGCAGAATAAGAAAGTTAAATCAGAGTTTCAAAATTATTTATAATACGAGAGATACAGAGGAAAAAAATCGACATTTTTACATTTTGATCAATATCTCAAGAAGAAATAAGAAAAAATTTATTCTGTGAATGAATACGAATTAGGCATTGATTCGTGCAACTTTTCTTCCATTTAACCAAATTTGTATCTCTTACGGTTTAGAAGATCCCTTCAGTGCACACTCAATTTGAAACAGCCGGAAAGCGAAAAAACACCTTAGCGTTGACTTTTTCGAAAAACGCTCGGACAGGTCGATTTTATTTTTTAAAAAGACATCTTTTACAATCAATTTTAATTTTATGTCAGTTACCACTTTTGTGCCGTGACGTCATCGACATTTTTTTTAAACGACAACCTATTTTTTTGAAAATGTCATTTGAAAGCACCCATTTTTCTGAGTACAAAAATGTTAATGAATCGCTAACGCATAAGAAAATTTTGAAGAAAAAAATTATTGAAAAATGGAAATGTGATTTTTAATCTTAATAAAATTTCAACCTAAAATAATACTTTCTTGTGAAAACAACAAAACAACTTAATAAAATTACAATAAGTGTTAGAAATGTCCTCCACCAACTACTTGACAGTGACCAGCTCGTGTGTAAACGCTGTTAATGACTCTTGCGATGGTTTCGCGGCTAATGTTATTCATTTCCGTCCTAATTTTGTTTTGTAAGTCTTCCAGATTTTGAGGTCTGTTCACGTAAACTCGACGTTTTAGATAACCCCATAAAAAGAAAACTTTTTTGTGTTCAAAGACATCTTATAAACTAATTCACTGAAGGGGGCGCGGCAATTTTTTTCAAAACAAAATCGATTGTTGCATGTTTCATTTCAAATAACGAACAGTGTTCGAAAACTGCGCGCTGTAAGAATACAACTCGGGGTAATTAAGCGTGACGGTTTGTCCTTTCTCAAGGGGCTAGCTTGGCACCCCAAAGAGACTAGAAATTCGGTAATCGCAGGCGCCAGGCAGAGGCATTATGTTTACACAGACGTCATAAAACAAATCTATTCGACGTTTTAGATGGGTTTTCTTAGATTTCGTATACAGTTTGTTGCGTTAAAATCACGGATATATGTACATTAGCGGAAAAGGCATATCGAATTACGCTCAAGTTAAAGTGTTTTGTTTTTGTCTGCTTCTTTTCCAAGTCTAGCGTCATAATTCTGTGTCAACTCAAGAGGCTTTTGAAATGTAGTTAGAGAAAACAAATCGCAGATGTTGCGGGACAGACGCGTTCCTTATGACAGTTTAGAGCACGTAATTTATAGGTGTTTATGAGAGAATGCATTCAGGGCGTTGGCTAGAATTAAAATCAACGGTTACCATTGGTCGAAGTGATTTCAGAATTTCGCTGCAAAGTCCGAGGGGTGTTTTAATTGCTTTCTTGGAAGTACAGAACGGGAAGAAACAGGCAGATAGCATTGACGCTTTAGCGAGAACGGTTGATTTCATTCTAATTTGGCTTAGTTGTGTTTTTCCTTAAGCGCTTGTAGTCTTTATTCATTTTATAGTTAAATCTTTTATTTCGGTACGGTTAAAATACAGTGTGTTAAGAAACGCAATTAAACTAAACACGTACGCGTCGCGACGCGAGTGTTTTAATCAAAGTGAACAGTGTGCGGAAGTGACACGGATTATACGACTTAGGTAATTGACATTTATT
The DNA here is from genome assembly GCA_033060865.1 of Dorcus hopei. Taxonomy (NCBI): domain Eukaryota; kingdom Metazoa; phylum Arthropoda; class Insecta; order Coleoptera; family Lucanidae; genus Dorcus; species Dorcus hopei. The sequence goes on along the minus strand of CM065423.1, from coordinate 7,630,118 downwards.
TGTATTCCTTCAGCGCACCTTTGGTAGGGACAATTTGATTTACATTAAGTAGACTAAAGAGTCAGTAAAGTTCATAGTACCATTGCATTTAGATAACTTAATCAAACTATTTTATTTACATTTCAGCGAGTATTAAAACTCACTAGTGACATTCATCTTAGAAAAATTTATTGGTCATTGTTGCTTTAGTTATTAGACCAATTCTGTAATTTAATTAACCAACAGCAATTAACTGCATCTACCTGAGAATTCAATACAGTGTACTTTTAGAAATCATTTTACCCTTGGGGATTTTCTCCGGCAAGTTGGAAACACGAACGGTTGTTTTTCGATTTGTACAGGGAAGTCGCCAATCTCAATCACTGGCGTGGGGCAATTATATCTGCCGCTGGAACCAAGTGCGCCAGCACAAAATAAACAAAGAAATCAAGGCCAATTAATTGCCACTACGAATTTCGTGAAACTACGAGGCCGAACAATTTGAACTGCATAGTCATAGCCATTCTCTTAGTAAAGTTTTTCTTTCACCCTGTATGTGTGTGAACCGAATTGGGGTCTTTGCCGAGAGATTTACCGGTTAATTAGAAGCGATTGACTAGAGACGGCAATGCCAAAACCACCCATAGTGGAGTGCAAAAAAGTCAAAGCTGGGTTCTTGCGCTATAAATTAATTAGATAGGTTAAACGGCGAAAGAACGACAGACAGAGGGGCCTGAACACCAGACAAGTGGGTACAGTGTACTGCCCTCAAAGCAAGGCGAAAGTAGTCGAGAAGCTCCTACTATTTCGACCTTAATTAACGCTCTGGTAGGGGAGTAGCAGTAGTTCGGCTCACTACACTCCACCGTATTAATCAGGTTAGCTAGAGATACGTATCCAACACAATCCCTGAAAAACAGGTGATTGCTACTGATTTACTAGCAAATTGATCGCTGAAGGCAGCATTTTGTATCACATGCTTCCCCAAAACATCTGATTAATTCATTAATTAACTCCATTAATTAAGTACACTGTAGTCCCACGGTGACACATTGTGCGTTGGTTTATTAAACAGAACCAGTCTTTGAGTACGATCAGAAGTGACGAACACTTGTACCAAGACTCGAGCTAAGTTGAAATTCAATTAATTGTGAATCTAATTAAGGAGCAGAGTTCTCCAACAAATATCTGGGTAGACGTCAAACCACCAACGGTGTGAATCGAAAGAAAATAGATCGCGCCGACGTTCGAAAGTGAAATCTGATAGGCGAGTTATACTGTACTTTCTGAAAATCGTAATTTTTGTTTCTTTGTATTTTATTTCAACGCAAGGGTTTTACGCTCACGATATCTCATTTTTTTTTCTCAATAAATAATTAATTAAAGCTAATTTCTTGCGTTTTATTAATGTAATCCGCTCCTTTGTTCATTCAAGAGTTTTACTGCTCGCACCAAGAGAACAGTTTATCACAACGTATATTCCTGCTAGCAACGATCACGTAAGCCATAATTTAAGGTATTATTCTTTATAGCGTATTCTCCGAAGGGTCGTTCACCTGTAAACAGAAGTAGGCCAGTAAAACTAACCTTTTTAGCTTTAGCGCCGGCGGTAGATCTTTAGGCACTTAGCAGGTAGCGACCGTCTGGAAAGGACGGCTAGGAGTGCATGCACTTGGCGTAGTAAAGTCTGGGTGGCCCTTCGGAATCTCCCCGGTTATACGGTCGGCCCAGTTAGTTAAATTGGCCATAAATTTTAAATTGGTTTGTTTGTACATTTTTATTGCTTGTTTACTTGTACGTAACAGTCAATAAACAAGGCTAATTAAAGGACGTGTTACATTACTAGCTATGCCATAAGTGATTGCAAGATTAAGAAAATTCTGGAGAAAATTCTGTACATACTGAATGAACAAATAGTCCATTTTCTTAATCTACCAATTTGAAAATAACTTTCAATAATAAACATTTTATGTTGCAATTCTAACATTTTATAAATTTGAAATACAAAGTGTTACAATTTGACATCAAATAATTGGACAGCTATCAGTGCTACAAACCTTTAGGAGAAAAAACATTGAAATCATAGCCTACTTTAATTAGGAATTTAATTAAATGCACGGTATAAGTGCCAAGTCCTAGTTGTAGGATCTCTTTTTTTAACTTTATCAAACAATTTAACTAAAGTTCGTAAAAACACTTACATTTGTTGAATATTATGTGAAAGAGCACCACTAGTTTTATTAACCAGTTAAAAAAATCCGTCAGCTAGCAAAGCTATACTTTCTTTTAGAAAGCTTAATTGAGTAGTTTAACTATCTTAAAATAGTATATTGTATCACAAGGGCAGAAAGTGAGCATTAGCAGCCCGCAGCTCATAGCTAAGGGCTGCTAATGCGTGACACACAACTGTTTTTCGCCTAGCCCTCTGGCCCTAAATCAAATTCAAACTTTGTTTAAAAGTGATGTTTAATGAAAAATTCTGTGAAATGTCAAAGCGTGCAAATGAAAGTCAATGTGTCGCTAGGTTACGAACTATAAATCGTGTTGTTATGAGTTTAGCAGCCCTAGGGCAGATAAACATTACTTTCCGTCACATTTTTAGGGTTAATATGAGTTACTTTCACGTATGCTAGGCGAAATAGTATATTATTTTACGAGTTTCACAAGAAGGCTTATTGTAACACGAGTGGAGTTGCCCCAACGGAACGAGTGTTACAATGCCTCTTGTGAAACGTGTAAAATATAGTATTTTTTCTACTTTGCGTCACTTATTGAACAAAAATATGAAAAATACTGTCAAAAATTTGATCTCCTTAGTATATGGGGAATTTTAGTTGTAATGCGTGGCAACACTGAAAACCTTTCGTTTTAATCAAAAGTCACACTAACAAGTTATTAATTTTTCCTATCCAGCTTCATTGTGAGTATTCTGTTAAGTAACAAATAAATAATGAGTTATTTCGTAAAATCTATTAAATATTTTCAATTAAAAATTGACTAAAATTTCCCCAAAAACGGTTTCACAATGAGCTTCATTGTGAAACTGTTTTTGGTGTCACAATGAGTTCATTGTGAACGCAAAGTAGAAAAAATAATTTTTTAGGATGAACATTGTTACTTATCTAAATATTCAATGATAACAATAAATCATTATCATAATTTCTTCTTGCATAATAAATGTTTCCTTTGTATATGAACCTTTTTCACAAATGTGCAGAGTGTTGTTGCTTTATATGAAATAAAAATATTATTTAAAAAAATGCTATAAGTGTTAGCATACAAGCTGAGGCTGCTGTGAGACCAACTTCGCTAGTATCGAATTAAATACTACAATTTGACGTTAAAACCGAAAAATACAGGCTGTGTGTTAATTTTAACACGGGGCCGGGGTGCAGTTAACAAAATGAAATATTTTTTCTATTTGACTTTTTTTGTTTAAAGCTTTCTAAATTGATTTATAATTTGGAACATACCACATATTAAAATCTATACCCGCCTATGGTTAAGACATAAAGACGAAAAATTTCTGTTGTGATAGAAATGAAATATTGCCAGTAAAGTCACATTGGCATAAAAAAGCTAATTGTTATAATGTCACATTTATTAAAATTTAATAGAAATTGCGTTTATAACATGCCGGAGACAAATAATTATTTATCACTATAGATTTCAGTAAGCCTTAAACACAACAAAAGAAAACAGTAGGTCCGTTCCATTCGTCAGGATTTCGAGTACTGAACCGTTTAAAATCGTACTGAGCATGAACAATGCACAAAATTGGATATAAATTTTATACCGCGCATCAGGGCATGGACAGGTAAATAGGAAGTAAAAATTCGAATTCTAGTGGAACCATCTGACGGCCACCCTTAAGAAGTTACAGTTATTTTTCGACAACGAGTGGCCGTCAGATGGCAGAATTAAAATTTAATCAATCCAGTTGTCGCTGACGAAACTGGTTGCGCGTCAGAGATTAAATTTGAAATTTCAAGCACAGTCAAGTTTCAATCAAGTAGTGCGATATTTTTCCTATTGGTCAGAAACAAACTGGTTATAGTGAAGGTGTTGTAGACAATGTAAGTAACGTCTGTTGAATATCATTCAGGAGTTTAAGATTGCTGAAAATAATTGCATGGTCGAAATACAAGTGTTCGTAAGAAACGCGATTTTTCTGAAATCGAAGGAATGTGAGACACAGCACTTAGTTCGTAGAAGTGTTTTAAAGGAAACAAAAGACATTTTTATTGTGTGTATTATTCCATTTGGTAAATATTTAACAATTTATTATGTAACAAGTGTCTAAATAAAAACCTGGTCAAGCAGGCTACATTTAGTAATTCTATTATGTAAATGCAATGGATAAATTCTTGGTTACAACCTACTTGACCAGGTTTTCATTTAGACGCTTGTCATAAAGACTTGTACAGAATTTATTATGTCAATTTGACATTTATTTCGTAAAAAAATAATTATATTTACATTCGTTTTATGTCTTTTATTTACTTTCCATGTAATATAATTAAAAAAGGAAATGTATTTATAGCTAGTAGAGGAACGTGCTATGTATTTTTAAGCAAAGACTAAAACCAAGCTCTTTCTGTAGGGTTGTCGTAAGATGGCGCGCCTGCGCTTGATTTATAGCGATTGCTATAAGCTTTGTTCCTACACAGTTCTAAATCAGTTCGGAACTGTACTGCTCATGCGCTCTTGCTACAGGTCATGCGCTCTTACTAAAAATGCTGTGTATTTAGCAAGAGCGCATGAGCAGTACAGTTCTGAACTGATTTAGAACTGTGTAGGAACAAAGCTATAATAAACTTCGAAAGCGGTTCTTAGAAAATAATATTTATTTTTAGTCAAAATACAACTCGCATAACTAACTAATAATGTTTTCTTGTAACTAAGATAAAAATCCACAGCCCACTGCTGTTGTCTAATAGTTGTTCCTTTTTGGTTGCTACAGAGTTCCCCCCCAAGTGACCAGGTCGGGAGCGAAATGAACCCTTTTTGTTCTAGGTCCTTGATATGTTCGTAATGTGGTAAGACTTGATTCCTGGGGGGTCCCTCTCGAGAAAGGCAGGTTTCAGACGATCGATGGAGACATCCTTTTCCTTGCCCCCTATGTTGATTCTATAGCAAAGATCAGAGAGCATTTTAGTGATGGCGTAAGGGCTTCTGTAAGGTTGATCTAGTGGTTTCTGTGTACTGTCAGTTCGTAGAAATACGTGTGTGCTTGTCTGGAGAGTTTTGTGTATGAATGTATTGGGTTTGTTGTGATGTGCTGTTTGTTGCGGTTTTAGTCGTCGTAATGTTTGTCTTAAATGTTCCAGGAATGGTTTAGGGCCTTGTGGTGTATCATCGTGTGTGAAAAATTCTCCTGGTAATTTTAGAGTCGTTCCGTAGGTCATTTCAGCTGCTGAAGTTCCAATGTCTTCTTTATATGCGTTGCGGAGGCACAGTAGAACTACTGGGAGAACACGCGTCCAGTTATTGTCCAGTTATGGCAATCAAGTGCCAGTTTCGTGGCACTTGATTGCTGCCGTAAGGGTTCTGTGCCATCTTTCCAAGATACCGTTTGACTCGGGATGATAGGCTGTAGTCCTGATGGTTCGGCTGCCGATCATCTTTACCAGAGCGTCAAACATCTGTGAATCGAATTGCGATCCTCTATCTGTCGTTATGTATGCTGGTGCTCTGAATCTGGCAATCCAGTGCTGGAAAAAGGTGTCGACTATGGTTGATGCGTTGATATCTTTAACAGGTACAGCTTCAGGCCATCTCGTAAACCTGTCGATCATTGTGAGACAGTACTTAAATGCCTGCGATGACGGAAGTGGCCCCACAATATCTATATGGACGTGATGGAAACGGTCATCAGGTATCGGAATATGCTCCGGTTTTCGCTTCACATTCTTTGCTATCTTAGATCTCTGGCAAGGTAGGCAAATTCGGGCCCAGTTTGTTATGTCTTGGTTCATCTTCGGCCAGACGAATTTTTCGGCAATTATTTTCTTAGTGATTCTTGCAATGGTATGAGCGGCGTTATGTGTAATGTCGAAAACTTTCTTTCTCAAAGATTGTGGAATGTACGGTCTTATTTGATCTGTTGAGATATCACAATAAATTATTGTTTCTGTTCCATCGAGTCTCAATGGTTTAAGATCTAGTAGGCCTGGATTTCCGAGCACGTCTTGAAGTTCCATGTCCTTTTGTTGTTCTTGGGCGATGTCTTCCGTGGAAATGATGATAGGTAGTGAAATGTCGCAGATTCTTGACAATGTGTCTGCAACATTATTACATGATGAATGTTCGTAGTGAACTGACTAATAAAGTCAAGTTGTCGCTGTTGTCTGGGAGAGGCCTTGGCCGGATTTTGATGAAAAGCGTAGATAAGAGGTCTGTAAGAATTAATATTTCCCTGCCTTCAATCATGTGTTTAAAAAATTTAATGGCCAAGTAGATTGCCAGAAACTCCCTATCGTATGTGCTATACTTTGCCTGGGTGATGGTTAGCTTCTTTGAAAAGAATCCAAGTGGTTGTCTCGTGGCATCGATTTGCTGCTCAAGGGCGGCTTCTACAGCATCGTCAGAGGCATCTGTAACTAAAATAAGTTTGACCTTTTCTGTTGGATGTGCTAGTAGTGTAACTCGAGCTAATTGTTCCTTGCATAGATTGAAAGCGGAATTTGTGGCGTCATCCCACTGAACTGGTCGTTTATCGCGTTTCTTTGCACCGGCTGTGAGGCTGTGTAGAAGGGCCTATGATTTGGCAGCATCCTTAATAAATCTTCTATAATAATTCAACATACCAAGGAATCTTCTTAATTCAATTATGTTTGTTGGCTTCGGGAAATTTAGGATGGTGCTCACTCTGTCAGGGAGTGGTTTAATACCTTGCGATGAAACTTCGTGTCCCAGGTAAGAAACTACTGGTTTGCCTAAGTTGCATTTACTTGATTTAACAGTTAATCCGCAGGTTTTAAGTCTGTTCAAAACTTCATTCAAGTGTGCTTTGTGTTCCTCCAGGGGCCCGATTCTTGAAACGTGCGAGACGATTCGAATGCGAAAATGACGTCAAATTGACGTATACTCTCGTACAAAACTATACAAATTGTTCGAAAATTACGTCATTTTGACGTCATTTTCGCATACGAATGAATTCGCACGATTCGAGAATCGGGCCCCAGATTGTTTGATGCGATGAGGATATCATCGATGTAACAAAGTACATAGTTCAGTCCTCGCAACACAGCGTCCATAAACCGTTGAGATGTTTGTGCAGCGTTTATGAGTTCAAATGGCATTACATTAAATTCGTGAAGTCCGAAAGGTATAATGATATAATGATTGCAGTTTTATTTCGGTCCTCTGCTGCTATTGGAATCTGAAAAAATGCTCTCTCGATATCCAGGGTGCGGTATATTGAAGTGCCATGGAGTCTGTAGGAAAAATCTTGAATGTTAGGAACAGGGTATTTTTCTGGAATAGTTATTGCATTCAGTTGTCGATAATCACCACACAGCCGCCATGTACCGTCTCTCTTTGGTCTAAGTAGTATTGCACTAGAGTATGGACTTTCAGATGGACTTACCATGTCTTCAGTAAGCCAGGTTTCGATTTGTAGTTTGGCCGCCCTATACTTCTCAGGTGAAAGTCTTCTGACTTTTTCAGTACAAGGAGGTCCTCGTGTAAGTATGTAATGCCTCACATGGTGCTGTGGGTTTCGGAAAGGAGTAGGTTTAGTTACCTCTTTTTCTCGAAGTAATGTTTCAAAGTCGTACTTCTTGTCAACTAGAGTAAGAGATGGTGACGTTCTAGTGGTGTACTGCCCCATGGTATATTTCTTCGTTTTGTTGTCGACTAGACGTCGGTTACGAATGTCTGGCAGTAGCTGGTGTTCGTGGAGGAAGTCGTTACCTAGTATAGGTTGATGTACATCCGCCACTATGAAGGTCCACGGGAAAAAACGATCCAAATTGAGGTCCAATGTGAATGATGTTTCACCGTACGTTTTAATCCTAGTATGGTTAGCTGCATATAGTACCTTGTCAGTTGGGTTCGTATGTTTCGAATTATTGCGTGGGATTACGGACACGTCAGCACCAGTATCAATACGAAAGCAAATACCAGTGCGTTTGTCAGTTATTAGGAGGCGTTTTGACAAAAATTCTTCGCCAGCGGTAGCCTCCACATTTGCCGGCGGTATTAGTTTTCCTGTTCTCGATGATTTTTTCCAAGAGCAAGGCAGCAGGCAGTGGTACGCATCGGTCCCAAATTTCTCATGATAATAACAAATTGTGGGACGAGCATTCTTACTTTGGTTGTTGTGTCCTCTTGTTCTGCTGCGGCTACGTTGTCTGAGTTTCTTGGTTCCTGGTGTCTTTAGCAAAGATATTTCACGGGTAAGAGTTTCGATGGCTGCCTTGATTTCATCGATACCATTAGTCTGAGGCATGGATGTCGAAACGCTGGATTATGGTTGCGCCAAATTCTCCGAAAACTTGACTGGTTGCTGAATGGTGGCTATGTGAGGCTTAAGTGTATCCATAATCCTGTCGGCCATAAGTGCAAGTGTAGATAAGTCGACCTCTGCATTGACTGCGAGTATACTCTGGACATTTTCAGGCAACTGCTCCAAAAACAGTGTTCTTAGAAATGTGTCATGTGTCTTGCCACCGGCTAGATTACGAATTTTTTGTAAATAAACGCTAGGCTTTTCATCGCTGTGGGTTGACCATGTAGTAACTTCCGTAATTTTGTTTCTGTCGAATCTGACAGAATGTCAATTATACGCTTCTTCAGAGCATCGTAGTTGCCGTGAACTGGCGGTGAGTCTACGTTGTCACCAGCTAACTCTAGAAGATCAGGATCCAGGTGTACAATCATGTGGCGATACTTGCTCATGTCATTCATTACGCGATGTAACTCGAAAGTTGTTTCACAAACAGTGAAATATCTGGCGGGATTGTTCCTCCAAAAAGGTTGTGTCAGTTTGATAGTCTTGACCGTATTGACCAACTGTTCTCTTGAGTTGTGTCCAACACGGTTGTTTTCATTTTCAATGTCGCTCTCGATCATAGTAGTTTCCAACATATCACGTCGGGGTCACCAATTTATAGCGATTGCTAACGAGCGTCTAAATAAAAACCTGGTCAAGTGGGTTGTGATCGAGAATTTATCCATTGCATTTACTTAGCAGAATTACTAAATGTAGCCTACTTGACCAGGTTTTTATTTAGACACGAGTTATAATAAACTTCGAAAGCAGTTCTTAGAAAATAATATTTATTTTTAGTCAAAATACAACTCGCATAACTAACTAATAATGTTTGCTTGTAACTAACATAAAAATCCACAGCCCACTGCTGTTGTCTAATAGTTGTTCCTTTTTGGTTGCTACAGATTAAAATGAAATGCATTGACTGTCCGTTCTTGTTTTCCTTTTCTCTGCTGCACATGATTTGAACGGTTCAGAAGTGGTTCAGAACTTGAAATTCTGTCAAATGGAACAGACCTAGTAATTATTCATGTATTTTAAAAGGGTACAATTATTATTATTACAGTAGGTTTTCAAAATGGGCACCATTACTATTTAGACAACACTGTAGACGTCTATTAAAAGAATCTTTCACTCGCTCAAGCATTGGTCGATTATTCCTTATGACTGCAGTAGCACCTTCAATACAGTTCCTTAATTGTTCATTAGTTTTAATTGGAACTGCATACACCATTTGCTTCATATGGCCCCACAGAAAAAAATTGCAAGGATTAAGATCATGCGACCTGGTAAAATACGATTAGGGAAACGAACCGCATACAGTCTTCGCGCTTCTGCAGCATTTCCACAAGCTTTACCGTACACCATTACAATATCTGTTAATTCTTGATTAGAAAAATTGTGCATTTTTAAAAATGACAACTAGGTATCTTGACACAATATAAATAATTGTATCCGATTGTGAAAATTGCTATGGTTTTTCCAAAGAAGGTATAGTTCAAACACCAAACGACTCGTTTGCTCAAAAATAGGGGTAAAAAAATTATGAAAAAATTTACGATTTTTCAAAATTCCATAAAATAAAATTGTTCAACTGGGCGAGTTCAAAGCTTAAAATTAACACACGTATTTCTGATACACCCAGTATATCAGTCTAAGTGAATTCTCCAAACTGTAGTAAACACTTCAATAGTTTCCACAAAAATACTATTTATTGTAATAAATAAAATATTGGAGTAAATACAACGGAGAAAATACTAAAACTTGTAGTATTAGCAGGTTCTTCGTTTTTATTCATACCACCCATTGAATGACATAACTGCTTCATAGATATATACCTACTTTTTTATGTGATAAGAATACAGTTGTACAGTACAGCAGTGGAGTGGTGATTCATCAATTCAATCTTTAAAAAACACAGCTGGCAAACTAAACTTTGATAAGTTTTCTGCAAGTCAGTCTTTTTTTTTCTTTTTTATAATAATAAACTTAAACGTCCAATATGGGTTTCATAATTATGAGTGTTATGCTCCGCTTTTGGTTATCAATTTAAGATTTTAAAAAGTAAGAATTATTTACTTAAGATATTGTGAAAACTTCAATTAGAAAATCACTGCATATATCCATGTTTACAGTCATGCACACCTAAAATGCACCTCCTGAACGCAAACTTCACCTTTAAAACCTTGTGGTACAAGACACACAGAAATGTCAAGTTGTAGCATCTACGCTGCGCACGACTATCCCTTATGTAATAACCGACGTAATAACTGTTCTGCGTTGCTCTTTGGCAATCTTGGATCCTCAATCCTTTTGATAAAAAACTATGCAGTACGCAACAGTTGTGTATTGATATGTAAAATAACCGCTGATGTTGTCAAGGCATATGCAATGTTTTTACCAAATTTCGAATTTCTAAAGCAACGTAAATAATTACATATTCGAGTTAGGCCCGATCTTTCCACCTCCTAATAAAGTTCCCGATAATGTTATTTGGCAAATAACTTGATTTTTGTGAATGCTTTCCATGGCGATTCGTAAAGCTATTCGTCGAATATAATTTATCAGGAGGTGGAAAGACCGGACCTTTTAAATATCTCGAAAACGGTTTATCTGGCTAAGACAGAACATAGTAACTTTTTGCACAATCTTATCCGAACTTTCCAATTTTTCTTTCAGATTTTTTGAAAAAGTGACAATAAGGAAGTTACCTATTTACTAAAATAAACTACTAAAACCTACTACCCTGGATCTATGCCACTGGTAAAGAATGTACAATTTTGCCTATGACGTGTCCATCGCGGTACTTAATTTTTCTTGCATATCAAATTTCAACCTTCTATCTTAACCTGTTCCAGAGATATTTAAGAAAATATGCTTTCCAAGTTGTCTCTTTAGGAGATTATACATAATGTATCTCAGAAACGGTAAACTTTTGAATATGGAAAAATTAAGTTAATTCGTAATGTTTTGATGTCCTTTATAAGTGGAATAATTATTGCCACCATATTCGATAACATCTTGTGGTGAATTGTATAACTGCATTTATAAACAAGAGTTGATTTGAATTTACTTTGACAGTGATCTGCAATGCTGACAAGTTTACGTTTATTTCGTCTAATCCAATATCAAATCGTAATTTATTAGATGTACAGTTTGTTAAATGGATCTTTTTATGAACGTCATTGACAAACGGCACTAGTAAAACCAATTTTTATATGTAGCTATTATATCTAGGTTTATCACTCGTTCAGAATGAAAAAGGAACGTCTTTATACGAATGTTTATAAAGTGAAACTTACGATATAGTACTTGAAAGTATTGAGGTATATTTTCGCGTTGAATACAATTCATAGAATGGTTTGAACCGTATTAGTGGTATTAGCTTCTGACGTCACCATTTGAACGGGTCGCGAAAACGCAATGTTTTGAACATTCAATCTATTAATGTCAGCTGTTATTTGCACTGTATAAAACATGATATAAAACAGTTCACTTTTCTTCAAATTAAATTGCAAACGTTATGTAATAATGTATAATGTAACCAAAGAAATGCTTACGGTGCGATAATGTACTGCACCGGATGTTTAGCCACAGCCAGGGAAAAGAAAAGGAGGCACTATCTATCGAAGTGCAGAGACGAGCGATTCGGTGCAAGTGCGAGGTAGAGAGCGGTTCAAGTTAGAGATCAAAATTTAAATGATATACTCAAGCATCTGGTTTCGATTGATACATTAAGTGAAAGTTCTGTAGTGTGGAAACAGAGCAGCTCATCAAACTCATGTCGTATAAAATCCCGTTAAGCATTTCATCGTTTCAACCCTCACCCCCTCTTCTCAACCGTTTGGCGCTAATGTACGAGCGTTGTTATTTACATTTCCTAACTTTAATATATTTGTTTATATGTTTACCGCTTTTTATTCATCGATAGCTGATCAACTCCCAAAAGAACCCCCCCCCCGTCCTCCGAAGAGTACAAACTCTTCCTACGCTCTTTGAGCTGGTAGCAGGGATACCAAAATTAAACGGATTACGTTAAATAATCCAAATTACTTAGCCCGGTATGATGTTGATTAAAAAAATATCAATTGTCAAGCCCCTAGTACCAATTCGTTTTAAAAATATCACCACAGAACGTTTCAAAACAAAATGAATGAGGTCCAAAACATTCGCCATTTGACGTCACCATTTCAACGCGAAAATGTAAATGTTTTAAAACACTCGAAACTGCTTCAAACCGCTGCATCGCAAAAATATGGCTTTGATGTATTTCATACGGAAAAAATCGATGATGTGCGTAAAAAGATTCATTTAACAAACTGTATTTTACCTGCATTAATGATGATCTTGTCTTTCTTATCACATATTGACCAGATCGATTAATTTACTTTTAATTTAGCCAATCAATTATGAAAAAAAATATGTTATGACTGAGATTATAAACCGTCTAATAAAAAAAATGGTGTTGCTCGGGAAGTTGTATTTTTGCGTATGTTGCGAGTTGCCTGTTTTAGCTGTAGCTCAACAGTTGTAGCTTATAGCGTTTTCGACTCATTACACCAGAGCACTCTGAAATTATCTCCATAGTTTGTAACGCGCCCGGTTAAAATCCTGGTTTGTTGACTTTACATACAACTAAATAAGCAATAAAACGGCCCAAATAAAACAATGAAATTTATTGTCAATTTAAATAACTGGACCGACAATGTTTACTACGGAGAAATTCCAAAAGATCACACAACAACAGTTTACTGCGACAACTAGTCGCTATCCTATCCCTATTCTACAACTACCTGCTACCGTGCTACCTGATTACTTTACGGCCGCACTAAGGGTTATTCTACTGACCTATATTCTGTTTCGGTTGAACGACCCTTCGGAATCAGCGAGAAACTTTACCGTAATAATATTGATAATAATTATAATCTCGTGACCGCTGTGAATCTGGACTTAAGTTGTGGTAACCTGGTTCTTTTTTGTGCGTCGATGAATAAGTCGAGAAAACAAAGGAGCGAATTACGTTAAATAAAATACGAAGTTAGATTTAATTAATTATTTATTGCAAAAAAAGAAAAAGGTAAAAACTCCTTGTACCAGCCACTGAGGGGTCTGATATAATGAGCGTAAAAACCTTGCGTTGAAATCAATACAAAAAAACAAGATTTCCGGTTATCAGAAGTACAGTAGAACTCGCTTAACAGATTTCACTCTCGACTATCGGCGCGACTTAACTGCTTCTAAATCACACCATTGGTGGTTCAGTGTATACACAGATATTTGTTGGAGAGCTCTGCTCCTTAATTAGATTAACAATTAATTTAAGTTCAATTGAGATTGGTCTTGATACTCGTGTTGGCCACTTTAGGTCGTACTCTAAGACTCGTTCTGTTCAATCAACCAAAACACAGTTGACACAGTGGGTCTACAGTGCACTTAATTAATTGATTAATTAATCAGATGTTTGGAGAAGTATATGATACAAAATGCCGCCCTCGGCGATCAATTCGCAGGATAATCAACAGCAATCACCAGTTTTTCAGGGACTCCTTTTGGAGGTGATGGGAAACCCTAGCTAAACTAATTAATTAAGGTCGAATGGGTAGGATCCTTTCTCGACTACGTCCAATCGCCTTGAGAGGGTCGTACTATGTACAGCCTTTTTTTCAGATCCCTCTCTTCATCGTTTTCTCGTCGGCTAAACCTGTCTAACTAATTTATTGCGCAAGGACCCAAATGACTGTTTTCGACACTCGACTATGGGTGGTTAGCGTCTTTCAGTCTCTCGGCAATTCGCTTCTAATTAACCTGTAAAGCTTTCGGCAAAGACCACAGCTTGGTCCACACACATACAGGGTGTGAAGAAACTTTGTTAAGAAGATGGCTATGATTAGGTGGTTAAAATTGTTCGGCCTCGTAATTACGAAATTCGTAACGAGCCTTGATTTCTGGTTTTGAGATTGTATTGGCATATAACTTGCCTCAGACCAGTGATTCAGATCAACTTTCCTGAGAATATCTCCAAAGGAAAAATTTAAAAACACCCACGTCGCACAGTGGTTCACAGACGGAAAAAAGTCCCGAGTCTACTAGAGTTGCTAGCTCGAAATGTGAACACAAAAGAACACAATAATTTAGTGGAAAAATAAAACACATAAAGTTTTTAAATAATTACATATATAAAATAAATATCCTACTATCGACTGTCATGCAAAAATTTCGTTAGTTAGTCTTATTGGTTACGAGGACACAAAAGATTCCTCTTTTTCAATAGCAAATATTATCTTAGCTCCGACTTGCTCCGATTAATTCTCGATAGTAATATATACCTTGAACCTTTGTGATTATCACGAAGTTTGTTTCATCTGCCACGAACTGCCCCCCTGCAAGTTATCAATTTTTTTCTGTTGCTTCGCGCTCCGTAAAATACAGGTAGCAGTATGCAGTATCTCTAATTCGAAATACCTAACCTCCAATCAAAATACTTATTAAAAGAAATCCAATCATTTTCGTTCCCCCACAATTTGTATCTAATCACAGTAATGTAGTATAAATGTTAAAATATTACAAATTGAACTCAGTTCTATGCGCTTTGGTTTAATTTTCATGTTACGAGTATTTAATCAAATACATTATTACTATTATTATCACATAAAATTACTGAATTCTCTATAAAATTTCCTTTTCAATGATATGTCATTCATAGTACATTCCCTATTTCAATTCTATTGGTTTAAAAATTTGTAAACCTGGTCTAGGTCGTCAAAATTTTTAGGTTATGAATCTTATTTTTAGTTATTTTAGTCAGTTTTCAGTACCTAATGTAATGTCAATTCGTGCATTGAATTACCATTAAAATTAGCTTTCGTATGAGTTGTCATATTTTGGATTATGTAACAATATTTTTTCTCGAAAGAGGGCGCTAATATCAAATTTTCGGGTATTCATATTCACATTACTGAATTCTCTATAAAATTACCTTTTCAATGATATGCCACTCATAGTACATTCCCTATTTCAATTCTATTGGTTCGAGAGCTGGAAGGGAGGGGGATGACGTATGACAGTTGGATATAGGATAGAAAAGTGTCCCCCTTGGATTATAAATTATTGTACAAAATTTCATTTTGCTATGTATTGTAGTTCAAAAGTTATTTAATTATTTCCGCGAAACCACCGATATGAAACACTGTGCGACGCGACCGCGCACGTGTTTTGTTAATTGCCCTTTCTTAACACACTGTATTTTAACCATACCGAAATAAATGATTTATCTAGAAAATGAGTAAATGACTGCAAGCACTAAAAGAAAATCGCTAAGTCAAAATTAATTATTCAACCGCTCGTTAACGAGATTCGAATGTTTCTATCTGTTTTCCGCGCTCCGTCCTTTCCAAGTAAAAATTAAACACACCCCTCGGCTTCGTAAGATAAATTTGAAAATAACCTCCACCATTGGTAATCGCTGCTTTTAGTTCTAAAATCACGCCTATTCAAGATGCTCTGCATGCCGTAAGCAACCCCCTCCCATTAGCTTATCAGATACAACGCGCGGTGGTCTCTCAACATCTGCAAACAATTAATGCTACCATGAACCGGCTGAAATTTTGAATACATCCTGCTCTCGTTGAAAGAGACCAGACTGAAGCGAAACACTTCAACTGACGATGTAATTTGATCGCGCGACCAAAATGCATACAAAATCTAAACGAAAACAAGCCAAAATGTCAAGCAGGCTTGTTTTATGATGTCTGTGACTGTAGTGCCATTTGCATGGTGCCCTAAATAATAAAATTCTAAAACTCTCTGTGTGTTATATAGCCTCTTGAGAACGGACAGAGCGTCACCACTAACCATCCGGCCGAAATTTCACTGTGGTCAGGTCCAAGCGTCTGGCCACGTGTTGTTATTTGCAATTAAACATGAATAATCGATTTTGTTTCGAAAACAAATCCTGCGACGGTTTCAAGTTCTTCCCTCGTTATTATATGAGGTTAAAACAAAATGAAAATACTCCAAGAGTGTTCTAGACCTCTAGAGCAGTCAGTCTAAAACGCTATTAGCATCTCCAAACGGAGTTTTTTTGTTCGTTTTTTATTTTTAGCTTTACTCCTCTCCAGAGTAAAGTAATGTGATACTTTCAAATTTCACCCTCGTTTCTCCATCTCCCTGATTCGCGATTTTATTTTTCGTCAATTCTTTTCGTAGTTCCCTCATTTGGTCCTACGTCATTCTCACAATTTTTGTTAATTTTTCGAAACTTTTAATCCAGTGTAACTGATTATTTCCTATTTATCGTTTAATTTTTTGCCCTTGTAAGAGCTATGTCTACGACCTCCCTGCATTTTCTTATAAATTCCTCAATAATAATAGAGTAATCATGATATTTGTTACCTATTAGACGCTGAAATAAAGCCATAATAAATTGATTGCCTCGTTTGTTTTCTTATGGCTTTTCCTCTTACCATAAAAACCTGCAAGCAGTCATTGTCAGAAACTGTAATAATTCAAGATGTAAGTATTATAACAATGTTACCTGGGCTGAGGTGTGCTTCTAAACTCATTTCATCAAATATCAGAGTGACATATTTGTCCAGTTTATTTCGAAAAAGAGATGCAGCCGTTTTTAGCAAACGATGCCTCATTGAAGATTGGTTTAATAGGTCCCCTATTGGAAAACTAGATTAATGTTTGTTTTGAAGATAATCCAAAAATTCGTTAGGCAACACCACTCTATTCATACAATGCTAATGCAAGAGTTTCTATCTGTATTTGTAAATGTTCGTCTACAATTTGGCGCTCGAAAAATCTTTTAACAATAGGATCCACATGAAAATTATCAAATGAATTTATTATAGTGAACTATCAGCCCTATGATGTATCGCTCCATGTTATCTTAACATGCACGTTATGGACTTTTTCATGTTATGTTAACACATCGGAAATATGTATCTTCTTGTCATGTTATATGTTATGTTATTCAGCCCTATGATGTATCGCTCCATGTTATCTTAACATACATGTTATGGACTTTTTCATGTTATGTTAACACATCGGAAATATGTATCTTCTTGTCATGTTATATGTTATGTTATTACAACATAAATGTTATTTGGCCATGTTAAAATAATTTCTAGTGTGGAGGTCCTGTTATGCCGTTAACATGGATGTTAAAACGCGTCCTACTGAGGGATTTCGCATTAAGAAGTAATTAATTTGATTGGTGATAAAATATCACAGCTTAAATGGAACTAGTTACTATGTATCAACTTTAAATATGAACCAGTTATGGGTGAATTATTACATCTAAACTTATTGCAACAGCTGGAAATCTTAAATGAAAGATAAGGATTAATTAAAACAATTACTATAACTTCCCCTGCTTTCCAGGGGCCTGTTCCTCAAAAGTATGGACTTGTAAATTATTAGTCACAAGTTTCTTTTCTTTGTAAAATTGTGCTATAAAATTGTGTTCTTCAAAGAAAAAGACCTTACTAATAATTAAAATTGTTATTAGCTTGCAACAATAATTTACTAATCCATACTTTTCAGGAATAGCCTCAGAGTTTTAATGGCAATCTAAATATGTTTAGATTTCGAGAAAATATTCAAAGGTACACATATTAGGCCCGATTTTACAATCGTCGGATAAGCATTATTCTTAGAATAACGTGACGTAGGTGTGGCGTAGATATGGAGGAACGTTAAAGGATATTAAGCGAAAAGTTATTCCATCCTTATTCGACGATTGTAAAACTGGGCCTAAGAGATACAAATAGGTAATCTGTTTGAACTTTGAGAGGAAGTATTTTTTCGATACTTCAGGTTTTCAAGCCCAGTTTTCCGTGATTATGCTTTTTTTCATTTTAACTGCGCGACACATTCACAATAATAACTGAAAAACGAAATCATTAGTAATGCGAGGATGCAATATTAACATTTCATTATTTATTAACACTGATAAAATAGAAATTCGCAATTCAGGCAGATTTTGACGTTTGCCGTCATCTGAAGCGTAGGGCACGCACTTGTCAGATCGTTCGCATTCCTTGTTGCACTTTTAGTTTTCTCCGTAAGTCTGTCTCGTTTTAGTCTGTACCAAACCTTTTTTCTATTTTAACAGATGAAACGCAGGTTAACATAACAGAGCCTTTAACAGACCAAGCTTTATGTTTGATGCATCATACGAGATTCTACATTTTATGTTATAACGCATGTTATAATTATGTGTTGTTCTCTCATGTTATTTTAACATGGAGCGATACATCATAAGGCTGATTACAACATAAATGTTATTTGGCCATGTTAAAATAATTTCTAGTGTGGAGGTCCTGTTATACCTTTAACATGGATGTTAAAACGCGTCCTACTGAGGGATTTCGCATTAAAAAGTAATTAATTTGATTGGTGATATCACAGCTTAAATGTAACCAATTATGGGTGAATTATTACATCTAAACTTATTGCAACAACTACAAATCTTAAATGAAAGGTAAAGATTAATTAAAACAATTACTATAACTTCCCCTGCTTTCCAAGGGCCTGTTCCTCAAAAGTATGGACTTGTAAATTATGAAGTTACAAGTTCCTTTTCCTTGTAAAATTGTGTTCCTCAAAGAAAAAAACCTTACTAATAATTAAAATTGTAATTAGCTTGCAACAATAATTTACTAGTCCATACTTTTCAGGAATAACCTCAGAGTTTTAATGGCAATCTACGTTTAGATTTCGAGAAAATATTCAAAGGTACACATACCTATTAGACCCGATTTTACAATCGTCGGATAAGCATTATTCTTAGAATAACGTGACGTAGGTGTGGCGTAGATATGGAGGAACGTTAACGGATATTAAGCGAACAGTTATTCCGTCCTTATTTCACGATTGTAAAACTGGGCCTAAGAGATAGGTAATTCGTTTGAACTTCCAGAGGAAGTACTTATTCGATACTTCAGGTTGTCAAGCCCAGTTTTTACTGATTATGCTTTTTTTCATTTTAACTGCGCGACACATTCACAATAATAACTGAAAAACGAAATCTTTAGTAATGCGAGGATGCAATATTAACATTTCATTATTTATTAATACTGATAAAATAGAAATTCGCAATCAGGTAGATTTTGACGTTTGCCGTCATTTGAAGCTTAGCGCGCGCACTTGTTGTACAGGTCGTTCGCCTTCCTTGTTGCTCTTTTAGTTTTCTCCCTTAGTCTGTCCCGTTTTAGTCTGTACCAAACCTTTTTTTCTATTTTAACAGATGAAACGCAGGTTAACATAACAGAGCCTTTAACAGACCAAGCTTTATGTTTGATACATCATACGAGATTCTACATTTTATGTTATAACGCATGTTAGAATTATGTGTTGTTCTCTCATGTTATTTTAATATGGAGCGATACATCATAAGGCTGAATATCTCAGCTTTCTTTAGTCTGTGTCGAAAAGTCATCTTTGATTTTTCGCAATCTGTAGTCTTCTTTCCCGAGACTTACAATTTTTCGGACTTATTTTTCCTTACTTTTAGAAGAACAACATGATGAAACCAGAATATTGGAAGAGATTTCTAAATGTGTATCACGGGTTGTTGCTGCGTATGTTTCAGATGAAATAAATTTGTTTCCAAATGTTCAAAATTAGTAGGTATAATTTCCAAACAACTTGGTTTGATCTGTGTAACAACAATTTTTGGAGGCCTAAAAAATAACTTTAATCAATTTAAATTTTGAACATTTTAAGTAGCGACATCTTTCGATCGCTTTTTGACCTGACATTGCAGTAGGATAGACAAATTGAAGCCAGTTCGCTACATAATAAGTCATCCCATGCAAGGCGGCCATACAGATCGGTTTGGTTTGCAGTGGATTTCTCGAGTTACGGTTCTGCTGACGGAGGCCCAACTAGGCCTGAAACAGCTGTACAGAGCCTGTTCGAGGAATCCCCTGTAATCAAAACCGATTTGCACAAGAAAAATTTAAATTTTGATACAATTTAAATTAAATCAAATTGTTTGGGAAATTGAATCAAATTATATACAAAAAATGAGGCAAAACGACCTTCAATAAATTTGGTGTAGTTCTTACTCGTGATGTTATTATTATAAGAAAAAGAAAACAATTTATATAGCGAGTAAAAGTATGTTTATAATAATAAAATATAGTGTTAGATATTTTTCCAAGTTGGATAACAATTTGATTCGAAGTGGTGCATTTGAAACATCGAAGAAAATGTACAGAAATAGAATACAGAAAGAAGATCAGAGCATTTGTTCGAAGACATTTCCATTTTCTGCAATACATAACCGTATACGTTGTACCATTTTGAATCAAATTGTTATCAAACTTGGAAAAATATCTAATACTTGGCTGAATTCTCTAAATACCACTAACCACTTGTAATGAAATTTCGTTGTGACAAATGAAAATACGCAACATATCACGTTTTTCTTGATTTGAATGCGCCATTCTGTATTTAATGACAGACCAATTAAACAAAGGCATTCGTTTTCTTGGCTACGCAGCCTTTGACTGTAGTATACATCTGGACTGCTAGCAGCATACAATTTGCAATGTAGCACTATGCCGCCAACATCAACCGCGCCACCGGGTTGCCTGACGAGCAACATCGAAACTAATACTTACACGTAAAACGATTCTTTTTCATCGGGTCTTGTTTTGTTATAAGCAATTGGGTCGATGCGAAGGAACAAACGTCGACCCGTGTTCAAAAGCCCCCAAAAAAAACCATGTGTGTAGCAGTGTAGCATCTCTATAAAAAATAGCTAACAGTGTTTGTGTAGACGACACCATTGACGGCAGCCCTCACACCCTGCTATTGGATACGGGTGCGACGAAAACTATTTTAAAACCCGCATCATCAGACCAGCGAAATGCCGGGAAACACTACAGTAGACTACTAGACAACTATTAGTCATCGTGCTCTGGTCTCTGGTAGCAGAAGTAGAAGATGAAGCCATCCTTGGAATGGATATCATGAGCACTCATGGATTCCAATTAGATTTAAGACGTGGTGTCATGACAGTCAACAATGAAGAGCTTGTGTTGCACCAAGGAGAAGATGTAGCTACGCGTGTTCTTCTTGCTGAAAATACTGTGTTGCCAAGCCGAACGGAAGTAATCGTAACTGCAAATTTAGATGGTGCCTTCCAGAAAAGAGAAGTAGTGCTGATGGAACCAAGCAACGACGACCACGGGGGATTATAGTCGGAATAGATTATAATCGGAATTATAGTCGGAAAGATGTTGTTAATGGCAAAGGAGACAGTGCCAGTTCGCATAATGAATGTGAATTCTTATCCCGTCAATATCAAGAAAGATACAACCTTGGGAAGCTATGCGATGGTATCTTCTATCTCTCACAGACCCAAAGCGGAGACGACAAAACCCAAGTTACCAAAGAAACTGTTGGAAGTTGTGTTGTCACCTGCACAAAACCTGACGCAAGAACAGGAGACAGCAGCGAAGAAGACCAGCGAAGAGAACTGATGTGATCCAACATAAAATAGATACAGGCAACGAGAAATCGATACGTCAAAACCCTAGGAGGCTACCGTTGGCAAATTGCAATGAAGGCGAACGAATCATCAGAGAAATGGAGAAGGACCACGTGACCGAGCCGTTGAACATCACCGCCAGTATTGGTGAAAAGGAAAGACGGTTCCACCCGGTTCTGTGTGGATTATCGACAACTTAATAGTATCACTAAGAAGGACAGCTATCCTTTACCCCGTATTGACAATACTTTGTCCGGGTCTAAGATTTTGTCAACACTGAATTTGAAAAGTGGATATTGGCAAGTGGAATTAGCACTTGAAGACTGAGAAAAGACTGCATTTTCTATTGGTATGGATCTTTGGCAGTTCACAGTGATGCCATTTGGATTGTGTAATGCACCAGCAACATTCGAAAGGCCAATGGAAACGGTTTTGAAGAGATTGTCCTAGAAAACTTGCATGACATAATCGTGGCGACATAATCGTGGTTGGAAAGACGTTTGAAGACCATCTGAAGAACCTGGAAGAAGTGTTACGGCGACTACGTGGAGCTGGTTTAAAATTCAGTCCCAAGAAATACCACCTGTTTCGGAAGGAGGTCAATTATCTGGGCCATTTCGTCAGTGAGGACGGCATTGTCGTAGACTCGGCAAAAATTCAAATAGTAAGAGACTGACCAGTCTCCCAAAATAAGCATCAGATAAGAAGGTTTCTGGGGCTTTGTACCTATTATCGGCTGTATGTTCCAAGATTTGCGAATGTGGCCAAACCGCTAACGAAACTGTCAGAATAAATCGCGAATACACTATTTAACAGATTTATTCAATAAAATACACATTGCATTGACATTTTGTTGGAGGAGCTAAAACATAACTTCGCGCAAACATATCTTATTGTAATTGTACATTCGCGCAACAACATAGTCATACATGTATCTAATTGGTTAGCAAATGGAGGGAATTACAAGTAAAGCAAACAAACACAATATGAATATTGAATATTCTCAACACTCTCCCGCAATGTTCATATTTTTATTTGTTTTAATCACGTCATTGGTTGAAGAGGTTTGTTCCGTCATAAACATCCCAATCAAGGTTTTCATAATTTTCAATTTGATTGAAGTCAAACTCTTCGTGAAAATGTCAGCTGCCTGCATATCCGTTGATATATATTTCACACAAATCTTGTTTTCACTAACTAAATGGCGAACATAATGATAACGTGTTTCAATATGCTTGGACCTCTCATGAAAACTAGGATTCCCGATGAACTTAATGGTACTCTGATTGTCAATGTGTAACATAGGAATCAAGTCATTTGTGACACAAATTTCTTTCAACAGTCTGTCTAACCACACTAGTGATTTAGCAGCTTCACTTGCGGCCACATATTCTGCCTCCATAGAGGACAGAGCAACGCACCTCTGCAGCTTACTTTTCCACATTACAGGTCCACCACAGAACTTCAACAATACACCACTTGTAGAGCGTCTTGTAGTCTTATCTCCAGCATGGTCGGCATCACTGAAGGCCTCTATTGCTGAATTCGTCGTCTTCTTAAATCTAATTCCATCGTTGATTGTTGCTTTCACATATCGAAGTATTCGTTTCACCAAGTTAAAATGCGCTTGTGTTGGTGCGTCTTGCACTCTTGAAGCAACGTTTACAGAAAATGCCAAGTCCGGTCGTGTTCCCAACATCAAATACATCAGGCTACCGATGATCTCACGATAACCATTAACATCTTCAGCTGAAGGCGATTCACCAGGCGTCCATCCTTGTTCAATTGGAAGCAATAGTGGTTTTGAATCGATCATCCCATATTTTTCTAATACTCGCCTTGCATATGGAGTTTGATTAATCTG
Source organism: Dorcus hopei (assembly GCA_033060865.1). Taxonomy (NCBI): domain Eukaryota; kingdom Metazoa; phylum Arthropoda; class Insecta; order Coleoptera; family Lucanidae; genus Dorcus; species Dorcus hopei. The sequence goes on along the minus strand of CM065423.1, from coordinate 7,606,271 downwards.
GATGCAATCTTCCGATCTTTTGATTTGCAATCCAAGATAGTTATCAACTTCGCCGGTTGTTATTTCGAAACGATTTGCCAATTTATCGATAAATTCATCTATCAGTTTACTAGGACCCATAATTAGGCCATCATCCACATGAAATAAAAGAATCAAATTTTCATTGTAGAACATACAAGGATCAGCACTGCTTTCTTGTAAATTGCATTGTTCAAGATATTCAATTAGGCATTTGTACCAACACTTCGAGGCTTGCTTCAGGCCATATAAGCTCCGAACTAACTTGCATACACGATCCGTGCCATCAGTATAACCTTGGGGCTGCTTCATATAAATATCTTCTTCAAGCGTTCCGTTGAGAAAAGCGGTTTTTACGTCAAATTGCTTCATACTCCAATCGCGTTGAACAACAACACCAAAAAGGGCTCTCATAGTCTCAAATCTGGCAACGGGACTGAAAGTGTCAGTGTAGTCGATCCCTGGTCTTTGACTAAAACCCCTAGCCACTAATCGCGCTTTATACCGGATTACTTCGTCGTCAGAATTTGTCTTTATGGTAAAAACCCATCGGTTATCAATAACTTTGGCTTTGGAAGGTAAGTCAACTAGTTTCCACGCATCACTCTTGTGCAATGAATCTATCTCGTCGTCCATCGCAGTTTTCCATTTCACAACATCGTCGGATTGAATAGCTTCCTCATAGTCCTTTGGAACTTCTCTAAGTAACATCATCCTTGGTTGATGATGCTGAACGTACCCATCTCTGTAACGTCTTGGCCTCTGGATTGCTTGCCTATTTCTTAAGATGTAAGGCCTTTCTTCATTATCAGCAGGATTCTGGTAATTTTCATTGTTGACAACATCTTCTCGATGGTTTTCATTGGCATCTGCTTGATAAATGTCATCTTCATTGTTGTTGTCTTCAACATTTACAGCATCGTCATTTGGTTCTATTAGATATCCATTATCTTCAGGTGAAATATCCATCATTTTTGTGACATCTTTCCTCACTGATTGTTGTGGAAATTCATCCTTAAATTTGAGATCTCTGCAGACATACACTAATTTCTTATCAGGAAAGTAGACCCGATAACCGCAGTCTGCATATCCAACTACAAATCCTCTAGTCGATTTGGCATCGAATTTCTTTCGCTTTGGCGGTGGAATCCATGCGAAACATTCTGTTCCAAAAATTCGTAAGTGATCAAAGCGACTTTCCTTTTTTAAGAATAATTCCATGGGACATTCCCTTTTGATTTTTGTTGGAGCAGTTCGATTCAAAGTGTAAGTTGCAGCAAGAATAGCTTCTCCCCATAATGATTTTGGTAAATGAGGAGCCGAATGAAGCCAAGAACGTGCCATCTCACAAAGGATTCTATTTTCTCGCTCCGCAACGCCATTTTGTTGCGGAGTGTAAGGTACGGTCATCGAGTGTTTTAGTCCTGTCTTCTCTGCACAATTTCGCACATCTTCGTTATCGAATTCCTTTCCTCCATCAGTGCGTAATTCCTTCACTGTCACTTGTGCTTGTGTCTTCACCATCTCCAAAAAGATTGCTAATTTTTCTTTGACCTCATCTTTTCTTCGTAACAGATAAGTCACTCTAAAGCTGGTAAAATCATCTTTAAATACAAGGAAATATCTGTATCCATGTATATCATTTTCTTCCATTGGACCACAGACATCGGCAAAAATTAACTCTCCCTGTTTGGTGGATTTCTCAATTCTATCACCAAAAGTAAGACTGTGTGACATTCCAAGAACGCATCCTTCGCAAAACTCGTGATCCATCTTGAAGTTAATTCCACGATCCGTTAAAAATCTTTGTACATGTTGTTTATTTTGATGTCCAAGTTTTTCATGCCAGTTTTGGAGAGTATCTCTTCTCTCAAAAATAGCACAGGACTTCTCAGGGAAGATAACCCTTACTACTAGACGAAAGAGATCGTTGGTTTTATTGGACACACCAATGGCTATTGGTGTATTTTCTCTACAGAATATCCACGTCATGCCATCGTTTTGAATAACTTGATCGATACCTTTTCGTCCAGCCTGTTTCACAGAAAACAAGTTGCACATCCCATCAGGACAGAACCAAACATCTTCAAAATATCGTTCAGTCCATTTTTGCCCATCAAAAACTTCGACATTAATTCGTCCAGTACCAATTGCTTCAATTTGTACTCCATTCTTGGCACTATCCAGTTTCTTTGGTTTTTCAAACAATTCAAAAGAACTGTACCAGTCTCGCCGATTCGTGATATGATGTGTGGCACCACTGTCTATAAACCATTCATCACAATCCATTTTATTGATGTCAAGGTCAAAAGTAGAATACACAAAAATTTTCTTGTATGGGGTATCTTTCTTAATTTCCTTAGTCTCGTGTTGAATTTCTCTTGATGATTGCGAAAACATAGCAAAGTCTTTTGTTTTCATTTGATTTGGACATTCTGCAGATATGTGTCCTTTATTTTTGCACTTGAAACAAACTAAACCGGTTTTACATTCTTTAGATAAATGACCCATTTTTCCACAAGAAAAACACCTCGTATTGTTATCCTTTCGTGAAGTAGAAGTTTTCGTCATGTTGGTCGTCGATAAATTTTTCTTCGGCTTTTGTTTAGTTTGAGCAGCATTTACCTTGATTTTTGATAACATTGCAGTTGCAGTATCTGTGTCGTCACGAGTCACCATTCGTAATTCATAATTTAGACACCGCTTTTGCAATTTAGACCAAGTTCGTTCGGCCTGTGGTAGGTCATGCCATGTCACATAAATGTAGTCAAAATCTTTAGGTAACGTTTGTAAAAGTCGAGCACATAAGTCACCTTCATCGATAGGCTTATTCAATAAAGACAATTTTGTCTGCACTTCGTCAAATTTTGCTAAATGACCTTGAACTCCTCCAGATGGTTCCCATTCAATATTATGAAATTTATGTCGTAAAAGGTCGATGTTTTCTTCCGATTGTGCTTCATAAATTTGATCCAGCTTATTCCAAATATCTTTTGCCGTCTCACATCCACCAACACGAAGTAGCGGTTTTGTGTCGAGAGATAAAATAATGCGCTTCTTTGCTTTTGCATTTAATTGCGTCCATGTAGCTAACTGCACTTGAAAATTCTCAGCACTGTTATCTACTGGTTTCATAAATTGCCCGTCAACAACATTAAATGTTCCGTCACATTCTAAAATTGTTCGCATAACGATTCGCCATGTAGCCCAATTGTCCTCACCAGTTAACTTTTCAATTTGCTGCTTATCACTCATTTTGATTTTTCACACCTTTAAACGTTTTAAACACTTCTAAAAGTTCTACGTCAAAACGTCCATAACCCCGAGGGTTCGTCGAATGAAAATGTTTATTAACCCGTCTAAATTTTCGCACTTAAAATATCAATGTACGTCTAAAATCGTCAACCACGCTCTGCTACCATGTCAGAATAAATCGCGAATACACTATTTAACAGATTTATTCAATAAAATACACATTGCATTGACATTTTGTTGGAGGAGCTAAAACATAACTTCGCGCAAACATATCTTATTGTAATTGTACATTCGCGCAACAACATAGTCATACATGTATCTAATTGGTTAGCAAATGGAGGGAATTACAAGTAAAGCAAACAAACACAATATGAATATTGAATATTCTCAACAGAAACTGACTGAGGAAGGATGGCCATTTGAATGGGACCAATAGTGCCACATTGCTTTTCAGCAATTGGAACAATATCTGATAAGTTCTCCTATTTTGAGTTACCCTCTTCCACAAGGAAAGTTTATTCTAGGCACAGATGCTAGCGATGTTGGTATTGACGGAGTGCTCTCTCAAATCCAAGATGGAGACGAAAAGGTGATTGGTTACTTTAGTAAAGTGCTGTCGAAACCCGAGCGAAATTATTGTGTCACCCGAAGAGTGATGAAGTCGATCGAGCACTTTTATAAATACCTGTATGGGAGACATTTCTTATTAAGAACGGACCATGCGGCGTTGAAGTGTCTCCTTCGATTCAAAAATCCCGAAGGGCAAGTGGCACGTTGGATCGAGCGACTCCAGGAGTACGACCTTGAAATCCAGGTGTGGTTCACCGAAATGCTGACGCCCTGTCAAGAAGACCTTGCTCAGAAGATTGTAGACACTGTGGTCGTTTGGAAGAAAAACTGGCTCAAATTGAAAGGACAGTCGTAGTAGACGAGCGATGGCAATCAGAAGAGCTACGTCAAGATTAGGAAAATGACGCGGACTTGAAAGTGATATTGAAATGGAAAAAGAAAGAATCACGATCTACTTGGGAAGAGGTATCATCTTTCGCGCCGAACGTAAAGTCCTATTGGGCGCAGTGGGACTCTCTAGTCCCACTAGTTGCCTCTTGAAACGTACACTAGAGGATCATGAGGACAGGGAACGGAAAGTACAGTTGTAAGTCCCCAAGAACAGAATTCCCGAAGTTTTAGGAGAACTTCACGATGGAACTTCTGGAGGACATTTGGGCGTGAAGGAAAACACTGAGAATGTACGCGAGCGATTCTACTGTGTGAATTGCAGGAAAGACGTAAAGGACTGTTGTAGAAAATGTGGAATATGTGTCGCGAGTAATGGACCCCATAAGAAAGGCAAAGCATAGATGAAATAGTACAGTGTCGGAAGTCCTTTCGAAAGAATCGCCATAGATGTTACCGAGCAATTCCCAGAAACCAACGACGGGAATAAGTACCTCGTGATGGTCATGGATTACTTCAGCAAATTGGTTGAAGCATACGCCCTACCAAATCAAGAGGCTGCAACTGTTGCAGAAAAACTGGTTAGGGAATGGATAAGTCAATTTGATGTACCCATGGAATTGCATTCGGACCAAGGAAGAAAATTTGATCTGCTTTATTCCAAAAGATGTGCTCCTTACTCGGCATTAGGAAAACTAGGATTACTGCGCTACACCCACAATCGGACGGAATGGTGGAAAGTATGAACAGGACCATTAATCGATACCTGTCTAAAGTTATCTCCGACCATCAGAGAGATTAGGACACTTATTTACATCTGTTGCTTTTGGCTTACCGATCATTCGTCCGTGAAACTACAGGAAAAACACCCGCAAGTGTGATATTTGGGCGCGGGCTGCGGTTACCGTGCGACCTAAAGTTTGGTGTTAAACCTGGTGAATGTCTCGCAGATGAGGACTACATTAATGACCTCCGTAAGAAAATGGACGACATCCATGACAGAGTGCGCCATAACATCCAAAATCCCAGCGACCAGGAGAACTTGTTTGGTTACATAATCCCCAGCGACGACGAGGTCTCTCTCCAAAGCTGCGAACCTCCTAGGAGGGATCCTACAAAGTTATCAAGTGGATCAATGATGTCGTCTATCGGATTAAACAAATCCGAAATGGAAAACCCAAGGTGGTTCATTTCAACCGTTTGGCTCTGTACGCTAGCGAAGAAAAGGAGGAGACAGTCCGTTCAGTTCAGAAGTCCGAAGCAACTTTTGAGAACTTCATGACCCATTACGCCACGGAACGCAAGGCACGATTTGTCATAACCACTGAAATATCCTAGGACCTCTTCAAAATATCACCAGAGTATAGCTTGGCCCACTACGTGGCAGCCGACTGAAGAATGTCCAAAGTAATAGTCCAAGTATTCAGGGTAAAATATGGCCAGATCGAAGAAGTGCAAAGCAGCTGCCACTGATAGAAAAGGTACTGAAGATTAAGAACAGCGAAGGAGAACGAGAAAGAAATCTATATTACTTGGTAACTAAGCAAATGTCCCAAGGAAAGCCTGATTATCACTCCATGTAGAAAACCTTATGGAACCTAAGAAGTCATCTGCTAGCGGACAAGATAAACAAGTTAGCCACTCCAAAATTGAGTTGTGGTCTGGATGGGCTAAATTGGAGAGTGATCTGAAGTATGATAGAAGTCATCTTTGATGGAACTGGAATCGAAGTTCTAGTCTGCAGCTACAGCCCAAGAATCTTTGCCAAAAACGACAAGACGGTGGACTGTTACTTCTTCATGACCACAGGTTGCAAAATGGGTTCAACTTGTCGTTTCTGTCATGACTTATCAGGAATGACTCGGAATACGTTCCGGGACGAAACGTCTTTAAGGAGGGGGCAGTGTAACGAAATCGTAAGACCGGCGAGACGGAGTACGTCATCGCCAAGACGGCGCCACCCGGGTCACGCCACGGACACCTTCGAAGACGTTCCGCGACGTACGAGTCTAGTCCAGAAGATTCCAGAAAGTCTACAGAGAGATATAAAGCTCGCCCCGTCGAACGGAGTTACAATTTTTCGCGTATAAATAAATAGGTAGTATTAATGTTTATTTAATAGTCTTTAAGATTAACATTTTTGTGCAATTCGTTATTGAATATTCTTTTATTTAAATCAAATGTGTTTTTAATTTATACTTTTTAATAAAAACGTTACAATATGACAAAAGATGATTATAAAAAATTTAAAAAAGGCCAGTGTAAAAATTAGAAATAGGTAGTGTGACCGTGGTCTAAAAAGGCCTATTTATAACTCTATCTTAATCGTAATCGGAATTTTAGTCGCAATCATAACAAATTTGGAACATATGATTTCTGTTGTTACATTTACAACTCGAACGGAATCGTAAACACAACCGCAAAAGTTATGATGGATGCCCAATTTGATCTGTTTCCTATGACTAAAGACTCCAACTTTCAAACCCGAATGCATAGGCGCTTCGATGCACGCCTGGCGCCGATCGAATCACGAAGCATTATTTCTTTGATGTAGCGAGAATATTTAGATCAATTTTGTCACATTTTAATTTGTTATTTGCTATATTTTTGATGTTCGATATAATTTAAAAAGAAAGGAGGAAAATATTCGTTTAGATAAAACACGTTATACCTACGTATCATATGTATAGCCGTAAATAGCACTGGTTAATTGACCAGTCGACCGATTGATATTTACAGCGCATCAGCGCGAGCAGTCAGTAACATACAACTGGGCGGATAAACGGATCTTTTAATTGGAGTCTTTACTTATGACTGACCAATTAAAATGTAAAGTATAACGAAGATAAATGAATATTTTCGACAAGAATGACATTAGTTTAACCTGTACTGTTTGGTTATATTTATATTACGAATTCAGTGGTGCAATTGAAATTGGAATTAGCAGACAAATGTATCTTAATAATGAAAAGACTAATAGAATAACACCAGCAATTTGTAGGATGAAAAGAGGCTTAACTCAACATTCCAGAATTACTACTCACACTACAGCCGCTGTCATATCCATAAAATTACGGCTAAAATTACGACTGCGATTACGATAGAGTTATAAATAGACCTTACTGTTTTTAATTTGTTCTCTTTGTATAAGTTGAATAAATTTGGTCGTATATCCGCCTATCCGACCTAGATATCGGTATCCGGTTATCCGGCCAAATCACTACCCGCTGCATCTCTAATATAAAGTAAAAACTATTTTGCATTTTTATATCCATTTGAAATAAGTATTCTGTATTTTGTATTTTAAATAAAAACTTCCAAAGCATTTTCCGTTTTGAATTTTAAATAAGGTGCGCAGACATTTTGTATTTTCTATTTAAAATAATTTCTATCAACTATTTTACCCAGCTCTGCAAATGGATATTAAAAAGTTGATCCTCTTTAACACTTTGAAGTACGAATTCTTTTTTTAAAGTTTTTAAAGTAGCTGATTGTGGAATTGTGTTTAGTTATAGTCTTAGTCATTGACAGACAAGAAGTTACTCCAAAACAATGTTTTGTATTTTGTTTATAATATGGTTACATAATGAAATCACTTTGCAGCATAAGTCAAATTGCAAAGTAATGCTACCTACCTGGAGGCCAGCAAGTTGTGCGAGGGACTGAGGTTTCTCCAGCACCGCTCGGCTAAGCTCTTGGAGAAGGGAGGTTCGACGTAACCCCAAAACAAAAGGTGGGCAAAGTGAATAAAATAAAAAGCACCAGCTGAGCACACTTGTTTTTATTTAAAATGCTCAAAGATTTGGTAAAAATAATAAACAGGTGTTCAATTTACAAAGTTAAATATGACCCAGACGGGGTCCAGTGAAACGAACACGCAAGTAAATAAATAATCTGACAAGTTAGAATTTTTCCGACTAACAGATCTGTTCTTCGTTTACAGTTGAGGAGGTGATCTTAAAAATGCAGTATTGAACAAAAATTCGAAAAAAAAAGTTAGAGATACCGTTGTGTTCGCAAAACGGAACTTAATCTAATGGACTAGGTTTCAAATCTGAAATAGTTTTATTTAGAGGCCAAACTGATACATTTGTTTTGGTTTGAATCTCAAAACGCAGTATTTGGCGACCTTAATGTTTTTCAAACCGCAGTTATTGCATTGTATTATTTCTAACCGCACTTTTAAACCTGAAACTTCAAAGTTCTTGCTTCCAGTTTTGTTGTTTTAGTGTTTTAAAAGAGGTTTGAGATCGTTTTAAATCAAATAAAATGGAAATTAACCTTGTTAATGTTGATACTGAGGAAAGAACTGTTCTGATGTTTTGTTTATTTTTTACGTTATCTATTATTACATTTGTTAACGAATAAGAATTTATTTGATTAACTAAATTACTCCAGGCATTGACTTTAAAAATGCAATTTTTCACATTTGAACTACAAAACGCAGTAAAATAATTTAGAATTTTTTTTTTGCAAAAAGTACATAACCAAATGTGGTTTTTCTAATGAGATTATTATTGACAGAGAAACTAACTGTCAAACACAAATTTTCAAAAGAAATGGACCCTTACTTCACATCGAACAAGTTTTTCGTCATTGTCTCGATAAAACTGGTAAATACTGCGTTTTGAAGATCACCTCCCCAATTAACGTTTAAAGTGATTAAAGAAATTTACTTGATCAACTTCTAAATGAGAATAAAAATTACAACGCCGTGGAAGGTGAATCAACCCAAAAGGGTAATTAAAAAAAATAATTAGAGTAATTCCGACCTTGTAATCAGGATACTGCATAATGACAATCAGCTGTCAACAGTGAGGGAGCGCTCTCCAACGACGGTTAAGGTTACTGTATTTAGAAGGTACCGCCATTCATTTCCGCGGCTTCGTCCCCCAAATTAAAAAGGAAGCAATGAAACGCTAAAGAAGAAAAAGGATAGATACATAACAAGTTACTGTTGCTAAGGAGTTTATGAATGAATTTGATTAACCCCAAATTAAAAGAGATAGAAAGTTGGCGCTACCTTCTCGATACAGTAACCTTAACGACGGTAAGTGCAGTCAGTCAATGACATATTTCGACGTAGGTGTTACATCATCAAACGGCATCGCTTCTGCAGGTCGGTCGAATCCACTTTCACGAATGAAGGGTGGGCCGGGATGCCGCACGGTGAATTGAATACTATTCACCGTTTGGGTGCCGAGGGTTTTATACGTTTCAGACTCAAATTCCGGCCTTTTCTCTCCACCCAAGGAATGACGATTTACTCACCCAAGGGAAAAACTACCACTAAAAGCTAGAACTTGAAGCTAGACTTGAAGCTAAAACTTGAAGCTAAAACCACAGATCAACAAAAAAGATTAGAATGTCTATAGTACCTACTGACAACACAATCTTCAGCGCCACCTGGTAGAGTAGTAGAGTAAACAGTTGCTAAAGGCGGGATTTATAAAATTGTATTCCTTTTTCGCCTGAGGAATTTACAATTTTCAAGAATACCATAATTGTACAATCATCGGCACTTAGCTTCACAATTAAATTTATATACAGTGAAAATCTTGTAACGCTGCACATAGACAAAAATTACGTGATCAGATAATACATTTCTGAGTTATCTAAAATTGCACATAGGGGTTTTAACCACAAACAATACTAAAGCAGACCCACCACGCATATGAGTTAAAATGCACTTAGCAACTAGGTAATTTGAAGCAACTAAACCAGGTGTCACTACGGTTTGTTGCATATACAAAAAGCCAGGGGGGCTTATTCTTGTCAAGTGCATTTTTGCCCCCGCATATATGCATTTTTTCACTCGCATATATGCGAATGCAAAAATGCACTTGACAAGAATAAGCCCCCCCCCCCTGACTTTTTGTGCAACTTTAATTAAACTTTTTAGAGTAGTGTTCCGCCGTACGTGCGCAAATCAGTTGAATTTTCGGCGGAATTGTGGGCTAAGATTATTTAAATCCGCCAGACGGCGAAATTTCGAAATACAATGTATGGTTGCGCCGGCGGACGTTTAGCCACATCGTACATTAAATGCATATCTGGCCGCGGCATTGGAGTGATTGAAAACTAATTTACAATACAAAAAATCCGCAAGAAAAAGAAGCCGCAAACAAAAGGACATACAAAGCACTAAAAAAAATGTACTTACAAAAATGAAATATAAACGTCAGTAATATAGTCGCCACATAAAATGTAAACCACATGGAAACAAACTTCACAATTTGCTCATGCGCGTTTTGATTATTAAGATTGTAATATTGTTCTGCCACCTATGAGAGTAGTAGAGTAATTACATTGCTAAATGATCTTGGCCATTGCAGATTAGCTTCGAGTTCTAGCCCCCCTGGCTAGAACTTGAAGCTAGAACTCGAAGCCTACTGGAAGAGAGAGACATGCGTTACTCACGGTGATCAATTGCACAAAATGGCCAACAAAATACACCTGTTCCTTTTCACAAAGGCAGGCCTTCGGAAAGCTGTTTAATGACCTTGTAAGTCACTCGGCGTGCTTTAGCAAATCTCAGAGAAAATCCGTTTCAGGTTTCAATCACAAATTCCATGAAAGAACACAAAGATTGAAGACACAAATAAACGAAACGCACGGCTCGAGCGCTGTTGGAAGATGACCGCGAGACGAGCACGACATACCCTTCCACTATCGCTACGACGAAAGTCGTTACAAATGAAATCAGTTTTAGCCGGGCGACAGAGTGAAACGGTGATATACAGTAGGTCTAAATATGGCTTATGGTCTTTTCTGATGAAATATTGTGAAACATTGTGAAATATAGCGGGCGGCACATAGACCGTTGAAGTTTGGCTTTCCGTAAAAATACAGGGTGTCTGCCAGTTATTATGAAATAACTTAATAGGATTTTTCAGCCGTAACGGTAAAATAAAAACATAAATATTCTAAATAACAAATAACCCACTGAAAAAAATATTAAAAATATAAAAAGTCATCAGGGCTAATTAGGGTGAAACTATTTAGCCGCTAGAGCGCTGTACAAGTGCCTAATCATCAAACTCGGAGGAGCAGAAACGACTTCACCCGACTTTTAACGAGAGTAAACGAATATTTAAATCAAGTCACACATTAAATTACACTTCAGATATACCACGTGTGCACCGAGTGTGGTTTTCCTTAGTGGCGTTTAAACCATTTAATAGAGAAAAAGAAATTCAAACGCTATCATCCTCTAATAGAAAAGCTCGATACGTTAAATTTATTTGCAATTATTACACAGGTGTTTATTTTACAAGTGTCAAGTACCTTTAATATTTCAGATGAAATGCCCTAGGTATATATTATTACGAATTTTAATAGATCTATCAATTTAGAAAGTATTTTATTAACATATTTCCATACCTAAACCTAGTACAATTTACCGAGATAAATGCCGTCAACGAAGAAACATCTTAAACGGAGGCCCTTATTAAATTGCTTTTAACTTGCTTAATTGAAGAATCTTCAATATCAGTTACTAGCGTGTAATTAATTACACATACTTTAAGTTAAGTAACTATATTAAACAAAGCTGAAGACTACGCAGATTGTTGGTGACTGGCAGTTCTTTCTGCTGAATTTTATGAATGTCAACAAAACTGCCATTTGGCTTCTAAAATTTATATTCAAGGATTTCCTGATAGAAGACAGCCATATGCAGAAACTTTTCGTAAATTAAAGGAAAGACTTGGAAGAATAGGCAGTGTTGCAAATGTTATTTCTAATAACATCATAGCGCCCTAAAAATGACAAAACTCATGAAGCAAAATGAAAACCAGAATTACCTACCAAACCGTAGGTTTTAGGTAGACGACTTTGTTTGGCAAAAAGATAGAAAATTTAATTCTACATCGATGATTATAGGTACGGGGTATTCCATAAGAAAAACTTGAAATATTTCACTTCTAAAATTCAGCAAAAAGAACTGCCACCAACAATCTGCGTAGTCTTCATGTTTGTTTAATATAGTGTTACTTAGCTTAAAGCATGTGTAATTACACAATAATAACTGATAATGAAGACTCTTCAATTAAGCAAGTTAAAAGCAATAATAAGGGCCTGCATTTAAGATGTTTCTTCATTGACGGCATTTGTCTCGGTAAATACTGCAAATATTTGAATAAAAATGAAATTCTAAATAATTCTGCCTGTAACATACCTAATAAAAATTTTATAGAATCGTATAATGATTTGCATTCGAAATTTTTCCACGTATTTAAGCTTTAAAAAAAATTATAACAGAAGTAAAAGCATTTGCTTCGTTTTATTCATTTGGCTCAGTGTCTTCTAAAAACTCTAGTCTACTCCTATTAAAGAATTCCTGTCACAAAAAAAACCCTAAATATTCTTTTACAACGACCTAAATGAAGAAAGTTTTTCCTTATGTAGTTTACACGGTAAAGCCAGGCAGAAATATGAGACGGGTATGGACTGTTTTAGTGTCAAATAAAATAATGTAATTTTTTCATGTTTCATAATTTTCTTTGGGTTTTTGTGTTGAGAATTATGAAATATGAAAAAAAATTACATAACTTTATCTGATACTAAAACAATTCATAGCCGTCTCATATTTCTGCCTGCTTAATTGACTTGACCACATAAACTACGTAAGGAAAAACCCTCCTCATTTAGGTCGCTGCAAAAGAACATTTAGGGGGTTTTTGTTACAGGAATTCATTAATAGGAGTAGATTAAAGTTTTTAGAAGACATACCTGTTAATTATCATTAAGAAATATTTCTCTTCAAAAGCATATGCATCAAAAACCTTGCGATTATGTACAAATATTACTTTTCGGTAAATAATAAAATATCTAAAGCAATAAATACCTTTCTCTATTTTTTTCCAATTACAAATCTTTGAGGTTTTCATCTAAAATTATTTGAAATTTAAAATTAAGTTTTGGTATGTGAAATTTTGTGAAAAGTTCAAAAATTGAAAAATTCAATTTTTGGGGAAGTTTAAGAAAAAAACGTTATTTGTTTTGAGATTGTTCAGTAAGCTAAAACTAATACACAGTCAAAAAATCTCGTTGAAGTCTTGATTAACTTCCAAGAAATAACAATTTTAAGATTTTGACAATTTCGAGAAACGCTATTTTGTAAATAAGTAAAAATCACTCGGTATATCTAATAGGGGTTAAATAGGTTTTCAGACAAGCACAAATTATTGCCGTAAAAAGTTTTTTAGAAAAATCAGAAATAAAAATTTTTCCCATTTGATGCCGACTTTTTGGCGAGCACGGTATATTTTCTTCAAACAAACTGGTTCGACTTTCTAAAATTAAGATATACTTTAAGGTTTTTCACTTTTGTGCAATTTTTTGACCTAAAATAAATAATTTACGATAGATTTAATAACTCAAGATAAATTATTAAAAAAATAATAATAACAACAACAATAATTATTTAAATAAATAACACTTAAGAAAACTTTATTAAAAAAGAATGGGTAATGTGCAATTTTTAAACAACTTGTTGGCTTCTCCCCCATAACATAAACATAAATATAAATGGATATTACGAGGCTTACGATTTCGGCCCACGTCGCATTTAATTTAAACACACTTATTAAAAAGTTGCTATGGGCCACGCGATCGCAGTAAATAATTAAATAAAGTTTAACATAAATCAAAAAAATATGTATGACAATATTTACTATTTGTCGTGTTGTGCGAAGCCGGGGAATTTACAATCCGAAGTGGGCCGAAATCGTAAGCCTGGATATTACTAAATATTAATAGCTCTTAAAGATATTTTTAAGTTTTCTTTATTTATTTTCGTTCTTAGGATAAGTTTAAGTATACTTTATAGGTGTAACTGTAGTCTTAATTTTAATTTTAAGTTCGCACCAAGCCAGTGACAGGCAATTTAGTTTGCCTCTTTAGGTAGGTATTAACACTTCTTTTTGTAATATTTTCTGGTTGAATAAATGAATGCTGTTTTACAGGAGATAAATACCGGATGTTTCAGTGATGATGCACCAACCTTAAGGGAGACGTGTCTAACGTTATTTGAAACTAATTATCTTAATACAATTTTGTGATCGGGGCAAGTTGAAATTTGCATTATATGGAGTCGATACTTCCTGAAATACAATTATTCTAAAGTCTACTTGACGGTCCATAAAAAAACTGATATTGGGGGCGAAAACTCGAAAACAGAAAGTGAAAATAAAAATCTAAAAGCACAATTAAATTCTGCATAAAAAAGTGCTTCAAGAAAGTATAAATAATAAAAACGTATCGATTATAATAAGGAAGTTATTACAAAAATCGAAATTTGAAATTTTTTGTTTTTTTGCTGTAACTCCTGAACCACGTAGATTTTTTTTAATTTCAAAATAATTTATAACCAGTGAGAGGACCTGCAAGGTTTTTCCGGTTTCATCCAGTTTGAGACAGCGACGGTCAAGGCGAGAAGCTCGCTTGTAGGTAAATGTTAATTAATCAGTCTAATATTGTCAAAGTACAAACTGAGTTATAATTCCAAAAAATAATAATTGCTCTTTCTTGAATTTCGGAACAATAATTTAGTTAATTTGAATTAAATATTTTTCCCGATAATGTATTTAAAATCACGTTGCGCAGCTGGAAACACAAATTCGTTACCCCGCATTGTTCGGAGTATCCAGGCAATCACTTCAATACTGTGAATCATCTCGATTTGATGAGTGCACTATTTCTTTGGCTCGCTGATTGTTCACTATTGCAAGTCGCGCAGCGGCTGAAAATACGTTGAGTCGTGAGACATTCTATTTATAACATCTCACCGCTTCGTTGCAACAGTAAACCGTAAAAATTCCGTCTGTCCTCTCATTGTTTATAACTCCTGAACCGTGTAGAATTTTTTTAATTTCAAAATAGCTTATAACTCCTGAACCATGTAGAATTTTTTAAATTTCAAAATAGTTTATAACTGTTCTAATTCTTAGGAATAATTCATCCCATTTAACCGAATTCGTATCTCTTATAATAAGCGAGATCCGTACTGGAAAAGTTATTTGGGACATATTGTATATCGTTTTCTGTTCTATTTTTTGTAATTCTTTCATTTTTTGTACCGTTAAAAGTTCTCGAATAGGAACAGGGATTGTTGTGTTCGAGCAAAACATTTGCTGGTTTTGGTTTAACCTATATTTTCTATAAATTCTTGAGAAAATCGATATTTTCATGAAAACTAACTTAACGTAGGTAGGTACGCTGAAGTGATTGATATCACTTATGATCACGTCGTAGCATATACTTTGTAGAACATTTTACATATGTTTTCAAGTCAAACTGATGCCTAAATTTTGAAAAAATGTCGAAGTCCTTTACTCCTATTATTTACGTGGGAAACAATCCCGTTATTTTGTACTGAAACCTTCCGAAATAAATCAAATGAATATCCATTATTTAAAGACGCCTTTAAATTTTTTCAATTTTTGTTTTAACTCTATTTTATTTCCATAAATGTTTTCTGTGACTGATTTTAGGCTTGTTCGAGTTCCCGTGAGGATAGGTCCAGAACCGCCAGGACCATGCGCATGAAAGTATATTGTGTCACAAGGGCAGAAAGTGGTAACCCAACAAACTCGCAACCCAACGAGCAAAATAAAATCATTTTTAACACGTATGTCATACATCTATTTTGCTCGACTTTGTGGATGAAGTAATAAATACATAAAAAAAACCTTTCATTCTCACCGCTCTATCAACTCATCGGGTCGAACAGCAGATTTTTCGCGGAAACAATTTAACCAAATCGTACTAAGCGCATGCGAAATAACAAATTTTTTTAAAAGCTCCGCCTACCTTCTGGCGTGTTTATACAAACGCATGACAAATGACGTCCCGGACGTATTGTCAATGTGCTGCTTTACTAAATTAATGCCGAGTCGCCGCCGCCGCGCCGTGTGCGTATGAAAAAGTGTCGGCACTTCTTGATACAAATCATCGCTGTGGGCATGAATGCAGAAAAAATCTCTTTGTCTAAATACATCTAATTCTGTAACAACTAACAACTAAACAGTTTAATCTACTTGAAATCGCAACATACACACTATTCGACTAAAGTTTAGTCGTGGTAAAAATTGTATGTACATAATTTGTGAATCGCCAACATTTTCCTTTTTCCCCACAGCTCTTATGCCATCAAATTCAATTAATTGTGTTCCACTCTACTTTGGAGAATACCAGTATTAAAATATGGCCATTAAAGGCCAGTAAACAATGGATTTGCATAAAACATAAGACATAAGCCGTAACAGTAATTCGACCTATTTAAAGAAGTGCGCTGTAAAACAATAGCTCCGCAACGAGAACAAAGCAAATTTGTTTCTTACGGTTTATGTCTTATGTCTTATGTTTTATGCAAATTCATTGTGTTCTAAGCTTTAGCCGGCAAAACTGTAAAGTCAATATCTTTGTACGCAGAAGATGCCGCCACGTCCTAAACAGTATTTACTTATGCAACCTGACAAGCAGAGAATGCAATCCCCACCATTTGAAACGCGACAATAATTCCAACAATTCGTTTTTATTTTGATCGCTGTTTAGCATAGTTTAGTCAAATAGTTTAGTATGGACAATGTTTCTACGCAGATGCACGTAATTTTCATACAAAAATACATAGCAGAGGCGTAAATATATTTTTAATCGGTTTATAACATTTTTGATAACGTCTCGCCTGGTCTCGCATAACAAAAATTAGTGCATTGTAAAACTTACTTTATAGAGCGCCATCTATATTCCCCTTTTATAATATAAGTGCTGTATTGCCAATTTTATTTGCTTATTCAAGATTTCCTATAAATTATATTCATTTCGATGATTATTCTTGCCGTCGATAAATTTAATTGATTTGTAATTTAAACAGAGTTAACTTTGCATCGAGGTAACTATTTATAAAGAAAGAAAGGAAGTGATTCTTATTTGGCAACGTTGCTTTCAATCATTTTATGTTTCTAGAACTTCGTTCCTCCGTCATTACTGGAAAGGTTGGAAGAGAATATTCTGGAACGACTGATTCGTATTTCAACCGCCGAGTTGTCAACGCGATTATATTGTATGACTTCAGGCCATTGGCGAACGACTAAATTAAAGTTCCATTGAAATTTATTGATCGTTTCACGTGAGTAAATCAATAGATATTTCCTGTAACTTCATTTGAGTAAAACGTGAAGTCATAAAACATTTTACTTTTAGTTTTTGACATAGTCCAAGCACAATGGTAAAAGAAACCAAATTCTACGATATATTGGGCGTAAAGCCTAACTGCAGTCAAGAAGATTTAAAGAAAGCATATAGAAAATTAGCACTGAAATACCATCCAGATAAAAACCCAAATGAAGGTGAAAAATTTAAACAGATTTCACAAGCTTATGAAGTACTGTCAGATCCTGAAAAAAAGAAGATTTATGACCAGGGTGGTGAACAAGCTCTGAAAGAAGGTGGAGTCGGAGGTGGATTCTCCAGTCCAATGGATCTTTTTGACATGTTCTTTAGCGGAACGGGATTTGGTGGTGGACGGGCACGAAGACGAGAACGACGTGGAAAAGATGTTGTTCACCAGCTCAGTGTTTCTCTTGAAGAATTATATAAAGGAGCTGTTAGGAAATTAGCTTTACAAAAGAATGTAATCTGTGATAAATGTGAAGGTCGAGGTGGAAAGAAAGGAGCTACTGAACAATGCCCATCTTGCCGTGGTACCGGTATGCAAGTACAAATTCAACAACTTGGACCAGGTAATCAATTTTATAAGTGTTTAATAAAACCTCTGTAACATTATTTATACAGGGTTATTGGTAAATTGACGTATTCCTTTGAGAACTTTTTAAAACTCATTTGCGATTGTTTTGACCATAATAAGTATCGATTATACAGAACTCAATAGCTTATCAAGATATTTTAATTTTTGTGTTTTATTAGAAATGTACTCTACCAACTTTCGTTGAAAATTACTCGGCAGTTTCTGGCTAGTTCTAAACCGTCAAAAGCATCCGTTGTGCCTTAGTAAAGTGCCCTACTGATTCTGATGGTTCCGAACTAGTCAAAAATTGCTATTGGAACATACCTATGAATTGGAGTTATTAAAAATAATTTAATCCCTTTTGAAACAGAATAGTGCTGCCTATGAAGAGCTTTTCAATAACAATTTAAGTCACTAGATGGTGCACCCCAAATAAATAGATGTAGGATGATATCAGTGTGTCCTGCACACCATTATTGTACTCTACGGGAGTTGTTGGACCAGTGGTTTTCACTGGAGAAGAAAGAGAAGGTTGATACCACAGCCTGTCGAAAATACTGATCTAACATTTTTAGATTTTTATACACTGTTTCATTTCATCCTTTTAAAACAGACATTTTTCATTTTTTAAAACCTTTTGTATTGTAAGCCATGGCCTAACAACAATTGAAAAGAAATTCGAAAAAATTTAAAAAAATACAGTAGACTTTGATCAAAAAAAAGTTGTTCAGAATTACGAATAAAAATATGTAATTTGAATCCCCAAATTTAGGTGAAAAATTTTAATTTTTAATAATTTTAAATGATTTTTTCTACTTTGCGTTCACAATGAAGCTCATTGTGAAACTGTTTTTGGGGAAATTTTAGTTAATTTTTAATTGAAAATATTAATAGATTTTAAATAAATGTAAATCAAATAGAGTCCAAATTTTTATTCTACACAATATATATCGTCACAATTCTACTAGTTCAGGGGTAATCCCACTACAATAACGTTCAATTAGCAATAAAACATTAAAAAGAGGAATTAACAAAACTTACCAAAAAATCTAGACAAATCAGCAACATAAAACAAGTTAAAATTGATTAAAACTGAGAAACTCACAGCAGCATGTTAAAATTAAATTAAAACTATTTAAACAAATATCAAGTGTTAATCACGGAGCTCTGGAATCGACTGAAGTATATAAAATAGAGATGGAAAATTTTGGGTAGACTTTAGATTCAGCGATCTGTAGGAATTGTTAAGATTTTAAAAAATTTCTAAATGTTCTAAAAGGTTTAATCTTTGACCATGCTTACAAAAATGTAGGGGTGTAAAACCTTTTTCAGTAGAAAATTTATGTTTATGGATTTCTAAATGTTTATGGAAAATCGAATTTTGATTTTTTAAATGTTCAGATACTCTAACTTTGAATTGTCTACCACATTGGCCAACATAAGATGCGTTACAATCGTCGCATTGTAACCTGTATACACCGGATCTATTCAAAATTGGGATCACGTCTTTGTTGCGTACAAACAAATTATAAAAAAGAGTTAAAAATGGTCATTAAAACTGAATCAAAAATATTACAAAATAACCTAACCATACCAATGAATTGTAACACTCCTAGATTGTATGGTCTAACTAAAATTCATAAATTAGAACATTCCATTAGACCCATAGTAGCTTTTATAAATTCCCCTTGTTATTTCATTACTCAATTTTTGAATAACTTATTAAAAACAAGCTTAAATTTCAAACCCAAATATTCACTGAAGAACTCCTTACAATTAACTTCAAATATTAAAAATCTTATTTTACCAGATAATTCTTTGTTGGCTTCCTTTGATGTCACTAATGTACCAGTTCCTTAACATTATCTCTTGTTAAGAATCTTTTAATTAACTCTGACTTGACAGATAATATTATTGAAAGTGTCTATAATTTACTTACAATTTGTCTTAATCAAAACTTTTTCAGTTTCAATAATAAATTCTACAGGCAAGATAAAGGTCTTGGAATGGGTAACCCTTTATCACCATTTCTATCAGAAGTTTTTATGAATCATGTAGAATCTTTAATTTTTAATTCCAACAATCCTCTCACAGAAAATATTTTTTATTGGTATCGGTATGTCGATGATATACTTATATACTGGACTGGTAACGTTGATTCACTACTTAATTTTCACAATTTCATCAATTCAATAGGAGATATTTCCTTCACATTAGAAATAGAAAAAGACAACACTCTTAATTTTTTAGACCTAACAATCTCAAAAATAGATAACAAACATCACTTTAATATTTACAGAAAGCCGACACAAACTTCTCACGTGATACCCTTTGATTCTAATCACCCATTCCAGCAGAAAGTTTCGGCTTTCAACTGTTATATTCATAGAGCTTGTACGATTCCCCTTTCTTCGGAAGCTTTTAATTCAGAAATTAATATATTGAAACATTTGGCTATTGAAAGTGGTTACAGCCCCAATTTAATTTCCAAATTATTATTCAAAAAACAGCAAAAACTTCTTAACTCTTCAGCTTATGCGTTACCTTGTGTTTCTCCTGAAGTTAAATTCATCAAATTGAATTTCTTTGGTCCTTTGTCTTATAAGCTAGGATCCTCAATCAAGAAATATTCTAAGAGTATAAGAATAGCTTTCAAATCTCCAGTGAACTTACATAATTTGTTTGTACGCAACACAGACGTGATCCCAATTTTGAATAGATCCGGTGTATACAGGTTACAATGCGACGATTATAACGCATCTTATGTTGGCCAATGTGGTAGACCAGGTGTCGGCAACCTTTTTTAGCTGTGAGCCAAAATGTGACTGTTAAGAAAATGGTTCGGGTCAATGGGTATTTTCATTTTAAAACAGTCCGTTAGTGAAAAATAAGATAAATTTTATTGAAAAAACTATTACAATATAAATATGCTTTTAACCTCAAAACATTAGCGTTCTCTTCTTTATCAATGGCTCCCCTGATGCTGAATTTGTGACGTCAATTTAGTCAAGTCTGGTTCATACTTGGTCACCTTAAGACGAATACAAGTGTCTGAATTTTCAGTAGTTAATCTGCTCCGTATAATTTATTTTTATATATTATACTTTGCGGAACTCAAGTGGGTCACTTGAAATTATTCAATGGGTCACTTGGTGACCCGCGGGTCATAGGTTGCCGACGCCTGTGGTAGCGTCTCAAGGCATGCTTCGAACAAGACGTCTTAGCATATTTTGTGGAAGTTTTTGCCATCCTTCATTAAGAGCTTCAGCTAACTGTTGTAGGGTGTGAGATGCAAAAAGACGCTTTCTAGTACGTCTGTCAACCATAATCCAGGCGTATTCAATTAGATTGAGATCCCGGGCCACTCCATCATCTGAATCTCTTGTTCCCGAAGGAACTTCAGCGTATGATTTGCTGTGTGGATTCTACAATTGTCCTGTTGGAGAAAAAATCCAACCTCGAAATTGTTGGGAAATGGTAAAACATGCTCTTGCAGGATGGTATCTACATAAATTCGTGCTTTTAGACGTCGGAGAACCACAACCAAATTGGTGCGGCCATCTATACATATACCACCCCTAATCATTACTGAGCCGCGTCCGAATCTATCGACTTCCTGTGAAGTGGATTCACTCTAGCACTCTCCAGGGCGTCTGTATATTCGTACCCAATCATCACAACGAGTAAGGCGTGGCTCCTCAGTAAGGAGCCATGGACCTCCAATGTCGAAGTTGCTATTGCGCATGTTCACAAGCAAAACCTAGGCGGGCAATTTTATGATCCCTGCTTAAACGAGGACCTAGCACAGGTCTACGTGGTGTTAAGTTAGCTTCTCTCAATCTTCTCTCAATCGATCCCTAACCATCTGATCACAAATGTCTATGCCAGTTGAATTTCAAAGAAGGTTTTGTATCTCTCGAGCAGTGGCAGTGTGTTTGCGAAGATATCTGTCATCCTCACGAGTTGTTTTTCATTTACGACCTGGTCCAGACCTCGTGGAGTATAGCTGTCTGTTGTTTGGTACCTATGCCAAAGTGTGCAGATAACGGGTGGACTGGCTTGGAGCTCATTTGCTACGTAGCGCATAGAACGTCCATCTTAAAGCAAAGCAACAGCCTTCGTTGCTTGAACTTCAGTGAGTGAAAGCATTTTATACCCAAGAACAAGAACACAATAGGTGCCCATACATTGAACAATATTTCGGAGCGTCTTTGACTGTGAAGAAATTTATTTGCCTGTCGATAATACATTTTACTTTTGCATTTTGACCCATTTAAAAGAAATGGGTCGAATAATGATAAAAGTTTTGTTTTGCTATTTGAAAATTAAAATTTGGAAAATAATCAACTACCATAAAAATTGTAATTTATCAATTGTGACAAAAATAATAACCATTTGAAATCTCGTTCCGCTAATTTTTTGAGCAATGTATTTCCTACAGAATTATAGTTATGTATTTATTTACAGATTAATAGACAAATTTTGCTCTCCATGGCACACTTGCAAAAAAAATATATTTACAGCAAATGCATTTTATCAGCATTTTAAAATAATTCAATTTGGGAATTGGGGTTACTCCGTAATTCTAAACAACTTTTTTAATACCCATTTTTTTATTAAATAAGACCTACTATGTTTTCTTTATTTTTGGGAATTTGTTTTCAATCGTAGTCGGTCATGGCTAGCTTGCAATACAAAACGTTTTAAAATTGAATAATGTCTGTTTTAAAAGGATGCACGGTTGGGGAATCAATGCAGTACTGCAATTTTACATATTTTTACATGTAAAATTTAAAAACGTAACAAAAAATATAGCATCTCACTTCTGTAAAATAAGCGAGTTGATAGTGGCTTCCAGTCACCGGAACTGATTGAGTCAATTTTATTTATTTGAAAAATTTCTTTTGAAATATATCTGCTCCTTAAATTTCAAATTTTTATCTAAACTTCTTCCTTGAAAACTTTTAATGAATGGTTTGCGTGAATAGCTCTGTATACAAAAAAGTACGAGTTCAAAAGCGCGCCGAATCTTTCGGGTTGCTAATGGGCTTGTGACGTCACAGCGCGTTTTTACAATTCAAATAACGTGTGTCCAACAATTGTTGTAGTCCTGGGTGGCTGTAGAGTCAAACATTTTTAACTAATTATTGTTTCAAATGGCATTAAAACATTAAATACGTAAAGAAACATTTGTTGGTTGTCTAACAGTCAATATTTGAGACTTCAATTCAACGATACGAAGTAAAAATCGGCATTTATGTGTAATACCACAGCCACCGAGGACTACAATAATTGTTGGACGCATGATATAATTCGGAACTTTGAGGACCGTTTTAAAAAAAAAACTTAAGACGCGTTTCAAAAAATTCTTTCACCGAAATGAGTTTTAGATGCTTTTCTATAATTTTAACATAAAAATACACATTTAATATTTTTGGTGCTTCCAATTGTTTAAAAAAGTTAAAAATTATGAAAATATCGATACACGCTGATGGCTAAGGCTGGGTTTCTCAATCCTAGTTTAACTTTAAACTCTTGTTTATTTCCATAGGAACAATTGTTTTTATAATTGCTACCATGGGAATAAACAGGAGTTTAAAGTTAAACTAGGACTGAGAAACCCAGCTTAGTGGTGGGTTTATACAGTAACTAACATTAACAACTAACGTTGAGGTTAAAATATGTGCATAAGCAGAAGGGGTTTATACAACTTCACTAATAACTAAGTATTAGTATAAACAGGTAACATTGCTTAGTTGTTAGTTTTAATGCTTAACTGTTAACTCTTAGTTGGCTGTATAAACCCACCTTAAGTTGTAATTTTTTTAAGTTTTCTGGTTGCTATGATACAAATGCATAATTTTATTTGCATTTACAAAGGAAAAAATTTGGCGTACCAGTTTTTTTCGGCGATAACCGTGCGTTAAGCCCCCCATACACCTGTGAACAAATTGCGCAACAGAGACTGTCGTGCAAACATTTGTATAATGTATGGTGTTGTTTGACGTGCTGTGCAACTAGTTGCAGAAATTCAAAGTTGTTTGAAATTAATTGCACAACGAGTAGCGTTGTGCAACTATTGCGTCGTATATGGGCTTTGTACGACACATTGTGCAGTAATTTTTGAATGAGTTCATTGATTTATACCGTCGTCGGACGGCATGTTTCCGTAGGTACACAACAAAAGCAACTGGACTTTGCATAATGTTGCGTATAGTGTATGGGTGATAGTGTATGAGTGACCTTGCTTGCACAACAACTTGTGCAACGTCAGTTTGCGCAATTTGTTCGCAGGTGTATGGGGGGCTTTATAAATTTCGGGAGATAAAGTAATGAATAATAACCTGTGCAAAAAAATGTTATCCAAATTTTGTTTAGCTTTAAACCAAATTGTTTCATTGTATATTGTTGCGAATTCGAGGCTCGCAGAAAAGTTGTTTAATTTAAGTAGCTATTTTTGTGTTAAGGGCGTGAAGGAGGCGATTTTGGCCCGCGGCGGAATTATAAGCCCGAGGCCCGAAGAACCGAGGGATTATAAGACGCAAAGGACCAAAATCGTCGTTCACGCCCGAAATGCAAACAAGATTTTTTGTAAAATCGTTTAAATCCACCTTAAAGCGTTGAAGAAATAAATGGCACGATTCGTTCTCAAAAATCAAGTTACGTTGTTGGTTGCTAATGTGATGCAAATAAACATGTTGGTTTCTTAGGTTTTAGGGCGCAAAAGGCACTATTTACGCCCGCAAATTTATTGTATAAATGACTTCATTTTGATACGATTTTACAATAGTATATTATTTTACGAGTTTCACAAGAAGGCTTATCGTTCCGTCGGGGCACTCCTAGCTCGCTACGCTTCGCTAGTCGTACCCCAACTCCACTCGTGCTACAATGCCTTTTGTGAAACGTGTAAAATATAGTATTGTAATGATTTTAAAGGTTCATTAATTTTTATTTTAAAACAAAACACGAAATAGTTAATAACTAATTTATTTACAAGCAAACTAATTTAACACTAACATTTAACAATAATTTATTTACAGACTTATACGTAATTTATTTCAACAGCCGAGCGAAAGTTTAACAGGCCACTTTTAATTTCGAACTGTCCCACGTTGCATTCTAATCGAACTGACTCCACCCTCCGGCCGTGTACATTTTATAAACTGGCTCTTTCTTCGGGAATCGCCTAGAACGCGCCAGAAAGTCTATTCTAGTTTATTCCGCCGTCAGAATTCTCTGGCCCAAGGCGCGTCGACTAGACGGCGTTGACGCGAGAGACAGACGGACGCTGGCTGCTGTCGGCAAATCATTACAGTATTTTTTCTACTTTGCGTCACTTATTGAACAAAAATATGAAAAATACTGTCAAAAATTTGATCTCCTTAGTATATGGGGAATTTTAGTTGTAATGCGTGGCAACACTGAAAACCTTTCGTTTTAATCAAAAGTCACATTAACAAGTTATTAATTTTTCTTATCCAGCTTCATTGTGAGTATTCTGTTAAGTAACAAATAAATAATGAGTTATTTCGTAAAATCTATTAAATATTTTCAATTAAAAATTGACTAAAATTTCCCCAAAAACGGTTTCACAATGAGCTTCATTGTGAAACTGTTTTTGGTGTCACAATGAGTTCATTGTGAACGCAAAGTAGAAAAAAAACATTTTAATGTCCACAGTCGCTTAACACAATAACGAGCTTATCTAACAAATAACTCTTCTATAACTTAAACTTTCTACTAATCGCTATATTTATACTTATCGCTTCGGAATAAAAACTCATTTCAAATAGCACGCTGTCCACGTTATACAAGTGGTTCAAAAGTAATGGGACACAGAACAACAGTGAATTCCTGACATCAAAATATTGCGATTTATTTAAACTCATTTAGTCCAAAAGTTGATAATAAAGGAAATATAGGGCGTTAAAAACAAAATTTTAATTTTATTCAATATTTCTTAAAGTTTTTGATATATTGCATCGAAGGTAGATCCGTTATTATAAGTTTTACAGAAAATAGTGTTAAATAAAAGTTAAATGGCTAATTGCTTGCCACAAACTGGTGTTCTTAATTTTTTTCTGTGACGTCACAATTTCGGCCTGTGACGTCAACGATAATTTTTTTTAATTGCAACCTGTATTTTTCTTTGACGGAACTGATAGATAATTTTTTCTCTTTACGATCGTATAAAAATACCCTAGGGTTTTATAAGAAAAATTTCGAGAAAATCAACTTTATTATCCGAGCCTGCCTGTGAATATAAAGGAAGGATCATCGTCGTTGTTGTAAGTTTTATAAAAAAGTTTCAAACAAAAATTAAATGGGTAATTATTTGCCACAATGTTTTTCATTTTTTCCTATGACATTATAATTTCTAACTGTGACTTTCTTTTTGGCCATCTAGAAACATTATAGGGTTTGATTAGAAAATTTTCAAAAAAATGACCTTTATTTTCTGTGCTTATTATTTAGATTTAAACGCTCACACTTTTATAATAAAAAATTAACAAATTATTAAAACAGCAGTCTACCATAAATTATTTTTCTCCAAATTTTTCTTATACAACTCTTATGATATTTTTATACAACCGTAAAGAGAAAAAAATATTTAATTAAAATTCATAAGAAGAGTACTTCCTAATTTGATAGCTTTTTAATTTGGCTTGGTTTCGATATAAAATCTTCATCAGGCAGCTAACGTCATAATGTGAAATTTTGAAAACACTTTCATTGGACAGAAGGAATACTCAGTATTTCTCCACTTTCATTGGATAGAAGAAGGAGAAATACTTGTTTCCAAACAAACGTTAGCTGCTTGATGAAGATTTTATATCGAAACCGGTAGCTAAATTAAAAAGCTACCAAATTAGGAAGTACTCTTCTTATTAATTTGAATTAAATTTTACACCTAATTATGGACTCTCAACAAGAAAAAAAAATACTCTATCAGTTTTACAATGGAAAGTTCTATTGTCAGAAATTAGAGAATAGGCATATTGAACATTTGTTGTAAATACGTTTTGTTGATCTCTTTTTATTTTATTCTTATTAGTTTTTATTATTTTTTACTATTGTTATGATTATTATTAAGTCATATTTTTTTAGTTAAAATTTTTTTTTTTGTTAACTAAAGTTAAAATGAAAACTGATAACGTCATTGGATGTAGAATTAAAATTCCTTTAAAATAATATATTGCTTAAGTTATCCATGTTACTTAAGTCATCTTGTTATTTAAAATTTTGAAGTTCATAGCACGCAGCGCCAGCCCTTATCAGTTATCAATTTAGCGTTTTCGGTTTGAAGTGACATGGCCAGCTATATTAACATTCACTGATGTGTATGTATGGCCGTTTCAATTCGCTTAAAATTCAGTTCCGAGAAAGTATATCGTGGAGTATAAGGTTACTATTGAGAAGGTAGCGCCAGATTTCTATCTCACTCTCTTCTATCTCTTTTAATTCTGGGTAAAATCACTTGTTCACAAGTTCCATAGAAACAGTAACTTGTTATATATCTATCCTTTCTCTTCTTAGCGTTTCATAGAGTCCTTTTTCTTTTGGGGTACAGGAAGCGCGGAATGGAATGGCAGTTCCTTCTCAATACCAGTATACTCCACTAAAGTCTCGGTGGAGTATATAGAGTTCCTATACAGTGACTTTCAAAAAGTGTGCTACAAATGGGAATTTTTTTTATTATCGGTTTTTATAAAAATTTATTGACGCAAAACGCTTCTGCATCCCTTAAAGTCAAATTGGAAAATGTCAGATTAAATTTATCTTTTACGGTATACAGCGTGGACACTGAGAAATGAGTAAAGTACCCTTATTTTACAAGGTACAGCAAAATATCATAAGAATAAGTTGTTCAGAATTAAAAGTTATATCTAAATGTGAAATGACAGCCTTCTATCTCAAAAATAAAAAAAATACAATTTATTGTGAACCACTCTTTATACACACTACATTAGGAAATACTGGTTGGATTAAAGTGTTCGCCAAAGTAATATGAATAGGATAACACGAAATTTGTTCTTATTTCTCAATTATTTCATTTGGTTCTGAGTAATTATTTCAGTGCGTTCCGAAACTTTGTGCTTTCTTGTAGCACACTTTTTGAAAGACACTGTATAATATTTAGATAAGAGCTAAGCCATGTGCGATGTTCGGTTTAATTAGTTGGACCCAGTTTCAAGGTGTACTTATATGATTTTATAACGTGTTTTTTTTTAATTTCTCCTCGTAGTTGGCCGTGAACCAGCCTTAATCGACCTGACGTATGAAATCGCATAACCCCACTTTTAAACTAATAAAGTCAATGAATAAGGCGCTTTTCAGGTTAGTGTCGAAGTAGCTGTGAGGTACTCTGGAGTAACTTAGAGCTACTCCGGTATAGCTTAGAGCCTCTCCGACGACGCTAACCTGGAAAGCGCCTAACAAAAGAAAGAAAAGTGCGGTTATTATATACGTCAATTTATTAAGTTTCTAGCAAGGCTGGTTCACAACTAACAATTCACGGCCAACTTCGTGGAGGAATTTTAAAAAAGGCACGTTATAATTTTGACAATTTAGTTTTGACATTATGCTTAGATATTTCAGCATTTAATTGTAAGAAAAGAACAAATCGGGGCGTTTCGTTTCGTACATTTTCAAAAACATTCACAATTAAAAGCTATTTGCATAAGAAACGCCAAAATTTTGTAAGTACAGTGAAAGCTCTCTTAGGCGGACACCGACCATGACCAGCAAACTGTCCGTCCATTAGAGGTGTCCGCTTAAGAGAGATGCAAATGCATGTAAATTACATAAATGGGAGATTAAAAACTGTCCAGCTAAGAGAGGTGTCCGCTTAAGAGAGCTGTCCGCTATGGGAGCTTTCACTGTATAATGGAAGATGTCATTAGGAGCATTCAACGGACACAATCGATTTATGATTGCATACGGTTTAGCGTCCAACGCATCTGAATCGATTCAACATCGATCGTGAAATTGTCCATCGTAAACATTTTGCGATTGAACTGCGATTAAATATAGCGTTGCGGTTTGTATCATGTGCGAGTTGTTTATAATAGTGTATTGTTTATTTCAAAGATTTATTAGAGAAATAACTTAACCGCACTTCTAATATTGCTATTGTTCAATAGTTAAATATGAAGTAGAGTTATACCGGTCACGCCACCGTTCAGTGATTCAGTTCAGTGAATCGATTTAAATCAATTCAATCTGATTGTAATCAATCGATTTGTTTGTTGAATGCCCCTACAAACTCAAAAATAAATGAAGATTGTTAAAAACTGACAACGTCATGGGATGTACAATTAAAATTCCAAAATTAACAGGAGGGAAGCGACTTTAGACTAATACTCAACATAATAACTAAAATAAAATGTGTCCGTATGTCGTTCGTGGTCAAGTTACAGCAGCTAAAATAAACACGGTCTTTGTATTTGGTATATGAAAATTCGGACCGGAAAATTATGGTCTGCGAAGCAAAAGGATGCAAGAATCGTACGGTAGTACCCTCTATCTATTTACCACATCAAAACTGATCATATTATTATTTCTCGTCCCAAAAAAAAAAACAGTATACCAATTTTTAAGGTAATATGGCAAAAACTTTAAGAATTATTAAAGAACATTGAAATTAAAATTTT
Organism: Dorcus hopei; assembly: GCA_033060865.1. Classification (NCBI taxonomy): domain Eukaryota; kingdom Metazoa; phylum Arthropoda; class Insecta; order Coleoptera; family Lucanidae; genus Dorcus; species Dorcus hopei. Next base: position 7,576,634 of record CM065423.1, on the reverse strand, counting down.
ACAATTGCAGCTTAACTTTAAGCCAAAGCTTAAACCCTTAACAATTGTTAAAATAATCGTCGTTATGAGTTTAAGCTTCAGCTTAAATTTAAACTGGCATTGAACAACTGGGCTTAAGTGAGTTTAGCTAAATCGCAATGTTTTGATGTCAGGAATCCACTGTTGCTCAGTGTGCCATTACTTTTGGACCATTTCGAATATGCAGTAGCAACAGAATAGCCTGTGGAACAAGTTGCAAACCTTTCGAGTAATTTTTACCACGACCTAGAAAGGTTTTGGGATATTCACCTGACGCATGGCGTGACTTGAACAAAAAAAACAAATTTATTGACGTCTCGGCTGTAACACTATTACTTAACAACTCTTTTGTATATTTTCATGTTTGTTTTTAGGTATGATCCAACAGATCCAGTCAATGTGTACTGAATGCCGTGGAGTTGGTGAACGTATTAATCCAAAAGATCGATGCAAGCAATGCCAAGGAAAGAAAGTAGTAAGAGATCGAAAAATACTAGAAGTACATGTCGATAAGGGTATGGTTGATGGACAGAAAATTATTTTCAACGGAGAAGGTGACCAAGAGCCAGAACTAGAACCTGGAGATATTATTATAGTACTTGATGAAAAAGAACATTCTGTATTTAAACGTTCCGGCAATGATTTAATTGTCAGGCAGGAAATACAACTAGTTGAATCTCTCTGCGGTTTCCAAAGAGTAATAAGAACTCTTGATGATCGAGATTTAGTTATAACTGCAATCCCAGGTGAAGTGACAAAGCATGGAGATGTGAAATGTATATTAAACGAGGGAATGCCTCAATATAAAAATCCTTTTGAGAAAGGACGTTTAATTGTGCAGTTCTTAGTTTTATTTCCAGACGAGATAAGTCCAGAAATAATTCCATCTTTAGAAAACTATCTTCCTCCGCGCACTGAAATAATGATTCCAGATCAAGCTGAAGAATGTGTGTTACTGCCATTTGATCCAGAAGAAGAGGCAAGGAGGCGTCACCACAAAAATGCTTACGAAGAAGATGAGGATGGCCATGGTCATGGCCAGAGAGTACAATGTGCAACTAATTAATTTTGAAAAACTTATAAGCACCTATATTCCACAAATGGTATTAAATAGGTAATAGTGTGCTACATCATACAGTTGAAGCACTGTTAGCTTAATTTATTTGATTTTTTTTAATTTTGAGTAGAACCTTCTGTAGGTATGTGGATGTAATAAAATTGTCAACAAAGTTTTCTGTTTAAATATCCTTCAATTTTATTTAATATTGTTAAATAGTTTTTCCTTTAGGAAAATTTGTATTGTATGTAAATTTGATGTGTAAACTCAATATAATTATTTTTTATCTTAGCATTGTAAACTTTTTAGTGTTTCTGGTAATTCAAAAACATTAAACAGTATAGTAAAACAGATTTAGGTTTTTCATTTATTTTCATCTTATAAGATATGTAGTGTCCACATACAGTGTGTCCCCAGATGGAATGAAAAAGAGGAAGAACTTTTTTTTTTCAACTTTAGAGAAAAATGTTATTAATTTTCTAAACAAAATCCAGATATTGTTTTCTTAAGTAAAATAAAAGAGAATTTTCTCTTTCTTAAGTCATGCACACTACCTGTTCTTTCAAGCTTTTGAATAAGATTGCGTGAAGCATTTATGGAGACATGTACTATTGCGAGATAAATATTTGGTACGGCAGATTCTCCACACGAACATTGGTAGAATCAATGAGCCAGGCTTGCTGATGCGTTGGAACGGAATGGTGGTTCCATAAAATAATTTTTTTCATATGCTGCTTTAATTCTAGCATTTAAGAGGATTTCAATATGCTAAAATTTTGAAAATTTAGACTACAAAGCAACCTTACCAATTATTTATCTCACAATGGTGCATTTGGAAATTTCGCTTTAAATTTCTGTATTGCGTAGATTTAAGACGCTTCTCCAGTCCCATAACACTGCAGAAGATAAATTCTTTGTTGATGGGTTAATATTGTATCAGCAATTGAGGAGAAGTAACAAAGGGGTTAAGTGCCAAAACTTTCAACTCAGGAAATTGACTAAAAACTCCATGATTCCCAAATAACAAACATTTTATTCACAACTTTCAGCCTGACAGATTTTCCATCCGGAATATGGTAGCTCAGTTTACGCGGGAAATTTTCCCGCCAAGGAGAGTGAACCTGCTGTATGTATTATGCTCTACTTTCGTTTCCAACCACCAGAGTAACAAATCCAGCCGCCTACTATGTACAACCTCAATCAAAAGTAGTGAAACACTCAAAACCGAAACGCTGTAGTCAGAGAGAGAAGATACCGAGTGAGATGAAGTCTTATGGCGAACAAATGTTTCCGAAGTCCTTCGGAACCCCACAACACGTTGCGCTCTCTCTAACTCGGCATCGTTGCACTCTGACTACAGTGTTTCGGTTTTCAAAGTTTCATTACTTTTGATTGAGGCTGTACGTTAAGCATCTATAGGTACTATCGCGGCCTTATAATTTCGCACGATTTAATTTTCCGCTGTAAATATCGCTTTCTTTGACGGTTTGTCAAAAATAATCATTTTAAACGTCACATTTCAAATGTAATGCTAAAGTTGTAGCAACACAATGCCACATCACGTGCTTTCTGAAGGAGAGAAGGGTTTTGCAATCGCAAAATTAGGAGATGGTTAGTCGCTACTTTTATTCTGTTATTTCAGTTCTAATACTTTATTATCTTGCTGTTCATAAAATATAACCAAACAATCTGACTTTTGGTTAAATGTCTTTAGTGTCAAAATTGAGGAAAGAGCCTGTTCTACAAAACTAAATTTTAGAGAAATTCTGGCTACTTGATAAAAAATCGTGCGAAATTTTAAGGCCGCGATAGTACATACGAGAGTAATCCACAAAGTAACCTCCGTTTATGTGTAGCGCGATAAGTAGTGGGGGTAGCACCACGGGGGTGAAGCTTTATAGGATGACCTCGCAACAAAGTAGACAAGGATAGAATGAGGCATCCATCCGAGAGGGGTACTGAGGTAAGGGGAAAAGTTCCAACTTCAGGTCTGATTACCAACTTCACATATCAGTTTCCCGCTAAAAGGAGTCCGCCTTGTTATAAAATTAGCTTCGATTTGTCTTTGTGGACGTTTCGTGATTTAACGTGGTGTTCATTGTGCTTTCGCAGGATATTATGACAGGGTTAGTGTAAGTTTACAATAATACTAGTCGTATTCTTTTGAAAATGTAACTTATCTTATCTGGACTTCAACTTATCTGATCCAGTCACGAATTACGTTGCTTTCAAAATAATAGGTCCGTTCCATTCGTCAAAATCTTACTGAGCATGAGCAGTGCACAAAATTTGATATGTAAATTTCATACTGCGCATGATTTGAACGGTTCAGAACTTGAAATTCTGTCAAATGGAACAGAACTAATTAAAAATGAAAATACCATAAAACATAACCTTTCTAACTTAGGTACACCTAAAGTTAATTAAATGACGTAACAAATGAATTTATAAAATCAAAGCTTTATAATGCGGGTAAAGAACCAAGTGGACGGAGGTGGACTAAGAAAGATAAAGCTTTTGGTTTGTCATTATATAAAAGAAGTCCACGTTTGTATAAATACTTGCATATTTTTTATTACCTTCAATTAGAACGCTAAAATATATTTTGGCTAAAATTCCATTTGAAACAGACATAAATTTTCCTATTTTAGAACATTTACAAATCAAGGAAAAAAGATGCATGAAGTTGATCGTTTTTGTACCATCGTAATCATAAAAACCGACTACATCGAAGTGAAACAGATACTTTCATTTTCAAAAAAATTTAGTTGTGTAACATTACTTTTGGCAAAACGGTACTGGTGCTAACAGCTAATTCAGTTGCAACTGCTCGTATGCTGATACCGTCTTGCAATCGCGTTTGAATTATTGCCTTCTGAATTGTTTTTAATTGGAGTATTTTTATTTATTTTGTCAAAATAATATTAATGTCAAAATGACAGAAGTTCATTTTGACGCACGCTTCAATCAGCCAAAATTTAGAGTGTAGTCGGTTTTTGTGATTACGATGGTACTTTGATTTTTGATGAAATTTCTTAATGCAATGGGCTTCATTATTTACCGCATAAGCAAATAGTCAGTGGTTATGAAGATTTAGGCTCCTTAGGACGTAAAAATAAATTTGCAAACCACGCCTTAGTTTTTATGATACACCATTTCTGCTAATAATTTAGTGCATCTTGTAAAAGAAATAATAAGTGAACTTCAAGGAATTGGTTTAAATGTTGTCGCCACAGTTTGCGATCAAGGTTCTACCAATCAATCAGCACTGAAAAAATTGTGTTCAGAAGAACATCCTCAGAAGCGTCCTCATTATTTCTTCATTAACAGTAAACCAACTGTTACAATTTTTGATATACCTCATTTGTTAAAAAATACAAGAAATGCTTTGTTAAGGTGCAAAAATCAATTTGAGCCTCACAAATATGCTAAATTTAAATACAGTCGCAAATCTCTAACTCGAACCTACACAACTCGAAACTCTCTGTAAGTCGAAGTTTACTGATATCCCTGCACATTGTGTATAACTGAAATCTCTTTCTTTAACTCGAAATTTCTATAACTCGAAGTAATTTTCCGGTCCCTTGAGATTCGAGTTTTGGAGATTCGACTGTACATTGAATCTGTTTTCAATTTTAATCAGCAAAAAACATTTAAATGTTTACCAAAATTGCGAAAAGAACATTTTAATTTTTCAGATTCCTATGTAAAAATGAAAGTGAAGGTTGCTGCTGCTCAACTTAGCAGTTCGGTGGGTTGTGCCCGGATAAAAGAGGAGGGCTTAGTATAGTGTGTATACATCTATTATCTATTTATAAGTATACGTTTTGTTTTTGCCTTTTCTGTGATGTAGAAAATTATAATCATATAGGTACTTATATATATTATAAAATATGTTGTATTAATTGACAATTTTATTTTAAATAAACCAGCAATTTAATGACATTCAACTTCTTTACTAATTTTTATAATTTTAATTTTTTTAACAAGGATTTATTTTTAAATAGTTTTATTATATTTTGTTATTTAACATTTGTATCCGCTTCACAACTTGTTTATTGATTTGTAGTATGAGCATTTATCTTCTGATTAATTCAAATAATTGATGACAAAGCAAATACAAATTGTGAAACGTATATACATGTTAAATAGAATAAAATAGAAACTGTTTAAAAATAAATTAGGGCCGGTATTATAAAGGCAAGTTAGCTTTAACTATCGGTTTATTCCCATGGTAACAATTGTGGACACAATTGGCAATAAACTGGGAGTTAAAGTTAACTTGCTTTTATAATACTGGACCTTATTCATAATAATTAATAGCATTGGATGGCCTGGATGGCAATGTTCAAATATCCCGCTAAAACATTAGTTCTGCCATCCCCACAACAGATGGCATGTTGGTCCGTGTTGCCAACGTTTTACGTTAACCTTTCATTTCTCCTAGTAATTGTTCTGTGGGTAGCACCACCATTCTAATACAAGCGGCTAGCCACAGCATTGCAACTAAGGAACCCTCCAATCACACGCAAGGATAGTTTGAAGGGGTTTGAAGTTACCCGCGAAACGTGTAATACGCTTGACAGTTTACTTTCGACAGGACAAAAGTTTAACCTAAATATTTAGTTTAATGGAACTTGAATTCTATGTTAGGTGCACGCCCTGAGCGTGAGATATATATGGGGCCCTTTGAGTAAGGAATAAGGTTTGTTTCGCACTGAGAGCAAAAAAATATAAAATAAAATAAAGTAAGTGAAATTAATTTATTTAAATTAAACAAGTTTCAAATTAACAGTATGTATTTTCATACATTGCGGGTGGCGCAAGGCCGTTGCAAGCACGGGGCCCTCTGGTTGCCTGGTTTACCTGCTACTGCTGCTGATCTTATGTCAAAGGAGTCAAAGAGGTAATAAGCAAATGACGAAGGCTATCAGTTAAAATGATTACTGGAATAATCAGAATTGATATTGATCTTTCATAATTGACGACATTTTGGGAAATATCAATTTTCCGGCCAAAGTTCTCAAAGCCAGAAGATTCAGCAGAAGAGTCCCCGACTCGGAAGGCTAACATTCATACAGGTAATCATAATCGATCAATCAGTAATACTTTCCTTGAAGGCACGGCGTTCCCAAGAATGGTTTGGCTGTACGGTTATACTATGCTCCGTCTTAAGTTTAAGTTGAAATTTGCAAGATCCCAGTGATCCAATGATATTAGATATTTACACTATGGCCACACCTCAAAATGTAATCTTAGAACTTAGATGCAGCTTCCCATCTTGAATCTATTAATTCTCTTATTGTGGATTTCAGAATTTTGCACCGGGACATAAGATAAATACCCAGCAATAAAAGTGATCTGCTGCTACTTCTGCAGGGGCAACACGCTGATGTTGTATACTTCAGTGAAACTCTGCTGAAACTAGGATCCAATTGGGTTAATTGGAATGTAGTGGTTACAGTATGATGAGAGCTGATCGACAGGATGGAAAAGGCATCTTAGTGAAGAAGATAAATCAAAATTCATATAGTGTTAAAAATGTTCAGCTTCTTTAAAGTCTATTGATAGAAAGAAAAACAAAAATCTGTAACAAAGTAGTGGGGCTATTCAGACCTATTCTGTAACTTTTTTCGGATCGAATCGAAATGTATAACAGGAATCGGAATGTTTTCAAATCAAAATATTCAGTCTCTATTATATTTTTTGGGTATGATCTGTGATATTCTGTAAAGAAGGTAGAACACATCAGCTATTTAACATTCTGTAAAACATTGTAATATAGAAATCGAGCAGAATTACGGCATACTAATTCAACAACATTAAGATCCGATCTGTCAAATTCAGTGATTTCGATTCGATTTGAGTTACAGAATAGGGGGGATTATGATGTTTTGTTTTACACTGCCAAAATTGTAATAAGAAATTTACTCAAAATAACATTAATTAATTATTTTTCATTAAACAAAACGCTATTTTATCGGCTTCTTCAGTTGTAGGTTTTATTATTTTCGGTAAATTTTTTCTTTTTACACCCCTACGGGTGCTAAAAAACTTTCTCTGGGGACTAATTTTTGTATTGTGACTATCGTGAGGTATCCTTTGACGGTTCTGTTTTGTATGACTTTTCAAATCACCAGTAGTATGGCTGCGAATTGCTGCTAACGTAATATCAATAGGATTCATAATTTGCTTTACAGCATAAATTTCTTCATCAGTTTGAATGCTAGCAAGGATACGTTCGAAATTAGCTCTTCATTTTGTAATTTATGGCATAAATAGTGTAGGTATATGTTTGCACATATTAAATTTTATGGCTGAATCTATGCAAGAACAGAGATACTTATGTATGCAGGTCTTACATTCTTGATAAATTAACAAGCAATTACATAAAAGCACCTAAGTCAGGTTTTACAGTTTTTGGTAAGTCTAATAAAAAGTGAGCAAATAAAAATCAGATTAGAGTAGGCGGTGCAAAGAAAATGTATGTCTGTGATTTATGCCCAGTTTCATAAAATGTAGTTAACCACTCGATCAAGTTAATCATGTGATTAAGTAATATCATTGGAGGAAATTTAGGCCCGGTATTATAAAAGCAAGTTAACTTTAACTCCCACTTTATTGCCATAACAACAATTGTGTCCACAATTGTTACCATGGGAATAAACCGATAGTTAAAGCTAACTTGCCTTTATAATACCGGCCCTTAAACTTTCCTCCAATGATATTGCTTAATCACATGATTAACTTGAACGAGTGGTTAACTACGTTTTATGAAACTGGGCCTAACTGAATTAATGTAATACATCCATGGACTGTCAAATTTATTGACTTTTTATTTAATCACAGACATTTTCTTTGCACCGCCTGCTCTAATCTGATTTTTATTTGCTCAAAGGTTACATACGTTACAATTTTAATCAAAAGACAAAATAGGTAAGTACATCGATTAGTGCTGAAAGGACCTACAACATATACATACATGTAATAGGTAACGTTACTGATTCTGAATCGAAGAGCTGCATAGAAACTATTATAATTTGGGCTTTTTCTAAACTAACAGTAATGATTTACGCGTTTCAGTTCGTTTTTTATTTTTCTCGCTATCAATAAAGTCATTAAAAAGGCTTACGATGTAGTAATTTGATAATTATGTGTCTCGCCGTTGAACTGTTAGCGCGTACGTAAATGCGCTTATTGATTGATTTAAAATGGTCACTTCATGTTCAGTATCGCAGTGTGAAAGTAACTCATCTGTTTTAATTATGTATTATTATTACATCTCGTATTTAATTATTAAGAGAACTTATTTTTTAACATTATTAAAAATTTCCTTTTTTTAAGAATCATAGTAGTCCTCGCTGCGACTCCTGGACAATAATAGTTAGAACTATTATGTATTGTATGTAGTTCAGTTAACTCTGCTATATCGTTCATATTTCCAATAGTTTCAAATGAATTATTTCTTTCTTTAATTTAAAGATATTAGAAACAACAAAAATAATTAAGTACATTATTTTTAAACTCGTGCTCGTGAGTTTACATAATTATATTCCACACACGGGCATTGTATATATTTTAACATGTTGGAATTAGTTTTATGAATATATTTAATTTTACAATAATAAATTTATGCAATAAACAATTTAAGTAGCGACATCTTGCAATCGCTTTTTGACCTAACATTGCACACAATTTTTCTAATAAATTTATGGTCAATTCTGACTCCGCATTACACATTCGGCATTAGATAAATAATACGTAAATAAGGCGGCGCGCGCGGCGTTGTCTCAAGTTCTCGGGGTATTCTCCCACTCCTTTGAGCAGGCCTATTATTCAGTGGGCGTTGATGCAGCCGTTTCAAAACATGACGTCATTGTTTCAACGCTGAAAAATGCACGTTTCGAAACATACGAAATAATTTCAAAATTGTGCACTGCCAAAAAACGGCTCTATTACCTGTGCTATTATTAGCCATGGCCAGCTCCATTAACATTCACTGACGTGTATGTATGGCCGTTTCAATTCGCCTAAAATTCGGTTCCCAGAAAGCATGCCGTGGAGTACTTCCCTCAGCGCTCCCTATTAAAGATGCAAGGATACAACAAAACTACTCATAGTAACATAACAGTCTACATACAGTCTGTTCACTTGGCGTCGGTACCTTTGATCTTTGTGTCTTCAATACAACCACTGCGCATTCCTCCGTGCGTTGATTCTTACGTGGCGCAAACAATTTAAATTTAAAATCTTGCAGTATTTGCAGTTGCCCGAACCAAGCCGGTAAACCAAACTACGAATAGAAACAACTAGACTACTGCGCATTAGGGCGGGTCATTTTTGTATGGAGAAAAACGAAAATTGAGCTTTTGATTTTTAATAGCAAAATTATGTTGCCTTTACATGAAAGCAGTGTAATGCTAGAATTTGAAGCAAATAGCACCTCATCTTCAGGTTGCGTTTTGCCTTGGAAATACGAATAACTTGAATATATTCTGGTAGTCATACAACATAAATGTCTCAAGGAAAATAGGGTTTTTAGAATAAAATAATCATTTATTAATAATAAAAAAAATAATGCAACAGAAAAATTAATGAAAATCATTCAATATTGAAATCTTTCTTGCTATCGAATTTGGGGATTGCTGAGAGATTCGAGTTTTAATTTAATCCACCTTCTCTTGCCCTTTTAGTATACAGTTTTGTTGATAACTCTGTTATTATTATTATTATAAATACGAATTTTTCATGGCATACTATGTGGCCTTTCTTGTATAATTTCAAAAATTCAAACGTAAGGCGCACCCTCTAAATATTAATTAAATTCAAAAATATTTCGTAGGTGTCATAATATCACTAAAAGACAACATAATTTTGCTATTAGGTAAGATTATCTCAAAGTTTGGTTTTTTGACCCACCCTACTGCGCATTCATCCCCGAGTTTCCAAAAATTTTGTACGCGAACTAGCGCCAGTGACAAGATTGTATGTAGACTGTGGTAATATAATGACAACTGCAATTACTTGAAAACTCACAAGAGGCGCTGAGTGGAGTACCCGTCAAATTTTTAAAAGTCAAATTGAATCGGCCATACATACACGTCAGTGAATGTTAGGGTGCGTTTCATTTGCGCGCTTACATGCGATGAGCGCTCATAAGTATTGCTTAAATCGTTCCCTTTGGCTTTGCAAACGCTCACAAAGCGCCGGCTGACGAAATAGTAACGTCATTATGACGTCATAGTCTTCGCTCACAATCGCTTATTCCATCGAGGTAGAGCAGCAAAAGCGTAAGCGCTTATGTTCCAAATGGAACGTATGAGATGCGTATGAGGAGATCAGCTAATCATAATCAGGTTATAAACAAACATTACACTTTAGAAATAGCTACAGCAGCTATGATTGAATCGATTTCACTATTGAAGTTATATTTTTGAGGTTATGAATTCGTTGTGCAAACAAAAGTCAAAAGAAACACCTTTGCGTATAACGGCTTAAGCGACTAAACCCCAAAGGAAACAACAGAAAACGGCGCTTGTAAGCGTGAGCGCTTAAAGCGTGTGAGCGCGCAAACGAAACGCACCCTTAATGTAGCTGGCCATGTTATTAGCTAAGTAGTTTCAATTTTTTTCCAATAGAGGTCTCCTTCATTTTTGGAGTTGCCAATAATAGGTATATTCCTTGGAGACGTTCCGGACTAGTTCGGATCGGTTAAAATCAAATGCCCAACGAAATAATGAACAAAAACCAGCTTTAATTATGAAATAATGAACGATTTTAAGAACGCTTTCAAGTGTACAACTTTCATGAATGCGTGGATTTTAAGCTTCTGAACTAGTTCGGAACGTATTCGCAAACAAAGGTAAATGAGGGTTCAGAGGGCAAGACTGACACTGCCTTACAAAGGGTGCGTTTCATTTGCGCGCTCACATGCTTTGAGCGCTCATAAGCATTGCTTAAATCGTTCCCTTTGGCTTTGCAAAGGCTCACAAAGCGCCAGCTGACGAAATAGTAACGTCATTATGACGTCATAGTCTTCACTCACAATCGCTTATTCCATCGAGGTAGGGCAACAAAAGCGTAAGCGCTTATGTTCCAAATGGAACGTATGAGATGCGTATGAGGAGATTAGCTAATCATGGTCAGGTTATAAACAAACATTACACTTTAGAAATAGCTACAGCAGCTATGATTGGCTCAATTTCACTATTGAAGTTATATTTTTGAGGTTATGAATTCGTTGTGCAAACAAAAGTTAAAAGAAACACCTTTGCATATAACTGCTTAAGCGACTAAACGCCAAAGGAAACAACAGAAAACAGCGCTTATAAGCGTGAGCGCTCAAAGCGTGTGAGCGCGCAAACGAAACGCACCCTAAATATTTCCACTAATCAGGGTTGCCACAAGCAGTTAAAATAATGTAATGAAAAGGACAGTCAAATATAAAAATAAAACAAAAATTCTTTAGGTAATTATAAAATTGCCACAATACATATTTAAAATTTATTAAAGAAAAATTAAAATGTAATTTCTTCTGCAACACCTGATTCATTCATTGTACAATTTGATTGCATTTTGTGCTGCATTGGGCTTCGATAAAAATAAAAACCTACAAATACGGACATTATAATGAGGATCTCTTAAATGTTTACTTCCATCCATCTACAGAAAAATCCGGAGTGGACCATTTTTGACGGTTTTACAGGATTTTTCGGTTATTTATAGGAATAAAATAAAACCGTTTTCGCGACCCAGTGCTACTTTTTCGAGAAAAACTCAATGGTGAAGACAAAAGTTAGCCACCTCGATTCGTTCGGGAAATATCAGCTGAAATATTGTGAAAAATAATTTTTCGTGAAAATTCGTTTTTGGCCGATATTTCCCGAATGAATCCAGGTAGCTAACTTTTGTCTTCACCTTTGAGTTTTTCTCAAAAAAGTAGCAATGGGTCGCGAAAACGGTTTTCTTTTACTCCTATAAATAACCAAGAAACCCTGTAAAACCATCAAAAATAGTCCACCCGGTACTTATTTATCTATAGGCGCCATGCACATCTCTGGGTTCAGCACCGCCTGGCGTGGTGATTTGTGAATTAGTGATATGAAAATATTTCTTGAGACTCATTCCATGGGAATAATATCACTCTCATGACAATTTACGATTGTAGTACATAATACTTGAGCTTCCTGGTATTGAAATACATTGCAATATTCAGGTTCAAATGTACACTAATAATTTGAAACAACTCGTATTTTGATACCACTAATGCAGAATATGGTCATTGGTGGCGCTGGCTTCGCATGTGCATGGTCCCTATTGCAGAGTCTAAAGCTGGATTTACGTGAAGCATTGAGCGCGTCAAAACGCCGGGCGTACTCTACTCCCATTGGTTAGTGCTCGATGCGTAAAGAGCATTAGCCAATGAGAGTACAGTACGCCCGGCGTTTTGACGCGCTCAACGCTCCATGTAAATCCAGCTTAAACTCCAAACCACAATGGGCCAAACTGACATAAGAAAATAGTAATTTCATGATAGCCAATTTATGTTTCAAATTTTACCAAAACAAAACTATGATGAATAAACGATTTCTCGCGATATACTTAAATCGCTGTATCATTAATTTAGTAATGAAATTTGCTTGTTTTAAACAATGTAGTAACGACGTAACGACAGCGACTAAATTGTAATGAAATCGTTACAATTGTAACGATTGTGGCAACCCTGCCACTAATACCTATTTTGGTTTCTCTACTGACGCAGTTTTGTATAAACAGTGGGGAGGTAATTGCAAGAAAACGTGTAAAAAAAAGTCTTCATGTAAGCCTATATTTTTTTTATAGATCACGTGACTTAGGATTTGAGTGATTTGTTATCCTTGTCATACATGAGCTAACGCTAGTGTTGTGAGTTTACCGGTAATATTGGAGATTTACCGTGCTCTTCTTACAACTATAGTGTTGTAAATCGATATGAATAGCACGGTAAATTTCCATTGTTACCGGTAAACTCACAACACTAGCTAATGCTACAGATACTCGCCATTTCTCTCACATGCTGGCATCAATCGAGAATGCCGGGAAGATAAGGCACGGTGAGTCTAGCTACTTATCACGTCATTGTCTCAGAACGAGCCAATCAAATTCAAGTGTGAAGTTTTGTAACCGTCAATTGAACGTTAACCGACTACGACTTCATTTCTCCTTTTATACTAGGACAAGCGAAGAAAGAAGACGTTTTTGTGTGATCCAAGTGTCTAAAATAACTGAATTTACTGTTACTTGAATTTCCGTTGTGTATTTATTTATATTTAATGGTAGGTAAACATTTTTCTAATTTATATAATTTATATATTCTCTTAGTTATCACTGCAGTTGTATGCATGGAAGCAAGCACAAAATGCATTTTTTCTCCATAATTAAGCGTGACGTCTAAATGATAAAAAATAAGAAAAGCAAGTTTTACAATTTACATGAAACAGGAAATGCTGGTGGTTTAGGTAAATGTGTAGTTTATTATTTCCTTATACTTAGGGCTGGCCACAAGAGGTTGTACGGGGTGCACAATAACTGAACCCCGGGCCAAGCAGGTGTCCTCATACTCCACACCATAACGCTGTGCTTAAAAAAACGGGCACAATTTTTACTGCACCCCGGTTTGTTTACATACAGTCATACAGTGAACTGCAAAAAAGTTTTTTTTTGGTGCCACGATTTTTCAGGGTAAAATTTTATGAAGTCAACAAGGGCAAAGGGTTTTGCTACATGGCTGTAGTTTAGTTAGTTTTGTAAGGCCGGGTGCACACTGATCAAGCAAAAACGTCTTCAGGCAAAACGTTTTGTGGAACTGAAAAACATTTTGTTTTATCTTGCAACAATGCTGCATGCATAAACGTTTTACAACAAAACTGTTTCGTTTTGTTCCATAACGCTTTGTTTGAGTGAAATGCACATTGATGATGCAAAACGACTTTAGTCAAAACAGTCGGCTGAATGAACGTCAAACAAAAATTTATGTTTGCACTCCCAACACGCTGCATTTTGTTGTAACCTGTTGGATGGTGCCTGCTGGTATGCGCACACTGATTAGACAGAAAACGTTTTTATACAAAGCGATTCGTTTTGTCGAACAACGTTTTGTTAGATATCCCTGCACACTGATTAAGCAAATTTGTCTTTTCACACAACAATTTTTTTAACAGCGTTGTGTTTTGTTGGCAAGTATTATTTCATCAGTGTGCGATGGTACCTATTTAATGCATGTAAAAAACAGGTTTCGGCAAGTTCAAACAAAAACGTTTTGTCTAAAGACGTTTTTGCTTGATCAGTCTGCGCCCGGCCTAAAGCCTTGTAAAAGCTACCTTTTGTGAGAGTGGGGGCTCCATGAAGATATTAAAATTCAGTTGTACTATTGAGACTTAGGGTCAAGATATCGATCACCTATTAAAGTTATACGAGGAACAACTTGATTTTTCTGAATTGTTGATTGATTTTTTTATGCATTGTTTCCATGGTAGTTATTCATCTAATAACTATTAGCCAATTTATTAAAGAGGTGGATATCTCCGCCCTTAGACAAATAATATGAGACTCACATTTACTGTGATGATGTATGTTTTTTTCTTTAGATGACTGATAATAACACTACAAGTGTAGAAGTTGCCGTCCGTGTTCGACCGCTCGTCGACAGTGAAATTATGAAAGGCTGTCAAGATATAATTGAAATCTTCAAGGATTTGAATCAGATACGTATTAAAGATACAGATAAAGCATTCACATATAACTATGTCTTTGAAAGTGACACGACACAAAACCATTTCTACACAACATGCATTAAGAATTTGATAGAAAATTTATTCAAGGGATATAACGTTACTATCTTAGCATATGGGCAGACAGGATCTGGTAAGACCTACTCTATGGGTACAACTTACACAGGAGAGGGGGACATGGGTGTCATTCCCCGTGCTGTGAAAGAAATTTTCACATTCGTAAAAGATAATTTCAGTTATGATTTTACTATTACTGTATCATTCATGGAGCTGTATCAAGAGGTACTGTACGATTTACTATCAGAAAAAGCACGTGACCAATGTATCATGGACATCCGTGAAGACACTAATAAGGGCTTCATCATACCGAACTTGAGCGAGCATGCTGTTAGTACGGCTGCAGAAGCCCTCTCATTACTAGCAAAAGGTTCCTCAGGAAGAGCTACAAGTTCAACCAATATGAATGCACAGAGCTCTAGAAGTCATGCGATTTATACATTGAATATCTGCATGCAGAAAAAGGACAACAGGTTGTTAAGGAATTTTATTTTTTTGTTATAATGTTCAAATCCGGTCTTGTTTTCAGTAATTTAAATAAAACTGCAAAGTTTCACTTGGTAGATTTGGCAGGTTCAGAGAGATCCAAGAAGACTGGAGCAGTGGGCCAAACATTTAAAGAGGGTGTCAATATTAATAAAGGCCTTTTGGCACTTGGAAATGTGATGTCAGCTTTAGGAGATGAAAAAAATCAACACAGTTACGTTAGCTATCGTGATAGTAATTTAACACGACTTTTGAAAGGTGAGTTTAAAAATTTTTCAATCTTGTTATAAATTTATTTCTACATTGTAGTTAAAAAAAAAAATTATTGAAAAATATTTGGTTAGAATAATAACTAATTTAGGGCCGGTACTTTCATCACTGATTAACTTTAATCTTTGGCCTTATCAACGGGCTGGGGTGTAACATCTAGTCTAGGGGCTATGGCCTTTTTCACCCACAATTTTGCAATCTTTGCAGCTTTTCAGTTTTTACAAAGTGCAAAGTGTGGTTGTGGTGTCGCTTTTGGTTGTACCATCGTAATCAGAAAAACCGACTACACTCTAAATTTTGGTTGATTGAAGCGTGCTTGAAAATGAACTTTTGTCATTTTGACATTAATATTATTTTGACAAAACAAATAAAAATACCCCAATTAAAAGCAATTCAGAAGACAATAATTCAAACGCGATTGCAAGACGGTATCAGCATTCGAGCAGTTGCAACTGAATTAACTGTTAGCACCAGTAGCGTTTTACCAAAAGTAACGTTACACAACTAAATTTTTTTGAAAATGAAAGTATCTGTTTCACTTCGATGTAGTCGTTTTTTATGATTACGATGGTACCTGTCGCGTCTACATGTTAATTTTTATTTAATTTTGTGATTTTACTTAAATTTAACTTATGTACGTTATAGGTTGCAGAAGTTTAGTTTTAATTCCACGGTTATTCTTATTTTAAACTTGTTAGTGAACCATTTTATTACGATTACATTTGGGAAAAGACAATCACTCGTGCACGTACTCTTGCTCCGCATAAATTTTGAAATCGCCGCTAAGTGCAACCACCAACCATCTTCTTTGCTCTGCACTTCTAGAGTCGGACCAAGCAGTCGTGTCAGTTCAAGCAGCACCGGCATGTTGTTGTCTACACTTTCAGAAATAATTTTAACGCGCCAAATTTAAATCAATTGATATTTTCTGTAACGAATTATTTACTTATATTTTTAAATGTGAATGGATTGACTATCCATCTCACTTTATTGTTAATATGAATATCCAGTTGCACAGACTTGTCTTAAAATTTAAGCTGTCATACCAAAAATTTTAGAGCAGCTTTTTAAATCCAAGTCAGCGTAACTTGGTACAAAAAAAAATACACTAAACTATCTCATTTATTCTTAATATGTTATTACAAGTTTATGATTACAAATATTTGTGCATACATATTATAAAACCTCAAAGTGAGCTTTAAATTTGTTTTACTCATAATCTGATTCCAGCCACTCTATTTGAGAATCTGAATTACCTATTTGAATAATAAACTCTTCGTGCTGTTCGTTTAATTTATCTCTTTCAATGTATTCTGTCTCAATTTTTTTCACATGTTTACATTCTTGTTGCCATAAATCAGTTGTGATTTTACTAAACGATTGTATAATTAGTGCCTCGATATTTCTCTTCACCATGCTCCAAATCAATTCTATGGGATTAAGGTAGCAATTTCACTTTTCATAGCTGCATGCAAAGTACTTAAAGTTGGTATGCTCTTTGCAACAGTATACATTGATGAAATCTTGTTTCGAAGAAGGCACCTAAAATTAATACAGATATAAAAATTTGGCACATTAAGGCCCGGTTTATTCATCTCTCAGTAAGTGGCCAGTAAGATACTGGATAGATTAAAGATAGGCAAATGCATTGCGCTAATCTGTCAAGTAATAACTTAGCACTTTACTGAGAGATGAATAGACCGGGCCTAAATAGTAAATGCATAACAAACTTGTCTGCATCATCTAATTCTATTTTGCGGGATTTCTTCGTCTTCTCTGGCACCATACATGCAGAAGATGAAGGCTGAGGTTCCAAAGTCTTAAACATTTGACTTTTAATCCTTTCTATCTTTCTTTCAGATTTGCCCGTCATGGCAATAACTCTTTTTATTTCCTGCTTCACAGGAAAAGCATAGCAGCCTGTTTCCTTTTCAATTTCACATTATTCAATGATTGTGTCCAAAATGGTCAATTCATTACCTCTAGAAGATTTCCGTTGTGCCATATCGAAAGTACTAGATAAAATATTTGAAAAATAAGCATATAATATACAATTGGGGTTATAAAATTATTTACCTTAAAATCAGAATCGCAGAACCAAAATCTTGAAAAAACTCGTTTAAATATTTAAAATGTAATAAATCAAAATAAAAAGTACAGAGAATATCGCAGGAAATATAACAACTTCAAACACAACAAAACAGAATGGGATTGTACACAACTGTCAAACGTTGAAAGTGATGGCCAGCGGATTGCGGGACGAGGTGTAGGTAAATTAGTTCGCATATTTTCCGTCCGCCAAATTTATAGCGTTTTTCACTGGGACTAATAGCGTTTTCGTTTCACTTGCACCAGAAAAGTTCGGGTCACACTGATATTACGTCATGCACTCAATAATAGCGTTTTCGAATCACTTGCACTGGTTGCACTCAGTGTATCTGCATCTTCTTTTAACCTCGTGTAATATCACGAGATGAAGATATTCTGAGTGCGCACTGCTGCGATCAATCGAAAACGCTATAAGTTTTGCCAGAAAAGGAAACTAGTGCGTGTTTCAATCGAATACAAACGTGATCTGGGAGCATAATTATTGGGCGGGAAATATACTGAACCGTAACCTCAAAATTATCATTTGTTGTCAGAAATATAAAAATGCAATATTTATTTGTTATAATAAATTAAAAATCCTAAATACACTAATTATTCATATTCGCTTCTTAAGGAATTCACCCCGGACGAAGATTTTTTGCACTAGACAAACTGTGTTTAGCAAATAACTTAATTATTAACAATTTCTTGATACAATAAATTATTGTTGTTATCTGGCAATAAATCATCTGTAATATGTTTCTCCTGAAATGACAGAAAAGTTGCACTGAAACGCTTGCACTACCTTTGAAGTCAGTTCCAAAATTCTTGCACTGAGTGCAAAACTGGTGCGCACTAACATTTCAATCGAACATAAAACACGAAGAAAGTTTGAACTGAAATTATCAATCGAATACAAAATCTGGAATCAGTGCGCACTGAGTGCTATCAGTGCAGCTCAATCGAAAACGCTATAAATTGTGCACTGAGTGCGCACTCAGAATATTCTCATCTTATTTTAACTTTATGTAATGAAACGGGATGGAGATATTCTGAGGGCGCACTCAGTGCACAATTTAGTCCCAGTGAAAACCGCTATTAGTTTGTCGGACTCTAGCCCAAGCTGATTCAAAACTTCGCATTTTCTACTTAGGCCCAGTTTCATAAAACGTAGTTAACCCCCCCTCGATCAAGTTAATCGTGTGATTAAGCAATATCATTGGAGGAAAGTTTAAATTTCCACCAATGATATTGCTTAATCACTAGAGAGTCTTGTTTTTAATCAGTTTGATTTATCACGAGCGTACGCTTGGCAAGAGTGGGGTCGTAAGCAGTATACAATGCCATAGATAACAGTGGGGAATAGTGATGCCGATTCTTGCATCGATTAGCTGAGAATCGATTATTTCCAGAATTTTGTATCGATTATTAATCGTATTTTTAAAACTTAGATTTAAATCGCAATCGATTCTTAAATGCCGATAATCGGAAGATTCGATTCTTTTTTTTTAAGACACTCACAAACTTGTAAAAGTGTTCTTTTTAAATTCTTGAATTTGAGTTGTCTATAAAAAAGTGTCTTTGATTTGGACGTAAAGGTGAAGCCACGCATCGTGTAACCGCGCGACTTGGGTGAACCCATCCTTGTCTGATACACACCAAGCCTGTTAAGTAGTGGGACACTATTCTAATATTTAATCCACCATTAACGCACGAAGCCAATAAAGATGAGTATACTTAGAAGTACAACAGTTTCATATACACACTAAATATCTCTTAAACTTCATATCGAATAGGTACGTAAGCTATCTAAAAAATTAGCATCGATTTTCAGGAATCGATTTATTTGAGAGGCGATTAATCGAAAGTTGAGAATCGGAGACTGAAAAAAATCGATTTTTCAGAATCGATCTTCTCTGTCCAATTACGGCATCACTAGTGGGGAACCCGACGACGCTGCGAGTGCACGGAGCCGAACAATGCGTTTACTGCATCGAAGCTCGCGGAAAAGATATGCCGTCTCGGCTTGGTTGACTAACTCGCATAAAAAAACTAATTTTATTTTAGACTACCTATTAATCACACGATTAACTTTATCGAGGGGTTAACTACGTTTTATGAAACTGGGCCTTAGAGCGTTAGAGCGTCTTTTTTTGACAAGGCGGAGCTACTCCGAGCTATTCGGTGCGCCATTTTTGAACGCACTCCTGGAGTGCGAATAGCGGATACTTCCCACCAGAGTTGGGAAAATACGTGTAAAAAATATTTTCTACATTACATTACGTCTAAACGTAATTTTTATGTAGTTAAATGTAATTTTTACACGACGTAGTTTATGCGAAATGTCACATTTCTAACCTCAAAATTGAATGTTCATTTGACGTATTTCAAATTTTTGAAGCTTTTTAGTGCTTGTATACAACAATTTGATCCATTTTACATCAAAATATATATTATATTGAGTATAAATAATTAATTATAACCTGAAAATGAAGAATTAGAAAACAACGTAGTTTTTACAGTAGTTAATTCATTTTTTACGACGTAGATAATTACAAAATCTACGCGTAATTAATGGGTATTTATACGTCTCATTATTTACGTCCCAACCCTGCTCCCCACACTCGTGCTCTTGCTAACGAGTTGGTGCACGCAGTGTTGCCAACCTTTTGGACTGAAATAACCCACAAAATCACTGGTCGTGTTCGGCGGACACAACAGTTGACTAAAACCAGAAACGTGTTTCATTTATATTGCGTTTAAAGAAGAGAAAACTGAGAAATCCAGCAATTCAAAAGGGGTTAGAATCTATGGTCAGATTAAACAAATGACTCACTGGCACCGCACTCACCGTAAATTACTTCTGGTGAGTAAATTCGGCAACTGTTGGCAGTAACCATTAACCGTCCAGCGTACCAAACAAGTCAACATACTCAACAGTTGTGTTCGCTGTAATTTCCCCTTTACCCCCACATGCAAAAACAAAGTTTCTCACGTTTTCCCCATAAAATCAGGATTTGATTATTTATTTTGAAAAATCTGCAAATTGTTATTGTAGGAACTTAATTAAACACAGTCGAAGTAAAAAAATAAATTTATTTATACAGTGTGTCTCCGGATGGAACTAACTATACTTGTAAACTTCCTTATTTCGCATTTTAGGAAGAACAGCCATTCTTCATAAAAAGTTTTGCTTCTTCTAACATGTCCTCAGTCACTGCCAAAATTTCGAAACAACATACAAGGTGGTTAGAAAACGATACAACGTGAAATTTGGTTAAGAGTAAATTACATTTTTTTTAAAGGAAAGTAAAAGTAATACTGGAAAAGGATGTTTGTAATGTCAATAAAAGTTCAAATATCTAATCTGAACGTTATTTCTTAAAGTTGATTTTTTTTGTCTTCGTTATGATTAATAAATTAGGTATAAATGTAACCATGTATCGCAGTTATCTACATGACAATTAACGCAACTGAGATTTAACTCAAATGATTGATTCCATGTCAACAAATTGTCAGTCAATGTTTGAATAATGTTATTAGTTTAATCATAATGAAGACAAAGAAAAAATCAACTTTAAGATACAACGTTCAGATTAGATATTCGAGCTTCTATTGACATTCCAAACATCTTTTTCCAGTAATACTTTTACTTTCCTTTCAAATAAATGGTGCTCTACTCTTAATCAAATTTCACGTTGTCTCATTTTCTAACCACCCTGTATGATATTTCGAAATTTTGGCAGTGACTGAGGACTTCCTAGAAGAAGCAAAACTTTTTTTTAATAGCAGTGTAGTAACTTTTGCAATATTTTAGGTGCAACAATACCATTTTTTTTAAATTTAAAATCATGTTGCCTAAACATCTGACAAATGACATCTGTCTAAAGTGCATGTAAATAACAAATAAATGCAATTTGTTTTGAATTTATATTAATTAAAATGAACAATTGTCCACTTCTCATAATAAATTTCTTAAATTTGTATATGAAATAATATAATTAGATTGCTTGTAGCATATAAGAATTGCACAATTCATGTCATAAATAAACAATAAACGAACTAACGAAAACGCCTGTGATGCGGCGGTAAATGTGCAATTCTTGAAATATGTGTACGAATCGGTGTCATATATTTTGCGCGGTTCAAATTGTAATGCAACGGCAAAGTTGTTATGCTGCAGCAAACAAGTCCCGCAGACACTCCTAGCGTGTTAATTGAGTATTGTCGCGAAAAAACAATGATGCGAACTAAGTCATAAATGTGGCTCGTATAGCATCATAAAACAATTACAGTCGCACAGTAAAATTTAGTTTTCACAAAGTGGAGTGATTCCGTAACTCGCAGTGCTGATCAATTGTACCCTGACCTTTGGATTTGCCGTATAATTGCGTCAGAACCATATAGGCGTAGAAGAAAAAAATTTCCTGGCAAAATTACGAAGAAAAAATTGGGTGTGAATAATTATTATTATTAATAATTATTATTATTAATATTAATTATTATTATTAATAATTAGTTTTGATGTAAAATGGATAAAATTGTTGTATACAAGCACTAAAAAGCTTCAAAAACTTGAAATACGTCAAATGAACATTCAATTTTGAGGTTAGAAATGTGACATTTCGCATAAACTACGTCGTGTAAAAATTACATTTAGCTACATAAAAATTACGTTTAGACGTAATGTAATGTAGAAAATATTTTTTACACGTAACTGATTTAGAACTGTGTAGGAACAAAGCTTATATTCATCAATCAGTAGGGACAGCTTGGAGTTTCTGTTGCTACAGTTTCTGACATGTGCGAAAACTGGCGGACTTCCCACAAACGGCCGCGTGTGGCGCAGCGGTGAATTTATCAATTGCTTTTAAGTGGGCGTTTTTTAATTCAGCATTTTGTGAGGTGGATGCGGAGTGATGAGAAAGATTGAACAGAAAGCCTGAAGTTGTGTAAAACAACATCGCTTTCTATGCAAAGATTAGAAAGATAGAAGATGGGAAATGGAGGTAAGAAACGCATAAGAAATACCGACCAAAAACTGAGGGGGTTATAAACATCTGAGACACCAGAGGACGCACCCGATTCATAGCGCAATAGGAACTACTGCTCATGATTAACTAAAGAAATTGCTGATTTTGATTAAAATCAGCAATGTAATAACAGTATAATATATTTATTGTTGTGGGAGTCGGGTCAACAAAATAATAACCACGTAAAATTCTTAATTGGAGGAACTTGTGTCCCGAGCGTCTAACCCCTGGCTTGTCTCGTTCAGTACTCCATAGACCACCTCTTTAGATTGGCAACTCCCATTTTCGAAGAGGGGACACAAAGTCCCTAGATTACTAAAGTACGGCAATACACAGTTTAGGACCAAATTTTAAAAACTAGCCAAAATATGGCGTCTGTGTCACGTGACACAAACAGACTTGTGTATTTGAGTTGAATAAACAAATATTTGTCATGGAAACGAAGAAGTTTTAGATTTTTTGGCAGTTGATAAATGTCAGCTCTCAAAAGGAATTAGAAATACGAAATAAATCATATTAAAACACCATAATAAATAAGC
This sequence comes from Dorcus hopei, assembly GCA_033060865.1. Taxonomy (NCBI): domain Eukaryota; kingdom Metazoa; phylum Arthropoda; class Insecta; order Coleoptera; family Lucanidae; genus Dorcus; species Dorcus hopei. The sequence continues at coordinate 7,553,317 of CM065423.1, read as the reverse complement.
TATATTAATCTAAAGACGTTGAAGATTTGATTATTAAAACCCTTTTGCTTAAAATTTTCAGTTTTGATAGAAAAAAAATGGAGTAGTTTTTGTAGGTAACGGAAATATTGCAGTTTTGCGTTATGTGTAAAATATTTGTGCTTGCTCGATACTCGAAGGTGATCTTCCTTCCCCCTTGGTGCTCCTGGTTTGTTCATTTGTGATTTGTGACGGTTATTGGATTTTGTTTATTTTTATCGATTTACAGTGGTTAATCGTGTTAAAGGGTTCGAAGGACGTTATTATAGTTTATTATGGGAGAAATTTACTAGTCGACAAACAGTACAGTTTACATGCTCAGATTTGCGCAGTAAGGCTCTAAAAAATTGACATTTACGTTTATTTTCCGTTGTCATGAAAATCAACCAAAATTTTCATTTTAAAATTCCCGCGCATAATAAGCCAGAAAATGGCTTCCCTATTGCCGTACTTTATACTATCTAGGGACTTTAAGGGGACATAAAGTCCCTAAATTACTAAAGTACGGCAATACACAGTTTAGGACCAAATTTTAAAAACTAGCCAGAACATGGCGTCTGTGTCACGTGACACAAACAAACTTGTGTATTTGAGTTGAATAAACAAATATTTGTCATGGAAACGAAGAAGTTTTAGATTTTTTGGCAGTTGATAAATGTCAGCTCCCAAAAGGAATTAGAAATACGAAATAAATCATATTAAAAACACCATAATAAATAAGCCGTATTAATCTAAAGACGTTGAAGATATGATTATTAAAACCCTTTTGCTTAAAATTTTCAATTTTGATAGAAAAAACATGGAGTAGTTTTTGCAGGTAACGGAAATATTGCAGTTTTGAGTTATGTGTAAAATATTTGTGCTTGCTCGAAACTCGAAGGTGCTCGTCTGTGCCCCGTGGTGCTCCTGGTTTGTTCATTTGTGGTTTGTGACGGTTATTGGATTTTGTTTATTTTTATCGATTTACAATGGTTAATCATGATAAAGGGTTGTAAGGACGTTATTACAGTTTATTATGGGACAATTTTACTAGTCGACAAACAGTACAGTTTACATGCTCAGATTTGCGCAGTAAGGCTCTAAAAAATTGACATTTACGTTCACTTTCCGTTGACATGAAAATCAACCAAAATTTTCATTTTAAAATTCCCGCGCATAATGGGCCAGAAAATGGCTTCCCTATTGCCGTACTTTATACTATCTAGGGACTTTAAAGGGGACAATGTTTTCAGTGACATCTATAAAACTCGCATGAAACTATTGCAATTTTTTAGTACTAAAATAACAGAAACCTGTACCTCGGCAAGCACATTTCGGTACGCGGGAAATTTTGAAATTTTGTCATATAGATTGACTGGTAACCTTAGTACATAGGACTAAATAAAAACTGAAGAAAATTACTAAGTAATATGCCATAATAGATTATATTGTATTGTAGTATAAGTACAGTTGCGGACAGAAAATTTCGATGTCACTGTCATTTCACTGATGTAAAAGTTAAAGAATTCCTATATGTATACGTCAGATGAGTGACAGTGACATCCGAAATTTTCTGTCCGCAACTGTACATCATAAAATGGCATTTTGTTTAGTAAGTCTCTTCAGTTTTTATTTAGTCTTATGTACTAGGTTACCAGTTAATCTACAAATAAATATTTACAGTTGGTTCTTGTCCGATGAAATTTGTATCACAAAATCTTCTAAGCGGACACTAAATCGCGCAAATATACACTTTACGTTTCGCAGTCGTTCGACTGCTTCGACGAAGCAGTCGAACGACTGCGAAACGTAAAGTGTATATTTGCGCGATTTAGTGTCCGCTTAGAAGATTTTGTGATACAAATAAATAGTAATGAAAAGAAATATACAGGGTGTCCCAACAATGTGTTCTCGGGCCATATCTCCATAACTATTGAAGATACAAAAAAATTTTCAACACAATTTCGTTTTTAATTTAAGAGATCTACAACACAAAATTATTTTCATCTATACAGAGTGAATCAAAACACTGGTGCCGGACAAAACTTTTTTATTTCAAATGGCATGCCCTATATATGAAATCAAATTTGAATTGCCCATAAAATTCTACACATTTTCTGTATACCATTGCCTATACCTAAACCTAACCGTCCTTGAGATATTTAACATTTTGTCTAAAAACCGCCATTTGCAGCCACTATTTTATTTATTGATATTTTATTTATTTTAACCCTAAGAAAAAATTTTTGGTACAGATGTAGTTGTTACATAAGTTTATCATAAGCCATTATTAAATATACTTTTTATCGCTACAGGAATTGGTCATGGTAATAAACGAAATCTCAGAAATTTCAAAATGACAGAACTCAATTTTTCTTTAAATAGCATGCCCTATATTTTTCTATCCTAAATTCTTCGTTTAATAAAGTACTTTCATTTTTGTTAAATATGTCTTATACCTATCTAAGATATTTTCTGAGATTTTTAGATTTATTTGAATTATTTCTTTTAAAACGAGTTATTGTCTAAGGTGGCCGTGGAAAACGGCAAACAAATGAACCTGTTGACTTTAATAATTAATTTTCAAGCGACAATAATGTACAGGCATTAGTTAGTTCTAGTACGTGACTCCTTTAAACAGTTATACATTTTCTTTGTACTTACGTCATACATGCCCCAAGCTCTCTATGAGCTTGTCAGGAATGCGTTAAGCTAGTTATTGTAATATTCCCCGCTGCGGCTGCGACCGATCTACTAGGTGTTTTCCATCGGCATTTGTCTTACAAACCGGGAAAACGCAGAGTTCGAAGGGGCCGAAATGAATCCTGAACACAATCCGACACATAAGTGTTCCATTTGTCACATAGGACCCATATGTACCAGGAGGGGATTCGAACACACACCTATAATTGTCCGACCAAGCGTCAAGCCCTTTGCCAGCGAATCCAACCAACTTTCGCTATGCAACCATTTAGTAAAGAAATAATTCAATAAATCTAATAATTCATGTCTTAACAAGTACCCAACAGTCTAACACTTTGAAATATAATTATTGATGTCAACCGGTTCATTGTTTGCCGGTTTTCCACAGCCACCTTAGACAAGTGTTCGTTTTAAAAGGTATAATTCAAATAGATCTGAAAATCTCAAAAAATATCGCAGATAGGTATAAGACATACTTAAGAAAAATGAAAGTACTTTATTAAACGAAGAATTTAGGATAGAAAAATGTAGGGCATGCTATTTAAGAAAATTGTGTTTTGCCATTTTGAAATTTCTAAGATTTCGTTTATTACCATGACCACCCTGTAGCGATAAAAGTACTTTTAATAACGGCTTATGATAAGCTTATGTATCAACTACATCTGTATCAAAAATCTTTTTCTTAGAGTTAAAATTAAATAAAATATCAATAAATAAAATAGTGGCTGCAAATAACAGTTTTTAGACAAAATGTTAAATATCTCAAGAACAGTTAGGTTTAGGTATAGGCAATGGTATATAGAAAATGTTTACAATTTTATGAGCAATCCAAATTTGGTTTCGTATATAGGGCATGCCATTTGAAATAAAAAAGTTGTGTCCGGCATTACTGTTTTGATTCACTCTGTATAGGTGAAAATAATTTCTTGTTGTCGATCTCTTAAATTAAAAAAGAAATTGTATTGAAAATGTTTTTCTATCTTCAGTATTTATAGAGATATGGCCCGAGAACACACTGTTGGGACACCCTGTATATAAAAAAGAAAGAAAATGAAATTAACTATTTTATTGAAATGAAAAGTTAAAAAATAAAAATTTGATGGTGGATTTTCAAACGTTACTTAAATTTAATCAACTGTTAGAAGTAAACGCTGCTGTGGTTACATGCGTTCAAGGTATAGGAATGTTTATTCTTAATCGATGATTAAATTTAAGTGACCTTTGTGTAACCTAGCATTAGAATGTGTAATAATAATATTGTGATTAATGGGGAAATCTCTAGACAATTTATTTTTGACACTAATGATAAAAAATATTCTATACTCTTATTTGCAAAATAATCATATTTTTTTTATTTCTCAAATTAAAACATTGTAAAATTGTGATATGACAGTTGTAAAGTTTTCAGATTGTAGAGTAAATTCCGCTTAACTTTTATAAATTATTTATTTGTCAATACAAATTTTACAATAACAAAATCATCATTAATAAACAACATTTTCTTGACTACCAACACACAACGCTTACTATTAAAATAATATTCAATATCTAACACCTCTCTTCTAATTTTAATAGCAATATTTAATTAACATTAAATACAAATTAAACATTTTTTTTTTAATACTATAACAGTACTCATTTTCTAGGTCGTAAATTATATCTTTTTTCAGTAGGCTTATCAATCGATACTGGTTCATTTTGTTCAGTTGTTTTGGAATTATTTTCAATTTGATTCATGTCTGTGTTCTTAGAAGTACTAGGATAACAAAATGCCATGGAAGCTGGTAAGGAATGATATGGACGAGTTTTATCAATATTAGGAATTGTATGAATTTGATCTGAATGTCTACGCCAACTCTTACCTTCCCCCATGTTTACATCAAAAACTGTTGAACCTAATTTTCTTAATATTTTACGTTTTTTCCAATGATTTTCTGAATTGGAAAAATCTTTAACAAGGACTTCATTGCCAATTTCTATATTTCTAGAATTATTAACCTTTTTACTAACTTGATTGAAAATTTTATTTTCAACAATTTTGTTGGTATCAGGTCTAATTAAGTCAAAACGAGAGTGCAATTCTCTACCAAACATTAACTTTGCTGGAGTTTCCTCAGTGGTAGCATGCTTAGATATCCGGTAATCAAACAAATACCTAACCAAAGCCGTGTCTAAATTTTCCTTGTTTAAATGAGCCTTTTTTAAAACAAGTTTAATTATTTATACAGAATTTTCTGCTGCACCATTACTTTGAGGATGATAGGGAGCAATTAATGTATGTTTAATACCATTTTTTGTTAAAAAGATTTCTAATTGTTTAGATGCAAAAGGCGGGCCATTATCAGAAACTATTAACTCTGGTATTCCGAAACGGGAAAAAAGTGCTCGTAAAATAGCAATTGTTTTCTCAGCCGTTGTGCTTTTCATTTTAGACTTCAAGCCATTTAGTATACGCATCTATGACTATTAAATATTTTTGATCAAATATCGGTTCTAAAAAATCAATATGCAAACATGACCACGGAGAAATTGGTCTAGGCCACGGTTTAGTATTTTGAGTAGGATTTGATCTAACAGATGTACAAATATTACAGTTCCTCACTTTTTCCTCAATATTTTTATCTAAATTAGGCCACCAAAAATAAGAACGTGCCATAGATTTTAATTTATTAATGCCTAAATGAGATGAATGTAATTCGTTTAACCTAACTTTTCTTAAAGATGAAGGAATAATAACACGATATCCCCACATCAAGCAACCATGCTGTATATGTAATTGATCCCGCCGACCATAAAAATGTTTTTCTACTTTGCGTTCACAATGAACTCATTGTGACACCAAAAACAGTTTCACAATGAAGCTCATTGTGAAACTGTTTTTGGGGAAATTTTAGTCAATTTTTAATTGAAAATATTTAATAGATTTTACAAAATAACTCATTATTTATTTGTTACTTAACAGAATACTCACAATGAAGCTGGATAAGACAAATTAATAACTGGTTAATGTGACTTTTGATTAAAACGAAAGGTTTTCAGTGTTGCCACGCATTACAACTAAAATTCCCCATAAACTAAGGAGATCAAATTTTTGACAGTATTTTTCATTTTTTTGTTCAATAAGTGACGCAAAGTAGAAAAAATAGTATATTATACACGTTTCGCAAGAGGCATTGTAACACTCGTTCCGTTGGGGCACTCCTAGCTCGCTACGCTTCGCTAGTCGTACCCCAACCCCACTCGTGTTACAATAAGCCTTCTTGTGAAACTTGTATAATAATATACTATTGCATTTTTCAATTTCTGCTTTATCAGTTGGCCAATTTTTTAAACAAAAATTATAAACTTTTGATAACTTTTGATCTTTTCGTGTTTCTCTAGCAATTATTTTATAATCTACTGGTACACCTTCATTAAAATAATAAATATGCCCAAAATCTAAAGGTTTAAAATAATTCAGTTCCAAAGGAAGTCTAGATAAAGCATCTGCGTCTGCATTATTCTTGGAATTGACATATTTGATGTCATAATTATAAGCAGATAAAATTATTGACCATCTTTGTAACCTACTTGCTGCCATTAAAGGAATACCTTTTTTACTGCCAAAAATATTAACCAAAGGTTTATGATCAGTAATTAAGGTAAAAAATCTACCAAATAAATATTGATTAAATTTTTTAATTCCAAAGATAATAGCAAGGGCTTCTTTGTCAATTTGAGAATATGATTTTTCACTTTTATTTAATGTTCGAGATGCAAATGCAATAGGTTTAGAATCTCCATTCGGATATTGATGTGAAATAACAGCTGCTATACTATATTCACTCGCATCACAGGCTAACGTTATTGGTAAATTCGTATCGTAATAAGCTAAAAATTCAGCTGAAGATAATTGTTTTTTAACCGAATCGAAAGCAGTTTGAGCTTCATCACTCCACTTCCATTTATTATTTTTATGTAATAATTGATAAAGAGGATATAATAAAGTACTCAAATTTGATAAAAATTTAGAATAGTAATTAACAAGACCTAAAAATGCTTTTAATTGGGTAACGTTAGTTGGTGCTTTAGCATTTAAAATTGCTTCAACATTTTCTTTAGAAGTATGCAAACCTTTAGCATTAATATTATATCCTAAATAAGAAATTTCTTTTTTAAAAAATGCACATTTACTAATTTCTACATGTAAACCATGAGATTTCAATTTACTTAATACATCACGTAATCTTTGCAAATATTCTTGCTCAATAGATCCGGTAATTAAAATATCATCTAAGAAAACAACTACACCCTTCATATTGGTAAAAAGTTGTTCCATCAATCTTTGAAAAATACCAGGTGCTGATGCTATACCATAAGGTAAGCGATTATAAGTGAATAACCCTTTGTGAGTATTGATAGTTACAATTTTTTTAGAATCCTCGTCAAGCTCTACTTGTGCATACGCTTGAGATAAATCAATTTTGCTAAATAATTTACCATTCTGCAAATTAGAAAATAAATCTTCAATACGAGGTAAAGAGTAACGATCAATATTAATTGTGGATTCACGGTAATTTTAAAATCGCCACAAATTCTAATTCGACCGTTTTTCTTAATAACAGGAACAATCGGAGTTGCCCAGTCACTAAATTCTACAGGTGACAGTATGTTACTTTTGACAAGTTCGTCAATTTTATGTTCTACTTTTTCTTTTAATAAAAAAGGTAGCGACCTAGCTTTACAAAATACCGGTTTTGAATCTGTTCGTAATTGTAATTTAGCCCTTTTTCCTTTAAAAGTACCCAGCTCTTTAGAAAATACCTCAGGATATTCTTTAACCATTTGATCAGAAATCGAAAGCATGCAACTACTTAAGGAATTAATATCCAAAAGATTATTTAAATTTACTTTCAATTTCTTTAACCAGTTTCTACCGATTAATGGAGGGCCACCATCACGTATAACATACAATTCTAATTGACTATTAACATTTTCATGTTTAACATTTACATTCATAAAACCACAAGGCTTAATTACCTGACCAACATATGTTTTCAATTTTAAATCAGTTTTATTTAATTTTTTCCAAGGAAAATTACTTTTATAAGTGTCAAGGTTAATAATTGAAATTTCCGATCCTGTGTCAATTTCCATTTTCAAATTTACATTATCAACATTCAAATCTAATTTAATAGGTTTAGTTCTGTTAACTAAATTAAACAAATTTGATTCAGAATCGGATTGACTGATGTTGTCCTCATTGACATAAAAATTCTTAGCATCTTTATTATTTTTGAATTTTGAAAATGATGCCTTACAAATATTTTTAATATGACCTACCTTGTCACGTTTCAAACATTTAGCATTTTTAAAATCGTGATTACTTTTACCACAATGACTACAAACTGCTAAACCTTGAGGAAATGTAGATTTGGAAACTGCTTTTCCCCTTGACGTAACTGACTGTTCTTTGGAGGGTCCAGAAGTGCTGCGACGCCCCAAAAAATGGTTCTCCTGGGTACTAGTTGGTCCAACCAAACCTATATTCTTTTCAGCTGCTTCCATATTCACCGAAAATTCATAGGCCTTCTTGAAAGTTAGATCTTCTTCCGTAAAAAGCCGCTGTTTAATAACTTCATTCCTCAAGCCATAAACCAGCTGATCACGTAAATTTTCCTCCAAATTAGATCTAAATTCACAAGTTTTTGCCAATTTCTTAAGTACTGCTACATATTCTGCTATTAATTCCAGGTTTTCTTGTCTCCTTTGTCGAAATTTATAGCGTTCAGCTAGCGTAGATGGCTGAGGTTGCAAATAATTTCGCATTATGGTGACAATTTCCTTGTTCATTTCTTCAGGCTTCTTCGGGTTACATAAATCTACCATTAACTCATAGGCTTCATCTCCGACTACCGTGATAAGTGTTGGAGTCTTCAATTCTTCTTTAATTGAATTTGTAATAAAATACTGTTCCAGTCGGGCAATATATGTGGTCCAATTTTTGTTTGACGGTTGAAATTGATTAATTTTTCCAATAGACATACTTGTTATTGAAAATAGTACCTTATTTGCCTCGTCGATAATGTAAAGTTTTCAGATTGTAGAGTAAATTCTGCTTAACTTTTATAAATTATTTATTTGTCAATACAAATTTTACAATAACAAAATCATCATTAATAAACAACATTTTCTTGACTACCAACACACAACGCTTACTATTAAAATAATATTCAATATCTAACAACAGTGATCAAAATTATTTAAATTTTATAATAAAATGGTGCAAAAGGTCTTCTTGTTTTTCAATGTGAACTTTCAATAAAAGAAAAAAAAAAAACAATTAGCTTGCGAAGTTGGTGATTTACGGTCCACAGTGAAGGCCCAAGCTCTTACGACAACTGCCACGTAGTGTGGCTGGAACTGCTCCTGCACTTTGAAGCTCCTCTGATCTGCAGTAGGGTCTTCAATTCTCGAAGTGTGTTGCTCTTGAGGGTCAGTTCACAGTCAGTTAGTCCATTCCTGAACGAGATGTTGAAACATTTTAACTGTGTCTGTAAGCAAGTAAAGAAATTGTATAGCATTTTCATTTCACTGCTCTACAGTAAGTAAATAAATCACAAACGCTAATAGTTTCTATCTTTTTAATATATAAATTTTCAAAAACAAACCTCGTATCTTATCAGGAGCCACATATTGGGATGTTCTAACATCGAGAAAACAATATTCCCTTCAATCTAATTCTAAATACTTTTGCATCAGCAAGAAAGCAGTTTCTAAAATAAAGAAGAAATCATTAATTCATGATAAATTTAAACAAAATATTTTGCCAGCTACCTTGAACCAGGAACACAACACGGCCGCTTAGACATTGTTAAACGTTTGATTTGTTTTGATTTTTGAAAGAATTCTACTCCAACAATATTTACTCACTTTCAAAATCAGAGAATTACGAACTTGTTAAATAATACGCAATTTGAGTCACCACCATCAGCCAATAGCATTACGAGTTAGATCAATCTATTCCTAATACTACTGTCTTTCTGCTATATATGCTGCTCTCTGTCTCTCTCATTGAATGGTATTTAGCGCCCACTCTGTCTTTCATTGGGCCTTATGAATAAAGTTTAAGCAATTGCTTTTTCTTGAAATTTACTAGTAAATGCTTAATATCTAATGAATAAAATCTTTAGCAATTGCTTGACCTTGTAGCAATTGCTACGACACTAAGGTAAAGCTTATAGCAAAAGGTTCTCCTTAAGAATTTCTAGTATTTGCTTAATGTTGTATGAATAAAAATAGCGATTGCTTTTTCTATTTAAGCATTTGCTTAAAAATTATTAAGGTTCCTCTGCCCCATCCTTGCATTTACTTAAATCAGTTATAATTTCGTATTCATCGCATTCGAACGATAATAATGGCGCAGTTCTTTATATTCGTAAACAGAAAAACTATAAAATATGTAACGACAGCCTAGGAGAAGATTATAGAAAATTGTATCCGTTTAACAGCGAAAACGTTTAGTCAATTATAGAAAAAATTAAAATATTTCTTCGTGTCGTATCTGACCCAAGCTTTCAGAATACAGTTGATGAAGAAATTGGTGTTCACCAAACAAGTGTTTGTAAAGCCTATACGTTTGTTATGAACAAAATTTCTTTTTATCAGTTTTGTTTAAATCAAACTTTTCACTTTTCCTTTCATATTGCTTATGTTCCTTGCAACTTGTTTAGTTGTAAGGGAAACATTAAACATTTCCTTGTAATTATCAGTTATTACTTGTAAGGTTTTTCTTTTTTTTTATCCTGGGCATTTGTGATTTATTAAAAATAATTTTATTTTCTTTTAATTTTTTAACAAAAATAATTTGTCTAGCTTGGTCTCATTGAGCCTGATAAATAAAAACTAAGCAATTGCTTTAAGCATTGACTGATTAGCAAAAGCAAAAGCTATAAAAGCAAATGCTTTAAGAAAAAGCAATTGCTGAATTATTATATGAATAAAAATCCTAAGCATTTGCTAGCTTTCCGGATTCGTTGAAGCAATTGCTAGTATGACTTGTGCAGATTTGCTTATCTACATAGCTAAAGTAGGTACGTTAGATTCGTTATCGAAGCGATGCTCATTTTTAATAAAATGTCGGATACTAATGATCGAGATAGTTAATAGTGATAATGAGATAATGAGTTAGACAAAAAAATTATTTTTGTTAAAAAAATTAATAGAAAATAAAATCATTTTTAATAAATTGGATTTAAATTTTACATTTGTCTAATTTTGTGATCTCTAGTAATTTGACTAGAGTCTTGTATGTACGAAATGAGTTTTAAAATTGTCTTAATCAATTTATAATTGTTTACTTATTCTTAATATAGGTATTTATTTATATAAATTTTCTCTTTATTTTGAAGTCAATGTCATTCTTAAAAGAAAGAACGTAACTTTTCGTCAATCCCGAAAATTATACATATTTATTTATTATCATTCTAACCATAGATCTCAGAAGAGATATTGGTATCATCATAGAAAAGAGGATCATAAAAACTCTTTAAATTCATAAAAACAGCGTTCCAGCAGGAACTGTCTTAGTTCTAATTTAAATTTAGACATTAGAAGACGAGGCCTTGTAAAAATTGATAAAGTTGAAAGTAAAGGATAATTCATCCTTTTTCTGTTATCATAATTTTTAATCACCCGTCCCTCGCACAAGTACCTAATAACTGATAATTACAAGGAAATTTTTACTATTTCCCTTTCAAAAATAAACAAGTTGCAAGGAAAAGAAGCAATTTAAAGAAAAAATGAAAAAGGAATGTTTGATTTAAACAAAACTAGCAAAAAGAAATTTTGTTCATAACAAACGTATAGTTTTTAGAAACAGTTGTAGGTTTAGAAACAGTTGATTGAGTCAGATAGGGTCACAAAGAAATATTTTCATTTTTTCTATAATTGACAATGCACCACCATTTTTCTCGCCACTATCTTCTAAAAAATAGTTTGCAAGTAACCAAACGTTTTCGCTGTTAAACCGATGTAATTTTCTATAATCTTCTTTTAGGCATTCGTTACGTATTTTATAGTATTTATGTATACAAATATAAAGAACTGCGCCGTTATTATCGTGCGAATGCGATGAAAAAGAAATTATAACTGATTTAAGCAAATGCAAGGATGGGGCAGAGGAACCTTAATAATTTTGAAGCAAATGCTTAAATAGAAAAAGCAATTGCTACCTTTATTCATACAATATTAAGCAAATACTAGAAATTTTTAAGGACAAGCTTTTGCTATAAACTTTTCCTTGAGTGTCGTAGCAGGCCAACTGGTCAAGCACAGACGCTGGATTTATTCATTAGATATTAGGCATTTACTAGTAAATTTCAAGAAAAAGCAATTGCTTAAACTTTATTCATAAGACTCATTGGGCCTGATGAATAAAAACTAAGCAATTGCTTTAAGCATTGACTGATTAGCAAAAGCAAAAACTATAAAAGCAAATGCTTTAAGAAAAAGCAATTGCTGAATTATTATATGAATAAAAATCCTAAGCATTTGCTAGCTTTCCGGATTCGTTGAAGCAATTGCTAGTACGACTTGTGTAGATTTGTATATCTACATAACCAAAGTAGGAACGTTAGATTCGTTATCGAAACGGTGCTCATTTCTAATAAAATGTCAGATACTAATGATGAGATAGTTAGTAGTGATAATGAGACGAGTTAGACAAAAGAAATATTTTTGTTAAAAAAATTAAAAGAAAATAAAATTACTTTTAATAAATTGGATTCAGATTCTACATTTGTCTAAGTTTGTGATCTCTAGTAATTTGACTGTGTTGTATGTACGTAATCAGTTTTAAAATTGTCTTAATCAATTTATAATTGTTTACTTATTCTTAATATATTTATATATTATCTTTATTTTCAAGTCATTATCAATCTTAAAAGAAAGAACATAATTTTTCATCAATCCCAAAAATTATATGTAGTGGCGGGCAAGGGCAGAAATCTCATTCATAAAAAGGGCGTAATAGCAATAGCTCAAAGCAGATACCTACAAACAAAGAAATTACTACTTGAGTCCTTTATGGTCTGATTAAAATTTCAGTAAAAGAGTGAGGAGAAGAAGTGGAAATTGTTGATTGTGGTGTAATTAATTTAAGGAAATTAAGACCTAGTTTGGGCATAACAATAGAACTTCTCTCTTACTCTCCTCGAGACACCTAGAAGAACATAGTGTTTCGACGAGGCCTTGTAAAAATTGATAAAGTTGAAAGGAGAGGATAATTCATCCACTTTCTGTTATCATCATTTTTAACCACCCATCCGTCACACAAGTAATAACTGATAATTACAAGGAAATTTTTAATGTTTCCTTACAACTAGACAAGTTGTAAGGAAAATAAACAATATGAAAGGAAAATGAAAAAAAGTTTGATTTAACCAAACTGGCAAAAAGAAATTTTGTGCATAACAAACGTATAGGTTTTAGAAACAGTTGCTTAGATGACATACGACACAAAGAAATATTTTCATTTTTTCTATAATTGACAATGCAGCACCACGTTTCTCGTCACTATCTTCTAAAAGTCACCAAACGTTTTCGATGTTAAACCGACGCAATTTTCTATAATCTTCTAGGCATTCGTTAAGTATTTTATAGTTTTTCTGTTTACAAATATAAAGAAATGCGCCATTATTATCGTGCGAATGCGATAAATACGAAATTATAACTGATTTAAGCAAATGCAAGGATGGGGCAGAGGAACCTTAATAATTTTTAAGCAAATGCTTAAATAGAAAAAGCAATCGCTACCTTTATTCATACAACATTAAGCAAATACTAGACATTTTTAAGAAGAACCTTTTGCTATAAGCTTTTCCTTGGTGTCGTAGGAATTGCTACAAGGTCAAGCAATTGCTAAAGATTTTATTCATTAGATATTAAGCATTTACTAGTAAATTTCAAGAAAAAGCAATTGCTTAAACTTTATTCATAAGGCCCATTATCACTACTTACTATTTCGATCATTAGTATCCGTCATTTTATTAAAAATGAGCACCGCTTCGATAACGATCCAACGTACTTACTTTAAGCCCGTTTTAGCCGGTCACACTTCTTATAACAAATTTGTTATCAAATTGATATACTAACGAATTATAACAGTGCAATACAGAAATTTACTCTACAAACAAAAATGGGACGCGCATACTCGCGTCACAATTGTGTAAAAACAGGGCATTAATCAATTTCTGTCACATTTTGTTAACAAATCTTGTTTGTGAAGCAAACTTATTTTATTATTTATTTCAACAAAAACATAATTCATGCACTACAATAGCATCAACATGCCAAAAAAAAACAAAAAAAAAACTAAAATTACCTTCTGTATTACAATGTTAGTAATTATATCAATTTGATAACAAATTTTTTACAAGAAATGTGACCGTCTAAAACGGGCTTTAGCTATGTAGATATGCAAATCTGCACAAGTCGTAAGTACTAGCAATTGCTTCAACGAAGCCGGAAAGCTAGCAAATGCTTAGAATTTTTATTCATATAATAATCCAGCAATTGCTTTTTCTTAAAGCATTTGCTTTTACAGCTTTTGCTTTTGCTAATCAGTCAATGCTTAAAGCAATTGCTTAGTTTTTATTCATTAGGCCCATTGCCATCGCATCCAAACAATTACTGCGGAATATATTGAGCGCAAGAGCCATCTGTTTTACTCTCATGCAACTATTCTTTTGTCGGCAACCATGGCCAGCTCCATTAACATTCACTGACGTGTATGTATGGCCGTTTCAATTCGCTTAAAATTCAATTCCGAGAAAGCATGCTATGGAGTACTCCCCTCAGCGCTCCCTAGTAAAGATACTACAGAACTACTCATAGTAACGTAATGACAACTGCAATTACTTAAAAACTCACAAGAGGAGCTGAGTGGAGTACCGTCAACATTTTTAAAAGTCGAATTGAAACGGTCATACATACGCGTCAGTGAATGTTAATGTAGCTGGCCATGCGGCAACAGAATAAATTCAAGTTCCTACCCCTGCAGTACTCCACTCACTCTCGCGATTCCTAAACAGTGTTGCCAATCTTAGGTTATACACTCTCACACAATATTTATAAATCCAAGCTTGACATGTGGGATGTAACATCATATCAAACACATATGTACTACTAGCACGTATTCATGTAAAATGACCCTAGATAAACAGTTAATTAATAGTTGGTTAATTCTGACCATATATTCTGAGCGGTCTTGGTGATTCCAACAGTTTTCAATGGGTTTCTGTAATTTATGGTTATCAACTAAGTTAAGCGAATACATCTATCACAATAGATGTCACTACTTTCACTACTTTCATTCGTTTCCCATCTCCTTAACTTTCTAATCTTTGATTCTATGATTTGCTTGTATCCGTGCCATTTTTTCAACCAGTGACATCTAGTAGCAATAAAATGAAAGCCCGCTAGTAACGGCCATATTGGCTCTGAAAACGCTAGTATGAACGTCAAAGGTGTCGACACGAGCTGTCCCTACTGATTGATAAGTATACTGTGGTTGAACTAATTTAGGGGAAAACGGTCGGTTTGCTCGCTCACTTGCAAGTTTAATTTTGTTGGCACATTGTAACGGCTATCTCCTATTGATATGATCAGTAAAGTCTCTTCGGTTAAACCCGAATGCATAGGCGCTTCGAAGCCGCGTATGGCAGATCGAATTACGGCGCTGAAAACATTATTTCTTCGATATAGCGAGAATATTTTGATCAACTTTATCACATTTTATTTTGTTATTTGCTGTATTTTTGACCATATGATATAATTTAAAAAAAAAAAACGAAAACATTCGTTTAAATAAAACTCGTTATATCTATGCATCACGCAGCCGTAAACAGCACTGGATCACAAAACAGCACTGGATCTGTGATCCAGTGCTGTTTACGAGCAGCATAACGAGTTTTATTTAAACGAATGTTTTCGTTTTTCACAATTATGTCATATGGTCAAAATACTGGCAAATAACAAAATAAATGATAAAGACGATCAAAAATATTCTCGCTATATGAAGAAATAATGTTTACAGCTCCATAGTCGATCTGCCATTCGCAACTTCACCAGACCAAAAGCACTTTCGCGTCTCAAAAATCTGTAACTCTTTTATTTACTGACTTACGTTAATGAAATTTGGTACATAGATTAAGAAGACTATAGGCTTTATGACTGTGATGTGATTTTTTTAAAAAATTTTATTTACTTCTTTATTATATATGTTGTAACACCGAAATGTGAAGATTCCTTAAGAGTAAAATGCCCTTATTTTAAAAGATACATAAAAATGCCATAAGAAAATGTTGTTTAGAATTAGAAGTTACAGCTAAATACAAAATTAGAGCGATTAATTTGAAGGTTGAGAAATTTACAGTTCGATGCGAATCAAATAGCGGCTACTCTGAAGCTCATTTTTAATGAACTATTACGTACCTACGACACAACTAACATATAACGTGTTATATATCATTGGAAAGGGCATTTCTTCTAGTTTTCAACTAACTATACAAACATGTGAAATGCTTACTCGTTTGTCAAATAAAAAAACATAAACACAGGCACGTTTAATTTGCCGTTTTCAAATTTCGCTTAAAGATTTAACTGTTATCGAAATTTGCCGAAGTTGAGTTCTTGGCTGCAAATAATAGAGAAAATAGTCCTCTAGGTGAGGCAGAAAAAAAAGTTTGCCCATATTTGCCCCTAACATAAAAAAACAGGTTGAAAGATGGTGACCTACCTTTTGTGTAAGTAGCTACTCGTATTTTCTGCTGGTGGCATGGTGGAAAAAAAATGTATGGTTTTTGACAATGAATAAGTATTATTACCTTTTCAGTGGTTGTGTTCGTCTTTTGTGGTTAAAAACAAAATACGAGTGGCTACTTACACTAAACGTGGGTCACCATCTTTCAACCTGTTTTTCATGTTAGGGCAAATATGGGCAAACTTTTTTCTGCCTCACCTAGAGGACTATTTTCTATTATGTGTGCAGCCAAGAACTCAACTTCGGCAAATTTCGATAACAGTTAAATCTTTAAGCGGAAATTTGAAAACGTGCAACGTGCCTGTGTTTATGTTTTTATTTGACAAACGAGTAAGCATTTCACATGTTTGTATAGTTGGTTAAACAGAAAATGCCCTTTCAATGAGCAGTATATATGTGTATCGTAGGTACATCGCCGTTCAAATGAGCGCCGCTATTTGATTCGCATCAGGCTGTAATTCTCAACCTTCAAATTAATCGCTCTAATTTGTATTAGCTAACTATTCTAAACAACATCTTATGGCATTTTATGTATCTTTAAAATAAGGGCACACTCTTAAGGTCTTCACTTTCAGGTGACAACATGGCATAATAGTAAATAAAATTTAAAAAAATCATCTGATCATAAAGCTCAGAGTTCTTAATCATGGTGAAATTTCATTTACGTAAGTCAGTATATAAAAGAGTTACAGATTTTTGAGACGCGAAAGTGCTTTTGACCCCATAGTGCGCCTACGCATTCGGGCTTGACCTTTGAAGACTATAGTGATCAGTGATCGTAACTACCTAACTTTATAATGATTTTATAGACGAAATTGTTGGCACTTGATGAAACATTGTAAGATAAATTTAATAAAAGACTTGGTACTGTTTCACTAAAAATATTTCAACTCCTGACGATGGTGTAAAAATCGAAATGTAATAAATTATCGTTTTAGTGAAACAATACCCAGTGTTTTATTAAATTTGATCAAACCTTATTCTAATCATGTTGATTCTCCAAAATTAGGTACATACATATGTAATTGTAAAATTGAAATAAAGTTCCTATTTCCTAATTTTATTTTATATTTTAATTTAACTACTGGTTTCTATTTTTTAATCATCATGGGCTGCTATGATAAAAAATTAATAAAAATTGAAATCAACAGTACGTTTTCGAGATTGACCTGTTGCTTTTCTTCGGGAAAAACCTCCAGTTTCATGAAACACTGTACACACCAATGCAGGTTGTCTTCGAGTGTTCTGAGGTCAATAATAACATCGAGAAATTCAACTCTAAACTCTTTCAAGCAGTTTTGTACTCAGAATACCCTTTTATACCCGATTTATGAACTATTAAGAAAATAGCTTTCAATCACAAATTAGTGGAGAAGAAGGCGTAATATCAATGATCAGAGAAGGAGGAATATCAATGAGATTCCTGCTTCTTCGCTTCACTGATGGTTGATTTGAATATCAATTCAGAAAGTGAGAGAAATCATCTTTTAGCAAAGAGGCCATATCTGGACTTTCTCAAACTGTAAATCGTATTAACTCATTCATGTTTACAGTAATTCATCTTGAAGTCAATTTACACAAAATGACAAATAAAATCATTATTATTTTAAGTTAATTCAACAGTTAATGCAGACGCTAGCTTAATGATATTACTATACATAATGACTTATTGGTACTTCTTATTGATTTGGAGTGAATAGTTCCGAAAAAAAAAGTCAACGACTATAAATAATAAATATGTATCAGTTAACAATTCTGATAAAATGTACATAAAATGCTTTGCTCGCGCTTCCCCGGAACTCTGGGACTCCCTGTATGTTTTTGTAAATCTTACATATGCAAATTGCTTTTAGATTCATTGGGAGGAAATTCCATCACATTAATGATCGCGTGCATCAGTCCAGCTGATTACAACATAGATGAAACCCTGTCAACTTTAAGATATGCGGACAGAGCCAGGAAGATCAAAAATAAGCCAGTGGTAAACCAAGATCCGAAGACTGCTGAAATTAATAAACTCAACAAATTAGTCCAGCAGTTACGACTGGAATTGATAGGACAAGGTTTGTAATCAAGCACAATGTATAATTATTAACAGCTAAAACAAAGTTTCTTTATTTATTAAGGTGGACCTATAATTTGCCAGGCTGAGCTTGAACTACTGAAAAAAGAACTAAATGATGTCAAGGTCAAAAATTGTCAGTTAAATGTAAAATTATCAACATGCTTGAGTGACAGCGCTATTTTAGTGGAAAGACATCTAACAATGCAGAACTCAAATGAAGAACTAATCAAGAAATTAAAGGAACTTAGAAATGAGTATTCCAAAGTATTTGAGTGCAGTGATGTAACAAAAGAAAACATAAAGATATTCGAGAATATTAAGATTTTCCTGGACGACATTATCTCTGAACAAATAAAGAAAATTGATGAGCTACGTAGAGACGAAGCACGTTCTGTGCGAAACAGTTGCTCAGACGATGGTAATTCCGAGCATGAAATCAATGAACGACAGGAAAGTCACACTGCCCAACAAATTGAATTGAACTCCGAGTTGCAAGACGTGATGAAACAGTTGGCTTTAAAGGAGCATCTGGTACAGCAGATTGCTATCAACACTTGTCACATAGTTGACTACAACGCGATTGCTGAAAATGAAGCTAAAATTACAGCACTTCAAAGTGAAAAGGATGACTTAATGCAACAGTTGAAGAGTTTACAGTCGCAAGGTGTTATCAACAAGGCCGCAGAGCAAAGACAAAGACGAATACAAGAATTAGAAGCTCTTATTCAAGATTTGAGGAGAAAGGTATCTGGATTCTACACAATTTCAATTACAAGATTTCATCAATATTTTTTATTTAGGTCGCAGAGCAAGGACGTCTTATCAAACTGAAGGAAAAGGATGAAGAGAAAGTGAAACGATTGAATGAAGAGATAATTTCGATGAAACAAACAAAGGTACAACTCATAAAAAAAGTGCGAGAGGAAGCCGAACGTTTTCGAGTATGGAAAATACACAAAGAAAGAGATTTACACAAGCTGAAAGACCAAGACCGAAAGCGACTGAATCAGATTACAAAAATGGAAATAATACACAACAAGCAGCAGAACGTTTGGAAGAGGAAATTCGAGGAAGCAGTTGGGACTGCAAGACGTCTGAAAGAAGCTTTGCTTAAAAGGAAGGCCGCCCAAGAATCTAAGAATTCGGGTAAAACTGACCGTGCTGCTGACTGGGTATATAAAGCCATTGTTTATCATGTGAAAAGCATTCTGAATGTAATATTTTTAGATCAAACATGAATTAGAAGTTCACGTGAATTTAATTGATGCTGAAAATTCGCTGAAGATTCTTCTAAACGATAGAGCAATGCTCTATCAGCAAATGGAGATGTTAAAAACCGATGAAGAAAAATGTGATGAAGTAAAGCAACTCGAAGAGGAAATCCAGTTAAGATCGTTTCAAATACAAGAATTAGAACAAAAAATCATAGATTCTGGTGAAGGTATACTGTGTACTTTTGTTGTTTAAGGGAACTCATAATTTATTGTATGCAGGAAGCAAGGCTCAAATCCAATGGGATTGTTTGCATACAATGGCGGAAACTAAACATGCTTTAAAAACATTGTTCGATTTAGTGATAGAGATCCGGAAAAACAGTTTTGCCAATGAAAACAGAACACATGAATTGGAGAATTTAAATACAGCTGTAAGAATATATATTTGTTTCAAAAAATTCCATCTTATTCAATTTCATTTCAGTTGGTCAAAGAAAAAGATGATTTGTTGAAGAGAATGAAGGAAGTACAACTCGAGCATTCAAACAACCTACAGGAATATGAAGAAAAGATATCCATGTTGCTGCGCCGGTTAAATGAGCGCATGCAAGCAGAAAGTAGTTTTTGACATTTATAAATAAATATTTTTACATTTATATAAATATTTCTATTGTAGACGGAGAAAATGAAACTAAAGAGCTTTTTGGTATGCAGCAACAGATTATTACAGGTTTTGAGGAGGAAAACCAAGAACTGAAACTCGAAATTGAAAGTTTGAAGCAAAAGCTCGAAAAAATAAATGTAAGTAATTTTTAAAAAGGTTGTAAAGAGTAAAATGATGTTGATTTTCGTTGTTCATGTGTAGCATGTTGCAAGTAAATCGGAAAAATCATCCACCATGGATATTCCGGAAATAAAACTTGAAGCAGTGACCTTAGATGTAAGTAAATTTAGTGAAGCAATTTACGATTCGTTCAATCAATTGTAAATAATAGTAAAGGAGACAGTAGATTTTAGAAATAATAAGAATGATCTCTTACCACAATTAGTTTATATCCGTAGATACGTTTTCGGCAGCGTAACCTTCAATACATACACACACTCACAAGTTAAAAACACATCATGAACTCTTTGGTTGGTATATACCTTGCCAAGTTTTCACAGGAAATAAAAAAGGTTTACAGTTCATACTAACTCAAGATTTCGTGAAGTGTTTTTAACTTGTAATTGTGAGGGCGTGTGTACTGAAGATTACGCTGCTGAAATACGGATATAAACTAAATGCGCTAAGATATCATTTTTTATTACAATCAACTGTAATTAATTTACATATCCAGGCCTGTGAGGAGTATGATGACATTAGAAGAGATCCAGATTGGCGTAAAACACCACTGGGAAAACGTATAACCAGAATAAAACGCTACGAAAGTAATGAAACAAGTCAGCTTAGTAAGTAGATTAATAAACTGCAGGGAATTTTTGTAATAAGCTCATAAATTTACTTGTCTTAGATGTCGACAGACCTAAACGGAATTCCGAAGGTGGTTGTGCTTGCAAAGGCAAGTGTGCAACTAAAATTTGTGGATGTCGAAAAATATCAAAAAGCTGCAACAATACATGCAAGTGCAGTGATGATGTTTGTGTCAACAAAAAGATGAGTGATGAGGTAAAATGCTATTAGTATCGACATTATTTGAGTTTAATGTGTAATGTTTTTAGGACTCATCGACAGACGACGCAAATTCAAAGTCCTCAATGCCAAGGTAATATTAAAATTAGAAATCAAAAATTAAAAAAAGGAACTTCCTAATGTTAAAAAAGAAGTACAAAGTTTTTGTTTCTTAACTCACTTACGTGGTAAAAGTTAGTATTTTATTGATTTTGTTTTTTTTTTTTGCAGTGATCCAGATGACGAAAAAGAAAATTTTCTGACCAAGAAGCTCAAGATGAAACTATTTTCGTGAATTTATTTTAAAGTGTCTAGTGTATATTGTATATATAAAAAAAATTAATATGATTTAATTTTATATTTTTTTAATATTAATTTTAAGTTATTTAACTATTAAGTCACATTACTGACTGAATGAAGAAGTGTGTACTTTTAGATCTGTGATATAAAGGACTCGTATGTATGAATATAAAAGCAGTGGTATTTACTAATAAATTATCGACCTGACAGTATTTATAAAGAAATGTGGTTTAACCCACTGCACTGAATTATGAAATATAGTATTTTTAATTGACTTGTTTTTAATTAAAGGTGGAAAATATAATAAATAACTGCTTAATCAAATCACCGAAGCGAGACGCTTATGGGGAGATGTACGTTCTTGATTTGAGTATTTAATTTTGTTAATCTATGTTTTACTTAATTTAATAAATCATGAAATATGAACTCGCTCATGTGCAGACGATTCTTCAATTCACTATGAGCGTTTTCGGCACCGGCACCAATTGCACAGTCAAATGCAAGTATGCACAGACAAATCTTTAGACTTAAGCCAAAGTAAACTTTTACTTTGAACAATGTAACTATACGGCGCACAATTTGATATGAAGTTAGCTTTAAGTATCAAGTCCACCTTGAGATTTGTCTGTGCATACGGCCATCAGTGTCTTTGCATCTTTTAACCTCGTAATAACACGAGATGAAGATACTCTTAGTGCGCATTAATGCGGTCAATCGAAAACGCTATATTGTGACGATCCCGGCTCCACCCCGTCTAATGCGTCATCGCCGACGTGCCTTAGACCAGAAACACGGGCGCTTCGAGATCACGTCAGCGGTGGAATCAATGCGAGACTCTCCGTCGCGTTCCAGGCCATTCTTGAAGAGAGAGCCCGATTTATAAAATGCACGCGGCCGGGAGTGGGTGACAGTTCGAACTGAATTCAGCGTTGGATAGATCGGCATGAAAGTTCGGTAGACGTTCGCTCGGTTGTTAAAATAAATCAGACATAAGCTTGTAAATAAATTATTGTAAGTTATAAATAAATTAGTGTTACTTTTAAATAAATTAGTTTATTAACTATTTCGTGTTTTGTTTTGAAATAAAAATTAATAAAACCCCTAAAATCGTTACATGATCATTTGCTCTTAATTATTGCAGTAACGGCAAGTGCCTTGCAGTTTCCTTTTTTTTAACAAGCAATTTTTTAAGTGATATTTTGTCCTTTAACATTTATCAAACAAATTTGTAAAAACTATTCTTTAGGGACGGTATTTTATTTATTTATTTATTTATTTACCTCATAGAAACAAATGGGAAATTTCTAATACTAATGTGTCTATATAAAACAATTATAATTACAAAAAGAAAAGAAAATTGTTCTTTACAGAGAAATGCAACATTTTTAAATTTAAACTAAATAAAGAAGATCATACTAGCAACTTAACCATAGTAACTAAATACTCGAATTACATAACATGAATTCAGTTGCGAATGCTGGGAAGACTACAACAATAAAAAGATAAAAATTACTTTTAACGAGAGAAAATTGCAGACTTGGCGGATTTAACAAATACACACTTGGATACACCAAAAATTTCGAGACTGATAGTGATTATTTTAGTCACTGATTAATTTTAACTTTTGGTTTATTTCCACACCTACAATTGTTTCTATGGGAATAAACCGAAGATTAGTTTTCCGTCTTCCATCGTAGGAAAACCAACTTTTGTTCCCCCTGTGTTTCCATTGGGTTCACCTATTTCTTTTGGTTACTGTGATTTGTTTTTGGTTTGGAAATAGGATGGGACTGATTAGTCTTCAAGTCATTTGTTCCTCCCTACCCGTTTTGATGTACCTTTGGGATAGCGTATGGGACTGTTTTGCCGGTGGTGTATTTTTTATGTTAGTCCTTTAGGCATCGACTTTGTGATGGTTTTATTGATTCGCGTTAGTTAACTAAAGTATTGGCTCTTAGACAGCTATAACAATTCTTCGAATATTGACGTTTGTTAAAGGCAAGCGTTCACAGGCTCGCATCGCACGCGTCGCACGCACGAATCGCAGAAGTTGCTCTCTCGAGAATGATAGGAAAATGCGATCGCTGCTCTATGCAGCCTAGTTAACGCAGCGTCATATAAAACTATAGAAAAGATCATTTATGCGACGCGTGCGATGCGAGCCTGTGAACGCTTGCCTTAACATTTGGCAAATTGAAGCATTTTTATAGTTGTCTGAAGAATTACTTCTAAAATCTGTTTAACCAAATTTTATTTTAACTAGAAGTTTCACAGTGGAGTATTATTTATAGAAAATAGTTGGCCAAAATTATTTTTAGTTATTTTAGCAAATATAATATTAAAATATTCGGTGTGGAAATTGGTTAAAAAAAGCTATTTTCAAGGTGTGGAAATTGGTAAAAAAGCTATTTTCAAAGCGATTTTTAAAGGGGAAGGCTATTTAATTTAAGGTTTGAATTTTTTTTTAGAAAATGAAAAAACACATCAATAGTCTGTGATAAAAATTATTAGAAGTTTGGGAGTTGTATACTTATTTCTATAGATTGTAAAAATGTAGTTTTAGTAAAAAATATGAAATTCAGAGTGTAATATCTCTGGTCGGCAGTTATTTAAAAACTTAAAATTTACACGTATTAAATTACTCGACTGTAGCTAACTCTGTGTAAAATTTCAAGTTTGAGACTCAAGTGATTTTAGAAATATAGCCTTTCAAATGTTATAAAAAATTTCATGATTTACATTTGTTAGTATGAACGAACCACTGGTAGTCATAAGTATATTTTGACATTTATGGAGTAAATTAAGCATTTGATTGTAAAAGGTATGACTGAATATAAGAAAGAAACTGTTTGTCAAACTTAGAACAAAATAAATATCGCTCATTTGCGAGAAGACCAGTACAACTCAAAACGATCGATTTGCGATAATTAAGTGTAAAAATTCTTAGTTTTATTATTGCGTCTTGGGTCCATATTTTAAGGATATAATCTGCATACAGGGTGTTGAAAAATTCGATTGCCAAATTTCTAGGGTAAGTAAATGAGACTAAAATAAGTCGTTTTTGTTATATTTATAGGTAACCCAGGGTCGGAAATTAATAATTACTTTATACTTTTTTAACAAACAAGACAAATATTAATACATTCTTGGTCGATATGTGTACAAGTTGGGGGCAACCATCTTGAGCGAAGGTTGTAACCGTTTTCTGAAATGTTATACTTTTATTTTTTTCGTTTTAGTATATTAATAATTTCTTTATGTTTCTACTATTTTACAGTCTCATTAAGTAATCATTAATTTCCGTCCCTGGGTTATATAACAAAAATGGCTTATTTTAGTCTCATTTACTTACTCTAGAAATTTGGCAATCGAATTTTTCAACACCTAGTATAACTAAGGTTACTGTATCGAGAAGGTAGCGCCAACTTTCTATCTCTTTTAATTTGGGGTTAATCAAGTTCATTCATAAACTCCTTAGCAACAGTAACTTGTTATGTATCTATCCTTTTTCTTCTTTAGCGTTTCATCGTGTCCTTTTTAATTTGGGGGACGAAGCCGCGGAAATGAATGGCGGTACCTTCTAAATACAGTAACCTTAAGTATAACTATCAAATGGCGCTACTTCCCGAAACCACTATAACTACGGATATGCCGTTGTTTGTGTAATAAAACGTAAAAAGTGAGCAAATAAAAACCAGATTAGAGTAGGCGGTGCAAAGAAAATGTTTGTCTGTGATTAACTGAATTAATTAATCTAATACATTCATGAACTGTCAGATCAGCCTAACGCCGCGTTAGTAACAGACATACTTTTTCTTGGCACCGCCGACTCTAATCTAATTTTTAGTTGCTCACAGGTTATGATGATGCAATAATCTCAAAATTGACAATTTTTTAGTTGTGCCGGTATTCTAGCAAATAGCGATATGTATACAGTCTGTATCATAACGTCCGACAAATATTCACACCACGCGATTGTCTGTTAAAAAACTGGATCGACAAATATAATATCATTTTCTCCAAAAACGTATAGTTTCCAAAATACAGCCGATCAAATATTTTTAAATATGGCAACGTAGTCTAAAAAACAGCACATTTAATTCAATTAAGGGCCGGTCTTTTAACTTCCTTGTAAACTCCCTTTTTACTAAAATGAACATTAAATTAGTTGCTATAGCAACGCGTATTCATGTGATTGAGATAGATGCACTCGTCTAGTTAATCCGAAAGAGATGCATAATGCTTGATAGGCAGCTAAATGATAGATTTTTCAGTTACAAGACAGATAAATTTACAAGTTACTTAAAAGGAAGTTAAAAGATCGGGCCTAAACCCACTCTTCGGGAACATGTATGTAGCGTCCTTTCTTAGCAACCTGGTTTTCAGTAAGAAGCAGGAGAATTCCAAGGTTACTAAAGAGAGAAGGTTGCTTGGTAACTCGTGGACTTCGTGGAGTGACTCGTCATCCAGTAGACCATCTATTTGTGTAATGCATTAATGGGCCTACTGAGTGACGTTGAAAGTTACCAGCCAACCTTCTCTCATTAGTAACCTTGGGAGGATTCTACGAAAATACACTTCAAATTTGACACTGATTTTTAAGTTATCTGGATACACATTTACACAGTTGCCACATCCTTTCAGATTACAAAGTACAACAAAGAATTTGTTTTAGTAAAATCAAAGATTAGTAAAATACAAATTAGAAGTAAACCGGGGGAAAAAAGGAGAAATTATTTAGTTAACTAATCTATTGCATGTTTCATGTCTTCTTGACGAAATTAGATAGATAACTTCACAACCGGAGACTTAAGAGGAAAGTGGTATTATAATTTTTTGTATAGTTTTCAACATAGAATCGCGTGGTGTGAATATTTGTCGGACGTTATACGATACAGCCTGTATACAGCTGAAATAGAAAAAAACGGGAAATGAAATTTTTCCAATTGTAAATTTGGTTGCATTCAAGGTTACTAAAAAGACAGATTGCCTGGTAACTTTCAACGTCACTGCAACGTCACTCAGTAGGCCCATTTAATGCATATACACAAATAGATGGCCTACTGAATGACGCGTCACTCCACGACTTACCAGGCAACCTTCTCTCTTTAGTAACCTTGGGTTGCATTTTTCAATTAATTGTCGACTTGACATGTAAAATGTCACCTACTTATTTGTAAAACCATGGCCTTCTAAATGAAAAGCGAGTTCTATCTGGCCGCGCAAAAGTGCAGTTCAGGCGTGCTCCGCCAAGCACTGCTTACAGGTCGCTTTCTTAACCTAAAATCTTGACAGTTCTGTCACATGTGAATGGTGGATGAGTTCGTGTAAGAACAATTAATGTTATTGTTTTAAACATTTGAGCATATTGGATATTATTTACGTTGGAATAAGGTGGAGTATTTATGTCCAATTTCGACAACTTAATTTAGCATTAAACTATTACGGTTTTAGATTAAAATCTTACCTACATACAGGGTGAGTTATTAAGCGCCCTTTCTTTTCTTTTACAAGGACATTCTACCTATTGAGCACTATAACTTAAAATTATTTTGATACGTACAGAGTGTTACATAAAATAATGGCAGCATGCAGCGGGATTTTTTTTAATGGAACACCCTGTGTATTTTCCTATAGAAAGATATAACACTCGATCCTCTAAACAGCAGCACATAAAATATTTATATTTATTTTACAAATTAAGAGTAAATTAATATTTTATTGAAAACGGTCTGATTTTCAACTTCTCTTAAAATACTAACTGTAAACGTATCGTTTGTCGTACGGAAATAAAAATAGGTAGTGTTATAAAGTAAAGTATAGGGAATAACCTAGATATAAACTGATTTAGTTTCATTTGTTTTTTCAAGTGTTCAAGCCTGTGTAATTGTCTGATTTTCAAATTGCCGTTATTCAATTTTTTTAAATGCAACCCCCCCTATCTCTTTTCACGAATAGATAGTGTTCATGTTCCTCTTCAATTCTGTTATAGGTTTTCTGCATCTAATCCTTACAGTTTTTTTGCTACAAGAAATTTTTTACATTTTTACTCTAAAATCAATATTAAAAAGTTATTTAACGTACCGTATTTTAATTTGTTTAAGACAGCGTCCTCTATTTCATAAAACAGATGGATAATATCAAGTTTACAATTAGTTACAAACTCTTATTACATTATAATCATCGTATTTTTATTGTAATACAGTTCTTTCACCTTGTTGTAATTAACGTCTTAAAATTGATTCGATGTGGTTTACAACAAAAGAAAACATCAGTGTTTGCAAATAATTACCTTAATGTAAAAATTGTTGTACTTCAAAAAAAAATATACAAATAATAAATTAATAATCTAACAAATAAATGAAAATCGGTGAATTTCTTTTGTTCAAGTATTCAGATTTTATTAAATCAAATGTTAATGAAGACAACTGAAGCTTAGGAATAACATCGAATCAATTTTAAAGCATTCTTAATTAAAACAAAATAAAAGAATTGTATTATAACAAAAATACGATGATTATAATGTAATAAGAGTCTGTAATCAATTGTAAACTTGATATTATCCATCTGTTTTATGAAATAGATGACGTTGTCTTAAAGAAATTAAAATACGGTACATTAAATAACTTTTTAATATTGATTTCAGAGTAAAAATGTAAAAAGTTTATTATAGCAAAAGAACTGTAAGGATTAGATACAGAACACCTACAGGGTGAGTTATTAAGCGCCCCTTCTTCCATAGCTCATTTATAGAACGAGATAGAATTTTTTTCTTTTACAAGGATATTCTACCTATTGAGCACTATAACCTAAAATTATTTTGATACATACAGAGTGTTACATAAAATAATGGCAGCATGCAGCGGGATTTTTTTTAATGGAACACTCTGTGTATTTTCCAATAGAAAGATATAACACTCGATCCTCTAAACAGCAGCACATAAAATATTTATATTTATTTAACCAATTAAGAGTAAATTAATATTTTATTGAAAACGGTCTGATTTTCAACTTCTCTTAAAATACTAACTGTAAACGTGTCGTTTGTCGTACAGGAATAAAAATAGGTAGTGTTATAAATTAAAGTATAGGGAATAACCCAGATATAAATTCATTTAGTTTCATTTGTTTTTTCAAGTGTTGAAGCCCGTGTAATTGTCAGATTTTCAAATTTCCGTTATTCAATTTTTTTAAATACAACCCCCCCTATCTCTTTTCACGAATAGATAGTGTTCATGTTCCTCTTCAATTCTGTTATAGGTTTTCTGCATCTAATCCTTACAGTTTTTTTGCTATATAAACTTTTTACATTTTTACTCTGAAATCAATATTAAAAAGTTATTTAATGTACCGTATTTTAATTTGTTTAAGACAGCGCCCTCTATTTCATAAAACAGATGGATAATATCAAGTTTACAATTGATTACAGACTCTTATTACATTATAATAATCGTATTTTTGTTAAGACTAAGATTAAGTAAGACTAAAAGAATTTATATCTAGGTTATTCCTTACACTTTAATTTATAACACTACCGATTTTTATTGCCTTACGACAAACAATACGTTTACAGTTAGTATTTCAAGAGAAGTTGAAAATCAGACCGTTTTCAATAAAATATTAATTTACTCTTAGTTGGTTAATTAAATATAAATATTTTATGCGCTACTGTTTAGAGGATCGCGTGTTATGTCTTCCTATAAGAAAATACACAGGGTATTCCATTTAAAAAATCCTGCTACATGCTGCCATTACTTTATATAACACTCTGTATGTACCAAAATAATTTTAGGATATAGTGCTCGATAGGTAGAATGTCCTTGTGAAAGAAAAAAATTCTACATCGTTCTATAACTGAGCTATGGAAGAAAGGGTGCTTAATAACTCACCCTGTATACTCAGAATCTGTGTTAAGTTACAACATGTACATACAGAGTGTACATTAATGATTGAAGGGTGTTTGAATTTCCCGCCCATTAGATTATTTGTAAAAGTTGGTACTGCATACTATTCTGTTTTACCATGGGCGGCACATAAAATTATATATTATTAAAACAATTTATTAGTGATTAGAAATTATTTTACGTTTATTAATTACATACATTGATATGGAGAATATAAAAAGTAAAGCAGATATAAAATAAAATTATAACATCTGTTCAAAATGTCCCCCATTTGAATCCAAACACAAATTTACTCTTCTTTTCATGTTTTCGAAAACTTTGTGTCGTGTTTCTGGAGTGATGCTGTTGACAGCCTCTGTAATAGCATTTTGTAATTCTTCTAACGTATGGAGACGTTCTGAAAACACTTTATTTTTTAAAAAACCGAACATGAAGAAATCAAGTGGGGTTAAGTCTGGTGACCGAGGAGGCCATCTGTCCCTACTTATTAACCTATCCCCAAAGAACTGTTGCAAATGATTCAACGTTGTCAGTGCAGTGTGGGCTATAGCTCCATCCTGTTGAAAGTAACTCCGTTGTAATTCATCGTCATGAAGTTCTTCAATGAAAGGATTTAAAATTGTTTCTTGATATGCAAGTGCATTAATATTGTGTTGAAAAAAAATAGGTCCAACGATCCTCCTTCTTGACATTGCCAACCACACACCGATCTTCTGAGGATGTAATGAAGTCTCTTCAAAAATATGAGGGTTTTCTGCACACCATATTCTACGGTTTTGCGAATTTACATAACCGCTGAGATGAAACCATGCTTCATCACTGAAGAAAGTTATGTCTAACATATCGTCATTATTTAAGAACTCATTAAACCATTGGCAATATTGCACTCGACGAGGCAAATCAAGAGGTAGCAACTCATGAGTTACAGTTATCTTATATGGATGTAAATGTAGAACCTTCTTGCAAGCCTTTTGACATGTACCAAGTGATAAATTCGTTTGAGCCGATAAACACCGTAAAGACTTCTTCGGACTTACATCCATTCTTTGATGAATATCTGCGATGACTTCTTCGGTGAGAACAGTGGGCCGGCCTGTAGATTTTACTTTAGAAACACTGCCTGTTTCACGAAATCTCTGAATTATACGGCGGACGTGTTGCATAAAAGAATCATATGTGAATACCACTTCAGGGAACTGTTCTTGAAATTGTTGGTGACAACTTTGATAAGAATAATTCCACACATTTTGTTCATTGCGTATCCCCGACCGAAAATAGGCCTCAACAATAAATTTATTGTGCAGGTCCGTGAAAACCATCGCTAACCTAAAACGTTTGTGTGTATTTTTATTTCCTGTTATATGGCTGTACTTACCAATGAAAAATGTCTGACAGCAAAAGTGGAAATAAAAATAACCTTTTCGTTAATACTAACTCAATAATAATAAAATAATTAAATCATAACGTAAACAATACAACACACGCACGCTACTGACGAAATTCAACATATCCAGCATGAATACCAATCTTGTAAGACGAAAATTAATAATTCGATAACGCGCCAAATTCAAACGCCTTTCAATCATTAATGTACACTCTGTATAATAAAGCTTCTTTTCTCATTGTGCGTAATTATCAACACCCTTTTTAACACGTTTTACATTATCAAAAGTCGAAACTCTTTTATGTAAGTTGTTGTAATTATTCATAATACGAAAGCTTTCTAAAGTGCCAGTCTTTCTTTATTACGCAAGCGTACTTCATTCCGACGAGATCAAATGCTCAGTGCGTCCGTGCACCTTAAAGGCAAGTGTTCACAGGCTCGCATCGCACGCGTCGCACGCATCGCATAAATGATCTTTTCTATAGTTTTATATGACGCTGCGTTAACTAGGCCGCATAGAGCAGCGATCGCATTTTCCTATCATTCTCGTGAGAGCAACTTCTGCGATTCGTGCGTGCGACGCGTGCGATGCGAGCCTGTGAACGCTTGCCTTAAAGGTGCGTTTAGACTTGAGCACGCACGCACTGAGCATACGCTCACGCAACGCCCACTTCACATAGGCCGAAGTTAGATAGTGGGGAACATCGAAATTTCGGGGGACGCCAAGATTCTCGGGGGACTCGGTCAGTATCAGGGGGTGCGCACTTAAATTATAAAAGATGAAACACGTTGAATACTTTTCCCCAAGCCGCTAGAGGTGGAAAAAGCGCTAGTGTGGCGTATATCACCACCCCTCCAACGGTAACATAGGATGCACGGCGTAAATCATAAACATAACCCTATAAATTACCACGCCGCCGCGCCGTATCTACACTGAGAAAACAAGATGTGTTAATCCAACCAAAAAACTGTTCATCGAACAAAAAATTGCGTTTCAATACGTTCAAACAATTTCTTTTTATAATTTAACATTTATATAAATGTCATTGATTTTATTTTGTACTAATCGGATTACTATGTCAAAACAAGTAAAACTGTCGTGTTCAATTAACAAAATTCTCATGATACCGCGAAATAAATTTTTACATCTGCGAACACATAACTGCATTTAGTTGAAGAATATTTAACTTTACAATTAACAATTTGAAAATATTGTTTGAAATAAATGTTCTTATTTCCATTAACAAATAATTGTATTTAATTAAAATATATTAAACTGTTCTGTTACAAATTTTTAATGTTGTTTTAAATAAATATGTTTACCTTACAAAACGCATTGATTTGTTGTATCTGTCATATTTTCATGTTCCTTCGACGTTGTTTTACACTTTCTTTAAACAAGAATTCTTGTTAATTTAAATAAAATATTTGTTTTGAAATAAACAGGCATTTTAGGATTATTAACAAATAGCTTGCCCTAAATTCTGAAATATTTTGTTTAATTGCTGAAATCTGCAAGAGTAAAATATTGGAAAAAGTTTTTGCATGGAACTTAAAACTCAAAATTTCAATGTAGATAAATTAAATATTTCTTAGTTTTGTCCATATGACATTTTATAGGATTATTTGGATTTTAAAAACTTTTTCCAATATTTTCTTTTGCAGTTCTTGCCAATTATACAAAATATTTCATAATTAGTGACAAAGACTATAAATTAATAAACTTAAAACATACCTACACTTATTAAACTTAATAATTTTCGTTTAGTCAGTAATTACTGATTACTTCTATTATAAAGTAAACAAACTTTTATTATCTCTTTTGGAAATAAAATAACAGAAGTAGATTCAATAATATATTAATGGAATACAGTAATTTCAGACAAGAAAACTAAAACTAAAAAACTACTTATAAGGAAATAAACTAAGATTTCTTCTAGAGGGCGATGTGATATGCTAAGTTGACGCAATAAATATATTATTGGCGCTAGTATACTAATACCAGAAATACAGTGAACAACATAAAGAAGCAACAAAATCGACACCAAGTCGGCGTTCACATCCGCCCTTAATTTCTTTATTTGTGTAAATACAATACAAGTAATAAAAAATAAAAGCAAATTTTAAATAAAAAATAATATTATGAAGCCAAACACAATACGAGACCCTAAAATCTGTTTTCAATATAGTATTAAATTTTTCTTTTCTTGTTTTACTGATAAAAATAAAGTCCCTTTCTTCCGTCAGAAAGTATTTGTAAAAGGCTGGGTCGATATGATGGCAGTTCCTGTATGTTAAAACAGTTTAATTTACTTGTTTCTTTGACAATGTATATTTGAAAATGTTCATCTAATTCTAGAGTTTCAAACATTTTGAGTACGAAATATATGTCTTTTTTTTCTGAAAGAAATATATTACAAATATATCCAAAAATTGGGTAAAAATTTTCAAAATTTGTCACTAAACAAAATCCAGGCTTAAAAACCTCACCTTGTATTTTTATCCAAGACACAGAACAAAAATTTTTTGGATTAATATAATTTAAAACATTACATTTAAGGGAACTGAAATAATGAATCTCTGAAGCAGTCGTTGAAGTTACCGGACCATATTCAGTGTTTTCTCTTAATCCTGTTTCAGACAAAATTCTAAAACAAAAAGCTAATTGATGTTTTACACACAATGTATGAGTTATATTTACTCTTGAATTAACACAGTTTGCATTTGTCTTTAAAGATCGATGCTTAGCTTCAAATCTTATGCTGGAAATATACCGCAAAGGTCCTACCTTTTTCATTATTGTTGGATAATGCACCAAAAAATGATGCTTTGGTTTAAGATTTCCAAAATTCTGAATGTAAATTGTATGATGCTCACTAATTAAGGTTTTTAATAATTCATTATCATTTACTGTTACACACGGAAGTGAAATAATGTCACAAATTTGTTTCAAAGTCACATACAATTCCCAAGGAGCATCATCCTGAGGTACAAAATCACCTACCAAAACGGAAAAATATCTCACGAAAGTTTTCATTTCTGATGCAGTGTAAATAAGATATTTGTTTAAAACTTGTTTCTTAGGAATTGGAGGCGGCTTATTTTCTACTGAGAAGTTAATTTTTTTCAGTCTTGTATTAATTTGGTTTAACGTAAATTTTTTTTTTTGAATTATGTAATACCACAACAGATTTCCCATATCGTATCGGCATACTCCTTCATATATGTCATGCATAATATCGCAACTGATATTCATCACACAATGAAAAGTTAGTAATTGATGAAATT
The DNA here is from genome assembly GCA_033060865.1 of Dorcus hopei. NCBI lineage: Eukaryota > Metazoa > Arthropoda > Insecta > Coleoptera > Lucanidae > Dorcus > Dorcus hopei. The sequence continues at coordinate 7,518,992 of CM065423.1, read as the reverse complement.
CACATGATGCTTTAATGCCATTTTGATTTTTCTGTAAATCAAGATTATAATTATCCACTGTTCGTAATGCAGTAAAGTTTTCTGCAATTTGAGTAACTGTTACAATTTTTGGATCTCTACAAAATCTACAAAAATTATTAGAATTGAAGCTTTCAGTAAATCCTAAAAGCTTGTGAACACCTAAATTATCTCCTAATATTAGTATAACTACAAAATATATCTTTTTGTTTTCATTATTTACACATATAGTTATTCCATTTGTTTCCAGCTCCAAAAAATCATTAATGAGATGCTTAAAAATCGGTCCATTGCCGAAAGCACTTAAGTCTTTTGTATAATGTAACTGTGCTAAAAATATGTTTTCTAATTGAGCTGCATAATTAGGTGGTATACACATTAGAGAATAATAAATGGCACCTAATTTAGAAAGTCCAGCATGAGTTCCTAACGGATTATTTACCTCAAAATCATCAAAATACAAACACAAAGGTACAACAACATCATTTTCATATTTATGTACAATAGTCTGCCATAAATCTGTTTGTATAATGTTACTACATACGGACCCCTTATTCCATAAAGCGTTCATGTAATTAACAATTTCTGTATAAACGTTAGGTAGTTCTAAAAACGCCTTCAAAACTTTTGCGGGTGGTATAAATTGCAACGTACAAGCTTCAGTATTTGGTTTTATAACTGAAACAGATATTGGTTTTATGAAAGCGCCACTGTCTTCAAAAAATTTTAATCGAAGGTATTCTGTACATAGGTTACTGAAAAGATTTCCCATATAGTGATGCATGTTATGTATTTCTATTAGCTGTAGATGATTAGGATTGAATGAAATAGCTGATGTTTTTATCTGTAAAGCATTTGAAATAGTTTTGAATATGAATTCAACTTGATCAATAATGTCTTGAACAACGTTTCGAGTTAAAAAATACTTACTGTACAGGTTTGATACAAATTTAATAATACTGGAATTTATTTCACCATAGAAATCATCTACTGTAGCAGTTGAAGAGAAACTGTTATTGTAAATTACTTCAGTATCAGCATTACTCACTTGTAATTCTTCATGAATTGTGACATGTACATTAGAGCAATCATTTCTATATTCGGTAAGAATAGGTGATTTTTCATTTCTTTTTGAAAAAGTTTGTGTCTTATGCTTCTCTGCCAAATGTCGTTTAAAAGAATAAATATTTTGAAAAATTCTGTGACAATTTGTTTGACGACATTTATATCGATAAGTATAAACGTGTTTCAGTTTTAAATGCAAAATTATTGACTTCAGGGCTTCGTATTCTGTTTCACAACAGGGACATAAATACATTTTGAATTACTTTTAATTAAACTCAAAATTCTCCTAATTCTTGAAGATACGTATCGACACCTGGAATTCGTTTGTCCCAGGGTGTATTAATATTGTAAATCGCTTTTTGAATTATTAGCCATATATGTTCACTTTCTACAGGATATGAAGTACTGAATACATGAAAAGATTTAAAGCATAAATCGACAGCTTTCATAACAGAATTGACTTTGTAAATAAAATTATCAATTATAATAAAAGTCGAGTTAATTTCGGAAAATGATGGACCAACAGTAATGATATATGGTTGAACAGGTAACGAATAATCAGCTAGCTTTTGTTTCCGATTTTTGATGTACGTGTGAATATCACCAGCGGTCTAGAACAAGGCGGATATATTAATATTAGAATTTTGTTTTTAAATCTTTTTACCTTTACAATATTCAAAATACTGTCGCGGCACTCAGCAATCGATGGCTTCCAATGTTTTTCCTTTTTTCTGTATCTAGTAACAGGTGGGAAGATTTCTGGCAGTAAATAAAACTGGATGGCAAATTTTAAATCTGAAATTTGAATTCATAAGTAAAGTAACGAGCGTCCAAAATTTATTGCAGTCCTGGGTGGCTGTGGAAGCAATCATTTTTAATTACATAATTATTACTTAAAATAAAATGCTTGCTTCCACAGTTGCACAGGACTGCAATAAATTTTGGACTTGTTATTTATATAAGTGAGAATTTTATTACTTATTTAACAAAAAAAAAAACTACATTTCACTGAAAAAAAAAATTGAAACGTCCGTTATTTAATATTTCTATAAATAAATAATAAATATGAACAATTTTCTAGTTACTTAAATATGTAATTAAATTATTAATTCAACAATTTTCTTTCCTTAAAATGAATAAAATTATAGACTATATTATTGTAAATACAAAAACGGTTCGTAATTTTGTGAATACTTTACTGATTTACTGAAATAGTTAACAATTGCAATCGAAAAGGAGCAGAAATTAAATATGAATTTCAGGTATAACGGGCACTTATGTACTTGTAATTTACCTTCACTCAATTCCGAATCTAATTGACTTTTCAATTGTTCAGATTCTTTATCAATTTTTCTTTCTATTTTCAGGCTCCTTTCATAGAATATATTCCATTTGTCGTATAAAGCATTCCCACTGGAATATTTACTGCAAAAATCTTCTTCAACCTATGAGAAAACAAATTGTTAATCTTAAATAGTTCTAAAAATTCTAAAAATAAATTATGTTGTGCTTTTAGAAGAATTATATTAATTCTACATAATTAATGTAAAGTGAACATTTTATTATTTATTACATTGAATCGTATGAATAAAAATGAAGCAAGTGCTTTTATGCATATACATCTGGTTTTTTTTTTAAACCTAAGATACAAAGAGAACGTAAATTTATAGCGTTTTGGCACCGTTTCCCATCAAACTTCCAATACGAAAACGTGATACCACATACCTACTGTGAATCATTTTCCAAATCCTTTCTGTAAGAATTCTTATTATATGAGATTCAATATTTAGAATTTAAATCTTCTACGAAATTGGTAATTTTCAAAGGTGAATTTGATACTAAAGCATTTGCTTCGTTTTATTCGTTCAGTGCACTGGAATAATAATTTGTTGATTTATTTGGATACAACCGCAAGAAAATATTCTCCTGCATGGGAAATTGTGTAGTAATAAAAGGAAATAATAAGGACCTTTAAGAAATGCATTACATTAAATATGAGAGATATGTACATTTTCATTATTTTTAAGATGTCACAGTTTCCTGTACAAGGAGATTTTTTGTAAAACCAGTAATTCAAATAATCTCTAATCAAAAACCATATGATATGAAATAATTTTCTTACCAATTGCTGAGTTTCATTAAGAGTAAAAATTTTCCACTCTTTAATAAATTCCAAAACAGCTCCGCGTTTAGAATTACGTATTTCATTCGTAGTATTCCAGTGATACATTAATGTATTCCACGGTTCTGTATTGTGCTTTAGCCATTCTATGCTGTCTCGTATTTCGCCTTAAAATTTATGAATTAAATTTATGATGAATTTTTGAAAATTCCTTTTAACTTACCAGATATTTCAGGGTTATCTTCTTCCGGACTTTTCTTCAGTGCATTGTACATTCGTTGTATGTTCCGATATTTATCTATTAATTTACCTTTCGAATTAATAGGTTTTTTTAAGGGTGTACTATTAGCACTCATATAAGGAATGTAATATGCACTTCGACTTTCTGTGGGAAATAAATTGCAAATTTTTTCAGAAAGATTTTCAAAATCTTCATGAACTAGCCTATTAAAAAAAAATTATAATTATTTAAGATGATATTTTTTTGTTTAAACTGTCATACTTTTCGCATTCCATTAAGATGTCCTTCAATAATAATTCAACGAGCATACTTCTAGTTTTTCTATTCAGTCTGTTTTCCTTGGTGTAATACATTAAAATATACTTTCCTTGGCTGCTCATCTCCAAAAATTTTTTTAAATTTAAATTATAGGTCATTCTACAGGCTCTTTTAAAATTTTCTTGTCCATAAAATGCATTATTTGACGTACATGCTTTTCTTATTCTACTTTCAGAAACAGCAGGTGGATAATCATCTATAATGTTTGAAGTCGAGGGTGTGTGTACATTTATTGCAGAGAGTACATTTGGTGCACTCGGTGTATTTGGTCTACTTGCTGTACTTGGTGTACTAGGAGGATCTGATGTTGGTGTACTTATATCTTCAACAACAATTTCAGACTCTCCACCAGCTTTATATATTTTGTAATGAGATAAAAATTTTATTCGAACGCCAATTACTGGAATTAATTCCTTAATGTAGGCGTCTAAAGTGGCAAATGCTTCGGTATCAATTTCATGCTCTAGTAAAAAAAATAATTTAATGTTAAATAGGTAAAGTGAAAACACGCAATTATTTAAATGTTACTTTCAATAGCAAATTAAAATTTTCCGTATAAGATGTATTTTTTTATAATCAATGAACAGCAGTGACATATGTATAGTACTGTCCGAATTAAAAGTCTGGAACACCCTAAATATTTCTTAAACTATTTTCTTTTTGCGAAAATACTCGAACATGTCGTTTAGTATATACATTAAATTTGCCATATTTTATAGTGGTTCTTTATCTGTATAGTAGCATTGGGGTACAAAAATAATTTCAATTTTTTTTAAACCCCCATTTTTTATTAAGAATTTAAAAAAACACATTTCTTTATAGAAAAAATATGCTCTTTTGAAGTACAAAAAGGTGGGATACAAAAATAATTTTTTAATTTTGAATTACTAGTTTATAAATATACAATTTTTGTACTCCAGTATTACCACCAATAGTACGCCACTGTACAAATAAATGAACCCCTACAACATTATGTGGAAAATTTAAAGTACAAATAAACGGCTCCGAGCGTTATTGCAAAAAGAATATAGATATTTTAGGAAATATTTATGGTGCTCCAGATTTTTTATCCACACTGTATAATATGATAGTATTGAGTTTTCAAAAATTATTTCAGTCAGGCCACGATAACATTGATGCATTGTAATTTTAATGATATAAATAACGACACAACCTACCTTACAAGTTCTTTTATGTATTTGAAAGCCCGATATAATAAAACTATAATACATGTAATTCCCCTGATGAAACTGCGTAATTCAAAACCTGAATTTCTGGTTTGTAGAAGCATGCTACTAAATACTAAATCAAGACGAAGGAAAACTACTCCTATACAGTAAGTTATTACTTACCTTGAAATACTGGAATAAGATTTTCAAATCCCCAGTCAGTTAAAATTGTTTTAACATTATTGTCTGCCATGTTAACCGCACACAAGTTCACGACGCAACCGTCCAGCCTTTGACGAGCCAAATGGCGTATTGGCGATGTTATATACGATATAAATTCGTTACAAAACGATCTATTTCCTTCAATATTAGAATGACTAACAGCCCATTTTAATTTGACATTTATTTTTTGTTGTAAGAAATATCTTATTTATTTCATTTGATTTTATGTACGTTTTATTTTAACCAAATAGCTCACTGTTATGTTATACAAATACATTTGTTTACAATAAACCAAATATTTAGTTGTAAATGTCTGTAATAATAAATTGTATTTAAAGTAACCACACAAAATTAAAATGATATTTTTCTTGCAGTAACATGCGTATGAATACCTATTTAACAAAAATTGTAGTGTAATCAACATTTTTATTCACAACAAAAAGAAAACTGTTATATCAATGCATTTTGTTTTCTCAGTGTACGCTTGCATATCGTATCGTTTGTTTGTTCGCCGATTTGTAAGCGAAAATTGTGCAGCTGAATGCTGAAAGAGTTTGTGTGTGGTATTAGTTCGGTGTAGTGTGTTGTATTGTATATAGTGTTGTAGTAATGTAATAAAGTGTTTTTTTTTCTTTTCAATATGACTTGTTTTTGCACATCCTATTTTACCTTTCACTTTCATGCGATTTGGTTTCCTTCATTGTTATGTTAAGCAACTTCAGCTGTTACTATTTTTCAAAATCAAACAGAAACAAATAATGATAATTGGATTACAAGGTGTTCTATAGCGCTTAAATCTCCCGCGCTTTGTGTCGCTGCTTTTCCCCAAGCCTACAGATGGTACCGCTCACTCGTATTACTATTTTTTATTAAAACTTTCCTTTCTATCTTGTTACATTTATCTATGGTCAGTATGCGTCTCGCCGTTGAACTGTTAGCGCGTACGTAAATGCGCTTACTGATTAATTTAAAATGGTCACTTCATGTTCAGTACCGCAGTGTGAAAGTAACTCATCTGTTTTAATTATGTATTATTATTACATCTCGTATTTAATTATTAAGAGAACTTATTTTTTAACATTATTAAAAATTTCCTTTTTTTTAAGAATCATAGTAGTCCTCGCTGCGACTCCTGGACAATAGTAGTTAGAACTATTATGTATTGTATGTAGTTCAGTTAACTCTGCTATATCGTTCATATTTCCAATAGTTTCAAATGATTTATTTCTTTTTTTAATTTAAAGATATTGGAAAGAACAAAAATAATTAAGTACATTATTTTTAAACTCGTGCTCGTGTGTTTATATAATTATATTCCACACACGTGCATTGTATATATTTTAACATGTTGGAATTAGTTTTATGAATATATTTAATTTTACAATAATAAATTTATGGTCAATTCTGACTCCGCATTACACATTCGGCATTAGATAAATAATATGTCAGTTAACGGCGCGACGCGCGCGGCATTGTCTCAAGTTCTCGGGGTAATCTCCCACTCCTTTGAGCAGGCCTATTATTCAGTGGGCGTTGGCTCACGGCATTCGTTCGCGCTCGCGAAGAGCGTTTAAATTAAAATTCATTTTCCAACGAATGGGCTGATCCAGTTATTCGCAGACGTGCGTTGAAAATGAACGACAAAATAGCCGCGTTTATTGTGACGTATACTTTCATAAAAAAAAGGAAATTCGAAAACGTAGACGCCGTCGTTGGGGACAAACGCCAATTTTTTGTAATAGACAAAATAATGTATTAAGCAATTTAGTGTCAGAGTGTCGTTATGACCAATTGAGAGACTTTACAAGAATGACCAAAACCGATTTCGAATATTTGCTCAGCTTGATAGCACCAAAGATTGTCAAAAAAGATACAAGATACCTCGAACATACGCCGCAAATTCAGTGTGGTACAAATTGAGCATTCGCGAACCAATTAATTCTTTTGAGCATGTACCCGAGACCGACACCAAGCGGATCGCGCTCGCTGCTGTTCGCGCATAGGAAAACACATAGTAAGCGTGCGCGCATAACCGTTTCATAGATAAGGTTGCTGAGGTTTTTAAAAAATCATTCTCATATAATGTCGGCAACTGCTTGAACGCTACATTATTTGATTGCACATCGATCACATTAAGATCATTCAAAATTCAGTATAGGAAGTTTCTGCTTGGCGAATAATTAATTATAACCATATTGTCAATTTATGAGATCAGCATTTTAAGATAATCTGGTCATGCTACATATATGTAGTTACATGCATATTTAATCGGTATTGGTTTTTTATGCTTGTGCACACTAGTTAATCATTTATTAAAATCTTAAGTTAATTTTTTGTTCTTTTGTTTTTGATTTTGTTTTTCTCTTTTCTTTCTTTTTGAAGGGGTGCAAGGGGGAACAGACGACTCAATGAGTTAATCTGATTGTACTCCTTTTGGCAAAAAAGAATGACATTTATTTATAAGTAATAAATTTATGTGTCCATGTAATTAAATTTGCCAATAAAATTATTATTATTATTATTATACATAAATAGATGGGACACTCAATAGAAAGTTGGAGTATCTTGTAAAGCGGCCTCTACATTTAGGGGAAAAAGTAACCGTAGCTCCAAACCCAAATATAGCCTTTGATATTTCAATACTTAATTTTCATTTATCATTTATCAACACAATAAATATAATCATACGTTAAAAATAAATATCGTTATGATTTTACCATGTGTAACCATAGCAATATTTACTTTTAGTCGATGATTACATGTATTTAGTGTTGGTGAAACCCAGCAATAACTTGTAAAACCGAAAATAAAACACAGTTTCATAAAACAAATATATTTAAGTACATTTAAAATAAGTACAGTGCATTATAATACCATTGTTTATGTATTTATAGTTAGTTAACCTAGTCTTCAGAATGTGCTGCCATCTAATAACTGTTGATTAAAACAAAATACACGAACGGGTGACGAACGGCATGTGTTTATAAAGTTTGAAACTCGGCTGAAAGAAAAATTATTTTATCTACTGTCGGCTGAAATCTGACGAGCGGCTAAAATCTCCGCACGACTTCTTGTGGTGGGAGAGAATCAGCGGTTAATTTGACTTGCGCCTACGGAGGTTAGGACTTCGGAAGCTCTTAAATATAGATTTGACAATAAGAGTAATTAGAAAAGACACTGAAGAATTTGAATTAAAAAATAAATTGATAAATTTTCCACAAAAATTAATATATTGAACCAAGTTCATTTCAAAATTACTTAAAATATTCTTTAATTTAAGGGCATAAAATATTTCATTATAACATACTGAAAAATTCAAATATTTATTTACATGTTATTAAAAAATATATTACATTAAGAAAAAAATTACAAATAACTTATAATGTTCAAGTTCTCAATTTCTGTTTACCTGTTTCTTTTTTAATTCTTTCTCTGTGGTTTGCCTTTTTCTTTTAGTACTATGGAAAGACATCTGCTATTTTTATTTGCTGATTCTGTAACTGATATTATTAAGGTCTAGTTTTATACAATCGTTGAATAACTGTTCGCCGAATATCCTTTAATGTTCCTTCATATGTACTCACACCTACATGGGGCCTTTTAATAATATTGAAAGTGATATTGTTTCCTTCAATTTTCGGTATATTTCAGAAAGTGATTGTTGATCTTTAAAAAAAAATACATCTTTCAAATTATTTATTAAATTATCACTTTTATTTTTAACCTTATTGCATGTGTTATTTTTTATACTTTATGTAATAGGTGCAGACAGCAAATATGTTTCTGGTTGCTCATTTTCATTACAATAATTATTTTTTTCGTAAGTATTATCCCTAGTGATGTTCTCAACAAGAGAGTGAATATGTTTACAAAATGGGTTCCGTATGGAATAAAATTCACAGTCGCATGAATATGATTGTACTCACATTTTGCAATACTGACATTAATTTACAACATATTTGTGTTTCTTATAACAATATAAAATTTTTCTTTGGTATTTAACTGATACGTGTTTATATTGATTTGATTGATATTGCAATCAAAACTTAATGATGCTCTGTGATGATTTATAATTTATGTTATATGGCAATTAATCTTTCCTGTAGTAATTTTTAAAATTCTTTCGACCGTCTTTTCATGAATAAAATTAATTACAGTATGTGGTCCCTCATCCAATCTCTGTACTTTTCTACCTTCCAGACAGAAATATCTAATTACTTTAACATGGATTATACAGGATGTCCCAAAACCCTCGTTTGAGACTGAAACAGTATATAGAGAGGCGCAAAAGAAACAACTTTTTTCAATACTTTTTTTCCAAAAGTCGATAATTAGGGAGTTATAATTCCCTGAAAGAGGGATGAAACTTATTTTTTTTTTTTGGCAACATCTTCTGAATCCTTTAAGTTATCAAACTAATATTTGAAACTTAGATATAAGGTACCTAACTGAACATTTACAATGCATTTGTCAGATCCTTCCTCCCTTTTAATGGGTAGTTTGAGGGGATTACTGTCAATTTTTTACGATAACCAAATGCAATGGACGTATGTTAACTTATAAACCTCAATTACTCGAAAACGGTTACGTTTATCGAAATGCAATAAGAGAGCCTTCTTGTGCCAAATCTAAAGAATATTCTCTTCATAAATTTTTGATGAAATATGTAAAAATAAAAAGTTAGGAATAAAATACTGAAACGTCACCCCTTATAAAAAGGAGGGAGGATCTAACAAATACGTTGTAAATGCGTAGTTAGGTGCCTTATACCTGAATTTAAAATGTTAGTTTCATAACTTTAAGGATCCAGAAGATATTGCCAAAAGAACAATATTTTCCAACCCTCTTTCAGTGCTTATAATTCCTTTATTATTGACTTTTGGAAAAAAAAGTATTGAAAAAAGTTGTTTCTTTTGCGCCTCTCTATATACTGTTTCAGTCTCAAACGAGGGTTTTGGGACACCCGGTACATGCATGTTTGTGTTCATACCACAGTTTTTTCTCATTTCTAATTATTCTCATTTTTAATTATTCTCATGATCAAACTTGTATTTAATGGTTTCTTTAATATAGCGAAGTCCTAACTTCCGTATGCACAATTCAAATTAACCGCTAATTCCCTCCCACCACAAGAAGTCGTGCGGAGGTTTTAGCCGCTCCTTGAAATCTGATTTATAGCCGATTTGATGAATATGAACGAAATTGTCGTCGCTTTGTAAATACATATACAGGGTGGCCCAACAAAAACGAAATAGACTGAATATCTTCCAAGAAAATTTTTGTTTAAAAAAACGCAAGAATAGATGGATATACCATATGTCCAAATAAATTTTTGATAAAGGTAGGTCATGGAGTGTAAAAATCTACAACAACAAGCAGTTTTTGAAGTCAGTGACATATCAAGCTGCAAGATATGGCCTATTAAACTTCAATTTTTTTTTAACAAATTCAAAACATTATTTGATTTGAAATTTATTCATTATTGATAAATAAAGTAAAATTTGGTGAAATTTTTTCCCGTTTGGTCAAAATCCTCCATTATATGCTTTTATATTTTTGCATATGCATTTTCATTTTTGCATATGCATTTTAGTTAAAAGTCATAAACATGCGAATATGCACTTAACATGCATTTTGCATATTTTCAAAGCTCTAGTGATAACTCATATGAAAGCTAATTTTAATAGTAATTTACTGTGCGAATTGAAATTACGTAAAGATATTGAAAACTAATGGCGGATTTCACAAACGTTACTTAAATTGAATAAATTGTAACAATTTTTTCCCCGAAAGAGGGCGTTAAAATCAAATTTTCGGACATTCATATTCACATTACTCTATAAAATTACCTTTTCAATGAGATGCCATTCATGGTACATTTCCTATTTAAATTCTATTGGTTAGAGAGCTGGAAGGGAGGGGGATGACATATGACAGTTCGGTATAGGATAGAAAAGTGTCCCCCTGGGATTATAAATCGACCTATTTTTGCGTTTTTTCAAGCAAAAATTTTCTTGGGAGATATTCAGTCTGTTTCGTTTTCGTTGGGCCACCCTGTATCTGCAGGAAAACGAGAGCCTGCGTTTAATTACTTTAGATTTGGAACATTTGAGACTTTTGTTTTATTTGTTATCACACTAAAATTTACAAAAATATCGTACGTACAGTCGCGGACAAAAAAGTTGACTTTTTTAAGCCAATTTTATAATATAAAATTTTTGCTAGGTTATTGTAATTATGAGCTGATATTTACGGATGACAAAAAATAACTATTACTGATTGTAATCCATAAGTTTCAGTTCATAATTACAACCAACAGGCAAAAGTTTTATATTATAAAATTGACGTAAAACAGTCCACTTTTTTGTACACGATTGTATATTAAAAAAATATATCAAAATCGCCTGCATTTTGTTTTATTTTTATTTATCGTTTTACATTTATTTAAATAAAAATTCATTACAAGATCCTATTTTTTTGTTAACTTTCTGTGAAAAATTTTTTAATTAAATTTTCTTATTTCTCCGTCACAAACTATTTTTAAGAGTGTGTATAAATATATTGAGAGTCCCTCGACATGTGAATTCCAGAATTTTTATTTTTAAATCTATTTACATGAAATTTGAAAAGTATTAATTAAGCAAAAAAAATGAATTTTCCAGCAAAATATCGAGCATAGAGTGTTCCATTTAAAACATGTAGAGTGCCGCAATGGAAATAGGATCCAAATGGTTCCAGTGTCCACCAATAATTTTTTTAAATTTTCATTTGCTTTTGTTGTGTTGTAAATATTTTGTCATATAATTTTAATTTTTATGTCTATTGGTTGCCGGGTTTTAAAAGATAAATATTTTGTCATATAATTTTAATTTTTATCTCTATTGGTTGCCGAGTTATTTGCAGAAAACCGAAAATCGCAGAATTTTCAAAGGGTGTTTTTGCTCACTTAGGGCTTTTTTGGGCAGGTAAAATAATTCCGTGTTCACTGTAGGGTGAACTACTAACCCACAAAGTTTCAGTTTTTTTGAATTTTCGGGTTGGGAACTTTCCCTTATTAGCGGCAATGTTCGTTAACCTGAATTTATAATCCATTTTTTACATCGTACATCGTAATGAATGGGAAAGATAAATTTTCTAAGTTCAGGGTTTCTTCTCAGGCTCTTTTCGCACATAAAATAACTACATTTATCTACGACTAAAATGTAATGGAAGTATTATATGTGTGGTTTGTGAACAATAATGCCATGCAATATTCTATTAGGGAATAATGACGAGGGATTAATAGTCATTATTCCCTCTTGCTCACCAATTACAAAATTTCTCTAATCAAATAATACCATGGCAACAAAATACATAAACTCAAAACTGTCATTGTTAAACGCGTAGTGTTTGTGAATTTGTACTGTTCATTAAAAATCTCTTAGTCGTAGATAAAGTAGAGTATACTACTCGCAATAATGGCTATTATTCCCTCGGAGTGTTACTCCCTCGCGCTGCGCGCTCGGTTCGTAAATACTTTTCCTCGGGAATAATAGCTAACATCCTAAAAAATTCGTCGAGAAATTAGAACAAAATGTGACTAATTTAAGTATTATGTTCACAACTATAACGAAACTCGGTGACATACACGGCAACACCACAGTGTAACACAGCGCAAACAAATCAAGACGGCATTTATTGGAAACAGTTGATGAGTGGAGATTCAAACCTGTTAACGTCGGCTGGAGTGCTACACTTCTAGTCCATCGCCCCCTATCAATCTTGGTCCAGAACTAAAATTAATTTCCGTCGGTTGACTAACTAGACATATATAAGCAATGATAATACATACAACCACTATAGAATTAACGTCAGAGTAATATACGAAATTATAATTTTTATGTAGTCTACAATTGGACTGTATAATTCCAAAAGGACAAACAGACCAAAGCCTCAGTAAAATTCACGATCATCCTATTGTATTTTCTACACTAAAACTACAAACTGTGATATCTCAAAATATGGTTCATTGGTCTGTTCGTCGTTTTGAAATAACAAGGTCGACTTAATAGTCTGTTTAGTTTTAATAAAAATAAAAAATGCTCATCAGTTCATCACCTAAATGTGAAAACGTTCAGGTTAAAGCCTGTTGCAGACGATACACAGTAACTGGCGTGAGTACTATTACTGTGCATCAAATTTGAGCGTGTGAACAGTTTTTACTTAGTGAATGTGCGAGTGCAAGTTGCTTAGTTTTACTCGCTTTGGTCCTTGCGCCAGTTAGCCCCACTCCGCTGCTTTCATCCCATGCTAACCACATTTTCTCTTACTTCGCATCGTTCGAACACGACCAACATGACGTTGTCGTTACTGGCACAAGTTCATTTTTGTCTGCAGACCTGCCTGCGAGAAGTTCCAGGGCTGTCTACTATAAACTAACACTGTGCAAGGCAAGGTGCAAGTGGGTACCAACGTATGAACGCTGGCACAAGTACTAATCGTTAGTACTTGCGCCAGTTACTGTGCATCGTCTGCAACAGGCTTAACAATTGTCAGAGAATCAGCTGTTGGTACATCACATTTCAACATTCAAATCGATTTATGCTAATAAAAGATTCTGACCTTTGTTTTCAAATTTTCATATCAAACTATAACCTCCACAATCAAACAGCTAGTGTTCAAACAAAACAAAAAATTACTACGGACTAAACAATGTCGACAGTACTGACCATAAACTAAATGCAGGGCAACGAATCCAAAAATATTCTCACCTTCTGGAACAGGTATACTCTTACCTTCCGGAACAGGTTCATCTAATTGCTGGTTCTCTTCATTTATCGTCTCTATTTGCAGGGGCTCTAAATAACATAATTGAAATTAATAATAATAGTTATCTACCAAAATTTAAGACAGATTACTACCTGGTAAATGTTCAGTGAGAACAGCTGTATGAAGTAAAATATTATTTCTGCCGAAACAGTTTTCTATCAAATGTTTAAACGATAAAACTTTAAAAATAAACGATAACTTTAAAGTAACACAAACCACAACAACGCCATGCTACAAAGAGCATAATCGCATAACGCCATCATAACGCTTGTAACTTGCATTCGATTGGTTGGACAGGTCGGCGGCGTTCCGGAAGTTAGGCGCCAAATTTAAATTTATGCACTGCTGCGACCTCTACAATTAGGGGAAATACTACTACCTCATTTTGCTAGGTACCAACACAGATAATAGAGCTTTACAGATGGCCCACCTCGTAAAAGTAAAGTGACGCTCCAAATTAGGAAACGAATGAGGCCTTAGTTTGGAAACGACACACATTGGCGCTGATAAAATATTCACGTTCTAGTATGTGTCAGAACCTAAGTGCAAAAGAGACCATCAAGAATAATTTGTATAGAAAACTACTGCGGTCATTTACGAATTATCCGTAGAGGTTAGTAACACAGGTTAGGAAGAAACGAAGGGAAAGACATCATGTTATTGCAACGTACTTACGAAATTTTAAGTTTTTGCGTGTCCGTTTTTAGGGCGAAATACAGCTTGGAAACTAAGTAGCGGATAAAATCCATAATTCCCTTAATACTTGTGATAATGAAAAGTATAAAAGGGTATAGCGATTCAAATTACAGCGCATATGAAGAGTACAGGAAAAACCGGCTAAGTCACACGCATGTTTATCGTAACCTTGAATTGTGTAAACATTTGGTACTCTATGCAGCCTACGGGTTTGATGTTTTAAACATGTATAAAACATGATAAGGACTTATGTTATCAAGCTGCGAGTTCTTAACATCAATTTAGTAAAAAATTGTAATAAATTTTAACCTAAAACTTAGACATAGCTGGTTTTTTCCCTGTACTCTTCATAATACATATGAAGAAGTCATTTGCAGATGTTATAACGTCGTTTATATTTTTTTAATGACAACCTACATTTTTTATTTAGTATTTTGGTAGGATTTCTTACTCTGGTATCAACCGTATAAAATTTTAGACTGATTACATAACAAACATTTTTAGATAATCAGCCTCAAAGTTTTAATAGTAAAGTTGTTTCTGAAGAAGCAGATTACAGATTATTTTTTTAAATGTATTTCTAAATAAAAAAAGATAGAAATTTTATACAAATACAAATTCTACAAAAACATACAGAACAATATGATACGAAAATAAGTGGTACAAACGCAAATATAATTTATTATTGACCTGTAAAACTTCACCGACGTGAAGTTAGCAATAGATTTCCAGCAATAAAATTCTAGAACTTTATCACCAAAATGCATAAAAATAAGTTAATAAATTGACGGTATTATACAAATTTCGGCAGATATTCATCAATATGAATGCTATTAAAGAATATTTATTCCCTTTTTTTTCCGAGGATATTTATAGATAAACACGATAACTATAGAACAAGAAAATCCCATATATGGATGGTTGACGTGAAAATTTTTGAAAATAACAAGCAGAATATCAATTTATAATCATTTCTACGCAACATATAAAAAAATTGCGATGGAACCCCTCTTAGTTTTTTTGTAATTAAATTTCAAACTCCTGGGAACAGCAAGCGTGCGTTCTTTAACAAAACGTGTATGGCTGGGTAGTTGACGTGAAAATTTTTGAAAATAACCAGCAGAGCATCAATTTACAATCATTTCTACGCAACATATAAAAAAATTGCGATGGAACCCCTCTTAGTTTTTTTGTAATTAAATTTCAAACTCCTGCGAACAGCAAGCGTGCGTTCTTTTTTTATATGTTGCGTAAAAATGATTATAAATTGATAGCATTCATATTGATGAATATCTACCGAAATTTGTATAATACCGTCAATTTATTAACTTATTTTTATGCATTTATTGCTAACTTCACGTCGGTTAAAAATTCTTATTTTTGGATGGGGTTTACATTTATTTGTCAGTTTTTTTGCAGATCCCCATTTACATTCTTTGTAAATTTTGACAGTAATTAATAAGTCGCTCATATAGTTTTTATGTTCTTAACGTAAAAGCGTTTATTTCCTGATTTTTGCGTAGTCATAGCGTAAATGTAAAATTTAGCGTAAAATTAGCGTTGAGCGCGTCAAAACACTCAAAACATCAATTTTTCGTTAGTTGTTATGTCGTAAACCATAGAGAATATTCGTTAAAACGGGGAGCAGGGATTCCAAAAATAAAACATGTTAGTCTTCCATTACACAAGCCCGGGTAATCCCCGTAGTTCTTTATTCATTCACTCATATTCTCTACTGTTACAGTGTCCTTATGAACTATTCATCTTTAACGCCCTCTATCTTGACAGCTCATTAGTGACATCATTCGGATATTTTCCGAATTACTATTTAGTAGCCTTTCGCATGCGCTGATTATGTACGGTTCGTAAGAAATTTAATTTTGTTTTTACGTATCCGGGTGTCATCTATTGAATATAATTTGAACATATTTTGGAACGTCCAAACACGTCTATGTCTCGGGCTATCTGTAAAGCTCTATTATCTGTGGTACCAGGTACCCAGATCTCCAATAAAATAGCGTTTTCTGCTCGTTGCACTTTCTTGAACTGAGTGCAAATGTCACATTCCACTGGTAGATGTAGTGCGCACTTTTTAAGAATTTTGTATTCTACTGGCACATGTGCACCGAGAAGTTTCGCACCGAGTGCAAGAAAAGTGGCCCTCGCTGTGTGACTTAGGGCCAGTATTCGAGTGCAAATATGTCGGACGCATATAGAGAATTTACAGTACTCGCAAACTGTTTATTGGAAGAAACGTCATCTTCATCTGAAGAAGATGAAATGGCTTTTCTATTAAATTATGCTGAAAAACGAAAAAGAAACAAAATAGCTAATTACAAGGAGGTTATTGGAAATTATTCAGATGTACACATGATGTACAGGTAGCAAAATTTTTGATGGCACTCTATACGTTTTTTCTCCTTCCGATCCTAATACTTTTATAATAAATATAAAGCGCTTTATTATTTTGATTCATCGTTTTCTAGGTTATGCGCATAGATAGAATAGACACGAATAGATAAATCTGTGGTATTATGCGGTTATACTAGTGACTATCACCGTTGCTATCACGCTTTAAAAACACGCTTAACATCGTCGCATGTGCGCAATTGCACCAAATGTGCACTAATTTTACTGGTATATTTCGCTGAGAGTGCAAGTACTGAACATTATAACATTAATAGCGTTTTCGATTGAGCTGCACTGATAGCACTCAGTGCGCACTGATTCCAGATTTTGTATTCGATTGGTAATTTCAGTTCAAACTTTCTTCGTGTTTTATGTTCGATTGAAATGTTAGTGCGCACCAGTTTTGCACTCAGTGCAAGACACAAAGCACCAAATCTTGCTAATGTTGTTTGCCTTAAATAAAAATCTGTAAGTTTAATTTGCTTTCCTTTCTTTTTCTCTTGAAGTTATAATGTAATAGGTCATGTTCTTTGAGATCTTGTAAACTATTACATGTTGTAGGAAATTGCCAACACAAAAGTTTCTTAGCTCTTTGGTATAAACATTTTTATACGTCTTGAGCAACCGATAAACTTGTGTAATGGAAGCTTTTCTCGATATGTAATATTTTATGAGGTACCGGAACATTACCTACCTAGTAAACTATAAAATAATTCTGGAAATTGAAAATCCCGGTTTACTAGATTAATTCAGCTTACAAACACCAGAGGCGCTGAAATACATTCCCAAAAGATAATACGTACGTCGAATCTCTATATGTAGAGTTGGTGCTTTGTGGTGCAAGAATTTCGGAACTGACTTCAAAGGTAGTGCAAGCGTTTCAGTGCAACTTTTCTGTCATTTCAGGAGAAACATATTACAGATGATTTATTGACAGATAACAAAAATAATTTATTGTATCAAGAAATTGTTAATAATTAAGTTATTTGTTAAACACAGTTTGTCTAGTGCAAAAAATCTTCGTCCGGGGTGAATTCCTTAAGAAGCGAATATGAATAATTAGTGTATTTAGGATTTTTAATTTATTATAACAAATAAATATTGCATTTTTATATTTCTGGCAACAAATGATAATTTTGAGGTTACGGTTCAATAAATTTCCCGCCCAATAATTATGCTCCCAAATCACGTTTGTATTCGATTGAAACACGCACTAGTTTCGTTTTCTGGCAAAACTTATTGAGTGCATGACGTAATATCAGTGTGACCCGAACTTTTCTGGTGCAAGTGAAACGAAAACGCTATAAATTAGTGACAGCTTGCACAAAATCCGAACACTGAAAACCTCAGTGCGCACTCAGTTCCTACGAGTAGAAAACGCTATTTTAAGTGTCTACCCCGTGGACATACCTAACATGATATTGTGTGTTGTGCGCATGCGCATATGTTTAGGAAAGGCTGCGTTCCAATACGTAACATGGCTAAGTCCCAATACATAACACCCCTCCTCTCTAGTTATGTGACAACATAATCTCTTAAGCTGGCTGTCGGCGATTTATAGAAGATTTGTGCCGCAGGCAACGCTAATGGAGCCTCTTGGTTCTGGGGCTTCGATGAAGATGCCTGCAGGTTTGGCTCTTGGTCGTGTTGAACTGCATCTTGAAAAGATTCCGGAGAGTTACTTGATTCGCGTATGCGCAATTGGTCTGCATGTCTTCTTAGTAACTGTCCCTCTGGTGTAACAACTTTATAGGATACAGGACCCGATGCCCTCTCGACTTCTGCAGATATCCAGTTTGGACCGACGCCATAATTCTTGGCGTACACTTCTTGTTTTTCCTTAAATTCAGCAATAGAGTCCGGATGCAACTTATCAAAACAAGTTTTCAACCGTCGCCGCATCAGAAGTTCAGCTGGGCTTTTTCCTGTGGTTACACAAGGAGTAATGTGTTGGTGCAGTAAGTATCTTGCAATCTTGGTATTCCAATCTCCTTTCGACATTTTCCTAAGTCCTTGTTTAACTGACTGGACCATTCTTTCCGCTTGTCCGTTGGACGAAGGATGGTACGGAGATATGGTAACATGGCGAATTAAATTCTTCTTCACAAAACACTTGAATTCTTCTGACACGAATGACGTTGCATTATCGCTGACGATAATGTCTGGTATTCCATGCGTAGCAAACAATTCTCGTAATACTGCAATAGAAGCCATGCTGGATGTAGATGGTACTTTACGCACTTCTAACCATTTTGAAAATGCGTCTACCACTATTAGAAAAATCTGTCCATGGAAAGGGCCTGCATGGTCAATATGCAACCGCGACCAAGCTTCTTTTGGATATTCCCACGGGTGAATAGAACTCTTAGGTGGGAAATTTGCAAATTGTTGACAATTTTGGCATGTTCTAACAACACGTTCGATGTCTGCATCCACATTAGGCCACCATACATAACTTCTTATTAGAGCCTTCATTCTAACTATGCCAGGATGTGTTTCATGAAACATCGATAATACTCTTTCTCTTCCCCTCTCAGGCATAATTACACGGTTTCCCCACAAAAGACAATCTCGATGGGTCAGAAATATTTTCGAGCATTAATATTTCTGGTATTTTTGGAATTTGAACCTCACGTGTTGGTAATGGTAATCTGCTTAGTCCATCAGCGTTACCTATCATTTTTCCAGGCTGATAAAGTAAATTATAGTCGTAAGCACTCAAAATGACGCACAATCTCAACAATCGAGGAGACAATATATCTGAAATTTTCTTGTGCTCTCCCAGAATTCCAAGAAGAGGTTTGTGGTCCGTATGAATTTGGAACTGCCTTCCGAAAAGATATTCGTTAAATCTTTTTACTCCGGCTACAATTGCCAAGGTCTCTTTATCTAACTGTGAGTAGTTTATTTCTGTTTTAGTTAAGGTTCTGGAATAAAAAGCAATTGGTTTCTCAATTCCGTTTGTTTCTATATGGCTCAGTACTGCCCCTACTCCATATGGCGAAGCATCGCATGTGAGTGATAATTTCTTCCTTTCATCATAATGAACTAATACAGCATCTGATGATAATACTTCTTTTAAGTCACTAAATGCTACACTTTCTTTTTTACTCCACTTCCATGGCGTATTTTTGTCTAAAAGTCTATGTAATGGTTCCGCGATTACCGCTTTATCTTTGAGAAAAACGTGATAAAAATTCACAAGTCCGAGGAAAGCTTGTAACTCAGTTTTATTTGTAGGAGTTGGCGCATTTTTAATTGCACGCACTTTTTCTTGCAAAGGATGAATACCTTCTTTATCAATGTGATAACCCAGAAAGTCTACAGAGTTTGTTTTAAATACGCGCTTACTTTTTCTCATGCGCAGTCCATCTTCCGACAGTCGACCAACACGAACACGAACATTTACTTCGGCTGCATCGCAACCCACAATTAAAATGTCATCAAAATATGGCATTACACCCGGTATACCGGCTAACCGATTGTCAATGAACTTCTGAAATATACTTGGAGCCACTGCTACCCCGAACTGAAGCCTTCGAACTTTATAAGCACGCTTGTGTGTTACAATTGTTTGGGCGTCTGCAGTCTCATCATCTACATGGAGCTGTTGATAAGCTTGAGCTAGGTTAATTTTCGCAAAAATTCGTCCTCCAGCTAGAGTGGCTAGCATTTGTTGCACTGATGGTACCGGATATGGATCACGTCGAAGAGCCTTGTTAATTGTGCATCTGTAGTCTCCGCATATTCTGATTTGACCATTATTTTTGATAACTGGTACAATTGGCGTTCCCCATTTAGGATGAATTACCGGCTCAAGAATTCCCTGAGCTTCTAGCTTTGCTAACTCTGCTTCTATTTTTTCACGTAAAGCAAAAGGAACTCGTCTTGCCTTCAACAAAATTGGCTTAATTGAATTGTCTAGATCCAATTTTACAGGTGGACCCTTAAACGATCCAAGTTCCGTGCTAAACACATCTGGAAATTCTTCTTGGACACTTAAACTGTGTATACCATGGATAGAAATACCCAGTGCTTCAAACCAATTTCTGCCTAACAAATTTGACTTTCCTGATCTTGTGACGATTACAGGTAGCGTTTTCTTATTTCGACCGTAGCGTACACGGACTTGACATTCTCCCAGAACATCTATAATACGTTGTTGAAAATCACGCAATTGACCCAAAGAAGGCACTAATTTTGGTGGATTCTGTGCGAATATTTTTCGAAATGTTTCTTCAGATAAAATTGTTACGGCTGCTCCGCTATCTACTTCCAACTTACAAGAACAGTCATTTATCCACACGTCTACGATCGCGCGAGTATCTGCTACATTAATATCCTTTATTTTAGTAATTTCGTACAGATCAGGCTCTACGTTTTCTTCGCTAGATATAATTTTGACATCATTTATATTATTTTTATTTCGATTCTTTTTTCTGCATATGCGTACAATATGTCCAATTTTTTTTGCAGTAATGGCATGCGCTGTTTTTAAATTTACAGGTTGCCGATGAATGTTTTTCACCGCAACATTTACAATTTTGACTTGTCTTTGAATCTGAATGATTCTCTTTTGACGCATTATTTGTTTTATTAAAATTTCCTAAATTCCGAAGACGGGTTGTATTATTCGTAACTCTGTTAATAGTACGTTGTTCCGTATTGTTATCGGACAACCCTCGTATAACTGATGCACTGGTTGCAGCAGTTTCTGCAGCGATAGCCATTTGTTGCGCAGTCGCTAATGTTAAGTCAGGATCGGCCAACAACCGACGCTGTAAGGCAGGCACGGGCATGGAAAGGGGAAGTATCTCCCACTACGTTGGGCAATAGGTCAAACGAGTGTCGATTGCAGCTAGCTTGGTCCCACGAAATATAAAATTGTAGACGGCGGCGGCGCGGTGTTCGTTTTGATGCTGTTCATATTGAATTAAACCGAAAATTATTATAAATATTGTTTAAAAAAGGTTTGTTTTTCAATTTAAAATGGTCTCAAACTTGTACGACACTGTTAAACGCTAATAAACCAACATGAACTAACTCGCTCGGCGCTCTCTGTTTTTGATTTCGTTGATACGACTGAGTCTGTTACACATGCCGGTGCATGTTTATTTGAAACATCGGGATCGTCGCAAATAATTTATGGTGGGGGTAGAGCTTTTGGCGAGCTCGCGCCCGTCGCTGCAGTAAGGCATCATTACGCACCCCACATACTATGCGATCGCGTAACATTGAATCTAATGTATTACCAAAATTGCAATACTCGGCAAGTTTTCTTAATTCCGAAACATACACCGCAATTGGGCGCGTTTTATTGGCACCATTCTGATTCCGGAATGATCATTCTATGCGTTTTATTGTGAAATTCTGCACCCTTCACTCCAGATTCCCACTCCTTCTCTAATGGTGGAGTGAAAAGTAGATCTTTTCGCGGAGACGTTCCGAACTAGTTCGGAACCTTAAAATCCATCCACTCATGAAAGTTATACACTTGAAAGCGTGTTAAAATCGTTCATTATTTCGATGGGCATTTGATTTTAACCGTTCCGAACTAGTTCGGAACGTCTCCGCGAAAAGACCTAATATGGTGGAGTGAAAAGTAGAGTCAAAAAATATTTGGTTAGGTTCAGTCATAAAAGTGACAAATACCGGTGAAATAAAAAGTATTTCTTAATATTGTCATCAACTGGTACCAGCTCCTCCCCATCATCCAGGATATATCTGCTACAATAAAATTGGGTGTGTTTTACTGCAAATGTCCTACTCGATCTAGAACAAGTAGAATCGTTTAACCAATAAAACGTTTTGCTGGGTAAGAGTGGATATGACAAGACAAGTTGGCGCTGAAATTTAAATTTTGCAAAAGGACAGAAAAGAATACCCCTGCCCGTGACAACCTTTAACAAATTTATTATGACGATGAGTACTAGCAGATATATCCTGGATGATGGGGAGGAGCTGGTACCAATTGATGACAATATTAAGAAACACTTTTCATCTCACCACTTTTATGACTGTTTGAACCTAACCAAATATTTTTTGACTCTACTTTTCACTCCACCATTAGGGAAGGAGTGGAAATCTGGAGTGAAGGGTGCAGAATTTCACAATAAAACGCATAGAATGATCATTCTGGAATCAGAATGGTGCCAATAAAACGCGCCCTTTGTTAAAGGTTGTCACGAGCAGGGACACTTTTTTTGTCCTTTTGCAAAATTTAAATTTCAGCGCCAACTTGTCTTGTCATATCCACTCTTATCCAGCAAAACGTTTTATTGGTTAAACGATTCTACTTGTTCTACATCGAGTAGGACATTTGCAATAAAACACACCCATTGTTTCTTCCGGAAGTTGATCACGCTTATGGAATTTGAATCGTTGTACAACTTCGGACGGTTTAGGAGAGAAATGTTGTTTCATGAGAGCAACTAGCTTTGTTCGCGGAACACATTTCAAACCAATTCAGAACGAGTACGGAACTAATTCAGGATTGTCGTAGTGCGCATGCTCGATTATGAACCGGTTCGGGATGTTTATTTACCGCGAACGATTTCGAAACCAAGAATGAGAACTCTGAATTGTTAACTCTATAAATGACGATAAATGATCTGACATTATGGCCGTACTCTAAAAATATATGTTTTATTAAGTGAAAAGTAAAAACATTTTTTAATTTACTTAACAATTACAATTCTAATCAATATCAAATTAAACCTAAATTAAACTATCACAAAAAACTACAAGAAAAACCCAGAATAAAAACAAAAACAATCGTGAATATAGCCCCAGATGCCCACTGTCGCTATACATAAAATTGCGCATGTCTCTAACTTACGGTTCTTGTTGAATCCCTAGAACCAGTAGAACTAGTTAAGAATCGATCTCGAACCGAATCTGGCTGACCCGCGAACACAGAACTGTAACTAGAAGTTCAACTGCGCATGCGAATAGTCCCGAATCAGTTCTGAATCCTTACCGCGAACAAACCTATTAACTCTTCATATGACTTTGAACCGGTAGTGCTCGGTGAAACTACAGAACGAATTATTTCGTATGTTGTGTGTCCAACAACACTAAGCAAAACTGCTCGTTTCCGATTAGCATCTGTTATCCCACTTGCTTGAAGATAAAATTCTAATCTTTCTGTGTACGAATCCCACGAGTTTGGTTTACTCGGGTTGAATTGCTCTATGCAACCAACATTTGTACAAGAAAATGGATTCTGACTTACATTTATGTCTTCCATCGTAATTTTGCGACACACAGCAGCACTGTTTCACACACTTCTTTTCTTCACTCTTCCTCCCCTAAGTTCTGTTTTCGTTTATCCTCGTCGCCAGTATTATGTCCGCAGACTGAATAACAGACACACTTAATATGTGTATTTATTTATTAGTAATTTACAGACGAGCACGTGAATACCCGCAATACATCTCACGGACATAACATTGTGTGTTGTGCGCATGCGCATATGTTTAGGAAAGGCTGCGTTCCAATCAGTGTTGCCAGACGAATAAGAAGAGATTGCGCCAAGTATTCTAACTCGAAGCGCCACTTGGCGCCAAATTTAAAGTAACTAGCTAAAGTGCTACCTGGCGCCAAATAAAGCAAAATAATGATTAAATAAATAAAAACAAAATTCATTCACTTATTTATATGTATATTTATTTGTTACATTTTTCATTAACTACTTCCTCATAAATTTCTATTAGTTCTTCATATTCTTTGTTACTGTTACTTTCTTCAGTTTGGTTATTATACATTTGCTTACTATTAAATTTAGTATTTACAGTTGGTTCTTGTCCGATGAAATTTGTATCACAAAATCTTCTAAGCGGACACTAAATCGCGCAACTATACACTTTACGTTTCGCAGTCGTTCGACTGCTTCGTCAGAAGTGAAAAATATGTTGTCAAAATAAACAAGGTTGTCAACGGAAACTGAAAAAGTAACTTGATTTTTTTTTTTATATAGGGTAAATCACCCAGTTATTGGACACGTAGTAGTTATTGGACAGTTTGTCTTTCATAATTAAAAATAAGAATTCTATTTACCTTATTAGTTTAGATACCCATTCATAGGTGTCACCAGCTATCTTTTACCTGATAGCTTTTTACCGAGAAGCACGTACTATTCCTATGTCGTCAAGTCGTCATAGTTACCAAGTTTTGGTCTGGCCTGTGAAAAGTGCTAGTATTTCTTAGTATTTGCCTAAGAAAGTGTGCAGCAAATTATTGTATTAGTTAGTAGATATAACAAAGACTAGTGGAACCCAACATTTAATGTGACTACAGTTATATACGAAAATGAGTTTTATGACTTTTGTTAATGTAGTAAATTTAGTTATTTGAAAATTTACAAGGGTGTCCAGTAACTAAAGCCTGTAATACAGTTTTTTTTAGTTATTGGACTCCTGTCCAATTCTAATTTAAGCCAATTTTTATGTGCAGGTACTGTGAAACATTTGGGAAGTGCTTTTACACTGTTTCTTTTGATATAAGTTTTGTTTATCTATCTACATTCCAACCTGTTTTTGGGGACATGTCCAATAACTAAATAACTAACTGTCCCATAACTAGACGTTCTATTTTATGTTTTAGTTAGTTGTTAATCATGCCAAAGAAGAGCTTCTATGATGTTAGATACCTAGTTAGCTATAAACCTTAAATTATACCTGTAATATGTCATTTTCTACCTTCTTCATAAATTTAAATCACATTTTCTTTGTGTCCAATAACTAAATCGTTCATGTCCAATTACTAAAAAAAATGTCCAATAACTGAAATTTTTGCCATGAATTTACTTTTTTGTATAGTACGAGAAAAATATTTATTAGCAGGTAAAACTGCATACTAAAACTTAAAGGCAAAACAAATTACCTATAATTTTGCTTTACACACAAGTCCATAATCTAAAAATAAAATCTTGACATTAATTTGAAACAAAGAAAAACGCTTAACTGTCCAATAACTGGGTGATTTACCCTATATTATATTTATTTTTTAATCTAAAAATAATTTGAACATTACAAATGTTAAAAAATTGACCGAAGAGGTGTGTTAGGTTTGTGAATTTTTGGAATGCAGTATAATTTAGGAAATATGGGATGCTGTACTTTAAGAGATTTAGCAATATTATTACTAATTTCAACAGATTTTTCTAACTTATTAATAATATTGAAAGTTTTACGTTGGAAATTTTCTGTGGGATCGTTATTTAATTCTACGTATGTATTATTGTCAGAGAGCATGGTTTGAACTTTTGAAAAATAGTCATTTTTGTCAATCAAAACAGTAACATTGCTTTTGTCTGCTACTGTGACAATGATACATACGTAGAATTAAATAACGATCCCACAGAAAATTTCCAACGTAAAACTTTCAATATTAAAAAATCTGTTGTTAGTAATAACTAAATCTCTTAAAGTACAGCATCATTTCCTAAATTATACTGCATTCAGAAATTCTAACCCTACACCTTCGGCCAATAGTTTCTACTACAGGTTCTTCTCTGTATTTCTATCAAAATTTGTTTCAAAAAATTCTTACTCAAGTTACTAGTAAATCAGAATACTTTATAAAAATTCTTATGAACTTGTAGATAAATTGAAAACATAGATATACCAAATAACTGTATTATAATTTCTTTAGATGTTGTTTTCTTTGTTTACTAACATTCCAAAGAGTTA
The DNA here is from genome assembly GCA_033060865.1 of Dorcus hopei. Taxonomy (NCBI): domain Eukaryota; kingdom Metazoa; phylum Arthropoda; class Insecta; order Coleoptera; family Lucanidae; genus Dorcus; species Dorcus hopei. The sequence continues at coordinate 7,492,232 of CM065423.1, read as the reverse complement.
GCTTTAAAAAGCATTAATGATAGGTGGACAGAAATTAAAGATTTTACAGACATTTCCAAAGAAATTTTTTTAGAAATTGTTACTTTATGTTTTGAAACATCTTATTTCGCTTTTAATGATAAATTTTTATAAACAGATTTTCGGTACAGCAATGGGGTCTCCTTTATCGCCTGCTTTAGCTGAAATTGTCATGCAGGAACTAGAAAAAGTGTCATTAACTCATTACCTTTCAATTTAACTTTATATTTTCGTTACGTCGATGATATTTTATTGATTTTGCCTTCAGATAAAGTAGACTTTGTTTTAAGTAGATTTAACTCTTTTCATAATAGATTACAATTTACAGTAGAAAAAGAAATTAACAATTCACTAAGTTTTCTAGATGTAAATATCATCAGACGTAATAACAAATTAATAACAAATTGGTTTCCTTAAACCTACGTGGTCAGGTAGATATATTAATTTTCATTCGTATACTTCTAAAAAACTATAAAATTGCAACAATTATTTCTTTAACAGATCGAGCTGTTTTACTTTCAGATAAATTTTTCATTTATGATAATTTAAATTTAAAAAAAAAGACTCTTGTTCAAAATTCTTATCCAATAAATCTTATAGAATCAGTAATAAAAAATCGTGTTAAATATTTACAAAATTCAAAAATCCACAATAACAATAAACAAACTTCAAACAAAAAATACATATCATTACTCCTACATTGAACCACTATATGACACATTTAAACACATATTCAAAAATCACAATTTAATTTTAGATATCAAATCTGTAAATATTTTAAATAGTATTTTCTCAACTTTAAAAACCACCACCCACAAAATAACACAGCCAAACGTAGTTTATGAAATTAAATGTTTCAATTGTAATTCATGTTATATTGGAGAAACAAGCCAAAATTTAAAAAACGTCTAGACCAACATAAATATCATATCCAAAAAATAATCAAAATCATTCAATGCTTGTAGAACATTCATTAGAAAATGACCATAATTTTGATTTTGAAAATACTAACATTTTATATTACGAGTCTAATATTTTCAAAAGACGTTTTATTGAAATGTGTAAAATAAAAATGTCGTCGAATTCTATTAATAAACGTACTGATTTTGCAAATTTAAACGATACATTTTGTAGTTTTCTCGATTCCTTAAATAGAACATAGATCTGTCAATTTTTTAACATTTGTAATGTTCAAATTATTTTTAGATTAAAAAATAAATATAATATACATAAAAAAAAATCAAGTTACTTTTTCAGTTTCCGTTGACAACCTTGTTTATTTTGACAACATAATTTTCACTTCTGACGAAGCAGTCGAACGACTGCGAAACGTAAAGTGTATAGTTGCGCGATTTAGTGTCCGCTTAGAAGATTTTGTGATATTAAATTTAGCTAACATGTTTGCGTTTCTCTGGTGTTCCCCTAATTTATTGGCGCAGTGTATTATACATACATATATTATATTACAATTTCAACAGAAAATCATATGTATTTTTTGCCCAGTCCTCTTCAAGCCACTTTTTATTAAATTCGTCCCATGTTACTTCAACGATTTTACAACTGGTTACGGTGTTTCAGATAAATTGTTGAGTTGGTGTGTAATTTGACGTTTGTTATTTTTGACGAACAGGAATATCAACACATATCAGCAAAATGAAATCACCAACTGCCAACAAGCGCCGTAATTTTTATGTTTTAAAATAGGATAGCGCCATTTTTTGCGCCAAGCGCCACCGAATTTGTATGACGCCAATTCTGAAATGATAGCGCCACATCTGGCAATACTGGTTCCAATACGTAACATTTACGTATGATCAGTATAATGTCAAATACATTCTGATTGACATTTAAACTTCAACTTAAGGTCAATTAGAATGTGACTAACATTTTGTTAAGTCTATAAATAATGTCATAGTCTAAATACCACTTAAATTTAAGCTCTGCTTAAAAAGTTACATTACCATTTTGCTGACAAACAGAACTATCAAAATCTGCATTAAAAAGTTAGGTTGCCACTTAAAAAAAATTAATGATGATGTCACAGCGGAAATACAAATGCCGATCAAGAAAAGATTTTTGCACTAAAATGTCTTTTTAAAATTGAAAACACCTGTTTCAGGTAAAATAAACAAATTAATATTATCACACTCTGTATATAAATTTGTAAATTGTATATAAATTTGGCGTCCCAAATTTAGTGCAGCTAATATCTTCCTTGAACGGCAAGATAATAAAATTATTCAGGTCTTGTTGAAATTGGCTTGCAGTGCTCTACAAGACAGAGTACTTAAGTAACCCCTAAACAGCAATCTCTCAGGAACTACTCTCAATTCCATTTTTAACAAAACCAGAATAATTTTGTTATCTTGCAGATATTGGCTGTAACACTAAATTTAGGCACCTGGTGTATTGTAAATAACGCGTGATCAATATCTTTCCTAATCAAGTGACCTATGGAAAGGAAATCGTATGTCTTCGATGAATTAATTCTTTCAAATGTCATTCTCATTTCAATTATTTATAACTGTCAGTAAGTTTAAATCATTAACAGAAATCTTTGTTCATAAGAGTTTATTGTTACATTGCGAACAGTTAAATAAAAATCCAGTAATGTTAGTAACAATTGAAAACGCAGAATTCGCTTGTGTTTACAATAGAATGGCGGACATTTTACGCACCTTCTAAGAACTAGTTTCTCGTTGCTCTTGGCGCATGCTTTCATTTTGTGGACTTGGGATTTGATATCCAAATTTATAAAATATCACTACCTATCTAAACAACAAAAATCCCGCCCATAGGAAAAAATGAAGTTGGCTCTGGGAAAACAAAAACGAATCGCTTCAGAAATAAAGTACGTTCAGCGTTCAATCAAGCGGAAAACATTGTTTCAGGAATGTTTTCAGATTTTGAAAAAAATTATAAATAAAGAAGTTATGTTCGATTTTCGAAAATCGCAATTTTTAGTTTTTCTCCGATTGTGAAGAAACCGTTCGAGATATTTCAAATTTCTTAACAGATTATTAATCAGCATGAAATTTGGCAATTTTGCCTCCATTTAACCGATTCTCTGTCTCTTACGATAAGCAGATCCCCATACTGGCCCTCGAATTTCAATCAGCCTGTATACGGTATAATACACTAGGGTTATACAAAAATACCGTATTTTTACATCACTATATCGGGAATGGAGAAGAATAATTGAAAAAACAAAAACGCACCAGCGATAGCGAAACGTTAAGAGGACTGTGGATCACGTGATCAACTACTCGAAAGCCACCAGTAATCTTCGCAAACCCCGCATGACTGAAAACACGCCTTTCTTATAATTGAAATAAGTGTCGTTTAGTCCAATAATGCTCCATAGTTGAACGACAAGGATAACATCATCTACACTCGTCTTGTATAAGTTCATACACATTCATCGTATCTAACATAGTGGCAACGTCGCGTCGCAAAACTAACACGTGGTAATATTCTTATATTCTGAAATAAAGGAAGAAAAGTTTGCTGGTTGCTGGTTGCACGCGCGAAATTCAAAAGTATAAGATTTGAATAAAAATTATTCTTATATCGAAAAATAAATTGCGAAATACGCCAGTACTAAAATAATTCTTAATTAAATAAAACTCATAATTAAGACACTTTCTTGTTCTTTGAAATTTATCAAATAATAAATAACTTAAAATGAAATAACTTCCACAATTCGTTTTGTGAAAAGTAACTTGTACTTTAAGTCAATTAGGTAATAATTTTCTTGATAAACAATTTTCTGATATTTGAAAACCAAACAGAATTCGATCGATACTAATTTCATTTTGAAATTTAAATTGATATTAAAGTTAACCAAAATGTAATACATAAAAATGGCTTATTAATTACACTACTTAGAAATAACATAATAACATCTTTACACTCATCTTCTAATATACAAATAGGAAATAAATTGTACATAATTTTCTAACTTTTATTAGTAATATTGTTGCAACTTTTGAGAAATCAAAAAATAACATTGTCTTGTAAAAATATTAAAAAAAAATTTAAACCTATTTTACAACGAAAGCATGTTAGTTTACTCCCTCACTGAATGATTCTAAATAACAAAAATACAATATTTTTACCGAAAACGAAAAAAAAATTGTGGACGAAAATTATATTAAAAGTTATTCCAGTTCAAAATTTCAAAAAAAAGTTGAGAGTGACGCGCAAATAGATTACATAAGGAAAGCATTGGAACACATATTTAACTTATAGGATTGCTCAATCGCCGCCATGTGATGTAAGCAACACACCGTACAAAATGAAATTAAGAAAGGCGTATTCTCGATATCTTAAAAAAAAAACTTTAAAATCCAGCAGCTATGCGTTTCCATTATTTTAATATATTAAATCTTACTTCATTGTCAAGTTAGTAACCGTATTTTGTTAACGCCAAAATTCTGAGGAATTTGTGTAACTATAACACTCTCTTCTATCCTTCTATGCAAGCAATTATTATTCTATAGCTTTTAAAATAACATTTACTTTAAGCATGATTGTCAATGACAATTTCAAATTACGATCGGTAGCAATTTTATGCAGATTAAAAAGTTTTGTCCTATTAGTTTTTTATTAGCAGTAGTATAATTTAGAGAAATTTTCAGTAATTAAATATTTATGTATAGTCGTGACAAAAAGAAATTGGTAGTCAGTGTCTTACTTTGACCAGTGTTTTATTGTCAAGCGATCGTGATTGTCATAAACTTTGTACAGCGAAATGTTTCAGGTGTCAATTTTATTTGTCACAAGCAGACAAGAAGATATTTTTAATTTGAGACGTTTACATCATCCGTCACAACATGCGAATATGCGAACAGGGAATGAGCAATCCTTTAGGGTGAAATAGTGACGTTACTTCAACTCTCTCAGAGCAAACTTCGCCTTATTAATTTTTATTCGGTGAATAGGACACTTAAAAAAATGTTCTTTGAATTTCAATATACATATTTTTCAAGTTATTGAAAAAAAAATTATTATGTTGAATGAGTCAATTGATAAAAATGATAATAAAATATAAATTTGTAAACGGTTCTTGTAAATTTTAGATGGTTTTTAAAATGTTTCTATAAAATATATGTAGATACTTTTTAAAAATTCATCGAGATTTTCAAAGAATAACATAAAATAGAAAAAATCGGATTATCTCTTACGCGTTCTGCTTGACATCCTAAACAAGTTATAAACAATAATATAATAATAATAATAATCAGTGGCGTAGATAGAAACTTGTTCCGGGGGGAGGGGGGGGGGCGAACAAAAAAAAGTCTAACGAGTACGGAATACTTAACATTTTATTTATGAAATGTAAAACAGCGAATAAAAAACGTCAAACGAAAATTTCTTTACTATGAATTAGGCGTAACTTAATATGTATTTTAGAACAATTTCAATTTATCGACGCCACTGATAATAGTGCTTTATTGTCACGTATCAGTTGAAATGAACATTGTCAATACGGGCGATACAGTTCTATGTTCAAAACTAAATATGTGTATACTAGAAACGGAATGAAATTAAAATTAATGAATATACATATTACAATGAACAGATTAAAAAGGAGTATACAGTTTTTCTAAAGTCTATTTAAATCTCGTTACCTTTTTTGAATCATCTGCAATCCGTTACCGTGTCTATAAAACAGATCTATTAGTTTCAGCACAAACATTAGTCAACTCTAATAATTTACATCACATGTATTAATAAGAGCATTAATTGTCACACTTTGAGTCAAACAAATTCATTTGTATGATAAAAATTTCTTTCTCGTAGAAAGGTTTTAACTAAAATTTTGAAACGTGTTAAATTCGTGTTTTTTAATAGATGGAGGTGGTGCACTGAAGACTTCTATTTTAATCTATCGACATCAAGACAAATCGTTCGTAAAATATTATAGTTTGCGATGCGCTTTTGTTTTTGCCATAACTCTAACAGATAATACCATTGCCGTCTCGAAGTCCAGGCCATCAGGTTGAAACGTGACGTCACCGTAAGAGGCCACCGTGACATAACCCTACTTTAGGCGCAGGTTTTTATTTGTAAAAATGTTTTATTTCTTTTATGTTTTTTTACTTTTTTATGTGTGGAATTGCGAGAAGAATGTCTTTATGATACTACTGATACTATAGGAATAGCCAGAAATATTTTTTATTTAATAATTTTGTGGTTTAAATGTGACGACTACACGATTAAAGTGGCGATGAATAATGAATAATTTCTCCGAATTACACATAGTAAGTGACTTTGTATATATATTTTTAATAAATTTAATCTTTTTAGATTAAAAACGAATAGGGAAATGTTTTATCTATCACTTGAATTTCCACGTTTCACTGAAGGAACTTCGGAGAGGTATGCAGGCAGATTGGGGAAAATGGAAGGGTAGGCATCAGTTTTAAGGGTTAGTCGATGTCTTAGTAAGGTTAATGTGGACCCTATAACATACATGTTTCATCATCAAGTAAAAATAAAAGTGTAAACAGTAATAACCATCATCCTTTGTTACTTCATGACTTCTGACTACAAACTCTTCTCGAAAGTGAGTATTCTTTGAAATAACAAAGTCAGTACGAGGTATTTTCCTTAACCGTAAGGAGCGCATGGTTTCTTCATTCGGTAAGGAAAAAGTAGGAATATAGGAGCCACTTTTTGTGTTGGACATGCAGTTTGGCACACAGCACTTGTTAGGCATTTTCTAGAAACAGGAACATAATGGGATTAATATAGTAGATGTGGAGAATGATGTATTATATTACTTGTGTATTTATTTCAACTAAAATTCAAAAAACACAACACAACACAAGGATTTAAAAAAAATGTTCTAACCTATAAAATTATTAAAAAACTAACACTACAACTAATTAAAACTCAAACACGTAGTTTTTTAACCAAACACAACACGAAAACATCCAAAAAAACATAAAAATAACAACGATTAACATAAAAACACTCGAAAAAACTAAAAAACAACACACGAAAAGACTAGATATTAAAGCAACGAGAGACTCTTACGGTGACGTCACCAGAAACAAAAGCCGGTAACCTGACGGCCTTTACTTCAAGACGGCAATGATAATACACATAAACTCCTACAACTTTTGCATTTATAGTTTTTCTGAATCTCCTAAAATAAAATCTCTAAGTGGGGTGCAAAATATAAAAAAAAATAATTCTGTACATCCGGCGTTTGCTCATAAATTCAAATATAGTTAAATTAAATGATAACACTCTCACAATTTTGGAACGGCAAACGTAACAAGCTTAAAAGCGTAGCGACAAGTCGGAACGCATCCAGTTTTACGATAACAACGTTGCCAAATTTATTTGACATGAGTTAGTCGTCCTTCAACCTTAAGATGGCAGCACATTACATAGCAAATTTTTATATTACGTATTTTTCATTTTGCACTTTTAGGAATGATAATTTCGTATTTTTTATTAAACAAATGTGATAAGTTTTTTACCTAGAATGTGGGAAAGTTATTTTCCGTAATGAGTTTTAGAATTTTATAATTTTTCTTTACTAATTTAAAACATTTTCCATAATTATTGACTTTCCCACATTTATAATATTATTGCAGACTGATCTACTTTTAGAATTTTTAAATTGAAATAAAAGCAGCATTTGAAAAATTAATTTTTGCCAATATGGCGGACCACCATAGTCCTCTTAAGTGGTAGTGCCGTGCGCATATTCAGTGTCCGTTTTAAAGAATTTGTGATAAAATAATTACATAATTTATTTCTTTTTATTTTTTCTATTGTTTTGAAAAATAAGTGCTTATTGCAGCACATCATTGAACGCAGAAAAAAAGTTGTTACGAAATTTATTACAGTAATTATACCATTGCATTTAAAAAAACAAAAGTTGACACCTGTCATTAGGGTTGCCAGCTCTTTAAAGCTAAAGTATAGAAGATTAAATTTAAAAAAATAGGAGAATATAGGAGAACATGAAAATGAGAAAATAAAAATATAATTTATATAATATATTTGTAATAAAAATATAATAACAAGTAACAACAATTTATGACGACCATAAGAAAGTTTGTTCCGTGAAAATGTAGGAGATGCTTCATAGAAGGTAGGAGATTTTGTTAAAAAATAGGAGACTTCTATTAAAAATAGGAGAACTGGCAACCCTGCCTGTCATGCAGCTGTCTTAAATACATATATTAAAGGCGCAAGATATGATATATTGTAGAATTTTCTGCCACTTCATTTGATTTCTTGACCGCTCAAATACGACATTAAATGTTGTCGCTATTGGCGTAGGCATTTTTTGGACTCGGTCTGTATATTTGTACACTATTTTATTCAAATGTAGACAAATATAGCTTTCACGAATAAGTTTTTAAAAAAATTACTCTTCTTTCTGGCAATACAGTTTTCTTTCTGTTGCCCACGAAAGTTCGACATTTGTTTCATAGATGTCCCTTGATACGAATTATTCAATTTTGACGATTTGAATGCATTGTATCATGGGAGTTATGAGCGGCGATTGGCGCAAAGGTTTCTGGGAGATTGAGACGACAACCATATTTTTCAGTAAAGAATTTTACGCGAGTGAAACCAAACAGTGGAGGGAAAGTGTTTGTGTGGCCTTAAGTAATTTTGTGTTTAGCAAGTGATATTTGTCCAGAAATGCGCAAACGAAACTGAAAAATGATATATCACAGTGCATTCCGTAAGAACAAAACGTAAAATTAGACGCGCAGGTGTTGAAAGGCTGAAATCAAAACATTTTTATGAGCGCTAAACAACACCGGACCCGTACAGTTAATTGTAATGCTAGTATTCGAAAATTATAATCACAAACAAGATATTAAAGCGAGATGCAGGTAAATATTGTTTGTCTGGCTTATTGCTACCATATTTCTCTTTAGGTTACTGGAGGCTACATTTTATTGCTGTTGTAAATTTGCTGTGAAGTTTTACGTCTAACTTTCACCCCTATCATTATTTTATTTATTGTCATTGCTTGTTGAGTGTTCCTTCAGTATCCCTTCGATTATTTTATGAGGTTATAACTGGATGTTTGTATTTGTAAAATTTATGACGTCTGTTGATAATTGGGCAAGTCTTAATTTTTTTCTTAATTTTGTGCTATTCTATATTTCTTTCTACAATAATTTCTCACATTTTTTTCTTTCTGTTTTAGAGCTGTTGGATAATATATATCGGCTCAACATTTGAGCCGATGATATGTATTCAGAATGGCTGGAAAGCCTGAGTTATCGGGAGCCCCAGGAATACAAAACGTAGTAGTTTATGTATCCAATGACAACTTTGCACATGCATATGCTGTCGGCCAACAGAATGTGGCCCAAGGAACAGATACCGTCATACAAAATGGAACTTATCCACCACATTCCATGGCCTCCGTGGGTCCGACGAAAACTTTTCCTGACAAACTCAAATCATCTGAGTACTCAAACCATGGACTTGTACCCCAGCAGGGTAGTTTCTATTCAAATAATACACACGCTGTGATATCTCAGAACGGTTTCCCAGTGAATAATTTAACAGAGTACCAGAATATTAATGTTCTAAACCAAATTAAAAATGCAGTTACATATAGTGGTAGTAATGAATTGTTATCTGATGAGGGACAATCGGGACCTGGAAGGCCTGAACATAAAGTGCGCGAAGAGTGTGATTACTTAGAATCATCAGGTTATGTCATTTGTGGTGACGGTCAAAGTGTTAGGTGTGATTCGGTGCTTTCTGAGACGGCCGAATCTAGTTGCAGTAGTCTCAGTTCCACAGATAAGGGATTAGTGGTTGTGCCACAGGCATCTGATATGGTAGTTTATGACAATAGTGTTAGTGTAAGACCCGGTGTAGTGTTTACTGTGGGACCTGCTGGAACAGCTCACTCACAGTCAAGTGCTCTCGTCGGAACAATTCCTGCAACACCACAACATTCAGTAATGGTACCATTGGGATGGAAGAGGTTACTTACAAATGGAGCTATAATCTACATAAGGTAGTTTTCTTGCTTATTTATGCATTTTATTTTCCTATCGTTTTGCTAAATAACTGTGTTTGTCATTATTTCAAACAATAAAGAATCCTAAACTGAACTATAAATAAACCGTGCATAAAAGTAAAAACAAAACATACATTCGACTTTTTAAAATTTATTACTGACATGTTATTATGTATTTTCACAGTACCTATATATTTCATTTCAAGTTTAAAGTCGAGTTAAATGTGTTATTGTTTAATTTAAAATCTAAAGACCAAAATATTTGTATTTTTATATCATGAAATTCTACTGAATTTCAACCTCTATGAAAAACTGAAAAAAGAAAATTTCTTTTTTGTCATAAAAATTGTAAATTTATCTTTGTGCTAAAAAAAGATTTGCCATGAAATATGATAAATAAAATAATTTTGCTAGAGATTTGTTATGAGACCTTGATCATAACTGAAAAATGTAATAGGTACATATAATGGGTGGTATGCATAAAACGAAGTACATGCTAACACTTCAAGTACCTACTTCGAAAGTGAAGTACCTACTACAGTAACATAATATTTACTATGCGATCTAGTAGATACTAGAGCACATAGATGTTTTTACTTCACTGTAGAAGCACCTACTGTAGTATCTACTTCAAAGCCTCAGATTCATTTTAATAGTAAATACTACTGCAGCTTGGTATTTACTACGTGCTGTAGTATAAACTTTGCTTTCGTAGTATATGCTTCAGAGCTGCATTAGGTACTTTATGTAATAGAAGATACTTCGAAGAATATACTAATTTGAGAAGTATTAGCATCTACTTCGTTTTATGCATACCACCCATTATGTTATCATTTAATATAGAAATAAATTAGCGCCAAATAAGTAATCATGGTAAAAATTATTTGGTTCTAAAAAGAAGTATTGACTAAAATGTCGTGTTAAGGGTGCAAATAAACGAACTACTTTTAGCATTGAACCTTGACTGTTAGGAATCGACGGCTAGTGGTTGGATAGATACTTTATATGTATGCAAGTAGGTCTCTTCCTGACACATATGTAAGTACGCCGACGTATGCTTACTTAACACATGATGACACGAACTACTTGGTCGCCTCGATTGACTTCTGTGTCACTATTTTCGTTTAGAAAGTAAACAAGTGGTCATCACTTGCAGTTCAGTCGACGATTTTGTATACTATCACGCGTTCAAAAATAATCAGTATCAAACCTTTATAACATTTTTAGCTGTCTACCTTGACTGCTGAAAGCGATTGGTGCATTCAGACCCTAAGCGATTTAAATGCATATAATCAGATTCTAAGCGCTTTTAAATTAATGAACGGCTGTGTTATCTATTTAATTAGGCAGTAATTTGCAGCTACAAGTAGTAGATGCTTTTTTGACATAAATGTTTCAAGACATTTGTTTTTGTTCAAGTAAAGAAAACTGTCATGACAAATAAATAAATAAATTACTGAAGCCAATGAATAACATAAAAATTCAAATTACTCTTTGGTCTTTGTCTGCGTTCTTATCTTCCTTTGCATTGGTAGTAGTTTTCTATTTCTCATTTTCTCTGTCTCCATTAAACATTTTTCTGAAAGAAATGTACTTTAATAACAAAATAAAAATATTTTAAAGACCTTATTTTTTTAAATAAATTTTGACTTCACTTAAGTTTAATACCTGTAGGTTTAGAGGTTGGCATAAGACTTAATTATTTATTAACAAAACTGAACCACTTGAAAGAAATTTCGTTTCAATCATGAACAATAAATTTTAATTAGTAAAAGAATTTCTCGTATGTCGGCGTGTTCGTGCACGTAACACTTTCCTTTCTGCTTTCTAATTTAATATTGTCAATTCACAACGAATTTACAGTTAATATGTTTAAAGCTTTCTTTCGCCGGCCAGTGTTTGTTCTTAATATTAATTATGCATGATTACACATGATCACTATTCGAAAGTTGATTTTTGTACAAGGGTAACGATCTTTTTATATTCACTTTCTAAATCATTTCAAAATTATCGGATTTTAGAGCTATTAGGCACACATCGAGGGTTAAACTGCTGGGGAATTTTGGCGTACACGTTCAAGGAATTGTTGGGTAGGGTAGGTAATAGTGGGGTATTACTTAGATCTTAGATGATATGGGAATTACTGAGATATACGTAAGTAATAAACGAATTCTAAAAAAAATTGAAGAATTATGTAGGGTACTAATGGTACTATAGGAAATTTTGTAGGTAGTGGAAGGAAATTTAAAGGAGTTACGTTTATACAGTGCCCCGCAGAACTTTTTTATTATTGATTTCTCAGAAAAATGTATAGGTACTTCATGAAAGCCCCTGCATCTTCCCAAACTCAAAATATCAAAATTTGAATACCTCTTGTCATATACCGAGGAAATAAAAATATTTGAAATGGACGTAAGAGTAAAGTACTTTCATTTTTCAAAATACGCGGAAATATTATTTGGAAAAGTTATTCAGATTTGTTATGAAATTTCAAATATGAAATTATGGCTGTCTACGATAAAAAAGAAATATTTCCCATTTTTTCAATTTTTCTAGCTTTAACGTGTTGAGCTTTGAATGTATACAGGTGCTTAAAAAATGGCGAAACAGCGCCATTCTACATTACCTAAGAACACCCTCTGAGCATGGGAAAAATGTTAAAAATAATTCTATCTTATGTTTATGTTTCTGTCATTAGACAATACATATTCATTCAGTCAACGCAAATTCATAGATAACTAAATGCAATTACTTACCAGATTAATAGCTTGGTTTTCAGATCATTTTTGTGATGATTTTTATGCAAAACATCTATTATTTATTAATTTTAAATAAAAATTATTAATAAACATCATTTTAAACACTTCAAAAATTATTGAAATATTCAGAATTGGTAAATAATAAAAATATCAAATTCCAATTTTATAACCTCCATATCTTTAAGGAATCACGAGATAGAATTTTTTTAACATTTTTCCATGCTCTGAGGCAGAGCTGGGTAATTCCTGGTAAAAAAGTAATTAGCAATTACAATTACTTTTTTTAAATGTAATTTGTAGTTGTACAATTACTTTTTTTTAATGTAATTTGTAATTGTACAATTACTTTTTTAAATGTAATTTGTAATTGTACTTAAGTACTTTTTTTTCTTGAAGTACATAATTTGTAATTATAATTGCAACAAAATCGATGGAGGAATTGTAATTTGTAATTGCATTATTTGCCATTTGCCACAATAGTCAACACTCCTAGAAGAAATGCGTTCTCTGATACTAATTTTGAAAAATTGGTTCCTATAATGTAAAGCAACAATGTAAACTTAATGCGACTAAAACTATAAAAGTAGGGTAGGTACACAAACTTTGGTTGAAGTGACTTTTTTGTTCAAATACATGTAACAATAAACTTTTAAAACCTCAAATTGTTTCTTATTATACACCGTGATTCAAAAGGACCGCACCATCACTTAGGTGGTTTTTAGACCCACTTATTTGTTCTCAAAAGTGTAAATAAAAATTTTCTAGATGATTTTTTTACGAAGATATAGGCTTTCAAAGTTACAAAACTGATGTTGATTTTTATAGTAATTAGATAATGTAACTTTATGTTTTTATTAATGAAAGGTGTAGATAAACGCCTCTAAAATTATCCTTGCTAATAAAACATAATATTTATTAAGTAATAAAGCAGGAAAAATCTTTGGAAATGTTAACATTATTTTAAAAGTCAAGGTGTACCAAAAATTCGGTTTTACTATGGTTACCATAGTGTGACCTGACAAATAAAATTTATCAATGATGTTCACATTTTGAAAGTCAAATTTTTTGATTGATTTGAAGAATTTATTCAAATTCAAAATGTTAAATGTTTAAATGAATACTGTGATATGTATCTTCTTCTGGAGAAAGTGGAGGAAACTTTCGACGGGCTGCAGCAGCTTATGCTGAACGATACGGTGAACGTAGACATCCAGACAAAAATATTTTTCAACGGCTTGATCAGCGTGTGAGGGAAACAGGTCGATTGGATGTAATCCATGAAGTGATAGGTAGGCCACGCTCCGCCAGAACTCCCCAAGTCGAGGAAGCTGTTCTACAAGTCGTTGAAGACAATCCTAACGTCAGCATTCGAGATATTGGACGAAATTTAAACGTAAATTACAATGTTGTTCAGCGTGTATTAAAAATTTCCACTATACAAAAGTGCAAGCTCTGTGTGAAGCTGATTTTCCTCTTCCTTTTGCCATTGGATGCTGGATCAAATCAATTTGAATCCAAATTTTCAAAATCTAATTTTGTGGACGGATGAATGTACCTTCACTCTTGACGGTGTGTTTAACATGCACAATCATCATTATTGAGCAATAGAAAACCCTCATGTAATACATCAACGAGCATTTCAACAACGTTTTTCCGTCAATGACATTTATTATTATGTCAAATTTTATTTCCAAAGGTTTTGACAAACCAGCGCATATGCAGTTGTCAACAAAAAAGAGGGTACCCATGATCTATGATTTCAAATTTGTAAGTGCATCTACAAGGTGCAGCGTTGCCTATTTGCGTTATTTTTAAACATTCATATCTTAAAAACTATTCATGGCAAAAAAATTCTGAAAACATATTTGTGCTCCTGTTAATGGTCTGTATTTACACCAAAGCGATGGTGCGACCCTTTTGAATCACGCTGTATTATAAATTTGCCTTTTCCATTTTTTATATATTTACTTACTTTTTCTAGATTACAGTAATGCAAAAAAATTTTATATGGTTTTCAATAATAATTAAAATTAATTTTTTGATATATTTGGATTACTTAAACACTTTTAATTATTTAAACATTTTAAATGTAGAACGTAGGTGTTTGTCAATTATGTCACTATGGCCGCATTCCAGTGAGAAACTGTGCGCATGAGTACATGTACCAGTAGCATTCCAGCATTCGGTGTATGTCAACTACGGTACTGTAACTGTTCCAGAAGTATGCCTTAAAAATTTGTGGGACATATGAGTGCTATTTGAAATTATAACCTTAATTGTAGCACTTAGTGCACTTTCTGTTCCAAACAAAAGGCACGGTACATATCAAGTACATGTACCATACTCTAGCACGGTGCTTCACTGGAATACGACCTATGAATTATCATAAAAGTAATTACAAAGTAATTATAAAAGTAATTGCCAGTTCCTTTTTTTAAGACTTGTACTTTGTAATTGTAATTATGTAGTTCCTTTTTTGAAAAAGTACTTTGTAATTGTAATTAATTCCTCTTTTGAAAAAGTACTTTGTAATTGTAATTATATTTAAAGTACAAGTAATTACCCATATAAAAACATATTAGTTCCACGTAACTAAACATTAGGTAGGGATTACCATGGCCAGCTCCATTAACATTCACTGACGTGTATGTATGGCCGTTTCAATTCGCCTAAAATTCGGTTCCCAGAAAGCATGCCGTGGAGTACTCACCTCAGCGCTCCCTATTAAAGATATTACAAAACTACTCATAGTAACGTAATGACAACTGCAATTACTTGAAAACTCACAAGAGGCGCTGAATGGAGTACCCGTCAAATTTTTAAAAGTCAAATTGAAACGGCCATACATACACGTCAGTGAATGTTAATGTAGCTGGCCATGGTATTACATGCAAGCCAGAAAGTTATTGATTATTGACAACTAATTTATTGGTTTTGATAACTATCGAAACATTCAAAAAAACCCTCATCAAAGCAGGCCGAGGAAAGAAAGACGTATATCTTTTCCTAATTGTACAAAGGAACTAAAATGTCAGGTATATTTTTCACCCTAAACTTCTCTAAACTCCTCGTATGCATCCCTCATTAAATATACACAATTTCCATTGATTTTACTACTACTATTTCTAAAATAAATTTCTGCTGAAACGCGTTTTTGTTCTTCAGTAAACGTAAATTCCATGTTTGCGTAAAACGTTTTCACGAATTTTGACGTTTGTCATACAGTTTAGTTTCGACGTGACTGCTACGTCTATCTTTCTCGTTCATGGCCTGCTTTGATGACGGTTTTTTTTTAATGGCTTGTTAGAATTTCTTTTCATCAACAAACGCACATTGTTACCTAGGTAACATAATTTTTGGTACAAAGGACTAATAATTTAGTTCTTGTAATTAGTATGAGACCAAAACTGTGTATTTGTTGCAGAAGACAAGGTGATTTTTTAGTGTGTACCTATGTGTACAACTTCTTGCTCTCTTGTAGAGTGGCAACCTCAATTAACCTTAGTGTTAATCAGTTTGAAGTTAAAGTTCATACCTAATATTAAAAAATTGTAAAAATCAGCCATGTGAGAAGCTAGTGCCGCAAGACTTCTACATTCTCTACAGTGATTAATTTTTAGCTTTATAAAGATTTAAGACCATAGAAATCGTAAATTTCATAATGAGTGATTTAAATGGACATTTTTCATTTCGCAGAGTGAAAAAAAAAAACAGTAAACTTGCAAATTTTAATATTTGAAGAAATTGGATGGTGGATGGAAATACGATGGTGAATTAAAATATTGGTATTTCATTTGAAAAAAGTATTTTGGACATTTGAATATGTTCCAGAGGAATGGTATAGTTACATTTTATACACCCTGCAGCTTAATAGATTATGCTTATGGAATTTTTAAGAACCTTAGAGCTATTACAAATAAAATTGCTTCAATAATAGGGAAATAATAAATAATATATTGCAATTTATCTTAATTCTAAGTGTAGAATTCAAAACGTAACAAAAATGTAGCATGCCATTAAAATAAGCGAATTATGTATTTTATTTGTAAAGCTCTTTTTGAAATATCTTTGCTCGATAAATTTCCAATTTCCGTCTAAACATCTTCTTTGAAAACTTTTAATGAACGGTGAATATACCTGTATACTCGTTGTTACATATCAGACTGGTCAGACAACGAACTCCACTAATAAATAATGCCGATAATAGTAAAGTTGATTTGTGTTTTACAGTAAATTTAGTATTTAGTAAAAAGGTTTGGTTGGTATTGTCACGGTTTAATCAGAATTTCCGGGTCTATGTATCTGAAATGGACTACCACCACGAGAAATTTCTCAGCTGCTAGAAGGGATCAATATCCCGTCTCTTTATGCACCCGCCATAAATCTTCCGCCCTAGACCCGTCACAAAGTCAATTTTCAAATTCGGAACAAAATTTACGACATGTATTATTCCGGGTGTAAAGTAATAATTACTTGTGCAAGATGTTCTAAAGGATTTGGAGAGGTTTTACGGCATCCCATTATTTGTTGCTAACAATAGAGGCAGGGTCACAGCAGTTTCTGAATGCAACTAAACAAGCAGATCTCTGAAGTTTGTTACGGTATTTTCACAGTTTTGTTGAATTTGTTAACATTATGTAATAAGGTCCGTGTTTTATTTTTTAATGTTACCATCTCATGTTTATTAATATTCCTTAAATAACAGCGTGAATAAGCATGCACTAATTTAACTTCGTAGTGTTCACTAATGCCAGATGCATATAATTTATGACGCAGGTTTCTCGTTATTATGTATTTGATAATAAGCTGTCTTTTTTAAATTTCTCCTCGTGGTTGGCTGTGAATTCTCAGTTGTGAACCAGCCTTGCTTGAAACTGTCGTATATCAACCTCACGTTTATCGAAGGAAATGTCATAATTTAAAAAAAAATCTTTACTAACAAATTTTATTCACAATTCAAAGTAAAATCATAATAGGTAATCAAAATATTCACCAATTTCATCGCAACGGGCTTGGATTCTAGGTAAAATTCATTTGCTGACGTTGAAGAGCATACGAGGATTATTGTCAATTCCCATTATTTGACTTGGCGATTCATGCACATGTTCCCTTACGTTTTCCTTAACTTCCTTTTTGTGGGACGTCCACTTCTCTATTAGCGTAAAATAGAACTTGTCTATCGAAAAAGCTTAACCACCATAATTCAAAGACGTGCGAAATTTATCATAAGGAAGCGAAAGATTTGGATAGTTTTAAGAAAGCTCATGGAAGCAGTCCTGAATAGAATAATGCCACTTGCCTTCAATTTGACGGTCATTTCGAAAATAAGATTCGATTATAAAAGTTTAATGCTCTGGCAAGGGAACCATATCAGAACGTCTTCTTAACTTAATAAAATTGGTGTCATGCGGTGGCGAGGTATACAGGGTGAGTTATTAAGCGCCCTTTCTTCCATAGCTCATTTATAGAACGAGATAGATTTTTTTTCTTTCACAAAGACATTCTACCTATTGAGCACTATAAACTAAAATTATTTTGGTACATACAGAGTGTTACGAAAGTAATGGCAGCATGTAGCAGGTTTTTTTTTAAATGGAACACCCTGTGTATTTTCTTATAGAAAGACATAACACTCGATCCTCTAAACAGTAGCGCATAAAATATTTATATTTAATTAACCAACTAAGAGTAAATTAATATTTTATTGAAAACAGTCTGATTTTCAACTTCTCTTGAAAAACTAACTATAAACGTATTGTTTGTCGTACGGCAATAAAAATCGGTAGTGTTATAAATTAAAGTGTAAGGAATAACCTAGATATAAATTCTTTTAGTCTTACTTGTTTTTTCAAATGTTCAAGCCTGTGTAATTGTCAGAATTTCAAACTGCCGTTAATCAATTTTTTTAATGCAACCCCCCCTATCTCTTTTCACGAATAGATAGTGTTCATGTTCCTCTTCAATTTTGTTATAGGTTTTCTGTATCTAATCCTTACAGTTTTTTTGCTATAATAAACTTTTTACATTTTTACTCTGAAATCAATATTAAAAAGTTATTTAATGTATCGTATTTTAATTTCTTTAAGACAACGCCATAAAACAGATGGATAATATCAAGTTTACAATTGATTACAGACTCTTATTACATTATAATAATCGTATTTTTGTTATAATACAGTTCTTTTACTTTGTTTTAATTAAGAATGCTTTAAAATTGATTCGATGTAGTTCCTAAGCCTCAGTTGTCTTCATTAACATTTAATTTAATAAAATCTGAATACTTGAACAAAAGAAATTCACCGATTTTCATTTATTTGTTAGATTATTAATTTATTATTTGCATATTTTTTTTGAATTACAACAATTTTTACATTAAGGTAATTATTTGCAAACACTGATGTTTTCTTTTGTTGTAAACCACATCGAATCAATTTTAAGACGTTGTTAATTAGAACAAAGTGAAAGAACTGTATTACAATAAGAATGCGATGATTATAATGTAATAAGAGTCTGTAATCAATTGTAAACTTGATATTATCCATCTGTTTTATGAAATAGAGGGCGCTGTCTTAAAGAAATTAAAATACTTTAAATAACTTTTTAATATTGATTTTAGAGTAAAAATGTAAAAAGTTTATTAAAGCAAAAAAACTGTAAGTATTAGATGCAGAAAACCTATAACAGAATTGAAGAGGAACATGAATACTATCTATTCTCACGGTGAAAATAGATAGGGGGGGGGGGTGCATTTAAAAAAATTGAATAACGGCAGTTTGTAAATTTGACAATTACACAGGCTTGAACACTTGAAAAAACAAAAGAAACTAAATGAATTTATATCTGGGTTATTCCCTATACTTTAATTTATAACACTACCTATTTTTTTTCCCGTACAACAAACGATACGTTTACAGTTAGTATTTTAAGAGAAGTTGAAAATCAGACCGTTTTCAATAAAATATTAATTTACTCTTAATTTGTTAAATAAATATAAATATTTTATGTGCTGCTGTTTAGAGGATCGAGTGTTATATCTTTCTATAGGAAAATACACAGGGTGTTCCATTAAAAAAAATCCCGCTGCATGCTGCCATTATTTTATGTAACACTCTGTACGTATCAAAATAATTTTAAGTTATAGTGCTCAATAGGTAGAATGTCTTTGTAAAAGAAAAAAATTCTATCTCGTTCTGTAAATGAGCTATGGAAGAAAGGGCGCTTAATAACTCACCCTGTATACTAAGGTATAGGTACCGGTTGTCGATTTGACAATGAGATAGATATAGGGATTTATCATGGGAAAACAGAAATTATTTTATATTATCTGCCTGAGTAAATTCATATGAATTTGTATGTCGCAATCGAAAAGATTTAGGTATTTAAAGCATTTTGTATTAAACTGTTAATATTTTAAGCATTAATTATTTATAAATTAAGGAGAAATTAATTAAAATTCTTTATTTATTCTTCACAGCATATTTGAGCAACCACAATTAATAAGTCTTGTGGTCAAGGTGTTTGTTCGAATTCCATAACCATAGAGTTGCGATATCAAGCCCAGCCCATTACATTTTTTTTTCTTTTTACACTTAATTCTTTCTTTAAAATGTTGAAATATTCTATCAGCCTTGTTCTGTTTGTTTTAGTTTTTTTTTTTTAAATTTTTTATTCGTAAGTTCAAATAACATTAGATCAACTTACGAGATCAAATTCATCATTTATTATTATCTTTTCATTTTGCTTCACAATTCTAATCATAGAAAGCCTCAGTTTAGAAAACAGAATTTTAGTTATTCGCCTGTACTTTCAAGGAAGTTAGTTATCGTCAACTTCTTGCAACATTGATGGAAATATATAATATAGCTTAAGAGTATGTTATGAAAAGCGTATCACAAAATCTTCTAAGCGGACACTAAATCGCGCAACTATACACTTTACGTTTCGCAGTCGTTCGACAAGAACCAACTGTAAGTTATGAAAAGCGTAATAGAATATAAATTAATATTTAAAAAAAATTATTTCAAACCTAAAGTTCGATACTGATTGTGACGTTCAGGATGCAAGATGTCATGCGTTCGTATAATCTCGGGACGAAATTCTATTATTTCGCATGCGTTTAGTGCGGGCTTTGGTTAAATTCTGCCCACGACTTCAACCGAACGCATCACATCTTGCGTCCTGGACGTATCATGAGTGTTCTGCTTAAGAAATATTAAAAAATGAAAAAAGGTGTTCTCATTCTGATTTTATCTCGTGACCCTACAGTTGCGAAGCACATCAAATAATTTAGATCACACGAGAACCGTTTATAATTTCCGTTAAACAGCTATTAAGCTTATAAACAGAAAAAATAATTATTTATTTTCTTAACTTATAAATAATTAACAACTAAAATAGCACACATTTAGTATCAAAACACTTAAAAAACGCCATCATTTTTCCGGCTATAACCTACAATTTGATAAAAATTTACTCAGGCAGATAATATGCGTCCAACTATTGTAGTCCTGGCTCCTGGATGACTGTGGTATCACACATAAATGCCGATTTTTACTTCGTATCGTTGAATTGAAGTCTCAAATATTGACTGTTAGACAACAAATAAATGTTTCTTTACGTATTTAATGTTTTAATGCCATTTGAAACAATAATTAGTTAAAAATGTTTGACTCTACAGTCTCCCAGGACTACAATAATTGTTGGACACACGTTATAAAGCAATTTCTGTTTTCCATGTTAAATCCCAATAGGGGCTATTCTGTAACTTATTAACAGGCTGTTAAGATTTAAGGGTACGTTAAAATTCAAAATAGTCTTGTGGTTGGCTGCTACCACGGTAACGAAATTTAACAACCCTTTAAATTTAACGTCTTCGATGCAGAATAGGCCCTTATGTCTCATTTTCACATGGATACCCGGTATGTTAAGAAAAGGTACACATGTCAGTAATATGAACAATCACGTGTTACTTATTGGTACTTGAGTGTTGAGTGTCAGTCATTGGGACATATACAGATTCACTTTAACCGATAAGTTATTTAATTTAAACATATTAATTACTAATAAACGAAAATTATTATTCAATAGAAAAAATATTAATATTTTATGTAATGCCTTTTTTAGTCGTGTCGAGCTGATTAATAATAACATAAGTACTTTAAAATACTTAGAAAATTACTTTGTCATTAATTGGGACATTTACCTTATGGTAGTTAAAAAAATTATTGAGAATATTTTAGATTCCATTAATGTTTTAGTAAAATACATACATATACCGGGTGTTTCGCAACAGGTGGAAAAAAATGAAATCCCATGTACATAATCTCATTTTAAGTTAAAATCAAAGAATAAAAAATTTCAAATTTTGATTAGTTTCGCAGTTACCTGAATTTAAAGTTAGATAACTAGAAATAGTTATTTATGAAACTAGTATGTAAAGTAGGTCTTTTTAATCGAGTACGCAAATAGTAGCACGACATAAAAAAATACGTTTACACACGTGTTGTATACAATATTTTTTTTACAATCGAACACATTTCACATTTTTCACATTTTTTGTCAGCTGCTTTGTTTATGTTGTAAATAAATTATTTCAGTTTTTTAGTTTCACACTCAGATAACTCCGAAACTAAGCAAAATTTGAAATTTTTAAATTCTTTTTCACGTCCTATGAAAGACCCTGTATACAGTTCATGACAGTAACAACTTGATCAATATAAATTAAGAATTTTAAATAATGACTATCTTGAAAGTCATGAATTTTTTATTTGTTAACTTTATTAAAATGCATTTATTTTATTTTTTTGTTGTGACTGTTAGAATTTCCAAATGTTTGGTTTATTTCCAAGCGTCATGGTAATTTATTTTTCTGCACGCAATAACCATCGATAAATAAAAACTTGCATGTTGTTTTGACTTGAAGTTCCCCCTTTTGCAGTATCTGTATAATTAGATAAGCATTGGCGTGTGAGTCATACACTTTCCCTGAGGTATAAATATTTTTTTAACTCCTTATCTTTATTTTTTCGTATAATGAATACATTACATCCAGTAAGGGTTTGGTAGCTCTAGGGTTCGTGACACGTCTGTTTGGCACCTCGCACGTATTTTATTTACTAACACGCACTCACGCAACGCTGACCGTCATCGTCAGTTGCTATCGAATGTTTTCTTCGTTAGAGTTAAATTTGTGTTCAGAAAATTTACCACAGATGTGAATACCTTATTTAACTCAACTAATAGATTCTCCTCTTTTCATTTTTAAGTACCTACTTATATTTACAGATTGAGTATTCTAGTGTAGCGTAACTGACACCAGGGGTACCAGTTTATTTAACTGGAACCGGTTCCCCTTTATGAATACCAGTTACCCGATAAGTACCCGGGTACCCGGTAATTACCCGATACCCTGTAAGTGCCCGACAACCAAGAACCTTCATTTAAATTTAAATAACCATAAAAGAAGTATTTGGGGAGTTATTCTTGTTTTTTTATTGACTGAAAAATAATTTATTTGCAGCATTAGTTACTTGGGATATTGCTACGAAAGATTTTCAAATTGTTATTCAATACTTATCGGATATACAAATAGTTATCGGGTATCGGGTACCCGGGTATTTATCGGGTAACGGGTAATATTGGTACCCGGGTATCAATAACGGGTAACAAAATTATCGGGTATCGGATCCCTAACTGACACATATGCATTTAGAATAGATTCTGTTTGGTTAGAGGAGGAAACAGAGTGCATGACAAAGTGGCATACACACTAGTCAATTAAATTTTGTTGTAAATGAAAAAAGATCAAATTAAAATGTTCAAAACTTTTTATTGCAATTTAATATTAGGTTGTTTGGAAAAAAATGTCGTATTATGTCTACAACTTTTTGATTCCAGAAAAGTTGGGTGATATGATCGTGGAATACAACTGCTAGCAGAAAGATAGCAAAAGGTCACTGATGCAAATGGTCATTATATAGTTTAATCAAAATTTATATACTTATGTATATAAACGTTCTGAATTGAAAAGAAAACGACATTTTTTTCCGAACAACCTAATACATTACATACAACAGATCTTTTTGCTGTAATGTTTTCAGAAGTCATATTATCGACTGATTAGTTACAATTTGTTACATTTGGTTCACCGCTTTTTCTGTTCGAAAAGTTAGGTAACCACTTAATTTTCGTAGAACAAACCTGTAACTCCAAATATTGTGCTAACGGTGATTCTGAAGTAATTATAAATGTTGGCATCAATGAAAATGTCGAAATATCTGCTTTTGTACTATTCGGTCTAAAAATTGATCTTTAGGTTCGTTCGAACCGCAGGTTCTGACTAGTTCAGAACCGTTCGAATCATTTGGCCTTCGAAGTAGTGAATTATTTTAACACCTCCTTTGAAAAGTACAACTCTGACGAGTGCATGTTTTCAACGGTTTGGAATTAGTCAGAACGGTTCGAACAGACCTATTGTATTGTACAATTGATAAAATAGGACGACGAATGGATACGCTTTCATTTCCTACACAGCATTCCCGTAAATGAGTAATTCCTAGGAAATAATATAGGAAGATAAGACTGATCTAAGGAAATTAATTATGAGAAAGCAATTTAACAATGAGAACTAATTGGAAGTGAATAAATAGTACTAAAAGTTATCGATCAGGAAGTGAATGTTTATGTAAGTTGCATGTTAATACTATTTTAGTATATCTTTTCCTGTAGCGCGACTTTGTTTGACAAATCGCCCTGTTTAATGTACGAGATTCCATTTGGTCGTCGTTAAAATACAACACTTTGTCCTTCAATAACATTAAGGTGTTTTATATTCAATATAATCTTGGAATCTGCGTAATAATTTATTGCAGGAGGCGAATTTTTGAACGTTATTGAGCAATGAAAAGGTCCTAAATAGGCAACAAATCAATAAGTATCTCCACTACACTTCGGTGCCTAATTGATCTTCCCGTCTTGACGCTGGCTGAACGTTAACGGAATGAAATGCCGACGGCTAGTTCTCGTTAATAACATTTAAACCCGGAATTAGATTCCGCCACACATAATCCCACCGGAAATTCAGGACACTTTAGCAACCCTCCCGGTCGTCTGTTCTTCTGCCGTTGCCGTATATGCTGAAAATTCGGTTTCAATTGTTGCAATCGTTTTTAGATATTTGTTAATTTATTGATAACTGTGCATTGTTTTTACTTTCACTACGAAAATGCTTCTTTACGAACAGACCGAGTCTCCCAGCAGATCTGAGCTGCAGGAAATTAATATGGTATTTATTTTACTTATTTTTGATTATTTAAAAAGCAGATTTTCGAAAATCTTTTTCTTTAATTATTTAAATAATTGTGACATAATTATTCATAATTTTAAACATTAAGCCCAGTTTTGCAAAATCCCCAAATTGTTATTTTTCCGAAATTAATCAAGATTTCAACGAGATTTTTTTATCGTGTTAGTTTTACTTTACTGAACAATCTCAAAGCCAGAAAATGACGTTTTTTCTTTAACTTCCTTAAAAATTGAATTTTCTCGAAGTTTCACATACCAAAACTTAATTTCAAAATTCAATTTTTTAGGGTGAAAACTTCAAAGATTTATAACTGAAAAAATAATAGAAAAGATTAATTATTCCTTTAGAAACTTTATTATTTACCGAAAAGTAACATTTTTGCATAATTATTACGTTTTTGATGCAAGGCGCTTTTCAGGAGAAATGTTTTTCATTGATTTTTCATATTTATTTAAATGTCTTCTAAAAACTAATCTACGTTTGTTAATGAATTACTTTCACAAAGATCCTGTAAGAGTTTTTTTTATAGTTGCCCAAACGAGGAGATTTTTCTTTGTTTAGTTTACATGTTCAAGTCAAGTAAATATGAAAAATCTCCTAATTTGTTACTGTTACTAATGCTTTGTTGTTGAGTAATTCTAAATCTTTGCGGCTTCTTTATATTTTTTGATATTTTGTAACTGCGATGTTCATATGAAAATTATTAGCATTTGTGCTATTTTTTCCTTTGTACCCTTATATTATTATTATTAAGTTAGATTACACAGTTGCAGTCGTGAATGCAGTAAACGTAATTGGTCTCGGTGTTTAGAATGAAGCATCGAGGGAATGCATTGCGCCGCAAAAAGCGGTCGGAGTGGAGCGGGAGTGAACAGGGACGAGTTCTCGCGCCAAGGAATCCGCTCCGACACCGAGTACCGGTCTTCCCTTATTCGGTTAAACGTCTTCAATAAATAAGACTCGTACAGACTAGTTTTGCTTTTTTACACTCCGCCAGATATTATGAAGCTGATATGTCAGACAAGACGATGCGTAATTAATTCAGTGAAATGAATGCATATATGGAACTTTTTTGTTCGTCATACCGTTAATATATTTGTAGTTCATCGGGCATATGTTTTTGGTTTTCCATGTCGTCTTGAAAAATTATTATTGGTGACTGTTGTCAATGTCACATAATAGTAGTTAATTAATAAATATACCATTTCAGTTATTAATACTCCTTTTTAAATTTAATATTTGTGAATGTTTTGAAAGTAGAGATGTTAGCTCTTCAAGTACTATCCAAATATGCAATAAAATATGTAGTATTCCATTTAAAAAAGCATAAGTTATAAACTTAGTTAATAAACACCTTATATAATTGAAAGTAATTTTAAATGATGTGGAGTTATAAATATGTGCACTTCATCTTGAGTGTGATTTTACATGATTGTCAGTTTTTATTGGCAGCAACCGATAAAGTTATACCCAATTTACACATAGTGTAGGTCTAAGGCTATGTCCTAGGTGGACGGGCAACGCGGGCGGTGCGAGCGACGCGTTTAGAACGGGCGGGCGCGGGCGTTTTAAAAAACAAAACTTTGCAAACAGTTGTTAATGTCCAAAGCGAACGCAATTCAAAACGTCCATTCCTTCCGCTTTTGAATTGCGTTCACGTCGGACATTAACAATTGTTTGCAAAGTTGTGTTTCTTAAAATGCCCGCCCGCTCTGCATCTTTTTCCAAGGTGAACTTAATGTTGGGGTGTAAACCATTAAACTCCGACAGAAGAGTATCGAGAGCAGATAAAGGGCCATCAAAGATGAGGAGGATGTCGTCTACATAACGGCAATAGAATTTTACAAACGGTTTCGCAGTGCTGTTGGAGTTGAAGAAGCGTGATTCCAACTCGTTCATAAACAAATCAGCTAAGAGAGGGGAGAGATTGCACCCCATGGCTAGGCCATCCACCTGGGATTAACACTTGTTATTAAAAACCAAAAAATGTTTGTTCTAAAGTGATTTTCAATAGTGTTTTTAAGAAGACAGCTTCGTCGTCCGATAAATCAGAAGCAATAATCAGATTGTTCACTAAATCTAAGCATTCAGAGGAAGAAATTGATGTAAAAAGATTGCTAACATCCAAAGACACTAAAAAACTAGTATCTGAAATTTTAAGTGAATAAAGTTTGTTGATAAGATCTTGAGTGTTTATTAATAGTATACTTTAAGTTGATATCAAGGTGTTTCTTAAGTGCACTAGTTAAAAACTTAGCAGGGTTGTAGGCGGGGGAGCCAATGAAGGAGACCACCGGTCTGGTCTAATGGGGCAGCCCTCTTTATGAGATTTGAGGAGACTGTATAATTTTGGTATAGAAGGGTTCATAGATCTGAATCTAGTAGTTTTGATGAGAGTAATGTCTGCATTATCATTTAAAAACTTATTGAGTCTGGCGTAATAAGATGGTAAAGGATTGTGGGTTAAGAGAACAAAACCATTACTATTTAAAAACGCTTCAACTTTGTCACTCTAAGATAACAATTGACTGGCCTTTATCAGATTTGGAAATTACCAGTTCGTTGTCAGAGATCTTTTTCTGTAAGTTTTTAATATTATTGTGTAAAGAGAAGTGAAGGGGGGTTTGTTTACTCGAATTGCGAACAGAATTGTGGATTGAGACATTGCATTTTCAATATGTATTACCAGATTCTTAAGTGAATTAGGTGAAAGGCGACTCATAGGTACGAATTGCAAACCCAAGCTCAAAAGTTCTTGTTCTTCAATCGTGAGCACGGTTTTTGATAAGTTGAGTATTGGGGGATGAAACTTATGTACAAATTTGGGGGGAACGTACACAAGTCGTTAATTGAATAGTTCAAGTTATGAAATTTAGCAGTAGTAGTTTGAGTGTCTATGGGTGGGGTATCTATAGTAACAAACGGTAAAAGGGGGGCGTTAGTATGCTTACTGACTGGTTCAGATGCATATGAGCAACTAATGCGATTAATCGCTGCGTTTATTCCCATCGAATAGTCGCTGAAGATAGACCGTACCTTTACTTGCTCATATGCATTGCATACGTGATTGGTCTATCTTCTGCAATAAGTCGCTACAAGTCGCAGAAAGACGCTGCGTTTAATAGTCGGACTGCTTTGAAGGCAACTTAGACGCGTGCGTTTTATCAATCGCAGTTTATACGGTACGAAATTTTATATATTTACGAAATTTTCTTTCGTGTTTTATTGTACTTTCTGCGAAAATAGCTAAAACTGAGAGAGGAATTAATAATAATAGAAGAAACAGGTTAAGATTTTCAAAAAAAGAAGATGAGAAATTACTAAACGAAGTTTCTGTACATTCAGCACTATATGACCCAAAAAACTTCTACTATTAATGCTGCTGCAGCTAACACAACTTTTTCCATTATTTATTATATTACTTTATAATAGAAATAACAACACTGCGTCACGCAATTTATGAATCGCTTCGACTAATCGCTCGGTAGATAGACCATGCTAAGCGATTAATCGATGCGTTTTGTCGCAACGTTTAGTCGTTCCGACTAATCGCTGCAGGTAGACCGTAGCTTAAAGCGGCGTCCATATCAAACGCGTTGCGTTGTGCCAAACCGTGCGGAATCGCATAGTCTTCGAACGCGTTTGATTTGGACGATAAACCGCGCGTTTTATGGACCAAATCGAACGCGCACGAACACTTTGTGCGGTTCTGTGCGGTTTGACGCAGCGCAACGCGTTTGATGTGGACGTCGCTTAAGAGCATGAGTTTACTTTTTTCTAATAAATGTTTGTTCTTTGCCCATAAGCTTCGTATAAACTTTTTCTCATCGACCCTCGTATATATCCTTGTAGTTTCTTGGGTAGATATTGCTTTAAGTCAAAATGTAGATGCTTCTGTCAAATAAAATTATAAAAGTAAATAATATTTTCGAGATTAAAAATTATTTTAATTCAAGTGAAATCAAAAGAAAGGGCTTAGATTAATTATTCTGCTCTGAAATTGCCGCAGGAAGGACGCGTCAGGAATTTTCTCTTAGTTATTTGTGATCGCCACAAATTCTAGGCATACATACTTCAGGAATTGATAAAGTGTTTCTTTTTTATCTAATATCCTCCAATGATTGCCTTCGGTGAACCGTTGAAGCGTCGCGAATTGTTAACGCACGGTCTGGTTTTTATTCAAGGTTTCTTCAAGGAATTGTTTTTTCTCGGTCGAAATGTTGAAAAATATCGGCAGCGGATTTCGATGGTGAGAGTAGAATTCTGCTAATTTCTATTTTCGGGAACTGGCTATTTTTAAAACCTTCGAAACATATATTCATGGCACAGCTGTTTGTTCCAAAAATAGCACGGGAAAGAGAGAAGGAAATTTGTGGGCTTTGTAAGATGATTTGTGAGTAATTTCTTTTTAAAAAAGTTGTAACATCTTTACATGTACTTACTTTTCTTTAATCATTTTTACGTAGCACATTTTGTGTGTAGGTATTATTAATATTTAATGAAACTGGTTCCATTAGTTCTTGTCTGCGGTAATACGTCTTTATTGGAGCAAAGAATCTGACAGAGAGCAAAATTAATGACCTGCCGAAATGGGCGACCTAAAGCTATAAAACAAATGAAGTTAGGAAAAGGCCGCGGCATTGGTCTGCGACACATTTAATGAAATTTGTTTGTTTTCCTCTGTATTTTGTCAACATTCCAACCCTTTTAAATGAACACTTAGCGAAAGGTCGAAAATAAACTCGATTGTTTCGGTGCTTCGCATGTGGAGCATTAATCCTTGAAATAAACTTAGGCTTAATTAAAAATAATTTTGTTGGACAAATTTCCATTCTTTGTTTCCTGAGGTATTCTTTACTTATTACTAAACATTTTATATTACAATTTGTTTAAGTAATACACGGTGGTGATAAAGTCCCGCCACAAGCTCATAATTTGTTTATTTAATGTTTTTTTCCCAAAATCCTGAAACAGGTAAATTTTTAATTTTAAAAAGACACCTTTTAGTGCAAAAATCTTTTCTCGACCGGCATTTGTTTTTCCGCTGTCACTTTATCATTATTTTTTTTTAATGGCCACCCTAACTTTTTATGCAGATTTTGATAGTCCTTCTTGTCAGCAAAATGGTGATGTAAAAGTTAGTACTTTCCACAACAAATTTTTCGAAAAAAATAGACATTACAATTCAAAAATACAATGTTATTTTATTTTACTTTAATAGTAATCTTGAAATTGAAAACAAAAAATTAACGAAAATATTGAAGCTGTTCTCTAGGAACCAATTGTTCAGATTGCAGGAGTGCATTCATAATCTTTACCTTCGAGGGCGTCTTGGGCGTGTATTCGCCTCTTTCTCATTCACAATTTTTAACATATTTTGCGTCTCATCCGTTTTAAAATGTCTTGCGTTTACATGAACTAAAACTCCTGTTTTTGTTTTCACAGCATACCATATTTTTCTTTGCACTGTTATTTTCAACAATTTCTTCATTTGTAGCTATTTCACTTTATTAAATCTGGATGTGTGATATATGGAAAAGCATCAGAAAAAATAGATCTATTTAATGCTATTAGAATCCAATATGGCGCTCATAAGAAAAAAATGAATTTGATGATGGTCAGAACGAAACGAAACGTTCTAAGTAAAATGTAATGATATCAGCGTAAGGAGCTCAAAAAAGTGCCTGTAGAATGTATTAATTTTGTTGTGATCCCTACAATAATAACTTCAGAAAAAAATAAAAAAGAAAATTACGTTTTTCAGTTTTTTGGAAATATTTCAAAACTATAAATCGTAGAAGATTTATCAAAACGGATCATTGTTCAGCACCAAAATACGCAACTTTGCCCTAATTTAACCGACTTCGTATCTCTTACCGTTTTCGAGATCTTAATGGCGAACCTCGAATTTGTAATAGCTTGTATGTATAGCACTTTCTCTGTGTTAAACGTAGCTAATCAACGAAATCGTTTGAAAATGTATACGCATAACTGACCAACAATAAATAAGCATATTCGAGCTAAGAAGGCAATTACAAGAGCAACCTTAAGGTTTGATCAATAGTGCATGACGCATTTGTGTATAGTCCCATTAGAAACGGGTATAAATAGATTTAATAAAGGAATTTGCATTAAGTATTACGACGTTGGAATTTAAAACATTTTTCTGCATCTCGCTTATGGTGAAAGATGACAGGTAAATCTATACAGCCTTTAGAATTGAGAATTGTATTTTATATTTTATTTTTGTAAAATAACATTTGGAAAAAGGGAATGGAAGGATTTGTTGAGTGCGTTTTCTATGAAACGCTTAATTTATAATATGTACAGGGTTTTTGTTTATATTTTGAACGGTACCTATACATTTTATTATTAGATATACAAGAAAATGTTAAATACAAAAGTTTTAAGGACTTGCCTGAACCGCCAGAATTTACTAAAAAAGAAACAAATGATGATTGGACACATAACAAATGAGTATCAACTTTGTTATTTTAAATGGAACAGTAAGTATATTTTCTCGAATTAAGAAAGACATTTTTCAAAAATACATATGTAGTTTGTCTACTTTTGGTTTTATACTTTTTGACGTCTGTGAAGTTGGCACCTCATTCATGAAAAAAAATTGTTGCTACTGTAGTGTGCGGTCTACCTGCAAGTTTCTAATGTAGAATGCGGTCTAGCTGCATGTTTCTAATACTGGGTGATTTTTTAATTTTTTTTATCAACCCCTGCTATGAAATTTATATTAACTGAAAAATAAATCATTGTACTGTTTTAGAGGATCAAATTAGAGATTAGAATGTTTTTCAAATATATTTTGAGAGTAGAACGCACTTTCCAATAGGTAAATCTTAGATTCGCAGGTAGACCGCACACTAGAATAGCATCAAAAAATTCATATTGGAGTTCTGATAGCACCCCGAAGAGTTCTGGAATTCTATGAAAAGTTCTATGTGAAAATTAAAAATAGTTCTGGCGAATTAGATGTAAAAAAATGACAATGTTTCACAAAACAGAATATGAAAATTAGCTATAACTTTTTAAGTCATATTTTTATATTTAATTCGCCAGAACTATTTTTAATTTTCACATAGAACTCCAGAACTCTTCGAGGTGCTACCAGAACTACAATAAAAAAAATACTTTTTTCAAAAATGAGGTGCCAACTTCACAGAGGTTACTTTTTGCGATATTTTAGTTTAAAATTAAAAGTTTAAGAACTACCCATTTCAGAAATAAAAAATGAGATACTGAGTGATTCGTAAGTACTGTTTGCCCTGTATAATGCTAAAAGATATTTTAACTTATAAAAAAAAAACCAATATATATTTGAGGAGCTCGGGAGAAAAACATGTTAACTGACAAAAATCATAATTTTCAGTTTTTTGCATATAAAAAATATTAATAACTTCAGGAATCTTTTTATGAAAATATTGTCACGGTTTTGTCAATAGATGACATCAAATTGAATGATGTAAAACGTGTTACAATACTGAAAGTATACAGGGTGTTAATAAAAAAACTGTACACCGTTTGGCAGGTGATAGTAGAGGTCAAAACAAGGAAAAAATTCTAATAAACTCGTATCCAATTCTCAATACAGGGTGTCCACGCCACGTGTTTACTCTTCTAGAACTTTTATTTTTTAGATAAAATTCGGGAGCGATAAATTAAATAAAAAACTGAATTTTCCGACATACCACTGGCCACCGTAGGACTTCCGGTTTCGTCGGAAGTGATATCAACTTTCTTATTTTAAATGGCACGCCCTGTATATTTTTACATATTTGGAATCTACACATCATTGTGAGTCCGAATATGTATCACTTGGTAATTTTGGTTTCCATGACAACAAATTTTTTTTTTGTTTTTTAGTATGTAAAGCTATGTATGGTGTATTTTCGTTCTAATGCGACCAAGTAATTCGAGAAAGCAACTTCTTTGGTTGCACTTTGGTTTATTAACATTTTTACAGCATGTGAAATTTTCATTAGGTCGTAATTTTTTTAACGGAACTTCTTGCATTTTTTAGCGTAGTTTAATAGAACATTTTTTTAATACGCTGATACCAAATAGAGGGTTATTTTTTAAATTCTTTATCGACTCTTGCAATGAAATTTGGGATGGCATGTTGCAGCTTAACTGAAAAAATAAGCCATCGCCGGTATACAAGTGTTAACATAAAAACTTTACGCACTTTTGCACGTGATAGCAAAAAACAAAACAAAAAAAAATTGTAATAAACCCAGGTTCAATATTCAGTGGTATTTGAAATAAGCAAGCTAATAAGAAATTTAGATCCCATATTTTGAAAGTCATTGAGTATTGGACCTGGGCTTATTAGAACATTTTTCGTATGTTGATGTCTACCATCAACTACCAAAGCATGTAAGTTTTTTTTTATTATCATTTCATTAAAAATGTTTTTTGAGCAAGGCTAAAATAAAAAACGCAAGAGTTCCGTTAAAAAAAATACTTTACGACCTAATGAAAATTTCACATGCTGTAAAAATGTTAATAAACCAAAGTGCAACCAAAGAAGTTACTTTCTCGAATTACTTGGCCGCATTAGAACGAAAATACACAATACATAGCTTTGCATACTGAAAAACAAAAATTTTCGTTGTCATGGAAACCAAAATGGATACATATTCGGACCCACAATGATCTGTAGATTCCAAATATGTAAAAATACACAGGACGTGCCATTTAAAATAAGAAAGTTGATATCACTTCCGGCGAAACCGGAATTCTACGGTGACCAGTGGTATGTCGGAAAATTCAGCTTTTTATTTAATTTATCGCTCCCGAATTTTATGTAAAAAATAAAATTTCTAGAAGAGTGAACAAATGGCGTGGACACTCTGTATTGAGAATTGGATATGGGTTTATTAGAATTTTTTTCTTGTTTTGATCTCTACTATCACCTGCCAAACGGTGTACAGTTTTTTTATTAACACCCTGTATATTCAGCATTTCTAAAAAACCGTGCCCTGTAAAATTTGTTTCTCCGCACTTAACAGGTTTTTCTCCCGAGCTCCTCATTTATTTTGTTGTAATCAGCTCTCCGCGTAATATCTAAATTAGTAAAACTATATAGGATGTTCCATTTAAAAAAAATCTCTCTCTATACACCACCATTCTCTGGAACACCCTGTATAGTTAAAAATAATTTTAAAATGTGCCGCTTGTTGTCTAGTATAACTTTCTCCTCGACTTTCTCAATCTCTTTTTCTCTACTTGTTACTCCTATAGGCTCCACAGAAGAAATACACCATTGGGCCACCAGGTGCAGCTGACACTTTACAATTGCTCAGAGAGTTCTTTGATAATAGACTTAGCACAAACACTGCAATTCCCTGGCCTGCACGATCTTGCGACCTTGTGATTTCTTTTTATGGCCTTATGTCAAAAATTCAATATTTCGAACTTCTATTAATAACTTAGAAGAATTAAAGGAACGGATTAGCGAGAAGTTCGAAGAAATAAATAATATGCCTCAGCTTTTGGAAAACGCAATAAATGGTGTCAGGAATACAGTTTTAAAATGTACTGAATCCGGTGGTGGGCCTCTGGGCATTTTAATTATCTTTTATAATTTAGTGGAATCGAACGGTAAGTGCAAAGTTTTCAGTTTATAACCTCAATTTATTTTGCTGCTTATTTTTGTCCGTATGACACATGCAATTAATAGCTAAAGACATACCTTGTTTGTTGCTATCTGAAGTCCATGGCCAACTCCAAACGTAGATGTTTTTGAACACACTTTATTTTGACGCTTGAAACAGTAAACAAAAAAAAAATTGTTTAAGATTTCTTGGCCTTCATAATCAGGTAGGTACTATCGATATCATAAAAAATTAGGACAACTTTTCAATCTAGTAGCCATGCATTTCCTTTATTTTATTATATTGAATCTTACTTTGCTGTCAAGTCAGTAACTGTGTCTTTGTTGACGCTGAAATTCTGAGCAATTGGTCTAACTGTGACACCCTTTACTATGCAAACACATATCCTAGCTTTTAAAATAATATTTACTGTAGAAATGATTGACACTTTCAAATAATTTTAAATTTGTGATAGCAATAGTACCTTAGATATCAAATGACCTAATATGTGATTTGTTATGAAGGTGTTCAATTTTGGACAAAATAAGAAAAGATTGAAAAAATATTGAAAATAATGGATTGCGGTAGTAGCATTATTTTTTCAGTTTTTATAGGTTTGTTCTAGCAACAGTACATAACTGTTAGAAATTGTACTGAACATGTACTGAACAATTCATAAAATAAGTTTAATTATTATGTAATTAGTTAAATGACAGCATTTTATCAGTAGTAGAAAATTTTTTATTTTTTTTTATATAAAAATGACCCACCCTAATGGATAGGTAGCAGCAGCTAATTTCACAGTGACAAACGTGCAACGTCGAACAGCCGATATAGTTGTATCAAGTCGGAAAGTAGACGCACACGCGGATATAACAAAACGGATACGAGATGCAATTAAGTGTGGGTGCATCATTCTTACGTACCTATCATATCCGATCTTCCGATCATGATCGGATACGATACATATGTGGACGCACCCTTAAAGGTGCGTCTAAACATGTTTCATATCCGCGTATCCGATCGTGATCGTGTATCATAATCATCCAAGTGTGGACGTGTTGCCGTGACGCATCCCCGTATCGTTTCTTTGTATCATTTGGAACGCAGATACGATACAACTACGTCACACTTGGAGTTGGAATTTCGCCGAAACATCAAACACTAGATGGATAGGTAGCAGCAGCTAATTTTACAATGACAAACGTGCAACGTTGAACAGTCGATACAGTTGCATCAACTCGGAGAGTAAACGAACACACGGATATAACAGTTAAGTGTGAGTGCATCATTCTTGCGTATCATATCCGATCTTCCGATCATGAACGGATACGCGGATACGTCACATGTTTGGACGCACCCTAACGGTTTTCAGACACGCGTTACTACTTTTTAAAGATTTTTTCAAGAAGTTCAGAAATAACATTTTATGTACCTTTGTTGAAAACTTGTGTTGCACATTTATTTAGTAATGATTATTTTTTATTTTTGTAATTAACTTTTTGCAAAGAATATAATTTTCTTTTAAATATGAATGTACGTAGCTAATTTAAAACTGCAAAGCAGTTGCCGTTACAGCAGCAGCAATAAATCCAATTAGATCGAACAGAATGCTGAAAATTACCTAGTACAAATAAGACGGGAATGGATCTTTTTAATGATTGGCATAATTAAGCGATCAGCAGCGAAGGAAATGAATGCACCGAATGCGATGTATTTATAGCAGCACATTAAGCCACATATATTGCAATAAATTACAATTTGATTTAGTGTTGCCACAGAGAATGGCAGACCTGTATGGAGATAGATAAACAAAACAAAAGGATTGTAAATTGCAAGCAAGCTAATAGCGCAAACGCATAAAATTCCTTATAAGATCAATATATTGGATGTTAAGAAGCCTAACTGACAGCCTAGCTGGATGATGGCGGTGATGTGAAAACGTAATACCTAGAAGCATGTCAGTACTTGTTCTTTGATTTTATTTCCAACCGCTGTTGCTCTGTTTTAAAAACGATTTATATAATCACATCTCATCTCTGTTTCTAAATGTCACATATTTTTACTAGAATTGTTCTTAATTACTTCATTTACAAGAGTTAAAGAAACATTTAGTTCAAAACTGTTTGATTTTTATATTTCATAGCAGGACACATTCAACTTAAGCCTTATTTACCATTACTTTATACCGGTTGTCCCATGCCATGTTCTCACCCTTCTAGAATTTGTATTTTTAATCGATTTACATACATGGAATTTGGAAAGGATGAGTTAAACAAAAAAATGAATTTTCCGAATTCTATCGAGCACGGTTAAGACTTCCGGTTTCATCGGAAGTGATGTCAACTTTCTTATTTTAAATTGAACACCGTGTATATTTTTACATGTTTGGAATCTACAGATCATTGCGAGTCCGAATATTTATCATATGGTAATTTTGGTTTCCATGACAACGAAAAAAGAACTTTTTTGCTTTTCAATCTAGTAAGCTATGAATCGTGTATTTTCGTTCTGATGCAATCAAGTAATTTGAGAAAATCACTATTTTGATTGTACATATTTTGATTTTTAACATTTTTGCAGCATTTCAAATTTTCAATGGGTGATGTACAGGGTGGATCAAATTCGATGTCTCTTATGGACATCTCTGTAACTATAAGAGATAGAGAAAAACAAGTGGCCAAGTTTCGATCTCTTTTTTTAGAGATAGCGTCAATAGACTAAACAAAAATTGGCTATCTTCTTTTGTTTTCGAGTTATAGGCAAAAATTGACATTTTCGACTTTTCGTAAATCGCGCATATTTCGTTTATTTTTACAGATATTAAAAAACTGTTTTGACATTATTAGGACACTTTTTGGAATACAATTCAGTGGTGTAGTTGGTTGTATCCCAATATCACAATATACAGGGTGTTAATAAAAAAACTGTACACCGTTTGGCAGGTGATAGTAGAGGTCAAAACAAGAAAAAAATCTAATAAACCCATATTCAATTCTCAATACAGGGTGTCCACGCCATGTGTTCACTCTTCTAGAATTTTTATTTTTTACATAAAATTCGGGAGCGATAAATTAAATAAAAAGCTGAATTTTCCAACATACCACTGGCCACCGTAGAACTTCCGGTTTCGCCGGAAGTGATATCAACTTTCTTATTTTAAATGAAACGCCCTGTAAATTTTTACATATTTGGAATCTACGGATCATTGTGGGTCCGAATATGTATAACTTGGTAATTTTGGTTTCTATGACAACGAACAAATTTTTTTGTTTTTCAGCATGCAAAGCTACATATGTGTGGTGTATTTTCGTTCTAATGCGATTAAGTAATTCGAGAAAGCAACTTCTTTGGTTGCACTTTGGTTTATTAACATGTTTACAGCATGTGAAATTTCCATTAGGTCCTAAATTTTTTTTAACGGAACTTCTTGCGTTTTTTAGCATAGTTTAATAAAACATTTTTTTAATACGCTGATACCAAATAGAGGGTTATTTTTTAAATTCTTTATCAACTTTTGCAATGAAATTTGGCATGGCATGTTGCAGCTTAACTGAAAAAATAAGCCATCGCCGGTATACAAGTGTTAATATAAAAACATTACACACTTTAGCACCTGATGCAGAGAACAAAACAAAAAAAAATTGTAATAAACCCAGGTTCAATATTCAATGGCATTTGAAGTATGGTTTAATTAAAAAAGAATCAAACAATCAATAGCGAATTTCACACCATAAAATTATCACAGAAGATGTTCGAACTGTCGTCCTTGCTGTTGTAAACAAAGTTGCAGTCG
Source organism: Dorcus hopei (assembly GCA_033060865.1). Lineage (NCBI taxonomy): Eukaryota > Metazoa > Arthropoda > Insecta > Coleoptera > Lucanidae > Dorcus > Dorcus hopei. The sequence continues at coordinate 7,453,720 of CM065423.1, read as the reverse complement.
CCGTCGAAGAGACTCGCGCACTTGATTGAAAGCAACTTGATTTTTCAGTTGCTGACAAGCGTTTACAACTCTCTGCCAAAGTTCATCTTCTGTATTAATTTCTCTGGCATAAACAGTGTCTTTTAAATAAATTCCGTTAAAAAAAATAATTTACGACCTAATGAAAATTTCACATGCTGTAAAAATGTTAATAAACCAAAGTGCAACCAAAGAAGTTGCTTTCTCGAATTATTCGGTCGCATTAGAATGAAAATACACCATACATAGCTTTGCACACTGAAAAACAAAAAAAATTTTTTTCGTTGTCATGGAACCAAAATTACCAAGTTATACATATTCGGACTCACAATGATCCGTAGATTCCAAATATGTAAAAATTTACAGGGCGTTTCATTTAAAATAAGAAAGTTGATATCACTTCCGGCGAAACCGGAAGTTCTACGGTGGCCAGTGGTATGTTGGAAAATTCAGCTTTTTATTTAATTTATCGCTCCCGAATTTTATGTAAAAAATAAAAATTTTAGAAGAGTGAACACATGGCGTGGACACCTTGTATTGAGAATTGGATATGGCTTTATTAGAACTTTTTTCTTGTTTTGACCTCTACTATCACCTGCCAAACGGTGTACAGTTTCTTTATTAACACCCTGTATATCACAATAAAAAACTTAAAATCCAGAAAATAATATCAAAATACGCAGCCAACTCATGTTGTATTCCAACCTAGCTCTATCGGCGCTAGCTTTCCATCTCTTATGTTCATCGCAATACCTCTCACTCTTGTGCTACCCAATCATCAAATCTTGGTTAATATTTAATAAAAACAAAAGAAAATTGTCGGCTTTTGTTGAAACTAGCCTACTAAGAAAAGAATGCACCAAAAATAATAAAAAAGACGTTTTATTCTATTAACTGTAAGAAATAAACCCAATAAAGTATATATTTTTGAAAACAGAAAAAAATCTCTATTTAATAATGACATTGCCTACTATGATTTCCATTTAAAAAAAATATAACTTTATGTTATAACTCGAAAATTTAATTAAATATCAAAAAGCCAACTATACCACTGGATTGTATTCCAAAAAGTGCCCTAATAATCTAAAAACAGTTTTTTAATATCTGCAAAAATAAACGAGATATGACTGATTGACGAAAAGTCGAAAATCTCAATTTTGGCTTATAACTCGAAAACAAAAGAAGATAGCTAATTTTTGTTTACACTATTGACTTTATCTCTAAAAAAGAGATCGAGACTTGGCCACTAGTTTTTTTCTATCTTTTATAGTTACAGAGATGCCCATAAGAGACACCCTGTACAGTCGCGCGCAGCTTAAATGTTACAATTGACAGTTTTGTGGGCCTTGTATCACAAGGTTTTAAGGGTGAGGTTTGCGTGCAGGCAGTGCATTTTAAGTGCGCGGGACTATGTATACAAGATGTATACCTACTAATTTTCGGATCGACAATATGTTAACTGAAACTATAAACTTTATTTATAAAAGATTGAAATAAAATTTGTGATTTATTATTGAATCTTAATTTTTCAATTATCATACCCCGCGTTAAATATCCGGCGTGCCAGTATCCGGTATCCGGTCGGATAGGAAATGTGTGACCGGATAGCCGGATAACCGGATAGTTGCCGGACATCCTCTTCCTCTCTAGTAATGATATAATATATGATATAACGATAATCCACATTTAATAGAATGACAAAGACAGTTTTGGAGGTGAAGTATCTTAGGAGAGTTCCAGGAGTAAGAAGAGTAGAAAAAAAATGAAGATATGAGAAGGGAATTACTAATTCGGTCACAAAAGAAATCTTAGAAGAAAAGAAATCGTGTGGTTCGATCTTTTGGGATGGAAAAGGAAATGCGAGCTAAGAAAGTTTGAGAAACCAAATTGATAGGAAAGAATAGAAGAGGAAGACCAAAGTAAACGTAGAATAGTTCGATAGAAAACATTTTGAGAGAAAGAAAGAAATGAAAACTGGATTTCGGCTAAGGAGAGATCGAGGAACCACATGGAGTGGAAGAATTTTGTATAAGGTGGTGATGTGTCTTTTCCACATTGTTTTTAACAGTTAGTTGACGAGATACGTGTTTCCTGTGCAGAATATTGGAGGGGGTGATGGTGGCGGTGTAGGTCGAGGTACACATACACCGTTGACGAGATATGTGTTTCCTGTGCAGCTTATTGGAGTAGGCGGTGTCGAACGAGGAACACAAACGCCGTTTATCAAATACGTATTTCCCGTGCAAAAAAACTGGAGGAGGTGCGTAGGTGACGAAGTAGGCCGAGGTACGCAAACCCCGTTAACAAGGTACGAGTTCCCAGTGCAGATAACTGGAGGGGGTGGTGGGGTCGGCATAGGTACGCAAACACCATTCACCAGATACGTGTTTCCCGTACAGAAAACTGGAGGGGGTGATGGGGGTGGAGTCGGCCTAGGTACGCAAACACCATTTACCGGATACGTATTTCCCGTACAGAAAACTGGAGGAGGTGGTGTGGGTGATGGGGCCGGTGTTGGTTTAGGAACGCAAACCCCGTTTACGAGATACGAATTTCCAGTACAAATAACAGGGGGACGAGGTGTAGGTTTAGGAACACAAATATCATTGAAGAGCACCTCATTATACCTACATTGCGGTGGTGGTATGTATGGGTTGCCTGTCGATGGGGGCTTGGTAGACCCTAGCGGTGGTAGGTAATCCAGCCCCTTTAGGGTAGACGCAAAATGGACGTCGTTAAAACTGACGTCGCTGTAGTCCACTGTGATGGAGAATACGGAATTGGGCGAGACGTTCCTGAGGGGCTTAATGGTAGTGGTCGAGATAACGCTGTAACTAGCCCCGGACTCTCCCGCCGATTGTATGATGGATTTAAGATTATCACCCTTAGGGAGCACGTGCAACAACCCTCCTTCCGTTTTAATTCCAGGCACCGAGCTTTTACCGATGGTTATTTGCGAGAAGGCATTCTTCAGTTGGGTATAGTTACTACATAAATCCCACTGAAGTGTTTGGTCTTTTCCCAATGAACCAACCTCAACTTTTTTTTGTGAACCTCCATCTTAAACGAGTACCCCTAACTTCGTTCACTGTACTTGGCTTCCGCATTCATCTCTCACTTCCAAATAATGCACTGTTTCTTTGTAATAGTAAATGACCGAAAAATAAGTGGAAGAAACCTTATTTCCTGAAAAACTGAGACTTTTCAGGAACTTCTTTACTTTCCTCCAAATAAGCAATATAAGAGTTCTTCCTTCCATCCCTTCTTTTATATATTTCTACAGCAATAAACCAAAGATTAAAGTTAATCGATGATGAAAGTATCGACCCTAAATCTGTTTTAATTGTTGTTTAAATGTACAAAGAAAAATTCTTCAGTAATGTCAAAAAGTCTCAGTAATGTATCTTTCAAAATTTCAAAAGTTTAATTTACAGTAAAGCAGTAAATAGAAGAAACATTCCGATTCAATTATAAGGGAGGAAGCATGCGTCTGAATAAGAAAGATGCAGTAGTCAGTATTTCAAATACAGCTAAATTAAAAAAATACGGGAAATGAAATTTTTTCAGTTGTAAATTTGGTTGCATTTATCAATGAATTGTCTACTTGACAACAGGGACTTGTCAATACATACTATTGCTATCATAAAAAACTAGATCAAGATTTTTTAAACTGTATAAAACTGCTATCGACCACAAATTTAAAATTATTTGAAATTATTTCTGCAGCAAATATTGCTCTAAAAGCTAGGATAGCCGTTTGCATAGAAAAGGGTGTCACAGTTAGACAAATTGCTCAGAATTTCAACGTTTACAAAAACACAGTTATGCCACAGCCACACTAACGTTAACGTCTAACGGCATTCTAACGGACAAGAACGCGACAATTAATGCGAGAAAAATTATTGCGGTAAGTTTTACATTGGTGGTTAACGTCATTATTTGTCCCACATTTCGCTCCGAAGCGGCTGCAGCGGTGGTATTTTACTTGAATATTGGCAACTTTATCTTAAATGTCCAATAACACAGGAGTTCTATTACAAATATTTTAGCATTTTCCGTTTCCTAACATTCAAAAATTATATTTTAAATTAGTACTTGAAATAATGAAAGAAACCTGCAATCAAAACTAAGATAGTACGTGACTAATTTATATCTCGTTTATTCGACTATCAATTGTTTTTCTGTGAGCACACAGAGAAACTTTGAATTAGTCCCTATAAGTTGAGTATTAAACATTTTTTCCTAAAATTAAGGATAAAAGAGTTAAAAGGGGTAGGAATTCTCGCGTAGTCACCCTGTACTTGCAATTTGTAACTCACTATTAAATGATTATTATTTTTTTTTAACTGTGGAATCTTATTATAGTAACATGTGTCCAACAATTATTGTAGTCCTGGGTGGCTGTGGAATCAAACAGAAATGTCGATTTTCACTTCGTATCGTTGAATTGACGTCTCAAATATTGACTTTTAAACAACAAATAAATGTTTCTTTACGTACTTAATGTTTTATTGCAATTTGAAACAATAATTACTTCAAAATGTTTGACTTCACTGTCACCCAGGACTATAATAATTGTTGTACACGTTACATATTACGTTTATTTAAAATTTATTATGCTACAGATATTTCAATTTTTTTTTTTTAATTTTTTCTAATTTAACCTAAGTTTAATGCAAATTACTAAAATAGGCCAATTCATTTATTGAGCAGTGTAGATTTAGAAACTAATGAAACTATTTAGTTGCTCGTCTGTGCCTAGCCCATTTAGCCTGAGGCGAATACAAATATCGTTACACATGTAAAAAATGACTTGCGACATTATAAGTCAACGTACTCAAACGACATATGTAAGTGGGTGTAAAAAAATGACAGAAACTATCCGTCATCAAGGTGACTATAAATCTGTTCAGTGCACCTGTTTCACAATGTATTGTATGCACACGTTAACGTTTTAAGAATTCTACAATCAACAAAAGGTTGTGGGACTACCAGTAAATTTTATGCGTCTCATCTAGCAACATTTTGTTTGGCAAAAGAATGTTGAAGCAGATAATAGAATTGTCTTCTGTCAAAGTTGGTCCTGATTCTGGAATGTTGGCCCATGATTTTTACAATTTTTAAGCTTGTTTTTAGTCATAATTGATAATTATACTTTTGGTTTCTGCGTGAGTCAAGTAGGCGTTTGCTTGCTTCCTCAAGAAAGGTCAAATGCACGCAGCAAAACAAGGCAAGGCACGTGTGTCGACCCCTACAGATAGAAATCTCTCGCCTCTATTACACAGAGCGACCCAACCAACTACGATTCATTAACATGTTTCCTGTCTAATGGTCCGCGCCAACGAAAGATATTAATTTGAGACATACCTACTACGAAAGTAGTCGACACAAATATTTATCATATTTGTTTGTTCTTACAAACGTGTTTGCTTGATTCTAGAGTTTTACTTACAATTAGTAATAATCCTTTATTACGAAACGTGTTTAAGGCAATTAGTGAAATAATATTAATTTTTGAGCAGAGATATTATGCAGGATATTATGCAAAAAATTTTCCAATAAGAATTCTTATCTTGCAATTTAGTCATAAGAAATTTAACATGCATATATTTTTTTTTTATATTTATTTTTCCACATTGGTGCGGAAATATTTATGATCAGCGTAATTTTGTAAAGTTAGCTTGAATGACGAACTAGGTTTGCCTGATCATTTAGCGTATGGGGATTATACGCTAAAAATATCTCAGCGTTGAATTTTTAGAAGAAACCGTTGTGTTACATTGTATTATTTTCAGATTTTTTTAATGTTTAAGCGATTCCTGGAAAAGGTGATCGTCGCGTCCTTTGGCGATTTCCAAAGGTCTCTAGTATAACTAGTAGTTTATCTTAATTCTTGTTCCCAAATACATAATTCAATTAATATAACGTATGTCCTAATAGTATCGGCACGAAATATTAAACCATATATTTTAGTAATAGGTAACTTTATTTAAACTTTTATTATTTGCTATAATTAGCGGCTTAGTAACTATCAAAATTATTAACTTAAACTAAGTGAAGGGGCCCGTGCTCCTCAACTAGGCGCGAACATCTCTCATCAGGTTCTGGACGACTTGAACATATATTTCGCGTATCTTTCTAAAAATTCTACGCCATAGTTGTTCGTCATTTTCGGTTTGCCACCCTCCATCATACACTTTGCGAGTTAAAAGTGCCCAAAAATCTTCATTCACACGGGCTTGAGCTAAATTAGGAGGGTTATCTTGTTTTGGTATAAGAGGTATATTGTTTTCGCGAAGTCAATTTTGAGTTGCTCTTGCATAATGGCAGGACGCTAAGTCGGACCAAAACATTATATCGTTTCCAACGTGATGTTGGTGTACAAAATCAACTAATTTAGTGAGGCAGTTGTTAATATAACTTTCAGAATCTACAGCTTCCCTCCTTACTCGACCCACATAATGTCTGGATATCCCTCTAGTCGAAATCGCACCCCAGACCAGAACTTTATCAGCGAATTTCGCTTTTTCTATATATTTTACATAGTTAGGGCACTCTTCTATATTGTCCGTATAAAAACCATCGTTTCCTTTGATTTCGGAGTTGGTGAGTGTGAAGTATTTTTCATCGTCCATAACAATGACTCTCTCATTCGCAAAATGTATCCGCCTTAGTTGACGACAGCATCTTGGTATCCGTGCTAATTGATTTGGAGTATATTTAGTACACTTTCGTCTTTTTCGATATCTTTGATTATTTCTTGCTAATTCCCGCGATACGGTACTCTTTGAAGTACGGAATTCAAGCGCTAATTTTCTTACGGAAACCCCGACTCTTGTCTTTTGCTCTTCTTGTCAATCTTTCTGCTCTTTCTCTTGTAAAAATTCTTGGTTTTCACTTTTTGGGAGATTTAGACATGATATTCCTTTTTCACATTCGGCTATAGCACAGTAAATGCTTCTGCGCGAAATATTTGGGTTTTAAAAAATGCGAACTATTTCAGGCTTAGGGATCAGTCCAACCAAATTATAAATGCTTTTTCATATTTCTAACTTATAAGACATTTTTAATGCAACTGACATAAAAAACTTGTCTAACTAATGTCAAGAAAATAAACAATTTTTTGTTTTCAAAGCCATTTTGATATTTTATCATTACAACCTATTTTTAGACCCTTCGATTTTGTGCCAAAACTATTGGGACATACGTTATTAAAAAAAAAAATCGTTTAATTTCCTATCTTCCGTAAACTACTAATTTTTTCTGGCAGAAAGAGAGAGAACGCTTACCTACTTTATATGAAACAAAACGCAACGGAAAATGCAGATTCCGCAAGCCGAGTATCGACAAAAAAGCGCATCGTAGTTTAGGCAAAAAGAAGTGTTCCTGTAGTTAGGCAGAACAAGTACCTATACTGCAGAATACTCGTCAAATTTAAGTTCCTTAATAAAATAAATAACAAACTCAAAATATAACCGTCCACAGAAAGTTTCCGGATTTTTTAAATTTCTATCAATATAAAATAATTTATGTTTTTACCTATTAAATCCCTTTGTCTCATTGTCAACTGGACAACCGGTATGTATATTAAGGACGTTTTACACTCATTTCTTACACTTTTACACTACTCTTCTTTTACAACATTTCGTTCAATTAGTTAAACAATTTAATTTGTGCAATAAATTGTATCAAAATTTAAATTGAATTAAAAAATAGAACATGTTCTATCTCCAAACCATATCTGCAGCCCAAAAGTTTCTTGTTTCAAATTTTTATTATGTATATTATAGAAATTGAATCAATCTTGTACAGGCTGTCTTACGAAAAACGCCCCAAGCTGTAACTCCGTTATTTATAGATTAATTTTAACAAACAAAAAGGCAAATAAAATGAGACTAAAAGTACTATAAGGTGAGTCCAGTTTCAATTTTTTTTTAAATTACCTTCAAGGTCAAACGACTGTCAACTTTTATTTTTCAAATGGCTCGGTATATTTTTTATTATTATATCTGGTAGAGATTTTTTTTCTAAATCCAATACTGTGCAACACTTTGACATTTAAAAAATATTTTTCGTAAAAAAAATGAACTAGTCTATTACTCAAAACGTGCTTTTCATAAAAAATGTTAAAGTTTGTCGTGAAAACAATGTCACTGAGCGTTATTTTTCACAGTTGTTTCAAATTGTCAAGTTATTCTCTTTGTATGATTTATTGTTTCCTAAAAAAAGCCGATTATGGATAATACTCAGTTCATTGATTTACTCCAAGCATATTTTGAATGCAATAAAAACAGAAGCAGTGCGTCTCTATAGACAGGGATTTTTTCCCAAAGCAACTTACACAGTTGTAGACTTAATTTTAATTATTTCATTAATGTTTTCTGTACTGCTTGTTTGCTGTTTTTATTGCATTCAAAATATACTTGCAATAAGTCAGTCAGGTGATTCTTATCCATAATCGGCTTTTTTTTAGGAAACAATAAGTTGTACAAGTAGAAGAACTTGATAGTTTAAAACATCTGTGAAAAATAACCTCAGTGACATTGTTTTCACGACAAACTTTAATATTTTTATGAAAAGCACGTTTTGCGTAATAGACTAGTTCATTTCTTTTTTTTACGAAAAATGTTTTCTAAATATCAAAGTGTTGCACATTATTGGATTTAGAAAAAAAATCTCTACCAGATATAATAAAAAATATACAGAGCCATTTGAAAAATAAAAGTTGACAGTCGTTTGACCTTGAAGGTAATTTTAAAAAAAATTGAAAGTGAACTCACTTTATAGTATTTTTAGTCTCATTTTATTTGCCTTTTTGTTTGTTAAGATAAGTCCATAAATAACGGAGTTATGGCTTGGGGCGTTTTTCGTAAGACAGCCTGTACAAGAAGTAGGGTGGTCTAAAGTGGCCTTTATGTGTGTTCTACGTTAAAAAATTATCACTGTATATTATATTATCTTAGGAGTACAGTCAAAATCATATTTTTCAAGTAATCTAACAAAAAAAAGTGACCACAGATGTTGAATTTTTTTAAACAAACAAAAAAATTTGAGTAATTGTATTAAGTTTAAGAAAATAGAAAACTGTTTTAAACAGAGGGGTTCATAATAATTAAAGAAAAGGATTTGTCAAATTGTCTCGAATAAAAAATGTAAGAAAAAATAAAATAATCAGTTCAGTTTTACACGCATGAAACACCAAGCCTATTCAGGATGCAGTTGACTTGTTTTCAGGTTCTCTGAACGTTTAATATAATTCTCAGGATTAAACAGAAATTACATAAACAAATAACCAGAATTGTTTTCGGCCATTGTAATTGTTTCGTTCATAAATTCAAAAATTGGAAGTTGCAGATTTAAGTTATACGCATTTTCACACACATTTGTGAATTGAAGTCCTAGTGAATACCAATGTTTCGATTTTATTCTTCGGGATCAGCTGATACGCCATGTAAGTAAGCAAAAGAAAAATTAAAAATGAAGTAGAGTGGAGTGTTAAAAATATAAACAAATATTCTGTTTTGTTTAGTTCCTCATTTTTTTTTAATTATTGATTCTTTTTCGAGTTTTATATCTGTTTTATGATTTTCAAGTGAAAGTCGTGTTCTTCTTTACCTTTAGACTGAATTAGTCGTACTTCGTATTGTTTTAGTTTTACACCAAGTTATTTTTGGTGCTACTTAACATTTACAATATTCTTTTTTTTGACAGTCTTATGATTTTGAAACATTCCTTCAGAGGAGTATTGTCAACATTTTTTGTTTTTCAATCATGTTATTCTTCGAATTTTATTGTTTTCAATTTAAGAATTAATTATTCTTTCATTCTGTTGTTCTTTTTCTTGTTTTCATGTATCAGCTCTTTTAGGCAAATTACATTTTTATTTCATTGACGCTTTCTATAGTTTCTTTTTTGTTTTTCTTGTCAGTATTTTGAATTTCAAATAGTTCGTATTTCGTTGGTGTTTATATTTGAGTTCTTTTTAGTTTCTTATTATCAAATTAATTTTTCTTATTTCACTTGCTTCTTTTCTTGCAATATAATCCTGACTTTCTGTTAGTCTTTTGATTTCTTAACACTTCGGCAGGTAGTTGTCACTCTTTTTCATATTTCGATATATCGGTACAGAGTTTATATACATATACCGTCTGTTTGATTATAAAGGCCCCAAGCTATAACTCATTTATTTTTGCTTAAACACCCAGTAAAGTGTATATATTCTTAAATGGGACGTTGTTTTCTAGAGAATGAAGTAAAACAATATTTTTTTGGCTACACTGTATAGGAGTCATGACGTCATCGACATTTTTTTTAAATGGCACGATGAAAATTTTTTTGCGAAATACAATAGAACATCCTTTCCTCTTTTCAACCACATAAAACTTTTATATCCTTACATAAGAAAATTTCTAAAATACCGGCACTGTCAAACTGACACTGTTTTTTCTACATTCGTAGAAAACCTCTAGCATATTGGCTTCTTCATTAATGTTATTCATTTCTCACCGTTTCAAACTAATTATAAGTCAGATTGACGTGCCGGTATTTTAGAAATTGTTTACCAAATTAGATAAAGTAAGACAAATTTCAGTAAAATTACTCATAGCATGCTAGAAATATTAGCGTGCCTTAAATGTTAAATGGTAAGTTATCTAGGTAGTTTTTTCAGTTTTCTCGAACATTTTCTTATGTAAGAATATAAAAATTTTATGTGGTTGAAAAGAGAAAAGTATGTTCTATTGTATTTCGCAAAAAAATTTTCATCGTGCCATTTAAAAAAAATGTCGATGACGTCATGACACCTATACAGTGTAGCCAAAAAAATATTGTTTTACTTCATTCTCTAGAAAACAACGTCCCATTTAAGAATATATACACTTTACTTGGTGTTTAAGCAAAAATAAATGAGTTATAGCTTGGGGCCTTTATAATCAAACAGACGGTATATGTGTTCCCGGATTGAATTCGCGATACGTATAATGGACCAAAAATTTATGAATTCAGATTTCACATTCTGCAGTTCAGGTCTGCTTGGCGTGAAATGAATTTGTGCCAAATTTGATGCCGAAAGTCTTCAAGGTGGCGGAATTAACACAATAAGAAGTAACATCTGTGTAGGTAAAGTGGTCTTCCTTTTGAATTTAGGACATTTTGGAAAATGTTATTATTTTTAGTATTGTTATGATTATTAACAGTACTATTTTTTAGTTTATAGCTTTTCAATTACAATAGTAGAGAAATACGATGATTGCTGTCTTATAATGTTACAAATTTGAAAACAAATGCTAGAAACCGAAAACTGATAACGTCATTGGTTGTAAAATTGAAGTTCTTTTCGAAAAATAAATTACTTAAACCACCCTGTTATTTAAAATTTCGAAATTCATAGCGCGCACAGCGCCATCTAGTGCATCTTCTAATGTAATTATACTTCTGGGCTTAGTAGTTTTTATGTACTTTGATTTGGTTTTTGTTCTAACTTCCTATCTTACTTTGTTTCAAAGTAAACACGAAGGAGAAACGACTTTAGATAAACACAAGTTTTTGTCATTATCTCAAAAATAAATGAAGACTCTTAAAACTGACAACGTCATTGGATGTAAATTAAAATTCCTTTAAAATGATACGCTACTCAAGCCATCTTGCCATTTAAAATTTTGAAGTCCATGGTGCGTACAGCGCCACCTAGCGGATATTCTAAAGTAGTTATATCTCAGAAATTAATATTTTTTTATGTATGTACTATCGCGGCCTTATAATTTCGCACGATTTAATTTTCCGCTGTAAATATGGCTTTTCTTGACAGCTTGTCAAAAACAATCATTTTAAACGTCAGATTTCAAATGTAATGCTAAAGTTGTAGCAACACAATGCCAAATCACGTGCTTTCTGAAGGAGAGAAGGCTTTTGCAATTGCAAAATTAGTCGCTACTTTTATTTTGTTATTTCAGTTCTAATACTTTATTATCTTGCTGTTCTTAAAATATAACCAAACAATCTGACTTTTGGTTAAATGTCTTTAGTGTCAAAATTGAGGAAAGAGCCTGCTCTACAAAACTATAATTTAGAGAAATTCTGGCTACTTGATAAAAAATCGTGCGAAATTTTAAGGCCGCGATAGTACATTGATCTGATTTTTGTCTGAACTTTCTAACTTATTTGGTTCCAATATTAAAAGGGGGAAAAGGAACTTTCTAGCACTGTATGTATATTATGAAAGACTAGTATTTAAGGGAAAATTTCTGAAAATTAGTCGTATTAGGCCCAATATTATAATCGTCGGATAAACTAAATATAATAGTATTCTTGGAATAACGTAGATATGGAAGAATGTTAAATGATATTCGGCGAATAGTTATTCTGTCCTTATTTTACGTTTGTAAAACTGTACTTAATAAAGTGGTAATATGATATAGTTCTTATTTATTGTCATGTTAGTAATATCATGATACATTGAAGGCGTAAATATCGTAACATCCTTAACAGTTAGGATCCGGTGAATTTAAAAAGGAAAACAAACAGAATTATCTAATTTTAAGTGCAAGTAATTTTATTTATGTAAGTCACCGTTTAAATTGTGGTTGGTGTGTAGGAACATCTTTTTATGTTGATCTAACTTTGCTTATAAACATTTTGTAAGAGGATGTTTACAAAAGACTCTTGATATGAATTATTTATGATCGTATGAGCTACTTTTTTTTCTTCGAGATTATAATAATAATATTTATATAATCATTTGTAGATAAATATCTCTGCTGTTGGCATGATTAACAGCTACTAATTTTTAACGTGGAACACATTTCAAACCTACACGTGTACGTTTTGACATACCAGCCGATTCAATTTAACTGGTATCCTTTCTCAGAAGTGTTAATAAAAAATTGTTGTTTTGAAACCGCAATATGTCATTGAATATTCATTCTTCTCATTCTAATTCGTTATAGCATGGTTAACAGATGCAACCGTGAGTTATTTTTATATCTGAAATTATATTGCAACAAACATTGCGGCATTTCCTGTGAATATATATTTTTATAAAAACAGTTAAATAGTGTGTTCGATTTTTGTAATTACTTAACTAATATTTGTTTTTTACAGTACCCAGCTAACTAATATTTGTTTTTTATAGTACCCAGCTAAAGTGATGATCATTTTGTTTTGGAAAATATAACTAACTTTAGAATTTGGTGATTTTATTATATGAAAGAGAAAACAAGTTTATATCGAGTAAAAGTGTGTTTAAAGTACTTACTTACTTTAATTACTTTAAATATATTTTTACTCGATATAAATTTGCTTTCTCTTTCATATAAATTTAGTATATTAAAACAAAGTAGGTTCATCTTCAAAAGATCTATTGTATTGGAATTTTATATTTTATTGGCTTAATTTTCAACAAGGCGGCAAACATGCGTATATACAGTCGCAATCACAATTCATGCCATAACCTTTACAGAAAAACTCATTGTGAACATTTTATTTGTGATTAACAAGGCAAAAATCCGATATCCCGGATTCACTTTTAAATGTATAGTAAAATTGGATGCATTCTACGTTCATAGTTTTGAAGGAGATGGATATGTACGATGTTGTGTAAATGCTAAACTACATCATATTCCTGTACGCAATATGCAATGCTCTCGTATAAACTCGTGATAAAAATGTAGGCGGAGTTCTTGAAAATTTTATTATTTTGCATACTCTTGGTTAAATTTTACTCCGCGATTTTAACCCAAGGCAACGCGTATTGCGTACAGGACTTCTATGTATTTTCTGCTTAAGCTATCTGTGAGTGTCATACTCATTAATTATAATTGCGACTGTGGCGTTAGCCCGGACGCTCACCGATCTAACAGTGATTCTGAAATAACAAGTATTTGACGACGACATGATTGAAAACTAACGTGATTTAGCCCGGGCGCTCACTGAACAGTGATTCTGATATGACAATGATATACATAACAAATATTTTACGACAATTTGACTGAAAAGTAACGTGATTGAAACAAAACGCTCGCTGAAACGACTAGTTGCAAAAATGTCTTCATACATGGAAGATGTGTACGCCGGTCTAATTTAGTTAAATTTAATAACGTCCAGTCAAAAACAATTAAAAAACTTAGGTATTGAATCCATCCGCATTCGAGAAGATGTGTGTCTGAACTAAGGCTGGGACTTTTCTCAGATTTTCTATTCGAATATTCAATTGAAAATTTATTCGAATAATTCAAATAAATCGAATACTCGAATAATTCGAATATTTAAATAAATAATTTGAATGAATAATTTGAACATTCGAATTATTTAAATTATGTATTCGAATAATTTGAAAATTCGAATTATTTGAATTATTCGAATAATTTGAAAATTCGAATTATTATATTTGAACGTACTCGAATGGAGAGTGCACATGTATTCGAATATTCTAATAATTCGAATATGATTCCCAGCCTTAATCTGAACATGGAGCATACCGGGTGCCCGGATTTCGTAAGGACAACATGGGTAACTTTTGTATTTGAAGAGATAGAGAGATGGTTAAATGAGTTTGGTTTTGTTTTGTTAATAAAAATACATATTTAAATTACTATACAAATTAATTCAAACCGCATCTAAATATCCTAAGTAACAAAAAGTTACGGCAAATAAAAGAAATTATGAAATTTTTTATTTTTTTTATTTTAACCAAGTTGGCCATGACAAGTAAAATTTGAAAATGTATTCTCAATGAGCTCTCGAACCCGCATCTTTTTATTAATTTAACCATCTCCGTATTTCTTCGAATAAAAAAGTTATGCATGTTGTCCCTACAAAATCCGGGCACCCTGTATGTTGTATTCAAGAAATTGTCGCAAGATACTGAAAAATTTCATTCTTTTTATAGAATGAGTAAAACATCTTTCGACATGCTTTTCAATTAAAGCAAAATATTAAAATCTGGATCTTCCTTCATTGTTTTTGCAACAAACACCAAAATGACACTGACAAAAACGAAGCGTGCGCTATTTTGTCGACATGACAAAACTTGTAACTGACGCAGATATGAGAAGAGATGTGATAAGTTATTTCAGTGTGCGCGTAATCATTAAAATGCGTTGGTTTTAAATAAATAACATGTCATTTCTAAGTTTCGTGTAATATCACTTGTCATATCATATGTTATATCAATTCAGTGGGCGTCAGAGCTTATACTTTGCCGCCTCGTTTGCGATTAATCGAATAAAATATAAAATTCTGATCTCTCAATAGTGATAATTTTATGGTTTATTGTGCTCGTTTTTGTTGGTGTGTGATGATAAAATTATCTGATGAAATGGCATGCAGTAAAATTTAGTGTATAAAACTGCTTAATGAGGTTACCTCGATTATTTATGGCTTTGTGGACTTTATGACTTATATGCCCTAATTGTTTGCAGCCTCCAGCGTCGATGCTAAACGATAAAATTATGACCCCATAAAACGTTCCATACATAGTACATTGCTGCTGAATTTTAATAGACGACGCTTTATTAAAACCCGCCATAATGAACTGGTGATATTTAATCATTGTGTTCAAATCTCCCAAAAACCTTTCGTTTAAAAGTTTAATTTCCAGGCTAATCCACTCGTGGTGGGTCATCTGGTATCTCGGGGGTATATATTAAATATTACACAACACTACAGTATAAATTATGTGCCGTAGTAAAACCCGCACAGGTAGAGATCGCCCCTCGTGGTTAGTGAGTCATGAAATATATCAGATAGGAGCCATTTAAATATCCTTTTACCGTAGGTAGGCGAAAAAGAAAAATGCAATTCATTTTCCATCCGTTTATATTATTAAAATTTCGTAACTTTCTTTTTTTCTCTTTTTAATGGTATGTATGTATATTAAGTAATTTTCAATTCATATAAAAATACAGTAGACCTCGGTTATAGCGAACCTCAAGGGACCATCAAAATCGGTTCGTTATATCCGAGGTTCGTAATAAGCGATAATGCCACAAATATAGAGAAAAATGACGGGATTTGAAATGTAGTTCGTTATAAGCGGTGGATCGCTATAACCGAGGCCGTTATAACCGAGGTCTACTGTAGTTTTGAAAGTGGTTATTGCTCACATATTGCAGAGTTATCTGGATTCTTGCAGATTTTAGCATAAATTTATTTGTTTCAAAATTTTCTGTCTTTGGCCCCACGTTGGGCGCCAATTTTATGCAGTGGTATTGGATATTTTTCAAAGTTTCTGATGTGCCCCAAGTTTTGGGAGTCAATTTTATGCTGTGTTGACAGCGGTGACGGCTCCTGCTCCTCTCCCGATGCAGTGTATCTCGTAGGCTGGCTTTTTCCTCGTGGAGTGTATTTGTTATGTGATAAGTTTTGAATGTAAATGGCACTCACGAGCCCTTGCATTCAAAATTACCGCGTCAGTGTACATGTTCGTGTACGTGTGTGTGTAAATAAAGAAGAATACTCGTAGACAGTGATAGAAACGGTTTATTAAATCAATTATTCATGAAGTCGTACAAACGAATACTGATCGTATAAAGAGTCGAAGTTTTATTTGGTAAGTCGGTTTTTTGTAAAACCACTGATATTACTTACATTTAGATCATCCGTGTCGATCTTTGATCTTGCCTTGAATGAATGTAAACAACATGGAGCCTCTTTTGTAGGCGCATTGGTTACTTTGGTTAAAATAGCTCAGACGCGGCGCCCTCACTGATTCAATTTCCGAACTCCGCGCTCTCGCTTACAGTTTCCAACAACGTCCGGTTGTCAATTGCATTGATAAATCGTTTATTACAATTCTGGCTTTAAATCCTACCTATTTACATTTCAAAAACCCTAAATAATTTACTTATTATATGCAGTCAGGGACAATATTGTGGGTACAGGAATAAATTTCCGTTATATTTGAAAAGGACATAACACAGCTAAAATATAAACAAAAAAAATCCACTGGACAATTTATTACAATTTATTAATTTACTTTTAGAATACCATTGTCGAATTTATTACTGAAGCAGGTATAAAGGAATAAACGTGTGCAGGAAATAACCAGTAATATAAACGCAGTACCCACAATATTGTCCCTGACTGTACATGTAATTTAAAATCGCTTATTTCTATAAATACTTACACAAACTTAATATATTTGATAAACACTTGAATTTAATAATTGTAAACAAATAAATCCTGTAAAACATAACTTATACATTACTCTAAATTTTCCTTTACTATTTACAAATTATTTCATTGAAAAAGTCTTTCGTTTAGCTTATAAACACCGCAATATGTACAGGGTTTTTGTTTATATTTTGAACGGTACATGCACATTTTATTATTAGACATTAAAAAAAAATTATAAATATAAAAGTTTTAAGGATTTACCTGAACCGCCAGAATTTGCTAAAAAAAGAAATAAATGACGATCGGACACCTAACAAATCAACTTTGTTATTTTAAATGGAAGACTCGGTATATTTTCTCGAATTATGAAAGATATTTTCTTGCTAATTTCAAAAATATGTAGTTTGTCTATATTTGGTTTCATGCTCCTTGCTATATTTAAATTTGAAATAAAAACAAATTAATTTACTTCGATTAACAAAATTGTTATTGTGTAACAAGTGTTAATTATAATTAAAAGACTGCTCATCTGGGACATTTTGTAAGACAAAACACTAACAACTAAGACAAATAAACGTACTGTATAAAATAAATTTATCAAAATATGCCAAAACAATAATAACTTCAAACTTAAATATTGCAAAAATTATGAAACCAAATAGGACAAACTACATATTTTTGGAATTAGGAGGAAAATATCTTTCTTAATTTGAGAAAATATACTGAGTGTTCCATTTAAAATAACAGAGTTGCTACTCATTTGTTAGGTTTCTGATCGTCATTTGTTTTTGTTTTTAGTATATTCTGGCAATTCGGGTAAATTCCTAAAACTTTTGTATTTAACATTTTTTGATATGTCTAATAATAAAATGTGTAAGTAACGTTCAAAATATAAACAAAAACCCTGTACATAAAATAAATATATAGGGTGCATCATTGGTATGGTTTTCTTCAATGCACAAAAGTTATTGCTCATATACAATGAAAATCACGGAACTTGAGTGCTGCGTAATCAATCGCCGAAGCAAGAACCGACAATTATTTCAGTATTATTTCTTTGTTAACGGTGAATGAGAAAAAAGGACGGAGTTATGATTCTTAAGTCTGTTGATGCAACACCAGACAATGACGCAACGGTCTTCTCTTGTGAATAATACTGTAGCTGTTCTCATAAGAAGAGCTCCGCGTCATAAATAAAACGCGTCTGGTGTTGGTTGCATCATCAGACTTAAGAATCATAACTCCGTGCTTTTTTCTCATTCACCGTTAACAAAGAAATAATACTGAAATAATTGTCGGTTGTAACTTCGGCGATTGATTACGCAGAGCTCAAGTTCCGTGATTTTCATATTAATAAGTTCTACAGGGATATTCACGGTGAGTGGCCTATTAGAATATATTGGAAATACGCGGATCTCGAAGTCTGACATTTGGTATGACACTAATGATCGATTGACTCGAGTGCTTTTTCTAAACTGTCTCTGTAATTTTGAGTATTCCTCTAATATCCGGTGTTTATTCTACGTAAGTGAAATTAATTAATCAATTACTGTCGTTTGACTTGCCTGTAATGTATATTTGCAAATAAACTTTTATTATAAACTTTTTACATAATACATATACAGTGACTTTCGAAAAGTTCGTAACAAATGGGAAAAATTTATATTATTGACTTTTGCCAAAAAACTGTACTGCAGTTAGTTCGCTTAAAATTTACAATATTTTTCAAAAGACCAGAAGTATGCATTTAACATGCTGTAAAGAACCTTTTTTTGTATAAAAAGAACATATTTATATCTTATCTTTCTATTATGCAAAAAATAAACGGAAACAGTTTATTTTTGCAAAAACAATACACAGATAATTACTTTGTTAATATCACATTTATTTGTCACACAGTGACTGCAGTTTCAACATTACAATGTCATTTTCAAACTCAGTTTGAAAATTACATTGTAATGTTGAAACTGCAGTCACTGTGTGACAAATAAATGTGATATTAACAAAGTAATTATCTGTGTATTGTTTTTGTTATAATGGAATATCACAAAGTAACGGCGGAACGTGTTAATTAGTTTATTTTTGTTTCTTAAAAACGTAATGTAATGGTCCGTTTTCACGCTCAAACAATTTGCCCAAATGTGCTTGTGAACACAAATTTGCACAAGGAAGTCGTTGCATGAAGCGTATTTTCTTGCTTGCACAAGCTAAAAAGTTTGGCAAACTGCAAGCATTTGCGCAAGCGAATTTGTATGCGCAAATGCTTGCAAAAATCCATTTGCGAAAAAAGCGGACCATAGCAAAAGCGTGTTTTTTAAAGCGAAAATTCTATTTTTGGTAAAAAGCGTCCGTCGTAGCTAAAGTAATATTTTCAGATTAGTGGTGTTTGTCTTATGGTCCGTTTTCACGGTCAAGCGATTTGCGCAAAAGGATTTGTGCAAGCATTTGCGCATACAAATTTGCTTGCGCAAATGCCAAACTTTCTGGCTTGTGCAAGCAAAAAAATTACGTTTAGATGCAACGATTTCCTGGTGCAAACTTGTGCTCACAAGCAGATTTGCGCAAATTGCTTGAGCGTGAAAACGGACCTTTACAATTAGTATACACAGATCAAGGAACGAGATGATATTTGTTTTTGAAGGATTTAAAACAGCACTTTAATTTTAAGATCACATAAAATAAAATTCTAAGAAAATGGATTTTTGGTCATGATTCTAGAAGAAAAAGATTAATAACTTTTGAATTATCGCAATTTTTCATTTTCGAGACTTTCTATTTTTCAAGTTTTCAGCCATATTTTAAATGACTGGTTGGATGGAATTGTGTTGTCTTTTATTTTGATTGGTGCACGAACTAACTGTAGTAATTTTTTTTCGCAAAAACCAATAATAAAAATTTTTCCGATTTGTTACGAACTTTGAACTATGAAAGTCATTATATTTTACTTGGAAGATTCGTTGTCGGTACAGTTTTACTTGTTGCTTCCCGGACCACTGAAATGGATTGATATCGTTTGTAACCCAATTGTGGATCTATTCATTCAACCCACGCAACCTACATTTGATAAACCTGTAATTACATAAGATCATACAAAATTTTTCCTAATTTGAATTCTGGAATCTGTCAAATTTATCGACATTTAAGCGTTCTTTCTGGAATTTTCGGATCATGATTTTCAGTTTGACACAGCCGCAATACATTACAATGTGTAAATATTTTGTAATCTTTTGCTGCGTTTAGCTCGTGTATAATCCACATGTATCTGTCAACTGAAACAAATTATGATTGCCTCCAATTGCCGCACAAAAGAAAAACGCTTATATTTTTGAAATTGGCGCGTGCCCGTTTCTGATGACACTTCATTGGCTAGTACCCTGCCACGAAAAATTACGTGCGTAACGTTTCATCTATATGATTCCACCATGGCTTCCAACATATTCTAATAGGCCACTCACCGTGAATATCCCTGTATATTAGTAAATTATTTTCACATACACAACATGTTCCATAAGACCATAAGTGAGTTATCCACTAGGATGGGTCATTTTTTATGGAGAAAAACGAGTATTGAGCTTTTGATTTTTAATAGCAAAATTATGTTGCCTTTACATGAAAACAGTATAATGCTAGAATTTGAAGTAAATAGCACCTCATCTTCGGGTTGCGCTTTGCTTTGGAAATACGAATAACTTGAATATATTCTGGTAGTCATATAACATAAATGTCTCAAGGAAAATAGGGTTTTTAGAATAAAATAATCATTTATTAATAATTAAAAAAATAATACAACAGAAAAATTAATGAAAATCATTCAATATTGAAATTTTTCTTGCTATCGAATTTAGGCATTGCTGTGAGATTCGAGTTTTAATTTTATCCACCTTCTCTTGCCCTTTTAGTATATAGTTTTGATGATAACTCTGTTATTATTACTATTACAAATACGAATTTTTTATGGCATACTATATGGCCTTTCTTGTATAATTTCAAAAATTCAAACGTAAGGCGCACCCTCTAAATATTAATTAAATTCAAAAATATTTCGTAGCTGTCATAATATCACTAAAAGACAACATAATTTTGCTATTAGGTAAGGTTATCTCAAAGTTTGGTTTTTTGACCCACCCTATTATCCATCAAACATACTTTTTAGTGGAATGTACAGGGTTTTTGTTTATATTTTAAACGGTACAGGGTGACTACGCCAAAATTTACTAAGAAAAGAAAAATGACGGTTGGACACATAACAAATGAGTATCAACTTTGTTTTTTTAAATGGAACACTAAGTATATTTTCTCGAATTAAGAAAGATATTTGTAGTTCGTCTATCTTTGGTTTCATACTTTTTGCGATATTTAAGTTAAATTTAAAAAATATGCATTTACTTTGATTAATAAGAATTTTATTGTGTGTGACAAGTGTTAAACTAATTAAAAGACATTTTATAAGTCAATATCTAAGACAAATTAACATGTTATTTGAAATATATTAATAGAAAAATAATAAAACAATATTAATTTCAAACTTAAATATCGGGAAAAGTATGAGACCAAATACATACTACATCTTTTTGGAATTTGGAGAAAAATATATAATAATTAATTCTAAAAAATATACTGAGTGTTCCATTTAAAATAACAACGTTGATATTCATTTGTTCTTTTTAAAAATAAATTCTGACGGTTCAAGTAAATCCATAAAACTTTGTTTAACATTTTTTGATATGTCTAATAATAATAAAATGTGTAAGTACCATTCAAAATATAAACAAGAAGCCTGTACATATTTTTATATCACATATCGATAAATCTCTTAAAAGTAAACTTTTTTTTGGTAAAAAAACTATAGCTCTAAATTAAAGCATTCGCAATTTACAGCTATTCAGTTGGTTGAAAGATATGAAATGTAGAAGTATTTTATTCATAATTATTAGTGGTCAAAAATTATTTTTACTATGCATAACTAATTATCAATATTTAGTAGAATAATATCTATGAGTAATAGTAACATTTTCCATGTGCGTTTGCACAGAAACAATTGAAACTTAAAAGTTAAATTTTCTCAAAAAGTTTGTATATTTTGATAGATTCCATACTGATGTCGTCAGATGTAATTAAACTGTTTAGTCACATCTGACGAAGTATAGACTAAACAGTTTAGTCACATCTGATGAAGACACTGGGTGGTATGCATAAAACGAAGTACATGCTAATACTTCAAGCATACTTCGAAAATGAAGTATGTATTCTAGTAACGTAGTATTTACTATGCGATCTAGTAGATACTAGAGCACAAGAGCACATAGAAGTTTTTACTTCGTTGTAGAAGCACCTACTGTAGTATCTACTTCAAAGCCTCAGATTCATTTTAATAGTAAATATTACTGCAGTGTAGTATTTACTACGTGCTGTAGTATAAACTTTGCGTTCGTAGTATATGCTTCAGAGCTGCAGTAGGTATTTTATGTAATAGAAGATACTTCAAAAAATATACTCATTTGAGAAGTATTAGCATCTACTTCGTTTTATGCAAGAATTTTCATCAAGTAGCGACCGAGTCCAACAACAAATTTGCATAAATAAGAACTAAATTGAAAACCGACCTTAAACTTAAGCTGGGCCTTAATGTGACATCAATGACTTGCCAGAAATGGAACAAATCAACCAGAAAGATAAAACAGAGATGTTCAAAAGTTATTACGAAATAAATTTCATAATAAACCTTTCTAGTGTCTTAAGGTCCATTTTCACGCTCATGCAATTTGTGCAAATGTGCTTCTGCATGCAAATTTGCACAAGGAAGTCGTTGCATGAAAACGTTTTTTTTTGCTTGCACAAACCAGAAAGTTTGGCAAAACTGACCGTAAAATGGGTTGTCAATTCAGTTCTTAAGGCGGGTTTACATTCAGATAATTTACACAAATCGGCTTGTGTAAGCCAGTTTATACAAATAAGTTGGTAAGTATAAACGGAAATTGATAATTTGCGCAGTTCAAAAATTTGGCTTGTATGAAATCTATTTCGTCTTGAAAAGTAACCGAGGTTGCTACAGATATCTGACAGTGTAGTAAAAGTGATTGAGATAAATTTGACGTTTTAACAAATTAAATGAGACTGTATTTCTCTTAGAAATAACCAAGATGTCAACCACTTTCTTTTCTTTTTTTTTCTAATTTTTCTTCAAAACTATGCACACAGCAGCAGAGGATAATAATAATTCATCATCAATTTCCATTTTGTGAAAACTTTATAGCGTCAGATAATTAGAACTGCACTAACTTAATTGAATGTGTAAACAAAAGTTGACAATTTACTGCTTTGTACAAATTTTGTATAAAATAGCTTGCGGAAACCGGTTTGGGCGAATTATCTGAGAGTCTAAACCTGCCTTTATTTATGTAAATTTGCATGCGCAGATGTGTGCACAAATCCATTTACGCAAATTGCATGAGTGTAAAAATGGACCATTAAAGTAATTTTTTTTTAAACTTCAAATTCTGCTATTTTTTTCTGGGCCATCATCTTTAATGGTTTCTCATATAGAAATTCCCTGAATTTTAATATTGTTTTTAAGTAAGACTGAAGTAAGGCTTCTTGAATCTTTTCTATGGAATTTTAAGAAAATATAAATTGATTCGGTTCTCAAAACTATTTTATATATATATTATCAGAAGCACGAAATTAGCGGAATAAAAAACGATCAAGACATAACAAAGAAGTTGCATAAATTAGTAAGTGCCTGTTAAGGCAGCAAAATTCCTTAATTATAATTTATTTTCTTTTTTTATATTAAATATCTACACATTTTGCGGGCAACGATTGAGTCTGACATTTAAAATGGTTTGTTGCTATATTTATAACTTGAAGGTCAGTCCGTGAACGCTCCGTGAACTAACGAATAATTTTTTTTCCGGCAAAAAATATCGCGCATAAGTTCTCTATTGCGCAACGAATTGTTGAATCAAATTCGCTAATCTCAATAACCTTGAGCTCGTATTTTATTTGACTTTTATATTCTCGTTCTATTTTAAATTAATTTGCGTTGACGATTCATTGTTACGTGTAGGTGGGTTTTGAGATCTGAAGGTAAATATCTTCGGTATGATGACGAATTAAGAGAGGCAGGTGGTAACTGAGATTCAAGATTTTTCCGTCTCTCTTTTATGGACTTTATGGAACCGTTTTAATTTTTTTTCTTTTTCATTGTCAGATGTCTGCTTTTATATTTAAAAGGAGTGGCCAATTATACCCGATTTAAAAATTTCCATGTTTATGTGTGTAACTATTTCATATACCGTCTGTCTTATGAATAACCACGCTACATCTCTGATATTAATAATCCGATTTCAGTAATTCAAAAATCACACAATACTGATTTATAAATATTACAAAAGAGTATAATTTTAGATTTTTTTCAAATAGCAGAACATATTTTTCTTCGTTTAATTTGATAGCGATTTTTTTTCTGAGTACAACCATCTATGTATTTGAACTTGATTTTTTAGAATACTGTAGGGAAATAACTTCGTTTTTAAATAAAATAAAGTGTGCGGTGGAATACATTTATGGGGTAAGTAAAGAAATCATACGTCCCGTTTTCTTTGGGACAGTACCGCTTTTAAAGCCACTGTCCCTTTGTCCCCGAGAAATTCATCGCAACGCAAAAAATGTCCCGTTATAAAAGTCTTAGCAGTAAATGTTCCGTTATAAAGATCTTAACCGTAATAATCAATATTTTTCTGTTTTCATCAGACAAATTAAACAGTGTGTGAAATGAAAGAAAACCGGTTTTTCAGTGTTATTAGTAAAACTATCAAAAAAAAAATTCTTCAGGGAAGTACACCTAAATGAGTTTAAAATATTGTTATTTTATATTTGTTTTTCTTATCTTTTTCATTTATGTATAACATTAATAAACCAATAAAGTTAATATGTTCTTTATTTATTTATACAGGGCTTCTATAAATGATTTTAACATCGCATTATCTCTGATAAACAAATGAACATGTGCCACTAATCACCGACACTGAACAAAATTACTGGTAACATAACCTCACTTTTAATCACGATTCAAATAAGCTTTGTTATTTAAGAAAATTAAGAAATCGTTATTCTTTTCATTTATCCGTTTTCATCGGTCTTAAATAAATAATCAAACAGCTTTTTCAGAAGGATATTTAGTGCAATACCTTCAATTTAAGTAAACTCAAATTGAAACATTTTATACTGGTGTTGTGTTTTAGCAATAATGGTTTATTCATTGGAGTAATACACTTTCATTGTGATGTCTTAGTACCGCAGTGGAACATTTAATAACGGTGAATGGATTTATTCAATGCAATCTTGTAAAGATGAGTAGGTTGCAAGATTCCCCGTCTTGGAAATTCAAGAAGCTTCTTTAATATTTCACATTCGAGATGTGATTAACAGATTATGCAACCGCTTGATGATAATATGTTTTATTTTAATACTGTATTTTTAAGGTTTGATTTCAGCGAGGAGGTCGGCCAAATTGCACAGTCTCCTGATTTATCATGTTTCATTTTTGTTTACCAGCCGTAAATAACTGAAATATTTTTCTTTTTTTTTCCTTTATCAAGTAAACTCATAAACGGTTGAGATTCGTACAAAATGTAAACATATTAAATACCTTGAAAACAATACTATTTATATGATATAAGATAAGTAAGTGCGAGTTATTTTATTATGCGTGACGCGTAAATAGAAATCGCCAAAAATACTTTCACTGTGTTACATATTTGAAGAATTAATAAAAGAGGCATTCGACGGCATAATAAATCTGATTATAGGCGTAGCCTATGTTTTTTATTGTAACGCTAACAACGGCCAAATTTTTATTCAGATTTAACCGATCGCATTGCGACTTGCGATCAAAACGCATTGTCAGTATTCTACTTTAGTGAAATCAGATTATTAATAACAGAGTTATAGCGTGGTGCGTTTTACGTTTAGACATGTGCTATTAGTATTAAATTGATGACCTCTTTTGTTTTCGTTGAAGAAACTTTGAAACTCACACTCAACGTTCACATTTTTAAGTTAGTAGCAGGTGTTGGTAACAACATATGCTAAATTTTATAATAAATTATCCAATGGGAATTACATAATAATTTTGAAGGTTGTTCAGATACATGTGTCAATATACTGCCTAAATTGAAATTCATGGCCACCAAATAGGACGTCATGTGTATTCACAAAACAAATACTAATTATTACTTTGTTTATGTAATTAAAGACACGTTTTTTTGTCCTGTAAGCAGAACACACTGAAAAATTATGCGCAGTAGAATAAAAGTTTTGTTTTTTTTTAAATAATTTTAATAAGCATTTTAGTTTTTTCTTCATATTATTCATTTTTTTTCTTGTAACCTTGATTAATAATACATTGATCTCTATGATGTTGTCCTCGAGTAATCTTAAATATATACGTTTGACTTATGAATAAATTTAATATACAGAGTGTTATCGAATTGAGTGGAATAATTGAAGGGCTCAGTGCAAAAACCGGTCAGCTCCACTTTTAGGCAAGAATGACATTTGAATGGATTTAGCTCTATAAAACATTTCGCATCTTTCGGTACATTACCCGGACAGCTACCAAATTTAGTAACCGAAATGCATGTATAAATGGAGCTGTCTGTTTTTGTTAAAATGTTTCTATTACATATATTCCTAATTAAAACAGTTTTTCGTTGATACTGCAAAATTTAAAAAATGGAGCTGACCGGTTTTTGCACCGAACCCTTCAATTGCACATAGTGGTAGGTTAGATCAAGACGATAAAAAATGTTATAACGCGTGATTTTTTAAATTTTTTATCAACTCTTGCCATGGAATTTGGACGGCATGTCGTAGCTTTACTGTAAAACAGCAAAAAGGAGTGCAATGACGGACTTTTCACTTAAGCTAAGACATGCCATCCAGATCTCATGGCAAGAGTTGATAAAAAATTTAAAAAATCACTCGGTATAATATGGTATCCTAAATGTATTCGTTTTCGAAAAAAAAAAAAAAATTGAATTTCAAAAACTTACTGAAAATGAGACAAAGAGAATAGATATTCTTGCATCCAAAGTAATATGTATTCCCATTCGAAAAAACGATTTACAAGGTTTTTTTTTTAAATTAAATTTTTGCGTCAGTTTCGCGAAAATAATTTTTTTTGTTGGTTTAAATTTCGAATAAACGAGGAATTGAACACCTGATAACACCCCACCAAAATCCGCATATGGCTGGAAGTATTGTGTGCCTTTACTTATAATTCGAAAACGCTTACATTTAGGACACCATATTATATACACGGTGCCCGGATTTCGTAGGGACAACATGGGAAACTTTTTTATTCGAATAGACAGAGAGATGGTTAAATTAGTAAAAAGGTGTGGGTTCAAGAGCTCATTGAGAATACATTTTCAAATTTTACTTGTCATGGCCAACTTGGTTAAAATAAAAAGAATTTTTTTTTAATGATTTCTTTTATTTGCTGTAACTTTTTTGTTACTTAGGATATTTAGATGCGGTTTGAATTAATTTGTATGGTAATTTAAATATTTTTATTGGCAAAACAAAACCAAACTCATTTAACCATCTCTCTATCTCTTCAAATACAAAAGTTACCTATGTTGTCCTTACGAAATCCGGGCACGCGGTATGTAACAATTTTTAATTGTCCCCATCCAAGCTAGCACCCTGTGAAATTATTCCACTCAATTCGATAACACCCTGTACTTTTATTTTTTCTAGTTTTAGAAAGCCTCTTGTGAGTAAAAAAAGGGAGTTTTTCATTTCCGTACACAGATAAAAATTCTGCGGGGTTTAAGGTGTAAGTAGTTAAATATTTCTACAGAAAAGTTAAATTTTCACCTAATGTAATAAAAACTATATCTTTTTTTCTTCAAAGTAAACTCTTTTCGATGTATATTTAACAATCTATATAATAGTAAAAAAATTTGAATATACGAAACGGAGAAATATTACACTTTTACGTTGTTAAAAATTAATTTAACATATCTGTGTGTTTAAAAGTTTCCGAATCGATGAACATGTTACAAATTTGAGGAGGTAAATAAATATATCAACAACAAAACTGTGTTAAAAAGTTCCAAAAATGTAAAAATATTTGTTACTTCAACTCTGCAAACAGCGATTGCAACTAACTCATGAATTACAATTAACATGCTTTTATATCTTTTGGAGTTATTTTTATTCCTTAAAATTTTAACATCATCGTGTTTAACTAGTGTAAATGGACGTCAGGGAACAACCAAAAAGAGTAAAAACGGTGTTAAATCTAACTCAGCTTTTTTATCTGTGTATGTAGACGTCGTTTTTTCAAACAATCGAACACAAGTGATAAATAGACTTCACTGTAGGATGGGATCTAAATGTAACCTTATTGAAATGTTCGTTAAGACTACTTCGATATTTTGGTATGTTCATCTGGATTCCGTGGTACAATTTAGCATTGATTGTTTTCTGATTTTCTAAATTGTGAAACAGCATCAAGGAGTGCAATGACGTACTTTTTACTTGTCCAGATTTCATGGCAAGTGTTGATAAAAAAATTATAAAATCACTCGGTACTATTATTTAAACCCCAACCGAGTACGACTGGATATTTAAGAAGTAAAATATCTCCAAGACACAAATTAAATGTCCAAAATA
This sequence comes from Dorcus hopei, assembly GCA_033060865.1. NCBI lineage: Eukaryota > Metazoa > Arthropoda > Insecta > Coleoptera > Lucanidae > Dorcus > Dorcus hopei. Next base: position 7,424,905 of record CM065423.1, on the reverse strand, counting down.
AATTAATGGATTGATAGACCTGTACTTTCATTAGATCATTATAGACATTTTAATGCCTTAATAGATAAATATAACTGTTTCCTTTCCTTTTTGTTTAGTTCCTTGTTTTTGTTAGAAGTTGTAAATGTAAGTGCAGAATATCCCAGAAATGGTAAGTTTTACACCAATAATAAAATTATTGTATACATATTGCTATGTTATTTTGATATTTTAAGATTTTCGCCCTGTATATAATTAGTTTAGGTTTATTATTTTTGAATTTGTAATTTAAGTCAAATGTTAAATAACTGTACTTTACCTTAGTGTGTTCCAGAACACTTGTGAAATTTTTATTTTACACAAATAACTAAAACACTTTTCTGTCCGATTTAGAAAATGTCAGTTGACATACTTGACGTTACGCTTTTGCCAACAACGAAAAGCTGGTTCAACCAGAGAGTCCACGAAGTACTCCAGGATGATCAGGAACATTGGGACGACAATCTCACACAACATGAGTGGACTTCCAAGACATCCAAGGATGAAGTGCTGTCCGCCGAAGTCGAAACTCCAGGACGAGCCGATCATGTGGAAGACGTTTCAAGATTCTCTAAGACGTTTCAAGATTATCCAGGCGTGGCAAGTTCATCCAACACGCTAGAAGAGGAAATCCGAAGCAAACCTCGAGCCTACTTCTACAAGAAAAACGGAGGAAGACGTCGGTCGTATTCTTGTAAAACTCAAGAACCAAGACAGAATTCGTCTTTCGAAGTTAGATGCAGTTCGACTGGGCCTCTTCAAGATGTAACTTCATTTTGCAACCTACAAAACGAGATAGTTATTATTTGTGTATAAGAATTTCGATTTGTCTACAATATAAGGATTTTTAATTTTTCTTATGTTTGGGGTTACAGAGTTTTTTGTACCTTAAAAAGTATATAAAATGGAGATTTCTGGGTAATTCAGGCAATTCAACCTAGGCCTTGAGCAGTGAACACTCACACTCTGCACTTAGCATTGAACAGTCTAGTATTAATAATTAACAGTTTGTAATCAATTTTGAGCTCCTTCAGAGCAACATTTATAATCGAAGGTAGTGACCAGAACACGTAAGAATATTCAATGTATTAATATGGTTAATTAAAAATGCTTATTCAAAATAATTTGTAAATACTTACCAACTGGTGTAAGCATATTTCAAACATAGGACACTCTTGATAAAGGAGACCATAATCGCATTTTTAATTAAGAATTTTGATCAAAATTTCCATGTACCCACGACGTAGTCGATGACAATTCAATTAATGTCTAACATAAATCGATGTGCATTTACATTAATCCTCCAAATGTACTAACAATTATTTTGAACCAATTTTATTTGTGTATTTATGGGTATTTGTAAACAAATTTATTAACAATAAATAATTTGTATGTCAATCTTTAAAATCGATTTTTACTTACCTACATACACTTCACGTAGCATGACAAAATAACCAACATTTTAAAATCACCACCATTAGGACAAATACATTTCAGAACCCAGTTCAAACAAATTTGTTTTGCAATACAATTTGGTACCCTGAGATATTATATCAATAAACAATTTAATAACGAAAAGAGTCTTATGTTAAATTTTATGCGTGACTTTGTCATTTGAGTTAATTAAATTCTAATCCTAAAATTTAACAAACAAATTTCATTCAACTCGCAAAAACATCGCAATACAATTTAACGAGCTAATCAAATATGTATGTCTAAACTTACAGGGCGTTGTATATAATTTTTTTAACATAATTTAAGTTTTAAGTTTCAATTGTATGCAATAATTCATCTGTACAAATATGCAAACGCACATCAAAAATGTTACTATTATCTACAGAGGTTACTGCACTGAGAAAAATATTTCCTTTAAAAACTGACTCAGCGTACTAAACTGACTTTTCTCAACGTACTACTGCAAAATTAACATTATAGAATGGTTTTCCTAGTGTATCACTGAGAAAAATTATTTTCATACTGTTAATTTTGCAGCGTAAGTACACTGAGTCGGTTTTTAATGGGAATCCGAATAAAGTGTTCGTACATTTTTCTCAATGTGTACACGATTTTTACGATTCCTTAAGCATAGTGAAAATAATCTTGTTGACCGCTAATTATGAATAAAATTCTTATATGTATATTTCGGCTCTTTCATCTAACTGAATAGCTGATGATTGTGAATGTTTAATTTTAGAACTGTAGTTCCTGCATATTGATATTTAATATTAAACACCTGAGTTTTGACATTTTTAATGTTCTTTTCTATTTAACTTATTTAACTTAGAAGTATTATAGTTTATTTATAAATACATATAAACTGTATTGTTTAGCGAAAGACTGAGATAAGAACTATTTTATTTATTATACAGGAACCTAATATTTTTTAAAATCTTACTCATACGAACATTCTTCTCTTAAAGACAATGAATATTAAATTTCAAGTTTCTTCTTTTAACAAATAAAATTTTCGATACCTGTTGGAATGAGAAACAATACAATTTTCAATAGATAATGAACTTTGATTTAACTCAAATATGTCATATTTATTTTAAATTATTACTAACCATAGAATTTCATTTAAAAAGTAAATACTTCGTACCTACCGCGAATTTATTTATTTATTTTAACATAAAACATTGCTGTTACGAGGCTGTTACGTACGAATCTGAGAATCCATAGCAACATTTACAATTCGTAAATTAAACTGTCCTTTTTAAAGTAGAAAATGAGATGACAGCTGTCATGAATCTGTTCTGTTATCAGTGATTTCGATATACTTGTATTATTAGTGGTTTGTACTACAAAATAATAGCGACTCTTTCAATTACATTAGATCAGTTTATTTTTGTTTAAAATAAGTCAACTTAAAACATAAGGAAAACAAAAATTCTTTAATTCAAAACAAACACCACAAGTTTTCAAAAAATTCTTCATTTACCTCTATGCAATATCCTAAACGATTATAAAAGTTGTTAATTGCATTAGTTACTTGTCCAAGGGTAATTCTTCCTGATACATTTTCACCGCTCTGTGTTACTGTCATACCGGTTTATGTGTATCGTGATTTTCACTTAACTTTCTTTGCCTGACAGATGTTCCAAATTAAAATGGACAATTTTTATTTGACATGACATTAGAAACCTTAACGACGACGATCATGCAACGACATTTTAAAAAATTGGAATTAGTTTCTATAGTAATATTATGAACAGCAATGTTTCATATTAAAATAAAATCACGGTATATGCGGTCATTTTTATGGCTTACATATACAGAGTGTTATGGGTCTACTGTCATGTATTAATACTGTAAGTTCCCCATCATATGAGGAATTGTTTCAAAAACGAAAAACTTATTTACCACAAGAGGCGGAGTCCTTTTGTTTTGAAATCTGTTTAGTTGTGCGTTGTTTTGGGCAATTCATATCCAATAAAATGCAATAAACCGCACGTTATTTACGCAACGTTTATAGTAAGTAATTCGTTATCCTTCAGAATTAAAGACAACTAGGAATACTAGGATAAAATATTTTCCGAAATTTTTCATTCGTAAAATTGAAATGAATATTTTATAAGTTTGTCACCTCGCACTAAAAGGTGTTTCATAATCGAATTAAAAAATTTTAAGCATTAATATTTATTCTAATTTTACAAGTTTACGTTCTTTAAAATTAGCGACAATAAAAAATATTAAAAAGATTATGAAGCAAAGACCGGTGGTCTGCTAGCTGCTTGCAATATTGCTTCGTTTGATCCGATCATTTGAGTTTGAAAGTACAATTGCAGGCATATAACAAGTTATTGTTTTATAGCAGAACAATTAAGCTAAGAACTTATTTACGCAAATAATTCAATTTTGTTAGAGACGAGTACCTGAACAACTGCATTTTACGTTATTCGAATCCCTGCCAGTCCCCACTACGTACGTTGTTACACCAAGCGCACGACACTGGAATTTAGATTTGTGATTGTGGTGGGAGGTATTCGCTGACATTTCTTTTTCGCCTAACTCTGATTATGATATTCTCATAGGGTCACAGATAAAAATAAAAACATGTGATTGCAAGATGGAGTTGCTGCTTATAACAGTTAGTCTGCATTCAAATTTAACCGTGAACAAGAAACTTGTTTTGCCTTAAGTATAATCATTTATGTGCTATTTCTGTTCTGTTCTGAAGCTTTAGCTTTTGCACAGTACCCGCTAAATCTGCTGGCCGAGCTAACTTGAAGCTCATTTTGCCATTCACAGAGTAAACTTTTTAGCTGAGTCTGAGACGTTTAAACAACACAAACATCCATGGCCCTGGTAGGATTCGAACCTACGCCGCCGAGCGTCACGACTTCCAAAGTCGGCTAGGCTGACCGCTAAGCCACTCGGCGACCCAATGGGCCAGATGAATAAAACGAAGCATATACTTTTACTTCAATTTTTCAATGAAAACTGCAAATATTTGAAGAAAAATGAAATTCTAAATAATTCTGCCTGTAACGTAGCAAAAATTTTAATAAATAGAATCGTATAATGATTTGCATTCGAAATTTTCCCACGTATTTAAGCTTTAAAAAAAATATAACAGAAGTAAAAGCATTTGCTTCATTTTATTCATTTGGCTCGATGTGCTATTTCATGGCCTAAAAATCATTAAGGGCATTTATGAATTCGTAGACTGAGACATTTAAATCACATCCAGTACACCTCAACCGATTTCTATGAAAAAGAAAAATGGATTATTATTGACTGATGCTCTGGGGTTGTATAATAAATTGTGCATATTTTTATGTATTATTGAAGGTTTCATTAACACAATATGTAAGATAAAATTAAAACGTAGTTTCATATCTTTAATAGCACAAATTTACACGTGTTTTCGGCTTGCATCACCCCAGTGCACAGAGTTTGTTGTACATACATAACTACATACAATGCTTACGAACTTTCATTCATGTGCGTGTTTGCCAGTTGGTAACTGCTCGAGGGTTCGTTTCATCAGATGTGAAGACAACACTGCTTATTGAATATTTATGAGAATAGGTAGCGATTCCCTTCTCAGCGAAACTCTTCACATCCCTATGACAAAAGGGGCAACATCCCAGACTGATGCAAACACAACTGTAACAGTTCATGGGAAATTAAATGCTTTGCATTATTCTGGTTGTGCTTGCAAGCATAAAAGATTAAGGTACTCTCTTATTGGTTGACGACTTTTCAAATTCATTTACTAGTTAATTAATACACTAGTACTATTGTTTGTGGATCTTACTTCTACGTTCTATGTAATAGTAATTGCAGTTCATAATCAATGAGAAATTCTAAATAAAATGAATATTCACGAGGTAGATGAGGACACCGGTAAGGCAATACACGTGTACGTGGCCCGAGACCAGGCACAGTTAATCTTCGTAAGCTACGGCCCCCGCCGAGTTGCTAATGAATTAATTTCGTGCGTTGGAAGGAAACAAGACCTAGCTTTGTCATTTCATTTTAATCTGGTTTAATTGTCTTTTAATCTTGCAGCCGCGTTGCACGACAATCCTATTAATGATTTACATTCATTTTCTGTTTGCGGTTCACTCAATTAAATGAATCGAAATTAATATCATTAATCTTCTGCTGACGGTGTCGAGCAAAAATTCTATTCATTTTACAATACAAACAAATCGTTTATTTCAACCTTATGTCCCATGTCTTTTAAATTCAAATCAGCAATCATTTGAAAATTTTTTTTTAAAATTATATCGTTTTAATTTGTAAAAAAATTAAGTGGTATCGCTGGAAAGAAAAATGTCTACCTACTCGATTACAAAAGTTACTACGTTGCTATTAAAAAAAAATACGATTGTACAGGGTGTCCCATTTTCGATGGTATTCCATAGGTACCTTCGTTAATAATGGAAATAGAAAGAAACTGAGCACGCAATATTGGGTCAACTTTTTATGCTAATTTGAATGGCCAACTTAAAAATTTGCTGTTCCTTGCCATTTTCGCGGTACAGTTGAAAAACGAAAAATTAATCAAATTTTCAAACGCATATTTTTTTTATTTTTAAAGGTATCGAAAAATGACAAAGGCATTTTTTATTCTACTTTTAATGTAGATCATGATTCTTTAATCAAATCGCATCAAAAGTTCATAATAACCGAGATATAATCACAACTAATGTTTCGAATACCATCGAAAATGGGACACCCTGTACAGGCTGTCCCAACGATGTGTATTTCTTCTGTAGAGCCTATATCATTAACATGAAGAGAAAAACAGATTAAGAAAGTTATATTAGAAGTCGCGCGGCACATTTTAAAATTATTTTCAACTATACAGGGTGTTCCAGAAAATGTTGCTGCGTAGAGGGTGATTTTTTTTAATGAAACACCCTGTATATTCCTATAAACTTGATGTCCCGCGGAGAGATGATTACAATAATATAAATGTATATTGATTTCGCTTAGTTATTTTCACTTTCATTAAAATTTTATAAATTTTGAACATGTGTTTCTGACTATGGAGATAACACAGACATACGAAAATACAGTGAAAGCTCTGTTAGGCGGACACCGACCGTGACCAGTGACCAGCAAACTGTCTGCCCATTAGAGGTGTCATGGAACTTAAGCTCTGCGTCATCAATCACCTAAGTAACAACCGACAAATATTTCAGTATTATTTCTTTGTTATTGTTGAATGAGAAAAAAGATGGAGCTACACTTCTTATGTCCGACGATGCAACACCAGACGCGTTTTACTTATGACGCAGAGCACTTCTCTTATGAAAAATTCTTTATCAATTATATTATTAAAATAATCGTTTCATTAATTTGTAAGTGACAGAACTCGGCACTTTTTTTGGTAATCATTTGAAACTATAGAAACAGTCTAATTAACCTGGAATTTAAGCATTTATGGAGGCGATTTTGTCGCTGTAAAGGCTGGTTTACATTAGTCAAGTAAACGGTATAGTAGAGAGGCGAGTGTGAAAAAGCATGTGTAACTCGACTCGTGTAAACAGTTGGTCCAGTAAAAAATCGAGTAAACGGGCGAGTATCAGCCGAGTCGAGTGGTAGAGCGGGCAGCATAGTAACTCGCCCACTCGCCCTCCCCCACCACCCTCTACTGTTAACTCGACTCGTCACTTGCCTTGTGTAAACAAACAATATTGTATGTATGATATGCTAGTATTGCTGCATTGTTTACTTAAAATGAAATTCTTCTACTGTTATAACAAACTAGTATCGTATAAATACTTACACGATAGTCGAGAGCGAGTCGAGTACTAGACCGAGCACTGGGCTCAGTTTACTAGGCCGAGTTACTTAACTAATGTAAATTTAATCCTGACTTAAATGTTTTGTGCGGTACTTTCTTCAACAAATTTTTCCAAAAAAAAAAAAAAAATTGATATTACAATTCAAAAATACAATGTTATTTTATTATATTTTATTGATAATCTTGAAATTGAAAACAGAAACAAGTAAAAATTAACGAAAATATTGAATCTGTTCCCCAGGAACCAATTGTTCTGATTTTCATTGCAGCAAAACAAATTTTTCAAAAAAATACCAGACTATCGATGGTCTGGATCATGTCTAATTTTTTTTTAGAAAAAGTTGCGTGTAAGGTACTATTTTTATATTACCGTTTAACTTACAAGAAGCCATTAAGAAAATTAATGATGACGTCACAGCGGAAAAACAAATGCCGATCGAGAAAAGATTTTGGTCCTAAAATGTGTCTTTTTAAAATTAAAAATTAACCTGTTTCAGGATTTTGCAAAAAAAAATTCAATAAACAAACTATGACCTTGATGCGGGGCTTTATTACCACTCTGTAATACATATTTATTTAAAAAAGTTGAAGATCTAGCAGGATAGCAGTCAGACTGCTATCCTGCTAGATCTTCAACTTTTCCTTAAGTTCGCAGTCGCGATCAGAAGCCGTTTCATATTTATTTACATCTAATAGATCATGTAACACGATACTAGATACGTCAAAATACACGTAAGTAACATAACATTTAACAATACAAAACATTAAAAAGAATTTGATAAAAATTTAAACTACAGGGATATCCTCATAAACCGTTCGTTAAAAGTTTTCAAGGTTGCAGTTCACGTAGATATTTGAAATTTAAGGAGCAAGGGTTTTCCGTAGTGATCTCTTTAAATAAAATAAATTTGTCTTTGTACCGCTTCCGGTTGTACCGGAAGTCGCTATCAACTCGCTTATTTTAAATGGAATGCTATATTTTTTATCACGTTTTTGAATTCTATATGTAAAAATATGTTAAGTTGCAATACATTTCCCTATCTCTAAAATGCATCATTTTTGAGATATTTTGAAATTTCTTAAAAATTTGGATTCTGCAATCTGATTTTCAAAAAATTATAACACAGCTATAGGGGATTTGAAGAGGGTTGAAGGGGGTAATTCCCTTAGGGGGTCAATTTATGCCTAATTCAATTGAAGGAGCAAGGCTTCTGTGGAAGAATCCTCAGAAAAATGAAATGAAGAAGAATACTGATTTTGAAAAATTGATGAGAGATTGATGCAATTTTATTTGTAATAGCTGATATTGTAGTTGAAGCTTTAAGGTTCTTAAAAATTCCATAAGCATAATCTATTAAGCAACAGGGTGTCTAAAACGCACTGCTCCACTCGAAGATATTCAAACACAGAAAAATACTTTTTTTCATAAAAAGGATCTAAATTGTTAATTGAAAACTACAGACGATTTCTTTGTTTATTTCTTAAAAAAAGGAAGAAAATTGTTAGCATAAAACTAATGTTCTTGGAAAAGCATACGTTATTGAACCAAATACATAAAATGTTTGAGTAAGTACTCGGTCCTGATTTTAATTAATATGTTGAGATGCAGAAATTATGAAATAATATTAAATATCTCCTCAACCGTTAATAATTGTTATAGGGAAGTGTATAGCCAATTGAAAGATAATTTTATGGAGATCTAACGACGACATAAAAAATAAGACAGTTCCATTTAAAAAACAAAAGTTATTGGCCTTCCAATTGTCGAAATGAAAATAGTTTTAATAGATTACTGTTTAATGAAAAGTATACAGGGTTATTCACCCAACCCGTTCATTAAAAGTTTTCAAAGAAGATGTTTAGATATAAATTTGAAATTTACAGAGCAGATATATTTCAAAGGGAACTTTTCAAATAAAACAAAATTGACTTTTAATCACTTCCGGTTATATCGGAAGTCGGTATCAACTCGCTTATTTTAAATGGGATGCTATATTTTTGGTTAGGTTTTTGAATTCTACATGCAAAATTGCAAAATCTACATTTCCCTATCTCTAAATTGCATCATTTTTGAGAAATTTTGAATTTTCTTAAACATCTGGATTCTGATATCTGATTTTCGAAAAATTATGTCACAGCTATTATTGAAGCAATTTTATTTGTAATAACTGATATTGTAGTTGAGGCTTTAAGGTTCTTAAAAATTCCATAAGTATAATCTATTAAGCTACAGGGTGTCTAAAATAACGTTATCCTAATTCGCAAATGCCGTAAGTCCGCTTTTTGTCAAAATTGAGATTTTGACACCATTTCGTTAACAAACGACTAACCTACCTACTAAAGAAATTATAGCGCAGAGACTTGCAATTTTCTATTATTAAAGGCCATTTTAGAAAACATCGTAATTCGGGCACTTGACAATTGAATAAGAAATTATCGCAAGTCCGTCAGTTTACATGGTCAAGTCATCAGTAGGGCTGCGAAAATTTATCGATATATCGATATTATCGATAATATCGATAATTATCGAATAACGATATTTCCATTTTCAGTTATCGATATATCGATAATATCGATATTATCGATATTATCGATATTATTGATAATATCGATAACGCCGATAATATCGGTAACATCGATAATATCGATATCATCGATATTATCGATAATTAAAACTGGTAATGTCCGATGAAAATTGTAGCACAAAATCTTTTAAACGGACACTAAATAGCGCTATTTAGTGTCCGTTTAAAAGATTTGATAATATCAATACAAATGTCTTACATTGGATAGTGACCGTGGCATTGAAATGAATTCTTCCAATTCGCACTAAAACTGTCCGAAAATGAATTTCATTGAAATACTAGTGAAATGATTTTATTTTTACTGCAAATAATTGTCCTTATTGGGGCTACGGAAATTTATCGACACATAATTTATCGATAATTATCGAATAACGATATTTCCATTTTCAGTTATCGATATATCGATATTGTCGACATTATCGATAATATCGATAATATCGATATTATCGATATATCAATAAATATCGATATTTTTAAGTTATCGATAACCGATATTGAAAATATGATATCGCGCACCCCTAGTCATCAGCGTGTGAATCATTTCAAAATAATAAAAAGTATGATTATATTACCTAATTCAACAACAAAAAAATGTACAGTTAATAGGTAAACTGTCATTAAGGTTTTTATCGTCTCCTGTAAAATTAGTAAAAATGGACTTACGACATTTGCGAATTAGGGTAACTATACACCACTCCACTCCAAGAAATCCAAACACAGAAAAGTACTTTTTTTTAAATGGAACGACCAATACATATTTTAATACACCATCGTATGCAGAATTAAATGCTGCATCCATCTGTATTAGCATGGCCTATATCTATCTTCAACAGTTTTTGAGTTATGAGATATTTTTGATTTAATTATATTATAACATGTGTTTTTTTAAAAATGCCATAAGGGGTGGCTGTGGAAAAGAAAATTCATGTCTTAGCTCCATTCATTTACTCCAAATTTTCAGATTTGGCATGCATTAGATGCCAAGCTACGACATGAGTTTTAATTTTCATAGCCAACCTTTATGGCATTTTTAAAAAAACACATGTTACTACGTATTGCTCTTTACATTTGGTTATTACATACCGGATATGTTAGACCATACCTCACGTGAGTGTTGCAGTCTCTTATAGAAAAAGTAAATAATATGCAAAATTTATTTCTTATTAAATACTGATTTACAAAGACTTGATTTTCAAATTTCTTATGCATACAATTTTTGTATGTGTTCAGGTATCTAAAGTTGTAATTTCACTTTCAATGGGAAACAGAAAATTTATTAGACGCATTCTCTCCATAATAATCATAAATAAATAAAAATAGACAAGATTTAAACACACGCTACGGCACAACATAACTCATTCTGTATGACAGCAGCATGATATTAATTGTTCGAGCCGCCAAACCTCATTCAAACAGCACGCATTACAATTTCCGTGTTCATAAATTGCAATCTTCACGGAATTTTTGCAATAAATTTTCCAGTTTCGTTTTATAAACACTTATTTTTCTAAATTTTTGTGGGAACTCATTAAAAATAAATATTTCAGAAATAAATTAAACATTAAATTCTAATTTTGTAACAGTTGTTAAATAGGAGATTTTTTTAACTGAAGGCCACTTTACACGTATGCAATGCAATGAAAATTGCACACAAAAAATTACATTTGCCGGTACTTCATATTTAAACAATTTTTGCAAAGAATGGTACCAATTTCTGAGTATAAAGCGGAGGACACATATACGCGGTCAGAGCGGTAGCGGTAGTAACGGTGGCGGTGGCGTTTTTCTACAGAACACACTTACGCGGTGGCGGTAGCACAGCGGTGACTGCCGATGTCAATATCATGAATGAAATTGGTCTGTGTGCAAGTTGTATTTTACTACAATAAATTTGGAAGAAGAGGCTTTGCTTCTTGCAATCCTAAATATTCGCAATTTCATCCCACTTTTTGTTTTTAATTCTAAAGTTTTTGTATTTAGCATGAGACATATCATAGAAAATAGGGAATTTTTTCACATTTTCAATTAGACTCTCCGTAAAATTGAAATCTTCACTTGCCATTGTCGATTTGTTTTGTTTATTATTTCACAATACGTGCGGTATAGCGGTGAAATGTAACCAGCATTATCTGATCGCCACCGCTACTACGAACGCAGCACAGACGCTCGTACCGCAAGACATGCAGCGACAAGTGTGCAAGTACGCATTTGTTTCAACGAGTCGAATCTGACCGCCACCGCCACCGCTGCTACCGCTACCGCTCTGACCGCCACCGCCACCGCTGCTACCGCTACCGCTCTGACCGCGTATATATGTCCTCGGCTTTAATATTTACTGTGTTTTATATTTGAGAGGTCTTATTGAGGTTAATTAACAATTATTGTTCAATAAACAAATTGAAAGCACATATTTTCTCCATTTTCTTACATCCATTTGCCGATGATCAGGTGCACAATAAAAAATATATGTATTTATACCCGAATGGAATTATTAAAGTCGATGATGTTAGGAATTATTCAGTAAAATGCGCATTGTTCATCTACAACGTGCGACGGCATTGAGCTTAATGAATAAAGCGAAGCATATGCTTTTACTTCAAATTTTTCAAAAAAGTTTTGTGCAAATCGGTCTCGATTACAACGGATTCCCCGAGCAGGCTCTGTACAGCTGTTTCAGGCCTAGTTGGGCCTTCGTCAGCAGAACCGTAGCTCGAGAACTCCACTGCAAACCAAACCGCCTTGTCCAGGCTATTCGCCAATGCGATGTGAAAGTAATGAACATTTCAAGTAGCGACATCTTTTGATCGCTTTTTGACCTGACATTGCAGTAGGATTGACAAATTGAAGCTAGTTCGCCACATAATAAGTCATCCCATGCAAGGCGGCCATGCTTGCTGTCAAAGCATAATGAGAATTTTAAAGAAGTTTTGTGCAAATCGGTCTCGATTACAGCGGATTCCCCGAGCAGGCTCTGTACAGCTGTTTCAGGCCTAGTTGGGCCTTCGTCAGCAGAACCGTAGCTCGAGAACTCCACTGCAAACCAAACCGACTTGTCCAGGTTATTCGCCAATGCGATGTGAAAGTAATGAACATTTCAAGTAGCGGTTCTGCTGACGAAGGCCCAACTAGGCCTGAAACAGCTGTACAGAGCCTGCTCGGGGAATCCGCTATAATCGAGACCGACTTGCACAAAACTTTTTAAAAATTCTCATTATGCTTTGACAGCAAGCATGGCCGCCTTGCATGGGATGACTTATTATGTGGCGAACTAGCTTCAATTTGTCAATCCTACTGCAATGTCAGGTCAAAAAGCGATCAAAAGATGTCGCTACTTGAAATGTTCATTACTTCAAATTTTTCAATGAAAACTACAAATAGGTACATAAAGAAAAATGAAATTTTAAATAATTCTGCCTGTAACAGTAAAAATTTTAATGAAAGGAATTGTATAATGATTTGCAATAGAAAATTTTTTACGTATCTAAGCTTTAAAAAATTTCTAATAGAAGTAAAAGCATATGTTTCGTTTTATTCATTTGGCTCATTGAACATGACCTCCGTATTGGTTGCCGAATAATTTTCACGCCATATTCCCTCTTTGCTGATAGTAACTTCATTTCATATAAAAATTCTAACAATTTAATATACTACTCTGAGGTCTTTTAGAACATTCAAAGTTTTTGAATACAGAAGACAAAATGACAAAACATAATTTACTTTTTTATATATACATAATTATAATTAATTTATGTATAACGTACAAGCAAATCAATAACCTTATTAACAATTATTAAGCACGTTTTTGAAAATTGGAAGTATTCAAGTCTAAATCTTGCTTTACTAGAGGAAGAATAATTTTAAGTTTAAAACAAAGTAGACATTTACAATAATTACGGTGCAATAAAAGAACAAAAGAAGCAGAACACTAGATGCCCTTTGCTACAGCAATTACGTCTTCTGAATATTCAATGACACTGTGCGATTCAAAATTGTTTAGATATGGGGAGGCCATGAAAAATAAAATCAGACTCTTGGCTTGATTCAAAACTTTTAGTCTTACATTGCTTTCTGACTCCTGTTAAATCTGTTGGTTGTTTAAACGCTCTCTAACACTGTAGTTATTGGTCAGCAAGCAATTGCGCGGCATTTGAAATTGATCGTTATCATATTAAACAGTTTTAACAAACCCTTATGTATTCAATTAAAAGATTAGGAGATTTTTTTTACTGTCTTTAAATGTATCTTGATGTTTCAGTTTTGACATGGTTAATAAGTGATTTGTATTATTTAACCTAAGACTTTGATTTTATTTTTCACAGCCTCCCTTTATCTAAATAATTTTGGACCGCACAGTAGAATGATGTTATCTAGAAGTGCCAGAAAGATATCTTCAAACGACATGAAGTTGATGCTACCGCATGACATTAAATATAACAATAAAACCACGTTTAGGCCCTAAGGGAACCATTTAATTTGAACGAAGGCTAAATTTGAACTGTAACTGCACGCACGCACCAAGAGGATTTGCTTTTTTCCTCGCCTCTTTTAGCAGAGAACTATTGCGAACAATTATATGTACTTATACGTAATGGGACATAACACTCATGGTTAAGTTAAAACTTGTGTCATTATCCTCGCGTGACTTTAGCTTCGTGAGCCTTTAAAGAACACGTTATCCCTCACCTTTTCAAAGCAAGTTAAACTTTAGTTTGTTCATTATATCAATTATAGCTCGAACAATATTTACATTGAACGTAGACAGTTTTATACATATTTTGAAAACCTGGAATTTTGTTATATAAAGGAATCATAACTGATTAGTGATACTGATTACAGATAGCTAGTTACATACCGTCTGACGACAGTGCAAGATAGAGTTTTAACATAGGAAAACAGAGTAGCATATTAAAAAGCAAATTTCATAAGACATGATTTTAGCGTACACAACACAAGATAAGTGCGCTAAAAAAACAAAAAAGTACGTCCTAGTTAGTCTTGGAAAATAATCGTATCATCGTATATCGTAGCTTGCAGAATCAATGTCTTATACAGGGTGAGTCATAATGGGCGGAACAAATTTTACCAGTATGTAGGAAAGACTTTCTTAAGTAAAAAAGTTTCTATAAACCTATGTCCTAATCCGCACAGTTGAGGAACTACAAGAAGTCAAACTTGAGTGAGTCATAATGGGTGGAAAAAATTTTACCAGTATGTAGGAAAGACTTTTTTAAGTAAAAAAGTTATTCATAGAGCTCGTGCTTGTATTAGAGTTCAAGGAGCACAGTTTGAACAGTTTCTGTAATACTGTGATTTAATTGAACATTTTTTATACAGTTTATCCAATTTTTTAACAGTTTTCACAGTTGCAGTTACTATCAAATATTTGTTTATTACAAAACTTTGACTCCTTGTAGTTCCTCAACTGTGCGGATTAGGACATAGGTTTATAGGAACTTTTTTACTCAAAAAAGTTTTTCCTACATACTGGTAAAATTTGTTTGCCCATTATGACTCACCCTGTATGTCAAAAATTGGTAAAAATCCGACTAGTTTGAATCTGAAATAATATTTTATGTTCCACAAATTATTTATATCGGAATTAAAGTCGATGCTGTTTGGAGTTATTCAGTGCCAAGTTGTACCAGTACAATGTTCTCCTTTTGAATTTCGTTCTAACAGTGGTGTGTAAACATGAAATAAGTGCTATTTACGTATCTTATTTCTTTATAATTAACAGGTCTTTTACATAAAACAAAAAATTTAAGAAGGAAAAAATGTTAGAAGTGCAGTTATGAAATATAAAAAAGTAAATTGTCAATTTTAATATAAACACACGAACAAGTATTTAAATTATATGCAAATCGAATTTCATATTTTTTGGTGGAAGTGAACATTGCAAAAAGATAGATTCAAAATGTCTTTGCACATAATAAAATAAATTGCCTAAATTAAATTCTTTCACGCAACCTAAATTTTCTAGTTTCACAGATCCTGCGATAATCTCAGCACTTGTACCTGTACAGTTCAATCTACGATACGTACTTTTATTTGCATGGATAACTAGATAGAGGTACTTTTTTTTGTTGAACACTTGATATATGGTATCTACACGGAAAAAAAATTGAATGTCTTAAAATCTTATTTCTAACCGATAAGAGAAAACACAAATTGAATTAATAAATTATCCATTTTTTTAAAGCTATGACAAATGATTAAAACAAAAGTTTTAATACAATGAACGAGCAGTTAAGTAAAACAGTAGAAAATTATATTGGATTTTATTACCAAACTTTGTGTTCTTTTTGCTGAAGCGCACATATGTCAACCAGATAATGTACACAAGTAATGGTTTGTGGCAGAAACTAACTCTTTGCGCTGAAATTAACGAGACTGATGTCACCGTAAAATGTGCCCAGGAAACGTTCTCGAGTATTTACGACTCGCTTCTATCGTTACAGGTAATTAGAAGCAGTATTTATTCTTAGTATGCAAGAATTATTGTTAAACAGAATTACACATATTTTTTTGTAGGTAATGAACTGTATGAAACCAAGCCAATCAAGGAAACATCGCTGCAATAATAATACAGGGCGAGCAATAATGACTGATATGTGTGAAGTTAACTTATATGCAAAAATATAATCCACTTGCCAATATTTACTTCCAAGAATTGTCAAACTCCATGTACAGTCGTGTTCAAAAAAGTGTTGTACAGAATTTGTACCGTGTAAACTTGTATGTGCATTCATGAAGTCAAAAAATTGTTGTACAAGTTGTTTTGTTACATATACGGTTTCTGGCAATAATAATATCATTGAACACAAAAATAGAAAAACCAACTGCCGCTCAAAAGCAAAGATATTTAAAACGTAGCTGTACAACACCTTTTTGAACACAACTGTACAGGGTGGATCAATTTCGATGTCTCTTATGGGCATCTCTTTAACTATAAGGGATAGAAAAAAACTAATGGCCAAGTCTCGATCTCTTTTTTAGAGATAAAGTCAATAGACTAAACAAAAATTGGCTATCTTCTTTTGTTTTCGAGTTATAGGCAAAAATTGACATTTTCGACTTTTCGTCAATCGCGCATATCTCGTTTATTTTTACAGATATCAAAAAACTGTTTTGACATTATTAAGACACTTTTTGGAATACAATTCAGTGGTGTAGGTGGTTTCTTGATATTTAATAAAATTTTCGAGTTATAACATAAAGTTATATTTTTTTAAATGGAAATCATAGTAGGCAATGTCACCTTTAAATAGAGATTTTTTTTCTGTTTTCAAAAATATATACTTTGTTGGGTTTATTTGTTACAATTAATAGAATAAAACGCCTTTTTTATTATTCTTGGGTGTATTCTATTCTTAGTAGGCTGGTTTGAACAAAGACAACAATTTTTTTGTTTGTTTTTATTAAATATCAACTCCTGTTCAAATATTTTGACAGTTGCAACCGCATAAAGAGAAAGAAAGATAGAACGGGTATCCTCTAAGAGACACAAAGATTACAACAATACTGATACCATGTGGTTTGGGTCAAATTCGAAATTATGTAACTTAATTTAATATTTAAGTTTAAAACGCATTTTTTTCAATTAAATATGCATTTCAGGGGATAATGAACTAAATTATATGTATAAATTAAAAACATCTTAAAAATAAGAAATTATTGCAGAAAAAGTTAAAGAATATTGAAATGTAAGTAGATAATAAACCCAACTCTTGATATATCACAATAAATAACTTAAAACCCAGAAAATAATATCAAAATAAAATCACAATTTAAACACTGCCGCGCGAAAATACGCAGCCAACTCATGTTGTAACCCAACCCAGCTCTATCGGCGCTAGCTTTCAATCTCTTATGTTCATCGCAATACCTCTCACTCTTGTGCTACCCAATCATCAAATCTTTGTCAATATTTAATAAAAACAAAAGAAAATTATCGGCTTTTGTTGAAACTAGCCTATTAAAAAAAGAATACGCCAAAAATAATAAAAAAGGCGTTTTATTCTATTAACTGTAAGAAATAAATCCAACAAAGTATATATTTTTGAAAACAGAAAAAAAATCTCTATTTAATGATGACATTGTCTACTATGATTTCCATTTAAAAAAATTTAACTTTATGCTATAACTCGAAAATTTAATTAAATATCAAAAAACCAACTACACCACTGAATTGTATTCTAAAAAGTGTCATAATAATGTCAAAACAGTTTTTTAATATCTGCAAAAATAAACGAGATATGACTGATTGACGAAAAGTCGAAAATCTGAATTTTGGCTTATAACTCGAAAACAAAAGAAGATAGCCAATTTTTGTTTAGTCTACTGACTTTATCTCTAAAAAAGAGATCGAGACTTGGCCATTAGTTTTTTTCTATCTCTTATAGTTACAGAGATGCCCATAAGAGACATCGAAATTGATCCACCCTGTACATACGACGCACGCTACTTGACAACATTAAATTTGACAATTCTTGAGCTGCAACTTCACATATATCAGTCATTTTTTTCTGGCATTGTATAATTCTCGTTAATTTCCATGCATGGATACCATCTATTCCTTACTTTCACTATATTACCTACATCATTATAAACAAAAATTGAATATTCCAATAAAATGATAAGTGCACCGAATTTCTAATAATATACATAGGAGAACTTTATACAATGACCGCCAGAAAGTTGAATACATATGGGAATTTTTTTTATTATCAATTTCTCAGAAAAATTTATTCTTTATGAAAGCTTCTGCATTTTCCAAAAGTCAAAATGCACACATCAAAATTTGAATACCTCTTGTCTCATACCGAGGGAATCAAAATATTTGAAATCGACATAAGAGTAAAGTATCTTTATTTTTCAAAATACGCGGAAGTATTATTTGCAAAAATTGTTCAGAACTGTTGTGAGATCTCAGATATCATGGCCCACCTACGATTAAAAAAGAAATTTTTACATATTTTTCAGTTTCTCTCGTATTAGCGTGTGTATCGCAGAACTTTGAATGTAAAGCTGGACGTTTCTTCAGATATGACACGAATATACTGTAGGATTTGTTCTTCGCTCATCTATATGGGGCCTCGTCAGCAGAAGCGTAGCTCGAGTATTTCACTGCAAATCAACCAACTTGTCCTAGGTTATTCGCGTTTGCGATGTAAAAGTAATGAAAAATTTATGTAGCCGATAGTCTACGATCGCTTTTTGACCTAACATTGCATTAGGATTGACAAATTGAAGCCAATGTTATTATGTAGCAAACTGGCTTCAATTTGTCAATCCTTATGCAATGTTAGGTCAAAAAGTGATCGCAGGATGTCACTACATAAACTTTTCATTATTTTATTTCAATATGTAATAAAAGTTTCCATTACTTCCATTACACGGCACCCCTAAATGAAAAAGAAAACTCTTTTGTACTTATTTATAAATCAGTCTTATGTGATTTTTGAAGTAATGAAATGGGATTATTAATAACTGATTGTGAGTTATAGCGTGCTGCGTTTTTCGTGATACAGACTATACATTTTCTTTCAGAAAGTGTGTTAAAAATGGATTTTTTTTATTATCGATTTTTATAAAAAAATTATTGACGCAGAACGCTTCTGCATCCCTTAAAGTCAAATTGGGAAATGTCGGATGAAATTTATCTTGAATGGTATACAGCGTGGATACCGAGAAATGAAGATGATTTAAAAGTAAAGTGCCCTTATTTTACAAGATACAAGAAAATGTCATAACAATGAGTCATTCAGAATTAAAAATTATAGCTAAATATGAAATTATAGCCTCCTAAAAATTAAGAAATCGCAATTTATTGTGAATCACTCTTTATACACACTACATTAGGAAATTCTGGTGGGATTAAAGTGTCCGCTAAAATAATATGAATAGGAAAACACGAAATTAGTTCTTATTTTTTAATGATTGCATTTGGATCTGAGTGATTATTTCAATGCATTCCGAAACATTGCGCTTTCTTGTAGCACGCTTTTTGAAAGACATTGTATATACGTATCCCAAAAAAAAGTTGTTTGTACTAGACAAACATCGCAAAGAAATTATGGAGTTCTTCAGTTACCTGTAAATATTGTTAACAAATTAGAGATCTGAGTTTGCTTTTTGCTAAAAATGAATCAACACCAGAACAAACGAAAAACATGTGGTGGTCAACAATCCGGTGGCTTTGCTAATCCGGGCTTGCCCATAATCAGCTAATCGGTGAACCTTCTCTCAAATTGAAACTTTTGCCGCTTTCTTTCTCTTTCTCTTAGAAATCCAGATTGTTAAACACAGCAGATAAAGTAAAATTGAAGAATTCTGAGGACCGTTAAACTCATTTAGGACTGCTTAATACTAAACACGGCCCTGACTAATATACTATATATGTATGTGTAATTACAGAAACAGAACCAGGTTCGAAGCAGATATAGTCGACATCAAGGTCAGTTGGTGGTCACGGTCATCATCTCATCATATTAAATTTATTTACCAACGACAGCGTCGGTACATTTTAAAAGTTCAAATCTCAAAGCGATTAATTGTGACGTGTACTTGTTTTTTTAATGTTAGAATATCTACGTCGAGCTACGAATAATTAAAGTAAATAGAGACGTGTATATGTTTGATTTATTATAAATAATTACAGACTTTTCCGCTTCACCTGTTTTTCTGAAGCGAACGGACAGACGTGATTGTAATTTATATGTGGACAAAATCACACCTTCAATGTAGAAAGAAACGACCGTGATAATTTCACAGGTCTACAAAAAAAATCTTTTCGAAATTTGATTGGATAATATCATCTGATCTTTATGTTTTTTGGTGTGCTGAAACCGAAAGTGAGGTCAGTTTTTTTCCATCACGCACAGATTTTGTTCGGTCTCGAGTAAGCACAGTAGTTATTGCGATAAAAGAAAACAAAATCGGCTGACAGTTTTTATTTATTTCCATGTTATTCACAATACCGAGGGCGAGTAATATTAGAAAATTAGTGTTTAGAATATTAGAAAATGTTTAACGAAAAAGAAAACTACCCGTTTCAAGTCTAATAAATACACATACGTATGCTATAAAACTGGTATTATGTTCTATGGGTTTGAAAAATATCTGTACGTGATGGAGAAAAACGGACTTCATTTTCGACTTCAGCACACTAACAAACATAAAGATTAGCCAAAATTATCAAATCAAATTTTTGGTTGTAGACCTGTGTTTTTTAACTATTTCAGAAATATATCGTGACTGGTTTAAAATTTAACTATTAATTACGTTCGAAATATGTTTAGATACCTTCCAACTTAATTTTTATAATAATACTCGTATAAGTTCTTTGAAAGACAATGAAAAGAACGTGTTCGCTACTTGCTGTTGTATTTGCAGTCAGGTACGAAACACATCAACTATTGCTTAATTTCAGTTTTTCTTTTTAAATAACATACATATAAAATACATATTTTTTTATTAAAACCGTTTAAACAAACGTACCTCACAAATTAAAATTATATGCCTATTTTTATTTAAAAATAATCAATACATCTCCTAATTTATCAATACATTCTTCATAACTATTTAAAAATTTTCATTTGAATATTACAACGATAAGAAAGTTTATTTGGAATCCAGCCAGGTTGTACCAACCTTAATGTGACGTCACCACTTTTCTTGCTTATTGACATAAGTGCTAAAACAGGTGATGAAATACTAATTAATTTGATGTCATAACGAAACAATTGCTTTTACATGTAGTCGGCATGTAGTGCCATTTATAATCTGTCAAATTTGTTTTAGCGCTAAAAAATGTATAAGTGTCTGTTGAACCGTAATCTCACTTGTATTTTTATGGTTCTAACCCCTTAAATTATTGTATTTATCTACGACCACTACTGTAAATGACGAATTGCGTACAACACATAAATTAAGTAAGCGACTGTTTACAAACGTCATGCGTAAACTAAGAGAAACGCACAGCGCACCTACTTTACGCATGCTTATAGTTAGATCTACGTAGCCGCATCACATTAGATTGACAGTCGTCGAAATTGCAAGTGTCATTGCTGATTATTTTGAACTTGAATAATAAGGTAATTTTTGTTGTCGTAGATAAAGTATAGTACAAAACTCGAGTTGTAAAGCAATTACGCACTTGTGAAAAACAACAAAAATCGCGCCCATAAGAAAAAAATGAACTTGGCTCTGGGAAAACAAAAACGAATCGCTCTAGAAATAAAGTACGTTCGCCATTCAATCAAGCGTAAAAAGTTGCTTCAGGAATGTTTTCACAGATTTTGAAAAAAATCATAAATAAAGAAGTTATGTCCGATTTTCGAAAATCGTAATTTTTCGTTTTTCTCCGATTGTGAAGAAATCGTTCGAAATATTTCAAATTTCTTAACAGATTATTAATCAGCATGAAATTTGGCAACTTTGCCTCCATTTAACCGATTCTCTATCTCTTATAATAAGCGAGATCCCCATGCTGGCCCTCGAATTTCAGTCAGCCTGTATAGTAAAGCTACGACAGACAGTTTGTTCGAAATCTCTCAATTTGAGCTTTAGGATATTTTAGCATTAGCAATACCGAGTGATTTTTTAAAATTTTTTATCGACTCTTGCCATGAGATCTGGATGGCATGTCTTAGCTTAAGTGAAAAGTAAGTCATTGCACTCCTTAATGCTGTTTTATAGTAAAGCTACGACATGTCATCCAAATTCCATGGCAAGAGTTGATAAAAACATTTAAAAAATCACGCGGTATTAGGATTAAGTGCAACACAAGAAACTCGACGATCTATTATGTGAACGTGTTGGTTCTAAACTTAATTGCAAACACCCAAACATAGAGAAACAATAGTAAAATACGTGCATGTATAAATACTATTTACATTAACCCGAGGGGTAAACCGCCGACTTAAATCCTGTACACTACTTCCTTTTTGTACCATAATTCCTCTGTATTACTTAGTAATTCCTGGATATTACTGGTAATTCCTGGGTATTACTAGTCATTCCTGGATATTACTAGTAATTCCTGGGCAGTACTCAGTTATTCTTGGATATTACCCAGTAATTCCTAATTATTTTCTAGTTCCTATTTATTTTTTAAAACTTCCTCATAATATCCACTCGTTATTTGACATTACGCATACATATCATGCGTTTTTTTAATATCTCTGATATAATGTCAATATTCTTGTTCAATTTTAGAAAACGTATCAGGGTCATACATCAAGAAGTATCGAAATTCACTTGTCCGAAATGTCTTCCTTCACGTTTTAAATAATGTGCCAAGTGATTATCAAATGTTTAATCAATATTTCTCAAAAATTCTAGTTTTAATTCGTGAAATTTTATAAATTGATATTTGATGAAATTTTATAAAGTGATAACACATTTGTCTCATTGAAGTATGCTTGTATATTAAGGATCCGCTATTACCTATTCGTTACGCGAACTTCCGAAATATGTAAAAATACACTGGGTGTATAATAATTTTAAAAATAATTTTATAAAATAGAGTTACATCTTAGTTCGTTTGAATTTTATATACTACAGACGGTAGAGAAGACCGCGGCACTCGGTGGACACCTGTATACATACATACAGCTATGTGCATATGTATTTAGCACCCTATAATTCTATATAAAAGAACAGAAAGTTGGGAATTTAAATAAAACAACATGTAAACTTGCGTACAAAAAACCTTTCTCATTCTTTTTTTGTATTGGAAATTGACTTTCGATCTCTATTCGATCCGTCAAAGTAGTAAACTATTGGAGCTGTCATATGTATCACATTTAATTTGCTACTTTGAATAATGCCACTAATACAGACGGTACAGGAAAGACTATAATAGAAATGTAACATGACGTTTAGTATAACCTCCAATATTGCAAGGCCAGTACACAATAAGTAAATATAATCAAAACGTCATTAAATTTCAGTGTAATGGGTCACTTTTTTTGTCCGCAACTATACGTATTTACTAAATAGCCTCATTTGAAGCTCTTTTTAATGAAAAATGTAAACATCCCTCAGATCGATTTACTTGGAATCTGAATAGTATCAACAAATATGGAGTTTTCCTAAAGTGCTAAATACATATACACGTAGCTGTATTTTAAGAAATGAAAATCAAAATTTAATACATACTATATAAAAATAAGTATGCTTGTGTTACGGTCAGTGTGATAAAATTTAAAATTATCATAAAATTTGTAATAATATATACAGGGATATTCACGGTAAGTGACCTATTAGAATATATTGGAAACTACGCCTTACAGATTGCTGAAAATTTGCACATGATAATAATCGATGAAGCACTATTTAAATAATACAAAATCAGTCACGGGTACTTCCGGAAGTCGATATTAACTTTCTTATTTTAAATGGAACACTATATATATTATTGCATTTTTGGATTTCCCGTTCAATTCTACATCTTTTGTATTCACATACATCTGGTTAAAATGTATCGTTTTGACAATATTCATTTTTTTGTAAAAATTTTGACGATTGCAATAATTACAATAAATTGGAATCGTTCAAAAACTAAGAAAACATAGAGAATTGTACTTTTCACTGTTTGATCACAAAGATGAAGTAATATTTTTCTGATAAAGGATAAATCGTATAATTTATATAAAACTTACACAGGATAGAAGTTGATAGCTTTCAACAATGCATAACTTGATTTTTTTAAATGCAACCCCTGATTTTTTTCGTCACCATCTGATGCAAAATGTAATCTTCTTTCGATTTTGTAAAAGCAGTGTTATGTTTATCTTTAACAATTTTCAAGATATTTATGCATAATTTACTTCTTATTAAATACTGACTTATAAAGATTGGTTTTCGAATTTCTTCTGGATCCAACTGCTCAAATGCATTTCTGACTCTTTGTTCTATATCCTCCTTACTATCTACAAGGGTCTGGTACATCTTTTATTTTACTCCATAGATAAAAATCAACGGGAGTCATATCGGGTGATCTAGGAGGCCAAACCCAATGATCACCGGACTATTCAACGACCTTCAAACATTACATCCAGCATTATAAAAGTGCTTATTAATAAATGAACTATTATGAAAAATATCTTGAAAACCCTTAAAGATAAACATAATGCTGTTTATACAAAAACGAAAGAAAATTACAATTTGCGTTAGATGCTGCAGAAAAAAGTCAGTGCTTGCATTAAAAAAAAATCAAGTTATTCATTATAGAAAACTATCAACTTCTGTGGATCTTCTATAGGCTTTATGTAAAGTATATATATGATTTATCCTTTATCAGAAAAATATTACTTCATCTTTATGATCAAACAGTGAAAAGTACAATTATTTATCTATCTTTTTAGGCCCAGTTTTACAACCGTGGAATAAGAACGGAATAACTGTTCGCCAAATATCCTTTAATGTTCCTCCATATCTACGTCACACCTACGTCACGTTATACCAATAATAATGCTTATCCGACGATTGTAAAATCGGGCCTTAGTTTTGGAAGTATTCCAGTTTATTATAATCACTGTAATTGTCAACTTTTTTACAAAAAAAAAAAAATTTTCGTCAAAACAATACATTTTAGCCCTGATGTGTATGAATACAAAAGATGTAGAATTGAACGGGGAATTCAAAAATGTAACAAGAAGATGTCAAATGTCGACATTTATACTATGTAGTCTTCTAAATTGCCCGATCAATTGTTACTACAATTTTTACGATAAAATATTTAGGCTGGGTTGCAGAAAAGATGTAAGTGCGGATGATGTGGCGATTATACCGAGTGATTTTTTAAATTTTTTATCAACTTTTACCATGAGATCTGGATGGCATGTCTTAGCTTAAGTGAAAAGTACATCATTGCACTCCTTTATGTTGTTTTACGGCTAAGCTACGACATGCCGTCCAAATTTCTTGGCAAGAGATGATAAAAAATTTAAAAAATCACGCAGTATTAACGCGTAAGTTAGAATGTGACACACAACTTGCTGAACATCATATTGTATGTCACATTCTAACTTAGGCTAAACTAATCGACCCGTTAAATTCGTTTCCAGAAACCGGGCCTAAGGCTCAAAAAAAAAAATTAATCAAATATTTATTCTTGCAGGAAAGGCTTTTGTAGCACAAAGGTTTGATTTTTTACATTGAAATATTGAAGTTTATTACAATTACCTAAATTATTAATAATAACCGGTTAATGTTATAAATTCTTGCAAGTTTATTAGTTTCACCTCTTAATTTGGTTTGTATTAATAATGACCGGCAATTACCTATTAATAATTTTCGAATAATTGCATTGAATTCCTGTAAATTCTTTGTTTTGCCTAAGTATTTCCTCGGACTGCCTACATAATTCCCTGTAATACCTACGTAATTCCTCATATTTCCTTGGAATTCCTGTATTACCTACATATTTCTTAATAATGCCCAATATAATGTAAGTAATACACGCTATTACCCTAGGAATACCTAGTAATTCCTGTAATTCCTTGAATGTGTACACCAAAATTCCTTAGCGGTTTACCCCTCGAATTAACCTTTACAAAATAATGCAAAATAAGTGAAAATAATTGTTTTTCTATGTTTAGGTGTTTGCAATTAATTTTAGAACCAACACGTTCACATAATAGATCGTCGAGTTTTTTGTTTTGCACATACATACATATTCCTAATGTAAGTACAAATACCTTAGGCTTTTGAGTATTCAAATACAAGTACAAGTACTGTCGTCTATTATATGTACATATTTGAATACAAGTATAATGCCCGGTTGCACCAACTTTTTAAACAGAGCTTAAATTTAAGTGGTGTTTAGACTATGACATTATTCCTAGATTTAACAAAATGTTAGTCATATTCTAATTGATACTTAAGTTGAAGTTTAAACGTCAATCAGAATGTATTTCACATTATACTGACCATATATAAATGTCACATTCTAAACATAACTTAAATTTAAGCTCTGCTTAAAAGTTGGTGCATCCTAAACATGTCCTACAAGAAGTACTTGGTACTTATACCAGATGATTTTTTAAATTTTTTATCAATTCTTGCAATGAAATCTGGACGGCATGTCTTAGCTTAAGTGAAACGTACGTCATTGCACTCCTTGATGCATTAAAGCTAAGACATGCCGTCCAAATTTCATGGCAGGAGTTGATAAAAATTTTTAAAATCACTCAGTACTTGTACGTATGTGTGTACTTATAACTGTAAGTACAGGCAGATAATAAAGAGACGTCTCCCCCATAAAGTGTAATAGTAACTGCTAAGTGCTAATCACTATGCCGAGCAGGCGGACAATCGAATGGAAGGAGCATAGGCATAGGTATGTGCTTCGTAGCCGGCCCGCTTTTTCCGTTCCAATGTCCGCTTACTGGATGTAGTGTTCTAAACTAAATTTACATTTTATGGGGGGGGGGGGGGGCATCTCTTTATTACCTGACCGTACACGCACAGCTCCGGTAAGCAGTATATTTTTCGTAGCTGCCACTTATTAGTTGAATCATATTGTATAAGTGTCGTTTCGTTAATCTTTAATATTTGGAGAATGATTAACAACCCGAACTGCTAAGACACAAAATAAGGAAGAACGCTTTTCAATAGTAACACGGTGCACGGTTTAATTTCCGACTAACTTCAATAATTGTTTGAAACGATTGCTGACCTTCGGGGATTAGAGTTGAGCTCAACTGTGCAACCGGTAATACTGAGATTTGATTTAGGGAAACGCATTGTTAAATTGCTATTTATATTCCGCGTGTGTCTCCCTGATCTTGTTATGTTGGCGAACATTTCAGCCAGTAGTGGATTATGTAATAGGATTTCTTTACGCCCATGATAGCTGGGTATTTTCAACTCTAATAGAATTTTTTCTCTAGCTTAAGTTAGTTAATAAGTCAGTTCTTTTGGTAATTATCCTAATTATTTTAAACTTTATCGATACAATCTTAGTTCCGATCTATTTACTTCTCTGTAAAGTTGACATTAATTGTTGACATTAGTTGTGAGTTTAATACTTCTGTAAAATCTATTTATTTGATGGCGTTCTCCTATTCTAAAAGCTTTAAAAAATTATCGGCCTCCGAAAAGGAAGTAAATGCATTTCGTCCCACACATTAAATATTCTGGTTATGCATCTAAATAAAACATGGAAAATTAATCTTTATAACAGAGTCAATTGGGCTGATAAAATTTCTTAAAGCTTTAGAATAGGAGAATTCTGATTGTGAAGTTATTAAGATTATTAAGGGTTACCGATCGTAATGTATTTTATGACATAACAAGACGTCGATTATTATCTGAAACTTTCTATACAATGCAAAACTCTCAAGTACAATATGTAAAAGTACAATGAGAATCCAAAGTAATATTTACCCCATAATTGTTAAATCCCTTCTTGTTCTGACCACTATAATAAGTAGACGAATATGCAAACGAGACAGCAGATAAACAAACACAAAAGGAAAATTTGAAATAAAATTCAACATTGTTTGTTTACCTTTTTGATCGCAACTTAGGTATAATTTTATTGGGGAGACATTACTTTTACAAATGGAAATGGTAATACCGAGTGACTTTTAATGATTGAAAATTATTTTATTAGATTGGCAACACTTTTCAATGTTTATGTTGGTGTACTGGATTTTCAAATTCAAAATTTAGGTTGGTGCACTAGATTGTCAAATTCAAATAAATTCGTTTATTGTCGAATCAAGAAAACCAAATAAATCAGACATTTAATTATCACAATTTATTATCAAAATGGTTTTGAGCATAGAGCAAAATACATTTTTAGTAATGGCTTATTTTCGAAGCGGAGTACAAAATGAAAATGGTAATTGAATTTATTCACAGCAGCAGGCCTATGACGATTTTATTGAAATATACCCGGAACAACAAATTGAGTTTAGTCTTTTTTCACAACACTGTTTTAGAATAGCCGTCCTCCATTTACAACCTATTTGAATACGAATATATTCAAATTCACTTAAAAATCACTGATTGCATTCTATTTATGGTTATTCAATTGGTGACCAATGATGAGGAAGTGATTGAATTTCCCCTCCCGCACCCCATACTGATCAAGCTGGTTTTCTAATCTAAATCATTTATCAGTTTCATGTGATTTCATACGTATTTTGAGGTTATGTTAAGTTTAGTTCCAAAACATCATTCCTTTTATGAGTCTCTCTGTTCACTTTAAAGTCAGTTCAGTTCAAAATCAAATCGATTTGATTTTGGGTGAAGTGAATGTAAATGGAGGACGGCTAATAATTGGACGGTAACGTAGAAGAAGGAAAATTCACTGGTCACCCCACTATAATACCTGATATTGTATAAAATGTTAATGACATTGTATAACAGAATCCACCGGTATGAAGTTAGCAATAACTTTCAGCAATAAAAAAAAAATTCTAAAATAATACCAAAACAGTTTCAGTATTTATATATTAATATAAAAATCTACTAAATAAGTAATATTCAATAACTTAAAATGGATATTTTTAGAAATTGATTCGCAATTGACCTATCAAGTATTGTTGCGCGAGGCGTACTCAACTTCCTCAAAAATGACAGCGTTGTCTTATTTTTAAATCAAATCTTTTTAGACGAAAATAATCTGTTAATAACGGGCTTTCGAAAATGTAAAAACAAGTGAGCTTCCACACACCAATTAAATCTTAAACTTTAGCTCATGTACACCAGGACGTATGCTTCGTTTTCTCAAAAATGATAGCGTTGTCTTATTTTAAACAAATGTTTTGGGCGAAAATAATCTATTAATAACGGGCTTTGATAGTAAAAACAAAGGGACATATTTTTTGTTCGGCCATAATAAAATCTTAAACTTTAATTCCGCATACTCCAGGACTTAGAAAATCTAAGGTGATTTGGAAACTTCTTCAAAATAAGTATGTAATTGAAAATGAAAAGATACCCAATGCTTTTTATACAGTACTAAATACCTATTATTGATTTATTTGATTTAAAAATAAGACAACGCTGTCATTTTTGAGAAAAAAGAAGCTCACGTCCTGCGAAACTAAAGTTTAAGATTTAATTGTGGCCGAACAAAAAATATGTCCCTTTTTGTTTTTACACTATTGAAACCCCGTTATTAATAGATTATTTTCATGTAAAAATATTCGATTTAAAAATAAGACAACGTTGTCATTTTTGAGAAAAAAGAAGCTCGCGTCCTGCGAAACTAAAGTTTAAGATTTAATTCTGGCCGAACAAAAAATATGTCCCTTTTTGTTTTTACACTATTGAAACCCCGTTATTAATAGATTATTTTCATCTAAAAATATTCGATTTAAAAATAAGACAACGTTGTCATTTTTGAGAAAAAAGAAGCTCGCGTCCTGCGAAACAAAAGTTTAAGATTTAATTGTGGCCGAACAAAAAATATGTCCCTTTTTGTTTTTACACTATTGAAACCCCGTTATTAATAGATTATTTTCATGTAAAAATATTCGATTTAAAAATAAGACAACGTTGTCATTTTTGAGAAAAAAGAAGCTCACGTCCTGCGAAACTAAAGTTTAAGATTTAATTGTGGCCGAACAAAAAATATGTCCCTTTTTGTTTTTATGCTATTGAAAACTCGTTATTAATAGATTATTTTCATGTAAAATATTCGATTTAAAATAAGACAACGTTGTCATTTTTGAGAAAAAAGAAGCTCACGTCCTGCGAAACTAAAGTTTAAGATTTAATTGTGGCCGAACAAAAAATATGTCCCTTTTTGTTTTTACACTATTGAAACCCCGTTATTAATAGATTATTTTCATGTAAAAATATTCGATTTAAAAATAAGACAACGTTGTCATTTTTGAGAAAAAAGAAGCTCACGTCCTGCGAAACTAAAGTTTAAGATTTAATTGTGGCCGAACAAAAAATATGTCCCTTTTTGTTTTTATGCTATTGAAAACTCGTTATTAATAGATTATTTTCATGTAAAAATATTCGATTTAAAAATAAGACAACGCTGTCATTTTTGAGAAAAACGAAGCTCGCGTCCTGCGAAACAAAAGTTTAAGATTTAATTGTGGCCGAACAAAAAATATGTCCCTTTTTGTTTTTACACTATTGAAAACCCGTTATTAATAGATTATTTTCGTCTAAAAATATTCGATTTAAAAATAAGACAACGTTGTCATTTTTGAGAAAAAAGAAGCTCGCGTCCTGCGAAACTAAAGTTTAAGATTTAATTGTGGCCGAACAAAAAATATGTCCCTTTTTGTTTTTACACTATTGAAACCCCGTTATTAATAGATTATTTTCATCTAAAAATATTCGATTTAAAAATAAGACAACGCTGTCATTTTTGAGAAAAAAGAAGCTCGCGTCCTGCGAAACAAAAGTTTAAGATTTAATTGTGGCCGAACAAAAAATATGTCCCTTTTTGTTTTTATGCTATTGAAAACCCGTTATTAATAGATTATTTTCGTCTAAAAATATTCGATTTAAAAATAAGACAACGTTGTCATTTTTGAGAAAAAAGAAGCTCGCGTCCTGCGAAACAAAAGTTTAAGATTTAATTGTGGCCGAACAAAAAATATGTCCCTTTTTGTTTTTATGCTATTGAAAACCCGTTATTAATAGATTATTTTCGTCTAAAAATATTCGATTTAAAAATAAGACAACGTTGTCATTTTTGAGAAAAAAGAAGCTCGCGTCCTGCGAAACAAAAGTTTAAGATTTAATTGTACGAACAAAAAATATGTCCCTTTTGTTTTTACACTATTGAAAACCCATTATTAATAGATTATTTTCAATCTGAAAATATTTGATTTAAAAATAAGACAACGCTGTCATTTTTGAGAAAAACCAAGCGCGCGTCGGAGTATGCGGAACTAAAGTTTAAGATTTTAATTGTGGCTGAACAAAAAATATGTCCCTTTTTGTTTTTATGCTATTGAAAACCCGTTATTAATAGATTATTTTCGTCTAAAAATATTCGATTTAAAAATAAGACAACGTTGTCATTTTTGAGAAAAAAGAAGCTCACGTCCTGCGAAACTAAAGTTTAAGATTTAATTGTGGCCGAACAAAAAATATGTCCCTTTTTGTTTTTACACTATTGAAAACCCATTATTAATAGATTATTTTCGTCTGAAAATATTTGATTTAAAAATAAGACAACGCTGTCATTTTTGAGAAAAACCAAGCGCGCGTCGGAGTATGCGGAACTAAAGTTTAAGATTTTAATTGTGGCTGAACAAAAAATATGTCCCTTTTTGTTTTTATGCTATTGAAAACCCGTTATTAATAGATTATTTTCGTCTAAAAATATTCGATTTAAAAATAAGACAACGTTGTCATTTTTGAGAAAAAAGAAGCTCACGTCCTGCGAAACTAAAGTTTAAGATTTAATTGTGGCCGAACAAAAAATATGTCCCTTTTTGTTTTTACACTATTGGAAACCCATTATTAATAGATTATTTTCGTCTGAAAATATTTGATTTAAAAATAAGACAACGCTGTCATTTTTGAGAAAAACCAAGCGCGCGTCGGAGTACGCGGAACTAAAGTTTAAGATTTTAATTGTGGCTGAACAAAAAATATGTCCCTTTTTGTTTTTATGCTATTGAAAACCCGTTATTAATAGTTTATTTTCGTCTGAAAATATTTGATTTAAAAATAAGACAACGCTGTCATTTTTGAAGAAGTTGAGTACGCCTCGCGCAACAATACTTGATAGGTCAATTTCGAATCAATTTCTAAAAATATTCATTTTAAGTTATTGAATATTACTTAATTAGTAGATTTTTGTACCAATATATAAATACTGAAACTGTTTTGGTACTATTTTAGAATTTTTTTTTTATTGCTGAAAGTTATTGCTAACTTCATACCGGTAACAGAATCCTCATGTTTCCTACGAATCCAATTGGAAGATCTTGAAAAAACACCTTCATTTCCGATCATACAAATTTTCAATGGTTCAACAACTTCACCCACCCGATTTTCTTCAACGAATTCAGTTTTGTCTGTGTTATAACAATAATCTGCTAAATAATAGTGACCAACAGGATATTCCTTTTTTTCCGACAAAGCCTGGTTTCATCTCTCTGGGTTTATCAATTGACAACATTTCAGGACTTGGTCAACACATAATCCCTTTAAAGTGTTTGATGTAAAGGCACTACATCCACTTAAAATTGGTGTTTGGGTGGCAATGTTTCGGAGAAGAATTACTGGATCAATATTCTTCCGGGAAGCAATTAACACCTACAGATATCAGAGACTTATATTGGAACCATTTATAAACCAGTTAGACGACATTAAATTAGCAAATGGCTACTTTCAACAAGATTCTGCCGCTGCCCACACAGCACGAACCACAATAAATTATTTAGAGGAGTTTTTGCCATAGGTCACATCGAGTTCATTATTTTTTTAGTAATTTTACATACATTTTATATATCAGTATAGGTTTGCTTAATAATTTGTACGGTAACGATATGACAAAAATTTAATCTTGTATTAGAAAGTCATAGGTAACACAAACCGATAATTTTCTTACTAATAACTATAGAGCGGTAGAATTATAGGTCTGTTCGATAGCTCTGCACTTTCTACACTTTTAACACCTTTACTCTATTTTTCTCATTCCTACTTGTGTTAATTATATACATCTTACTCTCTCAGGAGCGGTTGGTGTAAGAAGTGTAGAAAAGTGCAGAGCTGTGGAACAGACCTTACATTTTCCAAGGTTATCGGTTACCGAAATGCTTGCAAAATGCAATGTATCGAGTTGTTTAGCGGTGTCGTAAAAATTAGTCGCATGCGAGTAAAAAGCAACCAATTTGCAAGTAATGCACCTGTGAACGACAACCAAAAAAAGGTCAAAAAAATCTTGCCCCGCCAGATCAAAGGTGCCGACAAACAGTTTCCGTGCTGGTTATGCTGTGCTATTATCGTAGTTATGACGTACAAACTGAATATCCGGAAAAGTATACACTTTGTCCATGGATTTTCTGCAATAAAGGAATAACTTTTTTATTTTACGTTTTAGGAAAAAAGATGTCTTTCACCCGGCACTCACTATTGAATTTGATCTTATGTCTGTTCAAACCGTTGCGTTTCAAACTAATGTTGATCAAAAATTTTATGATTTTCGAAAAGCTAACTTTTCGACCTTATATGATGCCTTATTGCAATATGATTGGTCCTCCTTGGAAAGATTTAATGACATTGATTCTGCCTGTGAGGAATTTTATACAATTTCTTGATGAACATGTTCCACTCTTCAAAACCAAAATATCTAACTACCCTCCTTGGTTTACCAGGGATATTATTGCTAAAATTAAGTTGAAACATTCTTAGTATAAAAAATATAAGAACAATAATTCCGTCTTGTACTATGAGGAATACAAACGAATCAGAGCTACAGTTAAAGTTGATATAAACGCCTGAACGGTCCAGTGGTAAGAGGACCGGCCTTGCAATCGCATGGTCGTCGGTTCGAACCGCACTCGGGATTTTTCTCGGAGGTGGTCGGTATCGACTTCAGGCATCCTTCAGTGTTGGGGATAAAAATCGACACTGCTTCCCCTTGAACGGCTAGAAGGTTGGAAGTAACAAAGCCATGGAACACTTTACACACACTCAAATACACTACCGCTCCTGAGGTCCTGACAAGTCTTTGACTTAGGACCCCGTTGGGCAACCACCACAGACAAAAAAAAGAAAGAAAAATGTCTTATAAATTGTACCTTTCAAATGTTGGGCGTTCATTCTTAAGCGATCCACTTGTCTTTTGGACATATATACAAAAGAGAAACGCACTTGGTACTATATGTCCAAATACATTTTTGATAAAAGTAGGCCATGGAAGATAAATTATTATATTATTTACATGAAAATATTGTCTAGTTCTTGAGTTGTTAAGTAAAATTGACAGTTAATTTGCCACATTTTACAGCTTGATGTGCCACTAATTTCAAAAACTGTTTGGTGTTGTAGATTAGACATACATTTTCACCATGTCCCACCTTTATCAAAAAATTATTTGGACATATGGTATAATGAAAGTGATCTCGAAAACGGTTAAGTTTAGGTATGTGGTGTGTTATACAATTGTTTTAAGAATTTTGAGAAGAAGTGAAATATCGCGTAAAGAACAGGGTGTTCCATTAAAAAAAAAGTAACTTTGTTTTCCTATGACTTTTTGACTGATCGTGTATACTTAATTTTTGTTTAGTGTAATAGATTTTAAAAAGCCCTAAAACTTTTGTATTTAACATTTTTCGCTAGCTATCTTACTTTAAGAAATAATCGACCGTTTCCATGCATATCAGCGATCCTGTATTCTATGAATGATTCTGATTTTAACAATTAACAATCTTAATGCTGTGGTGTTAAATATCAATCGGGTTGATGAATCTCACATTGCATCTGCAATTAAAAAATTAAAGAACAAATTTACTGCAGGTCTTGATGAAATTCCTTGTTTCCTAATCAAAGATTGCAGTATAATATTTGTTAAACCCTTGTTATTACTATTTAATATGTCACTTAAAAGTTCTAATTTTCCTCCTCTCTGGAAGCTAAGTAAAGTTTGTCCCGCTTTAAAAACAGGCGACTCTTCATTAATTTCTAACTATCGACTTATTACTAAATTGTCTAGTTTTGCTAAAGTCTTTGAAATTGTGTTATATGACCAAATATATCCTACCGTAAAAAAGTTTTATTTCACCTTATCAATATGTATGGTTTCACTGAAAAACGATCGATCCATAGTCATTAATCTCTGTCGTTTTACCCAATTTCTATCTGAGATTCTTGATAAACGGCAGGTTGACGTTGTTTATACAGACTTCAGCAAAGCCTTTGACCGTATTAGTCATTCCATATTGTTGAACAAATTATCTGGTCTTGGCTCAATTATTTTAGATCATACCTAGACGAATGAGCTCAATATGTTTACTATAATGGCTTTAAATCTCGTTTTTATGAGGCTACATCAGGTGTCCTTGAGGGATCTAACTTCGGTCCGTTCTTATTTGCGTTTTAGATTTTAGTGTTCAACTGTTTGCCGATGATGCTAAATTTATAATTCGATTTCCTGTCTTCAAGACTGTTATCGTCTTCAAGGTAACATTGATTTACTCACTCAATGATCCACTAACAATAAAGTTCAGCTCAATATTGATAAATGTCATGGTCAAGACATTGTGTAGATGTAAAAATAAATACGTCTTTGAATACCAAATGGATCAACTTTCTCAATCGTGTCATTGAAACTAAAGATCTTGGTATAATTTTTTATTCTGAACTTATATTTTCTCCGCATGTACTGTCTTTGGTCAGGACTGCTACCAAAATTCTTGGCTTCATCATAAGAAACTGTAAATCTTTTTCTTATATGTATAAGAAAAAGATTTACAGTTTCTTATGATGAAGCCAAGAATTTTGGTACCGAATTGATTGTCCATATATCAACAAGTAAATTTTTTTATTCCTAGAGCTGCAGCGAGAGAATCACGTACATTTTAAATTTCAACGGCAAGTACTAATTTATTATTAAGATCTCCGATTTATTTAATTTGTTTTACCTTTAACAACTTTTGCTGCAGAGGCGACATATTTTTTACAGTTTCCTTTTTGACAAAAATTAATAATTAAAAATTAAGCTTATTTTGATGCACGTTAAATTGATTGTGTTGATCTACAGTAGATTCAAATTTGCATGCGCAAATGCACAAATCCATTTACGCAAATTGCTTGAGCGTGAAAACGGACCATTAGAATAATTTAAA
Organism: Dorcus hopei; assembly: GCA_033060865.1. Taxonomy (NCBI): domain Eukaryota; kingdom Metazoa; phylum Arthropoda; class Insecta; order Coleoptera; family Lucanidae; genus Dorcus; species Dorcus hopei. Next base: position 7,388,249 of record CM065423.1, on the reverse strand, counting down.
TTATATTTTCTAAGTAAGGAATAAGATGTTAAATAAATGATTAGAATAAAACTACTTTGATATTTTGATATTGCTCCAGATTTAAAAAATTTTTTTTTTGTAGATTTGGTACTTTATACGGTGGCAATGCAACTAAATTTGTGGAGGGTAATAAATATATCACATACAGATACTCATTGGGTGGGTATGCATAAAACGTAATACATGCTAATACTTCAAGCATCTACTTCGAAAGTGAAGTACTTACTATATATATTAGCTTAGCGTAGTACCTACTATCCGCATCTAGTAGTTACTATTATGTACAAGAGTACATAGAAGTTTCTACTTCGCCATAGAGGCATCTACTATAAATTTTGTAGTATCTACTTCAAAAGCCTCAAAATTCGGCTGCGGCATAGTATCTACTTCAGTTTAAGTGAAGCTGCTATTTAGTAAACTCCGACGCGGTAAGAATTATAATAAAATGTTATGGCTGCTTTTATGAATATGCGTACCCGGAAAGTGTAATACAGAAAGGAGAATATATACCGATGATGTTTATGCAAGTTATTCAGGTGAAAGTGACATAATTTGTAATTATAAAGTGGTTAACTGATGTACCAAACAATGCTGCAAAAATACACAGACAAAGATATAGATATTGAACAAACCGTACTCGTGTATAACAAATGAACGAACAGGTCACTTACTTTTCTTGGCCACGTCTGTAGTAGATATTTTATTATAATAGTAAGTACTACTGCAGCTTAGTATTTACTACGTGTTGTAGTATAAACTTTGCTTTCATCGTAAATGCTTTAGAGCTGCGGTAGGTACTTTATGTAATAGAAGATACTTCGAAGAATATACTAATTTGGGAAGTATTAGCATCTACTTCGTTTTATGCATATTATTATGCACCAATTATGCAATATTTGAAACGTGTCAGTGAGGTTAGCAACAAACTTTTAAAGAAAGATTCATAGATTCTGTTACAGATGTTATATTCAACAGGAACAAACATCTGCTCATTTTAATGCGACATTGACCTTCCTTGGCCGTAGGGGATGTAATTTAAATTTGCATAGCAATTCATAATACAATATAAGAAGAAGCACAGATTCCCGGCCTGTGAAAGAGAAGTGGTAAATAACGGTGTTGATTTGATTTTTTGAGCACATACGCGTATAACACCTGCAGATTTACCTCGTATTTTTGATTACCAGAAACGGCGCAGACACTATTAAATACTGAAGGATAACTTACTTACCAGCAAAATCCGAAATTGAAATAAATATTAATTTAGCAAAAAGGCTTACTATTAATATTTGTTCGAATATTGATGTATTGGATTTGCGAAAAATCTCTGTATAAACTCCGAATATTGCAGATTTGTATTAAACTAGATTTAAAGAACATTTCAATTTTGTTTAAATGTTTCTGTAATCCATCTAGCTAAAAAAGCTCGTTTGTGTTTGAGTTGCGTATATAAACACATCAGCTTAAAAATACATAACGTGCGTTCAAAGAAATCCGTTATCGAGAAGGCTCTGAACTTGCTTTTATTTTATGACGGCACGTCGTAGCTTAGTACGTATGTTGCAATCTTGAATAACTGCGAGCTGTCAACAGCGTCAACTGTCAAAGGCTTTGTTTACAACTTCGAGGTATTTGTAATAAAATACATGTTTTATTTCATATATTGCGTTTTATTATACATTTAGTAAAAAATCGTAATTAAATGGTTATAAAAAGCTAGGTTATGATTATAATGATCGTATGGTTACGACGTGACTTTGCAAAATTTAAGCCTACTTGGTAACAGTTTTTTTTGAACGTACTTTATAAGCCAGCTTTTTGCAATCGGGTCGTAGCCTTTCGGGCTACACTGTATGTAATTAATTTTCTGTTTCTCAAAATTTATATTTTCATATTTTATATACACTACTCAAAAATGTCTAAGGGACAAGCACATATCGTGATCGCGTTAAAACAAAATTGATTTAAAACTTGTTATTTAGTTTTTATTTGCTACTTTTTTGTAAAACAAAACAGAAACTAATATTTTTAATAATAATGATTATAAATGAGAAAAAAAAAGTTCACAAAGTCAATGTAATGAAAATACAAATCTAATTAAGTAATGTTAATATTTTTCAACAAATAAAATTTATGCAGTTAAACCCAAATTATTAAAAATTAATATTAGTATGTCCTCCTCTGTTGCTGAGGACAGCCCTACATCGTCGTGGCATACTCATTATGAGGTTATTAATTTTTTCTTGAGGTATTCCTCTCCAGAGATTTTGCAAACAATTAAACAACTCTTGTCTGTTTTGTGCGTGACCTACATGGGATATAAATTGTCGCTTTAACATATCCCATGCATGTTCTATTGGGTTTAGGTCGGGCGAGTTAGCTGGCCATGCCATAGTTGTAATTCCTGCTTCTTCAAGTGAGTCCCGAACTATCCTGGCAATATGTGGTCGAGCGTTAACATGCATGAAGATAAAGTTGGGACCAAAATTGTTTGCAAAAGGAATAACCACTGGTTGAATAACTAAATCATTATACTGAACAGCATTAACAAAATTATCTAAAAATACGAGATCTGTTTTCATATTGATACCAATACCGGCCCATACCATAATCGTTCCACCGCGATATTTATAGACCTCCTGAACATTTCGCAGACGATTTATCTGTCCCTTCTCTCTCCAAACAAATTTTCTTCGAGAGTCTGGATGTAAACCGAAGCGAGACTCGTCACTAAACATCACATTACCCCATTGTTCTTCTGTCCATTCAAGATGATTTCTTACAAAATCAATTCTAGCAGCTCTGTTATTAGGTGGAATAGGTGGACACCTCAAAGGTCGTCTAGCATGAAGATTAACCTCGTGTAAGCGATTTCGCACTGTTTGATCGCTAACTGTTATGCCATGTGTTTCCTGTAACCTTCCAACGATTTCAGAAGCAGTAACTGTAGATTGCCTTCTGGCCGTTAATTACATATAACGATCTTGTTGTCTTGTTGTAACACGTGCTTTGCCTTTATGACGTTCCGACACTTCTCCCGTTTCTCTGTATCTGATGCTAAGTCGATTTATGACACTCTTATTTGGCCCAATAGCTTCAGAAACAGCACGTTGAGTCATGCCTGATTCCAGCATTCCTACAGCTCTTAGCGACTCCTCACGACTTAAATGACGCCTAACCATATTATTTTATTAACTTTAAAAAAAAAAACGGAACTTTCAATTGAACAGCAAATTTATGCGTGCCTTCTAAATTTATCGGGTTGTTACTAACGCTTTGTTTGCAAAGTATATGTAATACTGACACCTTTGACTGACACTAATTCAATTACTTGCTAGAAACAGTCGATTTGATATTGTTAATATTTGTTAAACATGGCAACTAGATGTATAACCCAATAATAATGAACATATTTGAAAATATAAGATTGTCCCCTAGACATTTTTGAGCAGTGTACTTACAGTGTCTTTCAAAAAGTGTGCTACAAGAGAGCACAAAGTTTCGGAACGCACTGGAATAATCACTCAGAACCAAATGAAATAATTGAGAAATAAGAACAAATTTCATGTTTTCCTATTTATAATATTTTGGTGGACACTTTAATCCCACCAATATTTTCTAATGTAGTGTGTATAAAGAGTGATTCACAATAAATTGTGATTTTTTTATTTTTGATAGAGGAGGTTGTAATTTCATATTTAGCTATAATTTTAATTCTGAACGACTTATTCTTATGACATTTCTTGTATCTTGTAAAATAGGGGCACTTCACTCTTAAACCATCTTAATTTCTCGGTGTCCACGTTGTATATTATTCACGATAAATTTCATTTGCCAATTGGACTTTAAGGGATCCAGAAGCGTTTTGCGTATATAAATTTTTATGAAAATCGATAATAAAGAAAAATCCCTTTTGTAGCATACTTTTTGAAAGACAGTGTACATTTTCTGTGATATAAAATTATGATTTCATTTTATTGAAGGGTATAGTAGAACATTTTGAAACTCTATTCTTAAATTTATTGTAAATAAATGTATTTCTAATGGGTTCTGCGCATCCTGGCTGCTCCTAACATCAGAAAAACAATTTTCATTATGCTTTAATTACTTGATGAAGCTATCGAAACGATTAACAAGTCAAGATATAATTTTAAGTAAGTGTAAATGCTTAACGGTAATTGTATACAGCAATAACGGAGGCGGAAAGTACAGTTGCTGTTTCTAAACCAGTAAATGCTCGTCTTTAGTCTTTATATGGGATGTTATTGTATGTACATGTGTCGCATACTTTCTTTCAAGTCTATGATATACAAAGTTACAAAGACTGAAAGAATATAAAAATGTGTTTTGATGAACAAATCCCCCCCCGAAGCACTTCTTGGACCGCGCCTGGAACATGTTGCTACGTTATTCGTTATTGAAAAATTAACTTGTTTATTTTTCAATAACGTACATAACGTGAAATTCTTTCAAATTCAGGACGTAATCTTTTCCTTCTGTTTTCATTTAATAAACTCTATGAACGTTTTTGGGTCCTTTGCACGCTCGTAGATAATTTCTTATGCTCATAAATTAAAAATAACTCTGCTCAAATTAAAGTTCTTTGTTAACAATTTCTTTAAATGCAGCAAAAGTTTTTTTTTGTTTAAATGAATTTAATATAAACTAAGTTCCTGTAATGGTCATTTGTTTAAATACGTATATCACAAAACAGTTGAAAACAATTGAAGGCGTAATTATTATTGTTGTTTTAAAAAGCAAGTTCAAAAATGTTTATTTATAACAATTAAATGAATAATTTGGTCAGTATCTTACGGTTTTGCTTCAAACTAATGTTTATTAACACTTCACTCTGCGTAATTTAATTGATTCGCGTTCATTTAATTATGGTGTCATGGATACGTTCAAACCCGTGTATTTTGCTTGACTTCACCCCAATTGAACGCCGATCAATTTTATAAACTGTCTATAAAAGAAAAACTGTAACGCGTCATACAATGATGAACAACAATTTTTGACAAAAAGAAATACTTTCTTATTCTTAATCTCACATATTCGTGCTTGATTTTAAATGAATCGCCATGTAATTCTCATTTTAGTTGTCAAACAAATGAAACCGTACATGTTATTAAATCGGCTAAATTGGACTTGCTCCTGGTCTGAGTAGTGTTGTCTTCGGAGGTGCCTTCAAAGAACTGCTAATCCTCCATGATGTAACATCGGAACTGCTTGAAGACTGGTGTGTGTTTGTCAATCTTGTGATGGCGATTGCATCTTTTAATCATTCCCCTCATGTTTGTTTTTCTTAACAAAAATTTGTGTTTCAGTAATAGCAACATTTATGTTGAAATACCTTGGGATCATAATTTTTATCCTTTTAATATGCAAAACTTACTTGATGTATGATGAATCACGAACTAAATTACAATTAATACATCAAAATCATAAATACAAATAATATTGTTGCAACAATTTTCAACTTCAGAACCAAAATAACATAACAATATGTTCCCATTTGAAGTTCAAAGTTGTCTGTGTTGCACCTACCTAAGGTTAACCTTGATAATTATATTGCCATCAAATGCGCCATATACTCTCTTAATTCTTTTTTAGCAATTTCCCACTGCTTCATATTTTCGAGAAAAAGGGTTGGAACGGTGGTTTGAAACACCCAGTATATCTATTGTAATGCACATGCAGTCATAAAAAAATAAGGAATCAGTTTCTCCTGAGTATTAAAAATAAAAAGAACCCTTAGGGTTTTAAATTTAATCAAGCAGTTCCATACTTGCATTGCGTTTAAATTAAATTTTAAGTTGCATTTACCTAGCGAACGCATTCGTACATTACTTAAATTGCCCGGAGCAGCAATTCCGAGCGCGGCCGTTTCATTTATTATGACAATTTAAGCGCTGCTCTGCACAGAAACATGTTGTATGTAAATCGGAACATTAGGAGGAAGTTCAGAAAGAAACAAGGTAGTTTATTATGTCGTTAAGGTTGACGTTCCTTCGCTTGCACTTATTCCATTTGCAGCCTGCGTTCATATCTTTTGCGGACCGGGAATACAGCTCTGCTGGGAGATGTACGGAACGGCATGCTGCATTCGTGATTTACAGTCACCATTCATAGATAAAGAAGATTGTTTCATGGGATATTGATTCCAAAGCGAAGAACAGATGTTTGTGCATATAATTTTAGTACTTGTTCGGTGATATCATAAATTGACAATAAAATGCTCAAGTTGCTAATAAGAGAAAGTATGTTACGAAATAGTAATAATTAAGTTCTTCCAGGAGATTTAAAGTTAAGTTTCATTTTCAGTTTTTCCTTGAAATTAATAAATATATTTTTAATATAAACATACCAATTTACTTTTGCACCGGAACATTTAATCAGTAAGAAGTGAACTACTTCAATTGAAATCACTAATAACACAATATGCATATTGAAAGTCATGAAAAATTTCTGATACTACATTAGCTGTATTTTGTTAATTTTAATACGCTGATTTCAAATTTGCTGTACTTTTTTCTCTATCACATCAGGATTTTCCACAAAAGGAGGTTGAATATTTAAAAGAAAAATGCCTCGTTTTTTGAGATTAAAAATACATATTAAATTAGTGCAATAAAATACAAAGTTGAAACCTATCCTTAAATATAAATATGAAATACTTCTTAAATCTAAATTACAATTAACTACCCTGTGAATAGTTAATTCCGGTGTTACAATGATCTTTTCAAACTTTTTCTCATATGTTCATATCCGTCAACATCCTTATTAACATTCAACAATAATAAGCTAGCATATTAACATTCCACCTCCATCGGTACCTCTTTTTCATATCTTTGATATGTTGGTAAAATCTTTCACCTTGCTCTTCACTAAATCTTCCCAAATTGACTGGGAAATAGTCAAACTGCGAATGTAAAAAAATGTACCTTTAGGCTCATACGACACTCAAGTTTTTCAAATTTATTTAGCATATTTTCAACAATTTCTACATAATTTTCACTTTTATTGATTCCCAAAAAAAATTCAACCACATTTGTAATAACTTTCCATGCTTGCTTTTCTGTTCAGTCATCGTTGACACAAAATTTATATCTTTTATCAATTTTTGTATCTGATCCAGTAAATATGCCTTCTTTTACTTTAGCGTCAGATAACTTTTAGAATTTTGATCTGAAATACTTGAAAAAATCTCCTTTCGGTAAAGCCTTCACAAATTACTTCATTGGTCCTCACAATTCAAAAACGTATCGAAAACGCTATTTAAAATAAGTGAGTTGATAGCGACTTCCGGTATAAGCGGAAGAGTGTTGAAGTCAGTTTTGTTTTATTCTTTTGAAATATCTCTGCTCCGTAAATTTCACATTTCTATCTACATATCTTCCTTGAAATTTTTTAATGAACCATTTGCGTGAACCCTATAGAGATAAGACCTTTAATTATGTATTACAGAAAAACCTGATGTGATGGATTTTTTATATTATTTTTCCTGGTATCTGTGAACAAATAACTTGCAGAAACCGTTATCACGATTACAGAAAGTTTTTAGTTGCATAGCTGTGTAATTAACGTATTTATAACGTATTCTACCTTCTAAATGACAGCGAAAAAACAAACTCTGTATTACATGTTTTTGAAGTAATCCTTTTTTTATAGCAAGTCGTAGAGGTAAGTATTATGTTTTTATGCAAACCGTACTCGGATTTTAATTCGTGTACGGCTCGGAACTTTTCTGACATTCTTAGAAAGTATATGAGTTTTTGCGAAGATGCGGCAATCGAGTGCACTCGTTAAATCTAATAAAATATACACATTTGCAGTTGAATTTTTGCCGACTTTTATAAATATTAGTATCAATTACAAGATAACGATTACAAGAAAAAAATGACTAATGCAGACCAGTGGAAGGGATGCTCCCAATCAATCGAAATATACGTAACATATTGCAGTGCGATTGTTTGAAATCTCGGCGCAAAAAAGAAATGAGTTCACAGCAGATTTCATGAAGGTCACACGGAGAAATATTAGGTGGCCATACACACAGAGGTTGATCCGCCGGTTTTGAACGCCGCGATTCTAAAGGGGCATCTTCATGATACGTCCAGGATGTCATGCGTTTGGTTAAAGTCTAATAAAAATGTGGGCGTTGCAAGCGTTGCAATAAAAAACATTACGCCTAGAGTCGAATTTATTTTACCGTCGGAAACCTCTTTTATTAATTCTTCAAATTTGTAACGCAGGAAAAGCTTTTATGGCAATTTCTGTATATGCGTCAGGCATAATAAAATAACTCGCACTTACATGTATAAATGGTATTGTTTTCAATAAAGTGTTTACTATGTTTTGTACAACTTTCAGCCGTTTATAAGTTTACTTGACACAGCAAAAAGAATAGCTTTCATTTATTTACGGTAAAATAAAACAAGATTCACAAAATATTTTAAATTTGTCGATAAATTTCGAACGTTGATAATTTTTTTTCCGTGTATGGCACGCATACGGAAAAAATCAGTAATTCAAAAATACTTAAAAATCTCCGTAAATACAGTGCTCTCTTGCGCAGGCTTTCAATGCAACCGAAAAGGTATGTGGTAAACGCAATGTATATTTACGAAAAACGATCCTGCAAGATAAAGTACAATTAAAATTAAATAAAATTCATTAAAAAATGCCGACAGTATAAAAAACACAATTCTCCAATTAGCACGCAAAAAAGAACTGTTTATGAGATTTTATGATGTCTTGCCGCCGGTGAACTTGGGCCTTTTTGCTCGACTTTGTCGATGAAACAATAAATATATTAAAAAAACCTTTGATTCTCACCGCTTTATCAACTCATCGGGTCCAACAGCAGATTTTTCGCGGAGAGAATTTAACCAAATTGTACTAAGGGCATGCGAAATAATGAAATTTTTAAAAACTCCGCTTATCTTTTGGCGAGTTTATACGAACGCATGACATCCTAGACGCAATGACGTCCTGGACATATCGTGAAGATGCTCCTTAACATGCGTATTTATCTTTTAGTTAGTGGTAAATACACGCGCCAGATTTAACCGGTACAGACTTATCTGTCAATTTACACCGCCAGTGAAAACTGCTGCCGGTAACTAATAGCAACTAACAGACGATTTGAGTGCACAGTTTTTATTAGAGTTTCAACCGCGACAGTCTGTTAAATATATCTTCAGAAGGTGTTCTTTGCTCAAAAAAATGTCTTACAACATTTTTAGAAATTTACAAAGAATACCCTGCTTTGTGGAAAATTAAAAGCAAGGAATATAGTAACAAAAATATTTTGTTTTGTGAGGGCCCCTCTTACTAAACTTAATAGAAAGCCATATGTCTTTATATCCATTCTCAAATAATTCTTAAAATCATCCGGATCATTTTCTCTTAGCTCTTTTAATAGAGCCCGCTTTTTTATTGCAGAACATTTTTTACCTTACTGGTTAAACACTTGGAAACAGTTTACTTGCGGTACAGAACTTTCGCCAAGTCGAAATTCCACAGTTCCGGTTCAATCCGCGAATATATCTGCCGTTTCATGCACACTAACACACGGTTTTGCATGGGACAGATCAACTGTGCAGATTAATCTGTGGATTTTTATTTTTATTAAATGGCTGAGAGTCGTACAAAACATAGTAAACACTTTATTAAATACTTGAAAACAATATCATTTATACATGTAAAGTGCGAATTATTTTATTATGCCTGATGCGTATACAGAAATCGCCATAAAAGCTTTTTCTGCATTACAAATTTGAAGAATTAATAAAAGAGATTTCCGACGGCAAAATAAATTTGACTCTAGGCGTAATGCAACGCCCACATTTTTATTCGACCTTAACCAAACGCATGACATCCTGGACGTATTGTGAAGATACCCCTTCAGAACCGCGGCGTTCAAAACCGGCGGATCAACCTCTGTGTGTATGGCCGGCTATTAAGTCGGTTTACATTTTCAGATAATTTAATTCATTGGTATATTATTGCATCTTTTGTATTCAAATTTATAACAAAAGGGAGCAATTATGGGAAAGCAATAATATTAATACTGTGTATGAGTTAAACATAAAATAATATTTGTATATACCAATTACAAAATTCATAAATCATAGGATACCCATGCCCGTCCGGAATGTACCGACCTTGTCATGTGTTTAGATAAACAAATAATCGGTAGGGCACCATTGTAAACGCTCGATACAGCGAATAATCGATGTGATAAATAAATTAAAGGCAAAATTTATTCTGCATTGTATCAAAAACAATGGTAGTTTCAGAAATGTGAAGAAAAGTGCTGCTAACAAGACAAGTCCCATTTTTCTTCACGATTTATGATTAAACATTGTCACTTTTCTGTCAACTACACGAAAAAACTATTTTTTCGTGTAGTTGGCAGAAAAGTGATACAATGTTTTATCAAAAATCGTCAAGAAAAGTGGGACTTGACTCACTTTTCTTCACGATTTCAGTTAGCAATACTTTTTTTCATTCATTTTATTTATTATGGTGACGTTTCATAGGTCGAAGATTGATTGATTGATGTTTTGTTAGTATGTCAACAAATGCTTGACATACCTTGATATATTATTATTCTTCGACACTCTCATAATGTTAGCATTATTTTCGTCAACTACACGAAAAAATAGCATGATCTACACGTTAGAAAAGTGAATTTCCATGTTCGTGTAAATTTGATCCACTCGTGAGCTACGCTCACTCATGAATTCAAACATTTATATTCACCGGAAAACTATCACTTTTCTAAACTTATAAATCAATATACTATATTTTAGTAACCGTTAAACTTATAGTTTACAAACTTACAAGCGCTGTAAATCTGTATATATGTGAGGTTTTTAAACGAACAAATAACACCAACATATGTGAAATAATTGCGCCCTAGCACAACTATTTTCCGACTTATAATTCGTGTCGTTTTGTCCGCTTCGACTGCCATCTCGTGCGTGTTAGCTTATGAGGCAGCGGCATTGTTGCTATTTGCTTTCACGACACGAATTATAAGTCGGAAAATAGTTGTGCTGGGGCACAATTATTTCACATGTTTGCTTTCACGCGCTAAGCGTGCGTATATCTTGTTGGTCGTCGGGGTTGCAGTGGAGTTCTCGGGCTACTGTTCTGCTGATGAGGCCCCAATTAGGGCCGAAATAGCTATACAGAATATGCTCGGGGGCCCCATTGCGATCCTGACGACTCGCAATCAACTTTTAAACACCAACATATGACTAAATGACAAAAAAATCCACAAGATACTGGTAACATCTCGATTTTGTCCATTATGGACATATGCTGTTTTTGAAATTAACGCCTCAATTATTTGAGTTTTTCAAATATGGTGTATACAGGATGTAAATGAAATGTGGAGCATAAAGTGTAATTAACTGATCTTTGCGTTGCATATAAGGGGAATCTTTAGTTAGAAACTTTATGCTTGTTCCTTGAGTAAAAAATTTTAAATCTGGCAACACTGTTATCTTCATTTGTAATTCGCATCTCACATGATGCTGTTACTAAGGTAACATTGTTACTATGTAAACAAAACTGACACGATTGTCAAAGCTTGTCAAACAAGGACATCAGTTGGTTGCTTGCTTTTTTGCTTTGCGCAGAACGCTTTTTGTCTTATTGGCATTAGTCATTCCAGACAGTTTGCAATTGTATTTGTAGCTGGGTCTCAATCTTTAGACAGCACTTACATAAAGGAATGTTTTCAAACTCTTCAGTCTGTGGAATGTCAGTGGTATCCGAAATTTTCTGTTCGCAACTGTACGTGCCGAGAATTGATTATAAACGTTTAGTTTAGTTAGTAGATCATAATTAGTAATGAGTTTTCAATAAAAGAAACTTCTCGCAGTGTGTCATGGCATGACAAAGACCGAAAAAGGCAAGTCTTAAGCCTAGTCTACAATTGCCCGGGAACGAGAACGAGAACGGGAACGGGAACGTTAAAAAAGTTAAATCATTTCATAATCGTACAAGTGTCCACAATGCATCGGTAAATACTGTAACGGTAATAAAGCTCCGCAACGGGAACGTAAAAGTTGTTACGTTCCCGTTGCATGACAACATGTACATGAATCTAATTTCAGTTTTTTCTAAATTTCTCAATGAAAATTAAAATAAAATAGCAAGTGTGGCATACCAATGAATTCAGAAAAAAATGTGCTATCTACCTGTCTAAACAATAAAAATCGCGCCCATAAGAAAAAATGAAGTTGTCTCTGGAAAAACAAAAACGAATCGCTCTAGAAATAAAGTACGTTCGGCAATCTATCAAGCGTAAAGAATTGCTTCAGGAATGTTTTCACAGATTTTGGAAAAAATCATAAAGAAGTTATGTCCGATTTTCGAAAATCGCAGTCTTTAGCTTTTCTCCGATTGTGAAGAAACCGTTCGAGATATTTCAAATTTCTTAACAGATTATTAATCAGCATAAAATTTGGCAACTTTGCCTCCCTTTAACCGATTCTCTATCTTTTATAATAAGCGAGATCCCCATGGTGGCCCTCGAATTTCAATCACCCTGTAGATAAATTAGGTTAAGTCGAAATATTTTGTTGTTCTCTATACGTGGTATAATTATTGCCACCTTAATTGATAACATCCTGTATAAGTAACTTGTTGATTGAAGACGTAATTGATTTTGTGATATTTGCTGTGTTGTTGTTAACGACAACACTTAAAGCGAGAAATCACCACTAATTATAGAATTGCAGGGAAGCTAAACCCAGTACTTCAATGGAAAGTGCATTAGGTGGTTAATTCAATCAGAATTTGAGCAGAATGGACGCCTCAATGCTCTAAAGTAATCGGGTTCATGCATGCGAAGAGCAATGAAGCGTTCTGCTTACAGCTGTCTAATTAATTAGAGACCGTATATGCGTTCAGATCGGTATTTTCATCTTTGTGCTGGCAAAACTTGCAGACGTTGTGAAATTTAACGTTGGGGGGAGCACGCTGTGAAATGCGAATACCGTCAAATCGTCGGCTATCAAGGCAAATGGGCTAGGAGCCATAACCTAATGCTAAATTACCCTTATTCGACAAATTTGCATAGAAAATTTTCTGCATTTCCATAACCCATAAATGTTTACTACGATAGGTTTTTTACTTTTTAATTTTGTGAAAAGGCGTTATTTATAAACCTATCAACTCGGCAACTAGTGTTTCGGGATTGCACTAAAATTGCTTCGGCTGAAACAGCAGCAACATTAGGGTTTTCCATCGTCGAGACGCCGTTAATTTGTGTAACAGACTTTACCCTCACTTACTCATCTTTATCTCGGCTTATTCAATAAGAACCTCATCTAAAATTCCCGGAGAGAGCAATAAAGTCTCCGAGTAACCGACAAGATATCTGCACTTCGCGCAACAAATGAAAATGAATCGACTTTAATTGCTGCCACGGAAACTATGAAATCTACTTTTATTATTTGGATTGGATCTTAGTACAGAAGTGAAATTCTAACGAATTAAAATTTTGTACGTTTTATAAAGAATAATTGTTACAAATTTGATACATTTTCAAGAAACAAGACACTACTTAATTAAAATTGTATAATCAGCTTAATCGATATAATAAGCCACCTGTGCAGTTTCTCTTGTTCTACAGTCTGTGAAACATTAATTCGCTAATCAAGGTAACCAAGCAATTTCACTGATTTAACGCATTGTTAATTTAAATAATTTAATATTTTTACTTTATTTTATATTTTAAATCATGACCTCTGAAATTTTAAAATAGGCAACCCATCGTACAAATCAGAAATAACTTATTGTTAGTGTTTCTTATTGTTCTAAAAGCACGGATGTGGAAAGTGTTGCCTATTTTCTAAATTTAAGGGGTCACGATTTAAAATGCGCACCCTTGACAATCATTAATTTTTAATCAGAGTAGAAATGATCATTTTACGTATACGTGGAAAACTCATCACTTATACCTACGTACCAGTAAATTAAATTTTATTGAATAATCCGAAGAGAATAATCCACTCAACGCCTCTAATTCCACTAACTTCTGGGTATGAATGGATTCGTGATCTGCCCCAAAAATTTAATAGTAATTGGTCGATTACATGCCTTCCACTCCTTAGCTCTTGAATAGCACATTGATTTCTAGCTTTTATTGTACAAATTTGGTTTTACCAAACCTCAAATCCAAAGGATTTTCACTTTCCTCTTTGTTTAATTCTGGCGTTTTCGAACTTGTACTACAATATTTGTACTCCGATTATGTAATGTTATAGCCGACTGTAAGAAGGAATTTTTCTGAAAGCCCTTTATGTGAAAGGATTTTCATGACTCGGATCGTGTTCGGATTCATACTGGCTCCTTCGAACTGGGTTTTCCGCATTCCTCATTGTGTAAAGCGAATGATGAAGCAGGAAAACCATCTACTAATTTGATCGCAGCTTTTAATAATCATCAGCCAATATGCCTCCACGACAAGTTTTGAAAAGCTTGGAGTTTCAAATGGTATAAAAAATATTTTATCTACGACCACTACTGTAAATGACAAATTACGTACAACGCATAAATTAAGTAAGCGAGTGTTTACTGTTTACTAAAGTCGTGCGTAAACTAACAAAAACGCACAGCGAGGACATTTGCATCTAATTTACGCACGTTTATAGTTAGATCTATATAGCCGCATCACATTCGATTGACAGTTGTCGAAATTGCAACGCCATTGCTGATTATTTTGAACTTCAATAATAAGGTACTTTTTGTGGTCGTAGATAAAGTATAGTACAAAACTCGAGTTGCGGAATTACTTGCATTCGCCGCTGCGCGGCTCGTGCGCAACTTTTCCCCGCGTGCGTAATATGCTAACTCTCGTTATGTAATATACTATTACAAACCGTTACGCGTTACACTAAATGGAAGAAGATTTTATGGAACTCACATACCTAGTTAAGTGTAACATTCTAAAAAGTAAAGTGAGCATTTAAAAAATAATATGTAATATAATTTTTATTACATTGACATGTAATTTCTTGTTTTGTAAGTTTTGAAATTAAAGAAACTCTGCGAAATATAGTTACAATATTTGGCAACGAGGAGAAAAATCTAACTCTAGAGTTATAAAAATGTCCCCGAAAAGAAGCAAGGCTAAAGGAGATTCCGAAAGTGAATCTACGAATTCAACTTCAGAGATACTTAAGGCTTTATTGGAAGCTATGATGGAAGAAAGACAACAACGTGCAATTGAAAGACGCGAACGTGAAGAAAGGGAACATCGAATGTGGACTCATATCGAAGCTCGAAATTCAAATCCATTGTTGAATACAGGTCCTAATATGGAACATTAATCAGTGATTGTCAATGTCCCTGCGTTTGCTTCATATAATATCTCAGAACTATGGGAGACGTATCTATTAAGACTCAACCAGTATTTTATGGTAAACCATGTAGTGGATGACAGAAAAGAGCACATTTTCTGGCATGGGTTAAGCCGCATCCAGACGACATGGCCAACGTCAGCCATGCTCAATGCATTGGCAACAAAATTTTTAAGCAACGTTGAGCAAGTTTACCATTTGCACATTGCCTGTCCACATGATTGGATTTGCTTGTCAAACTTCAAAGATAAAACAGTTCGATCAATGTACGGCGAATAGCTACCAACATTTGTTAAATTAAAAAGATATGGAGAACGAAGAATATGATACGGTTGTTGCAAGTGCTTGTGTAGTTCTTTCGGATCCCAAATAACTGTGTATTTTTCACAAAGACTGAGGAATTCTCAAATTAACTGGTTATACCATTCGGTCTCTGATGACGACATTTTTCTGGTCAAATTAAAAAAATATATATAGTAAACCGAAAGCAGAAGATCCACCTTGCCACCAAGTTAGTAAAACTCACGCACAAAATACACAAAAATAAATAATATCATAGAAATATCGTGTGCAAACTGTTCAAATCGTCTGGACGTAAAAACAAACATGATGGCATGTGAAGGCCAACGTTGGTTAAACCCCTTAAAACTCTTTGATGTGTGTCGAAAAAACCGCCCTCATAGCGAATGCATTCCAATGCCAACATTGGCGATTGGTTGGCATTCATTGGCCATGCGTATTTCGTCCACACGGCATGGCAAACCACCCAATAGTCAACACTGGTTAACGTTGGCCATGTCGTCTGGATGCGGCTTAAGAGGAGCAACGTTCGACCTTCTACGGAAACTCAATGGCCAAGAGGAATCATTATCCTTGACCAAACACATGAATAATTGAAATATTATTGAGTAGTCATGGACAAAATATTTTTAAATTGCATTCAAGAAAATGAAAGAAACCACTGTTATTTCTAAACATGCCAAATAATTATTTCAGCTGGTATGGTTTCCGTGTTACGGCCCTGTGACATTTTCTTGGAATCTTTATTTTTGTTTTAAAATTTAATTTTGGAAATTGACTCTCAATGTACTGTAAAACGTTTCTTGTTTAAAAACTAGATATTCAAAGAAAAAAGTTGTTCCATCAACAATGAATGTTCACAACTTCACGAGATTCTTTAATTATTTGAAATAATGCAGGAAGCACAGTTGCGGCTTAATTTCTTTGAAAACCAATTCGTTGTAAATAATGTATTGTATTCAGAAGTTTAGTTCAAGATGTAGGCTCGCGTAATTTGTATTTAATGATTTTTTGTGGGTAATAAGTAATTTGGTTGATGTATAAAATGTTATGTTTAATTTCAGTCCGAGTAATACGGCACTAAATTCGTTAGAACAAGTGAGGGAGTACCTGTTGACCCCAGGCACATGTAAATGCGGTCTGGAGTGCCCACTAAAGTACGACAACGCCTTCAACTTCGATCCCAAGGTATGTACTTCCTCAGTGTTTAGACTAATAGACTCTACGTGCTACAACTTGCTAATTGCAGTTACAGACTTTGTGCAAAATTGAATCATGCTTCTGCAGAATGAAAACATTCAATTGTTGGTTGATGTATATAGCTGTATTCAAATTTCATTAATTATTATAATGTAGGTTGGTCATATTCATCAGACAGAAGCATTTGTTTCTTGCTATTTTATCCATATTCTTTCAGTGATAATGACTGAGGTAATTTTAGTATTGACTATAAAAAAATTAGGCTATGTGTTATGAGAACATAATTTAAATTGTAAATTTATGTAGTAGGATTTTACGTCAATGTCAAATATATTTTGCATGTATCAAATTTCTGCCCGGGGGCGATCGATGAACGTTTTGTGCATCTGCAGGTTGTTTGCCTCGGTCACAAAAACGATTATCTTTTGTATCCGACGCTCGAATGATGTTTGGAGCAAACACTTTTATCTGACGGTGCTTTTGGCTGCCTCCTACCGTTTAAAATAAATTTAAACTACCGATACTTCCGACCGGCTCTTGCTGTCCTATTTCGCTTCCCTTACGGTCTTTATACTCTAGCTCTCGTGGCGGAGAAGTTTTCTGTCACAAAATATCGGACGAAAAATGATAAAACAAAGCGAATGAAGTCAATTTTTTTATTTTAAAAAATAAAGAATAAATAAGAAGGTTTATTGTAGATTGTAGCACGAGGAGCGCTACTAGAAATGTTCCAATGGAATCAATGGATACACTGCCTCTTATTATGGCATTCCAATTTTAAATTGGTTTTTATGGCAGGACAATAGTGATTACTTTAACTGTATTAAGACACTCAGCTGGATGCAGAGGATCCTAGTAAGCAGGCAGGAGGCAAACGCCCAGATCTGGCTTTAACATTGTATTCAAGAAAATCAAACGAACATCTGTTTAAACATGCCAAATAATTATTTTAACTGGTATGGTGTCCGTGTTACAGTCCTGTCACATTTTCTCGGAAGAATGAAGCTTCATTTATGATTCAAAACCCTCTTGTGGCACGTGCCGATTGTAACTGTTTTTATTATCGGTAAATAGTCCTGGGCCATAGAAACCAATATTGGAATACTACAGGCTGTTAGGTGATTGACTGGACACCTTCAAACCACGTATTTTGAGAACACTCTGTAGAGTAAAAAAAAGCCTTGACATTCGAGGGTGTTGTGGCTTTCGTTTTCCGGGAAAAAATTCAAGCAAAAATCGATAAAAATTGTTTGGGAACCACTGATTTTCTTATCTACTGTTACACCCACGTGCCGAACGCCATCAGGGCGGGCGATCCCTTACCATAAATTCCCAGATGGTTTATTGCTTTACGAGATAGTTATTGCTTTACGAGAGAGTTTTGATCGTAACGTGTGACAGCACTGGCAAATTAAGTAGCAGTGTTGACCTTTGACATTATAATAAGTTCTATAAATGAAAAGTGGAGAAATATTATATGTCAAAAAATCTACCTTTCTCTGAAAGAAAAAATGTTATG
Organism: Dorcus hopei; assembly: GCA_033060865.1. NCBI lineage: Eukaryota > Metazoa > Arthropoda > Insecta > Coleoptera > Lucanidae > Dorcus > Dorcus hopei. Next base: position 7,369,823 of record CM065423.1, on the reverse strand, counting down.
TCTATCAATCATTAAGCATCAGAAAAAATAAATTAAGAATTAGAAAGATTAGATTGACAGATGAAAAAAATTTGAATCTATGTTATTTACAAAGAAACTTTAAAAAGAAGCTAGTCATTTTCTACCTAAGAATAAGTTTTGCAAATTATACAGAGTGCTTATAGGTCATGTGTGCTGACGTATCATGCAAATGACTGCATTTTCCTCCATCTTGAAAAAATGGTAACATTTCAATATAAGATCCTTACCTTAGAGACACAGACACACAACAAGCATAACTTTAGTCTTGAAAATACTTTTCCGTAAAATAGCACAAACAGAGCGAAAATATGTAAAACTGCGATAAATTTTAGTAAAGGCAAAATCGCTAAATGCAGGTTAATGACAGTTGCAATTGACAGGTGGCTGAAAGCAAATACTACGTAGCAGTTATTGACATAATTTGCTCATACCCATTTATAAACACATTGTATATTTCTTATTAATTTTTTTAATTCAAACTATTTTCTATCTGTCATCATACGTCGAAGTAAAGGTAGACCATCAACGGTTTTTTTTTAATTTAAAAGCAATTTCGCATGCGAAAATCCGTTTGTTACCTTCATTTTTAGTATTTTGCCTTCCTTTTGCTATTTCAGTGCTTAACAGTAAACAGCTGTATCATGAGTAGGGGTGCGCGATATCATATTTTTGATATCGATAACTTAGAAATATCGATATATCGGTATTATCGATATATCGATAATATCGGTATTAGAATCGTAGGATAGTTGACGAATATGACCGGCTGAGAAGCATATACTCGTCAACTATCCTACGATTCTTAATCTTAACAAGTACGGCGTTACTTCCCAAAGCGTTAATATCGGTATATCGATAAATTCTGGCAGCCCTAATTGCAGCACAGCGTTAAATTGTAGCATTTAATATTACCTGAATCAGTTTTCTGTTGTAGAGGTAATAAATTCGTTGTGTTTGTGGTGCAAAGGTGGAACTTAGCATATCTATGTATAATATCGATAGTATCAATATATCGGTAAATATCGATAATATCGATAATATCGATTTATCGATATATGGATATCCTAAATGGAAATACATATCGTTATTCGATATTATTCGGTATTATCGATATCCTAAATGGAAGTATCGTTATTCGATATTATTCGGTATTAACGATAATATCAATATATCGATAATATCAATATATCGATAAATTCTCGCAGCCTTAATCATCAGGAACCGGACAAAAATATACAATTCAGCGGAGTAACCGGTGTCTCGAGTATAACGCACGCACTGTTGAATGTCTCGGTAAAAGAAGTAAGTACCGTAGGTTTTTGTAAGCAGTATAAAATTATCAGGTACAGTTGGTTTTTTTACTGTAATATGCCGATCGATTGATAAATCAAAGAACTTTTATGTAGCTATCTTCTTCTAACTTTCGCGAAACAGTCTTGCGGCTTTTGTCATGTCACGTCATTTCATCCTATATTTTCTTAATTCAGATTTATACGATCGACATATAGTAAAAAAAGATCTGTAGAAAAGGCAAATAAATTAGGTAATGCTTGAATAATATTAAAAATAATAACGACTACAAATTGAATGCCTTGTTGAAGTCACAAAATCTACACAGAAAAATTCTTTCTTTTTAAAGCACAGTGTAGTATTATTTATGAAATATAATATATCAGTTGAACTTTTACGTTTTCTGAACTGAAATTAATCATGTACCTAATAACGATTTTTCTTTAAGGTTCTAATTATTTCTTAATTTAACGCTTCCCTCACTACCTACTTTGGAAATAGGTCTGTAATAGGTTACCGATTTTCTTTCTTTTCAGTACTTATATGTCCTTTTAAGTACTCTTAGAGAAACACATTTTCTTAATAATTTATGTGATTTGTCAGGGTCACACTAAGCTGCTTACATCGGTCTTTATAAAATTGATATTACATCATAAACATCTTTATAATTACATATTACTCTTTAAAGATATAATACCTAACTTCCCTTATTTCTACATTACTCTCTTCTGTATATTCAAAATTTTTACTTGCTGGCATTTTTTTGGCTTGAGAATATCAAGATTCAGTGATTTTGGCATCAATTTGAATAAAATCTCATCCGCTGCAATGTTTGTGTTGCTTCAAATGTTAAAAACAACTTTTTACTGAACCGTAATTGTAAATAACTTTCCAGATGTATAGCTGATCCTATGAACTTTCATTCCGATATCAAGGTCACACTGAGAAACTTGATCGCAGTCATAAAAATATAAAACTTTATGGAATAATCAAAATATCTCAAAAATGATAGAAACCACAAGGTTGATATTTTACATCAAGATATTAGCAAATAAGGCGGATCAGACCACAATACCGACATTGTTGTCAACCATCTACTTTCTCAGAAAATGATACCAACTTTATTATTTTCAATGGAACAGCCTGTATATTTTTTAATATTCCGATAGAATTCTATGTTTTCATTGCATTGATACCAAATTTGCTACAAGTTTCGTTTCTAAATTGGAAAAATATTGATATTTAAATATACCGTTGTTACCTCTCAAATGAAATCTAATAAGCTGTTTGATCACAATTTTGTTTCCAAAATTGAATAATTTGACTTTTTCAATATATAGGATAAGTAAGTTAAAAAAATGTTCTTATTTATTACTTAACACTTGAAAATGTCTCAAATTTAGACGAAACCGGTTATTGGTTAAAATAAAAGTATAAAAGACATACAAGTATCATTTTTGATTCAGATTTTATTGTCCGAATCTCTGAGATCTGAGATTGATGATTTATAGCAATATTCTTGAATAAATAACGTTGAGATTTCAGGAGCGTCTTTCAACCCCAATTAAAGACCTGTATGATATAATAAATAATATTACCGCTTTAGTTAAAATCAATCCCAATAATCTCCTCGTTGATATCTGCCAAAGAATAAATCCTTCTCAGAAAAATCCCAACAAGCTCAATAACATCATTGTGAAATTCGTTAGTCGCCAATTGAAGAACAATTTTCTTGCTGCAGCACGGAAGCTACGGTGTATTAAGCCAATTAATATTGGAATTCCTGGAGAGAGTGCAACTATATACATATTTTGTAATGGACATCTAACAGTCGGGAACAAAAATCTTTTCTGGAAAACCCGTACCTTCTGTAAAGACAATGCTTTTCAGTTCTGTTAGACCAGAGACGCGAAGATATATATACGAAAATCTATAAGATCTAGAGTATTTCTTATCTCTAATGAAGACCAATCGAAGCTACCCAATTTCGTTTGAAGAACTTAACTTTCTTTGTTACACTTATAATTACTAATCCATGGACACCGTGTCATTCTACCACCAGAACACCCGGGGCTGAGGACAAAGACTAATGATTTTTTTTTCTAAACGTTCCACAACGCTCCAACAATTATGAAGTGATACTTTGCACGGAAACTTGGTTAAATGGTAATGTCAGTAATGGTGAACTTTTTGACTGTTGATACAAGGTATTTCGCCGAGATCGCAGCACTGAAACTTCTTCTAAAAGAGATGGTGATGACTGCCTTATTGCTGTATCTTCCCACTTCAAAGCATCTCTGCGCGATGGTTGGTCTACATGCAACGAAGACCTTTGGGCCTCATTCTCTGTGGCGAACAACGTTAAAATTAACCTTTGTTGTGTTTATTTTCCGCCAAGTACCGTTAGTACTAAATATGAGATATTTTTTGATAATTTAGCCAAGTTACTGTATGAGTTTCTGAACGAAATTTTTTTAGTGGTAGGAGGTTTCAAGAAGGGTAATATTGTCTGGACACCCTCTGACGGTTACTTAATTCCAATTTCTGTTACAAATGATTCTGAGGAAACAGTGTTCATAGATATGCTGTCATATTTAGATATAAATCAATATTGCCATATAACAAAATCAGAATGCCCGCATATTAGATTTAATTATATCCAACAGGTCAATTTTAAATATTATGCCAGCTCAAGAATCACTTTGCACTGAAGATACCTATCATAAGTCTTTTACATTTGACTTCTCTAATTATAATATTTCTTATCTTCCACTGCCCTCAAGAACGCAAAGCAGACTATTTACTTATTAATGAGCTAATAGCTAACGTAGACTGGCATAAGCTGCTAGGTAAACTACCTGTTGAAAGTGCCACAGATATTATTTTACTCTTACTTGAATGAAAATATAATTGGGAAATTTATCCCTGAATGTAAAGTGCGTCAATTCGCTTTCCCGGCGTGGTACAAAATTTCCACTATCAAAATGAATAACGAAACGTCGTGCTCATAGGAAGTGGAAAAAATTTGGCCAATTCGCTGACTATGAAGTCTTTGCTCTACTGAGACGACGTTTAAAAGAAACAATTAAAATTGATCATAATGATTGGATAAACTCGGTGCAGAGTCATTTGAAAAAAGACGTCAAATATTTTTGGTCTTATATTGCTTCTAAGCGTTCACGATCTTCTTTGCCTTCTCAAATGTCATATAAAAATGTAACTGTAACAGAAGAATATTCAATTGCCAACTTTTTCAACACCTATTTTCTTCAGTTTTTGAACATGATACTCCCTCTTTAGGTTGTCATAATGATTTTAATTCCAGCCGTACTTATCACGATGCTGTGGTCATTACTGAATTAAGTCTATCGTCTATTATAAATAAGATTTCTAAACTCAATGTGTACAAGGGGACCAGTCCAGATAATATTCCTCATTATTTTATAAAATCTTGTGCTGATAGTTTATCACTACCACTTTTAATTTTATTTAACAAGTCACTTCAAGAATGTATTTTTCCGAGTGTATGGAAAAATGCTTACATTACCCCCATACACAAGGAAGGGCCTGTTACAGACATTACTAATTACAGACCATCTAAACTAAATATTTGCCAACATTTTTCAATCAATTGTGAATGACATAATTTGTGAAACAATTAACATTTATTAATTCCGCAGCAGCACGGTTTCTGCAGAAGGAGATCTACAACCACCAATTTAATTCTGTATAATGAGTACCGTCATTCTGTCCTAGATTCCCGTGGACAAGTTGATGTTATCTATACAGATTTTCAAAAGGCGTTTGATAAAATTAATCACCGTATGCTTCTACAAAAACTTGGTCAGTTAGATTTTTATGGTAACTTTCTTCGCTGGATTAAATCCTATGTTCATTATAGGACACAGCTGTGGTGATTAATGGATGTAAATCGAACCCTGTTAAAATTTCTTCTGGCGTACCGCAGGGCTCCCACCTAGGACTCACTTTATTTACACTTTTTTTTAAATGATTTAGTTAAGGTACTGAAGTCATGCAATTTCTTGCTTTATGCGGATGACCTTAAAATTTATTTAGAAATTAAATCTGTCACTGATTGCGAATCTTTGCAAGCATATATTAATCATCTTGTAGATTATTGTAAAGAAATAAACTCTTCTCGAACATCAGTAAGTGTGAGCCTTTCACTGCTACCCGGAAAAAATATTTTTATATTGAAATATACATGACTACTTACTTGGCTCATGTACAATGAAGTATTGTTACATGCATATTGGCATTTTATATTTTGTATTTTTGTAATTTTAAGGGAAACCGTTGTTGGGACTCTGTCCTGTTGGTTTCATAAATAAAATAAAATAAATAAAATATTGTATTGTTTCTTTTCGAAAAATTCTTGAACATAAACAATGTTTTTAGTAAACTTGCAAATTGATGTTTTTAACCTCTAAATTTCGTTAAAATCCATTTCATACGCTTATTTATAACCTGTTCATTCAGTATAATCGGGTCAATTTTAACTACAAAAGAGAACCAGAACAACTGACATAAATGGTAAAAATCACGTGTAGATTTAGCAAACCAACATTAATTCAAATAATAACAGCCAAGGGTAAAATTAGGAGCCCCATCGCACTTTTAAGTTTTAATTAAATTATCCAATTCCATCGTTTCATACGTCTGCGTTTTACGTCCGAGGCAAATTTTAGATTCAATTATTCTCGGAATGACGGCGAGCTACGGTTTCGGTTCCGCCAGCAAACAAAGGTAGTTCACGCTTTAAAGCGGACACTTGTTATTTTAAATAACAGGCGCATAAACTTCGATCGGAAACGTTCTATGAAAATGAATTTTGGTAGATTTCCCGACGCAATCGCATAAAAAAGCAAAACGAGAAAACGGCGCGCTTAACTGAGATTACTGTGACGTTCAACTAGCCCCGAGGTAGTTCAACTTTTATGCCAACAGCGCCAACGTCGGCATCGTGACGTTGGAAAAATATCATCAAATACAATTTTAAGCTGACAAATGAATCAAATTTTCTTTTGTATTGAGATATTTCAATAGAACTATTTTGCTGTTAGTTACTTTTATCGTAACTACTGATTTTCAATTAACACATTCGCTTTAATTAACCAATTATTGTTGTATTTTTTAAAGGTTCTTGTCAATGAGAACGATTAAAAAAGTTTCTTCTCTCTCTCTCAGTTATGTTAATAATATTTAATTTCTGTGGTGTTTGAATTACCTTATCACATAAAATGGACAAAACAAAGTAACGAAATCAAAATTAACGCTGTAATTAGTAGATTTACAATTATGCACCGAGTATAATATTCTTTTTGGTATCTAAAATAAACAATACAGTTATAAGATTCATCATTATTTTCCACTCTACTGAGTGGTCAATTTGAACGGTCTACCTCGTTATCTTGTTTTTATTTAATTAAATTGAAAGAAGCACTAACATAAATTTTTCCGCTGCAACCGAGAATCGAACTCGAGTCTTCTGCTTTCGCGGCAGATGCTCTGACCACAGAGCTATTGCGATACCGAGTTCAGTTATCGTCTAATATAAATTAGAATCAAATGGTAAATTTTGATATTGCCTTTAAGCAGGACAAACATTATAAATTAATTTATTAATTATAATTTAATTAATTAACTTGTTTTTATTTTTAAAAATAGAAATGCGATTAAATTAGCATGAAATTTGACGGCATGTTATAGCTTCACCTGAGTTTCAATGTTACACAACCGCAACTGACTTATTTTTCAGCTAAATTAGCGTTTCGATTGACTGCTCTGGAGCACTATCAGAATATTCTTACCTTATTTTAACCTCATGTAATAATAACAGATGAAGATATTCTGCGAAAACGCAATTAATAATAATTATTGATTGCTTCTACTGGGTAATTGTTTTTTCAACTTATGCTATGGAATATTTAAACCATATCTTATAGCGTTTTCGATTGACCGCTCCAGAGCACTCTCAGAAAATCTTCATCTCTCATTATTACATGAGGTTAAAATAAGGTAAGAATATTCTGAGAGTGCTCTAGAGCAGTCAGTCGAAAACGCTATTAGTTTACCTGAAAAATAAGTCAGTTGAAGTTGTGTAACATTGACACTGAGGTGAAGCTTATAACATGCTGTCAAATTTCATAACAATCTTTGCTAATTTAACGGCATTTCTATTTTTAAAAAACTAAAAAAAAAGATAAACGAGGTAGACCGCTCAAATTGACCACTCAGTAGAGTGGAAAATATAATGTTGAATCTTGGGAATGATTTCCTTTTAGAGTAAAAACTGCGATTATAATCGCAGTCTTTACTCTAAAGGGAAATCATTCCCAAAGATGAAGACTGCGATTATAAACGCAGTTTTTACTCTAAAAGGAAATCATTCCCAAAGAAAAGGAATATTCTCCTAGAGGCAAATATCAATCCAGTTTAACCGAAGCGAAGAATATTAAATTTCCACAATTTATACGAAAATGATTTATGAACCTTTTATAAAATGGAATTCCACAAATAAATTCACAAACATATCCGTCTAGCAAACATTGACGTTTTAAAACCGCAGGCAATGATCAAACTCGCGCAGAGTAATACGAAACGGTTCGTCATTATTGACGTTTTGATTTTGATTGATATCCGAGTGCTGTGCATTCCGATCGCCATTAATTTTAACGGCGTTACTTTACGTGTTTCACCATTGTGCTGAAATGTAATTTTAAATTTACATTGTCATTCAAATGGTAATGCGTCGAACTGAATCAATACTCATTTCGTTCCTGTATTGTTAAAACTTCACTAATCGACTGTAATTTTAATTAATAAAGTTCACGCCACGGTTGCCTCATTTTCAAATTTGTTTTTCGAAAACTATCCTTTGTTTGCTAAATAAATTTATACAATTGTTTGAAATAGTCCATGTCCATGTTATTTTTATATATTTCAGGCAATAATCGTAATTAAAATTAGTTTGCAACTATAATTAACAAATCTTTTGCGCTACAAACTTGATTCTGCTTACTTTACCATTTGTTAACACAGAAAATACAGAATAACAAAGCTGTTAAAATCTCAGTGTTACTGAAAATGTTTCATGTACAGCGTGAAGTTAATAGTTACGTAAAGCTTTGAAACCCGTGATATTTTACCATAAAAATGGTAACGATTGTGTTAATATATCCTTATCGTAAAAACTTCCACAAGTTGTCAAAATCTGAGGAATAAACGCAATATTATTATTATAGACGTGTGAAATGCCAGTGTTGTTTCTTGATTTTGGGTATAATTTTCAATTGAAATTTTCAAAAAAACTATGAAGTTTTGGTTATCATTTATGGGGATGTAACATGTGTTTTTTTTAAAATGCCATAAAGGTTGGCCATGAAAATTAAAACTCATGTCGTAGCTTGGCATCTAACATATGCCAAATCTGAAAATTTAGAGTAAATGAATGGAGCTAAGACATGAATTTTCTTTTCCACAGCCATCCCTTATGGCATTTTTAAAAAAACACATAGTATTACTTGTAGCATCTATTAAAGTGACCCGGTAAGTTAAGAATAAGATAGAGCAGACGCTTGCATCCCAAGAGATACCGTACGTACATTGTAAATTTGTTGTTTTGCATATTTAAATGCAATATTCAAAGAGGTGTTCTGCACCTGCAAAATTAATCGGTGGGTGGAAACACATGTAATCCTCCAGGGCACCTGTTGCCCTAAACTCAAATTCGGAGTTCATACGTAAACGCTCATTTGAAAATAGTATCTACATAATTCAATAAATTTAATATTAAAGGTAATTCGTTAAAAGTTTTAAACAGTAAATTTCGAAATTGAGACATCCACCCACATATGTATGTATGTTTCAAATTATCGAGTTTGAAACTTCAACAACGTATCATGTCGTTATCATCTTCGAGTTTAATTAATTCTTTTATAAGTGAATTTGCTGATGCTATGAACTTCTATAAATTCCTATAAGGAGCATGGATTATCCCAAAACCAGGAATATGCTTAAGTTATAAGGAGTCTGATTCAGACAGACAATTTTCTCGTGTTTGTTTGAGTAGATTGAAATATCAGGCGATTCAATAAATTTCCATTCTAGGTTGGCTGTGGAAAAAAAATATTATACCTAAATTACATGTATATGCAAAATGACAGCCAGCAGATTAACCAATTCACCGCGTACGTTCAAATTCCGTGGCCTGCCTAGAATGGAAATTTAATGAATCGCATTTTACATAAAAGCAAAAAATATTCGATGAAATAGCAGCTCGAAAAATATTTGTATATCATTTGCTTTTAGCAGTGTTATTATGTAGATATAAAACGCAGACGAGGTAAAACGAAAATGTTTATGCAGACTGTATTTCTCTTCTAACTGCGTATTTAAATGATCTAATATGAATTAGACAAATAAATTGATCTTATATTTGTAGATTCTAAAAATACGTTAATTTCAAAACAGGCTGTGAAATCAATACGAGATGTATTTACTAGACGCCTACTCGTTGCTCAGAAATTTATGTAAATACATTATTATAACATATGTCCAACAATTATTGTAGTACTGGGTGGCTGTGGAGTCAAACATTTTTCACTAATTATTGTTTCAAATTGCAATAAAACGTTAAATATAAACAAGAATTTATAAATGTTATTTAATAGTCAATATTTGAGACGTCAATTCAGCGATACAAAGTAAGATTCGACGTTTATGTTTGATTCCACAGCCACACAGGACTACACTAAATGTTGGACACATGTTACAAAGTCCGAAACATTTGGAAATTTATAATACATATTCCTAAACGATCAAAAAGTATGCATTTAATATACTGTGAAGGATATTTTTGTATACAGGTGGTTACAAATTCGAGACTCACCATTGGGATCTCGGAAACGGTAAGAGATACGATGTCAATTAAATTGGGGTAAAGTTGCGTGTTTTGGTGCTGAATAATAATTCGTTCTGAAAAATCTTCTACGATTTGTAGTTTGAAATATTTCCAAAAAACCAAAAAATGTAATTTTCTTTTTTATTTTTTTATTATTCAGCACCAAAATACGCATCTTTGCCCTAATTTAACCGAATTCGTATCTCTTACCGTTTCCGAGATCCCAATGGTGACCCTCGAATTTGTAACAGCCTGTATTTATTGTCTTATCTTCAGATTAAACAAAATATAAACGGACGCAAATTATGTTCATTTATTAAAACCGTAATGTAACAAAATAGTATATTATTTTACGAGTTTCACAAGAAGGGTTATTGTAACACGAGTGGGGTTGGGGTACGACGAGCGAAGCGTAGCAAGCTCGGAGTGCCCCAACGGAACGAGTGTTACAATGCCTCTTGTGAAACGTGTAAAATATAGTATTTTTTCTACTTTGCGTCACTTATTGAACAAAAAAATGAAAAATATTGTCAAAAATTTGATCTTCTTGGTATATGGGGAATTTTAGTTGTAATGCGTGGCAACACTGAAAACCTTTCGTTTTAATCAAAAGTCACTTTAACAAGTTATTAATTTTTCTTATCCAGCTTCATTGTGAATATTCTGTTAAGTAACAAATAAATAATGAGTTATTTTGTAGAATCTAATAAATATTTTCAATTAAAAATTGACTAAAATTTCCCCAAAAACAGTTTCACAATGAGCTTCATTGTGAAACTGTTTTTGGTGTCACAATGAGTTCATTGTGAACGCAAAGTAGAAAATAGTATATTATTTTACGAGTTTCACAAGAAGGCTTATTGTAACACGAGTGGGGTTGGGGTACGACGAGCGAAGCGTAGCAAGCTCGGAGTGCCCCAACGGAACGAGTGTTACAATGCCTCTTGTGAAACGTGTAAAATATAGTATTTTTTCTACTTTGCGTCACTTATTGAACAAAAAAATGAAAAATATTGTCGAAAATTTGATCTCCTTGGTATATGGGGAATTTTAGTTGTAATGCGTGGCAACACTGAAAACCTTTCGTTTTAATCAAAAGTCACTTTAACAAGTTATTAATTTTTCTTATCCAGCTTCATTGTGAGTATTCTGTTAAGTAACAAATAAATAATGAGTTATTTTGTAGAATCTAATAAATATTTTCAATTAAAAATTGACTAAAATTTCCCCAAAAACAGTTTCACAATGAGTTTCATTGTGAAACTGTTTTTGGTGTCACAATGAGTTCATTGTGAACGCAAAGTAGAAAAACATATTTTTTAAAACGAAATTTCTATTTTCTGTAAAGAACATCGTATTTAAGGTAATATTTTGTTGTTGGCTCAGTTTTTTTAAAAATAAGTTCAGAGCTTGTTTTGTCTCATTAACATTTAATTTGTTTTCAGACGTTGGCAATAGATTAATTTAAATTTTAATTACTGCAGTTATGTTATGTTTTATTTCACCGCAATAATAATCTTAGTTAGTCGTAATTACTACATATTTTTATGACCGTTTAAGTGCGTCATATTTACGTAATGATAATTATATTGGATACTCCAGACGCACGAAAACCGCCCTACGTGTTCTAAAGTGAAAGGTAAATAACCATAATAAAGTTTCTGATAAAATTCTGCCATGTTCGTTAATAGCGAGGTAAAAAAGTACCCCCTTTTAATTTTCTCCCATTCTCGTTTTATGATTAGGTATGTATTTTTCAGCATGACACTTTTACCCTTGTTTGTTTGCTCGTTCTGTTTCAGTGCCGGCTTGTTTTGAATCGCACGGATTTGTTTATCAAAAAGTGTCAGGTAGTCGCAGACAGTGGTAGGTTATTTGTTTCAGTCGATAAATTCCCAGTTTGTTTTCTGGTATTGTTTTATGTCGAGCCAGTCTCCATGACTCATTTATTTTTGACAATTAATTTGATGAGCGTTTAGAGGTCAAGAAAATTACACAGTAGTAAACAGTTACAATGCATTTAAAGCAATTTATATTGTGTTTACTGTCACGTGATTTTAATGTCTTTACAAATTGCTTGAATTGAATGTGGTTATGAGTCATCAGTATAATTGTTTTCTTTTGCGCGACAATGACATAAATACTTGGTTGAGAAACGTCGCATATTCATGGATGAATTTAATTTTTCTACTTTCAATAAAACCTCTATTTAGGGAATGTATAATAATTGTCGACTTAATACGACGGCGTATTTTTATGTTATCTAATTAAATCATGAAACAGACGACAGAGCAGACGACGTCAAACCAATTATTAGAAACTAGCGGTGATATTTAGGCCCGATTTTACAATCTTCGGATGAACTGGATAAAACGCTATTCTTGGAATAACGTGACGTAGATGTGGAAGCAGGTTGAAGAATATTCGGCGAATAGTTATTCTGTTCTTATTCCTCGATTGAAAAACTGGGCCTTGGAAGTACATATACTAAGTTTTGTTTAATTTGTGTGGTTTATAGTGATTTCGGAAGGTTTAGGTCTTAATAAAAAGAGTGAAATTAAGATGGAACTTGGCAGAGTCTTAAAGTTCCTGGATAAAAGGAAGCAATGGCCCAAAAATTATCTATGAAAAAATGGTTGCTGTGTATGTGGAAAGATGCACAATCTTATTTTAAAGTTAAATTTTGGTCTAAACTTCGATCAGTTAATGATGACCCAAAGTCCGGACCAAGCTCAAACCAAAAAGAGTCGAAAATTTGGTATTACAAAATCGGCCTATAAAGGTCTCTGTTATTGCCAATGACGTTTATATATGCGAAACGAGTGTCTTGAAAATTTTGTATAACGATTTGGGTATGAAGATGGTGTTTGCACGGTGAGCCAAAATTGGTCAGAAAAAGAGATTTCCCAAGAAAGTTCGGTCGTGTTGGAAAGGGACAGAAATTTTGTTTTTCGAATTATCATCTGGGATGAGATTTGGGTGTATCACTGTGACCCTCTCGCTAAACAGAACTCCATAGAGGGGATTAATAAAGTTTTTTCCACCACCAAAAAAAGCCCAAAACACGGTTTACTAAAAAGAATTGATGGCAATAGTTTTCTGGTATGCTGAAGGAGTCTTGCTTAATGACTATATGTCGATGGGGTCTATGGAAACACAATTCAGAATTTAAAAGTTGCTCTAGAGTCAAGAGAAAAAACGCCCGCATTCTTAAGCTAAGTACACACTGGAGGAACAATCTGGAACTTTTAGTTTCTGTTCCATGTTCCTTGAAAAAGTTACCGGTAGTTTCCGAAAGTTTCTTTAAGTTTCTTCATGTTTCTGTTTCCACTGTTTCCAGTAACAAAAGTTACTGTTTGTTGCGTGTTTCCATTCGGAGCGGTAAATATCAAAGGAAAATGGGAAACAAGCAGCAACATGCAGGACAAAAAAGGAAGTTCCTTCAGTGTGTACACCTTGTCACCAGTTTTGGTAACGGCTTGTAGCAATCAACACCATATTGTGCTTGAACTTTTAAAGAATCATTTGCTTTAAAATGTCTAGCAAAGTAAGGATCGATACTACTTAGGGAATATTTTATGCTGAATTGGAGAAACATATAAAATTTTTAAGATGACCATCTGTTAATAAATCATCCCTTGTAAAACATTTAAACAAGTGGTAAGCCGCCACAATCAACTCGCTCTTGGAGGCTTGGATGCACTCAAACTCTTCGTTTTCGTTAGCTAATAACAATATAAGCTGCAGAAGCGAGAAGTACGTCTTCTTTAGTCACGACTCTCAACAATATTGAGCCAAATGAATAAAACGAAGCAAATGCTTTTACTTCTGTTATAATTTTTTTAAAGCTTAAATACGTGGAAAAACTTTGAATGCAAATCATTATACGATTCTATTTATTAAAATTTTTCCTACATTACAGGCAGAATTATTTAGAATTTCATTTTTCTTCAAATATTTGCAGTTTTCATTGAAAAATTTGAAGTAAAAGCATATGCATCGTTTTATTCATCTGACCCAATAACTTGTTTCTTGTGTGTGTGTACAGATTGTTACGTGCAACAATTTACAACAATGGAACAGAAACAAAATTCAGATGTTTCTCTATTTTGCTACCTTTAGTGTGGACAAAATGTTTCCATAAGTTGACGAAAGTTAAAAACTTTTTGAAACATTTAGCAACAATCATCAACAAAAAATTCCTGTGAGTTCCTCCAATGTGTACTCAGCTTTATTCGCAAAAAAAATGTTGCACGACAATTCTCGGGATCATAAAGCAAACATAGTGTAGCAGATAATCAATGATTGTGAGTTCGTAGAGTTAAAGCATCCACCTTACAGCCCTGATCTAGCTTCGTTAGACTTCTTTTTATTCAAAAACTTAAAAAAAATATATCTCAGGGAAAAGCGTTTTGTATCTGAAAACGTACTTAAAGAAGCTTTTGATCAGTGTTTGGAAATTTTTCGAAGGAATTTTTTCTGAGGGTTTGGGACAATTGGAAAGAAGATGGAGTTGAAGTTACGCAGAAAAATAAAGGGTTGTTAATGTGATACGTGTTTTTTTTTTTTCATGATAACATCGTACATATTGCCGTGACGGTTATTTCAGTTTTAATTTAAATCAGAACGAGTTTTAACAACTTCTTAACTTCATTCTGGTATATTGCAAAACTGGCGGTTTAAGTACCAATAATTATATGTTTTATTCTGGTAGCACTCGTGTAACTAAACGCAACGTTGCATGTTCAATTGTGCAAACCATAGCTTGTGCACTTGCGGTAAGTGAATGAATGTAATCCAGCTTTTAACAACATTATTTGTGTTGTCAACAATGACTGTAAGTCGGTAAATTATTATTACATTATCTAAAATTATTTTTACGAGAGAAGATAGTTTGGTAATTTTATATGTATGTATTGTCATATGGAAATAACGAATTCCGCTAATGATGTTTGTACAGAAATCATAAAAAGCTTTAAGAATTTTAAATTGAATTAAACAAAAATTGTGTTTAATTCTTTAAATTACGTATATTATATTGTTTTCTGTGTGTTGTTGCAGTAACAAAGTAATATTGACAACATAATTAACTAGAAGGAGGAAATTGCAAAATGTAAACATGAGACAAGATTTACTTGTACCCCTTGCTCTTAATATGCATTCAGAAAAAAATGCATTGAATTATCAAGAAAAGGCAAATTTAACAAAATATTTTTGATTGAATACAGTCAATAGCAATTTGTGATTGAATTAATAATATAATTCAGATTAAGAAATTGACATTGCTTCAAAATATTGTAGATATTAAGTTAAAATATTCAATTATTTTAAACGCAGTGACTAAACGTCCGCCGGCGGAATTGTACGTATTAGGGAAGACATCGGGTACCCGGGTACCCGAATACTACCCGTATAATTGTTACCCGGGTATCATTTTTTTTATCCGGGTACCCGTTATTACCCGGGTACATCGGTACCCGAATAATACCCGTGAAATTATTACTCGGGTATCATTTCTTTACCCGGGTACCCGTTATTACCGGGTACATCGGGTACCCGAATACTACCCGTGCGATTATTATCCGGGTATCATGTCTTTATCCGGGTACTCGTTATTACCCGTGTAATTTTTCAGCATAGAATGTCGAAAAAACATATACCTATCTGTTATTCCATGATAAAAACTTTATTATTTTTAACATTCGGACACTCATGTAAAATTTGTGAATCCGTTTATGTTGAAATATCCAAACTTATACCCGAACTTACTCGCGTACCCGAATTTATACGGGTATTCGTGTCATATCCGGACCTCAGTTTTACACGGGTACCCGAATTTATACGGGTACCCGAGCTCATAAGATTACCCGAGCACGATACGGGTACCCGGGTAGTTTATTCGGGTACCCGGGTAGCTCAAACATACGGGTATGTCTTCCCTAGTACGTATGTATAAAGAGAAAATTCCGCCGATCGGCGGAATCTTGCATGTATAAATAAAAAAATCCGCCGAAAATATTATACATTATACAAATTCGGCGGAATTGACTTTTTTTTTATTGTTTCCGCCGCTCGACGGTTTTTTATTTCATAAGCTCGAATTCCTCCGTAAAAGCTAAAACTAAACCACAGTATAAAGACTACACAGTAGCGCGACTCTCATGAAAATATTCAATTTCGGTTTTTTATTTCATAAGCTCGAATTCCTCCGTAAAAGCTAAAACTAAACCACAGTATAAAGACTACACAGTAGCGCGACTCTCATGAAAATATTCAGTTCGCGCATAACATCCCGCGCAAGGTCTGAGTCACAATCTCGGGATGCAGAGCTCATTCATTCACGGCTCTGGTACCGAATGGATCTTTATAATTATGTTAATACACATTATTTATGCCTGGTTTTTTTTTACCACGTCCACTAAACACTACAATCCGGCCCTAGTGTGTGAGCACGTGTAAATTTACAATTTACAACAAAATCGCTCACACGTAAAGCAGAACAAACAGTTCGACACGCCCCTTTAATCTACTCGAGGTCAAAGAAAATCCAGTAAAGAGATCAATGTGCCGACAAGCGAGTTGCGCTACTCTATTCTTTATACTGTGACTAAACGTTACCTATCTTTTGTCTTATTTTAAGATAATGAATAAAATAATGAGTCATGCAAAGGATATAAAAGTTGGAGAAGTATTTGGTTCTTACGATGAATCTGCGGAAGGTCTTTAATTACTGTGAAAATGAGTATGTTTTAAAACTTTTATAGTACAACTTCACGGTATTTAATATTTCTTTATCTAAGACCACTACTGTAAATGACGAATTACGTACAACTCATAAATTAAGTAAGCGGGTGTTACAAACTGACAAAAAATGTTGTACGTAAAGTAAGAAAATCGCACAGCGAGGACATTGGAACCTAACATTACGCATGCTTGTAGTTAGATCTACGTAGCCGCATCACATTAGATTGACAGTCGTCGAAATGGCAAGTGTCATTGCTGATTATTTCGAACTTGAATAATAAGATAATTTTTGTGGTCGTAGATAAAGTATAGAACAAAACTCGAGTTGTAAAGCAATTACGCACTTGTGAAATTACCTGCACTCGCCGCTGAGCGGCTCGTGCGCAACTTTTCCACGAGTGCGTAATATACTATTTATAACTCTCGTTATGTAATATAGTATGGTATAGCCCTGTGTGTATTATACCGCATTTTATCCTGACTTAATTTTATTAGCCAACATTGGCAAGTAACATAACGTGTACAACAATTATTAGGTCTGTTCGTACAGTAATTCTTTATTAAAGGCAGAATTTAGGATAGAAAATATAGGGCATGCTATTTAAGAAAATTGTATTTTGCCATTTTGAAATTTCTGATATTTTGTTTATTACCATGGCCACCTTGTAGCGATAAAAGTACATTTAATAATGGCTCATGATAAGCTAATGTATCAACTACATCTGTACTAAAAATCTTTTTCTTAGAGTTAAAAATAAATAAAATATGAATAAGTAAAATAGTGGCTGCAAATGCCAGTTTTTAGACAAAATGTTAAATATCTCAAGAACGGTTAGGTTTAGGTATAGGCAATGGTATACAGAAAATGTTTAGAATTTTATGGGCAATTCAAATTTGGTTTAATATATAGGGCATGCCATTTGAAATACAAAAGTTGTGTCCGGCACCACTGTTTTCGTTCACTCTGTATACACTGTAAAAAATGGGGGTAAAATTACAGAGATAAGTACGATAATATTACAGCGATAAGTATGGTAATATTACAGCGAAAGCTAAGTGAAAAAAAGTGTTGTAAATATACAAGGTATTTCGAGGTAATATCACATTCGGTTTGTGAAAACACATTAAAATGTACAGTAGATATCCTCCCATTACATTAGTAATACATAGTATAGACGTGTAATTTTACAGCGATAATCGCGGGTCATAAATTTGCCCGCGATTGTTGACCTCTTAAATTAAAAAAGAAATTATGTTGAAAATTTTTTTGTATCTTCAGTAGTTACGGAGATATGGCCCGAGAACACACTGTTGGGACACCTGTATAGAGTACGTTAATAAATTGAGTAATTTGTAAAATTCCGAGTTGTTTCAAATTTTTACTTCACGCATATAATTTTTCAAATCTAATTTTCCGAAACGTCAGGAAATCAGTCACGATGCTACGTGAGTAATATGACGAACACTGAGAAAATGCAAGAAGAGAGTGTGTCATAAATAACTTCAAAATTTAATTCCGAGCAAGAACGACGTTTTTGCTAGCCGTGAAATATGTGATGGCGTGATGAAACGGGCATGGTAAACTTTTGTCACTTTCTAAGAACGATTACGTCGACTGTTTCTTTTATCTCTTTTGTATTGCCAATTATTTGATTTCATATATTTTGATTTATTTATAACTAATAAATTGCGTTGATAATTTAGATTAATTTTTATGTTCAGCTTACTTGCTAATCGCTTTTTATATTTTCCGAATTTGGGTATTCTGTGTCAACCAGTCTAAGAAAAAGACGAGGCTACAAAAAGAAAATGTAAAGCAGTTATTATAAGGTTTACAAAAAAGTTTCAAACAAAAGTTGAATGGCTAATTAATTACTTGCCATAAATTGATATTTCTCATCTTTTCTGATGTCTCTTTATGGTCATATAGGGTTGTATAAGAAAAATTTTAAGGTAAATCACCTTTGTTGTCTACACACCGTTATTTTAATTAATGATTTATTTTATTTTGCACAATATAACTTAATTTAATTAATAACGAATGTTTTAGAAGTAGGTGTTGAGGTCCTGGCTGTTATAGGGATATAAAAGTACGTCCTAATTTGCATCCCTCCACGTTAGGGACGTTGTCGCTAGGTTATTATTCTCATATGTTTTGCCTCAGCTTAAGGTCCTTTTTCACGTTCAAACAATTTGCGCAAATGATGTGCTTGTGCACACAAATTTGCACATGCAAATTTGATTCAATGAAAAATTGATAATCCATTTTCACGCTCAGTTATATTTGCACAAATATCGGTAATCCTGCACTTTAGACACCTATGTATAAACGCGCAGCCCGTTGCGCACATTACGAGGGCAACACTGAAAATATCTAGAATGCCATGTTTCTAAAAACAAATAAAATTAGTTTTTATTTGACAGCCACTTTTTAATGTTTTGCGAGTTGATTGTCGTTTAGTTTGTTCGATTTGCTCTAATAGTTTTTTAATTGTCATAATTTAAAGATTTTGTGTTCACTCAAAAATAAATTTGACTGGAAAACATTTCCGGGCTATGATTTTTTACGATTTTAAATCATCGTAATTCTTTTTCTTTCTGCGACATTATTTACACAAAACACACAAAATAACTGATATAAGTACAGCGGTCACATGAGTTTCGGAAAAATAATTTACCGTTTACTATTATCTACCCACTACGCACGCGTTAAGTTGGAGTGTTGTTTACACGTTCAAACATTTGCGGCAACCGCAAGCAAATTATCTGACCAGGCAGATTTTACACAAGCGAAAAAATTACGTTTCCATGCAACGACTTGCTTGGGCAAATTTGTGTGCACAAGCACATTTGCGCAAATTGTTTGAGCGTGAAAACGGAGCATTAAATATTTCTGCCGTGACATATAAACACACGAACAATATTCAAAGCCATAAAAATAAACTATCACGACTGATCAGTGACATCAACTGATCGCGTGTCTAGAGAAACCTTGTCATTGCACCTAGTCTAATCAACCAGGGCTAATTATGTAATGACGTTAAAAGTTTAAATCCAGTAAAATATTGCCTAGCAATGTAGTTCCGTGTTCTATATTTAACTGTTGAACAGATGTTGACGGCAAAAAGCATGTGACAAAGTGACGTGAAATAAGATCTATGCCGCAGAGTTGGTACAAAAAATCCATTCTACGCTGGTTTTTAACTGTTGATTATAATAAAAAATTGTGACAGGAATAAGTACAAAAAAAGCTTTCATGTCAAAACATTGTATGGTTGGTATTTGTTAATAGTTTATTATTGTATTATGTTTCAATTTTGTATAGAAGTGCATTTATCAACATATAACTTCTCCGAGGCCAAATATCTATAGAAGTTATACAATGTGTCCACGGATCGACTTGACAAGAGGGAAAATTTTTTTAATATCAATTTTAGGCAAAAAAGTTACTCTTTACAAAAAGTTCTGCTTCTCAAGTCTGTCTATAAAATTCAAATTTCTTAATTTCAAATTACACATATCAATTAATTGTAAATTGGTAAATACATACACGATTATAAAAAAATCTGACTTGTGACAGAACGATAGCAGTAATTAATTTATTTTCTATAATGTTAAAGATAAAAGAAGTGTTTCAGATCTCAACATTTGATCCACATTTTTTCTGCAATCCATAAAGAAAAAAATCCCTTTAAGGCCCGGTATATTCATCTCGCAGTAAGTGGCCAGTAAGATACTGGACAGATTAAAGATAGGCAAATGCATTGCGCTAATCGTCAAGTAATAACTTGGCACTTTACTGAGAGATGAATAAACCGGGCCTAAGAATAATAATCTTTTATTGTAATGATGTTTGATGTGCTGATTGAATATTTAGTTTTTAATAAAGGTACCTGCCAAATATTCATCAATAAATAACAAAAATATTAGGGGTAAATATCTTGGCTGGGACACGTTGTATAATAAATTATTTAATTTGTGAGTGAGTAATTGTTATTTTTTGTTATGATTTATCATGCTGACATTTAATAGTCGGGTTATGTCCAATTTTAACACTGCGATGTATGTTTTTCAAAACAAATTATTTCCACAGCTATTATTGCCGGATTATTAAATGAACGTACATAACAAATACAATTATTTAAGAGTCGTAGATAAAGTTAATAGCCCGTGTATTCTCATCCTATGATTATTTAATAATATATTTATTTTCCATGGTAACGCTCGTCCGTCATTCTCTTACACATTAAATTGACACAAAGCTATATCGTTTCTTTTTATTTTAAGCATAACTTTAGTTAAATGCGACTTTAATCATAGGAGCAGAATACGGGCCATTGATTTTATGTAAAGTATAGAAATTACTTTTAGCGTTTTCTGTTTACTGCTCTAGGAGGCACTCTCATAGATTTCTTGTCTTGTTTTAACCTTATGATATTATATGTAATATCAGAGGATAGAGATACTCCGAGGGTGCTCTAGCTCTACAGCAATGAAGAGATAACGCTATTAGATAAGATGATCAGAGAGAGCATTATTGTTATTACGTTAGTAAAATTGTGATATTTTTTAGAAATGTCACGTAAACGTTTTTGTAAGGAAATTTATTGTCGTAAGTATTGAATTAAACTAATTGTATGTTCATGAAAACATAAAACAGTCAGAAACAAACAGTATATTTTTATTGTTTGTAGTCTATTTTATTACAGCATTACTTCTTTTTCATCAGTTCCAATCATCTCTGTCTCTGGCTGATGTCGGTGTTGTTGCATTAATACTTGTTGAGTTCCATCATGTTTAATGGAGCGATTCTGTTCATATCTGTAGCAACCCTAAGATCTGTAAGCCTGTAAGTCAGTTATTAATAGGTGGAATTTTGAAGTTTTCCGTATGATATGATTTCTTGTACGTCTACAAGATAATACCACAGAGATTTACGAGTAATCCTAGGGCCCTAGGAGAAATCATAGCTTCCACAGAACTTCAAAATTCCATATTTTAATAACTGAGTTACAGGTTTACAGATCTTAAAGTCTTTTTAGACGGTCACATTTTTTGTAACAAATTTGTTACGAAGTGAGTGAGAAGTGCCAATTCAACCAATCAACATTCAGTGTGGTAGTTTATCTCTCACTTTGTAACAAATTGTTACAAGAATTGTGACCGTCTAAAAAGGCCTTTACGGTTACTACAGATACGAGCAGAATCGACACATAGATCTCCATAGTTTCATGAGTTCCATGAGTTTTAAATTTTTGTAAAATGAATGGGTACGTATAGTGATAGAATGAAATCCCTGAGCCTAAAAGATTTTTGGACTTGACTAGTTTGACTTTAAAAATAAATTTATTTAAGTAGGTATATCAAATAATTAAATAAGTGAAAAGTGGACGGGTAATTCGTGATATACTCAGATACCGTTATGTACAATAAAATTAAGCATAGTAATTATTTCATAGTTCATACATCTCAAAAATATTTCTACCAACTTGTAAGGCAAGGTTCCGTTAATTACAGTTTTTAGGTTTTAAGGTTTTTATTTGACTCTGGCTCGTATTTTATTTTGACAAATGTATCCTTGTTCTTTCCGTCCGTTTTAAACTGAAATAGTTTAGCGTGATTAATTTTATTGCACGGAAATGTACACGTCTAGAATTCAAAATGTACTTTTATATCGAAAGCTTATATGTAAATGAATGACCTTCAGTTTATTTATAGTTGTTGAATTTGAGAAAGGCTACAACTCCAGCTGTTTAAAATGTTAAGGTTCCATTTAAAAAATTAAGTAGTTGTCTTTTATGTCTTTTATTATAGTAACAATTATAAAAACAATTGTTTCTATGGGAATAAACTGAAGATTAAAGTTAAACTGTAACTGAAATACCGAGCCTATGGCCCAGTATTTCATTCAGAGTTTAACTTTAAGCTTCGTTTTATTCCCATAGTAATAATTGTAAAGACAATTGTTTCCGTAGAAATAAAACGAAGCTTAAAGTTAAGCTCTGAATGAAATACTGGGCCTATGTCATCTTGATGCCCTTTCTCAAGGTTAAACCAAAGCCAACGTCATACTCTTCCTTGAAATTCTGCAACTTTTATTGAAATTGTTTTATTTTTTAATATAATTAGGGACCTTAATTTAAATTTCGCATTGTGTGTACTATATTTATTTTATGAAGAAAGTTGTTCAACGAGTAGGAATGAACCAAATGTGCAGACTTGCTAAATTGAAGGCGCACTGAAAGGGTCTCCTAAATTTTATTGTAAGAGATTCGGTTAAATAGAAGTTGCTCAATTCATACCTATTCATATTATCTTTCTCTTGCTTGTTTTTGAGATTTAAACGATAATGTTAAAAAGCTGACTTTCTTTTTCCATTCCTTATTTTCTATTATAATAATAAATAAAACTCTATCGAAGTTCTGTCTCAACTTTCTAGAAGTTCTTTGTTTCTGTATCGAATAGGAGCAATAGAATTACAATTTCATTAGAGTTTGAAGTGCACAAAATAGGAAGTTCACAAACTAAAAAGTCGGTATTTATTTGTGAATATTCATACTTTTTGTCATTTTAGATTTTGACCACTATCAATGTACATGCATCTGATCTCCCCGAAACAACCTTGTAAATGGATGTAACAAGTTGCATATGTGGTTAAGTAATTCCCAATAATGCAATTTACGACGTACGTGTGTATCTATCAGATTATACGTACAATTTAATTTACAATTAAGCAAAAGTATTTTTTAAAGTTCTTCTAACACAATCAATTAACATGTACAATTTATATCATTGGGAAACACATGTGGGCATTATCGAATTAATGAATGCAAATATATTACCCTTCTTAAAGGATACATAGCTTGAAAAGACAGTAATTAGTTCGATTTGCATATAAAATCAGATTAATCGTTTTACACCTTTGCTTTGTAATCCACATTACGGTTCAAGTGCGTACACGAGGTGTTGATGTTGTTATAATTAGTTACCGAGGCTGCGATATACGCACTATTATCACGTATGCTAATTATTACCACATTCATTATAATACTGACTCGCGCTTGACAGTGATCCTTGATAATTGATTTAAGAATCTGCAAACTCTCGGCTTTAATGACGTTGGTACAGGATGCCCAGAACGCTTTGTTAGTATGATGAAAGCTTGTATCAGTTTAACGAACTACTTTTTGTTACATATTTTCTGCCTTGAATATACATGATGTGGAAATAAATGGTGAAATGGCTTTTACCAAAGTGGTTTATTTCTGTACGAGGAATAAGAATGAAATATAACATATAAAAAATAAACTTAGATCGACCTTCAAATGACGTCCTCAAAGAAATGCACTTTGCTTTCCTCCTTATATTCAATAAACTTTTACTTAAAACTTTTCTTCTGCGAACACCTTCCTGAGGACGGTGAGGTATTTCATGGTGTCAACTTAAATAATCCGTCCTGTATAATGAAAATATAGCAATGCTTGTATATTAAAATTATTTTGGCGAAGAGGATTTTATATTTAATATAAAGTAAACAAATCTAATATGGAAACATGATCTAAAAATCTAAATAATGCCCTTAAATTACTAAACAGGAAGCAATTTTAACATCCGCATATTGCATTACCGCTTCTGGAAATTTTACGTACAGAAATAACAGTTGTTTAATATTTTTTATATGTGTGATGAGCTAAGTGACTCATTTAGAGACATTTACGCTTACAAGCATATAATAATTAGTTTCTATAAAAATATCGTATGGTATCGTAACTGTAATAATGATAATGACAATTTCGTTCTGCATTTTGTTTTATTGATAACGCATAGGTATAGTTAAGGAATGTAGTTACATAAATGTACCGTGATGGAACAGTTAAAATATTGTAGCGCACAAAACTATAATAACTAATAGGTATACGGTTAGTTCTCAATGAACATATGGTCACAACATCCCGTCCATGCGTTATTTAAATTAATAGTATGAATAAATTAGTATTGATGTCTACTAAAGTAATTATTTATTAGATAGCATCTTAATTAAGCATTTTAAGTGTAAAATAAGTAATGGTTATGGGAACGCATATGAAGATCTGAAAGCAGACTAGCAACTGGCATTTATTCACAAAAGGATGGGTTATTATCTAGAGTCCAGCCATAATTATATACTTAATCGACCATTAATATTTATACAAGCAAATGAATGTGTATTTCATAAGTGTGCAACTACCAATTTCATATATATTCAAGTTCATTAATGTGCACTGTGTTCAATCATTACTTACGCGCGCAAGTGTCCAATATAATGTACAGCCTCAATCAAAAGTAATGAAACTTTGAAAACCAAAACACTGTAGTCAGAGCGCAACGTGTTGTGGGGTTCCGAAGGACTTCGGAAACATTCGTTTGCCATAAGATTTCATCTCACTCGGTATCTCTCTAACTTTTTTTTTTTAATGAATAAGTTTTGAGAAAATCGAAGGGAAAGGAGAATCGTATATTTTTAAAACGTACAATAGATGAAAAAGGCCGGAATTCTTAACCTGCCTTAATGTTCGGTTTATTGTTTTATTACCCCATAAACTCTCGCGCCTCAGATGATATGATGAAACACATTTAGTCCGTTCTGGTTCGCGTTGTAGTGAAGAGTAGGTTATTAATCGGTGTACTTTATACTTTTCATTTTTTTAAGTTTATTAGTGTATGTTTGTGTATGTGTTGGTGCGTTTGCGATGGGCGATTTTACGTTTCAAGAGTACGCAGATATGCATTTGTTATATGGGGAATGTAGGGGAAACGCGCGATTGACATCACATCTGTATGCAGAACGGTTTCCTAATCGTGAACGACATCCGCATTATCAAACTTTGTCAGGGTAGCTCAGCGACTACGCGACACAGGCTCTTTTTTTTTACCTGAACAAGGAGTAAGGGAAAAATTTGATGTAATTACGGTTTGCATAAATGTTAGTGCGACGAAAGCGCACGCTAAATGCACATTCTTTCAAAGTGTTCACCTTTAACACGACTTGCGGTCAAGGGCAAACTTAAAAGCCTCTCATACATTTTTTCGTTTACGATATATATTTATTGTCTTCCTGCAACCGCGTGTCATTCATAAAACAATTTAAATCGCTCGTCTTGTTTCACGGGGGCAGAAATTTAAATCGCTACGGTATTTATAAAAACATCGGCTCCAAATTATGCAAATTTCAAGTTGCTCCGATTAAAAAATTTTATTAAGATATTTTGTTTGAAATGTCAGAAACGTGTCCCTTAAGTTTGGTGCATCTTCAATGAAACACCTTGTATAGACTGAGTCAAAAGTATGAAATAATCAAAATATCTCAAAAATGATAGATACCACAAGGTTGACATTTTACATCAAGATGTTAGCAAATAAGGCGGATCAGACTATAATACCGAAATTGTTGCCAACCATCTACTTTCTCAGAAAATGATACCAACTGTATTATTTTCAATCGAACACCTTGTATATTTTTTCATATTTCAATAGAATTCTATGTTTTCTTTGGATTGGTATCAAATTTGCCACAGGTTTCGTTACTAAACTGGAAAATATTGATATTTAAATATACCGTTGTTACCTCTCAAATGAAATCTAATAGGCTCTGTGTATTTTATTTACGTGTCGACTAGTAACGAAGTATACATAGTATAGTTAGTAATGAACATCAAATCCCCCTGTACATATGAAAAGTAAAATCACTACCCCTGAAGGATATAAATAACAGGGGATGTTATGGAATCTCGATGAATGTGACTATATTTTTTATGAATGCCAGGCAGTCGGAAATAAAATTCAACTTTCCGTTGGATTTCTTATTGGAATTTATAAACGAAGTAATTCCGCTCGAGAAATTCACTTTATTTTATTTGATGAGAAAAGGGAAACGCGATTTTCGAGCGCTTTTCCGGAAACCGGCTAACTAAATAGAGTTTCCGGAAAGAAAAATAACCCAGAAGTTTATTTGGAAACGTGTAAAATTTGCGACGTGCAAAGTTTCTTGCATTGTATCTGAAACACGTTAATAATGAAAATATACAATAACAGTATCATAATCTTATTAAATTATTTTGATGCTTATATGTCATCTAGATTTTTAATGTGCTTATTTTAGGGGTGCAAGATTTATAATAATTACACATAACTTTCTTCACGTGGGATTGTTAAAGAAAATGATAATTGATATAAGACATTTAGCATTATTATTATTTTTTTTAATTAAATGATGAACCAATTTCTTGTAAATTTAGAATAACTGATAAGGAATTCAATTGAGCTAAGTAAATACTTTATTTATACAGAATGTTTACAGGAAGCGACTATAATAACTAACTACATATTTTATTTGAATTTTCAGGAAGTTGTTCAAATTAAATTAAATTCATCAAATCCTCCGAAACATCGTTTACTTAAGACTGTTACGTTTTAAATTATTTTATTTCATTTGAATTTTCCAACTGTGCTTAAATTTAATTGATGCGTTCATCTTGATTTTTAAATAGAGACAAATGATTCTTTAATATAGCATTTTTAATAGACCCCACACAATAAAACCACGGGAAGAATCTATACCGCAGATTACAAAAAAATATACAAACGAATCTGTACCTTAGTTTTTGATAAAAAATTATACCCAAAACTATGAGACAGCATGGGTCCTTACATAAAACGAAGGCTAAAATATGTTTGATAAAGTCCTATTCTTTTATGATTGCGGTTAAACTCAGAGTGTGACCTTAGAGGTACCCTACATAAAGCGGCCAGGACGCTGAACGTTCATCGTTCTGGCCGCCTTGTGTAGGGCGCCCCTTACAATAAAGAAATAATTACATATAATAATAATGCGTGATTTTTAAAAAATTTTTATCAACTCTTGCCATGGAATTTGGACAGCATGTCGTAGCTTTACTGTAAGACAGCAAAAAGGAGTGCAATGACGGACTTTTCACTTAAGCTAAGACATGCCATCCAGATCTCATGGCAAGAGTTGATAAAAAATTTAAAAAGTCACTCGGTATTTTTATGTGAGAAATTGCCGTGTGTAATTCTGTATTAAATTGAAATATGTTATGATTTTGATTGAACTGATGTGACTAGTATACGAAGGAATCGTTGAAAATAGTCATCGAATGGAGATAACTCCTTCACTCTTAACGACCAAGTAAAATTTGTTTGCACACCGATATATGGCGTACATAAGCAATAATAATACATGGTATTATTAGGCTATGAAAAAAATTTCTCGTCGTAATTTCATCATACGTTTGCAAAAGTTCAACTTAACTTTAAGAGTCACTTAGAATATGTCTTACACAATGCTGTGTAACCTAAAAATGTCACATTGTAAACACCACTTAAATTTAAGTTCAGTTTAAGTGTTTGGTGCAAATGGCCATAAGGTAGCTCTAAATTTTGTGCAGCAATTTTGTGTGTACACACACCTTATTCCAAACAATGAAAATCATTTAGGCCTTTGTAATTAATTATTGTTGAAATAGATTTGTTAATTGTATTACTAAGGCCCCAGTTGTACAATGCTTAAGGCCAGTTGTACAAAGCAGGTTTAAACTGTCGTTCAACTGAACCAGGTTCAAAGTGAACAAAATCGCATCAAATTTTATTTATTAATGCATTAATTGCCATATGTCCTTAAGATCCTATGCGAATTTGCTTACTTTGAACTTGGTTTCGTTGAATTTGAGTTTAAACTGCCTTTGTACAGCTGGCCCTTAAACCCTTAACAGACACCTTACACGATCAGTATTATTGACGCTGTTACTTCAATCTCTGTATCAATATTCTTAAACCTTAGATGATCAATATTATTGAC
Source organism: Dorcus hopei (assembly GCA_033060865.1). Classification (NCBI taxonomy): domain Eukaryota; kingdom Metazoa; phylum Arthropoda; class Insecta; order Coleoptera; family Lucanidae; genus Dorcus; species Dorcus hopei. Next base: position 7,340,991 of record CM065423.1, on the reverse strand, counting down.
AATATCTCCTTTAGTACTCACCTTGTCACAAACCGTTTTGGAAATTCGAATCTCCGTCAGTTTAATCCATCAATACCTCTACCCATCAAATCTCCACCTTACACGGTCAGTAGTTCTGTTAATATGATAAGATATTGTCAATAATATTGATCGTGTAAGGTGCCTATAACGATTATTTCAATTGAGTCGATCAATGCAGAAAGGGCATATGTCCATATGATACACTGTGTACATAATTTATGCCCTTTCTGCATTGATCGGTTCAATTAATTGCTGTTAGGGGTTTAAACTTTGGCTTAAGGTTAAGCTTGTACAACGACCTTAGAATTAATAAATTTAATAGTTGAACATAATTGATTATAATGATTTTAATCATAAGATTTTATAGTAGGCGAATAAAATATTTTCAAGTTAGAGTACGACACTGCGCAAATAGCCGTTCTGATTTGTTGTTATTGTTATTATTGTTATTATTTACCGTGAAACAACTTACAGGTCGTTATCAAATTCTAGTTCTGCTTCTATTTTTTGCAATAAATATAGAACAGTTTCTTTCTGTAAACGAAATCTCCGAAAAAATCCTAGAGCCTCTAGTTCGTCGAAAAAAGTTCTTTCATATGTACGACGAGGAAACCCAAAATCAATTAATTCTAAAACGTCTAATGGCCGATTTCTTCACCGTGTTTAACCTAAGGTTAATTTATCTAACAGTTGGAATGTGACGTACAGTTGACTGTACACATACTATGTGTCGCATTCTAACTCACAGATAAATTTAACCTCAAGCTAAGGCGATGAAGAAATCAGGCAATAATCATCTTTAAAAATATTGTAATCTTCTGGATTCATCTTGTCCAATTTTTATCTCCAGGAATCAGCACAGTCCGTGTTATAAAACTTACAGTTTTTCGGAATTAATGGAGCGATTCTGCTCATATCTGTAGCATCCGTAAGATCTGTAAGCCTGTAAGTCAATTATTAGTAATCCGAGTAATTCTAGGGCCCTAGGAGAAATGATACCTTCCACAGAACTTCAAAATTCCATATTTTAATAACTGAGTTACAGGTTTACAGATAATACGGTTGGTACAGGTACGAGCAGAATCGACACATTAGTTTCCGATTTTAGTGACTTTATAGGTGGGTTTATACAGCTAACTAAGAGTTAACAGTTAAGCATTAAAACTAACAACTAACAACTTAAGCAATGTTACCTGTTTATACAGACATTTTATTTAACACTTACGTTTGTGCAGTATTCAGAGTTGCCAGTAACCAGGGCTTCGAACCGTAATTTTTTTTGTTCCGGTTTTCGTTCCGGTTCAATAAAAAATATATATATATATCAGTTCGGTTCCGGTTTTCGTTCCGGCAAAAATAGCGGTTTTTTCCGGTTTTCGGTTTTCGGTTCTGTTCCGAATGATTAATTTTTAATTTTTTAATATTTTTATTTACAGTGGAACCTCCATAACTCGAATCTCAAGGGACCAGTTACACACAATGTACAGGGACATCAGTAAATTTCGACTTACAGAAAATTTCGAGTTGTGGAGGTTCGAGTTATAGAGGTGCGACTGTATATTAAAAATGTATTATCGCATCAAATTCTCTTTGGTGTTAAGATGAATACGACTACACTATGAGACTCCGCAAATGAAAATGTGTCAATGTGCGTGTCTGAGCGTGTATCGAACCGAAATGAACCGATATTTTTTTTCGATTCAACTCCGGTTTTCGTTCCGTCAAAAATAATTGTTTTTTCGGTTTTCGGTGCAGCTCCGGTTCGAAGCCCTGCCAGTAACTTCGTCATCACCCATTTTACTGTAATTTTAATGTAATCTCAGATCACAAAATATAAAACTCTTGATAAAATTACATAACCTATTACAGTGTTTTCACAATCAGGATGATTCCGCGAGACACGCATTCTGTAATGTCGAATTTTGAAGCATGGGCAATTCTATTTTCATTAACAACTTAACTGAAAAGTTCGAAAGTAGCCAACTTCTTAAATGTTAGTTACTAATGCTTAGTTATTACTAGGTCTGGGTCGATGTATCGATATATCGATACGTATCGATACACATTTTCAGCTGTATCGACGTATCGCATATCGATACGTATCGAAATATCGGATATCGAATATCGATACGTATCGAAATATCGGATATCGAATATCGATACGTATCGAAATATCGATACGAATCCAAATATCGGATATCGAATATCGATACGTATCGAAATATCGGATTTCTTATCATAAGTTTAAGCAATAACATTAAACTAAATTCATTTTATTTTACCTTTTAGAAGATATTTAGTTTATTTCAATTTTCTCAAGACTTGAAAAACTGGTCTTAACCGATTTTTGCACCAAAGTTTTAAACCTCTCTTCAATATTTCGAAACGTATCGTTATATCGATACATATCAATCCAATATTTCGATACATATCGATACGTATCGATAGCCGATACTCGATACATATCGATATTCGATATATCGATACGTATCGATACAGAAATCGTATCGAAATTCGATACACAATTTCCCGTATCGCCCACCTCTAATTACTAGGTCTGGGTCGATGTATCGATATATCGATACGTATCGATACACATTTTCAGCTGTATCGACGTATCGCATATCGATACGTATCGAAATATCGGATATCGAATATCGATACGTATCAAAATATCGATACGAATCCAAGTATTGGATATCGAATATCGATACGTACCGAAATATCGGATTTCTTATCATAAGCTTAAGCAATAACGTTAAACTAAATTCATTTTATTTTACCGTTTAGAAGATATTTAGTTTATTTCGATTTTCTTGAGACTTGAAAAACCGGTCTTACCCGGTTTTTGCACCAAAGTTTTAAACCTCTGTTCAATATTTCGAAACGTATCGATATATCGATACATATCGATCCGATATTTCGATACATATCGATACGTATCGATAGCCGATACTCGATACGTATCGATATTCGATATATCGATACGTATCGATACAGAAATCGTATCGAAATTCGATACACAATTTCTCGTATCGCCCACCTCTAGTTATTACTATTAGTGAAGTTGTATAAACCTCTTCTGCTTATGCATATATTTTAACCTCACTTTTAACTGTTTAATTATTACTTACTAAACCTTAGTTGTTAGTGTTAGTTATTGTATAAACCCACCATATAAAGCATTGATTTAAAGCCGACTTTATGCAAACCATTTTCGTATTAAGCATTGCTTAGTAATAAGTTTGGTTAAAGTAATACTTAAAGAATGCGGTGCAAACGGCTGTTAGTCTTCTCCGTACGTTATGAGACACCTGTACATCTACATAATGTAGTCACATAATGTAGTCTAATCTGAAAACTTTTTGGTCACAGTTTATTTGGTTCCAAAAATCAATAATAAGAATAAGCGACACGCTACATTTTGTAAAAGCACGGACAAGAAAAAAAATTTAAGCAGAAGAGTACTTACTGTCAGGTGAGCCGGTTAAATAAGCAGTTAAAAAAAGTAAGCTACATTTTACTTCATTTTTGCACATTAACCACTTAAAATTGCAGTGTAAGGACAAGTTTCTTTTTTCTCATGGAGTGCATTAAAAACGAGTATACAGCAGACGGTTCCGTATGAAAATTTCATTCTTTGAAATTTATGGGATAAAACAAAGCGGTGCTACGAACGAGAACATTCTATAACTATAAAGAGCGTTTCATAGAGTTCGTAATTTCCGCCTGCTGCGATATCACACCGAGTAATCTTTGTTTTCTTCACGAGGATTTATAAAAGAGTGCAGACTCGTTAAATACGTCTGCCCGATTTTATCTGCGAAGCGAAATAACAAACGAAACAATGTCATCTGGCATTTTACACCGAATAATTTGTCTTTTATGCTCCTTATTTGACCGTTTTCTGGGAATTTCACGGAATTAATTACTTCGCTCCAGTAAGCGCGATAAGAATAATTGCAATTATATACCTTTTAATTATATCGAGATTATTTTGTTTGTTGTCTTAAGAATTAAACGCACTGGTTCATAAAAATAGAAATATGAGAAGAATTCGCAGATGTGGCTTTCCTCCTATAGCAAAACCTTTATTTTCTTCCAATTTGTAGATACCCGCTATATTTTCCATGTATACAACGTGACCCATTTAGAATGGAAACATTCCTGTAAAAAATGTATTCATTATCTGCTTTGAACTGAACTTTTTTTAAAAGATAGAGCATCAGAAACTCTACTCTGATGAAAATTGCATCACTGAATAAAATATTTTTTAAAGAAATTTCTGGTGTTAAGACACTCTCTTCGACAGATTTAGTCATAAATTGTGCAAAAAGTAGGAAATATACAATAGAAAAGATAGAACAAATTGAATGTCTGGGTGTAACGTTTACATATAAAGGGGACGAAGAAAGAAATTGACAAACGGTTAGCAAAAGAAAGTAAAGCCGCGGGGAGTTTAACTAAATTTTTAAAAGCGAATAACATTTCAAGACCTGCAAAAATAATACTTTACCAAACAATAATAAAACCAACTGTTACCTATGCCTGCGAAACTTGGATAATAAACGGAAAGAAAGAAATGAACTTTAAGTATAGGAGCGAATAACGTTAAAAAAGATTTATGGGGGAATAAAAGTGGATGCCAAGATAAATGAAGGACAAATAAGGAATTGGAGTTACGAGGCATTACCCAAACGGTGGGAGCACAAAGAACCAGTTGGTTGGGGCATGTTGGGACATGTAGCCAGAATGTCTGACGTCAGGTGGGTGAAGAAAGTTTTATTATGAGAAGGAGGAAGGAAAAGAAGAGAACGCCCTAGAAAGAGGTGGCTGAAAGAAGTAAAGAAGGATTTGCGGGTGAGTAAGAGACTGGAGAAAAGAAACCATAGACAGAACAAAGTGACAAAGAAAAGTCAAAACCTCAAAGCCAAGGGCCACTAAGTCTGTGATTGAATAACTTTTCCAATAAGTATTAGGGTAGTTAAATTATTCAGTTTTGAAAACAAAATTATAAACAAACTGCATATTAGATTTTATTTAAGAGGTAACAACGATATGTTTAAATCATCTGAATTGATTCAAGTGTTCCTTTGTTATAAGAAAAATGAACTTTTTTAACTTTTGGGTATAGAAAAGTTGTGTTAAATCTTATTTTGAGTCCAGGAATCTGTGGTTAAGTCATGTCCACGCAATTTAAATTAAAAATTTAGTGATAATTTTCAACGGAAAAATTCTTCAATTATATTAAAATTATTTGTCAAAGTTAAATTGCAACAAATCAAATATTTTGAAATAAAGCAGTGTTTTGATTTGTTATTAAATACCAGGAAAACGTGCGTGAACGTTTGTGAACGTTATTACTTTTATCGATTATTAAGCTCAGCTTATGTGAGGAAATGTGAATACGAGCATTGTTAGTTCTTGCCGGTCTTGGAATGCAGTTCCCTCGGTGCATTGCTACTCGGTGTGAGGTTATGTGAAGAATCAGGTTTTCTTCAAGTACAGTACTTACCAATATTTCATTATTTTATTGAATTCTCACGCTTTTGTGCGCCCGTTTATTTTATTATTCGGCATTGTAATTGTTTGCCGACTCGCGTTTACGCTCGTTTAAGCGAATGCCGATTTTATAGTTTTGATTCAATATTCGTCGTTCTTTTTTTTTAGTTCCCTCTTATTTACATGGTGTACGTGTCATTTTGCGAATTCTCAAGCCAAAAATACAATTTATAAAAGCTGAAATGTGGATTACTTGTTTTCAGTCGACTTGATTGTTAGAAGAACAAACCGTTTACGTTCGGCGATCCCTATAATTTATTGCCTTTCCTACTCCTTATTGAACGCAATTCTTGGCGAAGTGCACGCCTTCTTTGTTCCACAAATCGATCCTTGGTCTCTGTTCCGACGGCTAATACATAGCCTGGCAATTGTTTTTTATTGTATACTCGCTGCGAATTTTTCTTTCGTTATTGAAGTGTTTACGATACTTTGGATTATATCCATAAAGGGACATCCAGACGAAGCATTTGTGCAAAGACGTAATCGTAGCTTACATTTGCAGCAATGTTCATGATGTTTGTAGTAAATTAATTAACTACCTACGTTTGTTTTTTGCAACTGATATGTTGCAGAAAGAGATATAAAGAAGAAATTCTTTATGACGCAAAGTTCGCAGTCAAGGGCGCAAGCACGTGAAACGTCAGCAATTCTGGAAGCAGCTACGAATTGTCATAAATAGTTTTTACGCATGTTTTTAGTTGCGCTTGAAATATTTTCTCCTTGGACATTCAATAAAATAATAAATACCTATACAGGGATATTCACGGTGAGTGGCCTATTACAACATTATATTGGAAACTACGCCTTGCAGATCACTGAAAATTTGCACATGGTAATAATCGATGAGGAACTATTTAAATATTACAAAATCAGTCATGGCGTACTTCCGGTTCTACCGGAAGTCGATACTAACTTTCTTATTTTAAATGGAACGTCCCGTATATTGTTACATTTTTGGATTCCCCGTTCAATTCTACATCTTTTGTATTAACATACATCAGGGCTAAAATGTATTGTTTTGACTATATTAATTTCTTTTGTAAAAATTTTGACGATTGCAGTGATTACAGTAAACTGGAATATATCAAAAACTAAAAAAGATAGAGAATTGTACTTTTCACTATTTGATCACAAAGGTGAAGTAATATTTTTCTGATAAAAGATAAATCGTATGCTTTACATAGAACTTACAGAGAATCCACAAAAGTTTCAAATATCTTAACAGATTATTAATCACCATGAATTTTGGCAACTTTGTCACCATTTAACCGATTCTCTACCTCTTAGGCCATGGTTTCTCTGAACGCCCGTCGCGCGCGGCGTGCGACGGACGAGGGTCCGTTGTCGGCGACGTTCGAATGATGTGTACGTAAATATATGGAGTATGGACACGGGTTCTCTTAAACGTCGAACGCGGCGGCCAGCGCTGACGGGGGAAATCACACGCTACACGCGTCGGTCGCTATCATTTTCTAGCATAGCGACGGGTGGACGCTGTACAGTTGACAGGCAAAATGAATTTTTTCAGCAAAGAAAAAGATGAAATTCTGATAGAATTTATTCACTGCAACGTAGTATTGCACGATGTATTTAATATAAACCAGTTTCTCAGCTTTTGAACATTTCATTTGGTTTTTTTTCTTTTTTTGCGTTAAACCAATATTAGTCCATCATCCTCCTCTTCCTCTAAATCTAAAAAAATAATGTTTTCTTGTTCGTTATTGGTAACAAAAACTCTGTTGACTAAGTTCAGCACCCGTAGCGGACAGCCAGTTTCATTTTCAGAGAAACCATGCGCCCGCGACCGACGACGGCAACGGACCCGCGTCGGTCGCACGCCGCACGCGACGGGCGTTCAGAGAAACCACGGCCTTATAATAAGCGAGATCCCCATGCTGGCCCTCGAATTTCAATCACCCTTATATGTAAAATAGATGACAAATGTTAATAAAAACGAAAATGTGAAACAATAAAAAAGCATACGTGCGCCTATTAGTCGCTATTAACTAGCCGTTTTAAGATTCTAAGAATAATGCTTAACCAACGATTGTAAAATTGGGCCTGAGTCGTTTTTGGTTTGGTTTTTGGTCAGCAGTCAGGCGTTTGGGGATCCACTGAACAGATACTTTTTCTCATGCCGAAATAATGATGTACTTTTGTTTATGAGAAAGACCCTAGGCAAAACGTCCTCGTAAAACAAATTTATATTATTATTAAGAAAAAAAAAAAAAAAAACCGATATACAGGCGGAGTCCAAAAAACACTTACGCGAATGGTCTTTGTTCATCCGGTTTATTTTGTTTAGCTAATATTTCTTATGAACGATTAGGTAGATGGAGGTTTTATTTAAATAAGGGCGTCGGTGTAGTATTTGAGTGGTCAAAAAATCAAATGAAATGGCAGAAAAAACTGTACAAAATACCATATCTTGCACTTAAGGCAGCTGCATGATAGCTGCCAACTTTTATTTTTTAAATGCAACGGTATAATTACTGTAGTAAATTTCGAAACTACTGTTTCAACAAACACAAAAAAAAAATGTAGACAGTTATAGTCATTTGTTTGCCTATGAGGTAGTACCTATAGAGTTGCAGAAACTACACTATTTACCGTAAAACAGATACTCCTATCATTTATTATTCAGCAACTGTCAACTTTTTTTATTATTGTCAACAAAAAAAAAGTTGATAGGTTATCGTCATTTGTTTGCCTATGAGGAAGTACTTACAGACACCACACTGTTTACCGTAAAACAGGTATCATTTATTGTTCAACAACTGTTTATTACGTCATTTCACACTGAGAAAAATAAACTGTTCAGTCAACCAAAAACACGTTCAGTTAACAATATTTTTCGTTTACCTATTAGCAATCACGCGTAGTCATTGAACCAACAGTCAAAAAATGTTAAATATTTTAGATTGAATCAACTCAATATTTTATTTGAGGCAAATATACAATGAAGACATCTTTCTTGTTGCTTAAATGCACAAGAAGATTGATACAAAAACTCTAGATTGTTAAAATTGCTAAATATTTTATTTGTCTGTTAGGGAATTAAAATTATATTTTTGATATATTTAAAGTAACTTTTCAGTACGGTTAATAAAAGCGTAAAGTCAATTCAATCTAGACTATCGTTTCGGGAAACATCAATTAAATGTTCACCTCTTTGCGATACTGCCAAAGTAAGATAACCCTTCAACCTTTGGTGATTTGGCAAGAGGAGCTGAACAAATCTCTCAACGAATTTTATAATGTCGGACACATTCGAAGTAACTTGTCCATTGAAGAAACGATGTCGAACAACAAGGTTACTTATGCTGGGACAGGCAGTAAATATACGTGAAGCTTTAGCAGGCGCCATCTGGAACTCGATAGCAAGAATTTCAATAACTGTTTACTGTTTATTTCTGTAAACATAACACGTAAATTCGTATATCTTTCTAATGCTACATGACTAAATGTGTGACGTCTTATTAATATGGGAATTAATAACCTTCGCTTTTATTTGGCTTAACATTTATTCCGTTAAATAAAAAATAAAAACAGACACATAAAAGCAACAGCACTTTACGATCATTTTCAAATTTCAACTTTTTGATTTAACATATTAAACACTTTCATGTTAAGGCAAAACATTTACATCGTTTAGTCAAATGTAATAGCTTAACATTTTCTTAGTGTTACTTCAACAATTTCGAAGATGTTCAGTTAAGAATATTACTGTTGAAACAAGTACATTTTATTTAAGTTAATGCACAAAAAGTTGACATTCAAAAAATTGTTGACTTAACTATTTCATTTTTCTCAGTGCATGTTAATAATTAATTTATTTTTTTCTATTTGAAAAATAAATGTTTATTGCAGCATATCACTGAACGCAAAAAAAAGTTCTTTCGAAATTTATTATAGTAATTATACCATTACATTTAAAAAACAAAAAATGTATTAAATACGCAAGATATGGTATATTGTAGAGTTTTTTCTGCCATTTCATTAAATTTTTTGACCGCTCAATTACGACAATAAACACTGACGCTATTCGCGTACGCGTTTTTTTTGGACTCAGCCTTATATAAATATTTTTAGTATTAATAGATTCATATGTATTTTGTAATTTATTATTTGTAAAAAAAGGACTAACTTGTAATCTATTTTTCCTTGTATAGGATTCGATTTTTTAATAGAAATCTGATCGAAGAGAAAGTGGATTGTTATACCTTTGTGCGGTACTTAAGTCATTTGGTTGATTGTAAATTTATGCAAATTACTGCTTGGCTTGTCATTTGTGTTGCTTTAACATTTCTGGAGCAATAAAACCTGAATTTAGTATCCTTTCTTTGCAGAATCCATATAAATCAGAACTGCAGACGAACTGGTTTCGTAATTAATCGTGTTTATATTAGCGCGACAGCCGGTGATATATCGCCGGAGTGTTTCATATAGCTTCATGTTTTATTAATCTCTACTTTTACTCCGGTGCTCGTTTCTGAAGGAGAGAACTTTCCGCATAATGGCAGCCAATTGAACGCAGGGTGTTGTGCAAATATTCATTCTTATCGCCATAAATAAATCATAAAGGCAGCGGCGGTGGTTTTTCCTTTCGATCAATAAATAGAGACTGCTTCTCTTACTTGAGAAGATCGATGATTTTAATTAACGTTTATTAAATTCATTACAGTTGAATCTACTATGTAGAATGCGAGTAATTTATTATACGTATATTATTAATTACAGGGCTTTTGATTACCATTTAAAATTATTTCATTATCGTTTGGTTGTAGTTTGTAGTAGTCTTAAAGGACAAACTAAACTGACGTCCGCGGCCGCAAATCGCGATGCCTTAAAGTCGCAAGCGAAATAATAAACTTTTCAATGAACACCGCCTACATTCTTCTGACGAGTTTACACAATCGCATCGAGACTGTTTAGTTTGTCCTTTAGTGAGGTTACAAACACAATCTGCTTGTTTTTGGTTCTTTTCACGGTTCTACTCACGGATTGCTCTCATATCTTTCTCCAGTGAGTATAACGGCATTTCCATTTTCGTTCTCAATAAAGTACGGGTCACATCTCTAGACCAAAAACCGCACTATACTGTAACTTTTTGGATTCTCTTTTCCCCAAATTCGGCAATTTTGCCTATAGACATATTAGGTTCGAGGCTCCTGAGTGAACCAAATTGCTGTTTGCTTTGTGCTCTTTGATATACTGCGTGATTTTTAAAAATTTTTATCAACTCTTTCCATGGAATTTGGACGGCATGTCGTAGAGTGATTTTTAAAAAATTTTATCAACACTTGCCTTGAGATCTGGACGGCATGTTTTAGCTTAAGTGAAAAGTACGTCATTGCAATGACTTATTGCACTCTTCTAATGAAATCGAATTCATTTTATCAAACAGCATAGATTTCACTGCTCAATTAATGTCAAAACACAAACAATATTTCAATTTGTTCCTAAAGGGTTATTCGATCCTGAAGAAAACAGCAGTGCCTTTAGTGGGCCTAATAATACATATATTTTATTCCTATAGCAAAACCCACTGTTATATGAATGAAGCAATTCTCTTTGGTTTAGGTTTTTCGGAACTTTTTGAATTTAACAACGTATTTTTAAACCATCCTAATTATTTGGTTGAAACGTAATAATCTTCGACGTGGCTACACGTCCGCCGGCGGAACCATGCATTACGTTTCGAAATTCCGCCGTCCGGCGGATCTAAATAATCTTAACCCACAAGTCCGCCGAAAGTTCGATTGATTTGCGCAAGAACGGCGGAACATTACTCTAAAAACTAATAATACCGCCGAACGGCGGACTTTATTGAAGAGAATGCTTAATCCGCCGTTCTCATGTTGTGATGTTAAAGTAATTCACTATTTTAACAGTTTTATTTACAAATTTCGAGTTAACATACATCATGTTAAAAGTGGCGGCCGCGCAACATGATGTATGTTAACTTCGAAATTTGTAAATAAAACTGTTAAAATAGTGAATTACTTTAACATCACATGAGAACGGCGGATTAAGCATTCTCTTCAATAAAGTCCGCCGTTCGGCGGTATTATTAGTTTTTAGAGTAATGTTCCGCCGTTCATGCGCAAATCAGTTGAATTTTCGGCGGAATTGTGGGCTAAGGTTATTTTGATCCGCCGAACGGCGGAATTTCGAAATACAATGCATGGTTCCGCCGGCGGACGTTTAGCCACTTCCAATAATCTTGCCTCTACAATCTTTAGATCAACGGTGGGCAGTCCTAGGCCCGGGGGCCAACGCCTCCCCGGCCCACGAACATTTTTTATTCGGACCGCAAGACCTAAATCTGATTTTTTTTTCTTAATGTTGATACTAAGTGTTAAGGATAGTATCCTTAATATTTAATATTAATAATGTTTTACTTGCTTAAAGGCAATATCATACTTACCATCCGATTATAATTTATATACGATGATGTTCGAACTATACAGGGTTATCCACATAAACCGTTCGTTAAAAATTTTCAAGGTTGCAGTTCACGTAGATATTTTTTGTTGATGTAGAAGTTTTTTGTTGATGTAGAAGTTGTAACAGTTAAATTTACACTCCAGTTTAAGTTCATCTCCTTTAGGCATTTTTGGGCATGCTAGCGCACTCTGTTGGACGGTGGCAAAGTTGATTGTGTAGTTAATGTCAATTTTATCCGGGAAACTCTCTTTGGCTCATTTTTCAAATTTCCCTCTTATTGATTTAGGTATTGATTAGATTTCCGGCGATCGATTTATCGAAGGAAGGGTGCACGTGTTCCGACATTCGCCTGATTCGAGCGATGGTTGACACGTGGTCGCGGTCGAGCTGGTTAAAATTTTTATGAGAAATTAAATTAAACTCATCCAATCTTACGATATGCATTAAAATTTATTAAATAAAAAACGAAACCCTTAATACATAAATTAAGGGTTTTTCTTTACACTGATTATTATTTGCGTCCGCTAACAAAACTCGACTCCTGTTTGTTGGGTAACAGTCCACGAAAAACAAGGGGACCGATGCTGTAACAAGTTCATTTTTAATCTTGTTGATTCCCCATTTTCACGGCTTATCAACCTGAAGGCTGGTTGATCCATTTCATCATCAATGGGAACAACTTCCATTCGGAAGCCGATGTCCGGATGCCAGCATTCGCAGCGGTTCTGTGGCTACAGTAATATCCGGAAGCAACCAGGTTTTTCTTTTGCTGATTTTTTTTAAATATTTAATTTTGTCGCTTACTTCTCATTTAATTATGAGTTTAGTAATTTTTGAATCGGCGTAAATACATGTTTGGCTAAAACAAAAAGGAATAACCAATAATTAACTACCTTTATTATTTGATTCACATTTATTTATTTATTTTTTTGTATATACATATTAACAATTATTTACAATAATATTATAAATAATTAAATTCATTGAGCTTATTCTAATATTTTATCTGAAGTAAAATAATTGAACTGATTGTAAAGAATCTGTAAACCATAACGAAGCTTCCTGATGGTACAAATTTTTTTTGATGTCATTAATTTTCTTAAATGCTGAGAGAGTTTTCTTTACACATTAAGAAATTACAAATTGCTGAGATTTCTCAATATATCAACTTCAATGCTGAAAGGGCTATCATTTACTTTAAATACTTACCAGGTTTCCAAATCTCTCCTTATTTATATAAATTTAAAGATTTGGTGGCGCTCAAATTATTTGAATTTCAATTTTCTTTATGAGACCCATTGCCCTGTGCTCCCGAGAAATGAGACCCGGTGGCGACGCATTCATAAATAAGAATAGATTAAAAAAAGTCGCGACAAAGTACGTACTATGCCCCACAAAAAAATCTAAAGACGACGAATTAATTGTTAAAAAAAATTGTTCGTTTGTTTTTTTGCGTATTTTTTACGTTATCATAAAACAAGCAAAATAAATTGTTTAAAATTGTATTCAAACTTATTAGTTTATTAAATAAACACAAAAATGCAAGAGTACAGTTGTCCCAGATTCCTTTGGTATTCATAGTACATATCACCATATTCATATATTTTTTTCATTTGTAACGAGCACTTGCATATAACGAGCAATAAGCGTGGTCCCTTGAGCCCTCGTTATATCCGAGTTTTACTGTATTTAATTATTTGATATACCTACTTAAATAAATTTATTTTTAAAGTCAAACTAGTCAAGTACAAAAATCTTTTAGGCTCAGGGATTTCATTCTATCACTGTACGTACCCATTCATTTTACAAAAATTTAAAACTCATTTAAAATAATTTAGATTGTCACAAAAAAATTCAGATAAATTGTAGTAGACCTTCGCAAGGTAATGGGATCAGACAACGTAATAATTTTGTTGTTGGAAGAGACTTCAAAATAGGTGGCAGTTTGTTATACACCTCTACAATGCTATGCATGACATTTCTTTTTATGTGTGTGTATTTTGGTCTAAACAAATTTAAGTTACTTTTATCCCTGGTTTCGTATTTATGATTTTTTCATTTTCAGTAAATAAGTCATAGTTATTTTAAATAAAAGACACAGCTTCTAATATGTAAATAGAATAGAAAGTAAGCAATTTTTTTTCATAGAAATTTTTTTTGCAAGTGTGATATCTTGATATTTTAAATATTCCCCTAATGCTTAATGCATAGTTTTTGAGCCACAAAGATTCTGTTGACATCTAGAGGCGGTTCCCCAGAAAATAACGCGGTATTGTAGCCTAGATGCTACAACTATGGTATGCTATTATGGCTGCTTCTTGACTTACGTGTGTGGAGAGAATACCTAAAGCAAAGGAGAATTTGGTAATTTTTTTGCAGATTGAATCTACGTGACTTTTCCAATTCAAATTTTTGTCAAGTTCAACACTAAGAAATCTTGCAGAATTACTTAACTGTAAATTTTTACCAATGTACGTCGGATCACTTCGTAGATTTGGGAAAGAAAATAATAGAATTTTAGTTTTTTCTCTACTTAACTGCAATCTATTAGATGCAAACCATTTATCCAGTGCATTTAATGACAATTCAACCTTGGTACCCAGTTCACTCTGTTTTTGCCTAAAGTATCTCCGATGAGTCGTCAGCAAATAGAACTATTTTTTCGGTGAAGTTGAGTGGCAGATTATTTATATAAATAAGGAACAGTAAGGGCCCGAGGATAGAGCCCTGTGGAACCCCCCTTTCTACATTTATGAAACTAGACTTAATTTTTTGCCCAGTTAATCCATTAGGGAGTTTTTGCAAAACGATCCGTTAAAATTTGGGTACGTTAAAGGTTAAAACTCAATTTCTGATTGGTTAAATTCATAAGGTTGCTAAGCAAAATAGCCTTTAACGTAACGATATTTCTATCGTAAAGTATTGCAAAAACTCCCTATTAACGTAAGTGTGGCTTGTTTATGGTTAGATAAGTATGAACGGATAAGTTGAAGAGGAGTACCTCGAATACCGTAGGAGAACAGCTTGGAATATACATAGTATATCATAATCATCACTGTCGAATGCCCTGGCCAAATCCAAAAAGAGTCCGCAAGCAGCTTCACCCCTATTCAGAATCTCCAAGACCTCAGACAGTGCTTGGTAGATAGCTCTAGATGTTGATTTTTTTTCCGAAAACCGTTTTGTGTATCAGCCAAAATATTATGTTTTTCAAGAAAATCTACAAGTCTATTACTGAGAATTTTTTCCTACGGTGCTCGATAGTATGTCGGAAAATGCATTTTTTGCTTATTTTTTTTTCGAATTTCATTGAAATCGATTAAAAAATAGAAATTCTAGGAGGCCGAGCATATGACGTGGGACACCCGGTAAAATATCATTAAACATGTGGAGAATGGAAAAACACTTACTCAAATAGAAGGAAGCGGAAGGGCAACAAAAAAAAATTCCCAAGAGAAAGGAAAGGCAATTATTCAGGAGGCAGTGGGAAAAATTAAAATTTAAGATTAACTTCTAATATGTAAGGAAAATATTAAGAGAAGATAATGTAATTATAAGAAAGAGAAAATGGGCTTCAACGCACAGTGAATCTCAAATCTCAACTGAAAAGTCAAAAAGGTTTGCTGAGTAAGTTGCGCGATGGGCATTTCAAATCAAGCTTAGATGTTACACTAAATAATAGTTACTTCTCTAAAGAAGGTGCAAATGTCTATTCTGAAGTCATTTATAAAAGACACGTTTAGTTCGCCAAGAAAGTTCTGGTATGGCTAGCGATAAGTAGCAAAGGGAGATAATGCCCCCTTCATCGCTCCTTCAGGACTTAATGTTGATCAAATTGTGCATTCGAAGGAATGTATCTGCAAAAGATTTGTACCTTTTATAATGATGGCAATTATATTTTCAAGCCGGACGTGGCTCCGCATAATATTCCACTAGCAGAAAATGTTGCAATCGTATCTCAATTGAGATCAATCGACCCTTTTGGTATTAAGTCAAGCAGAAGATTTATGAAGATGGGAAGCAAAAACAATGGAGGTATTGAAAGCAAAATCAAAAGCAAATTCCCGCAAATCAATTCTACACACTTTTTCTTCTGGACACACAGTCGGGGAATTTAAGACAAATGCGCGCCCACGTTTTCAATTCAAAATTAAACATGTGGTATGTATGTACGTTGAGCAGTGGAACGTCTTTGACACCTTGGCACATATTCTTCAATTAAATTAGGTCGTGAAAGGTTAGGGTATCTCAAGTTTTTTTTCTCTTGTGTTTTTCATCTTACCGGTTTTTAGTCCAATACTGTAGAAGTACCAGAAAATAAAGAATAGTTTAAAACGTGCTTAGCTTCTTTTGAGGTGGGTCCGCATTATAAATTTGAAGCGGTTGTTTTACAAATTGATTTGATTGCTGATACTTAGTTTCTTCCAGGCGGTTTTCAGCATTGCGATAGTGAACGGGGCAATGCGAGCGTGCTAAATCAGGAGCTCCGTGAATTATTAATTGTGACCTTGGCTCGTTGCATCGAGCTTAGCCGGGTGAAGGCTACAAGCCAATCCAATGCCATCTCTTATCTTCAATGCAAACACCGCTTCGCCCGCATGAGCTTACTGCTTGCTTGCTCGCTCCCGCAAATGCGGTCTATTAAGTTTAGCGGAGCACGTTTTATTTGTTTAACTCAGCGCGCCCCGTTCACGCTCAGAAGGATAACAAAGTCGGCGGATTTATTTTGGAATTGAATTTTAGATTTACTTTAAACGCTGTAATAACATTCAACATCATTATATGCCCCAGCAGCTATTTTAAATTTGTTATCTTTTCTTGAATTGTTTACTGTCGTAGTAAATCAACTGTCATGAACATATTGAATTTATTTATACAGGGCGTATTAACAACTCTGTCATAGTATGTTTGATGTGCAGATAGATAGCTTGACAGAAATACTGAAAGCGTTGTACAGGCTGTCTTACGAAAAACGCCCCAAGCCATAACTCCGTTATTTATGGACTTATTTTAACAAACATAAAGGCAAATAAAATGAGACTAAAAATACTATAAAGTGAGTCCAGTTTCAATTTTTTTTTAAATTACCTTCAAGGTCAAACGACTGTCAACTTTTATTTTTCAAATGGCTCTGTATATTTTTTATTATTATATCTGGTAGAGATTTTTTTTCTAAATCCAATAGTGTGCAACACTTTGTTATTTAGAAAACATTTTTCGTAAAAAAGAGAAATGAACTAGTCTATTACGCAAAACGTGCTTTTCATAAAAATGTTAAAGTTTGTCGTGAAAACAATGTCACTAAGGTTATTTTTCACAGTTGTTTTAAACTATCAAGTTCTTCTACTTGTACGACTTATTGTTTCCTAAAAAAAAGCCAATTATGGATAACAATCACCTGACTGACTTATTGCAAGTATATTTTGAATGCAATAAAAACAGCAATCAAGCAGTACAGAAAACATTAATGAAATAATTAAAATTAAGTCTACAACTGTGTAAGTAGCTTTGAGAAAAAATCCCTGTCTATAGAAACGCACTGCTTGTGTTTTTATTGCATTCAAAATATGCTTCGAGTCAATCAACTGAGTATTATCCATAATCGGCTTTTTTTAGGAAACAATAAATCATACAAAGAGAATAACTTGACAATTTGAAACAACTGTGAAAAATAACGCTCAGTGACATTGTTTTCACGACAAACTTTAACATTTTTATGAAAAGCACGTTTTGCGTAACAGACTAGTTCATTTTTTTTTCACGAAAAATATTTTTTAAATGTCAAAGTGTTGCACATTATTGGATTTAGAAAAAAAATCTCTACCAGATATAATAATAAAAAATATACAGAACCATTTGAAAAATAAAAGTTGACAGTCGTTTGACCTTGAAGGTAATTTTAAAAAAATTTGAAACTGGACTCACTTTATAGTATTTTTAGTCTCATTTTATTTGCCTCTTTGTTTGTTAAAATTAATCTATAAATAATGAAGTTATGGCTTGGGGCGTTTTTCATAAGACAGCCTGTACATTACGTGGTAAGAAATTGGTCAATTTAGATAATCCAACAAAACAACACATTTTAAACTTTTTATTTTGCCTTCACTATGCACATATTTGACATACAAATTATTTTTGTTTTTCAGTTCTATTTATATTAAAAATTAGTTTAGAGATTACACCAAAAGTAATGGGGTAACATGGTCATAAAAGCAATCTCATAGTTATCCCCATAACCTATTATTACATGAGTTTAATACTCTGAAAAGATCCAGGAGCGATTTTTCTCTGTTCCCTAATATCAAATCTACGCTAAAAGAAACCAGCTTTGAATTCGTTGATGCTGTGAAGAAAAAAGCGATGGTCATGAACGACCTCTCTGAAAAAGATCTGCAACATCAGTCCGATTATTTTATCACCGCACCTCGTATATCTCTTCTAGCTCCTGAAATAAAGGTACCAATTTAAAAAGTAATGAGATAGATGGGACTTCGTGTCCTCCTTAAACGTACAGGTATGAGGAGAAATCTCATGTGCACCTCAGGTGGTGCTGCTTATTTTTCAATGTTGAATGTTTGCAAAAGTAATATGTTTATGAAAGCACCTGTTAATCTAAACCACGCATAAACTTGTTGCCTTATTCGCGTTAAGAATTTGCGAAACACATAAATTCAAGAATGTTGATGGCGTGAGCGGAATTGCATAAAAGGCGTGAAGAAATTGCCTTCTTTTCCCGCGTTATCTTGTAAAGTAATTCAGCGTAACCTCATTTATAAAGGATCATATTCCAGGAGTAATTTATAATATTCGCTTTAAACCGACGCTCGCGCGCTCTCTGAACAGATCTTGCAAATTGCTACAGCTCATTTTTACCGAACAACGCAAAATTTTATTCTTGCAATCTTTAAGCCGCTAAGATAAAAAGTGTCATTCATTAATAATACTTTGAAATACCTACTTTTTAATGTGATTTTAAGCAACGCAATATAATTATGTATTTGCAGCATATTGGGTGTTATCATTCATTTAACCCTAGGATGCATAAATGGAGCCTCCCAGGCCCATGAAGGTGCTTAATTTCTTATAATTTATTTAAAATATTTTCAATCGAATTGAGCGTTTAGATATGCTCTAAACTCGTTTTTGTCTACTTCTCTTCTAATCCAAAACCTTTCGAATTTTTTCAGAATTTGAAAAAAAAAAATGTTTTTCATCACTACTCTACAATTTTACGTATACCGCCGTCCAGACCCGTCTAATAGAATCTTGTATAAGACAAATCTGATCATGTCCTTAGTTGACTAAATTTTTATAACTTGTTAAAGACATGTAATCTACGTGTTTGTATCAGTCAAAAATTGATAAGTGTTACATTTAAAAATAATGTTTGTAATGAGCACAGTATTAGAATGTGCACTACTTCTTACGCTAAAATATAACTTTTCTGCAATTATGTTTACGTAGACATTTAGAAACTTAATCTAATTAACATATACCTGCATATTTTACTCCAACAAATGTTTTTCCATTGCAACCTAATATATTATATAGGCAGGGTCTCCGAGGCCCGGATCATGTAAATGACGGTATTGTACTGCTTATGCATCCTAGGGTTAAAGCCCGGTATTTCCATCTCCAGTTAACTTTGTCTGAAGGTTTATTCCCATAGTAACAATTGTGATTACAATCGTTACTATGTTACATAGTAACAATTGTAATTACAATCGTTACTATGGAAATTAAGAAAAAAAAAATATTTCAAAAACTTATTCAAGGGGTGAAAGCGAAACTTTTGCAAAGTTTCTAATACGAAATCATTTTTGTATGTAAAATTTTAATTTTTGAAATTAAGCTGAAAGTATAAATAATAATAATATTGAACGACGCCATGTGCGTATTTAATAAGAATGATTTGTTAGGATGTACATAGTTAAAGAGAAAATGTCTTCCAGTTGTCTTTGGCAAAACGAAAATGTGTATTGTGTAACTTGGTGTTACGAAAACGAATTACTTCAGAATCAGATAGGTATAATGTCTTGGTGAATGAATGTAGTGACTATAGCCAGGAGTCGGGGATTCATTTGTAGTAGAGTTTTATTAATATGAAACATGCTACTTATTGCTTTTAAGTTTACAATGAATGATAAGCGAAGATGTATAAGTGCGCCTCATTTTTACTAAATGTAAAATACTAGCTTAGCGAAGCACTTTTGGATAGTCAAGTAAATTGACTATACGCTTAACCTGTTTATATTTATGCTTCAAATACTGACCTGTGCATACATATGTATATGTATGTAATAGCACCAAATAAATTGCTTTGATTTGATTTGATATACCCTGTAAATATCCACACATTGGCAACTTTGTTTGACTCCTCATAACTTTCAAAACTTAATTTTAAAAAAATCGAAACGCAAATAAACTTTGCTCTAATTACAAAAACACCACTCAATTCTTTTCATTAAATACATTATTCGTATTTGTGATCTTTGAAATTGCATTTAATAATATGCTTTTATGAAACGTAATATTTCCTGGTCTACTGTATATTCAATAGTAAAATATCACTTGTTCGTTGATGTGTTTTACTTGCCAGCAGGTACAGATAAACAGTCCGATATGTTTGGAAAAATGCCCATAATTCATGTGTGTTTATCAAAATCAGTTTTTCATTCCACAGGCGTGAAATATGGTCCGCTCGCTTTTTATTCGCTTTCCGCATTTATTAGTGTCAAATGTATAACGTGTAAATGTTTTAGAACCTTTATTACATTAATACAGGATCTATTTATTGCCGCGATCGTAACGGTCAGGAGAAAAACCGGTCTTTCATATAATTAACGTGGAATTTATAATTTTCGAGTGACTGCGGCTCATAATTTATTCCCTCGACTAATTTATCGAAGATTTACTAAATTAATTTTTGTGCTGGAGTTGTTCACGTTTAATCGATACGTGTACAGGAAACGGTGATGTTTATAAACGAGTTCTGTTTGAAGATATAGCTTTTCAAACTGTTGAACTGGTACAAATAATTTTATTCTTCCAAGGCGTTTTTTTTTAAGTTATCTATCTATAAAAAGATAGCTATGAGGAAAACTCGCACGACAACAAATGTTTTATTTTTCCACATAATTATCGTCTACACTAATACGGTCATGCGTTTCTCGAGTTGTTTCATTCCATCCAAAAAAATGTTTTGTTGCGCCTCAAAAAACGACGCTATAGCGACTTCCAACTCATCATCTGTGGAAAATTTTTGGCTCCTGAAGTCTTCTTCAGATATTTGAATAAAAAGAAATTGCAGGGCGTAAATTAGGGCTATAGAGCGTTGATAATGGCGGTTTGAACAGTGTGAGCCTTATGGATCATTGCAGTTGTACAAAAGCAAAGCGTGAATCCGGACGTTTTTCTCTAATGGTCTACTTCAGGTTAAAATCTGTTCGTCCTTCCGTAAACTCTAATAATTTTTGACCCCTTTTTCATATGTTTAATAATCAGAATGAATTCGCTTCCAGAAGACAACTGAGTTTTGACCAACTTTGGAGATGGAGAGCCCTTATGAACTCATTGTATCGACTCCTGCTGAGTGGAAGTATCTAATTAGATGTCGCCTGTGAGATTTCACGAAAAATAACTCTCACCGCTCTCTAAAACGACCAAATATTCTTGACAAATTTCTTCCCTCTTGAATTTCTGCTCTGGTGTAAGAAGTTTGGTGAAGAAGTCCATTGTGCAAAAACTTTTTTCATTCTTAAATCTTCGGGTACAATCTTATAAACTGCAGTTTCTTATACTCCAGTTTCTTTAGCAAGCACTGGGATCTTTGTTGATCTGACAGCAACAAATCTTCAATGAGACTGATGATTTCCTCAGATCTTATGAAAACCGGTCTTCCTGATCTGGAGTCATCATGAATTTAGTCGCGGCCTCTTCGAAACTGTTTATATTAAAATATCGCTTGAAAATAAGATGGGCCATCATTATCGTACATCTGGAACATTCTTTCATGGATAACTTTTGCCCATTGCCTCCTTTAGATAGAAACTTTATCACTGCGCGATGCTCCAAATTAATTTCACTCATTCTTAAGAAGTAAAGTAAAGAAATCGTAAAAACTGCAAGACACAACGTACCCATACAAAATTTCTAGGTACATAGGGCACTTAGCACAGCGATAGAAATTTGACCAAACAATTTTTTCGTCTGACTTCATTTTCATAATTAGGTAGATCAATTAAAATAGCGCCCTCGTATTTAATTTAATTTAATAATCGTAAATGTTTATTTGCATTCCATAAAAATTATTTGTAAAGTTTTACATTAAACTAATTTCTCTTACGAAAAAACTAGAACAATATATCAATAAAAATGTTATGAATCGGACACAAATATGTATATTTAAAGATCTATTCCACTGTTAATATTTTTGTACAAGAAGAAGTTACGCATGTGTACGCAGTTTGACAAAACACTTGATAAAACTTTGTTTTTGTGTGTTTTATTTACTTTCAAAGCTAATATAAGCTTCTTTACATTTCTTCTGTATATTTCTTGTTATTATGTGTTTTGTGCTAGTATTAAAAATGGATCGATTATTTCTATGAACTGCAGCAATTCCTGCAATAGTGTTAATTATTGATGTCCTAAAAACACCAAAGAAAAGATATGAAGGACTTGGTATTTTAAAAGTAGCTCGAAGGAAAATTCGTATTGAGAAATCAGAATCATACAATCAATTTATGAGAATGTGTTGCTTACAATTTGACGAATTACTAAATTTCATTTAGGGCCTGCCTTTTCATCTCTTTGTAAAGTTGTCATTTAGTAAGGTAAAGTTTTTTAAAGTGAATATTCATTTGACGTTCAGAATTGGTCAATTAAACTTACAAGTAGATGAAAAGACAAATATCACTCTTATTCCGCGGGCACATTTGCGTTTAACGCAACGCCCAACGTGATTTTCAAAGTTTAATTTGACTAGTTTGGTATAGTTTTTACTCGTAATATGATAATATGGAAAAGAAAACAAATTTATATCGGGTAATTTGATATTAAGCTTTTAGTGTAACCACAGATTATTGCAGATAAATGTCAAAAATCACGTTAGGCGTATGTAACGCCTAATGCAAATGTGGCTGCGGTATTAGAGTGCACAGTAAATTAATGTAAACTTTATAGAAAAGTGAAAAGGCCGGGCCCTTAGAGCCAGTTTTATAATGGAATTTAAAGGAGACTTTAAAATTAAAGTCACATTCAGATGTGTAAACAAATATGTTTTCATATTTGATTGTACATAATGCGATGTCTTCTGGTTTGAAAATCGAAATTTTAATTTAATTTGTGATCTTAAATTTGTTAATAAGAATGACTGTAGGGACTGTTAGTCTCAACGACTAACGAGAAGCAGCAGCAACACCACCAGCAGCAGCAGCGCCGAGGAAGTTCTTCTGTAACGGAGAACGAAACGTCGGCAGTAGAAGAAGTCAACGTGTCGCGGTTCCAACCGGAAGTCAATTTAAATATTAAAGTCAAATGTTATTTACTTTGACATCCGTTAAGTATCACTATTTAAATTTTGGTTCAATAAAAACCTTAGCGAGATTTAGTTTGTCGCCTCATGAAACAACCATAAAGCCGTTTACTGTGCAAAGTGGGTAAGTGAACACCCTCAGCGTAAACATCGTGTTATGTGCGGTCAACGGTCTGTGGGTAGAGTGGGCGCTGTCAGTCATCAACCTACCTATGTGATTATAATTGTATCTGTCAACACACAAAATCATTATTTGCAAAATAATTTTTCCGTAAATTTTATGGAGTTGGTTTGGTAGGTGCGTAGGTTGCACAATATTTTACCTTCAGAACAAATAGCTTCTGAGACAGCACAATTGCTTAAATCTTTATGAAAATACAGACGTATGAAAAGAACAACTTAAAGGTTTTATTGAAATAAAACACCAATGGCGGATTTCACAAACGTTACTTAAATTTAATCATCCGTTAAAAGTAAACATTACCATGGTTACATGTGTTGAAGGTATAGGAATGATTATTCTTAATCGATGATTAAAGTTAAGTGACGTTTGTGAAATCCAGTGTAAATATTTTAATTTAAATTATATTGTAAATAAAGTATAACTACGACCACTACTGTAAATGACGAAGTACGTACAACACATAAATTAAGTATTTAAGCGGGTGTTTACAAACGTCGTGCGTGAAGTAAGAAAAACGCACAACGCATCTACTTTACGCACGCTTGTAGTTAGATCTACGTAGCCTCATCATATTAGATTGACAGTCGTCGAAATGTCGTCGAAATTGCAAATGTCATTGCATCGAGTTGTAAAGCAATTACGCACTTGTGGAATTACTTGCATTCGCCGCTTCGCGGCTCAAGCGCAACTTTTCCACCGTGCGTAATATGCTATTTACAACTCTTGTTATGTGATATACACTCGCAGCTCTATAACTCGAACCTCCATAACTCGAAATTTTCTGTAAGTCAAAATTTACTGATGTCCCTGCAATCTCGTTCTTCAACTCAAAATTTCTATAACTCGAAGTAATTTTCCGGTCCCTTGAGATTCGAGTTATGGAGCTTCGACTGTACTATTATTCCCGCAAGCAACGCATCCGTCGTAAACATTTCGGCATATTTTTACGGCCCAATATTATGCGTTACCCTTCCTTAAATCTTTATGAAAATACAGAACTATGAAAAGAACAACTTAGAGGTTTTAAGTAAAACACCAAATATTTTTCTTAAATTTCCACTTAAAAAGTTGATGTGGTTCTAATTACCTCCTGAATGTGGGGCCGTCTATTGTGACGACCGACGTCAAAATGGGGTAATAACCCCATTTTCCATGAAATGTACAGCGTGCATCATTAGTATGGATTTCTTCAATAGCTTCTTAACTATTGATTATAAAGGAAAGTATCTTGTATAAAAGCTATCGACTATAATGAATTCTATATTAGTAAATTATTTTCACATACACAGCATGTTCCATAAGTTAGTTATCTACCAAACTTCTTTTTTAAATGGAATGTACAAATTTTTGTTAAAGAAAGCCATATTTACAGCGGGAAATTGAATCGTGTGAAATTTTAAGACCGCGATAGTACCTACATGTCCCATTTAAATTTTTAAAGAATATTTAACTTTTACGTTTCAATTGTTTCGGTGTAAACACACATAAATAAGTTACTTTTACTCTACTATTACTCATAGAGATTATTCTACTAGATATTTATAATTAGTTATGCACAGTAAAAATAATTTTTGTGACCACTAATTATGAATAAAACATTTCTACATTTCAGCTCTTTCATCCAATTGAGGAGCTGTAGATTGTGAATGCTTTGATTTAGAGTCATAGAGTTAATTTAGCGGATAACTCACTTATGGAACATACTCTGTATGTGAAAATAATTTACTAAGATAGAACTCATTATAGTCGATAACTTTTATACAAGATAGTTACTTCCCTTTATAATCAATAGTTAAGGAACTATTGAAGAAATCCATACCAATGATGCACACTGTATATTTATTCGCAATTGTACGAGGAGTTCCCAAAGTTTTGGAAATTGCAAACAGTTGAGGAATATGATAAGAACATTGTTGAAAAAGATAGGGTAATTTTCCGACTTGTGATTTGTTGAAATTTAAGGCAAGTTTATAATGGTGTGAAGTTGCCTCTTTCGCATATGAAATTTAAGTTAGAGCAAATGAAATATTACTAGAATTCTGAGTTTGTTATTTGTGTTGCTATTTTTTTTTCTTAACTCGCAATCATTTTTGACGTGCTTCTTTTATTTTCCTTTTCCTACAAATAATTAATTTTTTTTTATTTGGAATAGATGTCGCACTTTGGAAATGTTGTGTTTTAGTTCTTATTCTTTCAGTGGTAACCTTTAATAATCCAGGGACAAATGCGTTTCTCTTCATTTGGAAGCGTATTTGGTCAGATGTTTGCTTCTTGAGAAACAAGAGTATGTTAATTTATTTTTTCCGGAGTATCTGAAGATTGATTTAGTTTAGCAGGGGTAAAATCTTACGTAGGAAATATGTCAAAGTTTTATGGACATGTCCCTTTATCTTTGAATCCATTTATTTATTGCATTCAGAATTGTATGAAGTTTTTAAAAGCCCCTAAAATGTACGGTCTAAAGTTTATGGTAATATGGGAGGAGGGGGTAGGTATTTAGAATTTAGTGAAATTTTCCGTGAAGCTAATACCAAATAAATTCTAAATTGATTCGAGAACTTTGAAGCAGAATGTTAGCTTAATAAATTACTTTTTATTTATTCTTCTACGTACTGTTACTGACAAAATTGTTTCACTTCTGGAATTTGTTGCTTCAAATTAAAGTAAATGTAGGATTAAAATGCAATAGCAAATATTAATTGCGTATCTAATAAAAAAGAACTGGAGTATTATTTCCGATTAAGTAAAATTTATGTCAAATTACATTATTCAGTGCTCCCCATTCTGCAGAAAATGTTTGTATTTTCCGTTCTTTATTAACTTTCGGTTTGTGAACAAAGTCCGCTTGAATTTCCTTTATTGTATGTTTGTCTACCATGAAGTTTCGCGGGAAACTTCCAGGTAGTTGCTTATTAGTTTCCTCTGTGAAGTAAGTACATAGTTTACTGTAAAACTCATAATTAAAGCAGTTCCTTGTCTTTGAAAATTATTACAAAATTTGTAAATACGATTTATCGGACAGTTGTAAAAGTAAATTAAAACCCGATGTTTATATTGTCCGTTCAATTATATTCACAATTTTTTTGTCAAATTCTTAGTTTAATTGTTTCGTGAGATGAATTAATCATAAAATTGTGAAATCAATATTTATGAAAAGAAAAAATCATTATTTTTACATGAAAAAAAAATCAGTATTTTATGTGGGAAAAAATTAATAGAGAATTTACGCCAAGACTTTTCCCGTTATGTTAGACGGCCATTTTTCCTTATAATATAGTGTAACCGAATATTGTGAAAACTTCGTTTGCGGATACCGTCAAAAATAAAAAAAAAAAAAAAACGTTACTTACAATTTTGTGGTGAGACTAACCGTTGGGGGGTAACAGTCAACATGACAGAAAGTTCGAAATTTAATTTTGTTCGACATGGATAGTATTGAAAATTTGAATAGTTCTGCATCTTCTATAGTAATATTATTATTAATTATGTTTTTATTCATAATGTTATTAAGTCATTAGTCTTATCATCTTTATGAAATTTAAAATGCTGGATGTTTGTTATTTTACACATACATATAATCTAAAAGTATTCGGCAACTACGTCGATCAGAATCGGCTGCGTACGCCTACAAACTCCGTAAGGATTATATTCTGATTGGCTCCTTTATTGTCCAAAATAACGTTCCAAAATGAGTTATTAGGGAGTTTTTACAATAGGTTCCGTTAAAATTTACGTACGTTAGACGTTAAAACTCGATTTCTGATTGGCTAAATCCATAAGGTTGCGAAGCAAAATAGCATTTCACGTAACGAGATTTTTGTCGTAACGGAAAATACTCTACCGCAAATTCACTAATACAACAATTTCGTTATAGTCTTATCATGGACAGCTTAAATATCGCACAAATCTTGACCTTTCACGATCGATTGACAGCTTCTTCAGAAGTGAAAAAGAAAAGAAACAAGGTTGGCAATAGAAAATAACCAATATTGTTGACCACCTTTATGTTATTTTCTATTTTAATGCATACTTATGTATGCACTATCATTTAAGCCCTATGGTTTCAAATATGCAATTAAAAAATTGCACAGCTAAAATTGCTTGTCAACGTCTAGTGTTATAAATACACTACTTAACAGCCATTTTGCGACTGCTAAGTTATTGATATTTATCTATTAATGTGAAAATCGAGAACGCGAATAAGTGCAAAAAACTTCACATCACGTAAGATTTTTGTAATAATTTAATTTGATTATTTTATCTGGGGTACAGTAATTTTAATGACTTCTTTGAAATAACTAGGTTTGTTTTCTATTGATAAGTGCGAAACTGCGAAGGCCACTAGAAAATGAATCTAGCTAGCTATGAAACAAAAGACATAGACTTCTTAATTTAACTTGAAGGCTTAACATCGACATAGACTTCTCTTGACAATTTTATGTTTCACTTTATTTTTCCTTCACTTTTTAGACATTTCTCCTTTAGCGAACTCATACCCTTAAACACGTTTAGTCTTACCTAATTTTTTCTACAGATTGTTGCGTGCCTGCTTTTTTAAAAGTGGAGAATATTTATGAATCCAGTGAAGCACCAAATTTCATCAATCGTCATAATTATTGAGAAATATTATTTTTTCACGTCACGGTGCGATACACTTACCTTTAGTTGATTCAAAAACTGTTTTGCTGCCTCCGTTGCATATTAAACTAGGATTAATAAAAAAATTGTTAAAACTTTCAATAAAGAAGGTAACGCTTTTAAGCACGTAAAGAAAGTTTTTCCAAAATTAAGTGACGTTAAGCTGAAGGAAGATAAATTTGTTGGCCCTCAGAATAGGAAAATTTTGATTTTGAAGGAAATCTAAATTATGTTGAACTAAGGTCATTTAAAAAATTTTGTGCAAATCGGTTTTGATTACAGCGGATTCCTCGAGCAGGCTCTGTACAGCTGTTTCAGGCCTAGTTGGGCCTTCGTCAGCAATGTCAGGTCAAAAAGCGATCAAAAGATGTCGCTATTTAAAATGTTCATTAAGGTCATTTAGAGGAGTTGCTTCATAATTTTTAGTTAATGAGAAGGCAGATACATATGAAAGCCTGCTTGAAGAATTACTTGAGAAGTACTTACCACAAAATAGGCTGCAGAAAGTTTTTGAAAATCCACTTTCTACACTCTCATCTGATTTTTTTTTGCGGAAAATTTAGGCGCAGTCGACGACGAGCAAGGGAAACGCTGCCATCGGAATATTTTTATAATGGAACAGCGTTATCGAGGAAGATAGAATCTCGCAGTGGTCGGAGATTACTACTGGTTTCTTATGAGGGAGAGTGATCCAGAATCAAACGAGTATCCTCATATGCACAAACTAATCATCTACAGATTTATGTTAATTGCTTTTTTAATATTTTACTTATTAAGAATTACTTATATGTTTTATGTCTAATGAAGAAAAGTTAACGATTAAAGGTTTTTTTTGGGCACACAAATTTATACATGATAGAATTCTTTTACTTTCAGATTCAAATTTAGCGTATTTCGAATATTAAAAATCACCTACTACATTACCAGTCACAAAAAGAATTATAAATTGGTTGACATGTGTTTTTAATCAATTACAACGCAACACTTTCCGACCACTGGACAATGTTCATAAAGTTGCGTGTCCACTTGAGCATTTCCTCGCTCATTCGGAGGCAATGCTTAAAGGATTGCGCATGCTCAAAGGAATGCGCAGCTTAAGACGTTCATGACCACTGAGCGCCGCACTCGCTTGTGAAACTGCCACGAACCCCATCTACACTTGAGCCGAACATCTCTGTGTACGTCGAAAATTGATTCTTGGTGGAAACAGACGAGCGGTTCGCGAGTCGTTCATGAACGGTACAAATCTTGTTCGCGAACTGCTGAGTATTCACTTGAGCATTTCCTCCGAATGAGCGCCGCGCCGCACGAGCGTCGTGTTGCTCATCCACAGACTTCACATAAGAGTTGATCCATTTTTAACTCCGTATGAACACCGAATCGATTAAATTTATTAAAAGCCTTGAAAAAGGCGTGCACGCACTTTTAACCTGAACAAGATTAGAAGAAAACGACCACACTGAGCGCGAACCGATCACTTTGAAACACCGATAACAGACGGATCGGATCGAGTGGCTCGCTGCAAGCTCGTTATACGCTAAAGTGAACAAAGACAAGAATCGTGAGTTATTTATTT
This sequence comes from Dorcus hopei, assembly GCA_033060865.1. Taxonomy (NCBI): domain Eukaryota; kingdom Metazoa; phylum Arthropoda; class Insecta; order Coleoptera; family Lucanidae; genus Dorcus; species Dorcus hopei. The sequence continues at coordinate 7,311,024 of CM065423.1, read as the reverse complement.
ACTTATTACAATTCAAATCAATTAAAAATAAATATTAAATTAATTTTTAAATACTTAGGGCTGGTTGCTGTGCAAACGGCCAGTTTCTGATTATTTAAAAATAAATAACACTCTCACCGTTAAATAAAAACAAATTAAATAAAAAGAGAAGGTCATTGCTGTGCAAACGCGTGACTACCCATTTAAAAGAACGATTTTATTAGATTATAACAAACGAAAAATAAAGAAAATAAAAAAGGGAAACTAGATAAAGTTTTATTATGAATTACGGCAAACACCATATGCCTTGAGAATGAACATTTCTAAAGGCAACAATTTCAAATTAATACACAAAACAGCAATTTTATTGACTGACAACCAAAGAGACGAACCAATACACAATATGTACCGTTTTTAACAAAAAAATTTACACAAGAAATCAATTTAAAAACATGAAATGATTGAATTTGTCAGAAACATATTTTTGCTAAATTTGAAAATGTTTGAAAACTGCAAGCAACTAAAATGTCCACACGAAACATTGTCTTATCGTTTTCATTCCTGAAATTCAGGTATACATTCGTGTGTGAAACATCAAATGTGGACGAGCGCTCTCAAAGCCGGCGATTTGCATGCAAACGTAATTAATTAGAACTAATTTCATTATGTCCGTTGCGTCAGTATCCAGTAAATCGATTCGAACAATTGGAGCGTGCAAAATATCCACGTAAATATGAAATAACTGCTGCGAAACGTGAACTCACAATAATTAATGATACAGTTCGCTTGCCAACTACGAAAATTATAGTACATTCGCTCTTTTGTATTGATTGTTTTAATGATGAAAAGCTTGCGAATGGTTGTTGAAAAATTACCGTATTATAGTTTCTATATCACTTACCTAACAAAAATGCGATTTCAGAAAAACATTGAACTGTAAGAAACCTATCGAGTAAAGCAAAATTTGAATGTTGAGTGTTTTTAGAGTAAGAAGTAGTGAAAATAAACTAATAACATTAGTAGTTAGTTTTATACTTTTTTTTTGATTTATTCACTATATCTAAATATAAACACTAAAAAAAAAAAAAAAAAACACGAAAAGATGTGATACTTGAGAGTAATGTTATATAAAAAATTCTATGTAGTTTAGTTTTCGAGAAATAATTAATCAATAATTATACCCAAAATGATGATACGTCCTTGGTTAAGAAAGAGCAGCAGGTGAGCGAAACAAATATACGTACCTAAAAGTGTTTTTATGGTTGTTACGGCATCGGACATGAACTTGACCTTTAGACAGTTGCAATACGAACTCCCAATTTATTCACCAATGCATGTAAATCACCTGAAGTAAATTATTTCGTAAATTTTATAAAATGAGGATAACAACGACCTCACTTTGAACAGCTGCTTTGACAGGTAAACAAATAAAGCACTACAAAACGAAAGCACTTCAAATCTCCGTGCTAAGAATTCGTAGTAGCAACGCATCCATCGTAAACATTTCGGCACATTTTTACTGCCCAATATTATGCGTTACCTTCCTTTCCATTTTGATCAGAACATGGAAAGTGTTTTTTTAATTATTTTATATTTCAATCAGAATTTAAAACATTATAAACAGATGGAAATGCCAATCGAGAAGGAGAAAGAAAGTGAAATTAGAAACACAATCCCGAAATAAATCAACATAAAAAAGCGTCTGGCTTTGATCTGATTACTGAGTTACCTGCAAAATGTATTAAACTTATTACACTTCTATTTAACGCTATACCTCGATTATCTTACTTCCCAAGCCAATGAAAAATAGCACAAAATAGCAAAGCCAGGTAAAAGACTTCGAAGTCACTTCTTATAGACCTATTAGTTTACTGCCATTACTATCGAAAGTCTTTGAAAAAAATTGAAATGAATCGTAGAAGAACGGAACATAATATGGAAACGAAATATTGAATAGGCACACAGAATTGTCAGCATAATAAACAAAGACCTGGAGGCTAAAAGGTATTACTCGGCGGACTACTTAGATATATCACAGGCTTTGGCAAGGTTTGACATACAAGGCTGCAGTACAAATTAAAGAAAAATCTGCCATACCTTCATAATCAATTAGTAAAATCCTACCTGTCTGATAGGTATTTCTTTATCAAACGCAACAATCAATGTTGCGACATCAATCCTATCCAGTCTGATGTATCTCAAGGAAGTGTATTGGGACCTATCCTTTACCTTCTGTACACGTGTGACCTACCAATAATAAGGCTGTACAGCTGTACTTACTTCCCACACATATCCAACATCGGCTTTGAGTGATCTTCAAATTAACTTCAATAAAATCCAGGACTGGTTAAAGAAATGGCGAATCAAAGCCAATGAATCCAGGTCTACACACGTCACTTTCACACGTGCGCGTGCGCAAAGAAACGTGCCCGTCCGTCAAAATTAATAACTGTAAACTTCCGTAAGCCAACTAGACTAAATACTTAGGTATGCACTTAGGGGTTAATCCATATGAAATCAACCAATAATAAAATAATTTGTTGCTAACACATTTCATTTTATTTTTAATTATGAGTTTTCTGTTTCTACATAAACCTGGGAGTACAAAGCAATTTTTTTCACATTTTTATCACTAACACTTTGGCTTCTACTGACCATTTTTGGCGTTTTCAAAGGTTAACATTAAGTTAAATAACTATTTTATTTATTAAGGTATCAAATTGATATCATCTTAATCTACATGAAACCATCCACAATTCATGTTATGGTCAAATATTTGTTAAGTTTAAAGGAAATAAACTAAAGAAATCAAGAAAATCAAGAAAACTTGATTAGAAAATCGTGTTCCGATTATAATAAATTGACGCTTTGAGCACATTTTTTTTCATAAAGTTATAATAGATAAAATTAGAGATCATTCACATCCACCCTTTAGGTTTTACCAACCTTCAATTAATTAATTCTAATCGAAACCTAACAAATATTTGGTCATAACATGAATTATAGATGGTTTCATGTAGATTAGGGTGGTTTTCATTTCAGGTTGATATCTTAATAAATAAAATAGTTATTTAACTTTTCAAAACGCCAAAAATGGCTGTTCCTTCTAAACAAAATGGCTAGTAGAAGCCAAAGTGTTAGTGATAAAAATGTGAAAAGAATAGTTTTGTACTCCCAGATTTATATACAGGGTGATTCTTTGAAAACGATCCACCTGAAATATTTCAAAAATGAAGAGGAAAATAAAATTTTCTAAAAACACGTCTGCTTTTATTCTAAGGGGGCGATGCTTTGACCTGTGAATCACACTTTTGACATTCACTCCCGTGCCCCCACGAATACTCTCCCAAAAATTTTTAATGGAATGATCCATCGTGTGGTAACTCAAATGAAAGCTTATCCTCCAAAGAATGCGCCAATGTATCTGTATTTTAGAAAAAATGTAATTACAAACTGAAAAATTAACTTTGGTAAGAAACTCCATCGGATGTTAGCAACCAGCACGTAACAAGTAAAGAGGATGTGTCTTAGGTTACTAAAAAGCTTTTTAGTAACCTAAGACACATCCTCTTTACTACTTTATTATGAAAAATTAACACTTTGGTCTACTAAATTTTTAAACATCTCGCTAGGCGTTGGAAATAACAGTGTGTTAGCGACATTTTATTACAGAATAAACAACCAACACTGGAAAAAACAACATTCACTCAAAATGAGCACCCTTTCATTTTTAAAATATTTCAGGTGGATCGTTTTCAAAAAATCACAGTGTAACAACAAATAATTCATAATTAAAATTAAAATAAAATATGTAAACAACACCCATTGGTTGATTTGATATGGATTGACCCGTAGATACGAGGCTCACCTGGCAAAAGCACTTATTTACCATGATCAAGCAATTGGGGGTCTTAAACTCAGCCAAATGTGTTGGTATCATTGGTCGAAAATCACAACTATCTTTTGACAACAAGATACTGCTCTACAAAGTAATCTTAAAACCAGTCTGGACTTATGGAATACAACTATGGGGTACTGCCAGCAACTCCAATATCGCCAATCTACAGAGATTTCAGAATAAGGTTCTGCGTGCCATCGTTGATGCTCCCCGCTGTGTCCAACGTAGTCATCCAGCGTCAGATCACGATAGGTTCGGTCAAGGAAGTGATCTCCCAACTTACCTCCCTATTCTGTAACTCATAACGACATCGTTAAATACCGATAATCGTTAAATGACATATTTTGATCAATCAGTGCTTGGATACAACGCATTTCTTTGGACTTATTGGTCCAAATATGTCACTTAACGATTATCGGTATTTAACCATGTCGTTATGAGTTACAGACTAGGCGGGTTAGTGATAAGTTAGATAAGAGTTAGAGTTATGATGCAAGTTTTAATTGGTTGGAACCAGTTTCAAGGAGTATATGATTTTATATAATTTGACAATTTAGTTTTGACTTTTGACATTATGCTTAAGTATTTCAGCATTTACTTCAGCCGTGTTACACTGATATTTTTTAAGTAAAATTTGTTACGAAGTGAGTGAGAAGTGCCAATTCAACCAATCAGAATTCACTGTGGTAGTTTATCTCTCTCACTTTGTAACGAAATTGTTATCAAATTTAACAAGTGTAAAACGGCCTTAAGAAAAGAACAAGTCGGGGCTTTTCGTTTCGTACATTTTCAAAAACAATCAAAATTAAAAGGTATTTGGAATAAGAAACGGTAAAATTTTGTATAATGGAGAATGCCAATTGTGTATTTGACATTTTCAGTATGTAATAGTTGTCCGATTTAAACCAAGAATTCTTAAACAATTTGCAGTGATACTGAAAATAATCTTCAAATTTAATTCATCCAAATTATCACAAGTAGGAAACGATAATAAACAGCTAGGTATTTTGCACATTACATGCAAATTTTCGAATAAGATTTTACAGTATCAACGTTACACACAATCTTTGGAAAGGAATCAGTAAAACGTACAGTGGTAAAAATATTGCAATGTGAAATTTGACGTCAAAATTGTTTGAATTACCTCTTTAAATTATAATGTAATATTGCATTATATGTTTCTTATGTATCATCTTCATTATAAACTACAAATATAATTTCTTAAATAATACGATAAATCTATTTGTCATGAATAAATAAAAAATTATAGGAGAAAATAATTTAAAAAAATCAAGTTGTTTTTGATATTGGATCCACATGGCTCAACTCTCATCTAAACATTTTATAGGAACTCTAATCGGCCCGCTCCCTATTTCGATACTTCCTATTAGTAATTTCACGTACATCTAGTAATCCTGTCGGAGCTTCTGAGATTTCCTAACATCCTCAGCAACTTATACACAATTTAATTACATTATGTAAAAGAAACGTAACTCTGACTTTCGTTCCTAGCTGTTAAATAAGTAATAAAAGGAAGTTCAGATGTGTGTCAAGGTGACAATGTGTGTAGTCAATAAAATAATAATCATAAAACTTTTATAATCCCATTTACTGCTGCCTTTATAAAACGTGGCGTTGAATTTCGTACGCAATGTCACAGCATGCTTTTAGGGTACATTTTTAATTAATTATAAACTATTCTGTAGAATTTTTGAAACATATCTTTAACGTTCATAATCTTACACGCTTTTTTTTTCTCTTTGGTGGAACAATTGTCAGTCATCCTCTATCTTATGTATGGTTATTGAGTTTTTGTTATTTTGCTTGTAACTATTAAATTATTATTTAAATATCATTTTGTTTATTCAATTGATACTTGTAATTAATTGGAAAACCGGCCGCCTAACCCGTTTCGACAATAAAAATTATAATTTTTTATGTTGACATCGCCCAGAAATAAAATTCAATGTGTGTTTGTTTATAAGTGTAACTACTTGTTCGCCTGTTTGACCGTCTACTCATTATAGTTGTGAGAAGCTATTACATGGCAATTTAGCATTTTATTGGGAAATCACTACTTTAGATTCTGAGTGTACATACGGACAACATGTATTTTACCTTGTTCAGATTTGTAATATAAAAGGTTAAAATTTGTAACGGAAAATTAACTGCGGCTTTATAATTGCAACTAGATTTAATCTCGTACAAGCTCCGTCATTATTTAACAACAGCTTTGTGTGTGATGCAAATAACGATCACTATAAACCTACATGGCAAGAATTGTGTATCGATTAGATGGAGATAAATAAAATCCATTTGCAACCTCTGACCCGTACCGGAATCGTGAGCAAGCGAGTGACAACCGGTCTGAAGGCAATCATGCATTCAAACTCCGCGGGTCCCATCAATAACATTGACGATATTTAACCTTTACGAACGAAAAGTTCTTTTGATCTCTTTACATCTCGATTAACTACCAAAACTCGTTACCAACAAGCGATCCGCTCTTAAATTTGTTTGTAATTTTAATGGTCATTTATGTTTGCTGGTTAAATGATTAAACATCCGATCCATTTACCAACATTTTTAATGATTTTAATTCAGATTAGACTTTTTACATTGGAGATCTGTAATGGTTACATAACTTTTCAGCGACATTTGTGCCGCACATGAACAGTTGTGTAATAGTTGTTGCATGTAAAATACTTTAGCGGTCAGCTAGTTATTAAATATGGTTTCTTGTTGCAGGTTATGAGTAAGCCGTGGATATTGTCACCAGATACGAATACGGGCGATTTAACCAAATTGTGCAACCACAAGAGGAAAATAATAGCAATGGCTTCACTCGGATGTAAACCACCTGATCCTTCTAAAATACCTAAAGGTAAATCACATATAAGTAACATTTTTAACTTTATCTGTACTGGATAAAATTTGATAGCCTGCTTCCAGTATACTTTGTTCGTATTGTCAACTTTTCGCCTTCTAGTTTAACTTTAAGCTTCAGCGTAAAACCTTAACAACGGTTATTTCAACAATAATTGTTAAGGGTTTAAGCTTTGGCTTAAAATTATGCTGGAATTGTACAACTTGGCATAAGTGTCGTAGATAATTTCAGTCCTGTCACAGTTAGGTCAAGATCAAGCCAAATATTGCAATATTCACTTTGTATTCATCAATTCACATTAGCATACACCTTTAGAATTACTACAAAGATGCTTTAAAAATTTGTTCTAGTTAATTTTTAATAAAAGTAACAATAATACCCAGTTCACAATCACTTAACGTAACGTAAATTAATCATTTGAATGCACTGTTTGTTAATACCGAGACATCAAAAATTATTTCAGTCAAGGGCGGTCATGAAATGGAAAGCGACTGTCTTAGCTTAGATTATCGTTTTCAAATAATAACATGCAAATGTCACCGAATGTGTTGTAGTTGTAACTTCTTTATTATTTTATCTCTAGAATTAATATTGACTAATTTGAAAAGCAAAATGGAAGAATTATAACATTTTTTCAGAAGAAAAGACAAATTAAAGTAACTGTTGGAACTGTCCTCCGCCTTGTTCAATGGATAAATTTACGCGCCTACTCATGCTAGCAAAAGCCTTTGCATTTCTGGCGTTATGGTTGCACATTTTTCAACAATCCTTTGTTCTAGTTCTTGCAAATTCTCTACAGCAGTTTTGAAAATTCTATTTTTTAAGTAAGGAAACACAAAATAGTCCATGACAAGGTGATCTCGGAGGAAATTCAACTTGTGTATATAAACTTATCAATCGGTCATCGAAAGACTCACGGAGAAAAGCTGTAGTGCCTCATGTCGTATGTGCCATGCACAATCCTGTTGTTTCTGTATCTCTCGGTATTGACAGTAAAATTGAAAAAAATAGGCCCAATTATTCTTCTGCGAGAGACTGCCATCCAGACACTAATTTTCTGAGCGTGTAGAGGAGATTCAAGAAAAATATGCGGATTGTCAGTGCTCCACATTCGCGTATTTTGTGAATTAACGTACCCAGAAAGGTGAAACTACGCCTCATAAGAAAAAAAAATGTTAAGTTTAACAGGTCGTCATTCATTAAATTATTGGCAAACCAGTGGCAATACGCTAGGCGTCGCGGTGTTCTTCCGGCAAGAGTGCTTGATATGATTGCATTTTATATGCATTATTATATTATTTTTCTTGCCCAAGTTCTTCTTCACAATCGTCCGGCAAGTTCCATATACCAGGGAATACACGATCCCAGATGTCTTAACACATGTACGCGCGTACATGTTCGCCGAACATCAACGTGCGTGTGTTGGCCCGAAAAACGCTTCGAACATGTACGCACATACAAAAAGTCCGTCGAACTGCGTGCGTTGATGTTTGCACGTACATGTTCGACCGTGTGGTTGCCATAACGCACATGTTCGCCACGGACTTTTTCAATGCAGTACGTCGGCGTCGTGCATAAGCTTTTCCACAGCACCTCAAAACAGCCAATTTATGATTTTTAATAAATAACTTTCCGACGATGTGTGGTGGCAGATCCTGCAATTGGAACTATTAAACTGGGGACTTATCACAGCTTTATCACTTTCATTTTTTTTGTATTTTTGTTTTACTATAATAGCGCATGCCACTGCCACCAAACATAACACTCCGGACATCGTCTTGGTTGATAACTGGACTATGATGTCTTAAGACATATTCGATCGTGTGTAGTATGGTACTATTTGACGTTGATGTTTGGCGAACCTGTACGCGCGTACATGTGTTAAGACTTGTTGGATCGTGTATTCCCTACTTATGAAAGTGCAATTTCTTGAGACAGACGTTTTAAGGTTTTCTAGGATCTTCTTCCATACGTTGACGAACGTCATTAACAACTTCTTCTGTCCGAACGCTTGAACTACCAGCACCTAGTTTCTCGAAACACATGAACACAATTTGTAAGGCACCCATAAAAATCCTTCGGTATTATAGCCAAGTCTGGGAAACGTTCTTGAAAATCATCCAAACATAAACGCTGACTGTATTTCCAAATTCCCTTAACAAGCACACCAGTTCGGAAATTGGATTCGATCATGTAAATCTTTTGTTCTGTGGTGAAAAACATAACGCAAAAACTTCAAAACACAAATTGCAAAATCAATAAACTCAAGAAACTATTAACAGCAAGTAAAACCAAGAAACTAAAGAAATAACAGCAAGTAAACTTTTTCAGAACTGCTTGACAAATTTTGACAATCAAAAAATGATTGATAGAATACACGAACCTGGCTCCGACAATCATTTTAAAATTCATGACTACCCTTGGCCAAAACAATTTTTGATGTCGTGGTATAAACATAGTAATTCTATATTTAAATGATTTACAAGTTCATAATTAAACACATTAATTAGTTTTAGTTTAAAATTTTAAGCATTTACATTACAAAAAAGAACATGCTGCAAACCTGTATGTACTTAGTGATTAATTTTGTTACGTTAAGTCATTGTGAACGGGCTTTAACTGTCACAATTAATGAAATAAATACACTATTCTGATGATTTAAAAAAGTTAACTCTGATCACGTACATTTATTGACAAACATCTTCAATTATCATTTGTTTCCTTTATTGTGGAATGATAAGAAAGGAAGGCTGCAGTTAAAGTTAAATCTCTCAAAGTTAATGTTTTCGAAGGGAAATTCAATAATAAAAAGGGCAGGAATATAAATAAGAATATTACATTCGATTCGCCGGTCTCGAATATCCATTTAAATGACAAATTTGGTGTCGGAGCTACAGTCGCTTGCTGCGAAGCGGAGTACAAGCACCCGCTGCCGATCGGCCCCCGTGCGCAATGCGGACACCTCGGATCGCGATGACAACGTTTCAGTCGACTTTATATTGTGATACGAATTCAACCCTTATCAACTAACGTGACAGGGAAGAGACGCCGTCCTCGGGGAGGAATTATTGATCCTGCAAAGTCTCCCGCTCCAGATATTCAAACAATCCGCGATTACCTAGTAATAGCCTTGTCCGATAAAGAATAGACGGAAAATTAGGGCTTTAAGTGGAAAGCAGGCTTCACGTAAACCGAGACGTAATAAATCGGGGACGTGCATTAAGTGATTTATTTTTTGTCATGAATATTAATTTTTTCTCAATGAAAGAAAATATATAAAAATTATATCAGAAGGTCTTTAAATCATATTGTTAAAATGAAGGAAAATTAAAGGGCCGCTGAGTCGTTACATAAGACCTTCGACTCCAAGTTCTACCAAAACCTGACTCCAACTCTTATAAATCAAAACTAAATACACATATTAATTATTAATTTATTTATTGAAAGCAGGCAACATATAAATCTGTTAAAGAATGGCTTCAAAAATCGCAGCTATATCATTGTAATTCTTATTAAAGAAAAAATCTTATATTTTAAACTTATATTAAAGCCGAGAAAGTGAAATTCTTGACGTTTTATTTGTATCAAAAGGTTACATAAACAAGGAATCGGAGTTTTATCGACTCCCGTTTCTGTATCTTGGGAGTAATTTTTTTTTTGTTTTTGTCCAGCACTCTTTTATAACCTCATCTATGCCGCTTATAAATAATAGCAGTTGGCTTAATATCCCTCTTTGTCTCACCCCTCCGTATTTTTAAAGGTTCCTGAAGTTTTGTTTCTTATTCGTATTCATTGTATTGTCATGTAAAGCTAAGTACACACTAGAGGAACAATCGGGAATTTTTAGTTGCTGTTCCATGTTCCTTGAAAAAGTTACCGGTAGTTTCCGAAAGTTTCTTTAAGTACCTTCATGTTTCTGTTTCCAATAACAAAAGTTACTGTTTGTTACGTGTTTCCATCTGGAACGGTAAATATTAAAGGAAAATGGGAAGCAAGCAGCAACACGCAGGAACAAAAAAGGAAGTTCCTTCAGTGTGTACCTACATCTTGTCACTAAATTCGGTAACGGCCAGGCTTGTAGCAAACAACACCATCTTGTGCTTGAACTTTTGAAGAATCATTTGTTTTAAAATGTGTAGCAAAGTAAAATGGGATAGTGACCTCATTATTAAATTAATTGAAGTGTATAGAAGATGTGAATGTCTATTAATCCCTTTGGATAGTAAATATAAGTCTAGAAATGCAAAAGAAGGTGCATGGAAAAAAATATCTGAAGATATCGTTGTAGATGATATTGTAAAAATAAAACGAAAAATGAAAAACTTGATTGCCTCAATCATGACTTTCTACAATATTATCTCGCGTGTGTGTGTGTACAGATTGTTACGAATAACAATTTACAACAGTTGAACAGAAACAAAATTCAGATGTTTCTCTATTTTACTACCTTTAGTGTGGACCAAAAATTTCCATAAGTAAACGAAAGTTGAAAACTTTTGAAACATTTAGCAACGTTCAACAAAATGTTCCTGTATGTTCCTCCAGGGTGTACTCAGCTTAAGCTGCGTATCCCATTAAGGGCCAGTTGTACAAAGTAGGTTTAAACTGACGCTCAACTGAACCAGGTTCAAAGTGAACAAAATCGCATCAAATTTTATTTATGAATGCATTAATTGCCATGTGTCATTAAGATCCTATGCGAATTTGTTTACTTTGAACCTGGTTCAGTTGAGCGTCAGTTTAAACCTACTTTGTACAACTGGCCCTAAAAGTTCATCTCCTACTCCTTTATTTTTTAGATTTCGCCATATTCGTATTCCTGTTCACCATATTAAACAGTTTTTTCATATCAAGGAATGCTGAAAATATTTCGTTATTTTTTATAAAAACTGTTTCTATTATTTGCTGTAGCGCAAAATTGTGATCCTAGATGCTGTGCACTGGTCTAAATCCGCTTTGTGCATCTGCTAGCTTTGGTAAGTTTATGTTCTAATATTATTTGGTACACTTTTAATCCTAATTATAGAAGTAATATTCCTCTATAGTTCGTACATACCCTTGAATCTCCCTTTTTATGCAGTTTCAGGATGGTAAACATTTTCCATTCAGGAATTTAATTAGCCATGCCACAGTTAATATGTCCAGTATTTTTTTTCCTTTTTATCTTAAAATGCTTCAGTAATTCTGCATCGAGTCCATCGCACTCTGCAGCTTTACCTATTTCTAGCTTATTTGTTGTGTTATTTTCTATCTCTTCATCTTCACTTTCTAATATTGTATTTTCATTATTTAATAATTAGGTTATAATTTTTGTTTCTTCTGTAATAATTTCTGCATCAAGGTCGTTTATCAGTTAAGTCTTACTCCAGTTTGTTTCCTCATATTTTTAAATGTCCTGTAAAATAAAATACGGTATGTAAATGCAAAGTGCAGAGAAAAGGTTTGAAGAAAGCAGTGAAGGAAACGAAAAATTGTAAAACAATTCACTGCTTTCTTCAAACCTTTTCTCTGCACTTCGCATTTACATACCGCATTTTGTCAAAATTGAGAAGAAGTTTGAAGTTGCAAGTATAATATTTGAAATGTCTGCAAACTGAATTTTATAATCGTTGGTGGCAGTGAACAATACAAAAAAGTATTTTAAAAGAAATATCTTCGTTCTTAAAATAATATAATAATTATTATAAAATAATAGTCTGAGTTCAGTTAATCTTTTTTTATTCATTGTTACTGCTTTATCAATATGTTTTATTTAGGGTGGGTTTACAGAAAGCAAATCAAATACTTAATTTCGAATTAAACTAATCACGACTAAGTTGCCATAAGAATTACATTGCGAACTGTCAAACTAACAACGTCATTAAAATTTGATTGCAATTAAAGTATCTGTAAACTGGGCCTTAAAAACAAACATTCTCTACTAAGTTAAAGTTATTAATATTATTGGAAGCAGAAGAATAAAGCAAGTTTTGTGCTGGCGTTTTATTCGCGTCCTAAAATTAATAGCGCTTTCCCGGGTTATTTTTGTTACGATGTGGTTGAACAAACTCAAGCTGACATGTCTCCACGTCTTTATGTTGGCAGTCCTGCTGCGCTTCCTGATATCTCAGAATTTATATCCCGCTATATTCATGACTTGGCCGTTATCTCAACCGAGCTTTTTGTGAACTTAAATGTTATCGAGGAAAATGTAATTGCAGCCCTTCTTCATTCGTTTTGATTCATTGTGACAAGATAACGAAGAGAAAATTCAGTTTTCTCAGACTGGTGATAAATTTTATTTTATATAGGTGTAACCTTTATCAGTTCCTAGAAAATAATTTCTAATTTAGTTCATGAAATATCCAGAATTTTAATTATAACATATAAGTAAGTCAATTGAGGAAAATGTTTTTTAACTAAAAAGTGAAACTACATACATTCATCTGAATACTCATTCAAAATATCCCATTGAGCCAAATGAATAAAACGAAGCAAATGCTTTTACTTCTGTTATAATTTTTTTCTAAGCTTAAATACGTCGAAAAAGTTCGAATGCAAATCATTACACGATTCTATTTATTAAAATTTTTACTACGTTACAGGCAGAATTATTTAGAATTTCATTTTTCTTCGAATATTTGCAGTTTTCAATGAAAAATTTGAAGTAAAAGCATATGCTTCGTTTTATTCATCTGGCCCATTATTCAATGCTTTGAACTGACGACAGTATTTTTATGCTCGAGTTCTAATTACCTACGTAAACAATCGAAGGCATCTTTGTTAAGGTTTTATCCCAATGTCTGTTTTTACTTTAAAAAAATCACTTTCCATGAAGAAGAAGGTAAATTTAGACGACTAGAAATTAGACGTATCCAGTGAAATACATGAGAAATCTGTAGACAGACAATGCGTTCATGGTTCGTAGATCTCATTTGCATCTCACAGCGGTGACACATCTGCAAGGATATACCGTGCGTTTAACGAGCAAAGTAAATTTCTGATACGTATCTCTGTTACACAATGTAGTTTCTTTGTTTGCTAATTAAAAGCTGATACAAACTCCTTGTAGAACATGAAAAAATGTCTGCACTTACATTTTATTAATGATGTATAAGAATTCTTTCAGAAAAACGTCCAAGCCTCTCTTCCTCAACTTCCCGTATTAAATTATGTTGCTTGCAATCATTTAATTGCGTAAAACATTAAATTTTACAAATATAATTCAATACGAATTGTAATTTAAGTAGTGCTGTACAGATGTGTGATTTTTATTTAATAAGGCAAATTGTGGTATTAAATTGTTATATTACGTCTTCAGTTTTATTTCGAAACATTAGTTTCTTCAAATGTGCATAAAATGCTCATTAAGATTCCTCATTTGTCATTTTCGTTTTTATTTGCTATAACTTTCATGTTGCATAATGCACTAGTTATTAAAAACATTGCAATACCCAGAGGGAGCGATTAGTTTAATGTTATTTATACATCAACAAATGATTAGTTTTCCGGTCTAATGCATTAGACAGTTCCGGTAGAAATCTTTTATTGTGAAAATTTTAGATGATTTTTTCGTTTAAAAAAGTTTTGTGTTTGGTGCGATTTGTTGTAGTATTAAGTCGTATGCCTAGAGTAAGCGACGAGGAAATTTTGTTACTTTGAGTGGGGTCGAATTGTGGGTATGAAAGAGGCTAGTTTTATTTTTGAATTTAGAAAGACCTGTTTCATGCAAAACTCATAGATATAATTTAAAGTATTTGTAGATGTCTACATACCACAAGTGTTACAGTTAACAAGCAGGAGATATAATACTTTTAATGATCACGATTTCTGCCTACATGTCCAGTGGATTAGAAAAAAAATGCCTAAGGCAACAATGACACTCGAGGTGTTACGTAATTGACTACAATACAATGGTACAGACCAACAAGCGCGATCAGAACACGGGGGTCATCGGTGAATGACCGAACAGTCTGTGCTCCTTCGGGATGCTCGCTTTTGCCCCTCACGCTGTCTTCACGGAACGGGCCATCGACCCAAATCAATTGCCTTCTCGTATGCGGAGCCAACAATACCTGTGATTAATGTACCACTAAACGGTAACTTTCTACTCGACTACGCCCACTCGCTCGCTCCCTCATGCATTCTGTGCCTTACACACGCTCTAATGAGATTAACACTGATCTCTTCATTAGCCGTTAATTCTATTTAATGGATTGTATCTAATTGATTTTGTTATTACACAGTGTTGTGCCCAAATGAACATAATTATTATTGATGATTGGGTGTTTGCTCTAAACCAGAATCACTGTGGTTAACTAGGGTAGGTATATTAGTTAGTAGTGAGAATCGATTAATTGCAGAAAACCACAACTGTTGCAAGTTACTTATCATATAGTCATTTTTATATCGCGATAATTTTGTGATCTTTATCCCTCTTTTGTGAGAAGCTTTGTCCTTCAAGTTTAACCTTACTAATTTTCTTCAGAAAAAAACGTAATAATTAAATTATCCACCGCCGAATTCATTAAATTTTAAAACTCTATACCTGATTCTATTTATTACATTTCTGAAAGCTAAGACATATTCATTCCTTCAAACTTTTTGATCATTTGTCGTTTTAATTCCTTCAAATTATTTATAGAAGTTTGAAATATTGAAGTTTTGATGTAAGGCATTCTTTGAATTTTCAAATGGAACACCCTGTATTTTTTTAATGAAATAGATTTATTTTTTCATAGGCTCTAATTATTATTAAGGGTATTATGTACGTAAAATCATTATTTACGATGATATTAATTAATTAACTTAAATCAAATTCTGCTGATCAAAAATTTTAATACTATTTGATATTTTTTGTGAATTTCTTCTCGATTTAAAAGAGAAAAATAATCGAGTTGTTTCCTTCCGGGGTCTGATATTTAGGAAAATTTTGGTAGTGAATTTGAATACATACAGGAATGAACAAAATTCTTGTGCAGGGTTAGTTACTAAGGCTGATGTACACACTATCAATGACGTAAATGAAACAATACAAACATAACTTGTAAATACTAGAAACGCAGAAAAAACAAACGGTAATACAAATAAAAAATATGGAACATACGAATTAATAAAATTAGTCGATAGGTCAGTTATGGTAAAGGTTTTTTTGTAAACAAACCATCAATGACGAACAAGAAAAAATTATTATAACGTAATGAATAATACAAGCTGGAAAAGCAAACGGGTAACACAAATGAAAATGAAATAAATATCAATAACCACGTCCTCTACGGGGTTAGTTAGTAACATAAATCAAACCATTACAAAATGTCATAACATAATAATGAATAATAGAAATTAAAAAAAAAAAAAACAGTAACCAAAATAAAACGAAGTGAATATCAACACAAAGTTAAGATTATCTACAAATAGATATCCTATGCGCTTTGAATGAACAAAGGA
The DNA here is from genome assembly GCA_033060865.1 of Dorcus hopei. NCBI lineage: Eukaryota > Metazoa > Arthropoda > Insecta > Coleoptera > Lucanidae > Dorcus > Dorcus hopei. The sequence goes on along the minus strand of CM065423.1, from coordinate 7,294,834 downwards.
AAACAAAAATAAATTATTGCACGCTATTAGAAAACATGTTCAAAATGACCACCAAATTGTTCAATGCACCTTCAAACGAGTGGCTTACATTTCTAAGAACATTCATATCGATATTTTGAAAGGCTTCTCTGATTCTAATTTTCATATTCTCTTTAGTAGTTGGAGGTATGCTATAAACGAGTTCTTTCACATAACTCCAAAGAAAAAAATCCATTTTTGTTAAATCGGGTGATCGAGAAGGCCATCTTATTAGTCCACCTCTACCAATCCATCTTTGAGGGAATTCAGTGTTTAAAAGTTGACGAATGTTTGCTGTATTATGGACTGGTGCTCCGTCATGTAAAAACCACATTTGTTGGCGCACATTCAAAGGCACATCTTCTAATAAAATACGAAAATCGTTCATTAAAAAATGAAGATAAGCTTGTCCATTTAAATGACCTTCAAAAAAATGTCCAATGACATGATTTCCAACAATACCTCCCCATACATTTAATGACCAACGGTTATGACTTTTTGTTTTAGTTAGGAAAGGATTTTGTGTGGCATAATAATGAAAGTTATGACGATTGACGTTGCCATTTTTATGAAACGTTGCTTCATCTGTGAAGAGCACAAATTCGAAGAAGTTTCTTTGCAATCGTATTTGGTCCTGCGCCCAAGGTCAAACGAGTTTGATAATCAGTCGGATTCAATTCTTGTACTAGTTGAATATGGTATGGATGAAATCGATGTTTCTTCAAAATTCTTTGCACAGATCTTCTATTAATTTCTAACTGTCTTGAAATTATTCTTGAACTCCCATGAGGATCTTCAGCCACAGTCAAAAGAAGTTAGTTTTCTTCATTCAAAACCGGTTTGGTTCGTTCATTTTTTTTTATAAGACACAGACCCAGTTTCGTTAAACCGTTGCATTAAGTTTTTGGAAAGTTCTTTTATTTGGTTGTCTTATATCCGGATATCTTTCTTGATAAATTCTTTGTGCAAGTAAACAATTTCTATCACTTGCGCCTAATACGTAAATCATATTGATCATTTCTTCTTTAGAGAAATTCATTTTCGACGTTAAATGGAGCCAAAAATTTTCGATTGATTTGAAAATTATTGACGGTTACTCTGAAACACGTTTCTTTTTCACGCCGCCTACAAAATTTCACTTAGTAGATGTGAATCGGATAATTTATTTAAAAAAGCCGTATATCATCGTAAATAATGATTTTACGTACATAATATCCTTAATAAAAATTAGAGCCTATGAAAAAATAAATCTGTTTCAGTAAAAAAATACAGGGTGTTCCATTTGAAAATTCAAAGAAAAAGGTCCTTGAAAATCATCAAATTTGTTCGCCTAGGAAAAACACCCTGTGTAGAATATTCAGACTCTGTGTTCAGGGCAACCTTTGTACTATGCAACTGCCAAATTTTAATTTCCTAGAAGTAATATTACGGCTACTGTGATCATTTATGTTGTAACGTAATATTTTTAAATTTCATAGATTTTCGCCTATAAGTTCATAATTCTGCATCAAAAGTCAAATTTCTTTTATTTATTGGGAACCTTATTTAACGTGGAATTTAAAAATAAAAAAATATACAGGCTGTTCCATTTAAAAAAAATTACAACAGTAGAGTCACTCATTTATGGAACGCCCTGTATCGTTGAAAATAATTTTATAATACGGACTTTTTAAGGCCATATAACTTTTGTATGAAACGTTTTCGCTTTTTATGTTCGGCAAGGGTGATAATTAACTTTGTCACACTAATGTGCCACCCTGTATGTGCCGCCAATACAATTCATTATCAAATAAAGTTGACATTTTTATTGTAAGTAGCTGTAAGAGTTTTCGTATGAGTTGTAAGAACGCTATTATTGGTTAATCGTTTTTATGATCATATCAGTTGTGATTATATTATATGCGTATTTCTATAAATTATACGATATACTAAACTTAGATAATTATTGTAGATTTTCTTCTTTTTATGTGCCCCTTTTGGACTGTAGTCTGTTGGGATAATAAATTTAATTAATTTATTTATTTAAGTCGCAAGATCGTGCAGGCCAGGGAATTTCAGTATTTCTGTTAATAAGTCTGTTGTCAAAGAATTGTCTAAACGACAACTCCACCCATGGAACGAAGACTACCGTAACTCATTTTATATTAATCTGAGAAATACAGGTTTTAAATTTTTTAAAAATAATTTCATTGTAAATATTTGCCCCTGTCGCCATACAATTTCTGTAGTATAGAGGGTTATGGCTTATCCAACAGTACATTGATGACAAGAAAGTATCCAGATTATATCCAAAATATCCAGATACCACATACAATACAATTATTTTAAAATACAACATATACCTAAGTTGTTTTTAACATAACCATTTATCATTTCATTGTATATGTACGCAACCAACATAAAAAATAATTGGATTAGATGATTGCACACAATAAAAGTAAAATATATTATAGACTACGTATACAGTGTATTGATATAATTATTTTGAAAATTAACATAGGGATATGTTGCATTTTAAAATAATTGCACGATATAAGACAAACACTCCATTTAGTGAGTTACAATAGTCACCGTTGCATGGGTCGTACTGTAAAGAGTCAGCTGTAAAGGATGTCTTAAAGTTAGGAAGAAGTGCGCAAATTTGATAAAAAAAAAATTACAACTTAGTTATTATATATTCTTGTGAATGGGAACATCGTACAACGAATTTCTGTAAATTGATATATAGATTAAGAATAACTTAGTTATTATTAATCTTAAATGTATTAAGTGTAGTATTGTTGGAGAGCCAGTGAAAAGGGCTAACCACTCATGTATTAACACGAAACTTGTACCGTAAGTAAAGCCTGTTGATTTAAAATTTCCTTAAATGAAGAAATAATTAAAAGAAAACTTGTACAACACTTATTCAAACTTTAAGTTACAAAACATTATTTTTCAACATAATCTCCTTCCTTTTCTAAACATCTGTGCCATCTTTGAACCCATCGCTCAAATCCACGTTGGAACGAAATTTATCCGTACTTTTCACCCACTGTTTTACAGTCAGTTTTTTGTCCTCCAGTGAGTGACATCTGATTCCTTTTAACTTTTTTCACTTAGTCAAATAGGAGAAAATTCGACGGGGCTAAATCGAGACTAAAAGCTGGATAGGACATAATTGACTATATGAATTTCTGGATTGTCTCAACCGTGGTAAACGTACTGTGGGGTTTTGCATTGTCAGGGTGTAAGACAATGTTATATACATTTTTGGTTTTTTCTTTCTGGTGGTTTCCTTAAGTTTGTAACATAAGTATGTACCGCTCTCTAGCTGCGTTCGAAAATTATACGTAGGATGCATCTGGAGCGTACGATCTCATCTTTCTCAATCACGATTTTTAATCTATTTTGTATCTCGCTCATCCGTTTAAAAAAATCTTGTGTTTATAATATTTCCATGACAACAAGCGATCTTTCACATCCCACATTTAAGTAGAGTGTGAAAAGATCGCCTGTTGTCATGGAAATAATATAAACGCAAGATTTTTTTAAACGGATGAGCGAGATACAAAATAGATTAAAAATCGTGAGTAAGAAAGATGAGATCATACGCTCCAGAAACATCCGACGTATAATTTTCGAACGCAGCAACTGTTTATAGTGATGCGTGGTATTCAACAAGAATAACAACTTTTGGATGGGGTGATGATTTGTGACGCCATTTCCTTGATTGATCTTTGGTTTCTGGATCATACGTAGATATCCTCTCCAGATATCCTCTCCAGTCACTACATTGTCGAAGAAAAATGGTCTGTTCCTCGAGAGACTTTATGAGATAAGTCCAAATCTCCTTTCTTTTTTCCTTGAGTTTCTTGGTTAAGAGCTGGTTTTATCACCTCCAGTTAACTTTATCTGGCGATTAATTCCCATAGTAACGATTGTGATCACAATTGTTACTATAGAAATAAACCGTCAGATGAAGTTAACTGGAGGTGAAAAAACCGGGCCTTACTGACTTGGAACCCATCTAGGAGATATCTACCTTACAATATCCAAGATCATGTATTATCTTCTCAACAGCGCTGTGTCCACATCCCAAAGCATTAACAATGCTTCAAACAGGCACACGATCTTCACGAATCATTGCATCGATGCGCAACTTTGTTTCTTCTGTTTCAACATAATCGGTCTTCCTAATCAAAATGTCGGTTTCACCTGTCCTAAATTTGTTTACCTATCTACACACATTGCTGATACAATTATCGAATCACCATACACTTACCAAAGATTTCCATGAATTTCTGAAGATGAACAACCTTCTTTTTCCAAAAACTCTATCACAACTCTTTTTAATTTGCTATCTATATTAGAAATAGTTTTAATAACGTCGCAGTTTAATTCACAAGTGATACAAGAAACATGAAGTGACCATCGCCTGCCTAGATTATTTAATTTGACTTTTACAGATCAACAGGCAACAATTGCAGTACAAGCCTGGTATAATAGCATGTTTCATTAAAAGTAACCGATTAATTTGTTTACAATTTTTGAAAAAGGCTTTATTTTTGATAATGACCAACAGAAATTTAAAATTTGTGAATGTTTCAACCTGGTATAATTGAAAATAATCTGCAGGTAGACAAATACGAGACAACTCGACAACTGCTGAAAATAAGTTGTTATATCATTTTTTTAGTTCTTCAAATAATATTCAAATATCCAATAAAATATTAGTGCTCCAAAAGAAAAAATATATGAAAAAGAAACATTGTACAGTTAAAAATAATTTTAAATCGTGTAGAAAGCGAAACCACAGCTTTTGTTAATAACGTTTTTCTTTAAGTAAAATGTACTTAAAATACCATTTTCGCACTTCCTTGGAACTTTGGGACACTCTATACAACGTAGTCTCGTTCCATCCTGCTGAAAGTAGCTGCTAAGTAATTCATCGTCGTGGAATTAATTGAAAAACTTCTCTTCTCTTTATCTTCCTGTATTATAGACACAATAATGATCCAATTAAACGTCTTGCATTAACACCTGCCCAGATACCAATCTTTTCAACATGTAGAGCTGTTTCGACAAACATATAATGAGGACTCTCAGCAGATAATGTTCGAAAACCTTGTGAGCTATCATAATTTTGCTTATGAAACCAACCTTTCTTAGTAAAAAAAGTTTTCCTAAGTGCTTCTTAATTGTTGGTAAACACATTTAAAAACCGCTGCCAGATATGTAACTTTCCAAGAATGTTATATGGCAATAGTTCGTGAGTTGCTGTTAAACGATATGGGTATAGGTGCAGCATCCTTTACGTATTCAAAGTTTCTACAAAATGTTGACGCGCAAAAATATCATTTGGTTATTCATTACGGAATTCTCTAATGTCTCTTCCATCTCTACTAAATAAGGTAGTTTCCAACTCCGTTAACTTTTGTTCCGTTCCAAAAGTACCTTTCAATTATAAAACGTTTTCAATTTTTTTTTGTAAAGAGAAGACCATTCTACATATTATAATGTCAAATAGAAAGCTTGATTTTTACCTAAAAATAACAATTTTTAGTTTATAAACTAATGACTTACACAGGAAAGAGTGTTAGCTCAGCTAGATCAGCTGGTTATGACAAAGGCATTGACCGATGTACGAAGGCCATTTGATATCTAAGGACTATGAAGGGGATTGAATAAAAAGCTCCTGCGACCTCAACGCACTTTTTACATTTCGAAATTAAAGAATATAAACCGTCACAAAAATTTCTACTTCCAATTGTAACTTTCATCGTCCGCAAATCTTTGTCCACGAAGTTTTTTCTTTAAATGGTGAAATAGAGAATAATCATAGGGAGCCAAATCTGGGCTGTAAGGAGGGTGGTATAACTCTTCGAAGTCCTTCAGCGAATCACGAACAATGGCAGCTTTGCGCACAGAAGCGTTGCGCATTGTGGTGCAAAATAAAAAGTTTTTGCCCTGCCTTTTCAGGTCGACTTTTTTGATAGACTCTTGTAATTTTCTTAAAAGATTACTGTAATAAGTCCCTTTTACCGTAGTTCAGCAAAAGTTCTTTGGAATCCAAAAAAAATCATAGCCATCACTTTTTCAGCCGATGATAGAACATTAAATTTGTTTGGTGTTGGAGAATGGCTGTGCTTCCGTTGCACTGATATTTGTTTACTCTCAGAGTCAAAGTGATGGATCCCAATTTCGTTCCCTGTCACAACTTTCTCAATAAAGCTTTTTTTTGTCCCTTTACAGGCAACCAAAAGTTGCTGCTAACTTTCAATTTTCCGTTGTTTATCGAAAGAAGTGAACATTCGGAGCACCCACTAATGTTTAAAATCTTATCTGATGAATCCTAATTCAAGAGTTAATTTCTCTGCTTTTCGAATGTTTGCTGGTGTAACAGAGTTCAGGCGTCTACTGCAAATGTGGTATTCTAAAGATTTCTCACCCCTTTCAAATTTTATGAGATGGGAAAGCTTCATTGTAAACTGCAGACATCCTAATTTACCACTCACTAGTAGTTTAAAAAAATTGTAATTTCAACAGTAATAAAGTTATGTGAACGAGACTTGGCACAAAATCTTTTGACACTTCAAAGTATAAACAAGAAAATTGTTTTGGCCTTCTTCATAGTAAGGTACCTTAGATATCAAATGACCTCAGTAGACCAGCAGTTTACGAATCAATGCTAACTCCAAAACTTGAGAGTTTTTGAATATAAAAGGTACAATGTTCTTATAAAACAGCGGACAGGGCTAAATCTCAGAGGTAATTTACCACATTATTATTATTATTGTTTATCTCTGAAAAGTTCTTAATAATTCAAGCTTGCGCAATATTTATACTATTGATAATTTTAGCAAATATTCCAATGATTTATCACATTGAACAACAAAATGGATAGAAACTATTTTTTAATCGTAGTAACATTTTATATACAATGAGTTTTTTTTTTTTAATCCCTTACCTTGTGGTAATCAAAGCTTAATGCACTTCGAATGCCATCTAGGACATACTGTAATTAATTTACCTTTATAAAAAGTGATATTGTAGTTAAACTTACGTGTACTTTGAAAACACGGGCACAGATGATAATTTGTGTATTTTCGGTCCTTAAAAATTAACAGAGAAAAGTCGGATTATCAAGAGTTGTCAGTAAATTATAGCAAGTGAAAGTTTTATCAATTTGCTTATAATCATAGTTTGTCATTTTGGAGAAGTGATTTATCCGCAATAATTTTCTAATTACGATGAAACTTGAAGTCTGAAAATTTAATGAATAATCTCTTGGCTGTTAATATTTTAGTTTTAAATGTCCTCGATGAATGCATTTGCGAAAACATTTATAATTGGTTTTCGTAGTACATTTGCATGTGCAGGGCTAAATTAATGCGAGTAAAAACCGAGTTTACAACACGTACGAAAATAGAATTATTTATTTTTTGCAGTACGTGAAATGTTTCTACTCGTTCGCGAGATTGCCGTTCTTTATTTACACATACACATTCTATCTAAATTTAGAAATGAGGATAACCTATTTATTCAAGAACGCTAGAATGCTCTTGGATATAATTTACGTAAATAACTGCTGATATAATTAAGTAATTAATAAAGTGATGAGGTTAATAGTAAAGAGGAAGTATATATACGATAGATATTTTATGCAGCAATTTTGTTGTCTCTTTTTCAACATGAAATTGTCTGAACGTCGTTAGTTTTGTAACAATTTGCTGAGCAAAGAGTAAATGTGTTCAGTTATTGTCACAACTCGCTGAGTTTTTAGGTTATCTAGATGAGACTAATTTATCAGATCCTATTACGATGCAGAATTTCATTCGATGCATACAACGTTATGTTAATGTAAATTTAATGCTAATTATTGTACCTAGAAAATAACTAATTCATGCACATTATCTAATTTTAAGACCGTTTAATTAATTTTGACGACCTACTCTCCTTCCGTATAATTTACAACGAAGTCACCGTGTTTCCTTTTGTTTTCGTTCTTTTAATTGCATGCCTGCTTTATTTATGAATGACGATGCACTTCCATTATTCAGGACATTAAAACTTTGCTTTGTTTATTTACCAAATTTGTTGTTTTATAATTATAAGGCAACGTGGCTAGAATAATTTTATGTCAATTATTGTGCTTGTAACAATTTTTTCCTAATAAAATTGAGAATGTTTTTTTTTTAAATACTTTGAACGCCTTCATCAGAAATAGTCTCCCGATATTTTTGAGATTACTAGTAACAAGGTCATCTTTGTATATACAGGATGATCCTTAATAATCCCAACAAAAGAAAGCCAGTAAGAGAATCTATATCATAGATTACGAGAAAAATGTAAAGAAAAACAATTCTATTATGTCTCTTAGTTTTCAAGGTCAAAAATTGTACCCGAAACCATAGTGCTTCACTAACTATTACGTAGAACGAAAGCTATGTATCTAATAAAGCTTAATTATTTTTTTTATTACAATTAATAGGCCTATTCTGTAATTTTCTTCGAATCGAATCGGAATCTATAATATGAATCGGAATGTTTTCAAATCAAAATATTCAACCTCTTGAGTATGGTCTGTGGTATTCCGTAAAGAAGGTAGAACGTATCAGCTATTTAACATTCTATTTAACTTTTTTATATAGAAAACGAGCAGAATTATGGCTAGTTCGACTACGTTACGATCTGATTTGTCAGATTCGATTTGAGTTACAGAATACGGAGTTGTCGTATTGCGACTTTGACATCGTAATGTAAATTCCGAAAAGTTATTTACAATGAAGAAACTACGATTCAAGTAATTTAATTTAAAAAATGATGTCATACATCAAACCAAACGCGTTAGACTACTACCACTGTTTGACAACTGTTACCCATCAAATGTAATCGATTTAGGAAGTCATCCCTTTTTCGTCTTGTCTTCTTTCTTGAAAAAAATCAAAATCAACATCATGAATTTCTCAATTGGACACTCGTTATTGTTAATTCTGATAATATCGGGAGACAATTATTTCTTGTCTACATACATATTACACTCACATGTTAATCGTTCCATCTTTTCAGGGAGCAATTTTACAACGAGTCCAATTAATTATTGCTAAAATTTACGCTTCTCACTTTGCAGCAACGACATCATAAATACAGCAATTATAACTGAACCCCTAATAAAACGTTTTATATCGCCTTCCACAAGCAGTCAGTTGAACTGGTGGTGGTGCTTATTAACTGTAATTTATGGACCGCGCCGCATTACTAATAACACCGTACTATGAAAGAGCCGAATTTTTATTAATAAAATTACCGCCTTTGTGTTCAAGGCGATCTCTCTTAAATTATATCATGTCGAAATACACATCCAACGCGTTTTTCAACTCCGCTTTCTCGCATTGCTCGCTCGCTAGTTCAACGCGTCCACATTGTGAGAATCGGTTCTGAACGGTGATTAAGTAATGACGATTTCAAAATATAATTTTTTTCTGGAATTATCAATGTCTATTACAGTAACGATATAATCTTTTTTTAATAATAAGCTTTTGCAAGTTTATTCCTGTACATTCTAAAACGATTTTTGAATTGATTTCTTGCTAGGGGCCTGATGACAATAGCTGGACTTATTTTTGCAGAACATGATTAGAATTTTCCTTTTAAACCTTAAATCATAAAAAAGGAAGGATAAGTTAATTTTAAATGTAATGCATGAAACAACTAACAATAAGTAAAAATACTGAACAACCATGTGTGAGTCAGTTCAGTTTTATAAAATTACATAGTTTATCCCGATGAAATTTTAAAATGAAATACTATTCAATATCGGGTTGATCCATATGAGAATTCTTCCTTTGTAAAATTCTGGTAGATTGTGATTTTAGCTAGGTTTTAGTTTCATCGTACGACATTAGGCAATTCATATTGTTTTTCTTAAGTTCAGTATTATAGCCTTAGTTTAAAAGTGCAGTTTAATCTAAAGGTAAAACTTCAAATCAGTCTAATGATAATAATCTAATTTCAGACCAATGAGTGAAATTAAACACAAGTTAGACAATAAAATGAGAAAAACTCAAAATTAACCTCACTTATATTAACAGTAAGTTTACGCTTCTCTTCAATCACAGATTGTCATTTAAACTTAGAAGCTGTTGTCATCGGCAGGTATAAAACAGAAATATCTTAAAATCTGAAGTTTAACTGCCAAACTGCAGTTTAAACTAATGCTATAATATCGGCCCTTATTGATATCGAGAGGATGAACCTAGACAATTTGCTTACCAAATCAGTGTACTACATACACTGTGTCCACATTTCGATGCACACTATTGGTATCTCGGTTATTAAAAGACATAGAGCAACGGCTAAATGGGGAATGTTTTGCAGAATTCAATACTCGTGACAGATCTCATTTCAAATTCACCATAACTTTTTAAAATTTTAAGATAATTTTAAAAAAACCAATATTTGCCAATTTCAATGTTCCTCAATAACTCGATAACACCTAATGTGATCTCTTCTAAAGTTTTACAATGTTGAGACACTTTTTTAAGACAAAGCTTTTGATATAAACAGAAGCCCCCGATTGTCATTTGTTTTCAAGTTACTACTGCTAACTTTTGTTTTTCATATGGCAGCCATATTGGATTTTTGATTAGTTAGATAGTCTTTAAAAAGAGCTTTTCAATGATGTATAACATACCCGAAAATTTTTTATTTGTAGGGGAGATATTAACAAAAATATAAATTAATTTCTAATATGAAATTAGTAGGATCCGAAATTAAACAACAATAAGAAAAGAAAGCTTAAAGATATGCTAAGTAATACTGAAAACGAAATAGGAAACGATAAGAAAAGTCATAAAAGTAAAAAGTAAAGAAAGAGTACTAAATGCTCAGCTTTACTTAAATAAACTGTTCAATATGACGACCATTCTGATCCACACACTTTTGATACCTTATTCTAACAGAATTACAAACTCTACGAAGTGTGTTTCCGTTTAATGATCTTAGTACATCCACCACTCTTTCTTCTAAAATTTCTCGAGTTTCTGGCGGTGCAAAATTAAATACTTTGTTTTTAGTGGTACCCCATAAATAAAAGTCAAGCGGGGTAAGATCAGGTGATCTCGCAGGCCATTGCACTGGTGCATTATTTGAAAGCACTCTCTCATTAAAGTTTTCTCTCAAAAAATGTTGTACGTCACGAGTGTTATGGGCCGGGCAATCATCCTGCTGGAACCAAATGTTTTGCATGTTCTCAGGATTAATAATTTCTCTCAAAGCAGGTATTATCTCGTTTGTTAATAGCTCCACATATCTGTTACCAGTCAAATTGTAATCAAAGATGAAAGGACCTATTAAGTGATTATCTAAAATGAAACTAAACCCAAAAAACAAAACAAAATATAAACAAACTGCATACCAATTAAACCGCACCAGACATTAAGACCAAATCGAACTTAAAATCTTCTTTGATTTACCAAATGTGGATTTTCAGTAGACCCATGATGATAGTTATGCCTATTGAACACCCCGCAATTGGTAAATCGTGTTTCATCTGTCCAGACTATTTTCCTAGGAAAATTAGCATCATCTTCACATTTTCGTAGGTACCACCTACTAAACTGTAATCTTCGGTGATAGTCATTATCGTTTAAACCTTGTACAATTGTAGGTTTGTAAGGGTGGTATTTGCTTTTCTTCAAGGTTTTGTGAACAGTCGATTTTGGAATTCCAGTTTCACGAGCCACTCGGCGAACTGATGTGCTTGGATTGTTCGTAACATTTTGCAAAATATTATTTCGACGTAAAACAGCATCACTAACTTCGTAGTTAGCTCTTTTTTGTTCGAAACTTCCAAAGTTCCGTAAATTGCTAATTATCCTTCCAAACATTGTCCTGTGAGGTTGTTGTCTTTCCGGAAAACACTCAGCGTAACTCGTACAAGCATTTTCAGAGTTTCTATTTGCTTTGAAATACACTTCCAACATATCAACTTTTTCATCATTTGAATATTTATGTGCCATTACATCAATACTTATTAATGTTAATATTTAAAAATAATTACTTATCAATAATTACGAATTACGAATACACAAGATTTTAATTAACTAATCTCTGTAGCACTAATTGTAATTTGACAGCTTGTCATTTTGTTTCACGCGGATGTTTAATTCCATGGCTTACTAATTTTATTGGGCAGTCTGTTTTTTGTTAATATGAAATTAAACATCAGTAACATTTCGTTTTTACAGTATTACTTAGCATATCTTTAAGCTTTCATTCCTTATTGTTGTTTAATTTCATAGCCTACTAATTTCATATTAGAAATTAATTTATGTTTTTGTTAATATCTCCCCTACAAATAGAAATTTTTCGGGTATGTTATACATCGTTGAAAAGCTCTTTTTAAAGACTATCTAACTAATCAAAAATCCAATATGGCTGCCATATGAAAAACAAAAGTTAGCAGTAGTAACTTGAAAACAAATGACAATCGGAGGCTTCTGTTTATATCAAAAGTTTTGTCTTAAAAAAGTGTCTGAACATTGTAAAACTTTAGAAGAGATCACATTAGGTGTTATCGAGTTATTGAGGAACATTGAAATCGGCAAATTTTGGTTTTTTAAAATTATCTTAAAATTTAAAAAAGTTATGGTGAATTTGAAATGAGATCTGTCACGAGTATTGAATTCTGCAAAACATTCCCCATTTAACCGTTGCTCTATGTTTTCTAATAACCGAGATACCAATGGTGAGCATCGAAATGTGGACACAGTGTATACTGGATTATGGTGGGGTTAATGTGAATTACAACTGAGGTATCTAATCGAAAATGATGATTTGAGGCAAATCCAAACAAAATGCTCACTTCATGCTTTTTTATGTCATTTGTGAATTAAACTGTCACGTTATTAGGACCTTAAAACTATGGACAGCAAATTAAACAAAGAACTGTAATAGAGTTTTTGAAAAAAGAAGGAAACCTCAGAAATTCATGGAAGGCTTTTAAAAAGTGTATGGTGATTCGACAATTTTGTTGATATCAGCAATGTGCGAGGAAGGGTAAAATTTAAGGCCAGTGAAACCGATATTTTGAATAAACGACGATCAGAAAGACCGATTTCTTTTGGAACGGAAGTAACAAAGTTGCGTATCGATGCAATGGATTCTTGAAGATCGACGTGTGACGGTTTGGAATATTGTTAATGTTCTGGTATGTAGACACAATGTTGTGGAGAAGATTGTAAGGTATGTGCTAGATGGGTAACTTCAGTTAACCAGTGAACTCAAGGAAAAAAGAATGGAGATTTGTGCTAATCTCATGAACTCGTGAAACCATGAAAAATATTTCTATCGAAAAGTACGTACCTTGCATCAAAAACGTAAAATTATGCAAAAGTATTATTTTTCGGTAAATAATAAAATTTCTAAAGGAATAATTAATCTTTTCTATTATTTTTCCGATTATGAATCTCGGGAGTTCTCATCCAAAAAAAAATTGTATTTTAAAATTAAGTTTTGGTTTGTGAAATTTTAAAAAAATCATTTTTTGCGGTAATTAAAGAAAAAAACGTTATTTTTTGACTTTGAGATTGTTCAGTAAGTTAAAACTAATACACGATAAAAAAATCTCATTGAAATCTTGATTAATTTCGGAAAAATAACAATTTTGGAATTTGCGCAATTTTGAAAAACGCTATTTTCTAACTAAGTAAAAATCACTCGGTATATCTGACGGGCTAAACAAATTTTCAGACAAGCATAAATTATATATTAACGAAGTATTTCTTAAGCAGGCTTTTTACACGATGCAATTTGTATTGCAGCAAGACGCAATTTCTATTATACGCATGTTAACCTCAATGAGGCCACTCAAATGTAAAACGCTGTAAATATTTGCATTCTGAAATTGATAACTTTCATTGCAACTACTCAGAAATAGCTTAAATATACAGCCGCGAGTAATAGTTATTTATGTACCAAGATGGCAAAGTGGGACTTTGCTGCCGTTGTGCATACAACATACAGCATGCAACATTTTTTCGACTACCATTTATTTTTGACGTGTTCAAAACTTGCAGATTTATATCTATCATAAATTTTTAAAAAAATTATTTCGTTTACCGTTATATACGTTATAAACAACGCTGGCTTTTCGATGACACCAAAAGATGCGACGCGAGCGCAAAAATGTTGTTACTTTTTGAGTTGATTTGAATGACAAAAGAATTGGACATTTAATTGGATTCGACGATAATGATGCAGGCAATGCTTTTTACAAATTACCCAAAAAGAATTAAAAATCATACTAATTGATCCAAAATAAAAAGATTTCAACAGCATTATTGAAAAATAATCCAATGTAAAACAATTAACACAACTATGCATATTGAAAGTCATGAAAAATTTCTGATACTACATTGCCTGTATTTTGTTAATTTTAATACGCTGATTTCAAATTTGCTCTACTTTTTTCTCTAACATATCAGAATTTTCCACAAAAGGAGGTTGAATATTTAAAAGAAAAACTCGACGTTTTGACATTAAAAATACATATTAAATTGGTGCAATAAAATACAAAGTTGAAACCTATCCTTAAATATAAATATGAAATACCTCTTAAATCTAAACTACAATGAACTATCCCGCGATTAGTTAATTCCGGTGTTACAATGATCTTTTCAAACTTTTTCTCATATGTTCATATCCGTCATCACCCTTCTTTAGCATCCAACAATAATCAGCTAGCATGTTAACATTCCACCTCCATTGGTACCTCTTTTCCATATCTTTGATATCTTAGTAAAATCTTTCACCTTGCTCTTCACTAAATGTTCCCAAATTGTCTGGGAAATAGTCGAAGTGCGAATGTAAAAAAATGTACCTTTAGAGTGTGTTCGTAAACTCTCTTGGGTTTTCCTGAGTAATACTCTTTCTCTCTCATATAAATGATTTTGTATATTTTGCTTTTCATTTTATTCACTTCAAGCGTTACCCATGGAGCTATTACACATTTGTAATAGCTCTCCATGCTTGTTTTTCTGTATCAGTCATCGTTGACACAAAGTTTATATCTTTTATCAATTTTCGTATATCTGGCTCAGTAAATATGCCTTCTTTTACTTTAGCGTCAGATAATGTTGAGAATTTTGACCTGAAATACTTGAAAAAGTTTTCTTTCACAAATTGCTTCATTAGTTCCACAATTCAAAAACTGTAGCATGCTATTTAAAGTAAGCGACTTGATAGCGACTTCCGGTATAAGCGGAAGTGTCTTGAAGTCAGTTTTGTTTTATTTGAAAAGATCCTTTTGAAATATCTCTGCTCCGTAAATTTCAAATTTCTATCTACTTTTTTTCCTTGAAAACTTTTAATGAACCATTTGCGTGAATAACCCTATAGAGATAAGACCTTTAATCAATGTTCATTGCATTGCCTCCGCGTAAAGCCTGCTTTAGTCCTTGTTCACAATGGACGTAAACCTTAATAGGTTCCATACAACGCATGCAAGTGCTAACACTTGCCTGCACAGTTCTAGGCTCGCGAGCAAGTGCGTGTGTGTATAGGGCAAAACTGACAGCGCGTTCAGTTCCAAGCACGGCACGAAGCGAATCTGTCCGCGTCTGATTTTTCGAGCAAGTGCGAAGGTAAGTGCGTCTGTGTGTGTCCAATTCGCGCTTACGCTCGTACTTGTGATGACTAATGTTTTCTGTTTTGTAGACAAATATATTTTTGTATTAATTTTCAAAGTTATGTTACTTTTATTTCGTAAAGTTTTTAACAAGAATCTGTGGTTTTGGTGGAAAGTAGAGAAAACAGCTTTTTCTACTTGTTAGATATTAGATTAATTTTATAGTTAGCTTAGTTTTTAAGTCATAAGTTCGTATGATTATTTTTTGTACTCATTTATTCCGCATGTTAATTTAGCATAGTTCAATCACCCACAACGTCAGGTAAGACCCGTAATTATTCATTTGGCGTCTTAAATGCCGGGAGTTTCCTAATCTGCCTGAACAATAAAGCTGGATTTCTCAGTCCTAGTTTAACTTTAAACTCCTGTTTATTCCCACGGTAGCAATTATAAAAACAATTGTTTCTATGGAAATAAACAGGAGTTTAAAGTTAAGCTAGGACTGAGAAACCCAGCCTAAGTGTTAACACTTACCTGAATAGTGTGTGGTCAAAATTTGATTCGCACTTGCATGTGTATGGCCCGCATAAGGAACGTAAACCTTAAATAACTCGTAATTCGTAAAAGTGATTTCAAGTTCACAATGGCAGTAACATGGTGTGTAGGCTTTAGGAATTGTAAACAATAATGTAACCTCAAAAAATCAAATCACAATTACTACTGATACGTATATTATGTCCTCGAAAACATAGAAGATGGGTGCGTACAACCTATTAATATAAACCGAGAAAAATAAACGGAGAATTTAAGGGACTGATAATTATGAATTTATGAATTTATTCCACGAATAACTTTACGAATCACCATGGAAACCATTCACAAAAGTCAAGTTATTTGCCAAATAACGTTATCGGGAACTTTATTAGGAGGTGAAAAGATCGAGCCTAAATAAAGAAGGGTCCAAGGTGATTTTTCATTTGAGATTTCGGCGATAAAAATTTTAAAATACCAACTTAGTTTATGACAACTTATGAACACCATATTCCCTTACGTAAAAATTACGTAAAGTTGAACTATTTTCAACTTTACGTTTGCCTTACATACAATCGTAAATCATTCGTAGAATGTAAATTTACGTTTTATCATTATGAACATTATCATTTAATTTCCATTGATTTAACTCTGTTTTACGTATATTTTACGTTCTAATTCTGTTTTACGTCCATTGTAAGAGAAGGACTTAAGGTTTCGGGATTTAAATCATAGGTCAATTTATGTAAAATATACTAAGGGCCAGGTTTCGTAATCGAATTTAAAGTCACTTTCAGATGTCAAAACAAATATGAAAACACATTTGTTTACACATCTGAATGTGACTTTAATTTTAAAGTCACCTTTAAATTTGATTATAAAACTGGCCCTAATTATTAAAAAAATCCGAACACCTAGAAAAAAAATTTATATTTTTGCATAGAATTCTGCATATATTCTGCAGTAAACACCGAGTAAAATTGTAAACAAACCTGTAAAAAAATAAAGCCTTTAAGTGTTTTGAAACTTGCTCAATAATTTTATTGTACTGGCATTTGTTTTTCCGCTGAGAAGTCATCATTAATTTGTTTAAATGGCAACTCTAACTTTTCATGCAGATGTTGTCCTTCATGTCAAGTTACAGTTGCGGCCAAAAAAAAGTGGATACTCTTTTTTTGACATCACTTTTATATACTAAAACCTTTGCTCTGTGATTATAATTATGAGCCGATACTTACGGATGACAGACAATAAATATTACTGTTTGTCATCCGTAAGTATCAACTCATGATTACAAACATCCAGCAAAAGTTTTAGTATATAAAATTGACGTCAAAAAAAGTTTTCACTTTTTTAGCCGCGACTGTAAATGGTGAAATAAAAAAGTGGTACCTTATTGAAGTTTTTCGAAAAAAAAAAAAAAAATGTATAGGTATACATGGTCCAGACCATCGCTCGGCATCATCTGGAATTATGTTATACTGCAATGAAAATCTGAACGAAGTTTTTTGAAGAACAATGTTTGACAGTTACATTTTTATCTTTTCTTGTTCAGCTTTCATTAAATTTAATATAACTGTCGATGTAGTGTTGGTCTGAAATTCATTTAATTTATATAGTTTATAAAAAGTCTGCTATGTACAAATTAGTTACATATACATACATAATGAACTGAAGTCAAGAAATTTTTCTTACTAAATATTCTTTGACTTTCTAAATATAAATTTGCCAATTGAGCGGCTTAAGAAAAGGGATTTAATTATAGCATTTAAAGCACGAACACGATTTATTTATTCGTAATAGGATCTTAAATCATCAACAAATGGAGCAAACCGGCTACGTAAATCTCATGTGTCTTTTACATGGGTTTTTTTTTTTATTGCAATACCGATACATTTCTGAGTGCAATTATACACGGAAAACAAATAGGTCGGTTTCCTTTTTACGTTACGAAATATTAAATTCTAATCATACTCTGCATTCGAACTCATGCTAAATATACAATCTACTTAAGAATTATTTCCTTTATTCGTAGAGGCTATATTTATTTAAATTAACATTCGGATGTATTAACTGAGAAACCGGCAGTTTAAGTCTATACATAAGTACTTATTTTCAGTCAAGCGTATCAATTTTACTCATACCAAAACCTGGTTTACCTTGAATTCATTTTACATGGCAGAAAATTACAAATCTCAAATGTGCGTTAATTTATAAATCTGAAATGGCACAAAGAGACTCACTTGAAATTAACCTTGTAAATTCTTCTTTACGATTTTAAAATTTAAATTAAATTATGCCATTTTGTGTGAATGTGGAATTTATAAAATGTTTTGATAATATTTACCAAACTTCAGAAATAAAAATCACATGATATTGTATGCAACTTAATCATTATAAGTTAAAAAAAAAAACTTATTACGAAATAGAACTTAACTGTATTATTGACAAGCAAAAGTTCAGAACCTCAAAATTAAAAAAATGACGACTTCGTGAATGAGTAATACAACATTCTAGAATTAAGTGCAGAACATTTTTTTGTCGTTTTAGAAGGGTGAATACGACCTTCAAGATTTTAGAGGTTTCGGGTTTGTCGAATAACTCGGTAAGCGAATAACAGGTAGCAGTTTATAGATAACAGGTAGTATAAAGATTCTTACCTTAACTGCTAGCTGTTTTTACCGTCACCGCTAGCAAAAGTCACGGTGTATATGACTTGATACGTTCATGTAAAAACTCTATAAGGAAGTGAGGCAGAACCCCCATAGTACAAAGTGAAACAAAATGATTATCATCTAGTTACATTTGGAAATTTATCACATGTAAATTTTCCTGTGGCGCTCTAATCTTTTTAAATTAGGTAGTTCTGTCAATAAATATCATAAATCAGTCAAATTGACAATTATTACAATTTATTGAATTGAATTAACAAGCGATTGAAATGTATACCTTGCAAGAAAACACTTTCATTATTGAAGTTTATTTCCGATCTGGAAGTGTAGAATTCTTGAATGCAAAGCACAGTTTTGACTTAGGTTCCCGAACAAAAAATTGTTGAAAAAATTCCTTGCACCAACACGTTCGCCAAATTGTCGAGAGATTCCACAGAACGGGAAGCGTGTTGAAAGGGAAATCCAGCTCGTTGCAGAAAATCCGCATCACCGTTAGAAGAATTCTGAAGCGTCGTTTACACATGCATCCATACAAAATGTCTGTAGTCCAAGAAATCTTGCCGAGAGATCACGACAGTCGAATGCAGTATTACACGTATAACTTAAACAACGACGATCTTCTCGATCTAAGGACCGTGTGCTAGAACAAATTTGCGGCGTAACTGTATGCTACGTAAAAAATGGTATAGGCAAAATACATGAGTAACATTCAGATACCGGTACGGAAGTAGGTAACATACTGTTACCAGTATTTCGAACACGCGGGCCTAAGTTTTTCACGGTTGAAGCTTGGTTTCATTTAAGTGGTTATGAAAACAAACGAAATTACCGAAGATGGTTTGTTGTTATTCCCCACAATTTCCTCGAGACTCTTTTACAACCTGTTAAGATAGGAACATGGTTAGCTGTATCCCGCCGTAGAATCATAGGGCCACGATACAACAATGGTTAACATTACAGGGAATTGTCGACCCCATTTTTAGAGCAGGTGCATCTCGATGAATTTGGAAATGGTTACTTTCAGCAAGATGAAGCCACGGCTCATACTATTCGAGAAAATTTGGAATTTCTTGAAGAGTTTTTCCTTGGCCGAGTTGTAGGCAGGGGAGTTCGGCCAGCAAAATCACCAGATCTCACCCCGTTAGGGGTCTACAAAGAAAAAATTAATAATTTGCAAGAACTGATGGCAAGGATCACATTACAATGCAACGAGGTAACACCGAATATATTGGCAGCACATTTTTAATAATGCGAAACGTCGTATAGTTATATACATGCAGCAAAATTGTGGCTACTTTCAACGTTTGCTGTGACTTACTTTCTTGGCTTTCTTTTCAATTTCAATCTAAACTTTGCATTCATATAATCCCTTCGCAATAAATCACATTTTGAATTTTGATGTATATTTTGATATTAGAGTACTGCCTTCCTTATTTTCGTAGAGTGGTATTTCGTATTTTTACATGGGTAATGCAACGGTAACTAGATGAGAATCATTTTGTTCCACTCCGTATATCTACGAGGTCTAGCTATTAAATACCCGGATTGATGCTGTATTGATAAAATTATTCGATTAACATTTTAATCCCCTTCAATGTTCTCTCCCTCCCTAACCCTACACTGCTCTATTCGAATTTTCCATTGATTGAAACAGTGCTGCAGGTAATTTTCCGACGAACTGTTTAGTAGCTGCGTCGCCTCTTGTTTTACTACTTCTACGGATTCAGAACGGGTGCCTTTTAACGCAGACTTAATTTTAGGGAATAGAAAAAAGTCACACGGGGCCAGATCCGACAAATATAATGGATGTTGTCTTGGTGAAGAATCCACGAGTTCCCTTTCCACAAATCTGGCCTTCTCCTTCGAACTCGTTCACGAAGATTTTTCAAAACTTGCAAATAGTAATGCTGGTTAACTGTCTGACCATCAGGAACCCACTCAATGTAGAAAACACCTCGGATATCGAAAAAAATTATCAACATCGCTTTGAATTTAGATTTGCCCATCTTTGCTTTTTTTGCTCTCGGCGAACTTGGGGATTTCCAATGCTTAGTCACTGGATCATATTGGAAAATCCATGTCTCATCACATGTTATGACCCTTTTTAAAAATTTTCTCTCGTTTTCAATGCATTCGAGGGTGTCAGTACAAATGTTCCTTCGAGTTTCCTTTTGGTCGGGCGAGAGGAGTTTCGGCACCATTTTTGCACAGACTTTTTTCATGTTCAGTTTTTCCTGTAAAATCTGTCTAAGTGTTTCTTTATCGATCTGCATAAATTCAGCAATAGCCCGAATGCCTAGCTGACGATCATTCCAAACCGTTCTACATCTGCAACATTCTCTGTCCCCTTTTTACATTTTTTATACCACTCGAAAACTTGTGTACGCGTCTATATTTGGTCAATGTAAATCCTCTCGTTTCACTTTTGTGTTTGTTTAATATCAGCTCATTCTTCCATTCTTCTTGAACTATTCTTGGGCTTCTTCTTACGCTTTCGCCATGTAAAATTTACATTCTTTTACTGGTCTTCCAGTTGTAAAGAGAATAGTGTCATCCGCTAAAGGATAGAGTTCACGAACACTTAACCGAAAAGTCGTTAATGAAGAGTAGGAACAACAGAGGTCCAAGTACAGAGCCCTGAAGTACACACCCTAAATAATTAATTCCATTCAATTTCTTTCCTCGTTAAACTCAACTACCTACTTTTTGCGATATTTTTTTAGATATGAGCGTATTAAAACTGATATGGTTCCACCGGAGACCACAGAGGGGTTTATTCTAAAGAAAGAGAAAAAAAAATTGAAAGAAGATTGGACAAATTAGGCAACCAAACTGATACTTTTGGTAATACTTAATTAAATACTCAATTATAATAATGGGTTAATCAGTGGCGTAACCCTACAAGTTAAACATAAAAGCAACAAACGTAACCTTAAATAATATTGTAAACTTACGTCCAAATCACTGTTATTTTTATTTTATATTTCGATTGATGCTTGAACTGATTCTAATAAAATGTGTTCACAGAAGTCAGTAATAATTTATTTTTCTCATATGTTATAAACTTTATGAATGGCACTGTATATTTTCTAAGCTTTACCATCTTATGACCTTTTATGAGCATCTTTATTTTAAAATAAACAAAGTTTGAGAAAGAAGCACCTATCTTGGCGCCTTAATTTTCTGAAATGTTTCGTTGTTTTAAATTCACCCTCCTTTGATAACTTGTTATATTAGTATGTGAACTAACCAGGTAATGTAATAGTAAGCGTATACAGAAAAGTCCTGCGGGGGTTTCCTAAAACAATGAAGTGAATGGCAGTGGCGGCGACGCACGGCGTTTATATAAAGGGAGTCGTTCATCGAGCCGTGACGCTTGCCATTGTTTCCACCTCATTCCCATTATTGCGGCGTTACGTAGCATATTATATGATAACTACATTCAAACAGCTGCCTGCTGAAACGGATAGCGCTGACCAGGTGCGGTTATGGGGGTGAACACCCCCGTATAAACGATTGAAATTGGCCACCGAGTGAAGCAACTCTTTCCCCAGCCGTTTTTTGTCATATGAATCACTTACCCGCTGTTAAGAACAATTGGTAACAATTTTTTTTACGTTTATTCAAGGTTCATGCAGAATTAAACATAACTACGCCTTGTTCGATACACATTGGCCGTTTTATGAATAGGATTTTTGGAAAGTTGTCTATTAGCATTTAACATATACAGGTGATTCCTGGATAGACCGACAAAAAAAAATGATGGAAGAATATACAGTGCACTCGCGCTAACGTGAACACTGCTTAACATGAACTCCTGTATAACGTGAACACCTAAATTTTAGCATTCGCCACTGTCTAACGTGAACAGTGCACCTCGCTAACATGAACAGCTACTTTATATACTATAGAAATTTACAACGTAAGTCCAAAAAATCACTTTTTACTTCATTTTCTTCGCAAAAATACATAATATGTAGTACATAAATAAAGGTTGAAAGTGATGTGTCATGTTTTTAATTGTTTTTAAGAGATGAAGACTATATTTCGGAAACATGAACAATCGCGCAAACATGAACACAGCTGGTTTTAATTAGTTTACGTTAACGCGAGTGCACTGTACATCATTGAACCTGGAAAAAATACCTTATGTGTTTTAGTTTTCCAGAAATAATTAATGAAATATTGTATCCCAAACGACGATACTTCCATGGCGAACAAAGAAGTAGGCGTATTAAAAAGTTTTATAATCTCATTGTAAAAACGAGTAGATTCGCAAACGTCCTTGTCGATGTGTACATGACACAAGGCGTTTATCAATTTTATGATATACCTGGTAAAATCTCCACAAATCAGATCCCCTAGTGGTGGTCTTGCTCTTGCGGGATTTAATAATTACAGTAAAGCTTCGCTAATCCGGATCAGTTGAAACTGTCTCAATCCGGATTAGTGAAAAATCCGGGTTGCTGGAGCAATATTAGGGCCAGTTGTACAAAGTAGGTTTAAACTCAAGTTTAACTGAACCAGGTTTAAAGTAAACAAATTCGCATAGGATTTTAATGACATATGACAATTAATGCATTCATGAATAAAATTTGATGCGATTTTGTTCACTTTGGACCTGGTTTAGTCGAACGTCAGTTTAAACCTCCTTTGTACAACTGGCCCTTAAAGTAATTAAGCAAAGGTGTAATAAATGGTGAAACCATTATTACAACAAATATACATATTTTCAAAGAAAACTAAACAACACTAAACCATTAAAAATAATCGTTACAAATGTATTATTAAAAAATCGAATATACATAAATTCGAAATTTATTGAAAATATTCTGATATTTTTGTTTGGAGAATGCATCCACCCTTGCACACTGCCGTAGTATTCTGTATTTACCTTTTCTATGTTCCACACTTAGTCGTGGTTTCCCCATGTTAATGAGATACAGTGAGAAATATGTAACGAAAACACACGACCTGTGATCCGGATTAGGGGATCCGTGGTCGATCCGGATTACAAGGTACAGGGTGGATCAATTTCGATGTCTCTTATGGGCATCTCTGTAACTATAAGAGTTAGAAAAAAACTAGTGGCCAAGTCTCGATCTCTTTTTTAGAGATAAAGACAATAGACTAAACAAAAATTGGCTATCTTCTTTTGTTTTCGAGTTATAGGCAAAAATTGACATTTTCTACTTTTCGTCAATCGCGCATATCTCGTTTATTTCTACAGATATTAAAAAACTGTTTTGACATTATTAGGACACTTTTTGGAATACAATTCAGTAGTGTAGTTGGTTTTTTGATATTTAATTAAATTTTCGAGTTATATCATAAAGTTATATTTTTTTAAATGGAAATCATAGTAGGCAATGCCACCGTTAAATAGAGATTTTTTTTCTGTTTTCAAAAATATATACTTTGTTGGGTTTATTTCTTACAGTTAATAGAATAAAACGCCTTTTTTATTATTTTTGGGTGCATTCTTTTCTTAGGAGGCTAGTTTCCACAAAAGCCGACAATTTTCTTTTGTTTTTATTAAATATTAACAAAGATTTGAAGATTGGGTAGCACAAGAGTGATAGGTATTGCGATAAACATAAGAGATAGAAAGCTAGCACCGATATAGCTGAGTTGGGTTGCAACATGAGTTGGCTGTGTATTTTAGCGCGGCAGTGTTGAAATTGTGATTTATTTTGATATTATTTTCTGGGTTTTAAGTTATTTATTGTGATATATCAAGAGTTGTGTTTATTATCTACTTACATTTTAATATTCTTTAACTTTTTCTGCAATAATTTCTTATTTTTAAGATGTTTTTAATTTATACATATAATTTAGTTCATTATCCCATGAAATGCATATTTGATCGAAAAAAATGCGTTTGAAACTTAAATATTAAATGAAGTTACATAATTTCGAATTTCACCCAAACCACATGGTATCGGTATTGTTGTAGTCTTTGTGACTCTTAGAGGATGCTCCTTCTATCTTTCTTTCTCTTTATGCGGTTGCAACTGTCAAAATATTTGAACAAGAGTTGATATTTAATAAAAACAAACAAAAAAATTGTCGGCCTTTGTTCAAACCAGCCTACTAAGAATATAATACACCCAAGAATAATAAAAAAGGCGTTTTATTCTATTAATTGTAAGAAATAAATCCAACAAAGTATATATTTTTGAAAACAGAAAAAAAATCTCTATTTAATGGTGACATTGCCTACTATGATTTTCATTAAAAAAAATATAACTTTATGTTATAACTCGAAAATTTAAGTAAATATCAAAAAACCAACTACACCACTGAATTGTATTCAAAAAAGTGTCCTAACAATGTCAAAACAGTTTTTTAATATCTGTAGAAATAAACGAGATATGCGCGATTGACGAAAAGTAGAAAATGTCAATTTTTGCCTATAACTCGAAAACAAAAGAAGATAGCCAATTTTTGTTTAGTCTATTGTCTTTATCTCTAAAAAAGAGATCGAGACTTGGCCACTAGTTTTTTTCTAACTCTTATAGTTACAGAGATGCCCATAAGAGACATCGAAATTGATCCACCCTGTACATAATATAAAATTTACAATTTTTAATTTTGTCCGGATTAGAAGGACATCCAGATTAGTGATTAACTATGTTGAAAAAATTATGGGATTTCTTTTTAAATGTTTTTATTTAACGAACTAACGGCCGGTATTACCAACGTTTTAAAGAGACCTTAAATTTAAGTGGTGTTTAGATTGTGACATTTCTGCTTGGTTTGTATATAATCAATCACTTTCTAAACACGAATTAAATTTAAGGTCTCCTTAAAATGTTGGTAATACCGGCCGTTAATGAAATACAGTGAAAGCTTTCCATATGGACAGCTCTCATGACCGGACAATTTTTCTGGAACCAAAATTTAATTTTATCTGGCTTAAAGCTTTCTTATAAGCGGACAAAAAGTTGGAACCGTCGGTGTCCGCTTATGAGAGCTTTCACTGTATACACACATATGTACTCTTACGTACAATATACATAAAATAAACATAGTATTTAAACATTCAGATAACTCGGATAAACCGGACAACTTTTAAAGCCACCTCGAATAACACGGAATTCCATTTTAAAACGACTTTTGGTTCAATAACTTGGTTAATACGGAACTCGGGTAACCGCGACTCGGATAACTGGGACAACTGTAGTTGAGAAAAGCAGCTTCAAAATTTTCGGGAAATACCGTCGTTGTAATATCATAGCGCCTCTAATGCTTAGGCCACACCTGTGACTAACGTGATGCCTAACGACGCGACCTTAACCACCAATGTAAATCTTAACGCATTATTTTTTCTCGCATTAAATGTCGCGTTCTTGTCCGTTAGACGTTAACGCAGATGTGGCCGAAGCATAACGGAACTGTCTAAACTACAAATTTCGTATTCGAAGTACATTAGATCTGAAAAGATAGGTACATTCGCTCTAAAAACTGTTGTGTAGAGGTAAATTAAATAGAGAAGACCCTCACACGTAATACGTTCGTACAAGTCTTTGCGATAAGAAAGAGGTGTTTTGGTGTTTCTTGCTACACGCGAATTGTAATCATTATGTAGTTTCATTGTTTAGTATAAAGTTTGTCCCATCAGCAGTTTCTGACGTGAAAACTAACAAATTTGGATGACACATCGGTTCTTCTCTAATTGATTTCACTCTACACCTTGCCCGCCAAAATCTTTAACGTCCTCGAGATTGTCCTGTCTCGGCCACAAGCGGCCTCGACGACAATATTTCTCTCGGTACGTTAAAGAATGATTTCGCGGCTTTGGTATACACGTTGTTATATTTGTTGGTATATACGTTGTTAAGGAAAATTACACTTACAAACGTACGCCGTTTGGCATTACAAATTACAATGAAACTTTTGTTGCATTTGCTTTTTACTTGACCGTTTCGCTCTTTATCCTTTAGGGCAAATGCAAACATTAATACAGCAAATGTGTTTCGTGTGATAAAATTTTAAAATCGTGAAATGTCAGCCGTGATATATTTTATGTTACATGTGTTCGTTAACTGTTAGCTTGTTATTAATAGTTTTTAACTTTGCTCATACAGTTTCACACCGATTAACATTCCACCTTTTGCGTTCTTTTTTTAAACGTCCCATTACGTCATTCCTTTTTTATGTGGAGGTGATTTCTCACTTTCACGAAGAAAATATCGATCCAGTTTCTGAATTCCGAAGCTTCCCATGCGCTCATTACTTTCGAACGTGACGGTGTTATAGTCGTAAAACGTAATTAATATGTAAATAAAAGCTGCTACCTTTCTCTTCGAGGTAAAAATCGTCGAAAGCGACCGTGGTTTTTATTAGTATTTTTTTTCCTGAATAATTAGTCAATTCACCTGTTACAAATGAATGGACTTAACTGAAATAACATTTCAGGCATGGTAAACAAACCAAGTCATATGATTGTGCTGCGTTAGATCTATCTGAAACCAGAAATCTAGACTCTAAAGTACTTAATATATTGCAAATTCTTCTGGTAAAAAGCAAATACATTTCGATTGCCTAAATGCTGTATAGGTATCGGTCATAGGTATTACACCTACAATAATGAATTTTTCTTTAAATATTTACTGAAGTTGTTAGAAATCTAATTATTATGACATTATTATAACTTAAGCGGTAAGATGTATATGTATACAGGGTGTTTCAAAATATCTTAATACAAATTTGCAATCTTAGCAAGTTCAAATTTGGATTATTTGCAAGCAAAAGGTTAAGGCAGGTTAAGGATTCCGTTCATCCTCACCTACTGTGCATTTTAAAAATATACGATTTTGCTTTTTCTTCGTGTTTTTCAAAACATATTCATTAAAAAAAATATAGGAAACTTTTATCTCTTCTCTCGATGCCTACCGACATACCGCATTTGGGATATCTTCATTGAAACAGGCTGTATGTATGTTGGAGCTGTTATTTAATAGTGGATACTATCTAGAAAAACAAATAATGTCTCGTTTTACATTCTCGCCACTGTACAGGTATTTCAATTAAAAAAAACTGTTGTTTCGATTGAAATAAAAGAACGTAATTAATTCCTTTTTTTCCATGGATTTAATTTGTGGTGGTTTTCTAAATCCATTTCAAAGTTGCACCTCCCAATTAGGTATCAAGTTAATCAATTATGTATTTGCCTCATAAGTCTGTAACATTGAAGTCGTCGCAACATTGTACGTACTTGAATAAAGTGAAGGTAAACAAAAATTTAATATCGTTTTAATGATCTCGAGGCCAAATACGATAAGCTGATGAAAGAACCGGACTCCAAAGATGGAAAAGCCTCCTTTGAAATTAAATTAACTGAACAGCGTGGGCGTATACCGAGTCACGGCACGCTGGGTAATTCGATATTATAGCTTACGTAAACGTGCCATCGTTCTGCGCAATGATTTGAATGTTTTCCTAGGGTCGCCCGGTGGCTTAGCGGCAGCCTAGCCGACTTTGTAAAGTCGTGTCGCTTGGCGGCGTAGGTTCGAATCCTACCATTTAGCCATGGTTGTTTGTGCTGTGCAAGGATTTAGACCCAGCTTTATCACACTATGTGACTGGCAAAATGAGCCTTAGTAGTTCGGCCAGAGTTGGCGGGTACTGCGCAAAGCAAAAAGCAAGCAAGCAATGTTTTCCTTAGTATTCTGTAATTATTTGCAGTCATTTTTATTATGAGGATTTTTTAAATAGGTTTTTCTGCTTCGTTTTTATTTCGCTGAATTTTAATAGGCTGGCTGTGACATAATCCTTTCAGGGCCGGTCTTTTCATCTCCAGTTAACTTTACCTGACGGTTTATTCCCATAGTAACAATTGTGATCACAATCATTACTATGAGAATTAACACGGACCATTTTTTTTTCGACAAGGTAATGACTGGAGAAATATCATCACACCGTCCAAAAGAAAAGTAATGTGCGAAGAAAGTTATGGCAACTGTATTCTGAGATCGTCAGGATGCTATTCTTGTTAATATCTTGAGCCGGGCATCACTATAAACAGTCAGCGGTTCATACGGAAGTTAAAAAAGTTAAGGAAGCCATCAGAAAGAAGAAGCCATGCAAAAATTTGCGTAACATGGTCTTACACCATGACAATGCAAAACTCCATACTGAGTTTGCCACAGTTGAGACAATCCAGAAACTCGGATGCCTCATCCAGTTTTTAGTCCCGATTTAGCCTCGTCGTCAGATTTCCACTTGTTTGGCCCAATGGAAAAAAGTTTAAAAGGGATCAGATTTCACTCACTGGAGGACATAAAACTGGCTGTAAAACAGTGAGTGAAAAATACGGATAAATTTTTTTCCTAGCTGAATTTGAGCGATGGGCTCAAAAATGGCATAGATGTTTAGAAAGAGAAGTGTTTTGTAGCTTAAGGTATAAATAAATGTGGTAGAGTGAAATCAATTAGAGAAGAACCGATGTGTCATCCAAATTTGTTAGTTTTCACGTCAGCAACTGCTGATGGGACAAACTTTATAGTAAACAATGAAACTACGTAATGATTACAATTCGCATGCAGCAAGAAACACCAGAACACCTCTTTCTTATCGCAAAGACTTGTACGAACGTATTACGTGTGAGGGTCTTCTCTATTTAATTTACCTCTACAAGTTTCCTTTTAGTTACTTGTTACTTCTTCATTTAAGGGAATTTTAGATCAACAGGCATTACTTACGGTACAAGCTTCGCAGTGTTCCGCTCTTCTGCTGAAGTTTCGTTACAGAACAAATTCTTCAGTGCTGCTAATCTGCTGCCACTTCGTAAACACTGAATTTTTATGTTTCACAGAGACACTTTTTACAAAGTGGCATTAGCTAGACGAACCGCATGAAACCATGGACAAGACAAGTAATGCTTAACTAAATGTTGTAAATTTTTTTTTTAATTCAATTTTTTATAAAGAATATCGCATTATTTTGTTGTTGGTTGTATTTTTCTCAGCAAATGTAGTTTAAAGAATGAAACTATGGCACTGCATTTATAATAAACGTAAAGTAAAGCAGAGAAATACAAAAATCAACTGGTCTACTTGCAAAATTATGTCTTTTTTTATGGTCACGACATTTAGAATTTACATCGAAGATAATTGAACTTGTCCCTGGAGCTTTGTTAATGCTCTGCTTTGTTAAAGGATTTGAAATACAAGTGCGGTTTATCGATCGTGACGGATATCTGATAATTACATAATTGAAAGTAACCGTCCATCCAATCAGCAGTAAATGCAAATGAAATTACACTGAAAACAGATACGGCAAAATTGAATCCGAAATCGAACTTTTTTTTGCTGTGTTAATAAATAAGTTCAGATTTCAGAATAAATGTTTAACGCTCACTAATAAATTGATAGCTTTTTTACAGATAGTTTTCATTAAAGTGCTGGCCTAACGTGGTGGCATTGAATAATACATTTTGTTTTAGTACAACTCATCTGTCTGGTAAAAAAATTATACGTGGGAAACGAAGCCATTATTATGTTTCGTACGCCCACCGTTTTAAATAGATAAAATTTCTCTAGTATTTCTCAATGTCAATTTATTTCATTCTGCTTACAATGCAATGCCGTCCAAGAGTGTTTACACAATACAATAGCAGTA